>OX352764.1:22654068-25054068 GCA_947095585.1 Nephrocerus scutellatus
CATCTACAATTACAATGCATAATTTAATTATAATATTATTTGATTTAAAATGTTTTTTTATGTGTTAAATAAACAATTAATTATAATAAATATTCTACAGGCTAAAGCGATTAAAATTTCACAAGGTAAGCGTTGCTTTAACAGGACTTAAAATATATAGAAATAACCGCAAGAACTGGATATAAATGCAATAAGAGGTCTGGAAAGCGTTTACCAATCTATTTGGCAGCAGACTCATTTAAACGTTTTGTTATATTGCTTATCTTCAATGGTAACAAATTAACCATCTCTTTGCACACTCCAATTTCGGCCTGCAGACTTTCGGATGCTTCCTTGCGTGCGGCACATTCATCGACAAAGAGTTTATAGTACTTGAGACTGTTGCGCATGTTATCCAGCTGCATTTCTTTGTCTGCTGTGATTATTTTGTAGTAGAGTCGGCCCAAATGAAAGTACGCATACAGTACGCTGTGTTGATCGTCGGTGTTGAGATTTGCTTGAAGGGAAATGCCATCTTTATCCATGTAGGACTTGTTGAAACTGTCGAAATGCTTGATGGCCTTATTGCAGATGACGTTGATTTTGTTTAAAGCCTGAGGTGATGGCACACTGTTGCCTTTCAAGGCATCCAATTTGATGTCTAGCATAGCGCAAAATGAAAGTCCAGCTCCGTACCAGCATTCGCGACAAATAGCTAAATAAAAAACTGGATTAAGTAGTTCCAGTAGATCTTCATAGTATGTTGCACGGCGTTTATGCATTTTCGCTTGATTCACTGGATCTTCTTCGAAGAACGCAATATGTTGGTAGAGTTCAGCGTAGTCCTTAATGATTTTGGCGTATTCCGTCGCCTCTATATCTGGTTTGTAGTAGTCCTTGGCTTGATCCAGCCACAGGATTACAAAGTGATAGATTAGTTTGGCGTCGTCAAAGGTTAGACAATATTCGTCAGAAACTCGACTTTCATATGGACCAACTTGCAAGGTGGGTGGGAAACGATTTTCTTCAGCGTCGAGGGTAATTTTTTTGGCATCTATTGTCGTGGGTGGATAGAACCAATGACAAAACGAATTGAAATACATTTTTATTTGTAAATTTTACCTGATACCAGTTTCATTTCATCATCGTTGTAAAGTCGCTCCTTGGAGGCGGATAGCAATGCGAGACCATATTTCGCCCAACATCGTGCAACATCAGCATATCGATGCTTAAATGTCTCCGTTATGGACGCCTTCTGCTCCTCGGTCATATCGGGCGTAATCATTTTCGCCTCGTGTTCAGCCATTATGAGAGTAGCCGCGGCCAAATGATGCCTCGCTTCCTTGAAACGATTCTGCCCAATGTAGTATTGCGACAAGGTGGCGGCATTTAAAGCAAAATCAATATTTTCATACGACTGTGCGTCTAGTTGGCGCCTTAGCGTCATGTGACAATATTTAGCAGATTTATCCAGTTGACCAAGGTGCGAAAAAACCTGCGCCAAGTAATATGTACACAGAGTGTAGAGGTTTTCAAGTTCCGCTGGTCCTATACCTTCTTCCACTTCATCCTTTGTGCCGAACACATCAGTAATGGACATTGCTTTTTGGCCAGTCTCCTTAAAATCGTGGAATGCCGTTTCGGATTTGGTGAGCACTTTGAATGCATCATCCATTTCTTGTCGATTGGAGAAAATGATTCCCAATTCGTTCAGAGCTCCGACGTATGGTATTATTGCCTCAGGCTTCATTCTCTGCTCCTCCATAAGTTCCAGGCATTGAAGAAGGAATTTCTCGCCAGTCGGTCGTTCCTCTGTAAAGACATAGATGCGACCCACGTCACGGTAGACAAATGACAAAATAACGTTATACGTAAATTGATTCTCGGAATCTGACTGTTCCGACTGGATGCTTTTCTTGAGATTCTCTATGAGTTCTGTAAGTAGATCGCGCGCTGCGTAGTGCGACCGAAAGGGATCTGTAGGCGGATCATTTTTGCTCTCTTCGTTGACTAGCTGGATAGCTTTCTCGTACACTTCCTTAAAGTCTGTCAAGATTTCTTTTGGAATTACCATTTTGTAACTTTTAACCTACGGCGTACAAAACCCACCGTCCGTACCGAAAAACCAAAATGCTCGGTAAGCGGAAAACAAAAATCTTTGAAGTTTTGTTTTTCCAACATTGGGTTGAATAGTGACATCTGATGTCATTGGCAGTGTTGCCGAGTTAATTTCTATATCGTATTGAATGGATTTTTTTTTAATTCAATTTTTTTTTTATTTTTGTATCAGTTCAGTGGTATATTTTTTTGAAATACTATAACTTGCAGTATTAAGAACCTATTCTCTTCTCAAAATTTTGTATATGGCTCCTTCCTGATAAAAACCAAAGTACTCACATTTCGGTAATTAGTACATAATAAGTTACAAAAATACATTAGCTACTATTTTTAATTCATAATTAATAATATATATCATTTATTTTTATAGAAATGCATTTTAAATTTTCGGCGCGTACTAAGGAAATCTACTTTATTGAGACCATTTCACTTTTGTGTTGAGTTGAAGGTGCATGATTTTTTAAAGTAAAATTTATAATTCTAATGACAGCTGATGTCATCAGCAGTGTTGTCGCGTATACGTATATGTTTTTATATCGTATTGAATGGGAATTTCAAATTTTTTTGTTGTTGTATCAGTTCAGTGGTATAATAATAATAATATTCGGCGCGACAGACAGTTGCGGCCCAAGGCCTAGTTTCCCGCGACCATTTGTGTTGTGCATGTATATTTTTGGACACAAATGGAAGGGGCCTACAATTTAAGACCGGATCCGAACGGCGAATTGAGAAGCTTTCCGAGACAAGTTATTACATAAATTGCATAAAATTTATGTGTATATTCGTGTGTATGTTCTAGATAGTAGCTCTAAATTGGTAGAAGTGGGCGCCGGGGCTCAGTGGACAAGTGAATGGCCACTGAGCAGGAAGTTCGTGGTTCGAATCCCAGCAACTCCAAAAGTATTTTTCACGGTGTCTCACCTCTCACGAATGGGTGACAAACGTTCCGAGAGTAATTAATACCTTGTCACGGAAAGCTTCTCAATTCGCCGTTCAGATCCGGCCTTAAATTGTAGGTCCCTTCCATTTGTGTCCAAAAAATTAACATGTGCAGCACAAATGGTCGCGAGAAGTTAGGCCTTGGACCGTAATGGTCTGTCGCGCCAAATAAGCACTGCATGACTATTCCTAGTGTCATACAAGGTGCTTTACTACACGTCTTAAAATGGTGCAGCAGAGAAGGACTATCCATGAATCTTTGCAAAACTGTTCTAGTGGCTTTCACGAAAAGAAGACTGGTCGATTTGTGACCTATCATCATCAAAGTCGCCACGTTAGATTTTTTCGGTGAGGTTAAATATCTCGACGTCATCCTGGATAAGGCGGCTAAACAGGAATTCTCATATCAAGTCTGCCATCGAATGCGCCACTAGGGCATTGTGGGCAAGTATACGCATCTAAAGCATAACTTTGGGTCTAAATCCTAAAATGATACATTGGATGCATACAATGATGGTGAGACCTATTATCACATACGCGGCCATCGTTTGGTGGCCGAAAGTTCTTCAACGGACAACGACAACTAAGCTTCAGAAGCTACAAAAAATTGCCTGTCTAGGTATAACGGGAGCTATGCGCACCTGTCCTACGACTACAACTTCACCGTAGCCGGTCACAAGCCCGGTTGAGTAAGGAGGAGTGGTAAACTTTGTTCTGGGCTTGACCTACATAGGGGCTGGTGGTTTACTACCCAAATGCTGGTAGAGCGCTAGCATGGTAACATCAGCTGAAGGCTTGTGTTGCCGATGTAGCCCGATCTATGCAGATCGGCTAGAAGGTGGTCTATGACCAACGACCATAGAAGGGGCCCTTAGCTGCAGTCACCGACACAGACACTCCGACTGACGAGGTATTCAAAGCCTTTGGAACTTAAAGCAAAAAAACCCTTTTATTTAATATCTAAAGACTCAAATAAGATATCAACCTAAATTAAACGCAGTTACAAAGGCTAGTATTTCTTCTAAAAATAAAGTCCGAAACGAAGTTTCTACCGTTAGTATTAACAAAGCAATTTCCGTTAACATGGGTCAGGGTACACCAAAGTAAGCTTTTTCTTAAATCCCCCATAATGTAGAACAATTTTTTTCTTATAATATACCAAGGAATCATTTTCCAAGTTATTGGGCACGAACTCGAACTTCGAATAAATATGGGGTATTTAAATTTATACTAAAGAGTTTCGAAAAGGTTCGATTCTTTGCTATTTAAAATATAAATATATTCACGTAACATTTAAGTTAATTGAAGTGAAGGAGCAAAACAAACTTTTGGTATGACGTGTACTGCCAACTTACACTCAAAAATGCTCTAACTAATCCAGCTCAATTTGGAGTGCTCACACTTGAGCTTTTGGTTAAAATTCTGCTCAAAAGTGTGTTTTCTCTCCGTATAACAGTTTATCTCGAAATTATAGGAAGTTTATTTCGATTTTTTTTCGATGTTGTACAAAAAATCAACGGTTCTGTGCTCAGGTAAAAGCTTTTAAATTAGCTTTTGAAAAGAATAAAAAATATGTTGCTGGAAATTCAAATGTGTAGCAATGGAGAATGCGCTCCATAATTGTTATCAACATGAGCTGCGAGACTCGAAATAGCACTTAAGAGAGGGGAAGAATTTCTTGTCAACAAAACGCATTTTAGTTCTTTCAGAAGAACAACGTGATAAAGGCCTTAGTAGGAGGCTCCTCTGCACAGTTGTAATTCAAAGTACGTGTATTTTCGTATTGAAGACATAACTAGAAAAAAAACGTCAGTGGTATTTCGATTGTTGTGTGGTAAATTACGTTTGACGAATTGCGGTTGCATTATTGTTGTCGTGTTGTAATGGATGGACATATTACGGTCATATTTTCTTAAGACGACAGTCTTTTTGCTGAAATTGCATACATTTTGCGGAAGATTAGAAAACAACGATCTACAACACCACCGGAAGTTCATTTCATACATAAGCCGAGACAATTGAACAGTTGTTGGGATGAATAATATTCTACGAAATCGCGAATTTAATAAAAATTTAAAATTTAATTAACGTAACGCTCAGTCAAATTTCCATACGTGTGCCTTAGTCCCTGTGTTTTTTTCCTCAACGGTTTTTTTGATTATTAATTAGTTGTCGAGTGGAAGAGTGTTGTTGTGTTTCGGTGTGAGTGAAGTAATAGTGCGGTCGTAATCAAAGGTTTGAAGAGGATATATTCTTTTGCGTGTTATTTTTTATACGTGGGCATACGAATAGTGGTGTGGTGACCAAATTGGATTATATGCATAACAATATTGTTGGCAGCGAAAATTAAGAAAATAACTACCACTGCAAGCAAGACGTCAGAGCAAACTCTTCCATTCACTCAATAAAACCAACAGAAAAACTCAATTAACACGAAAGCCACTCAAAGAAGGAGTGCATCAACGATATAGGAGAGAATAAAAGAAAAACTGAACTGCAAGCAACGAGCCAAACCAAGATGGGACTAATTGGATTACTATTGAATTTGGCTGCTTTAACAGGTGAGTCTCAGGGACATGAATAATTGTTAGTTTGCCACCCTTCAGACCAATTTTACATACCAAGCATGTGTGAGTGGGTATGGGATGGAAAAAGTCGATGGGGGTTGATTGATTTACGTTTTTTTTTAGTGAAAATTCTAAAATAGAAACTTAGGTCATGGTTAACGTCACACTCGATGAGTTTTCGCAAATGGAAACTTTGAAGACCCAAAGCTTCTAGTCATGTTATGCTACTCTCTCAGTGAAAAAACTTAAAACTTACGGCGGCTGACAGACTATCGAACCTGACTGTCTGACATAACTGATGCGCCTAGCGTTCAAATTAGTAGGATGGTTTGACAGTCAAACCAACAGTTAAGCTCTAATTTTCGAAGAGGAAACATGGACATTCAAGAAAAACCTTGTTTGTTGCTAATGCTCATTCTGATCTGCCGCCGTTACCTTTTATTTTTTCATAATTTCCACCAATTTGCCATATATCCATCATTTTTATTTCACATATGACGTATTCGGGGCACGTTATGCCCCACAAACAGCGGTTTTTTTTCGTAAGCATACACAAATTCTTATAAAAATCTTCTGTCTTCATCAACGTCCTTTCACTTAAAAAATTACAGCTGACAAACATGGCCGCTGACTGACAGTCAACCTCAAAAATTTTTGATAGCGAGCAGTTTCGAGTGTCAGTCAGTCAGATCACACTATCAGTTTTGAGGGATGTCGATCAAAAGTTACAGTCAAGTTCGATAGTCTGTCAGCTGCTTAAGACTTAACAGGATGGTATGGATTCTGGTTTTGACAAAAAAAAGTTTTTGTTAGTTATGTTGGAAATCCATACAATCCTGTAAGTCTAAAGTTTTAAGTTTTTCATTTGTGAGAGCTTCCTTACTCGAACAACGTAATTGTACTCATATTAACCTTTAAACGTAACTGACGAACTAGAATTTTCCAATAATCAGCTAAAGTAAAAATAACGAGTTGATTGGTAAGATAATAAATAAAAAAACAACCCATAAAAATACAATTTTTCATGTAAATTCTCTAATAGGAGATGGGTATGTGTTAAAATTTGAAGAAAATCGAGCTAATTTTTAAAAAAATTATATGGGCACCCCTCGGACCTTAGGGCCTCACTCCAAAAACTTTACAAAAACTGTTGTCTATCGGAGGTACACATGTGTATTAAATTTGAAGAAAATCGGGTTAATTTTTTTAAAAAAAGTTATGGGGCCCCACGAACCCGGGCCCGGGGCCTCCAAATTTTTTACAAAAAGTGTTGTCTATCGGAGGTACACATGTGTATTAATTTTGAAGAAAATCGGGTTAATTTTTTTAAAAAAAGTTATGGGGCCCCACGAACCTGGGCCCGGGGTCTCCAAATTTTTTACAAAAAGTGTTGTATATCAGAGATACACATGTGTATAAAATTTGAAGAAAAAAAAAATTTTGTAAAATATTTGTATCGGAGCCCCCCGACCCCGAGGCCCAAAGAGCCTCAAATTTTAATATGTGTATTGTCACCGGAAATACACATATGTGCAAAATTTCAATAAAATCGGGCCTTGGGAAGTAGGTTAAAAATTTATCGCAAGATTTCATGACACACAAATCCACACACAAACAAACCCACAAACCCACGGGCAAGTGAAGTTAATATAGAGAATTTAAAAAAATGTTGTGGATTGTGTGGAATTCACTTTCTAATAGCCTTGTAAAGATATACACAAGCTTGCCAACGTAGAAGCGAACGTCTTTTAGTCGTCTTTATGGTCTGTTGAGGGTATTTTGGGAGGTCCTTTGGGAGTTTTTTGAGATTATTTTAAGAGGTATTTTGGGTTCTTTTTAGAAGTCTCTTGGTGGTATATAGAAATCTTTTGAGGGTCTTTTGAGGGGTATTTTTTATATAATTAAAAAAAATTAAAAATGTTTTCTATATTTTATAATATAGATCATTCTTAATTATCCAGTTGTGACATTTTGTTGCGCAGTGAGCTCAACTCAACGGTCTATGAGCTTATGTTTTGAATGCCTGTGGATCATAGTGATGTGGATGTGGATTTCGTAGCATTTTTGGTGATGGTCGTAAATGTGGTCATTCCAACGAATACCGCACATAACGAGAATTGCGAGTTTTTCAGTTTCCTCGGACAATGCTGTGGATTAAGGTTTCGTTTAGACGACAGGTAGCAGTATTGGGTTTTTGAAGCATTCAATTCCACTCTACTACGTTCTCCCCATTTTATGACGCTGTCCTGGCCAGAATTTAAAGTGATAAACGTACGTAGTTATTTGAGTTCCACATGAGAAAAGGAGGTACCACTTATATGATAAGCTTAGTGTGCTGACGTCAGGGAAAGAGTGGATTGGATTAGAAGCAAGTACAGGAGCTCAAACTCTGTCAAATGCCTTGAAAATTTCACGATCGGTTTCACTATTATATAAGATAAGTCATCAAATAACCAGTAGAAATTTGCCTACGAAATCCTTACTACCTGTCACTATGGATTTCGTTAATTTCAAGATATTGCATGAGCTGATAATTGATCGGGGTTTCATGATCCCGTAAAGAATGGATGCAAGTGCTATAGATCGAAGCGATGAAGGAGACGACGGCTCGCCTTGTTTGGGTAAGGGCTGGACAAAGGCTGTTTTCCAACTTCTCGTGAAGTAATGCGAGCTTGGAAGAACACCTTTTCAAAACTCCCCTAAGAAAAAATGGGGAAATCTGTCCCATCGGACTTGTGAGTGTTGAGATTTTTTAAAACTCCAGCGACTGCACGAGTACGAGTGTAGGTCTGTCCCATAAAATGTTCAATACAGGCGTCAGCAATGCACAATCTGGATGCGTGGAGCTAGCTGCAAAATGCGCAGCAAACATATGGGTCTTGTCAATATAGCTAAACACTGGAACGGTATTATAAATGTTCGTTTGAATCTACAACAAAATTTGACTCACCGATGATGGTAATTGCAATCATTTCTAGCTCGTTTGAAATTAATTCGGTTTTACTCAGTAGGATTTACTTTGTAAAATTGAAAGTATACTAGAAGCCTCTTTACAGCTCGAGTCATTCCATCCATCTTCCTTTGGTTTGACAGACTTTTTCCTGAAAGGGATAAGATCTCTCGTACCAATAAGATAAGTGTATAGACGGCATCCATGTTGTTATGTCGGAACAATAGCAACCAGTTTATACTTCCAACGAAGTTGTTAAGGCTTACTCATATTGTCATACTATTGTTTGGGAGTTTTTCCTCTGACTGCGTGGCCTATTAATGGGAAAAACTGCACAATGGTCGAAAGAGGCTATAGGCGATGATACTCGTTCATTGATTGACTGAGTATAAATTATGATGAGAGGTGAGGAACAAGTAAAGGGTGTTGTTAGAAAGATTTGCAATGTATTCTTGAAGACTCTTTTGCAAGATAAGTGGGGTATTTATCTCAGGTATTATCTCAACACACCTTCTTTAGAGTGATGTCTGGCCAGATTGGCGAAGCCACCCAGAATTGTGTATACACAACGACGATTTCAGTGTGAGGATACTGTGTAACAATTCTTCAAATTAAATCAGACAATGCTTCAAACTCGTTATGAGTTGAATTACTGTCTAAGTTGGTTGGGTTCTATAAAATAAAAACATTAGTGTACGTTACACTTTTGTACTTTCACTTTGTCTTTGGCTTGATCTTGTCCTTGGTTGGACTTTTTCTTAGGTTGGTTTCTAGCTTTGCAAGTAGCTCAATCTTCTCATATGCTACAACCCGACTTTGGTAGGAACTTGTTTTAAGTTGAAACCTGGCCTTTGTTTGAATTTGTCTATGGATAGATTCTAGCTTTGCGTGCATCCTGTCTTTAGCTTGATTGGCTTAATCTTGTCTTTGGTTGGATCGTGTCTATGGCTGAATAGCTTTGGGTGGTTTTTCTGTCTTTGGATTAAACTTGTCATTGTCTCGACTATAGCTTGATCTGGTCTTTGGATTATTCTCGTCTTTGTTTTATGCTTGTCCTTGGATTAATCTTGTCTTTGGCTGGATTTAAGTTTTTTGGTTTGATTCTAGGCTAGGCTATATAGCTATAGGTCAATCATGTCTTTGGCATGATCTCCTCATTGGCATGATCTCGTCTTTGGATTGATCGTGTCTTTGGTTTGATCTCGTTTTTGGCTTGATTTCGTCTTTGGCTTGATCTCGTCATTGGCTTGAGCATTTTTTTGATTCAATAAGGGGCTAGATTCGAGCTGTAGGTCAATATTGTCTTTGTCTTGATCGCGTCTTTGGTTTGATCTTGTCCTTGCCTTGATTTCGTCTTTATCTATGGCTCGAGCTTGTTTTTGATTTAATAAGGGACTAGATTGTAGCTGTAGGTCAATATTGTCTTTGGCTTGACCGCGTCTTTGGCTTGATCTCGTATTTGACTCGTGCTTGTTTTTGATTTAATAAGGGGCTACATTCTAGCTGTAGGTCAATATTGTCTTTGGTTAGATCTCGTCTTTGGCATGATCTCGTCTTTTGCTGGATTCTGTCTTTGATTTAATCATGCCTTTACATTAATCTCGTCATTGTCTTAATCTTGTCTTGGGATGTCCTTGGTTTTGACTGTAATCTCTCTTCGACGACCTTATCTTAGCTTGGCTGGTATTAGCTTGCATTGATTGGATTTTGTCTTAGGCTGGATCTGTCTTTGGCAGGCAAAAACCACAATTTGTAGCAAGCAGTAAGGGTTTTCTTTGGGGCATCGGAGAAATGCTAGCGACATTAATCAAACGTTTCTTCAACTTTAACAAATTTTTTGATATCGTTAAGCTGACATGGATTTTTTTTCAATCTGTTTTTCCTTACTGTGGTACAAACTGTCATTATCTTTCCAAGTCGATTTGCATGTCACCTCTCAAGAGTTCTATTTTGTCTTGTTAAAGCATCGTGAAGCACCCCACCAAAGCGTACTTTATTTTTTTGACTTTAAACCTTTCGACGGTGGGCGGTAGTAAACATTTTTTGCTCTCTCAATACTATCGCTTAAATACTCTCTCTCATATTAAATGCTTTATATAAAACTATTCCTGGGTGCTTCTTGTGGGCGAGTCTTTATTCAAATTTGTAACTAATCACCATAAATAATTTCTCCATATCCTTTAATGAATAAATTTCCCAAATCCTTAAATGCTAAAATTATCCATTATCCATCTAAAATATACAATTCTATAATTGCATAAAGCAACATTAGTTGTTGGTTGTATTCGACATCGGTATTAGGTGCAGCTTAGAAAACCACACACACACCAGCACTTTACTCAATGATTACATATAAATTCTATGGGAAACAGTTTTGTGATTCAGTGCATAAACCATTAAGGAACTAACAGATAGCAATGGAACTTTTCATTGAATTTAAATTTACGAGTATGATAGAAGATATTCCCACATAACTCAGACACTCATATACACTCATATCACTGGAAGCATCTGTTGCGAATGTCCACACCAGCAGATCCCTCTCAATCCCTATACAGCAGCTAATTGTTGTATAACAATGGAAAATCCTTTTATCCATTACATTTAGGTGTGTCATATCCATTTATTATAGGTTTATCAGCGTCATCGAGGTCTCGAGAGCACTTACGCTCGACTGCATGCAAATCTTAATTGTGTGTTATAGACGTAGATACGCACAGCATTCCACCCATGTATACTGTGAATTGGCGATTTAGGATTTGGGATAATAATAAACCACTGAACCACAAAAGCACTCACTCCTTCCATCAAACGGAGTAAAACTATTTACCTGTTTTGGACAATAGCTTTTTAATACTCGTATCTACATAAGTGCATTTCATGAATTAGAAGTCTATCAAGTCTTAGCTTAGGTATCCATACATATGAAAAGATATGTTGTACGTTATGACCATCAGGGCATCCCGAGTATTCAAATTCAATTTTGAAACACTCAGCTCGTTAAAAGTTTCATCCTTTCTTCCGCTTCTGCAATTGCACTTGCGTCCATCTGTTCGGTCGTCTACTGTTTCTGTGACTGAATGTAAAGTCTCACGTCTGGGCGATGCAGTTCGATGACATTTTAGTTAGTCGCTTTGTCATGCAGTGGAAGAAATTTAATATTCTCAGACTACTAATTGCCATAAATGCGGACAAGTGAACAAATGTGTGGCGTCTGGATGGAGCATTTAAGGGACTATGCAAACGATATTGACTAACCAGCCATCCAGCCAGACAGTCAGCCGCCACAAACTTGCATTTGGCACAGTGACACTTCCGTTGTTGTAGAATGCGAATGGCGCAGTAAATTCTATTGCTGTCAAAATTTAGTACCAATTCTGAATCGATATGACGCAGCCTGCTTGGCTGGTTGTGGTAGATGGTAGATGGTAGATGGTAGATTATGTTGCTGGCTTTGTTCCATAGAAGTTAATGCACAAGAGCTAGCTAGCGCTGGATAGTTCGGCGCGCACGTTCTACGTGCAGGGAATAGCGCATTCAGCGCATTGTCACACATTGTCTCGTACGAGCGAAACATTGTCTGCAGTCCAATTATTCCATTGAATATTCAAAGAAGAAGCTACGCGAGTTTGTGCGTGTGGTTGCGTTGCTAATTGCGAAAGGTCAGAATCTAGGAGAGCCGAGAGAGGGACTTTCATACACACAAAGATCAGAGTGACTGCGCTCAATGCCGCGTGGAGCACTCGCTCGGCCTATTACACTGGCACTGAGTCATTCTACTTCGTTGTGAATTCCAATCTGAGGTAATGACCCCAGATGATGTGATGTTGAAGAGTGCTTGAAACTTGGATGATGAGCATACTTAATTGGTCGGTCACATCCTACACTTCAGATTATATGTAATTACATCCACCCGTGTGTCTGATCGCATTATGTTTTCTTATTTCCTTAACATTGTAAAATGTCTTTGGTAGGGTACTTAACATGATCATGTCACTGTTGCAAACATTAACCACAATATTTGGGTAAAAAAATACAAAAATTTCCCCAAGAAATGCCGAGAATGTTACTGCTAAAAAGGCGAGTGTACAAGAGTTCCAAAATTTTCTTGATTCCATGTCGATCTCAGCAATTGGGGATCTCTGTGACCAGTTTGTGGCGAATTTTGCGTAATGACTATGTATCCCCATAAGATCGCTGTGACCCAAGAACTGAAGCCAAAGATTATGAGCTGCCAAGTAACTTTAGTAATTGACCCCAAACCATGTTTTTTTTAAATTCTCTATATTAACTTCGCGTGCCCGTCTGTTTGTCTGCTTGTCTGCATGTCTGTTTGTCGTGGAACCTTGTGATCAATTTTTAACTCACTTTCCAAAGCCCAATTTTATTGTTCACACATATGTGTTTATGGTGACAACACTTTCTATTAAAATTTGGTAGTGATCTGGCCACGGGATCGCGGGGCTCACCCAATGACCGCAGACGACCACAGTATGCTACCACCACCAAGCATAGACGAAGTTAGAAGAGCGATAAATCGGTTCAAAAATATTAAGGCCCAGCGATCAGATGGTATTCCAGCGGAGCTTATTAAAGCAGTAGGTCCCACAATACATCAAGCCGTTCATGAAATAAAAGTGCATGTAATGGCGGAATAAGCGATGCTAGAAGACTGGTGAAGAGGCATGCCCCATATATTTATAAGAAAGGAGATATCACAACGTACAAAAATTATCATTATGAGTACCGCGTACAAGATTTTCTGCTCTATCCTTCAATAGCGTATAGCTTCATACGTTAAAGTCATTATTGGTCTATACCAGTTTGGCTTCAGCCCAGACAAATCAACAACTGATCAGATTTACACCCTTAGGCAGGTGATGGAAAATGCATAGAGTTTCAAAAATCACTACATCATCTCTTTGTAGACTTTAAAGCCGCCTATGATAGCATAGCCAGAGTAGAACTTTATAAAGCCATGAGAAAATTCGGCATCCCAAATAAACTGACACGACTATGTAGGTTGACCATGACCAATGTTATAAGCAAAGTAAAAATATCCGGATCACTATCAAGCCCATTCAACATCTATAACGTTCTCCGACAAGGGGATGGACTGGCCTGCGTCTTCTTCAACATGGCGTAGATCCGAGACTCTAACGTAACGGCGAGAGGAACAATCCTCTATAAGTCCATTCTGATACTGGCTTACGCACACGATATTAACATTGTTGGTAGAAACCCAAGAGCTGTACAGGACCCTTTTATCCACATCGAGCAGGCTGCACGAAATCTCGGTATGCACATAAATGAGAGCACAACAAAGTACACGTCTGCAAATAGAAGATCCAACATTGATCCCACAATTAAAATAGTGGAGCGCAAAATTGAAGTAGTTGCTCAAAGCCAATAAAGCCTACTTTATTCTGTCAAGACTCTTCAAAACTAGGAATTTAACCATAACATCCAAGCTGCTGGTGTATAAGACAATGGTCATACCAGTACTTACATATAGATCCGAGACTTGGGCGCTTAGCAAAAACGCATTCTTGTCTTTAAGAGAGAAAAGTCTTACGGACAATTCCGGAGACCCTATAATGATTAGATCTACGAGCGTTACCGCGATGTCGAAGAGAGTTTAGGGATACAAAACTCGATGACATCGGCTCAAATCGAGAGCAGTGGAGAGACTTTTTGTGGGAGGCCAGGACCGGACACCGGTTGTAGAGCCAAATGTGATGATGATGAAGTTCTTTTTAGCCACCCGAAACACGTCCTAGAAAGTTGGAATTTTGTGAATTACTTAGTATCTATTGCTGTTTCTGAGATCCAGCGTGGAACTCTAGTCGCGTGTCGCGGGTGGCACGTGTAATGCGTGGAGAGTGGGTAAATCTATGAAATAGGTCCCGCCCACGTCGACTTGTTTGAGGTCCTTTCTAACCACCTTTCACATTTCACCTCGAGAGCTGAAATTTTATCAGCACCTCAGTGTCATCCGACATTTCTGAGATCAAGTTTGTACCCGAAAAACGAAGTTTTTCTGACATTTACTTCTTTTATTGTAATCCTGAAAAATTTTGCCTACACCATGTACTATGTTTACTTTATCATCATCATAACTTTTTGCTCTACAAAAAAAAGTACCTAAACCTGACGAGTTTTCCCTTTATATTGTTGTAACCTTCAGCTATCTTCGTGGATTTGTGAACTCTGCAGTGAACACCATGATGCAATCTGCATACGATTTGACTGGGAGAGGTTTCTAAATTACTGCAGTTCGCTCAGAAGTTGGAGTACTACAACGTATTTTACGCGCATCCGTTCGACAGTCGTAGAATGTGCGGACCATACTCAATGGATTCCCACTCATCTGCATTGAAAATGTGATTGGCCAACAACCAGCTCCATTCATCATTTTAAAGTTTTACTCGGGCGCACAGCAAGGATAACACACCAAAAAAAGCACCGCATCGTACGAGTACACATGAAGGACAGTGGATTTTGTGAAGGATATTTCGCCTTTGTTAAGTGCGAATATTCATGCCGTTGTCGCCTCAAACGCTCACATTTTACAAACAAACAAAAAAACACTCACATACAGACCTATTCTGCCGAGTGATGATGCATGCGTGTGCATGTGACAAATGCACGCCGCATCACTAGAAAAGTCCTTAAGGCATGTAAGCGTGTTTCGTTTCGTTGTATTTTTTTAGTTTTTATTTCTGACAAAACAATCACAGCATTTGTTCAAAGTTTTTAAGAAAAGGAATTTGCAGGAAAAATTCCCTATCATTACACGGGCGTATGTGCAATTTTTATATAGTAGTAGTATATGTTAGTTAATTTGACTGGAGTTTAATATTTTGTTTATTATTTGAAGTTTATGTAAATTTTGTTACTTTAAAAAGTGCTGGGTTTTTTGGAATGGCAATAAATTGCGTAAAAGTTTTAACAAATCATGTCTAAGGTTCTGAGAAAAACAAAATACTTTTAGTCGAATTTTGTCCACACAAAAATACGCAGATTTTTTTCTTTAAACTGGGGGTTTACCCTGCAACAACGCACTGCAGCCAACAGAGGAAAATCAAGTAAAACGATGGCAAACAACATCACGCCACTGAACCCCGATAAATCACAGCGCGGAATGTCATCAGCTGATGATCATGTTGCCTACGCTTCTGCTGCCCACCTACCCCACGCTTCCTGTATTTTACTGTCCACGCATTTTTAAGTTCACATCATCCAGTCAGCACATTGACCTGTACTCACATCGCCCAGAACGCACAGCGCTCAGTCAACGCATCGCATCGTTGTCGCACCACCCGCATTGCTCATTCGACCTTTGATTCGTGTACCACTTAAGTAACGCACTGTTCGATTTGTGCATTGTCCACATCTTGCATCGGTCAGACATCAAACTGCTTAGCAAGCACAGTGTCCAGTTCTCACATCACACAGACCAAAGATTGCTCAGTAAGCGCATCTTCCAGTTCTCGCATCGCCCAGAAAGCGCCCGCTCAGTCAGCGCACCGCCCGATTCCCGCATGCATCGATCAAGCAACGCTCGTTCGTGTACCGCTCAAGTAATACACCCATCATCCGGATCTTGCATCGGTAAGACAACTTACCGCTCAGTAAAAACATCGGTCTCATTTTCATTAGTCCCACCTCAATCAGTTTCCGAGCATATTAACTTGCTTGCAGGATAGAGTCTGAGCAATAGCTCTGAATATGCCGAGCTATTGCTGAGTGATTGGTTGTATGAAGACTGCTTGTCGATAGATCATGTTATTCAAGAGTCTGCATAATTGTTCTTGCTGGTACATTTGGACCATTTGGGGGCGCTTCGCTACCAGCACAGCCTGTGGTCAGCGGCTCTACGCTCTCGCTCTCAACTGCTCATGCGATTTGTCCAATGAAAGCACTTCATGCTTCATGAAAAAAATGAGTATGTGGTCCATTGAACCAGGGGTCCCGTTCCAAAATATGACAGATTCGTGCTCGTTTGCAAATTTTATGGAAGATCTTCATCATATTTTGCTCTACAACCGGGATCCGATCCTGGGTTCTCTCTCTCTCCACCGGTCCCGATTTTAAGCCGACGTCATCCAGTTCTACATCCCTAAACTCTGGTCGTCCTGGTCTACGCCGTCCTTTCAGCGTACGCTTGGCCAGCCTCGCTGTCGTGTTCCATAAATCCTACCTCAAAGGACTTTCCGAGCAGGATCATCTTCGCTCATGCGAGCTAAATGTCCTGCCCACCGGAGCATTACGAGCTTAATTCTCTTTACGATGTCAAAATCGCGGTAACGGTAGATCGCATCACTATAAAGTCTCCGGAATCGTCCTTCCTCACATACGAGGCCAACAATTCTCCGTAAAGACTTTTCTATTGAACGCGGCTAAGAGGTAAAAATGATTTTTGCTAAGCACCCTCGGATCCATATGTAAGTACTTGTATGACCATTGTCTTATATACCAGCAGCTTGGAAGCTTCCAAAATATGGCGGTTCTTGTTTTTTTTTTTTAAATACCAAACAGCTGTGCACAATTTTAGGACGTTCCTATTTAAAAATTCTAAATTCACAAAAACACTTACTTAGTTAACTTATTAAGAGACTTATTGTACTTTACCAGTGACCCATTCGTATCCGTTTTAGACCTGTATTCCTTCTTGGTGCTCAATCTGAGTTAAAATTTTTTTTGAAGTCAAGTTTTTGTACCATGTTATCACATGGTAGCGAAACATGTCTGGCACCTACCATACTTAAACGTAGCTTAGTCTCCTTTCTCCTTTGCTTTCCACCACTACATGAATTGGAAGTAATCTAAGGATAGCCTCCCTTCCCGCAGTGGGCGGTCTACTTTTGCTTTTCACCATTACATGTATTGGAAGTAACCTAAGGATAGCCTCCATTCCCGCAGTGGAGCAGTTTGGTATCTCGCCAAATCTGGGAATTGATTTTCTGCGAATTGTTTTTCTGCTAATTGTCGTAGAATCGGGTGGTCTACTTGGCCCCTCTTAATAAGACACATACCAGTTTTTTTCCAATTCTCTTTTTGTGAAGCTTAGCTTGGTTCTTTCTGACCATGCTACTGATTTATAGGTGAGCATTGGTATAATTGTAGTGGTCTAATTTCAGTGCATTATTCTGAGGCTTACTTCTCACGATTTGCTTGCAATTCTTTTGCGCACCATTAGCGCTCCTTAAGCTTGCAGTTCTATAGCTTGTTGGTGTTTTCTCCATAGCAGCCTATTGAGAATTACCAGTCCAAGATATTTAACATCTTTCTGACAGCAATCTCTTCTCTCTTAAGAGTGGTTGGGTGAATGCGCCCCAACTTTATTTTTTTTTCTGAAGGGCATCAGTGTGGTCTTAGTTGGAATTACCCAGAGTCCCACTTATTGATACCATCTACTTGCTATGTTTAATTCGTTTCAAATTATACCACAAAACAATTCCTCAAACTTTCTATGACTATATTATCCGTGTTGCCTTGTGCATAGTTCCCCTCTTGGTCCTCCTTATACCAACCCATATAGCATGTACATCAATTCCTTAAAAGGTAATGGAAACGCTGATCAATTATCAGCTCATGATATATCTTAAAAAGCACGGAATTCTTAGTGCCCGGCAGTACGGTTTCGTGGCCAACGTTCTTCTGGTGATTTGATGATATATCTCACCGATGGAATGTGGATGGTGGAACCTGTCGATTCATCAACTAAATGAAAACAAAGTCATGTCAATCGATTATTTCAAGGTTTCGATCAAGTTCGTATGTCTAAAATGCTTATGGAGTTAATGTTAAGATTATTAAATTCTGACCTGAACAGCATAAAAAAATCGGGAGAAGATAATAAAGTCAAATTTAACGCTTCCAAAGCGTTAATGTTTTCTCCTGTCTTCTAAATGAATCGTCAACCCGCAGCCATTATTAAGCATCGAGGAAACTGAAAAACTAGTCATTGCAGATATCCACCATCGCAAACATGCTGCGATATGTTTAACCCGGTGCAAGAAATATTTTACTCCCTCTGATCTGGCTACTATCTATAAGGCGTTTATTCGTCACAAGCTTGAGTACAATTGTCATATCTGGGCAGGTGCACATAAGAATACCTTGCATATGCTGGATAGAATTCAAAACTGGGCATTAACCCATATCGATGACGAAAACATTGCGTAGTCAATAGCTTGAAGACCGAAGGATCGTTTCCTGCTTGTCACTTTCTTATTGTTTCTTCTACCAGCGGTGCTCAGGACAAATAGCCAGTTGCTTGAATTCAACAGCAATATTTGTGGCGCTGTAAATGCTCATAAGTTTACTCTCGAGCCCATGTTTAAAGTTAAGTTCAGAGATTCCTTCTTCATTCTTACAACACGTGTATGTGAAATGCTTTGTCAAGCACTGTGTTTCCACATCGTTACGATCTACAGCTATATAAAACACAATCTTATAGACATCTCCTCTTCTCCACTCCTTTACATAATAAGGCCATGCTGTGCTAAGTATACAATCGAACATTATAAGGGTTTAAATGCTATACGCTTGTCCTAATTATAAAACAAGTGAATATAAAAAAAACTTCATTTTTCGGGTAAAAACTTGTATATATAGATCTACACACGTCACATAGTGCTTTTACATTTTATTATATGGGAATAACCGCCAAATTATCCTTTTCAAAGTATTTTCTTTTTTCCACGCATCACACACACCACAAGCGGCTCGTGACAAGCGTCACACGCGCGATGCCAAAATTGGCCCTTGGAATTGAGCTGCTCACAAAATTTCAGCCCTCTATGTCGTGCGAAAGGTCTTCAAAAAACGAGAAAATGGCGACATTTCCACCCATCACACGCGTCATATGCGAAACGCGTCACGCGTCACACGCGGAATATAAAAAATGCTATTTGAGACTTACACGCTCACATTTTAGCTCTCCAGGTCGTGTCAAAGGTTGTTTAAAAGGACTTTAAGTAGTCGAAAATACATACAAACAGCGGTCAAGTCAGGTTAAATAAAAGTTTTTAAAAAGGCACGGCAATGAAGGAGCTCATCAACGACTATGCTCCACAAAATGAGAGATACTACTCCTTATTATGGACAGTACTCCTTATTGTGGACAGTACTCCTTATCATGAAAAAACTCCTTATTTTGTCATTATCTATACTTATCAATTATCTATGCACTGTTTCTTGTGCGAACCATCGCTCATATCAATCTAATGGTTGTGCTGTATACTTGATTAAATCTACTCTAGAGGGCTCCTTTTGTGAGAAAGCGCTTAGCGCGAATTCCTTGTTTGCAAGGAACTGCAAGGCATTCTCCATTGATCTTGCTACTATGCATGCCTGCCTGCTGATAAGAGTATAAGGGTTTCCATTTATAATTGTCAATATTCAGTTGTCTTCAAGGCAAACTAAATTGGGCGAGTTGGTTTGCATGATTTGGGTGGGATCTTTCTTCCCTACATTTGGTATAAATGCCATCCTAGCGGAAACAGTCCGTCTGTCTGAAGTAAAAATTTGGTTCGAGCCTATGTTTACGTTTATCTTGCCGTCATCCTCTATCTAGTAGTTTTTTGTGGTTTTACTATCCATCCATCTTATAGAGGTAGCGTTGTCGATAACTACTTTACTGACAAACTTTGTGCTCACAACGACCAACTTGCTGCCATTTTGTAATGAAAGACTTTTTATAGTTTATTATACATTATATAACAATATAACGTTGTACAAACCATTTTCCTACATAACCTAAATCAAGTTAAACCTCATATGAACTAACTTCCTTTTAACGACCAACCTCCGATATTACATTTGACCAGAGATATTCAGTTTAAAAACAATTTTCTGGTTACAATTGAATGCAATTAAATTATCATATTCTATTAAATTTTTGGTAAAATAATGGCAGAACAAGTGTTTAGAATACTGCTTTAGCGCCAGAAGCCTGACTCTATTGTCTTATTCTCTCCTCTCCAATCCAAATTACACATTCCGCAATCAACCCAACTAATAACTATACAGATGGAACACCCATTCTAAGAGCGTAACGATGATCGACTTGTGCCAAGCAAGTGCATGAGCCATGTAGCACCTACTCGTGTGGAGCGTCAAGTTTCACTGTTTCTTAATCAAATTTTACCCAATTAATTTTACTACTTGTGCATGTGAAGTCCAAGAAGTGACAACGTTCAGTTACGTACGCACGAAGTACGAACAACTCGCTGTAATATTAATTCCCAGAATGTCTGCCATTGCCAGTAAAGGGCTTCTCCTTAATAGAGACATCAATCTAAATTATTATTTCGTTGTAGTACGAGAAGTTCAGTGTTTCTAGAGTTTCTTGTCTTGCAGTGGCATTGTTGACACACTAATGCTTCCCACTTGCGATGTTGTGCGTTGGCGCCAACAGCTCACACTCTACTTGCAATATAAAATTCAGCAGCAGTGTAAAGAAACTTTGTCTCTTCACTCTGTTAACTTTCGTTATTTTAACTAACACTAGGTGTTTCAAAATTATTTGTTCAAACGATCAGGTATTTCAGTATACAGGGTGTCCCAGAATTCGTGGTACAAACGAAGCAGGGTGATAGCGGAGGTCGTTTCCAACCCAAATAGCCAAATGAAGTTTTCTCGAATTGTTGATGGTTCAAAAGTTATTCCATTTTTAGTATTTCTGGGTAAAATCGCATAGGCCGCCACTGGCGTATGTTTTTCTGGCGGAAAAACAATGTACTACAGAAAGTTGACCGACTATCAGAAAAACTTGTGACATTAATGCAGATTCTTAAATGGTATCACTCATAGGAATATTCAAAAGAGAATGATTTTTATCAATTGTTTTACAAAGTAAAAGTAAATAACGTGGCTGTTCGCCTCAATGCAACTTCCCAGTGGACAAGAAATGAGTACGGATACTCCTCTGTTCTGAGTTTATTCAGGGTTCCACCGGAAGGTATTGACTACGCCATTCCGCAACTACAGTTCAACAATAACTTCCACTATCACTATTTGCTATTTTGGAAGATCAGTTTTTATACTGCCGTTTCAAAAACTGATGTAGGGTAGGCGGAGGTGTTTTTTCAAAAAGACAAAATATAAGCTTCTCTTTCCGTCTTTTCAATCACTGCAGAAATCATGGCGATAACAGAAGTCCTGTCTTGGCAGATGTGAAACGTTATATCCATTAAGGATATTCGCATCTTCTCGAATTATTTGAGATCCAAAGAATCAGTCTCTACGAACTCTATTGTAGCCCGCCCTAGACTGCCGAGATGTCGGGGCATTTCAATATTCACCCGTACTGTGTGGTATAGAGATATTCTGGGGAACTGCAGTGCTGATGAACTCACCAAAAATGGTACTTTGTTGCCCCTTTTACCTGAAAATGGTTTCTTAGGCATACCGATTGGAATATGCAATCACATGTTAAAGCAGGAGTATGTTGAGAAAACCAACCTTAGATGGTCTAATGGTAGCGACAAAACATCCGGGATGCTCCAAGTGTTTGATCTTTCTAAACAGATTGCACATAACTGCTATAAGAGATATCATTACTGGGCACTGTCTTATAGGCAAGCATGAAGCAGGCTTCGATGAGGAGATCGAAAAGACCATTCTTCACCTCCTCTGCATATACACAGCTCTTTCTCTAAAAAGTGAGTTCCATTTGAGAGCCTTTTTTTACAACGACCTTAATGGTTTTTCAAGCAGTGACATCAAAAGTTTTCTACGCTTCATTTGAAGCTCTAACTGGTTCAGTGAGTAGGTTGAGAAATCTTTTCAACAATTTCAACCTAATTATAAAAGTTTGTTAATCCAAAATAACATAGGATACAAATTATAAAAATAATGCAGACTGCATATAGTCAGAAGCTACCTAACATAGCCTTCATATACAGTTGTTATTACATTTTTTAATTTTATTGTAGTCACATTCCTACGATATATCTATACACTCGATGTCACTGAGAGTCATAATGACCATTTAAAAATGCTCTTTGACACCGTCAATGACGAATGGTGGTTGAACAAACTGAAGCACTACAAATATAATTACAAAAGAGTGGAGTAGACATCTTAAGAAATTGTCATCCGCTTCAGCTGAGCGCAGGCAAAAGTGCGAGGAATAAAGTGACTATTCCTGGGTGGACAATTCTTTTTTTTTATTGAGTATTTCAATAAAAGTTAATTAATTAAATGACCTCGATCACGAAACAATTACGCTAATGCTGATACACAACGATGGTGGTAACGAATACGATTGGTGGGGAAGTCAATTCGCTAACTATGAACTGAACTGATTTAAACTGAATTATTACAATTATTATTCGTCTCCCTTGTGGTAATTTAATTTCACATTGTTTTTCGTGCTGCTGATTGCTCAATTGTTCATCGTAACGGTCGTATAAGTCACATCTGACACGCGAGCTCACAGATAGTTACGCTTACGATTATATCGCACCCAAGCTTTCCGTTGCGAAATGCATGCGTCTTCTGCTTACTCTTTTCCGTAGAAGTCAATACAGAGTTCATTGGCAAAACAATTGAATGCAAATTGTATGGTGACATAGAAAAAATCGTCCCCATTCCCCAAGCAGAAGAAGGCAAAAAAAAAAGACGAGGACTACATTGGTAATTGATTTGAAAACTGCACCTCGAATAGAATAGAACAGAATGCTACAGCTGTATGGGCAGTGTTAGATAGAGAAAGTTTCATCTAAATTCAAAACAAATACATTTCTTTTTCTCTGGCTCTACAACCGGATGGATAAAGTCCTAGCTTGGTGTGAAAAATATAGATTATTGCTGTACTATCGGTATCTCTCTTTTGGTGATAGTTTTGCTCCTTCATTAAGCATATCACTTAATAGCATGTTCCCATCGTCACAAAACATTCCGTGATATCAACGTGACATTCACTTAAACATATCTAAAGTTAACCCTGAGGTGAGACTCAGGCTAATTCCGAATAAGACCACACTAGTGCTCATCACCAACAAAAGAAAGTTGAAGCTCATGCACCCAATCACCTTTAACGGATAATAGGTCAAGTATCTTGGAATGCTCTTTGACAGTTGGAACAAACACCAAGAAGCAGTTCCACCAAAAGCAAAAATAGCGCTCATGATGTGATGAAGAGTTGCAGTGAAATCGTGATATCCCCCGAAATAATGCACTGGGTGTACTCCATGATAATTATTGATCACCTACGGAGCAGTAACCTGGTCAGAAAGGAGTGTAAGAAGAGAATTGGAAAAAGTCCAGAGGCTGGCATGTGTCTTCATTTCAATTGCCATGTGGACCCGTCCACAGCGGTAATTGAGTACTTTTAGTAAATATAGTGGTTGCAAGAAAATTTACGGAGACTAAGCTGCTATGTTTATGCATGTTAGGTGAAATCACGAACGCCAAGGCAAGAAGAGAAGTTGGCTCAATTGCCGGGAATATTCCGCTAGAAAGCATGCCTTGTGATAACATGGTGAAAAAGCTTGACTTTAAGAAAAATTTTGAAGTTAGATTGAGCACTAAGAATAAACTCGGGTCTGAAAGTTTAAGCCAAATACATGCGGGAGCCATAAAGTGGATGCATCAAAGAAAGCCAAAGTCACTGATTCGGAAGTACATGGGCCAATGTTCAAGTACTCCAAAGTAATTGGGTAGTAACCGAGCATATTTCGAGAAGAGGTGCATACCTTCAAAAGATGGGCTCATTTTTATCTGGAACAGAAATATTTGAGTCTGGAAAAATCATTATGACGGTCAAACAAGCAGCAATAAGGACCCTCGATTCCACATCAAGTTATTGCTTTTAAGGCTGAGAGTGTAGGGTAAGACTAAATTGAATTGGCCGAAACAAAAAAAGTATCGGTGCGAAAAACAACAAGGCAGCGGATGAGCTCGTAAGCTATGTATCAGGAACTATTCTGTTGTATAAGATACTGCACAATGTCAATGCTGGGTATTTCAGCTTGTATTGGAAATAAATTTTGAAAATATCATGGAGAAGTACAAAATGAATTAGTGGAGTACAGAAGTAAAGACTTGTCGAAAGTAGAACAATACACCTATAGTCTCATTTCGACTTCTAATGCCCCTTCAGTCAATGTATTTTAGGAATCCCACCATTTCCTTTGCTTGTCGTATGCCTGGGAGATTTTGCCATCTTATGGAAGCAGCCGCCATACCTATTCTGCGTATCTCTTCCCGCATTATGCGGTACCTACAAGCGGAGCTTTTGCCCCTTTTTAGCGAGCTTCTTTGTTTCTTTGTCTGCTATGTCAGTGTGTCCCGGGACCCAGTACATACACATACTTCGTTGATTTCTCCGGGTCTGTTTAGCTTCGCCCTGCATTCCTCAACAAGCTAAGAAGTAATTTGGAATGTATTCAAGACCCTTAGCGTAGCTTGGCTGTCTATCATGATAGCTATTTTCTGCCTCATTCCTTTCTTTCCAAATTAAACTGAGCACATCTCTCGATGGCATGTACTTCTGCCTGGAAAATACTCGGGTACTGCCTCATTGCTTCAGAGTACTAACTTCGTGGCCCATGGACTCCTGCACCCATTCCTTCTGCTTTCTTTGATCCATCCGTATAAGACTTTATGACACCTGGATGTATCTGGTATTTAGTTTCAGATCTGAATTCCTTCTTGGATTTTCTGCCACCCTTCTGCACACCATAAGTTCTTTTTGACTTTTTGCAGTACTCCCCCTTGGTGTTTGTTCTACAACAGTATACCATCAAATATCAGTCCAAGGTATTTAACTTCTTCGCTGATAGTAATTTCTTCTCCATTGAGGGTAATCGGGTGCCCCAGATTCCTTCTATTGGTGAACCAGTGTCGTTTTGTTTGGGTTTACCCTGAGTTACTCCTCTAGACACCATCTGCTCGTGGTGGTTAATCACTTGTGGATTATGTCACATTTCCAAGAAACTAAGTTGGCTGAGTGAAAAACCAGTCTATACTGTACTACACGAGTAGTTGACTCAAATTGTCACTTATGACCTTAAATAATAATAACCCACAGAACAACCTCTTCATGTTATAATTAAAGCTAAAGATTATCATGCAATCTGTTTTCATCTTTCGCTTCGAACGAACCTAAATACCATTACATATTTGTTGAGCTCTTAAATGCCGGAACGGTGAAGAAGCACCTCTAAAGGCGGCACTAAAAGAATTGTATTTTTTTGTGTTGGAACGTTGTATAGTATTTGGATTAAAAACACTCATTGGTTTTTTTTTCATATTATTGTTCTAAACACAATTTTACCTTTCAAGTTTGTGATTGAAACTAATATACCCTCTAAAACTTAGAAAAATTACTAAGGCATAGAAGAAAAAAAAAAATCTGAAAAAGAGAAGGAGTAAAAAAAACCTTTAATGACAAGAACAATCGATTCGTTAGCAAATCCAATTTACGTTTAGCATACAACAGAAGCCGCCTCCTTCTACTATGTAAGCTGAACACGCGATTCTGTCGATGAGCGTGGTCCAACTACTTGTAGACCACTATTATGGTTGCAGTTATTGTTATTGAACTAAATTGAACGAACGAACGAACTACGATGACGATTGTGTGAATCCCTACATTCCTATACTTACTATTTGCCATAAATACTAACTCACTTGAATGCTGAACTCAACTGAACTGCTATTGAATGCATCCATTCATCCAGCAAACCTTAACCCGACTAACTAACCAACGAACTAAAAATATAACAACTAACTACGAGTACATATATCCAACCAGAGCGTGAAATCGTGTGGAAATTGCATTTGGGATTTGCGGATAAATCAGTGAGATTTATATTTTTTCTCTCCGTATTTTGTTGTTGTTATTGAATTGCGGGAGAGATTCTTTTTTAGCTGGTGATCAATAAAAATGTTATTAGATTGTCTGTCGGCTCGAAGAAACTTCTGGATGGTTTGATGGGTGGATAGATATACATAATAGCCTGATGGTAACATTGGGCCAAAAAATTAAAAGTCTGCCCATAGGGGCGTACACCTAATATCATAGATACGATGACCTTAAGTATAAACAGAATTGTAATTTCTATCACGATTTGACGTATCAGAGGCTTTAGTTCTTCGATCAGTGGTTCCGATTTTGACACTTAGGTTATGGCTGTTGGACGGTTTAGAATAATGGTGAAAAGTGCGGTCATAGAATTCTCTTGATAATCGTAAAGTAAGCTTATTGTTGTAGAGCTAGAAACCAGCTTCAGTTATTGACTTTACTATAAACCGTGGCTATAATCTTTGAGTTTTTTTTCCTGAGATAATAATGTAATCTATATGACCGGTACTTTTGACTGTGACTTATTACCAGCGAAAGATATAAGACGCGTGTATATAATAAACTGGTTGGTTCAGTTATTCAGCAACAAAATACATGACTTTCAACATTGTGGTGGGAAATCAACAAAAGGATACAATTAAGAAGCCTCAACGGAGAAACAAATAAAGTATTTCCAATATATAGACATTGTCAACCGAATCGGCAAAGCAAAATCGGTGTGTGGAATGATGTCCATGATGATCAGCTTAAACACTAAGCTGCGACTGTTCCGCTCAAATGTTGAAACTGTGCTGTTGTATGCGGGTGCAGCACTTGGAAGGTGACCGCTACTATTACAAATAGATTACAAACGTTCGTAAATAGGTGTCTACGGAACATCTTAAGGGTTTTCTGGCCTAACCATATCTCTAACGAACATCTTTACCAGAGAGCGGGTCAGGAACCAATAGGCACAACCATCCAACGACGGAAGTGGCAGTGGATTGGTCATACACTCCGAAAAGGCGACAGTTCTATAGCAAACTACGCAATTCAATGGAATCTGTTATCTCAGGATGTTAAAAGAACGGGTCGTCCGGCGTAAAACAGTTCAGAAGGAGTCACGGCAATTGGGGAAGAGTTGGAGAGAGCTGAAGCTCATTGCCAGGAACAGCACGCGATGGCGCGTAGGCGTAATAGAGGCCCTAGGACCCACAAGGGGATATAGGACATAAGTAAGTAAGTTAATTCCTTTTTTATTGTCCTCAACATTCTCCTAGAACCCACTGAATACATCGCCATTCAACCGCACTCCACTTTGGCTTTCCTCTGAAGTTGTTTTGTTGTTCATCCACAATATATTCGATTGCAATTTTCGGTCGAGTGTACGTACGAGTGCGCTCTCTTCCAATTCGATGGTAATTTTTCATATTTTTATAACAAATTTGTAAATTTGTTAGATGTATATGCGGTGCGGTTTGATTTTTCCAGCAATTGTTTTGTGTTTTTTTTTGCTATTCTCTCTGTTAACTGAAAGTTTTTATCGAACCGTAATAACACGCTGCACATGGATGATTTGTTTATCTGCCATGCAAGTGCGGACGTATTTTGAATTAATTGCCATGAAATTGATTTATTAACTTGAAACTGTGTAAATGTAGTGTTATTTTCCAGAGAATATCCCCAAAATCCAGCTGAAGTTGAATTGTTTTCTTTTTTTTTTTTTAATGTTTGTGTTTTTCTATTTGTGAATCGGATTTTTTTTATTACTCACGTACGTTTGGGTTATTTATCCACAATTTCCGCCAATTTGTGTTTTTATTACTTTTGGAATGTTTTATAATAAACCATTTCGCAAAGCATTATTTTGGAAGCTTTCGTATTGTGAAGCTTTGTTTAAAATAAATTTACGCGCGCATTAATATTGAGTTACATTTCCATTTGATTTATTAATAACAATTGTATATTCTGGTTTTGTTCATTATAAACATTTGATGATGATTATGATGATGATGATGATGAAAAGGGGTATCTACCAATAGCACTGTGACCCATATGGATCTATTACGCTCCCCCTTACCAGTTCTATGGAGACAGTGCATGCCCGTCCCTATAGCAACCCCCTCCAATACCAATTGCTCTTATGAACTTGATGATATGGTGTAGGTTCAGTGAATGCCGTGCAGACTCCCCATGTAGAGTTCCCATATAGTCTCTCCTCTGTCGGATCGTCGCTCCGCATTCATTGAGAAGTTGCCACGGGGTTATCTCCGCTTCACCATTGAGCCAGCAGCGGCCATCCTCTTCTAGTTTTAATTTCCTTAGGTGCCCCTTCGGTCTACAATGTCCTGTTAGGAAACCCGTTATGACTCTTAAATTACTTCTACTAAGTCCCAATATCGATCGAATCCTTTTTGGGTCATAGTTCCCTATAATTTCCTTTGCTTGTCGTAGGCCTGGGAGATTTTTCCGTCTCACGAAAGCAGCTGCCTTACCTTTTCTGCGTATCTCAACCCTCATTATGCGGTACTCTATGCCACAGAATGGTTCTGGCCCTACAAGCGGAGTTTTTGCTCCTTCGTAAGCGAGCATATCCGCTGCTTCATTGCCTTCGTTCTTACCCCATGTACTGCCTGCTAAGGATTTCAGAACTTTGTTTCTGGACATGACTCGTTTATTGATTTTTTTTTGAGTGAGTGGAAAATGTCAACAAATTGCCGAATGTGATCCCCAAGATCTTTAGATGATTGGCTGTAGGGATTGTCCTGCCGTGTCGAGCTGTAGGTTCACTTCTTTGGTCCAGATGGTGAAAATTTAAGCGGACGATTTTTCTGGAGACAGGATTAGATTTTGACTAGTTAGGCTGTTAGGTCGCTACGTCTGGTGGTGTTGTAGACTGTAGAGCTCATTAATGGTGGACCAAAGTTTCTATGAGCTTTTGTCGCAAGATTGTAGGTACTCCAACCATTTTGCTCGTCGTTGGTTGACTAGGCGATCAATCTCGCGACTAAGTTGGAAAGTTCTGGTGTTAGAGAGGTTGATGCTGCGAATGTGGTCACGTTCGTTAGCCAGCTGGACTGCTTCGGCTGGGAAGTTAAGCCATAGTATTGGGATTCTGCCAGCTGGACAAGGGGCAGCTGCTCTGACGACGATCTGGCGGAAAATCCTTTCCCCTGAGATTGTGTTGGTGTGGGATGGTAATTGGTGCTTCTGGATAGCATGCAGGAGGGGGTGAGCTTTCTTTCTTGTATAGCGCCAATTAAGATTCCATGGCGCTCCATATAGTTGGTGATTTAGATTACTTTCCTACGTAAGCCGTTGCAATTCAGTTGTATCACAGCGAAAGGTGTGTGGTGCCCATGTGTGGGTAGTTGGTTGTTTACTGGTGGGGGCGAGTCCGGAAACGGTAGTGGAGTGTTGTAAAACCGAGTTGACACAGTCTATCGGGCTTTGACTGGTTGAGGGGGAAGATGTTTGGCTAGAACAGCATGGGGCTAAGAAGCTGGAGGTCCATTGCCGACAGTTTTCAAGTCCAGAGCAAGCTCTAAGATGACACTAGTTCTCACAGCCATTGCATTTGAGGCATTGCCGTGTATGCGGTTTGGGAACACTGAACAGTGCCAAGTGGTAGCGTGGTTAGTTGGATGAACTCGTATTCTGTAGCGATCTGCAATCAATCTCCAACTCCAATATCTGAAATTGGACAGACTTGAGCATCGTAGAAAGTGGCACCAATGACCGCAATTGTTGCTTTTAACTAAGAAGATGATTCTGATGATCCTCGTGTGACCGACTTTGGCCAGGAAAATCCTGGCTCGATCCTGGGACGAAGACCCAAATGTGGTGAGAATCGTTCCTATACGTTGTGGATCAGTTTTTCCGAAGAACCCCAAAGATTCCCGATTAAAGGTTTTTTTTTTTGAGGAAAATATTGTTTGCCACCGCGTGAAGATTTGATTGCCACAATAAGGACTGAGAGATTTCCAATTTCTCTAAAAAGCACTTACGGCTGTGATATTTGCAGTACTTCGATCGGTTCGTTGTCTCGCTGATGGCACAGGAACATTCAATAGTGAGTATGTTGACTCAAATTTATCTACTATTGCACGCACAGCCTGTCTGGTGGGACGATTATTACGACCGAAAATATGAGTAAGCACTTTTAAAGTTGCGAATACCCACTCCGATTTTCGGGAGTAATTTCTAGTAATTTCCAAACGTTGCTCGTTCGTGAACTTCACCACGATAAAAAAAAACCTTGACTGACGTTTTGTCATGGACAGATCATAAAAAAATTTCAAGAGTGCGTTTGTATTAAAATACAAAGTTGTTATGTCCCTATTGAAAACCCCTTTAGTTTTTTAGACCCAAGTTTATAGTACTCGTGCCTTAGGTTGTAATGTAATACATTGCCAAAATACATGTCGTTTTGGTACCATGTGCTTTACGAAAACGGAGCAGACTACTTAAACAATAAAACGAAATAATCTGCATACATTATGCACTCAATATTTTTTAATTTTTAATCATCCTCGTGCATAACGTGTACCATAAATCCGCAAAAATCTGCTGCATAATTGAACATTACGTATGCGTATGGCACTTGTTTTGTCTTCATAAATAAAACACTTACCTTTTTGCTGAATTAATTGTTTATATTGCCATATAGCAACAGGATTTCGGTAAACGAAATCCATTTATTAAAAAAACATCATCACCATTATCATTCACAGCAGAGGTGTCCATCAGAAGAATATTTGAGTGCTGCTACAAAAATCCGATAAATTTTCCGGCTTTTTGCTTCCGGTCTTAGCTTGGTAACTTATGACAGGGCAGGTCTTACGGTCGGTATTATCATCATCATCATCATCATTATCATCATCATCATCATCATCACCATCATCATCATCAGAGTTCATAAAATTGAGCTGTAAGTCCTGTACAGTGGTGTCCAGCTGAAATTAACAAGTAGATGTGATTAATTTACATTAGTTTTTTTGAACTACAATTAACTTCTGAGACCCAAATTTGGTCGCAAAATGAGGCATGAAGCATAAGTCAATTTTATACGTACGAGATGTATAGCATAGCATACAACTTAATTATTTTGTGGAATTTTTTTCCTAATTTGTATTAGTATACCTTTAATGACATTGTGTACTACAACATTTTCACTGCGAGCGAATCGGTTCTCTCTTGCCTCATACAGGAGGCTACTCACATGCTATTGCTGAGTGGAATGAGTGTCAAAAAAGATAAAAAGCAAAACAAAATGACGAGCATGCGCCAGTTATAATACTAATACGCACACATTTTACTACTACTATCAACTCGCTGTTGTTTTTGCCTCATGCCTCATTTTGCGACCAAAATCGGTACCATGGTTTTACCAGGATGTTAGTATTAACTGATCCATTTTTAAAAACTTTTATTTAACTTGACTTAACCCCTTTTTGTCTGTATTTACTTATCGACTTATTTGAGGCCCTTTTTAACCACCATACAAACGACATAGAGAGCTGTAAGTTTGTGAGTGTCTAAGTCCATAAAAAAAAAATTGTATTCCACGTATGACGCGTGTCGCGTGTCACGTGTAGCGCGTGTTATGAGTTGAACATTTTTTTTTACTTCTTTGAGTTTTGTATTAACCTTCTTCTACATGACCTGAAGTTTTGTGAGTGTCTTAGTCCAAAATTTCACCACTTCACTTATACATCAAAAGCGAGTCTGGAAAGAGAGTTACAACACTTAATATAACAAACCAAATTAAAGCTAATAAGCCAGGACACACAACCATCACTAACAAAATCAACATAGATAGTGGTATTGTTCTTCGATCAGACTCAATGATAAAAATAACTAATTTCCAAAGGAACTTCTCAATAAGAATACCAGACCGTAATCAAGTTGAAAATATCATAAACAACCTTCCTCATCATGCATCTATCTGGTACACAGACGGATCTAAAACAGAAACAGGGATGGGTGTAGGAGTATTCGGGCCCAGAACCACAAATGCTCATGGAAAAATCCACAACCGTTTTCCAGGCAGCAACAACAGTCATAGAAATCTGTTCCATCGAATGCATTAAAAAATATTTAGAAGAACCGAGATCTACATGATCTCCGACAGCCAGGCCGTATTGTTGGCATTAAAAGACCCAGTTTTCAACACTAAAACAACGTGGAGCTGCTACTGCCACTTAAACGAACTGACCAGAACGAACAAGATCACCCTAATGTGGTCTCCCGGCCATTCAGGCATCGAAGGGAACGAGCAAGCAGCAGATCTCTGAGTGGCATTCATAAAGGAACTAAGCCACCACATGTTGTGGTAAATATCTGGGATCCACAATAGATCTCAAGGTCGCAGTGCACAAGGCTTCTCAGCCTACCAACAACCATAATAATAATAATATTAAAAAAGTTAAAAATAGGATTTTTTATATTTGGAGTATGACGCGTGTCGCGTGTGATGAATTGACATTTTTTTCCCGACTTCTTTGAGGTCATTTTTAACCACCTTCCCCACGACCTAGAGAGCTGAAATTTTGTGAGTGTCTAAGTCCAAATTTTTTATATTCCGCCTATGAAGCGTTTCGCGTGTGGTGCGTATGATGGGTTGCAATTGCGCCATTTTCTCGTTTTTGGAGGTCTTTTTAAACCACCTTTTGGACGACCTATAGTGCTGAAATGTTGTAAGCGGCTCAATGTCAGGGGCAAATTTTGAGATCCCGCATTTGACGTGTGTCCCGAGTCGCGTGTGGCGCGTGTGGAAAAAAGAAAATACTTTAAAGTAGTCCCGACCTCAAAGACAGATACTTTGTCGATTATTAAAGAATAATTGTGCCTGTGTGGCGTGTTTCGATGTATACATAAAAGTTTGTACCCGAAAAACGAAGTTTTTTACATTTACTTTTTCTTGTTGCACTGTTCATTAATTGTTTTTTTAATTTTGCTGGGCAACATTGTATAGAAGCTTTAACACCAACCAAAACATAAACAATGGCGGTATGCATCCACGATGCATTTTTTTTACATTCTGCCAAAACTTTTTGCCTTTATGCGATACTATCACCATCGGTCATTTGTGTAGTGCATATTTTGGTCCCCATTTCAGTGTTGTTTGCAACAACTCCATTAAAATCTGTGCAGTCTGCATTTATAATTCCACTCTGCTTCACTAGCTGCGGTTACGCTGATCAGGGAGCAAGCTATTTGATGAATATCCGCATTTATCCTGTGACTCGAATCATTTCCTGGGCACACAATAAAGTGTCGGCAGCTTAAAATTTTTTGGAGCTTTAGTAGCCGATTTGAATGGTTCACTTTATACAGTGATATGAACGACGGTCGGCATCGTCAGTCGATTGAAGACGACCGAAGGCTTCGCTGGAGTCTAAGCAGTTTTGCAAAAGAATCACACGAACTGCGGTATGCATTGTCCTTAGAAATGTATTGCTTGCTACGATATACGAACGTGGACTGACTCAGAAAGATTCAGCTAATGGGATGCCATAAAAGTGTTCCTTTCGCAAACTTTGTCGAAAATACTACAATATCTGTATCTGATTTCTATTTCTTTGAGCAGCTTCTCTTATCTAAAGTTTGTAATGAAGTAATGTTATGCCATCGTTCTATTCACTATACTTTTAACTTAAGTTAGGTATGACGGAATGTTCGACAGAACGAATAAGGATTCCCTAAATTGTCGATAAACTTTTCTCGTTAGAGGAAATACTTTCTAATGCATAGTAGTCTGTAGTCTGTTAGTTGGCATGTGCTTGTCAAAGAAATTATCGTGGTTGCTTTCTGCTGCAGTTCCAATGCTTCTCTTTCATGTACATTTATGATTAGTTCAAGCATAATAGATGATGTAGAACCTAACAAAGGAAAGGTATGCTTCCGTTGGAGACGTGTTAATTTTCAAAGCAACTTAGTGTGACGGGGTATCTGCCTGGAGATAACTCTGACACACCTTGAGGAAATTTATGAAAAAAATATATCTTCTTTGTCTCCTATCCCCTGCCTTAGAATAATCTGCTGTTATATTTTGTGGCCTGTATGAATTATTTTAGTCTTATTACCGTTAACCCTTAAGCCAGCCACTTCTCCGTTAACTTGCAGGCTTGACACATTTGGTTCAAGCTAGAAGTGCTATTTGCCATGAGACAGATATCATCGGAATAGTCTATATGGCTCAGCTTATCAAACGGTCTCCATTGGATACCATGCCTCTCGTTTGATCCAACCGTGGCAGTCATCACATCACCGATTGCCAGTAAAAACATGATAGGTGGCAGAACATCTCCCTGTCTCACATCTCCCCTTGACGCTCCTCGAAAGAATCGGAAAGCTGTCCACTGTGCAAAACCAAACACATTGCGTTATTGTAGGACTCTTTAATGGCATTAACTATATTCATAAGGAAACCCCTCACAATAAGCGAGTTCCAGATGCATTCCCGATTAAATCATTAAATCAGATTTTCAAAATCTGTAAACATGAAGTAGAGCGGTGATTTGAACTCTGACGATTGTTCAAGTATAATTCTCAAGGTGTTAATGTAATCGACGCATGATTTACCACTGCTTGGTGCCTCTTGATCGTAGATTCGATCTTGGACTTTATCCTTTCGTTGCCATTAATTTCGGGAATACGGACAAAACGATGATACCACGCCAGTTATTGCAGTTTTTATTTCGTAGTCTCCATTAGTGGTTGCAAAATACATGAGGTTGTTTCAGGATCTGCTTTCAGAAATTCTGAAGGTAAGTCAAGTCCAGCTGTTTTGTTTGCCTTTAGAAGATGGATCGCGGTTTTTATTTCTGAGCTTGTTGGGGGCTGGTGTCAATACCCCTGCAAGACCTGCCTGCGTTTGTAAGTTGAGGATTCAAATTTGTATACTGGTCATCGTTGAGCAGTGCACAAGAGTGATCCTTTCACCTTCGCAGCTGATCTTCTATAGTTACCAACAGGTTGTCATTCACATCTACCACGGGATGGTTCGTACGCATTACGACAATGTTTTTGGTGAATTTGTACAGCTCCGCTGCATCAACTCTTCCATCAGCATGTTCCGCACTCTCCATAAGTTTGTCCACCCTAATCCTCTTGTCACGACTCATACATCTTTGTACTGTCTGTCTGTCTTCTTATTACAACAGGTTGCTATTCACATCGAGCACGGGATGGTTCGTACTGCTACGCATTCCGACAATGTCTTTGGTGTATTTGTACAGCTCCCGTGCATCACCTCTTCCAGCATCTGTCTGTCTTCAGTCCAGTCTGTATGTCTTCTTCTTAAGAAATTTCCAGAGTTCCTAATTAAAACACAACACAAGTCCGTTTATACACAACATACAACTTTAATCCACAAATAGCATGAGATAACAATTTTTCACTGGTGATTACTTATTATACACACAAATAGCACTTATTCACATATAACATTTATAACACTGCTCTATCTACTTGCAAGCACTCTGGTAGAATTCTAAATGACAACTCGCTGCTATAAAGTATGGGGTATTTATACTATTTTATTCTGCATCCGCATGTAGCAAACACACAGAACATACTGGTAAATTCTTATATAAAATTATATAACTTATATATAAGTACAACTACATATTTGGTTCAAATACCAAATATTACTTATATACAATATCACTGACCATAAATAAACGGGGTGTATCCGTTAAGGTAGAAAAAACTATAAGGGGTGATTCCTTGGTTAATTTCGTAAAAAAAATTGTATGGGAGAGGGGTATTTTTTCGCCCTTTGTGGTGTACGTAGAGTTTTAAAACAGAGATGCTTACTTTTGACCTTACATCACTTAACACACTGTAACTCTTGAACGATACTAGCTACAAGATCACTGTTGGTATATTTTGATAGAAAATTAAATCGCAGAAGGTCAGAAAAATGTAAATTTATTTAAATTCTGAAAACCATTACCGATATAAACGTTGTCAAAGACAAAAAATTATAATTATAATTTAAATTATATTTTCAAACGCGATTATGTGGAAAAATGCTCTCGGATAATTTTTTTGGTAAATGCAGTATTGAATTTTCTACAACTTCACCTCATAATATTTCTGCAATAGCTCAACAGGAAGAGGATTAAAATTGAAAGTTTGTGAAATTAATGAAAACCTACTTTTTATCTTACATGGCTTAACACCCTATAACTCTTGAATGTGAATCAAAAAAAAAGTTGTTGCGTTACGCAGCTCTCTTGTTGAACTTATAAATGATGGAAGGCCCCCCCGTGTGATCACTTTTACTTGATCAACAATAATATTTAAATTTTTGAGTCCCTAGAGCATTGGACTAAACCAGTACAGTAAGTCGTTCTTTTGATTTTTTTACGCCCTTCACCAAATGTTTATCACTACAAACCAAACTATTTTGTGATAAACACCTCCAAAAAAGTCTTATTACGTCCGCATTAGTTGTTTGCTCATTGTCAATTAGTCAGTTTTCTTCTTCCACAAATTGGCAACTTAATAATCGGTGGATTCTTACGCTTCTTAAGTTTTAAGGCCACGAATTCCATTACGGTTCTTATATTTTTTCATCCACTGTTTGGAATACACGAACTCAGAAGAAACTTTAGCATTTGGTATGAAACCGGAGTACATTTGAACCTTTTCTGACGTACGTTGCAATGTTACGATTTTCAGCTTTTTTAGCGGTTAAGTTTCCTCTGTGACCTGTTTACCAAGTGGATATTATGGTATGTGGGAGGAGTCTTTCGCTTAAAGTGGCTTTTATTTTTCTGTCACCGAATATTGACATCAAAGTTAGGGCTTCGAAAAGCATAGTCTTTATTTATGTCTATAAGTATAGATTATGTTTTCAAATAAAATCTATCTTCAACCGTCATCTAGGTTAGGAATTCTGAAAGCAAAGCTATCTACGTCATGTTCACGCTGTCATTACGCCTACACCTACGACTTGAAAATTTTGAATTGAAAACACCACGGAAAAATTTAATAAAATGCTCTATGGCAATTCAGATAAGGGAACACTATTGAATCATACGAGTAGCTTCGTTCCGGATAGCAAAGTCGTAGCACAAAATTTCGTATTACAGCCTCTTCGCAATTAGAAGCATTTTACATATACAGTGGTGGGTACTAATCACGCGTTATTATGCATTGCGGTTAATTTAACAATTTTTTTTATATAACTCCACTGTGCGATTATCAAGGTGTAGGGTATTTTCTTACAAAATCCTATATATAAGTTCTTGCTCATGCTTCCGGTCTTATTAATATCAGAGCTCCTCTGAAGCAATTTTCTCTTACCTCGCTACCAACGAATTTGAACTGATTCCTTCTTCATGGTGCTGGAAACGAGCTTTGTCAGTTGCCTGTCAACTTTGGTGTGAGCAATTGCGGAAGATTTCACGCGTAGTGCCACAAGGGGATAGATCGCTGGATGTGCCAGGAAGAGAATGATGACGTGCAAGATGAGGACAGAATGTGTCAGTTTGTTTGTTAGTACTATTCTATTAGCATATTTAATACTCACACTTGCACTGCATGTGTGTGAGTATAGTATGTGAATGCTGTTCCTTCACATAACGTTATTGCATTTTAATTTAAAATTTAATTTGAATATATATGCGAAACGACACATAAGTTGAGGAAGCGATGATGGATGTATTCGCGCTGTGCACGTATGTATATAGGCTTCCATGTGAATATGAATCCTGTTTCAAGTGGAACTAATTGTGGCTGAAAATGTGCAACTTTAAGTGGGTTTTGAGATTTAGATATTTGAAAGGCATAAGGTATACACTTATACTCTTACAGGAAGGTGTCGAACGAGAAAATTGATTTAATATTTTCGTCAAATAAAAAGGGCTATTAAATTGTTTAAGGATTTAGGCCTTCCTTAAAGACTTTATTTGCCTAAACAGAACATAATAGAAAACTTATGTTGACTTATGACAATGTATTCGTAATCTGCATGGTATTTTAAATTCATGTTCAGTCCGTCGTTTGTAGGTAATGCGTCCGTCCTTTCAACAAATTCTATGAGTATATGTGTATATGAGACTTTAGATGGTCTTTAGGGGGTTTTGTAGGGGTTTTAGGGTTTGAGTTTGAGATTGTCTTGAGTGGGGTCCTGAATGGGGTCATAACGTAGTCTTGAGGGAGTCTTGAGAGGGTTTTGAGAGAGTTCTGAGTGGATCATGCGTGGAGTCTTTAGGGGATCTTAAGAAAGTTTTGAGGAAGTCTTGAGGTGGTCTTAAGAGGGTTTTAAGAGGGTCGTGAGTGGAACCTCAAGGGGTTTTTTAGGTGGTCTTGATGGAGTCTTTAGGAATCCTTGAGGGGGCTCCCGAGGGGGTTTTGTGAGGATCTTTTGTGGGGTTTTGAGTGGGTCTTTAGGATCTTGAGGGGTTTTTGGGAGTGTCTTTTGTAGAGAGTGTTTTGTTGGAGTCTTAAGGGGGTTTAAAAGGGTACTTGCGGGGTTTAGAGCAGGTCTTGCGTGGGGTCTTAGCAGGGTTTTTGACAGGGTTGTGAGAGGTGTTTTGAGAGGTGTTTTGAGGGGTTTTGTGGGGTTCCTAGGTGGTCTTGAGTAGGTTTTTTAGGAGGGTTTTGTGTGGGTCTTAAGGGAATCTTGAGTGGGGTCTTCAGTGGTCCATAGAAGGGGTCGTGAGTGGGTCTTGTGAGGATCTTTCGTGGGGTCTTTAGATTTTGGGGGGACTTGTGGGTGTCTCCATATTACCATCCCACCTGAATAGTATTGAAATTTTATATACATATTTCATTAAAAACTAAAAGGCATAAAATAAAATTATATAAATTTTTTTTTTAAAAATTATTTAATTGAAGCATAAATAGCCCCCTAAAATGTAAAAAATAAAATAGGTGGTAGATCTGGAACAACTAGAAATGTTATAAAATAAATGATAATTGCTAAACGACCCTTAAAAGACCCCAACAAAGGTGTTAAATCAGATAAACGAGGCGGTGCACTTGACTGGTCTATTTCTGGGTATAACGCAATCACCGAGCTTCGGTTTCAATAAATCGATGATTCGACCATTTGTGTGGTATGTGACGCCGTCCTCCTGAAAGAACATCTCGGCCAAGAGCAAATTCTTTCAATTTATTAAAAAAACAGTCATTATTACATTATTATTTATTTATTTATTAATAATTAATTTATTAACACAACAATCCGGTAGAAAGCATTTAGTTCATCTTTAGGAAAGATCTACGTAACGGTGTATAATGGTAATGCAGCAGACAAACAGACAACAATTAGGGTAATTAATTAGTTTTAGTGTTTAATTATTAAGTAAATAGTTAAAAATTGTAACAATATAAGTTAAGACTTTTAAAAAGGTTACAAATTTTCAATTCCTCTGGATGGTTGTGATCAGTAAGGCAACAAAGAAACTGTTAAGCAGCTATACCATACTCAAAACGTACAGTCGTTTGAGAACACTCCATAAAAATACCTAATAAGCGCCACTGTACTGTCAGGCCATTTGCACCAATAACAAAATTCTCAATATCATCAGAAGATGCATCCGAATTCAACATTTCGGAATCCAAATAATTCGTCGTCGAGTGGACATTATCTGATTCTTGTGTAGAATATGATGATGCTGCTTGACGTTCTTCTGATGGTCGTCCTTCGGTGGTAATGTCAGCGTTATGTGTTATTTTTCTCTCTTGAACTCTACTCTCAGCGGAGTAACCCGGTTCCATTTCGTTGATCTCATTTCTCAGCGCAACTAATTCTTCAATTTTCCTCCTTATTTGTTCGACAGCATTTTGTTTCACCTCAAACCAATCTTCGATTACTTTCAGTTTCATGTCAACTAATTGGTCCAAAGTAAACTCGACTTCTATGTACTTGTTAGGTTGACTTTTATCACTGACTGCAGTTGGTGTAATTGAAATTTTCGACCAAGATTTAAGTGGGACTCGATTTTTAAGCTTGTTCTGTTGGAATGGACAAAATGGAAGATGTAAGTAGATTGACGGGCGTATTTAGCACAAACTTACCCGTACAATTTTGGATTGTTCCGTTTTGACCTCCATTCTTTAAAGAGAGACTTAAACTCTGGTTTTCTTCTTCAGATTTCAGCTTCAGTTTCGTGGCCGTATTATGTCTTACAACATTCAATGCCCGGTTTGGAATGATGGACATTTTATGTCTGCATTTGAATTTAAATAGTTTTGGGAAATGCTGGGGTATTGCTACCTGCTGTCGGGGTTGTCATTAGTTGAGAATACTCACCGCAGGTACCTACAAAGTAATGATTATTTAATTAACTTTTGAAATACTCGTAATTAATATAGTAATTAAATATGATAATATCTGTTGTTGTTGCTGCTTAGCTTTACTTTATGTTTAAGGATCATAGCCAAGCAGGATTTCTTTTCTTAATGCACTCACCCTGATGCTAATGCATTTCACCCTTATTATTAGGAAATTAGTGACAGGAAAAGATGAAATGTCTATGCACATGTGTTTTAAATAACTGCAGATCATAAAAATACGGAAACACAGAGAGGATTATTAGCAATTAATGAAGAGTTTACTAATGACAATCTTTTAGCAGGTAGCGAGCGACATGCATTGTACTTAAGGATGCTGGAGTTGACATCATTCCATTTTTTTTAAATGTCTGAGCGAGGTAGCATTTTATTACCTAACTTTGTAGCAGATACAAGCAAATATCGTCCGAATTCCTTCGTTTTATGATTTAATAATTTCTTAATTTATTTTCTGTTTTTCACAAAAGGAGACAAAAATATTCTCGAAATCGATGTATTGGTCGATTTGTTTTTAATTTTTGGATTATTGAGATTTTGACTTCTTCCAAGTTTGGGGGTAGCAGCCCAGGGTTAAAACTCTGTTGAAAGCGCAAGTTAGGTGTTCAATTGCTACATCTGGGAGAATTAATATTTTCCCTCTAATTAGGTGCCTTCCTCGGATTTATTTCACCATTTAGAGCATGCGACACGTACTGTTTCTCAAAAAGTAAATTTTTGAGAGTCTCCAAATTTTCGCTGCAAGCATTCGTAGGACTGCGATAGATTTGGCGTAAAAACTTTACATAGGTGCCCTGCAAAAGTTTTTCCATTTTCCTCATCGGCTTTGGCCCAGTTTCCATTTGGTAGTCTGATTGGTGGGGCGTGGTGCTTTGGTGGTATGATTTTCTTGCCGGTGTCCAGAGTGAGTGGTGTTTGGTCGCATTTGGTGAGAGATCTTCGAGATATTATGCACAATTTTTTAATTTTTCCTCGTCGGTTCTAGCCCAGTTTCCATTTGGGGGGTCTGCTTGGTGGGGCGTGCTGCTTTGGAGGTATGATTTTCTTTGCTGCTGTCCAGAGTGGCTCCTCTTGTTTTCCTCTTAGAGAAATCTTTAAAGGGGTTTCGTCGCCTTCGTCAGCTTTTGCTTCGTGAGGGAAGATCTGTGCTTTGGCCACTCCCGTCTTAATTGGCGTTTATCGCGGATCATTTCTTCAATTCTGGCTGATATGCGTGGAGTATTTTTTAACTTTGTTCTGAAGGATTTGCGTGTGGCGGAGCTTGCTGCAAGTGTGTTTCGGTGATGCCGAAGTCTATAAGGTCCGGAATTTTTCGTCGATCTGTAGGCCCCCAGAAAAAAAAGCCAAGATTACTTTGCATGAGCGCGTACCAAAGTTTTCTGCCTTCTGGAGTTGTTACCCTAGAACCCCAGAAGGTGTGCTTAATATAATAGTCGCCAGCTGCTAAGAACTTGGTCCCAAGGCTGCTGAAGAAGTTGAGTTGGGTCGTAATTCTGAATTTAGGCTAATATTGTGTGTAGAACGTGACATTGAAAGTGTTCCCATAGAAGTTGCACTGCAAAAGTGACTCTTCCAATTGCAATTATTGTCTTCAATAAATGAGGGTGTTTGGGGTTAAAAGTGAATCGATAAAAAGTACAAAGAAGAATGTACACATCCGAAAAATGCAAGTTGTATACAATAAGAGATTTGCATTTATTTGCCACAACGAAACCTTAACTTTTTTAAGAATTACCTTAATGACTTCTTGAACTTTTTGTCAAGAGTTCTATGGAAACTAACTGGAATATTCGCATAATAAGCACTTCATTTGCAGGTCAACCAGTCAGCCTATGCAATGCTAATGCAAATTAAGGCAACGAGCCATAAACATGAAGCATAAAAAAATTAGGCACAGAAACAAGACCTGCGGTGACCTAAGAATGCCTCTGAATGTAAAACCCAAAATCATGCCATAGAATATTATGCGATTTTAATTAAATAGAAATACTAGATGCACCCACCCTACTACTACTACTACTACTACCACCACCACTGCTGCTCTATTCCTTTGGGCATTCTGAGTTGTGGTTTTGTGCAGCAATTTCATGCAACAGCAGAGTAACAACTGACTGTAATGTTGCGGTTCAACCAAATGCTTACTAATCTGTGCCACGAAATGCCACAGCCAATGGCGAACGGACTGACTGACTGACGATGAGACAACTGTAATGGCGATTTATTATGTGCATTATTTATGAGAAAGCAAATTTCTGCCTCTGATTGCGAATTCGAATCAGAAAATCTGAGTTGTCAGAGCATCCTCCATCGTTGCACATCAGAATTTCAAAATGAGGTTAAGTTGTCGTGGTTCATGTAATGTGTGGTATTCTAAGGGCGAGTCGAATTCAGGCCTACAACGGCCTGCTGCTGCCAGCTGTCACAGAAACAGGATTACTTCAACTTGGATGCCGCATTGACAGAATCAGAACACGCTCACATTTTTATCTTTAAATAAATCTTTATAAATGTTTCATATTTTAATTGATGTTGGGTTGTTTGAGGGGGGGGGGTTGACCCAAATAATTGATAATGTATTTTTTATAGGTTATCTTAATTACTAGCGAGGCTTTACTTCTCTTGTATCTACGGGATACTATTATACAAATTACCAAATATGCAAATTTGTCAACTTTATGTGTCATAATAAATTAATTAATCACTTTATGATCGTTTCATGTTCTCGATGTAATAAGGATACCATTTTAATCGAGATTATGTAACCTACTATGCTGATTACTTGGCTTGACTATCAGCTTTGTGTAGCATGGCTTACATTGATACCTGAACATAATAGTGTACATACACAGAAATTAAGACTAATTGTTGTCGTTAATTAGTTGTTCTTTATGGCTAATGTACGAGTTGAGATATTAACGATTGGTAAATTAATCAAAAGAGATATCTTCATAGACGAGCAATTGTAATTTCTAATAGCATATTACAATTGCAACCCTTGAACCCTTGAACACGAAACCGAAATCAGATTTGGTAAAAATAGCTTAAAGGAGATTTAAAGAAGAAGACACTGTCAACAAAAAATCTGAAAATAGTTCACATTTTATTAAACAAATATAATATAATAGAAAAGTAATTCGAATTTGAAGCAATTATAATAAACATTGTGGGCGCCGTGGCTCAGTGGAAATGTGCATGGCTACTGAGCAGGAGGTTCGCGGTTCGAATCCCAGTAACACCAAAAGTATTTTTCAGGGTGTCCCGCCTCTCGCGAATAGGTGACAAACGTTCCGAGAGTAATTACAACATGTCACGGAAAGCTTAAATTGTAGGTCCCTTCCATGTGTGTACAAAAATATACATACATGTGCAACACAAATGGTCGCAAGAAGCTAAATAATCAGTAATTCATTGAAGTCTTTTTTTTTTTTGTAAACTCTGCTTCCAAATATGCATAACCACCTTCAAAAAATTACCATACTACACAAATCTTGCTCTGTGTTAGTTAGGTACTCGTAAAATAGTACTCGTAATAAAGGATATGCCTCTGTAGTTTTATGGGTTATCGAATTCACCCATTTGTGCAAAGGGAATATTATCGCCCTTTTGAAGCTTCCCAACACTTCTGCGCTAACGAAAATTCGATTAAATTCTGAGGTCAGTGCTAATATGAATTCCAATGTGCAGTTTTTGTAATGTTCAAAGGAATGCGATCATCGTCAGGGGCTTTTCTAGTTTTTGCATTTTTGATGACATTGTATGCACATCTTCTGAGTTAAACGGGGAATCCAGGTATTCATCGAAGAATAACGGAGCTGCGTTTTGAAAATGGCCGAGCTTTCAGTTGGTTTAGAAGATTACTTAAGTGGTCTTTAAGTAGTGGTGCTTCTAAATTAGTGGCAATCACGTTTATCTGCCCATTTATGTAACATACCGACCTCCAAAACCTGTGGCGACAATAGAGTAAGATTTGATAAGGGTTGATCTTGATCACAACACAAGTAATGATATCCGCATGCCACATCTATAAGTGTCTTCGTCAAGGAGTAGACTGGCTTGTGCCTTCTGTAATCAGGCTTTAGAGAATTTGATCTTATATTATAATGTAAGAGCGAACATTAGATCCTTAACACCTCTATTAATATGCAAAGTATTGCAACTCGATAACAGCATGGAACCCAATAAATACGCACATGGTTGGTTAAAGTCAACAAAGCAGACTATAGTCTGTCAATACTCTTTAAATCCAGAAATGTAACTATATAATCCAAGCTGCTGGTGTATAAGACAATTGTCATACCAATACTTAGATATTCATCCAAGTCTTGAAAGCTTAGCAAAAAGTTTTTTTACCTTTTAGCCGCGTATGAGAGGAAAGTGTTACGAAGAATTGTTGGTACCGTTTGTTAGGATGGACGATTCCACAGGCTGTACGACAGTATGAAGCGAAGGTGAACAGATTCCTTGCAGGGGGCCTGGATCGGACGTGGTTGTAGAGCCAAATATGATGATGATGGTGACATTTTTGGTAAACACATCCCTAGAAGTTCTTCTGAAAAGTATCCATCCTCCTTGAAAATCGAAAAAGAGGTAGTTCTACTTTAACGAACTGGATAAATTTGCCGCTGCTTGTTTAAAAAAAAAACAAATAAAACAATTTCTTTGGTTTCCTTCCTCATTTAAATAAAAATGAATTGTAAAAGATTACGTTCTCGATTCGGATTCGGATGCAGATATGCAGTCAGTTCCAGTATTCACATGAGATTGTAATTTTTTTTACTTTTAAATAAAGAAGTAAATATCCTGGAAAGAAGGCAAATTGGAAGCACTCTTGACAACGATGTCGATGTCGAAACGTACTTAATATATTCAGAATGGTACGAACCTCCCGAACTTCCTGAATTCCCAATTACCCATTGTTCACGTTGTGTACAAGTAGGCCAAGTTTACTGCCCGTTATTCGATACACACATTCCCTGATAGCGGACAATGTCCAAAAATGAATTCATCGAATCACGTGATCGAGTACTGGACATAATTCTGTAGGAGTCGAGCACTCATGCGTGTGAATGCTGAATGCGTTTGCTTCGAAATGAACGGTATGATTTTGGACTGATAATAAGTTACAGGCAGATCCTGCAGATAAATGCATCATTTACATTGCATATTATGTATACAATTGTGTTATGTTGTTATTGGTAATAACAAGGAACACTGTCAGTTTTGTGCCCTGCATGAGGCAGCTTCATTAAAATTTAATTAATGTTTGTCCATTGTTCTCGAAAAATCGCTCTTCCTTTGTTTCGCCTGAGACTTGTGCATTTGCAATATCGTCTGACTGTTCGACGGGGAAGAGTGGATGCAGCTTTTGAGTTGCTTCCAGGATGACACCAACTTAGCGCGAAATTAAAGTAAATTAAATGCACGACTTGAGAGTATCTCTAGCGAGGCGGATGGTCATTCTCCTTCTGCTCTCTCGGATGCACACATACCATTGTCAATAACTTATATAAATTTTCATGTAACTGCCTCTCTACTAAGTGATACATTGTTTAAATAAAACTTTTTAATTATATTTTAATGGCATTACATGCATGCCTGAACGTTTAATGTTCGTCCTTAGTAGTCGCATCGTAAATGCGTGCGTGTGCGTACACGCAATGGGCATTTTCAATATGAGTAATGATGTGGCGGTCGGTTTTGGGAATTTCTTTTAATAAAATGGCAATAATGTGTCCGTTTTTATGCAATATGAACTGCCGCAGACAAACTGCAGGCTTTGTAAGGTTTAAACGAATGTGTTGGTGTGTGCGGTAGCAATAAATATAATTTTTTTTATTGAACAATACACACCAACTCGCATTTGTACATTGGCTGCGTTGATCATCCACTGTGCATTAAAAAAAAATCACGAATTTATCGCACCGCACTAATCATTTAGAATCTAGATTCTAGATTACAAGTACACATGATACAATACGAAAAATCATCCTATGTTAACTTGGAGGTGGGTAAAGGAGTGTGATTTTATTGCGGAAAAATTTAGTTGAAAAAACTTTTCTTAGTCATCTTTTGCTGTAGGACTAGGAGCCGGTCTAAGTTCCCATTAAAAACCTATGCGCTAGTCTCGGTTCTGGGTGACCTATCCAGCCTACTTTGCATGATTGCGTAATACGAGTATACGAGCAGGATCGTTTGTAGAACTAGTTGTTATATACAAGGTGTATCCGTTAAGGTGGCAAATACTTAAAGGGGTGATTTCTTGATTAATTTCGTGAAAAAATCGTATGGGAGGGGGGGGGGGATGTCCATTTGCAACCCATGCGGTGTACGTACCTTTTTAATGCGAAGATACGTGCTTTTGTCCTAACATCACTTCACACCCTATAACTCTTGAAAACTTCTAGAAAAAAGGTCACCATTGTTCTTTTTGGAAACAAAATTAAATTTTTAAGGTCAAACTTCATACATTTTTTTAAATTCCTTCAACCATTACCGATATGAACTACGTCACGGGAACTCCATGCCTGTCCTCAGTATGACGTAAAAATCATTATGGTGGATATGAATGCCAAATAGGTAGGAAGCCAGTATTCAGGCATTACATTGGCACCCATAGCTTACACGAGAACACTTATGAGTCATAAGATGGCTGCAAGCAATAATTTGTTCGTTGTACAAAGTTTGCGCGTACGAACGTACCGAAATGCCAACGTCGACTTGGACCACTATCTTGTTGGTATGGTGCACAGAGCGCGGTTTGCATCATCACGAAAGACTGAACCCACTAATCAGATTCGAGTCAACATGGCTGCCCTTCGCAATGAAGGGACCAGAAACAGCTACGGTAAAACGATAGTACTCGCCCTAAATGCAGGGAGTCCTGGGGCTGAGATTTCAGACGTAGAAGAGAAATGGACACGCCTTAAAAATACTGTGATTACTACTGCTGACTCCATCTTAGGCAGTAGTCGTAGAGATCGGAACGACTGGTTCGATGACGAATGTTAGCTAGCGACTGAACATAAGAATTTTGCATACCGAGCAACGCAACAATCTCATAGAACGTGGGCACGCGAAAATGAATATAAAGAGCTCAGAAGATATGAAAAAACAGTTCACCTGCGAAAGAAAGCAGCCTGGGAGAAGAATCTCGTTTGTGAACTAGAACAGTATAGAGAGCGAGGACCGCACCAGGCGCGGAAGTTCTACCCCGGGATCTGATGGCATCCCAGCGGAGCTAATTAAAAAAAGAGGCCCCACATTACACCAAGAAATTCATGAAATAATAGTGCAAGAGGAAGAAACTGGCGAAGAGGCATCCTGTACACCATACTTAAGAAGGGAGATATCACAAAATGCAGCAGTTAACGTAGTATAACGTTATTGAGTAATGCGTTAGTCCATATTAGTGTGGCTTCATTCCAAGCAAATCCACAACTGATCAGATTTACACCCTTAGGCAGGTGATGGAGAATTGTCTAGAGTTTCAAAACTCACTACACCATCTTTTTATAAACTTTAAAGCCGCCTATGACCAAGGTTTTAAGGTTGACCATGACCAATGTTACAAGCCAAGTAAAAATATCCTGGTCACTATGAAGCCCATTCAACATCTATAACTGGCTCCGACAAGGGGATGGACTGGCCTGCGTCCTCTTCAACCTGGTGTTGGAGAAAGTGATCCGAGACTCTGACGTAACGGCGACAGGAAGAATCCTCTATAAGTCTATTCAGATACTGGCTTACGCAGACGAGATTGACATCGTTGGTAGAAACCAAAGTGCTGTACAGGAAGCTTTCATCCAGATCGAGTAGGCGGCACGAAAGCTGTGACCTGCACATAAATAAGATCAAAACAAAGTACATGATCCAAGATTGGTCCCTCAATTAAAATAGTGGAGCGCGAATTTGAAGTAGTGCAATCCTTTAACTAACTCGGGTGAACTGTGGCAGCCGATAACAGCATGAAACCAGAAATACGCGCACGGTTGCTTAAAGCCAACAAAGCCTACTATAGCCTGTCAAGACTCTTCAAATCCAGGAACTTAACCATAACATCCAAGCTGCTGGTATATAAGACAATGGTCATACCATAGTACTTACATATGGATCCGAGACTTCGATGCTTAGCAAAAAGCATTCTGACCTCTTAGCCGCGTTCAAGAGAAAGTTCAAGAGAACTTTTGTGAAGGGAAAATTTGCCACACAATTTTTTCCACACATTATTTTTGGTACGCAACCATCTTTTTGTAAACAACACTTTCTTTTGAATTTAATAAAAAAACTTGCATACACATTACAAAGAAACGTTTACCATAATGTTCTTAAACCTAGCAACATGTTTCCCACTCTTTTAAGTGGTAAATTACTCGCCGAAATTACTCTCGGCTTATGATACACAGGTTCTCTATATTTCACAACGCGTAAAGTCACCACGCACAACCAATGCACGCCATCATCAAGCAGCTGAGTGAGAGAATGACGACACACATACAGCACCAGACCACACAGACTAGGGATACCCCGCTCGTGACTCACAATACATGCAGAAGCACACAGCATCATCGGAGCAAACAACAACAGCAGGCATACAGCACCACAGACACAGAATACCCGACCAATATTCAAAACAACAACAAACAACATGCATACATTTTGCATCAGACAAGTCAAGGAGAACAACAACAACAAAGCATGCAGTGTAAGACGGCGCAGACCCACGTAAAAGGCAACAACAAACAGCATGCAAAATATGATAGCGGACAATCAGAAGTCTGCAGCATCATTAGACAACCAAAAGAAAAAAACAACAACAAACAACACACAATGTACGACAGCACGCATTTTCGAGGCAAACCAACAACAACACTACACCGATCATGCGATGTAGCGGAGTTCCCTAATTTTGCATCAACGGGATCTTGGAACTAACAAACATCAAAGAGGCAACAACAACACTACCAAGTCCCACCGATCATGTGGCGTAGCTGATTTCCCTATCGTTGCATCAACGGGATCTTGGAACTAACAAACATCAAAGAGGCAACAACAACACTACCAAGTCCCACCGATCATGTGACGTAGCGGATTTCCCTATCGTTGCACCAACGGGATCACGAACCAATAGACCGCCGAGCGCAGCAATACTGACCGGCCGGACAAAACAACAACAACCATATCATATCAAAGGAAACAACAACAACAGCACACCATCAGGCGAGTTAGCGGATTTCACGATCGTTGCAACAACGGGATTTCTACACTCGATGGAGGACTATAAAAGGCCAGCAGTCCTAACAATCGCCCTTCTTTCCTAGAAATCCCTCTTCCCGGCAACAAGTCAGAGTGAATGGTTCAAGAGCGAAGTCCTTGCCTTCACTTTACACTTTACGCCAGTAGTTATCCTAACGATTGGAGGTTCAAGAGCGAAGTCCTTGCCTTCACGCCCACGCTTTACGCTAGACATTATCCACGCTTTACGCTAGATTGGAGGTTCAAGAGCGAAGTCCTTGCCTTCACGCCCACGCTTTACGCTAGACATTATCCACGCTTTACGCTAGATTGGAGGTTCAAGAGCGAAGTCCTTGCCTTCACGCCCACGCTTTACGCTAGACATTACCCACGCTTTACGCTATATTGGAGGTTCAAGAGCGAAGTCCTTGCCTTCACGCCCACGCTTTACGCTAGACATTATCCACGCTTTACGCTAGATTGGAGGTTCAAGAGCGAAGTCCTTGCCTTCACGCCCACGCTTTACGCTAGACATTATCCACGCTTTACGCTAGATTGGAGGTTCAAGAGCGAAGTCCTTGCCTTCACGCCCACGCTTTACGCTAGACATTACCCACGCTTTACGCTAGATTGGAGGTTCAAGAGCGAAGTCCTTGCCTTCACGCCCACGCTTTACGCTAGACATTATCCACGCTTTACGCTAGATTGGAGGTTCAAGAGCGAAGTCCTTGCCTTCACGCCCACGCTTTACGCTAGACATTATCCACGCTTTACGCTAGATTGGAGGTTCAAGAGCGAAGTCCTTGCCTTCACGCCCACGCTTTACGCTAGACATTACCCACGCTGTACGCTAGATTGGAGGTTCAAGAGCGAAGTCCTTGCCTTCACGCCCACGCTTTACGCTAGACATTACCCACGCTGTACGCTAGATTGGAGGTTCAAGAGCGAAGTCCTTGCCTTCACGCCCACGCTTTACGCTAGACATTACCCACGCTGTACGCTAGATTGGAGGTTCAAGAGCGAAGTCCTTGCCTTCACGCCCACGCCTAACGCTAGACATTATCCACACTATTGGAGGTTCAAGAGCGAAGTCCTTGCCTTCAAATCCACGCTCTACGCGAGAACAGACTATCATCCCGCCTGGAGATACGTCGGTCTCCTTTAATCATAATTGAAACTTATACAGTAAAATAATATATAGCTTTAAACAAACGATAATTTTAAGTGTACAGATTAAGCGAAGAACAAATAAAGAACGATTGAATTCCATTCCCAACTAAAAACAAATTCTTTTTATTGTAACGACCCTAATAGAAGGAACCCTGGTCACACTGAGTTCTACCCCGGCTGGGAAAACCTCGCTACAATTGGCGCCCGAGCAGGGACTCTGGAATTTGATAGAGAAAAAAAAAAATATACCAATAAAGAAAGAACACAATTAGATAACCACGATGGTTAAGACCAGTTGGATTTATACACTGTCGAAAGAGGAGCTGAAGAGCTACATGAGCGAGTTCCGAATCGACAGCAACGGCGCAGTGGAAGATTTAAGGAAAAGGTTTTCCAGCTTTGTTTCGGGACGAGACGTTACGTCGGAGGACGAGATACGCCTAAGTGAGCTCGAGGAGAAGCATAGACGCAGCCCATCACAAGCGCCCCTTATAACCTTGAATCCATCTGAATCTGAAGCCACGGTACGCGACGACCCAAAGGCAACCATCAGGGCAATCTCTCCGGCACCCCCGGAAGTGGTTCCAACGCGAAGCAGGACGGACACGACAGTTACGTCGTACGCTCAAATAATGGACCAGGTGAGGAAGTGGTCGGTGAAGTACGATGGTGGTAAGGAGCCTCTCCTATTCATCGAAAGGCTAGAAGAACTTGCGGATGCCTACTGTTTAAACAGGGACCTTCTACCCAGAACCATGCCGGAACTACTCCGTGACCGCGCGTTATTATGGTTCCGAAACAACAACCGAAAATGGGAGACCTGGAACGCCTTCACGACAGATTTTCTACAGTTCTTCCTGCCCTCCAGGTACTGGGAACATCTAGAAGACGAAATTCGTCAACGCCAGCAAAAGCCAAAGGAGCGCTTCAAGGATTTCGTAATCATAATGCAGAACCTCATGAGGCACGCAAACTACACCGGTACACAACAGGTCGAAAGGATCTTCCGAAACTGTCGCCAAGAGTACCAGTACTACATCCGGAGGAAGGATTTTAGAGACCTCCACGAACTCATCAGTCTGGCAGAAGATTTCGAAGGCATCGCTGGTGCAGCAGAACCTATCAAACCCTCGCCCCGACCCAGACAACCCGAAAGGAATTTCATGGTAGCACAAAATATGGAAGCGCGAATAAATGTAAGGACGGCTTGCCTGCGATGTGGCCAGGACGGACACATGAGGCGGGACTGTCGTAACCCCCAAACCATCTTCTGTTGGGACTGCGGCCTTCGAAATGTTCGGACCGTGGAATGCTGCCGGAAACGCGTCGAACGACCGGGAAACGAGCAAGGGGACCGCCGAAACCGTGGTGCGACGGAAACCCCGAGACCGACACCCCGGGCCCAGTAAACTTCCTTGCCTACGATTCCAACCGGATCTTCGCCACCATCACCCTAGGAGGGACGCCGGTAAAAGCTACGATTGACACAGGGGCTACTAGGAGTTTTGTGAGCGAACGTTTTGCAGAAGACAAAAGGGGGACAACAAAGAGTCTACCCATGGATGTGACCATACGGATGGCCGAAGGGACACCCAAGTTGATCCGAGAGGCCCTACAGCTAGATGTCGAGATAGGTAATAGGGAGATACAGTTTCCATTCTTGATTCTCCCAGATGCAATGGATGAAGTAATCTTAGGTCTGGACTTTTTGTCACGGGTGGAGGCCCGTCTAAGCTGCGGTGGCCAGACCATAAAATTACAGCACAGAACAACGCCCGCAGAACACATCCGACAATGCACCACCACGCAAGAAACACCACGGACAGAACAGGAACAGCTTTCAGCGTTTCTGCAACAAGAATTCAAGAAATTTGATCAACTACCCGCCGTTTCCAACATCACGGAACACAGAATCATCATGCACGACGAACGCCCAATAAAGCAGCGCTACTTCCCCCGTAATCCAGCCATGCAGGAAATAATAAATACAGAGATCGACGAGTTGTTGGAAAAAGGATGTATCGAGCCTTCACATAGCCCCCACAGCGCGCCCATAGTTCTCGTGCGAAAGAAGACAGGCAAATGGAGACTATGTATCGACTATCGAGAACTGAATGCACGATCAGTGCCCGACGCATACCCCCTGCCACGAATCCAACACATTCTAGAAAAGCTTCGCGGTGCCAAATTCATCAGTAGTCTGGACCTGAGAAATGGATATTGGCAAATCCCCATGGAGGAGAAGAGTAAGCAGTACACCGCCTTCACGGTACCCGGCCGTGGCTTGTTCCAATGGCGCGTGATGCCGTTTGGGCTACATTCGGCCCCTGCGACCTTCCAGCGAGCGCTCGATCGAGTCATCGGACCAGAGATGGAGCCCCATGCGTTTGCATATCTTGACGACATAGTCGTCATCGGGAGAACGTTTGACGAACACATGGGAAATCTGCGCAAGGTGTTCAGGCGATTGCAGATGGCTAACCTAAAAATTAACCCGGAAAAATGTGAGTTCTGCAAAACGGAAATACGGTACTTGGGACACGTGGTCAGTAACAAAGGCATACACACTGACCCCGACAAAATAGCGGCCATCAAAGAGCTCCAACCCCCGAGTAATGTACGAGAGGTACGCCGGTACCTGGGCATCGCTTCATGGTACCGCCGATTTGTTCCAGATTTCGCCGAGACCGTGCGACCGATGACGAGCCTCCTCAAGAAAGGCAAGCACTGGAAGTGGGGAGAAGAGCAGCAGCAAGCATTCGAAGCACTCAAAGTTAAACTTACCGAGGCCCCAATCCTGGCCTGCCCCGATTTCTCTAAGAAGTTCACACTCCAGACGGATGCCAGCGATTATGGTTTAGGAGCAGTCCTCACCCAGGAGATAGACGACAGTGAACGGGTCATAGCGTATGCCAGTCGACACCTAAACCCCGCAGAGAAGAACTACTCGCCGACCGAAAAGGAATGCCTGGCCATCGTATGGGGAATAAGGAAGATGCGGGCATACATCGAAGGGTATAGGTTTACAGTAATAACAGACCACCTCTCGCTCAAATGGCTAAACTCGATATCCAGCCCGTCCGGCCGGATCGCACGGTGGGCGCTAGAACTACAGCAGTATACATACGACATACAGTACAGGCGGGGCAAACTCAACGTCGTTGCAGACGCTCTATCAAGACAACCGCAAGAAACACTGATGGCAACCTCCGAGGAACACGTAGAGCAACAGAAGTGCCACTGGCTGCAAAAGAAGGTCCAGCAGGTCACAGAGGACCCAGCCAAATTCCCCGACTACGTGATCGAAGGCCAGCAGCTGTATCGACACATAGGGCATCGAGCCGGAGACGAGGACTCAACACCGTGGAAACTGTGTGTGCCGAGTAACCTTCGAAGTCGGGTACTGCAGGAAAACCATGACAGCGCATCAGCAGGGCACCTGGGGATCCGGAAGACTACGGCGAGAATATGCGGTCGCTACTATTGGCCGGGTATGTTTCGTGACATTCGTCAGTATGTAAAGAAATGTGAAAGCTGCCAGTGCTACAAACCCAGCCAACAGCAAGCAGCAGGTAAAATGCTTACCCAGGTGGCCGACGAACCATGGGCCACATTGTGTAGTGACTTCGTTGGGCCACTCCCTAGGTCGAAACACGGAAATACCATGTTACTGGTTTTCTTTGATCGGTTTTCGAAATGGGTCGAACTGATTCCAATGCGAAGGGCAACGACCGAAGGAGTTCAACGGGCTTTTCGCGAACGTATACTGGCCCGATACGGCGTACCCAAGATCCTGATAACAGACAACGGGGCGCAATTCAGTAGCAGGGCATTTCGTCGATTCTTGGAGACCATGGGCATACGCCAGCAATTTACAGCGCCATATACCCCCCAAGAAAATCCCACTGAAAGGGTCAACCGCACCGCTAAAACAATAATTGCACAACTAGCGGGAACGCAACAACGCACTTGGGACGAGAAGCTGCCCGAAGTTATGCTAGCAATAAATTCAAGCGTACAGGACTCAACAGGATACAGCCCGGCATTCCTGACACAGGGCCGAGAACCCCGCCTCCCGAACACGCTGTACGACGAGATCACTCCTGGGACGGGTACACTAGGTAAAAAACCAGAGGACCGAAAGACCCAGATGAACGAGATCTTCGAGATCGTGCGACGAAACTTAGAACGAGCTGCGAAGGATCAAGCCCGCCACTACAACCTCAGACGACGTCCTTGGAAGCCCGAGATCGGAAATCTGGTGCTGGTCAAACAGCACCACCTATCAAAGGCAGTGGAAGGGTTCGCTAGTAAACTAGCACCACGATACGACGGGCCATACTTAGTGATGAGCTTCGTCTCACCTGTCATAGTAAGGCTAAGGAAACATGGGCAAAACAAGGAGCGCACAGCCCACGTCAATGAGTTGAAAGACTTCCACGGAAACTCCCCACCCGAACCAGAGAAGACAAACCGCATCGCAATAACAATGACACCCCACACCCAACACTCTAACGAGCCCACAGTGATACAACACGGCAGCAAACATCAGCACGAATGGTATAATCACCCGCGCAACTGGCGGTCTGGGACGGGGAACCATGAACAGAACATCGTTCCATTAAAAACCACAAGACAAAACAATCGGCAACAAACCTCAAGACGACCACACAAAAGAACACAAGCGGGAGAGAGAAGTCAGGGGCATGACGAAAATGCGACAGCGATCAATAGCATCATCATCGAAATCCAGAGCAATACGTCAGCAACACACTGACACTGAAACGGCATTTGACGATCCCATCTGTAACCAAAAGAGTTAAATTACAGAAACTATGATATCAACTTGAGAAAAGAAAGAAAAGACAACACATCCAAAGTAACACCACGACACCCCAATGCTGAAACAACGAAGTAAACTACACCAGAAGAAGAAAATAACGGAGTACAGGTCCCGCAACTTGTTTTCGTTTCAAGTACACACAACAAGTAAAAATTAGTCTCAAGTGATTACTCAGTGTATCCAGACATCGTAAACAAAACCAAAACCAACAAAATTTTTACAAGATGAATACCCAGAGGACACCCAAGATAGACAACGAAGCCATACAACGCATCTGCATGGAAGCCACAAAACACGATTCACGCATCCGGAGACGCCGAGTTAAACCAGGTGATCGGAAGTTTTCCTCCGGGGCCAGGTGGCATCGATGTGCGAATGGCCGACTACTGCCGACTAAAGAAAGGGGTATACTTCAACGACGTTCTGGTGGGTGTCGGACTCAGGTGGTTAGAGAGAAGGATGGAGGAAAGCCACCGGGAGAGAATCAAGATCTGCAGCACATTCCTCTTCTCACGGATGCAGCAGTACCAGCCAGATCAGCAGGAGAGCCCCGAGTCAACGGCCATTAGGCGACACGCACTAGTGAGCAGGTGGGACCGGCACAAGGACCTCATCAGGAAAGACCTGGTTTTAGTGCCCATTTGCGACGGCAACCATTGGTACCTCGTGGTGGTTACCAACCCGGGGAGACCTCACCGTGCCACCATTGATGTGTACGATTCGTGGGCCAAAACACCAAGGAACGAGGCCATTGAGGTAATTCGCGGCTACGTCGTGCAACAGCACCTATCGAAGGGACATCACTGGACGTGGGCAGAGTTCCAGGACTCATACCCAGGCCGACACATGGAGATGCCACAACAGCGAAATGGGGTGGATTGTGGCGCATTTTTACTGGAAGCAGCGGAGAAAGTCCTCACCTGGGGACTGGCAGGACCCGACTCGCCAGGCCAGAGGATGTCGCCGGACAGCGCCAGCAAGAAACGGAGAATGCTTGCCAACCTCATCCAAAGAAGCGCCGACCCAGCAATTAAGTTTCCAGATCTCGGACTAGGCGATGACGACATAGACTGTAACATCCGAGAAAGAGTCAACCGCAGCAGGCCAAAAACTCCGCGCCGCACTCGCCACCGCTACCGCAGTCGCAGCAGACACGATAGCAGTAGCAGCAGCAGTGACAGTAGTAGCAACAGCACCCGCAGCAGCAGCAGTAGTGGGAGCAACAGCAGCAACCGTAGTAGCAGCAGCAGTAGCAGTGGCAGCCACAACAACAAACCGAGGGAAAGAAGTTTCATCCCGCCGACAGGCCTCCTCGAACCCGGACCAGACAGGAACAACCCACCAAAAAACCGCGACGACCCGACGACAGGAAGATGTCCTGTCACTCACAGGGAGTGACATAGTGCACAAAGAAGAGACCATGAGCGAAACCGTATCCCATGAACTCCAGGCCAAGATAGATACGGCAAAGGCGAGAGTACAAGCGGGAGAACTACGAAGGATACACTTCTTCCATGTGCAGGACAAGACCCGACTTGGAGTGCTAGTCACCAGGAAGGGAAAGATCAGCATCCGTCGAAGTAAGGGGGAGGTGTGAAGGGAAAATTTGCCACACAATTTTTTCCACACATTATTTTTGGTACGCAACCATCTTTTTGTAAACAACACTTTCTTTTGAATTTAATAAAAAAACTTGCATACACATTACAAAGAAACGTTTACCATAATGTTCTTAAACCTAGCAACATGTTTCCCACTCTTTTAAGTGGTAAATTACTCGCCGAAATTACTCTCGGCTTATGATACACAGGTTCTCTATATTTCACAACGCGTAAAGTCACCACGCACAACCAATGCACGCCATCATCAAGCAGCTGAGTGAGAGAATGACGACACACATACAGCACCAGACCACACAGACTAGGGATACCCCGCTCGTGACTCACAATACATGCAGAAGCACACAGCATCATCGGAGCAAACAACAACAGCAGGCATACAGCACCACAGACACAGAATACCCGACCAATATTCAAAACAACAACAAACAACATGCATACATTTTGCATCAGACAAGTCAAGGAGAACAACAACAACAAAGCATGCAGTGTAAGACGGCGCAGACCCACGTAAAAGGCAACAACAAACAGCATGCAAAATATGTTGGCGGACAATCAGAAGTCTGCAGCATCATTAGACAACCAAAAGAAAAAAACAACAACAAACAACACACAATGTACGACAGCACGCATTTTCGAGGCAAACCAACAACAACACTACACCGATCATGCGATGTAGCGGAGTTCCCTAATTTTGCATCAACGGGATCTTGGAACTAACAAACATCAAAGAGGCAACAACAACACTACCAAGTCCCACCGATCATGTGGCGTAGCGGATTTCCCTATCGTTGCATCAACGGGATCTTGGAACTAACAAACATCAAAGAGGCAACAACAACACTACCAAGTCCCACCGATCATGTGACGTAGCGGATTTCCCTATCGTTGCACCAACGGGATCACGAACCAATAGACCGCCGAGCGCAGCAATACTGACCGGCCGGACAAAACAACAACAACCATATCATATCAAAGGAAACAACAACAACAGCACACCATCAGGCGAGTTAGCGGATTTCACGATCGTTGCAACAACGGGATTTCTACACTCGATGGAGGACTATAAAAGGCCAGCAGTCCTAACAATCGCCCTTCTTTCCTAGAAATCCCTCTTCCCGGCAACAAGTCAGAGTGAATGGTTCAAGAGCGAAGTCCTTGCCTTCACTTTACACTTTACGCCAGTAGTTATCCTAACGATTGGAGGTTCAAGAGCGAAGTCCTTGCCTTCACGCCCACGCTTTACGCTAGACATTATCCACGCTTTACGCTAGATTGGAGGTTCAAGAGCGAAGTCCTTGCCTTCACGCCCACGCTTTACGCTAGACATTATCCACGCTTTACGCTAGATTGGAGGTTCAAGAGCGAAGTCCTTGCCTTCACGCCCACGCTTTACGCTAGACATTACCCACGCTTTACGCTAGATTGGAGGTTCAAGAGCGAAGTCCTTGCCTTCACGCCCACGCTTTACGCTAGACATTATCCACGCTTTACGCTAGATTGGAGGTTCAAGAGCGAAGTCCTTGCCTTCACGCCCACGCTTTACGCTAGACATTATCCACGCTTTACGCTAGATTGGAGGTTCAAGAGCGAAGTCCTTGCCTTCACGCCCACGCTTTACGCTAGATTGGAGGTTCAAGAGCGAAGTCCTTGCCTTCACGCCCACGCTTTACGCTAGACATTATCCACGCTTTACGCTAGATTGGAGGTTCAAGAGCGAAGTCCTTGCCTTCACGCCCACGCTTTACGCTAGACATTATCCACGCTTTACGCTAGATTGGAGGTTCAAGAGCGAAGTCCTTGCCTTCACGCCCACGCTTTACGCTAGACATTACCCACGCTGTACGCTAGATTGGAGGTTCAAGAGCGAAGTCCTTGCCTTCACGCCCACGCTTTACGCTAGACATTACCCACGCTGTACGCTAGATTGGAGGTTCAAGAGCGAAGTCCTTGCCTTCACGCCCACGCTTTACGCTAGACATTACCCACGCTGTACGCTAGATTGGAGGTTCAAGAGCGAAGTCCTTGCCTTCACGCCCACGCCTAACGCTAGACATTATCCACACTATTGGAGGTTCAAGAGCGAAGTCCTTGCCTTCAAATCCACGCTCTACGCGAGAACAGACTATCATCCCGCCTGGAGATACGTCGGTCTCCTTTAATCATAATTGAAACTTATACAGTAAAATAATATATAGCTTTAAACAAACGATAATTTTAAGTGTACAGATTAAGCGAAGAACAAATAAAGAACGATTGAATTCCATTCCCAACTAAAAACAAATTCTTTTTATTGTAACGACCCTAATAGAAGGAACCCTGGTCACACTGAGTTCTACCCCGGCTGGGAAAACCTCGTTACACTTTATAATGATGAGGTCTACGAGCGTTACCGCGAAGTCGACATCGTGAAGAAAATTAAGTCGGTATGCTCCGGTGGGCAGGACACCTAGTTCGCATGAGCGAAGAGGATCCTACTCGAAAAGTCCTTTGCGGTAGGATTTATGGAACACGACAGCGAGGCCAGCCAAGCCTACGCTAGAAGGATGGCTTAGACCAGGACGTCCAGAGTTTAGGGATGCCAAAATGGATGATATCGGTTCGAATTCGGGAGCGGCGGAGAGACTTTTTGCGGGAGGCCAGGACAGACCCCGGTTGTAGAGCCAAATATGATGATGATGATACTTTTTTAGAAATGCGGTTTGTAACGTAGGTGATTTAATGGTTGCATTAAATCAACTTCGTTACAAACTTCCTCTATAGTTTTGCACTCTTAATCCATAGAAGGCTTAATATAATACAGACACTTTTCATATCTTGTAAACTCCGCAGCACTAAAAATTAAAGTTAATAATATCCGTAATATTTTGAACTGACATATGACATATCATAAAAAGATGAGAAAATTTTAAAGTTCAATAAAACTTGAATAGCATTTATAAATATTACAAAGTCATGGGAGACATAGTGAAGCTTCCTCTGATGCTCCTCTTCGGTTTCAAATTTGTCTCCTCTGCCAGTTGTCAGTTAAGAGTCCTTCACATGTCGTTCACATTTCTACATGAAGAATGTTGATTCCTCCCTTCATTGCATTAAAAAATAATTTTGAAAAAGCAAAAATTGCCATTAATTAAATTTTACTTTGCCTTTTGCTCATCGGTTGATGTCAGTCACATGAATGCAGTTTAAAATCAAACTTTGTCAAAAAGCGACACAATGTCCCTTGTTGAACTCACAAAAACTCAGACAAATGATGAAAAAAGAACTAAAGTAGCAGAAAAAGTGTCATCAAGAATGCAAAGAAAAAAATGTAAGTGCCAGGACGAACGCAGAAAAGAGGGAAAACAAACCAACACAAGCAGCATCACACTTCATCTATCTGAAATGACCCAGTTTTCCGCTAATGATGCGCTCTGTACATGACTAGTGCTGCTGTGTTTGTATGATCGGTGGAGCGGAGGGAAGTGATCATCGTTAGCTTTTGTCACTTCGCTAATCATCATCCATCAGCAAACAGACAAATTAGCATCACCCTCATCATCATAGTGGTAGGGGGCAACGTTCTCAGTCTTCGTCAAAGTTCAATTTATTTCATTTGAGTATTGAGTCAGCTTTTACTCGCCGAAATGCAACAGGATACAGGACTAAGCAAAGTTGCTTCTTTAAGAATGGATGGATAGCTTCTTGGCCTATATTATTATTGTTTTATTATAATTGAAAATTGTTATCATTTTTATTTAAAAAAATTCGTTACTCCTTTTGTACTCCACCAGTGAATCCACTGTAAATAATGCAGTAAATTACGATAATATTCTCCATTAAGAGTTTCCTTCGTTGAAGCTCGTGATTTTGTAGGGAAAAAACGGGTAATTTTATTTACGACTGGTTCTTTTTCTTCCCAATGTAAAGTATTCAGATTTATTATGAAAGAAAGGGTCCTCACACAACCAACAACCTGTTATGCTGTTTCACACGTTTGGCATACAAAATGGACATTATTTACGTGTGGCTTGTGAGGATTCCAGTATCCTGCAAAAGTTTCGTTTATTTAGTGCAACTGTAATATCACGATGTGTGTAACGAATGAATGAACGAATGAATGAACACCTCGTTTCATTTGTGTCGTCGTTTATTTCCACCTTTGTTTGCTCAGTTAATGGGCATTTGTTGTCGCACTTTGAGCACCTTATCAGTGTGCCTGTGTGAGTTTAAGTAAACAATATCCTCGTATGTTATATACTGTATCTTATGTATGACGTGACATTTTGTTGATTGTCCTTTGTCGCTTATAGCAGTCGTTTACTGTAATTGTGTGTGCTGCTACAAATGCGAAATAATGGCGTACTACGGTTGTGTTGATGACCCGATTATATTCCAAGCCAAAGACATCATTATTTTCTGAGGAAGTGGTTTGCTAAACTCGTTCTATGTCCTGAGTGTGAATATATACTATTGTACTCCATTCATGTCAGTTTTATCAGGTGCTTTTTTTTTGCTAAGATAGAACCTACTGAAAGTGTCAAACAAGCTGTCACACAGGGCTTACTTTCAATAATAGTTATCAGTATACTCTGGCAAATCATCATGAATTGACTCACGCTTAAAAAACGCCATCAATTTATCCAAATCTACTTTGGACCTTCAGAATGCGTTTCGTCAAGAACAGCAGCGGTTGATATATGCCCGAAACACCAAACAGGGTTCAATCCTTTTTAAGAACCCCTAAACATACTATCTGGCAAGTCTTCTTTGACCAACTCAAACATAACCTTATTGGAATACTTACGCCAATTAGGTCAATTGCCGATCTTGACAGCACTGCTTGCCGCCCTCTTATTCGTCCAAGAGGCAAGAAGAGACCACAATGGTATACTTCGGAGCTGGGATATTGTAGAAACATTTGCAGAAAGCTATTCAACGTATCCAAAGATACCAGATTAGAAACTGACTGGGATGCTTACAAAGTATCCCTCTAACTTAAAGAATTAAGGACAGCCAAGCGCTCTTCCTGGAATACTCGCACGTTATTCCAAAGGATCTCAGACCAATCAGTCTATCATCATTCCTGTTAAAGACACTAGAAAGACTGATCGATATCCACGTATGCATACGCATCGACAAAAGACTCCTGTCTACAGATCAACATGCGTATTGTAAAGGCAAGTCTGTAGAAACAACTCTATACATACACTAGTACGTTCAATTGAATATTCCCTTTACTATAAGTAGTTCACAATGGTAGTCTTCCTAGACATTGAGGGTGGACGCCGACTCGCTCTGCGAATTGATTTATCTTCTGCTCACAGGTCGGATTATTAACTCAAAACTGGGAATGTCGTCTGCCAGAAGATCTGTCTGCAGAAGGAGGATTCCTGTCCCCACTTCTATGGAACTTAACGTTGGATGAGCTGCTGTTATGCCTACGAGGGGAGATCTATCACTTGTTAACCCTCATTCTATAGAAGGAGGCACAAGCTTAACTTTCACTGATAAAGCAAAGTATTTGGGTCTTCTTCTGGATAGAAAGCAAAGCTGGAAACCAAATATACAAGAAAGAGTTCATAAAGCCACGGTGGCACTCTTTTCAAGCAAGAAATACATTGGCAATAAATGGGGTTTTCAACCCCATATAACTCATTGGCTATAGACGGCGGTAATAAGACCCACTCTTCTATACGGTGTGACTGTATTGTGAACAGCCTTAGAAATTAAATCTTGAGAAACTAAGCAAAGTCTAAAGATCAGCTAGTCTATGTATGAATGGAGCACTTCGTACAACCCCCTCCGTCACATTTTCAGCAGAGGTCGGCTATTCGTCTCAATGCTATATCTCAGTGAATAGAAACTACTCATCTGTCCTGAATTTAGTCAGGATTCCAGACAACATAGACTACACCACTCCGCAACTCCATTTCAACAAAAACTTCCACCTTTCACTCCAGATCATTATGGGGGAAAGACGTTTACCTTGAAGCGGGCACATACATTTTTACACAAAATTTTTTTATCAAAAACTGATGACAGAGTTGGCGGGCGTCTTCCTAATCGCTGTAGTGTTTTCCAGGCTAAAATTATGGCGATCAGTGAGGCCATAGCTGAAGAAAAAACGTCATATCTGCTAAGGATAGCCCAGCTGCTCTGAAAACCCTGGAATCAGTCTACAATTTCAATTCTAGCTTTCAAACGCCGATCATCTCTCTTGAAGAGGGCGGAGCAGTTCAATATTCACACAGAGGCATTCCGGAACACTGTTTCTTTTTTTTAATAATTCGCGCACGCTTCAAGGGGTTCGCACCCTTATAATGCTCGGCTATATGCTTGGCACAGCGTGGGCGTTAAGGAAGAGGAGGAGAAAAGAGGAGATGTCTATGAGCTTGTGTTTTGAATGCCTGTGGATCATAGTGATGTGAGAAGACAGAGCTTGGCAGAGCATTCCACATACGTGTTGTACGAATGAAGAACGAATCCCTGAACTTAACTGTACGTCTGAAGATGGGGGTAAACTGATGAGCATTTAGAGCGCCATGAGTATTGCGGTTGAATTCAACGAGAGGTGGCATGCAGCTGGCTATTTCTCTTGGGCACCGCTGGTAGAAGAAGCGATAAAACAGTGACAAGCAAGAAACGTTCCTGCGGTGTTCAAGCGAATCTATTGATTTTGCTATATTTTCGTCACCGATAAGTTTTATCGCGCGGTTTTGTGTTCTATCTAGCTGATGCAAAGTAGTCTTAGGCGCACCAGACCAGATATGGCATCTATACTCAAGTTTAGGGCGAAGAAGGGCGAAGCCTTGTATATGATAGCCAGATCAGAGGGAATGAAAAATTTCTTGCACCGGGCTAGAAAACCTAAACATTTCGCAGCATTTTTAGCGACGGTAAATATGTGGCTGACGAACTCGACAAACAAGGAACTATACTACCTATCCTTCCTGAATATGGTTCTCTAGGCATGCCAATCGCTACATTCAAACTCATGTTATACTAATGAAAATAGCTAAACGTAGATAGTCAAACGGTACATTTTGCATAGCGACAAAGCAGATCTGACCCAAACTATATCCGAAACGCTCTAAATGTTTGATCTCTCAAAAAATATCGTACATCGATGCTATTTTAGGTGGCTTCACTGGACACTGTCTCATAGGCAAGCATACAGCACGACTTGGAGTCTTCTCGAATGACTTCTGCAGAAGCTGCACGGATGAGAAGCAGTAGGAGCCCATCTCCCAAAAACGTAAACTCCATATGGAAGCTTTCTTCTACAACGATACTAATGATCTTATCAACATTGACAATAGTAGTCTCCTACGCTTCATACGAAGCTCTAATTGGTTCAACGAGTAGGTGGAAAAATGTTGCTTGATACACGTGGTATCACAATGGACCATTATTAGTCTAAGTATGTCGGTGTCACTGACAGTCACCTTAACCTAACCTAACCTATTGGGAAAGCGTAAAGAAAGATTTTAACCTTGTTTTCAAAAATTAACACAACCAAGCTCTAGCTCTTCTCGAAGGTATATTTTATTTCTGATTACCTATAAGGTTAACAGCAGAGCACCTAAGTCTAAAAAAATAAAGGGTGATCAATTTAGAGGTATCGGAATTTAAATTGAAATAAAATAACGAAAATTCATATTGATTGGGCAATCTTTATTATTTTTGTTTAGAACCATTCATGACATTTATTTTTTGGCGATAATCCCTTTCAAATGTTGGCCGCAACTGCGCGCTAATTCGGCCATAAGTAAACACCAATTTTGAATGACTCGCTCGAGGACTTCGGTCGGTATCTCGCGAATAACTTGAGTAATGTTGGCTTCCAATGCCTCAATCGTAGCTGGTTTATCCACAAAACATTTAAACTTTACATACCCCTACAAAAAAAAAGTCCAAAGGTGTGATAACACACGATATTGGTGGCCAATCCACCGGTCCGAAACGAGAGATCAATCGCTCACCGAAACGAGGACGCAGTAAATCCATTGTGTCACGGGCTGTATGGGATGTAGCGCCGTCTTGTTGGAACCAAATGTCGTGGAGATTACGGGCTTCGATCTACGGCATCAAAAAGTCATTTATCATGGCGCGATAGCGTTTGCCATTCACTGTTACATTGGCGCCAGCCTCTTCTTTGAAGAAATATGGGCCGATGATTCCTCCAGCCTATAGGCCGCACTAAACGGTAGTTTTCAATGGATGTAATGGCAGTTAGTGAATAACTTCGGGTTGCTCTTCAGCCCAAATATGGCAATTTGGCTTATAGACGACGCCATTAAGCCAAAAATGGGCCACATCGCTGAAAACCATAAGTTGGCCCGAGCGCGCGATGAACACTTTTCACAGAGCGTCAATTTTCGTAATACAATTGTACGATTTGTAAACGTTGATTTGAGGCGTTAGTCTTTCCATGATAAAATGTCAATGAATACTGAATAAAATTATGTATTTAGTTTGACAGTAGTCACGCGTGACATGTCAAAAAAATCCTATTGGAAAAAGTACCTCCAATCTGATCACCCTTTAGAACGAAAACGAATCATAAACACTAACATAACATAACATAACATAAAACACGAAAACGAAATATCAACCGCAGTCAACAACAGTCGGGAGCACAATTTGTGATTTGTGTCATTTTTACAGAAAAAAAACTTCCAAAAAACATTTTCAGTTAATATGTCGGTATGTGTTCAGATACAACGTATCTATATCTACTTTGCCATACTTTTTTTGCATTTGGGTCACTCCGATTACGAACGGTTAGTTGACTCTGTTTAAATACAATGGACACACGCCGCCCTTGTCCATTTATGAGCTTATTTTCGCCATCGTTAGATCGAATTGAATTTTGTTTAGAGTCTAAAGTTGGTGTTTATATTAGAGATAGGGTAGCACAAAGCTTCAATAACATGAGTGACCAAGTGGCTGGTCGATACAGTAAATTTGCATTCAGTTTGACATGAGATAGTTGAAAAAGTGAGTGGTGGTAGTAGAGCATCATGTCAACAAATCGCAAAATATCTATATACGTGTCTCCCCTAGTTTGTTGAACTATTTGGCTTGTCCCTCTCTAGATGGCGGTTATTCCAAATTCGCACCCCTTTTAAGTTGATTCCGAAACTAACATACATACCCCATTCGCACCCCATTCCGAAATTATGCTCACGATAAAGACTCCACATACACAACAGTCATTGCCCGTCTGTCTTTCTGTCGATTCTGGAGCAATGAACCAACTAAACGATCCTATGCGTAGACAGCATTATTTCGATAAACACTTGTGCAGCAGCAGCAGTGAAACTAATTCTGGAACTGATCCAAGCCAGCTGATGTGCCAGTGGTCCACATCCACTTTATAATGTGTGCCATCATCCAATTCCGGTGCGGAATTTGTTTTTTCTTCTCTGTATGCCTTTGTTGTTGCACTCGGAAATTTCTATTTCGAAAAATATATTCCACTTTATGTGTGCGTTGCTCCAGTTGTTTCTTTAACTTTTGAAGCAAATACGGAAAACATTTCTATCAAATAGTTGCAGAATATATTTTTGTTCACATTCAAATGGTCATAGGCAGTAGGAAACTACCACCGTCACCTGTCCAGAATTCTGAGTAGTCCTTTCTCACACGATGTTTTCGCTTATCTGTGCCGGATGACAATTTTTGCTCAGACGAATCAAAACTCTTCCCCTTTAGAGTGCTTTTTACTGTTTCTGTGTAATTGCATTTTCAATGCATGACCGTGTTCAGTTCGGCTAAGATACTGGAACAACGGTTCCTTTGTGAGCTTTGTGATTTTCATCTGATGATATGTTGACAAATGCACAAACGAAATACTCTCGAATTGTGTGTCACCTATATCTTTGCTGAATGTAGTACAGTACAGATGCACTCGGAAGTGTTGAAGTTAGATAGGATAGGTTGGTAAAGGTAGGTATGGTGTGGGGGTGAATGTGTCACGTTTCACTTTATTCACTGCTCCGGAATGACATCATGGTTTCTGTGTGTATTCTAAATGTCAATTAGCGAACCTTTGGGCACAAATTAAAGAATATCTAAATTTGTAGTTTTAATTGGTCAAAAGAGCATACTTTGGATGGAATTATATGTTTTTGTTATAACTACACATTTTATTTATTGGTTTTCAAGACAGCCTATAATAGTCGCCTAGATAGACGATTAGATCGAATACAGCATTTTAAATACCTCCCGATTCCTGGTAGTCTCTTTGCAGTTTAAATCATACCAAGCATTTTACTTCGGTTTGATACACTTTGTCCTTGAAGGGACATACTGTCTCATACCCTCTTGGATTATGGTAGTGATCGTATCAGAAGTGGCATCAACACCACTATTTATATTAAGTGGCCAGTTGATACTCCTAAAGAATGTTGAAAATGTTGAGGCCATCCCAGTCGGCTTTCTCATGTAACCATACTGTTTCTTAAGGTGTTTTCTCTTTAATTGCGTTGTTTGACAACGAGAAATTAGCTGATACCACACAACGGTCTGAAGAGCTTAGAGGAGATGATACACTGACAGTTTATTTGTTAAGATGAGAGGTAAGAAACAAGTCAAGGGTATTAGCTTTAAGACTTACAATGTCTGGAATCCGAGTGCGCTCATTCACAAGCTGAGTGAGATGGTTAAAATCAGCAAATAATTCAACATCATTTCCTTGCGGTGTTGTTAAGCATGAATGACGAAGCCAACTAGAATTGTGTACATTGAAATCGCCAGCAATGACAATTTCAGAAAGTGGATCAAGTGACAAAATTCTAGTTACAGAGTCAGACAAGAAATGTCATTGGATTAACGTGGATACCTCCATTGAATGGTTAACCCCACGGTCCTCTTCGGACATGGATTAGTTATACGACAATCAACGTCCATCATAGACTGATGTGCCAGTATTAACTCAATGGTAGGAGCAGGACCTACCTTAAATCCTTGCCGATCTTTGGTGTTACGACAACCGGTTGAGATATGCAACTCCACAGAGAACGCATCGTCGCACCGGTAACATCAGGAAGGATACTGATGTTCCAAATATTTTTGGTAACATCAGTCCCCACGCTGATGTTACCATGCTAGTGTTCTACCCGCATTTGGGTAGTAAACCACAGCCCCGCGTTGAATCCTCAGAACAAGCTGGGTCCTCAACCACAATTGTCCTCAGACTGGTCGAGCCTTACGGCCGGCCTTGTTGTCTGTGAGCACGGACAATTCCCGCGGTACCAAGGGCAACCTTGGTGAGGTCAGGCATCAAGGGACTCAGCTCTTTCAGAATGAGTGCCTGGGCGATTGCAAAAGCAGACACTGGCAGCACATTCGTCCGGAACCGCGAACCCCATCATTTGCCACTAGGATTTCCCAAGTCCTAAGCCTTTGGAATCCAAGATCCCCGTCTGTCCCATATCACAGACCTGTGTGTTGTATGAAATGAACCACTAAATGCGAAGACTTGCTCATAAAGAGATTCTAAGTACCAGTGCTCCACTTCGGGTCGCAAGTGCGAAGACATTACCCATCCTGAGTATATTCTAAGCACCGACGACCCTTTGTTAATATTCCGTTGTAAGGTCCTGCAACATACCAGATAAGATTTTATGCTGCAGATTGACCCCCACGGGTAAGTTACAGAGTCAGACAGTGCATCTAACTAATAACAAGTTGAGACCTAAATTAGTGTTCTGTATATGAACGCACTTTGACTTTGAGCCAAATGAAATTAAATTCCGCGTTGGAACAATTGTTGAATTGTGCTTGGGTTTGGTAAGCTACATCACTTCGTACATATATGGCGAGACAGCGGTGGGGAAAAAATACTGGCACCAAGTTATAACCAGGCCAACTGATATCTGAAACATCGGTTTCTGTTAGTGCCAGAATATCAGGTTTGTGGTCTGCTAAATGAGCGCACTTGGCCGAGAGATTCGTTCTAAGCCCACTAGTGTTGCACACGTCAACCCTGAATTTGCGCATTAGACAAATAGGGCACACTCCGATATAACCGAGACGAACCGTGACGCAAAAGAACAGTCAACAGCAAAGTTGATCAGTCTAATTCCGTTTCCAGAAGTTGTTTCGTCTAGACTGTATTTTTTAGGTCTTATCAAAGATGTCATCTTTTGAAATTTTTACCGAAATAGCTTTTAAAGTTCCATGGATGGAGTAATATCAACTTTGTACCTAGTGCCTTAGCTAATTGTTCGAATGCACGTGGTCAGTTGATAGTGTGAATCTTCCAGGAATAACGGGAAAATGTTTAGCAGGGTCGTCATTAGTGCATTCGTTCATAGCCGAGGCTGTTGATCGTGACAAAACTGTTTTTTCCGCGGCTAAGCAGTTAATACCACGCTCGACCGCCAATCTGAAAGGCCAGACCTTTTGATGTCTCCTTCAACAAAAGAAGCCAGTTATGTAGATCATAAGACAGTCTCAAGCTCAGATAATTCCCAGTAGGGCAAATTGAAAGTTCTTCAAGTCATTCATGAAAGCTGGAACTGGGGAACCCACCATTTACTCCATTTAATGGATTCTTTTGTCCGATGTGTAAGGATGTTATATGGAGTAGTGGGAGCACTCCTTCGCTGTAGGATAATTTATTGCGAATTACTACTGCACTTCAACCGGTTGACCAGGGAAGGCTCTAGACACAATATCCGCGATCGCATAGCGCAAAGTTTAATTCAGGTATTTGGGTAATCCCTTCCACAACGATAAGCATTACCACAATAAAGGGCTAAACTTTATTCTACTGTCCTTAAGCAATTTGTGAGATGGAAAATTGATTTTATTTTGGCCACTCATCAAAGTGCAATGCAATTAAATGGATGTTTTCTTTGAAACATCTCGGTAAGGCTGGCCCGAACTAAAGCAGAAACATCTGGAACTGGCAAACAAGAAGATACGTGGTTGTGGTTTATTATGACTACACGTGACTAAGCGTTTCCGTTGCAAACGAGACACCCTATTATTTAATATTATGCTAATGATTCCGAAATCATTCTTAATAGTAAGCAGTTCCGCGTATTCGTCCTTCTTTTTTAGAATAACATCAGCTTAACGCTGTGCAGTTGGCTTGATTTTTAATTCTTAATAAAAATGCTGGAACAACACTCAAAACATTGCGCGAACATGTTATGCAAAATTCAAAAATGCAAAGTAATGCTAATTTTTGATCTTCGCATTTAAGTGTGTGTGAAAAATTAATAGTGCTTTGCTCTTTAAGCTGTATAAGTGGTGGTGCTCTCATACAGTCGGTATCGTCGGTATACATAAAACTATCCATAACACTGACGAAGGAGACTTGCAAAACTGACTGTTTTGTATAGTTCTTCTTTCTTTTTGCCTTCGAAATTTTCAGCGTAAACCCTTATCTAATAATAAATTAATTAAATAAAATATTAAAACCATAAGCAATTGATTGAAGTGGAAGTTTTGAAAATTCATAGTGAAAATAGTGATCCAATGAATGCCATGTTCCTAACTTAATACGGATTTTGTAACTAAAGGAGTTGCCATTTTCATTAACATAGGAGAGATTGACAAAACAAATTTATAGTCATATTATGCAATATATCATATATCAGCTGAAAGTCCAGAAAATGTATGTGTACTCTTGCCACATCACATTAGTTTCAAAAATCTACTCCACTAAATCGCATTTGTCAAAGACATCCTTACAGTAGCTCCCACGAGAACGAACCTTATACTCATGCAATTGCATTCGAAATTCTATCCGTAGTGGCAGTCGACTTAGAAACATTCATTGTAGATACCAAGCCAAGAATATAATTTCGCACATCTGCGATTTAAATGTTATGCTCTACGAATGAGTGGCCTATTGTATGTTATTATAAACTCAGAATATTTTGTGCAATATGGCATTGCCAACATGATCACGACGACAACAACTACTGTTTGTCAGTTACTACCACCAAAAAGAAAGTGTACGGTTTCTTGGCTAACAACTACTAACAAAGTCGTGCAGTTGTGCTATTTTACAATCCTCTTCCTTTTGATGTGTGATTGTGTGATGCGGCAAAAGTGCCTTGCATCGTTTTTCATTTCAAAGGAGCTACTGGCAAAGGCGATTATAAGGGAATTTTTTTTGGGGCGAATTACTCTAAGTCTACGAGCATCCTTATGGCGCCGCATTGGTTTAATATCCAAACACACATTCAAATTGTTAAGCCCATCACGGCCAACAGCTTTCAACGCCTTTAGTGACGTAAGCATAATACGATTGTAAACACATTCGTATGCAACTACAGGGCCGCGGCGACAGACTAATGTGAAAATGATGGAATCCTTTTATGAGCGAAGAGCTTGTCGTATTTTACTATCATTAAATTCCTGATTGAACAATTATACATTTCCATAAACCCCACCAGTTAACATCACGTTCGGCGCATAGCTGCCATTAAGTTCCACTTCATAGTCGCGAAATGAAACAGAAAACGCATCAAAGGATTCCTTCCTTTCCATATGCTCGCTTCATGGTTGTTGTGCAAAAATTCGAAATTCTGCTTAATGTTCCGTATAATGGTGTTGTATTCCATGCCATATATCTATAGATAAAAAGCAGCAAAAAAAAAGTAACAATTTATTTTCTCAGGATTAACAAAGTAGGAGCAGGAGCAGTATGGTGAACCTTCCGATGGGGGCGTAGATAAAATTTCAAAATGAAAAGCTAAATATGTAACATCTTTGTGCGCTCGTCGAGCGAGAATGACTAGTGGTACGGTACAAGTTTATCCTTCTGCTGTTAAAGTAATAAAGATTTGTTTTTCGCAGGTAGCTAATGTACCGTAAACGCCTATAACATTGATGCAATCAAATTTTATCGTGTTGATGGTACAACAATTATTTTTCATTATCGTTGGTATCTGCTCATTGAGTTTATGTTTATATGAAATTATATTCTGTTTTTAAATGCGAGTATAATCACTGAAAACTTCCTTTACTAAAGTGGGTATTATGAAAATCGTTAAATCAAAAACTACAAAAAAGAAAAACATGGAAGGCTGTGTCGTCTACACGGCCGCGAGGGTTTTGAGCGTGACAGCTTTAACAAACATTTACTAACAATGCGCTGTTTATTTTTTATTTTTTTATTTAATTTTATTTAATTTGTATGTATGTACATTTAACTTTAATTGAAATGTATATCTAGTTTTCCAGTTTATGTTATTGTTAAAGTTAAAGTGAACTGAGCAGAGAACCAACCAACAGAGACTATACTATAACTAGTACTGCACATTTTTGTTTCGTTCTGCTCATGGTATGTAACTTTATTGTTATTGAACAGAGAACCAACCAACAGAGACTATACTATCACTTCTACTGCACATTTTTATTTCGTTCTGCTCATTGTATGTAATTGAATGTAATTGACATTTAGTATTGTAGAAATTATGAAGTAGCTTGCAGTGTTCCCAAAGTAACTGACACCACTTTGTATGCTGAGCATGACCAATGTTGTAGGTCAAGTAAATACGAGTATCACTATCAAGCCCCATTCAACACCTATAACGTGCTCCGACAAGAGAATGGGGTAAGTCCTCTTCAACCTGACCTTAGAGACACGAACAATTATCTGTAAGTTTCAAGTCAACAAAGTCTACTTTAGTCTGCGAGGACTATTCAAATCCAGGAGGTAAACCATAAAATCTAAGCTCTTGTTATAACTATAAGTCAATAATTACATATGCACCCAAGACTTTCATTGCTTGGCAAAAAGAACTCCGTTCTCTTAGCTGCTATCGTATTTTTATCGACTCGTAGACCCAAGATTTGTTCAGGAAGTAAATGTAGCTCAAGGTAGACTACTTTTCGGTACATTTTATCGCTGGGTATTATCAAAAGGTTTACTGACTACATCTGTTATCGTTATGTGATCATTAATTTAACAACTTTTGACTTTTATAATACGAAACATTAAGACAGATTGTAGTATGTGGTGCGTGCTGTATACGCAGGGAAATTCGTCTGAGAATTTAACTGGTTTTATGTACCACACGATAAGAGCAGACATGTTTTTCCCCACCCCAACCAAATTCAACTTTTATTTAGATTAACATTTTAAACTACGAGTATGTATGTACTACATAGGCTAAGTGAGAAGCAGATAACGCTTGAATGATGTTCTCTCGTTATTAAATGAAAAAGGATCTCTCTCGCTAATGGTGTCTGGCTGGCTGTATAAGAATAATGCTAATGGTTTATTTAGTTATTTCTACCGAAACGTATATATTGCACTAAACACACAGACACACACTAACATAAATAAATATTTTAATCTGTTGAAATTACATTTAAAAATTGCAAATCTTATAGGGTGGTTTGGTGTTAATCCGTAATATCATTTAGGCACCTAGTTATCTACTATATAACATTATAAAGAGTTTTTCCTGGGAAATGTAAACTTTAAAAATTTAGAGTTAATTTTTTGAAGTTAACTGTACTCGAATACGGTCGCACAGTTGTAAACCTAATCGACTGATCAATTGCCTTGCCAGTTTCCTATTTGAATTTCGCTTTAATTTCATTTAAAACCCAATCAAAGCCAAGAGCATTAGCTCTCAATCGTTCTTCAAGTGCACACGATACTTTCAAGTGCAAGAGAAGGCTAACTCTTTTTTTGCAACCAACAAAAATAAAAGGGGGAACTAATCATTTGTGCTTCAAGCTTCAATCTTCAATGATTTTTTTCTATCGTAACTACTACGAGTTTGTTTATATTTTTATAGATACATATGTATGACTATACATATATCCATTTTCATTACCCCTGTTAGGATGATAAGTGCTGAAGGTACTTAAAAGGAAAATCAAAATCAATCTTATTGCTGCGCTGAGCCAGATTTCAGTTGCATTTTCCCCACGATGCACTCTCCTCTTCACATCCCATATCGTTTTAGTCGTTGCTTTGATACCCGTTTGCTGTACATACTGCATAGAGTACCTACTGTTGCAGAAGAAATCCTTTTCGGGGTTAATCTTTTGAACTTTGCCAACTAAAGCTGTTCTCCGTCGTCATTGTCGTCGTCATCGTCGTCCTCGTTGTTGTTGTCACCTTAATTGCACATTTTTGGAGCAGATTTCTGCTTTCTGGTGCAATGTTAGTGATAACCAGTCGTCTGTAAATAATTTCTACGCATTGCGGTGGTGAGCTTTGCTTTTTGCTATATCAATGGGTACAGTGTTGCTACATTAAATGATAAATTACTACTCACTAAAAGAAGAAAATTGCGACGATACAAATTGGATAATCTGGGCTATATGAATAAGCGTCGGATACGTGAATAATTATAAGAAAACAACAACAACAACACTAAACAATTGCCCAAAAATATTGGGCGTTTTTTTATAATGAAAAATCGTCCAAATAATTACAAAATCGCCCATTTATCGCAATATTTTTAAAATCATCCAAAAAGTGAAAAAATTGCTCAAAAATTCCAAATTTTCAGGCAAATTTTCCAATTTTTCTTTCCGTATAAGCCTCACTAAGACTATGACTAAGATTTTTTTTGCAATGTCATAGCAAATAAAGCATTTGTTTGTTTTAATTGTTTGCTTGAACATTCGTCTCTCATTTTACTTGGGTTTTCTTGTCCTATGTCGTCTTTTATTTCTGAAAACCCGTTAAAACTTGGCTTGCGCTGACGTGACGCGTGTCACGTGTGGTCGTTTTGGTGTCTTTTGGGTGTCTTTTTGGTTGTCTTTTTGGGGTCTTTTGGGGATCTTTTGGGGGTCTTTTGGGTGTCTTTTGGGGGTCTTTTGAGGGTCTCTTGGCGCGTCTTTTGGGGGTCCTTAGGGGGGCTTTTGAGGGTCCTTTGTAGGTCTTGTGGGAATTTTTTGGGAAGTCTTTTGAGGATCGTTTAATGGTTTTTTGGGGGTTCTTTGAGGGTCTTCCGATGATATTTTGGGGGTCTTTAATGATTTTTTTGGGGGTCTGTTATGATTCTTTTGAGGATCTTTTAATGGTTTTTTGGGGGTCCTTTGAGGGTCTTTTGATGATCCTTTGGAGTCTTTTAGGGGTCTTTTGTAAGCCTTTTCGCCCACAATATCACAGAAGTTTCACTTCAACCGCGCGTAAAAGGTACGCCGACTGTTTTTTATTTGTTTTGTTGTCTGGCGCGCGCGTAAACAAACAAAGCTAATGGTTTTCCGACACTAGAACACAGCACAGGACCATAACATACAAAACAAAAAAGAATTACACAAATCCATAGTTCGAATCGTGAGTTATGGTCGCGAGTTCATAAAAAAATCCCATGGACAAGAGCGCTTTCAGTTTTTTTCAAATTTTCCAAATTTTCAGGCAAATTTTCCAATTTTTCTTTCCATATAAACCTATTACTATGACTATGACTAACATTTTAAAATAAAAATGAGCCAAATGGGTCTAGCCGTTCTCAAGTGATGCGGTAACCAACGAACAGCATTTCATTTTTATTCATATAGACCAACAGTATAAAAAGACCACTTTCTCTTGAGTTACCCTTCGTTTAGTGCAAATTTCTTCTTTAAAGTGTTTACTCGTAAGTGGCCATCACCACCTCTGTGTTTATTTTGTCTACACCGTTGTTCGGCGCCCTTCGAGTGCATCTCGATGTTCAATGTTTTAAAATCTGCTATGTTTGCCAACGCTGATGGATATTTTTACTTAAGTTCGGGAGACTTGAATCTGCTTTGGGATTCATCCGATAAGGGGTATTGAACGATTGAGTGATCAACGAAAAACCAAACCATCAACAAAGAGGAATAACTGAAACTAAACTCTATAAGTAGCAGATAAACCTGAAGCCCAGCAGGAGATGAGCTTCTAGGAAGTCACATCGCATTTAAAAAGCAAATGATGACTATTATGCTAGCCGACCGAGAGTATTACGGAAATCGATAGATTCCGATTGAGACTGGACCAGGGATAAGCAGATGAGGCAAGAGCAACCATTAGAATTGAATGACTGTGGATGTAACCGAACTAGATCTGAGGGACTTCGCAGGAAACGAAACACACAGAGAGCACAAAAAAAAAAAGAAAAAAAAAGAATGAATCTGATCACAAAGTTGAAAGTTTAAATCTAACAAAGCAGACCAAACGGATTTCCTTTGTCATAGATGGATGAATGCGCGCACCTTCGTGTGTGGGAGAAACTTAAATTCGATTTGAACGCTAGAAAAATGTCACCAACGTTACGATCCAACGAGGAAGCACATCGCATCAATTTCACGCATAATGGGATTTTTACGTTAAGCTGTATTCTGCTGTATTCCTGGTTGGGTGGTGCATTAAGGGTACTTCGGTGATATCTGTTACGATGATGAAAATGCATTCAGTTTTGATTTCGTTTAAGAGACTTTCTTCCCTGCAGTACTCACTTACCCAGCACGATTTTCTGGACGAGCACAATTAGGAGCGAGCAATCCACGATTGCCATGGCAATGCCATCAAATGAGTTCATGACTGAAAAATCCAATCAATACAGATTACTTCGTTGTGAACTGGTTAAGCAAGAGACGGTGATAGCATTTCTGTGTCAAATTCATTCGTTGAAAATTGAAGCAAATTCTATCAAGGACGGAGTCTAAGGGGCTTAGTCTTTAGTGGGTGCATGTGAAAGGAATTGTTATTGCTTTCGCCCCTTGCATTGTGCTGTGGTACGTCACATATTTCTGTCAATTCAAATTCAATTCAAGAAGCTGAAGAATTTCTCATTTTTTTTCTATGGAAATTGTATATGCTATTGTTTTGCGGATATGCTAAACAGAGATAAAAATTGATATTCTACTAAAATGCTACTGTACAACATGCAAGATGATGATGATGATGATGATGTTGGGGGTGAAAAACCATGGCACTGCGACCCAAGTGGATCTATTGCGCCCCCCCCCCCCGACTAGCGCTGTAGGGGCGGTGCATGCCCAGCCCTAGAGCACCCCCTCCATGCCAATGGCCTTTATGAACCTAATGATATGGAGAGGTTCTAATGAGTGACGTTCAAGCTCGGAGAATGCGTGAGTTCCCAGCTGTTCCCTCCTCCGGCGGATCATTGCTCCACAGTCGTTGAGAAGATGCCACGGGGTTTCCTCCGCTTCACCACATAGCCTGCAGCTGTCATCCTCTTCTAATTTAATTTTCTTAAGGTGTCCCTTCAGTCTGCAGTGCCCTGTTAGGAACCCCGTAATGATTTTCACGTTACCCCTACTTAGTCCCATTATTGATCGGGACCTCTTTGGATTATATCCACCCAACATTTCCTTCGCTTGCCGTAGACCTGGGAGTTCCTCCCATCTTAATGAAGCGGTTTTTTTTACCTATATTGCGTAATTCTTCACGCATAATACTGTACCCAATTCCACAAAAGGGTTCCGGCCCTACAAGCGTAGTCTCTGCCCCTATGTTTGCGAGCTTGTCCGCTTGTTCATTCCCTTCTATACCGATGTGTCCCGGCACCCAGTATAACTTTACTTTGTTGTCTGCACCAAGTTTGTTTAACTTTGTTTTGCATTCTTCCACCAGTCTGGAGGTGGTGTGGACTGCATCTAAAGCTTTAAGCGCGGCTTGGCTGTCTGACATGATGGCAATTTCCAGTCTCATGTATTTCCTATCCAGATTGAATTGAGCGCATCTTTCGATGGCGTGAACCTCTGCCTGGAAAATACTTGGATAATGGCCCATTGCTTCAGAGTACTTGGTTCGTGGCCCTATTACTCCCGCACCTGTGCCCTCCACTTTCTTTGATCCATCCGTATACCATTTTATAGTTCCTGGATGTATCTTGTAGTCTGTTTCGGACTTAAAGTCCGTCTTGTTGCTTAGTTTAACCTCATAGTTCTTTATGAACTCAAGCTTTTGCACCATGCTGTCACATGGCATGCATGCCACAGGAGTTAGCTTGGCTAGTGAGTTCATTAAGCTCTCCGCTCTGCTACCCGTTAAGCAGCCAACCTTGGTCAGGCGTACAATGGTTTCAATGGATTTGCCCTCTACCACTATATGCAGCGGGAGTAGCCCAGTGATTACCTCCATACCCGCCGTTGGGCAGGTCCTCATAGCTCCTGTAATTAGGACACAAGCCAGCCTTTGTACCTTTTCCAATTCTTTCCTTGTGGTGCTTAGCTTGGTTCTTCCTGCCCATGCCACTGCTCCGTAGGTGATCATTGGTATAACTATCATAGTGTACATCCAGTGCATTATTTTGGGGCTTACTCCCCATGATTTGCCCGCCACCCTTCTGTACACCATGAGCGCTCTCTTAGATTTTTTAATAACTGCCTGCTGATGTTTATTCCATAGCAGTCTCTTGTCTAATATCAGACCAAGGTACTTGACCTCTTCGCTGATTGAGATCACTTCGCCATTGAGGGTTATTGGTCGCATTCGCCCCAATTTTCTTCTGTTGCTGAAGGGAACCAGTGTGGTTTTGCTTGGGTTCACCCTAAGTCCCACCTCATGGCACCATCTGCTTGTGATATTTAGTCCATTTTGAACTATGTCACATAGAACTTCCTCGAACTTCCCCCTGGCCACAATGACTATATCGTCCGCGTAACCCTGAGATACGATTCCTGCTTTAGCTAGTCGCTGAAGCAGTTCGTCTACAAGGATGCTCCACAGTAGTGGGGAGAGTACTCCTCCTTGTGGACACCCTCTTGTCGTGTTAACCATAATGGTTTTGTCCCCGACTATAGTTTCTGCTGTTCTAGTGACTAGCATCTCGCACATCCATTTACTGATTGTGCCATCAACTGTTTTCTTCTCCAGAGCATTCCTTATCGCCTCGTGTGATGCGTTGTCGAACGCCCCTTCGATATCTAGGAAGGCGCATAGAGCGATTTCCTTACTGGCAAGGGAGCCCTCTATTCTTTCCGTCAGTTCCCACAGTGCGGTCTCCGTAGATCTGCCCGCTCTGTATGCGTGTTGACTGGAATGTAGTGGTTCTTTTACCAGTAAAGTCGATCTTACATAGTTGTCGATGACCTTTTCGATAGTCTTTAGGACAAACGAAGTGAGACTGATTGGTCTGTAGGACTTTGGGTGTGTAGGATCTATCTTCCCTACCTTCGGTATAAATACCACCCGAGCCCTTCTCCAGCTTTTCGGTATGTATCCGAGTGCTAGGCTACTTCTGTAAATTCTTAGTAGGTATGGGAGGAGATTGTCTAGCCCCATTTGCATGACAGCTGGGGTTATCCCATCTACACCTGCTGACTTAAAGGGCTGGAAGCTTTTAACTGCCCACCGGATTCTATGCTCGGTGCATATCTCCGAGGCTTTCTTCCAGTCTTCTCTATTAAATCTTAGACGGTTTGAGCCTCTATCAGATTCGGTACTGTTCACCGTACTCCCCGGGAAGTGACTTCTCAGGAGGAGTAGAGCTCTCTGCTCTTCGTTTTCTGTGAACTCACCTCCCTGGTTTCTCAGTGAAGCCTTGAAACAACTAGGGTCTTTTGCCATCGCTTTGTACAGCCTGGCAGACTCCTTAGTGTCTTTAACCTCCTCACAGAATTTACGAAAACTTCTGAGCTTTGCTCTTCTCACTTCTGTATTATATGCCGTGAGAGACTTTCTGTATTCCTGCCAATTGCCCCTTCTCTTGGCGGTCTTGAAGAGTTTTCTTACCTGCCTTCGATGGGCTGACAGTTCTGCGTTCCACCAAGGAACTTCATTACCCCCTTTGGGTGAACTCATCGGGCAGCTCGACTCATATGCGTCAGAGATTGCCCTGTTCATTTCCACTGCTGCGCATTCTAGTTCGCGCGGGCACCTGGCCACTCTTTGAACTGAAGCGTGTAGTAGATTGCTCTGTAAATAGACTCTAAATTTTTCCCAATTTGTCCTTCTGGGGTTTCTAATAACCCTTTCCCTTACGACCACCCCTCCCAATTCAAACAGAATTAATCTATGGTCTGACAGAGTTGGTTCGGAGGAAACCCTCCACTTACTGAGTAAACAAATGAGCAAGATACAACTATGCCTTCTTTAACAGTGCAATTTTTAGTTTATTTCTGTCAATTTTTTCTCCATTTTTAAATTCTCTGTATTAACTTCACTTGCACGTGGCTGGCTGGGTGGCTGGCTGGTCAGATTTTCTGATCAATTTTTAACTCACTTCCCATAGCCCGATTTTATTGAAATTTTGCACACATGTATATTTCCGGTGACAATACTTTCTGTTAAAATTTGAGGGCCCTCCGACCTCGGGTTCGGGGGCTCCCGTACAAATATTTTACAAAATTTACCTGATTTTCTAAATTTTGTACACATGTGTGTCTTCGATGAAAAACACTTTTTGTAAAAATTTGGAGTGATCGGCCCCCTGGGGACCCCCATTTACAATTTTAAATATCGCTATATCGCTTCAGATCACGGCAAAGTCTGAGCTCTGTGCCACAAAACGAGCACGCAGTGTGTGTGTGCGTGTGTGTATTCCCGATTAGAGAATTTACAAGAAAAATTTTAATTTTTATGGGTTTTTTTTATTTTCTGTTGCAAACACAAAATGTTTAAATATACATACATGTATTTACTAGCTTTTCCCGGGCGCTCTGCCACCTGCACACATGAATCCCCGCCTTGCCATCACTACCTCGGGAGGGGTGTATCTACTATTGCCTAAACCTAAACGTCAAGGTCGAAAACAGCCTGAACGAATCCATTGATATCAAAGAAGTAATATTAGGCAAGCCGGCGCACGTGTCATGTGTCTTCTTTAGCATCATATTGGAAAGAATTCCGGAAAAATTTACGGTCGTCGACGAAGGCATAATTTTCTTCTCTTTAATTGCTGGCATACGCTAATGACATTGGCCGAACCCGGTTAGCTATATTGGTGCATTTGCAAGCATTGAAGCAGAAGCGGCTAAAATGGAATTGGTCCTTCCTCACATACGGGACTAACAATTCTCCGTAAGACTTTTCTCCCGAACGCGGCTAAGAGGTCAGAATGCTTTTTGCTAAGCACCCAAGTCTCGGATCCATATGTAGGTACTGGTATGCCCATTATCTTATATACCACCAGCCTGGATGTTATGATTAAGTTCCTGGATTTGAAGAGTCTTGACAGACTATAGCAGGCTTTGTTGGCTTTAAGCAACCGTGCTCGTATTTCTGGTTCCATGCTGTTATCGGCTGCTACAGTTGACCCGAGATAGTTACTACTAGCACTACTTCAAATTCACGCTCTATTATTTTGATTGAGGGACCAATGTTGTTCTACTCGCAGACGTGGCCACCATGTATTTTGTTTTGCTTTCATTTATGTGCAGGCCCAGATTTCGTACCGCCCGCTCGCTCTGGATAAAAGCTTCCTGTACAGCACTTTGATTTCTACCAACGATGTCAATGTCGTCTGCGTAGGCCAGTATCTGAATGGACTTAATGTTCCTCTCGCCGTTACGTCAGAGTCTCGGATCACTTTCTCCAACGACAGGTTGAAGAGGACGCAGGCCAGTCAACCCCTTTTATAGAGCGCCACAATAACCAGCTATACTTTTGTGTTAGTTAGGGACTTTGTCTACCTAGGTTCCGCGTTTATCATCTGATAACGACACCAGCTTGGAAATCACACAATCAATCTCTCTTATTGTCGCTTTTTGTTTGGCTAGTAAAGTAATTTAGTAGCAAAACCCTCTTCGTAACACCAAGAATACCTTTTGTGTAAGACCTTAGTCATGTAAGTTCTTCTCTACGGCACTGAGCATTGACTTTTTCAAGGGCAGTTGTAGACATCTTTAGTCCTTTCGAGCAAGCAATTGGAGGCAGCTAACAAACGACCGTGCTAATTAAATAAATATATTCGGCGCGACAGACCGTTGCGGTACAAGGCCCAGCTTCTCGCGACCATTTGTGTTGTGCAAGTATATTTTTGCACACAAAATGGAAGGGACCTACAATTTAATGCGGTGTCCGAACGGCGAATTGAGAAGCTTGCCGTGACAAGTGATTACTCTCGGACATTTGTCAGAGGTGAGATACCGTGAAAATACTTTTGGTGTTATTGGGATTCGAAGCACGAACCTCCTGCTCCGAAGTCATGCACTTATCCACTGAACCACGGCGCCCACAATGTTCTTATTGAAAAGACCGCCTAAATTAGTAAGTGTTTTTTATATAATTAGCACATGCTTTAAGGGACTTGCAGCTTTATAATACTTAGGGACAGCTTCGGCTTTGAACAATTGTGACATAAGAAGAGGAAAGCTGAAACTGTGCTCATAAACCAACGTTGTTGGCTGAACAGCTAAGTTACTTCATACATTAACTCAACCGTACATGTGAATACAGAAACATACGCCACCTGTATATGACATGTACAGAATCGTATCTTGTGTATTTGGAATCGAGAGGATTAATGGACTGAGAAACATTCGCGTGTTTTTTGTACGCGCAGGGAATCGAACCTGGTATCCTCCGAGTGGGAGTTACCTTTGTTAACAACTGTACCATGGACACTTATCTACTTATCCGGAAGGAAGAAAGAAGGAGTTTTGATGTATGTTTTCCAAGGAACTCTACAATAATTTATAAATCGCTCAATAGCTGACTAGCTGAACGAAATGTTGTGCTAAGAAGAGATAGGTTTAATCCAACAGGAAAACCTACATTATTGAAGTTACAATTGTATGACATTACAAGAAACCTTGCCACAAAAGTAAATCGAAAGGTTAATTCCAATCTTTAAAAACGCGTGGAATTTTCGTAATAATTGCAACATCCTTTGCCGAAGCTAAAGAAGGAGAAAAAGCAGAAGGAGATTATCGAAACGTAGGAACAAGAGAGCCCGCAAACTTTTCGCACAGAAAGAAACTAAACAATAACAAAACTATGGTTGATTTTTTGTAGAAAAGGAAGAAAAGTATTACGGACATTCACAAGAGAAAATATAAATAGCTTAGCAGCGGATATCCTTGGATCGAAACTACCAAAACAAATCGAAAGGAATAAAATTTAAAATAAAACAACAAACATAAGACGAAGAAACATTTCTTTGTCTGAGGATAAATATAATCCTCACCAATTTGGTTTGTTCGAAGCAAACCACATCTCGAAGCAGGACGACCGACCGGACCGACAAGCAAAAACTGCAACAAACTCCTAAATTCTCATATCGCTTGTGTACCAGCCATCAGGATACGTTCCCCGCGCCACCCGCAAGACTGTGTGCGGATGGGTGTACCTTGCACTTGTTTAATAAAACAATGCGGGACTAGTCCACCAACAAAAAGAACACTGAAGGAAATTAGTGTTTCAAATCCAATTTGAAACAAAAGCAGATTATCCACCCCTCGAAGAAGGAGTGAGGAAGAGAGAGACCTTAACCAACGCTGAAGACGTCGGATCACAAATTGTCCTTTACAGTTGTACAAGTATTGTCGACAGCAATTGTAGATGACATCAAAGAGCTTGCGTTGAGTTGAGCCAGTTGGTCCTCTTGAGTTTTATTCTTTTGTTCAACGAAAAGAAACTGGAAATTCTCAAGAAAACCACAATCGAAACATTGTGATACTAAAACTGATGTCATACGTACCGTAAAACTGGCTGGCTATGAGATTAGTTACAGGCGGCTTAACATCGTTTTTGATTTTTTTGGTTTGATTAAAAAAAATTATCTTTTTTATTGAAATATTTGAAGATGAAAGATTTTAATTCCATGATTTGGACACCTTAAATTGTTTATAATTTTTAGCGGTTTAAATCATTTTATTTTTAATATATTAAATGAATATTTTAGCAATAAGATAAAGGCAGAGCATTCCATTACGTGTTGTACGGCTGAAGAACGAATCCCTGAACTTAACTTCCGTACGTCCGAAGATGGGTTTTAAGGTAAACTGATGAGCATTTAGAGCGCCACGAGTATTGCGGTTGAATTCAAGGAGAGTAAAGTTTTATCGCACGGATTTGTATTCTATCTAGTTGATGCAAGGTGGCTTTAGGCGCACCAGACCAAATATGACAATTGTACTCAAGCTTAGGGCGAATAAAATCCTTGTAGATAGTATCCAGATCAGAAGGAGTAAAATATTTCTTGCAACGGGTTAGAAAACCTAAACATTTCGCAGCATTTTTGGCGACGTTAATTATGTGGTCATTCCAACGAAGCTTGTCGTTAACGCACATACCGAGAATTGCGAGATTTTCAGTTTCCTCGATACAAGTGCCATTCATGAATAATGGCATGGGATTTGGGATTCGCTTTGACGACAGGAGACAGCATTGGGTTTTGGAAGGGTTTTCTACTCGATTGTTTTCTCCCCATTTTATTATGCTGTCTAGATCAGAATTTAACGTGCTTCACATACGAAGTTGTTTGAGTTCCACATGAGATGTGGAGGAACGTTACTCAAACTTATATGAGAAGCTGAGAGTGCTGTCGTCAGCGAAAGAGTGAATTAGATTAGAAGTCACAGATAAGAGATCATTAATAAAAATGAGAAAGAGTGTCGCGGACAGAACAGAGCCCTGGGGATCACCAGCATTTATGTGGTGTATTTCAGACTTGAAACCGTCCAAAACAACTTCAATTGAGCGGTCCAGTAGATAGCTTCTAATCCAAGGAAGCAGTTTATCATCGACTCCATAAGCACGCATTTTGGGCAAAAGGGCTTGATGCCAAACTCTGTCAAATGCTTTGGAAATATCGAGTGCAACAGCTTTGCTTTCACCAAATTGATGCAGAGACCGATTCCACTGTTTGGTGAGATATACCATCAAATCACCAGTAGAACGTTGCCCACAAAATCAATACTGCCGGTCACTAAGCTGAAAATTGATCAGCATTTCTATTACCTTGGAAAGAATGGATGTAACTGCTATGGGTCGGTACAGAGAAGGAGACGACGGCTCGCCTTTTTTAGATATGGTCTGGAAAAAGGCTGTTTTCCAACTTCTCGGGAAGAGTCCAAAAGAATAGGATAGATGGAAAAGCTTACGCAATGGTAATGCCAGCTTGGAAGAACACCTCTCCAGAACTAATGGGAAAATACCACCTGGCCCAGCGGATTTGTGAGTGTTGAGATCGTTTAAAACTCTAGAAACTGCACAAGTACGAATGAAGATCTGTCCCTTAGAGTGCTCAATACAGGTGCAGGCGGCATCAATGCACAATCTGGGAGCGTGGAGCTAGCTGCAAAATGTGCAGCAAACCGATTGCCTTTGTCTTTAGAGTTGACAACAAGGAGTGTTGGAATGGACGACGAGGCTGTATTTTTGATTCTTTTCACGAATGACCAAAAATTGTTACTACCTTTGGGACATTGTAGTATTTTTTGCCTCAATTTTCTGTCGTAGGCGAATTTGACTCGCCGATGATGGGCATTTCAATCATTTCTGGCTCGTTTAAAATTTGTTCGGTTTTCCTCTGTAGGGTTTGCTTTGTTAAACCGAAAGCGTGATCGAAAAAATATGTTACGATCGACGAGTACAGGTACACGAAATTGCTAATTCTGTGGGTATTTTACGTGGATGAGTGGAGAATATTTGGAACTGAGGAAGCTCGCTGCCAGATGGGTGCCGTGTTTGTTTTCTTTTGACAACAAGCACGACCGTATGAACACTTTAAAGGAGTTTTTGGCGATGTTTAACCGCGACATAAAATAGCTTTTACGCCGTTTCGTAACCATGGACGAAACATAGATCCATCGCAGCACTCCAGAGATAAAGAAACAGTTGAATCAGTGGCATGCTTCCAGCCAATCGAAGCCGAAAAAGGCCAAGGTGAGCCAACAAGATCATGGCCACAGTATTTTTGGGATGCACGCGGTATCATCACATAGCTTATCTTGAAAAGAGCAAAACAATCATTGGTGTATATTATGCTGAGCTGTTGGATTGATTCGACGCCGGTTTGAAGCTATAGCGGCCGCTGTGCTTTTGTGCTTTTCCAACAAGGCAATGCACCGGCAAACAAGTCCGCAATAGCAATGTCAAAATTACATGAATTGCGCTACGAATTGGTTCCTTATCCATTTTATTCTCCAGATTTGCTCCCTTCCGACTATTATATATTTGCAAATCTGAAAAAGTGGCACGGTGTTAAGAGAATTGGGTCAAATGAGGAAGTGATCACTGAAACATTGGGACTATTTTGAGGGCTTTCAAAATACGTATTATACGGAGGGTATTAAAAAAATAGAATATTGTTGGAAGTATATTAATTTAAAAGGAGACTTTGCTAAGAAATAAATTGAATTTTTTGTTTTTTCTTTACTAGGCCGATTACAGTCCGCCCTCGTATAGCAGGTAGCACTTGCTGTTTAAAGACGCAACAATGCAATAGAAACCGTTCGCGCTCACTGCCACAGCTCCACAACAACATTGTTCTACTGGTTAAGCTTAAGTACCTGAATCACACAACCACAAACTTTCATGAGTACTTAAAGTTTGCCTCCTCTATGTCCTTGCTGCTTATTATCACTGGGAATTAACATCGCCGGGAACATTCTTAGGACTTCTGGTGCAGTGTTGCTACAGTTTTCACTATGAGTTAGTACGAGTACACATACATAACGACGACTGATGGCTAACAATTTCAAAGTTGATTTAAAAATAAGCTCCAGCTCCTGGTATGATATCGCTGTGGCTGGTGGCACTGCAGTATGCGTCTCCAATTTCACCTTTGACTTTATACTCGCACAGCGCACAGCGCTTGTCGTACTTATGACTTTTTGAACTTTTGTTGTTCTTTCTCAACTTGGGTGTTTGCTCTTGTACAGTTGATACCTTAAAACTTGATCCTAATCCAAAATTAGAATTGAAGGAGAATAAAAAGTATAAATACATACAAAAAAAAGTACTGTACAATTCCCTGAGAGAAGACTTATTATGGCAGTTGAACTCTTGTATTCTATGAGGATGTAAAACAAAAAAACCAAAAGGCCACACGCAATCAACTCGAGGGCTGGGTGTCACTTGAGCTTTGCAAGTATGTTTATGACGTAGTGCGTAGTAGCAGGTGGGGTTATTGTTTTAGAAATTTATTTTTAAAATAATCAATAGAGAAACTGCACCATATTTATTTTTACTTGAACATTGTAAAGATAAAGATATATCTGTAATGGCAGATTTCTGGTTATATCACTCGTTCGGTTTATAAAGGTCGATTGTTCGGTTGTTCTTTACAAATACTCCAAAAATGGGATATGTATTTGTCGAAAAAATTTTAATTAGTCTCCTTAGATAAGGGTAGTTGTCTTTTCTAACTTTGGGTACATCACTAAAATATATTGGTACTTGAGCTGTATAAAAAAAAGTTTCCATCGACTTTGAAATATAATCTATTTTACTGCAGCTGGAATCACATGTGACGTGGTTGTTCTAGATGAGCTTATATAAAACCATAAATTTCAAAATTGATAAAACTGAGAGACAATCTATATTGAGCCAAGTCCTCTTTTTCTAGAAGACTGAGCATCAAATAGACTCTTTTACAGCATTTTGGGGTGATATCGAAAAATCGCCGGTCTAAGAACGGAGCGGTGGGGTACACCAATATTCATCATCATCATCATATTTGGATCTACAACCGGTGTCCGGTCCTGAGCTCCCACAAAAATCTTTCCACCGGTCCCGATTTCGAGTTGATGTCATCCAGTTTGGCTTCCCTAACCTCTGGGCGTCCTGGTCTGCGCCATCTTTCCAGTCTAGGCTTGGCCGGCGTCGGTATCGTGTTCCATAAATCCTACCGCAAAGGACTTTCCAAGGAGGATCCTTTTGACTCATGGGAGCTAGGTGCCCTGCCCACCGCAGCCTACCGAGCTTAATTCTCTTCACTATTTCGACAGCAGGATAACGCTCGTAGATCTCATCAATATAGAGTCTCTGGAATCGTCCTTCCTCACATACGGGGCCAACAATTCTCCGAAAGACTTTTCTCTCGAACGCGGCTAAGAGGTCAGATTGCTTTTTGCTAAACACCCAAGTCTCGGATACATATGACATGGTAAGAGCATTGTCTTACCCACCAGCAGCTTGGATGTTATGGTTAAATTCCTGGAATTGAAGAGTCTTGACGGACTATAGTAGGCTTTTTTGGCTTTAAGCAACCGTGCCCGTATTTCTGGTACCATGCTGTTATCGGCTACAGTTGACCCGAGATTTTTTTTTATAATTCGCGCACGCTTAATGCTCGGTTATAGGCTCGGCACAGCGTAGGCGTTAAGGAAAAGGAGGAGAAAAGAGAAGATGTCTGTGAGCTGTTGACTCCAGATAGTTAAAGGTTTGCACGACTTCAAATTCGCGCTCCACTATTTTAATTGAGCGACAAATATTGGATCTTATACTCGCATACTTGGCTACCATGTAGTTTGAGCTGCTCGCATTTATGTGCAGCTGCAGATTTCAAGCCGCCGGCTCGATCTGGATAAAAGCTTTCTGTACACCGCTTGGCTTTCTACGAACGATGTCAATATAGTCTGCATAAGCCAGTATCTGAATGGACTTATATAGGATTGTTCCTCTCGCCGTCGTTACGTCAGAGTCTCGGATCATTTCCTCCCTGGCTTTATTATTTTTAAGCCGATTTATCGCTCTTCTCACTTGGGGTATGCTTGGTGGTGGCAGCATACTATAGTCTTCGGTCATAAGTGGAGCCTCCAATTCCTCAGTTAGCTAGCCATTCAGCAACTCTTGAAAGTGCTCTTCCCATCGCTTTAAGACGCCTTTGAGATCGCCGATCAGATTACCTCCTTGCAGTATGTTCAACGAAGTGTATTAAGTTTACAGTTTAACACTAGTGATTACTTATCTGCTGCGAGTACTTTTCAACTTGTCTGGTTGAGTTCCAAAAAAACGAATGAACTCTGGGGCAGCGTCATACGGCGGACTCTTTGGTAGAACTTCCGCGCCTGGTGCGGTCCTTGCTCTCTGCACGGTTCTAGTTTACGGACGAGATTCTTCTCCCAGGCTGCTGGGATTGTAACATCTGAATGTATGAAATTTATTGTTGTACCGATATCACATGGTAAAACGATGTCAACTCATCGGTCGTATGCCGATATCGGTGCAACTCAAGTTGGTGCGATAATTGTATCGTGTATTCGACGCTTATAACCTTTTATTTTGCTTTTGGTTACATCTTAACAACGTTATGACAACGGGATACCTGGTTATGATGCGAACCTTCAATAATGCATTTCATATCCTCAATCGTCGATTAAGAACTAAAAGAAACACACCATTCGTTGCATGATAAATAAAGTTGTTCAGCACTTTATGAATTTTTAATCAAAAACATCATACAGATTATCTGACAAACATAACAAACAAGAGGAACTCATTCGAAATTGCATCACGTTTCACGTTTGGTGTTCAATTTTCTAGATGACCCGATATATGTGTAAATTAATAAACAATATGGACGCTTAAGGACTCTGCATACTAGGTAGTACCACAATGCAAATCGAGCCGAGTGGAAGAAAATGAGGTCGAATTCAATGTCGGTTCGCTGAAAAGGTAGTCAGACGTGTGGTCATGTTTCCGATATAACACAAATGCTTATTCCTTGTACTACCTCGTTAAAATTGCAAATTCTTATGAATAAACCAATACGGCAGGTTGACGGAATAACATAATTTGTAACCAAAAGACGAAGCTGGACATTTAAAATAAATGAAAACGACTAAATGTAGAAAATATAGTAGGATTAGGTAAGATTTACGGTTATTCGGAACAGTTCTGAAATTTCTTGTATGTTTAACTGTTGAATTAATAAACATCGGTGTTTCACATCGTCTAGCACTTAATAATATGCTCTACAGGTTGTTGGTACTGTACTGTATATACTACGCCTCTTGTATATTTGGATAAAGCCAAGTCATCCGGTGTATTGCATTTTTTTCACTTAAACTACATGTTCAGCTATTCGTACCCTTTCATCCTTGTCAATCGATATAATTCAAAAAGGATACTGTTGAGTTTTATCAGCATTTCTGAAAAGAAATAAAATGTAAATTGAATATATTCCACCAAGATGGAAATGTCCATGGATGTACATAAGACATACAAGATTTAATTCATGCCTTAATACATGAAGGGAAGTACAAGTTTTGGAAACAACAAACCGCATGAAGGAATTTAGAACTACAGCTGGTTTTGATGAATATTGAAGGGCAAATCTAAACTGAAGCAATCTCAAAATTACCATGCAAAACCATTAATGTTTTAAACATTTCTTTGTAAAATAGGGTCTAACAGACACGTTAAAGTTATGAATTTTATGGCATTATAAGAAAGTTCACACCATTGATCCGGTTAGAATTTATTACCTTGGACTATCGACTGGATATTTAAATGCTCATGAATTTGCAAAGTTATGATAGTTATTCCAATGACTACTAATGGAGCAGTGGCATGGGCGAATATAGAACCAAATGAGAAGGAGATTGGTAAAAGAGCAGACGCTTGGCCTCTGTTTTAATTACAGGGACCATGAGAACCTGCCTCACGGCGAGTATGGAGGCAATTCTTGGGATATGCTCAATTTATTCTGTAGAGAAACTACGTGAGCTATAATGACAGAAAGCCAAGCTGCGCTAAAAGTTCTAGACTGGTAGAGGAATGCAGGGCGAAGCTAAACAGACGTTGCAAAATAAACAAGGTACGTTTGTACTGGGTGTCGGGACACACTGGCATAGAAAGCAATGAAGCAGCGGATAGACTCGAAACAAGGGGGCAGAAACTCCACTTGTAGGGCCAGAATCATTCTGTGGCATAGGGTATCCGAGGAGTGATTCCTCGTTATAAAACCATGAGTCATCTGTCCCGGATGACGTAGCCACCATGATGGGACCCTAGTCAGGGTAACGACACCGTGGTGGAGTCCAGCGACATCTTCATTCTTATCTGGTTTATGGTGCGGGGCTTTTCCACGGAAGATAAATAAAAGGCCGCGAGCATGCTCTTCATACTAAGCGACCTAGAAAGGGCCACTGGTACCTAGAGATGCTTATATTTGGGCAACCTCTTCGTATTTAAGTGGTCAAGTCTAACAAATGTGAGTTGGTCCCCGGATAGCTTGCTGTGCATGCAATTTCTCCATAGCACTAGTCATGGAAAAGCGTAACAGATACATATGGGTCGCAGTGCTATTCGTACATACCCCATTTATCATCATCATCATCATTGGCTAAATAAAAATAATAAAAATTCCTCGCGATGATAGACAGGACTCGACTTTTCTCAGGAAATACGCCACAGTACCAAAGTGAAGACATCAATGCTACAGTGTAACAATATGATGCTAGGCTAGGTAAGGGTTAGGTTAAGGTGGCTGTCAGTAAAAACGATCCATTGTGATACCACACGGATTAGGAAAAACAATTTCCACCTACTCGTTGAATCAATTAGAGCTTCGTATGAATCGTAGGAGACTGATCATGTCAATGTTGGTAAGAAGATCATTATGGAATTTACGTTTTTGGGAGAGGGCTGCATAAGTGCAGAGAAGATGGATAATGGTCTTCGCCTCCTCCTCATCCATGCAGCTTCTTCAGAATTCATTCGAGAAGACTCAAAGTCTTGCTGCATGCTTGCCTATAAGACAGTGTCCAGTGATGACATCTACAATAGCACAAATGTGCGATCTTTTTTGAGAGATCAAACACTTGGAGCATTTGATATGATACTAAGTGGGGCATTAAATCGGTTTCTTTAACGAAGTACTCGTAAGTCTTGTCAGTTGATTTGAGATGTTCTGAATGTGTATAAGAACGGTTCTCAAATCACACAACCGTAACACGTATTAATATATATATAAAAATAACAGAACTTCTTAAGAATCAATGAAAAAGAGATTCACCTTCATGCAATTTGCGGTAAAAGGTAATTTATGGTAAAAAAATTTATGAAGAACCACTATTTTGCTTGTCAACGGTGCAATAAGAACAATTACAGAAAATTTTATAAAATAAAGTTGAAAGTAGGAAATATCCCGAATTACTAGTACCTAGAAAATTGTTTAGCTTGTTCCTGTTCACCCGGCCCAGTTTTGAAATACGTAACTTCGGGTACATGATAGCATCCAATAACACAATTTGTCCTCCTTGAGATAGATGGGCTAAGTTTATTAGTTAAGTGCAAAAGTACTTTAAGTAAAGGACATGAAAAAGTATGCACTTGCAGGAACACTTCAGCCTCTAATTCTGGATTCAGTTAAAAAACGGAGAAAGCAAAGAAAAAATAGAATATAATATACGGTTAGATGTGATTTCGCCATCTAGCATCTAAGCATATATAGCAAACTAAGAGCGTATCCGCAGACCTACTGGAATTGTGTCTTTTTGCTGAAGTTTTGGTCAGCTATGGGCAACTAGAAATAAGTCTCACTTTATTGAATTTCCTGTCAAGCATTTCAAGATGGACTGGTGGTTACTAGTAGAATAAAAAGATAGGAAAAAAAATCTAATTATACACTCAAAAATTGTATGCCCTGGAGTCCTATTAGTGCAGTGCTCTCCCAGCCCAGCAGATTACTCTCATAATTATTCATGGAGAACAAGTTTAAGTGCATCACTGCATGTTGATTCTTAACCAAGACAAGATGTCAAAATACGAAATAAAATTCGCAAAACTTTGTCCTTATCGTCGCCGACAGAATTGGTCCAGCGGACATAGCACGGAGAATATTTAACCGCCAAATAACAGAGACTACGATGACGCGATGCTGCTTCGGGCTGAGTGACGACCTAATAAAAGCTAATTTTTGTTCATTTTGTTAAATTACAAAGGAGGATTCATGACGCGTGGTACCTCGAAAGTAACCACGAACCCGCACCCGGGCGATTCTTTGTCAGAAATTGCAAGAAGAGGAATCTTTGGTCGTGTCCGTTGGCGCTTGCTAATAAATTGTGACCGCTTGGTGTATGGTCGTTCATTCGGTTGGCTGGGTTACTGGGCTGCAAGTGTAGCAGTGTCGTCACATGTTCCTGTCTGTACGTAGTCCTTGTTGCAGTATCGCATATAATGCAATCAAACACTAGACCCGAGTATACTCAAAGGTTTCACAGTTAGTTGACTTTTTGTGTGTTCTTCTCTTTGGAACGGTCGTTGTTTGTGGTGAATGGCAATACGGAGTAGCACAGCGATGTCATCTGTACACGTTGAGGGTTGCAATTGCGGCTTGCGGGATAAAAAGGACCCGTGACCGAGTAGAATGTAATTAAAATGCTTGGCTTCATTTCTGATAGCCAAATCACATTCGTCGTTGATGCAATTAACTTTTTCCCTTAGCTTTGGATGACTGCTGCTTCTTTTTTTTTCTTCTTCTTCTTCTTTTCTTTTTTTCTCCAACCTTATAACTTGCCGGAGAGGATTTCATTTAATTCGTTTAACAAGCGCCGACTAAATCACTTTTTTGTTTTAAATTAGTGTGAAAGCGCTGGATTAAAGTGGGTTGTTCCTCTGTGAAAAATGTTGCTCAATGCTTGGTTAATTAAACAAATCGGCTTAAGTTGGTTTTGCGGTTGTTAATTAATTTTATTGTTAAAAGTTAACTCTGTTTGAAGCATGGTGTCTTAGTAGACTGTGTAACTTTCACATATTTAATAATAATTGACGAAATTGAAAGCCTAAAATCGATGTCGACACCTAACAAAACTTCACCCTCCAATAATTTGTACGTACAATGTTTGGGTAAATGTCATTGATATGCCAATTTTTTTTTCTCAAAATTTACTCGGTTATTGTCTTAATAAAATGGGAACTGGGGCCTAAGAGATATGGAGGCTCAGGATAGAGTCCTAGAGTTCGAAGAGTTTCTACGCCTAACAAAGCGGAATCTGTCCATATCGAGGTTTTTAGGGTCTCGAGATGGAGTCCTATAAGTCCCGCCAGAGTCTAAAAACCAAGAAAATGGTTTCTAAGAGAGCAGCAGATCTCTCACTGTTCACTTTCTACTAAATGAGGAGAACTCGGCTCTACGAGAGATCGAACCTCAGAATGAAGTCCTGTATGGCCCGCCAGAGTCCTGAATTCGAAGAGTTTCTACACCTAACAAAGGAGAATCTCCTCCTATCGAGGTTTTCAGGTTCTCGAAATGGAGACCTGTAAGGCCCGCCAGAGTCTCGAGACCAAGAAATGGGATTCTAAGGCTAGCTCAATGGGAAATTTGACTCACCTTATTCTAGCGCCGACCAACGTTGGTTATCCCATATCACGCCTTCAAAATTCCTCCTTCTTTAGCCATTTGTGTAAGCTAGTATGCACTTATAGAGGATTGTTGCTCTCGCCGTTACTTCAGAGTCTCGTATCACTTTTTCAAACGCCAGGTTGAAGAAGACGCAGGCCAGTCCATCACCATGTCGGAGCACGTTTTAGATGTTGAATGGGCTTGAGAGCGGATCACCTGCCGTAGAGTGTAAATCTGATCAATTTATAGCGCATTCAATTTGGTGCTTGGAGTAAACATTTCTCTCTCCTGCACGTAAGTGTGCTATATTTTGTAAAGTCAAAGAGCAAGCGAGGACAACAGAAATAAGCCCTTGAATATCTGCACCGCAAAGAAAATCCCGGTGAACGCAATGTGGGAACTGACTGGGAGCATCGATGAATACCTTACTAACAAACCTTCCTAGAGAACGACAGCACATCTCAGAAGCAGTTCCCTGGAAATACAGAAGCACTTTATCACTTGCTGAAGGGGAGAACTATTCGCTGATGCTTAAGTCATAGTGGCAAATAAAATTGAAAAATATTTCAGTTGTAGGACAATTGAGATTAAAATGAATAATACAAACTAGGGATCCGTTTATTTGTATAACGGGCTGCAGCCACTATCGTGTGATATAATTCATAATGGGTTAAATATAACAAGTGGATGGTGCCAAGCAGTGAGACGCACGGTAAATCCGAGTAAAATCAAAAGTGCATGGAGAAGTTCAGGGATTCGTTCTTCAGCCTGCTCTGCCAAGCTCTGTCTTCCCACGTCAGTGTGATCCACATGCATTCAAAACACAAGTTCATACACATCTACTCTTTTCTCCCCATTTTCCTTAGCTGGACTGGTATTTGCCAATGGACTGCTAGGAACAAGCAGTAGTTAAAATACTATTTATGGTCCAGGGCCTAGCTTTTTACGATCATTCGTGTTTTGCGTGTTTCATTTTACCATACAAATAGGAGGGAACTACAATTTAAAGCAATATTGGAGAGGCGTATTGAGAAGCCTTAAGTTATTACTCTCGGACCTTTGTCAGACATTTACAAAACTTCATTATGGGATTCGAAATTTGAAGCCCCCACTCAGTAGTGCAATGCACTAACCACTTGAGTCACGGCGCTCACAAATAACAAGCGGTAGTACTAAAAGCAAAAAGAGCGCGAGCATCGATGAATACCTTACTAACAAGCCTTCCTAGAGAACGACAGCACATCTCAGAAGCAGTTCCCTGGAAATAAAGAAGCACTTTAGCACTTGCTGAAGGGGAGAACTATTCGCTGATGCTAAAGTCATAGTGGCAAATAAAATTGAAAAATATTTCAGTTGTAGGACAATTGAGATTAAACTGAATAATACAAACTAGGGATCCGTTTATTTGTATAACGGGCTGCAGCCACTATCGTGTGATATAATCCATAATGGGTTAAATATAACAAGTGGATGGTGCCAAGCAGTGAGACGCACGGTAAATCCGAGTAAAATCAAAAGTGCATGGAGAAGTTCAGGCATTCGTTCTTCAGCCTGCTCTGCCAAGCTCTGTCTTCCCACGTCAGTGTGATCCACATGCATTCAAAACACAAGTTCATACACATCTACTCTTTTCTCCCCATTTTCCTTAGCTGGACTGGTATTTGCCAATGGACTGCTAGGAACAAGCAGTAGTTAAAATACTATTTATGGTCCAGGGCCTAGCTTTTTACGATCATTCGTGTTTTGCGTGTTTCATTTTACCATACAAATAGGAGGGAACTACAATTTAAAGCAATATTGGAGAGGCGTATTGAGAAGCCTTAAGTTATTACTCTCGGACCTTTGTCAGACATTTACAAAACTTCATTATGGGATTCGAAATTTGAAGCCCCCACTCAGTAGTGCAATGCACTAACCACTTGAGTCACGGCGCTCACAAATAACAAGCGGTAGTACTAAAAGCAAAAAGAGCGCTCATGGTGTGCAGAAGATTAGGTTACCATATAATACAGAATGGAAGCAAAGCTGTAGCCGTAAGATGGGAAACCATCCATGACCTACAGCACACAAAGAGAACAACAACATAAGAAGATCTCGGATAATACTGACTGACTGAGTAGATCCAATGTAAAAATCATGGCAGGGTTCCTAAGATTGCAGACTAAAAAGATCCATACGAAAATAAGGCCTAAAGAGTATGGCATCTGAATTCTGTATGCTGTGTAGAGAGGCGACTCCGGGGCATGTTATCAACGAAACAACGATTCCACAGAGATGGAATCCAGCTAACGCGATCTCGAATTTTGAGCGGAATTATTCTCTAAATCCATCCATCTAGCGCATAAGTTGTGGAAAGCACAATCGATTCCCATGGGTGGCAGTGCTACAACATATCCCTCTCCCCCAATCAATCAAGCACCATCAGTTTATTTAAAATGAAATGCCTCAAAAACAACTTCCCATTAGGAGATGTCACTGCTATAGAAATCGATAACTCATTAAATCGGTTTTAGAATATTACAAAGGAATTAATTAGAAATTTTCAGTATAAACAATAAATTAATTACTATCCCGAATTGTGGAGCGGGGAACTATTTCAGCCATATTTACTCTAATATTGTCGATATTATGTATGTTTGTGTTCTTTATGTAATTAGAGAAGTCATTCTGATGGACCCATTAATGATGTTTGCTAAGTACTAAATGATGTAATTGTCAAGTTAACAAAAACAAAAACCACAATAGAATACAATACAAAAATAAAGTGAAATAAAAGTCAAAACACTCACGTTCGCCCACCCATCATTTGGAGCTGACAACAATAGGGTATTTCTGCTGATGAAAATTGATTAGAGTAGCAACAACAAACTCTGAGGTATTAATCGTCGGCGGAAAACTCAACTGTTCTATGTCGCATTTTCAAAACTTTACTGGTGATAGTGATCCGGATATTTTTACTTGGCTTATAACATTGCTCATGGTCAACCTACATAGTCGTGTCAGTTTATTTTGAATGCCGAATTCTCTCTGGCAATGGTCATAGGCGGCTTTAAAGTGGTGTAGTGATTTTTTAAACTCTAGACATTTTTTAATCACCTGCCTAATGGTCTGTAAATCTGATCAGTTGTTGATTTGCCTGGGATGAAGCCACACTGGTATGCACCAATGATCCCTTTAGCTAATGGGGCTATCCTGTTTAGAAGGATAGAGGAGAAAATCTTATACGCGGTTATTACATAATATTGGGCACAGGATGCCTCTTCGCCAGTCTTATGGTATCGCTTCTTCCTCCCACACTTGTACTATTAGTTCATGAATTGTTTGGTTTATTGCGGGTCCTCCTATATTTATCAGTTCCACTGGGATCCCATCTGATCCCGGGCCTTATTATTTTTGAGGCGATTTATCGCTCTGCTAACTTAGTGGCGGCAGAATGGTGTGGTCTTCGGTCATCGGTGGAGCCTCCAATTCCTCAGTGCTCTTCCCATCGCTCTAAGATGCCTTTGAAATCGGCGATCAGATTACCCTCTTTATCTTTGCATTATATGCAACTCGGTGTATATTGCGTCATACCGCGGACTCTTTGGTAGAGCTTCCGCGCCTGGTGCGGTCCTCGCTCTCTGCACTGTTAACTGTTTTTTCATATCATCTGAGCTCATTCATCTTCACGTGCCCGCGTTCTATGAGATTGTTGCATTGCTCGGTACGCAACAATCTTACGTTCAGTCGCTAGATTGTATTCGTCATCAAACCAGTCGTTCCGATCTCTACAACTACTGCCTAAGATGGAGTCAGCAGTACTAATGACAGTATTCTTAAGGCATGTCCATTTCTCTTCTATGCCCGACATCTCGGCCCCAGGACTTACTCTCCCTGCATTTAGGGCGAGTCCTATCGCTTAACCGTAGTTGTTTCTGGTCTCTTCGTTGCGTAGGGCAGCCGTGTTGACTCGAATCTGATTCGCGGATGCAGTCTTTCGCGAAGATGCAATCCGCGCTAGGAGTACCTTACAAACAAGATAGTGGTCCGACCAGATGTTGGCACCTCGGTGCGTTCGTATAGTCATCATGCGGCGGTCTATCAACAAGTGGTCTATCTGGTTGTGAGTGGCTCCATCAAGAGATACCTAGGTGGCTTTGTACTCGCAACGACCAAATTATTGCTTGCTGCCATCTCTATTACTCGATGTCCATTGTCATTAGTGTTCTCGTGTATGCTATGTGTGCCAATGTACTGCCTGAATACTGGCTCCCTATCTATTTTAGCATTCATATCCTCAGAATGATTTTTACATAATACTAGGGACAGGCATGGAGTTCCCATTCAAAGAATTCTACTTTTTCATCATCTGTGGGATCCTCTGTAGGTACGTGAACGTTTATGAGGCTTAGGTTTTTAAATCTGCCCAACACGCGATGGGTGCATAGCCGTTCATTTATTGCTTTAATGCCGATAACTTCATTCTTTTGCTGACTAGAATCCCCACCCCCAACCACATGATGTCTTGCATGACAGCTGTAATATATGTATGTCAACTTCTGATTTTTGTAAGACACCATTCCCCGTTCACCTGGATTGCTATTATGTCAGCCTTATATATCGGCCAGCTGCTGTGTAGCTCGAGCTCTATATAGTGAGCGTACTTTGCATGAGAAAATTCTTAAATCGTTTAGTCGTTTTCGTTTTCGTGTTCGTCGTCGTTCATCAGTGTATCCGAGGCCGATTTTGGGTTCCGTAATAATAACTTTTTATGGGCGAGATTAACGGCCTCGTGCCAATCTAACTTTGATGGGACTAGCCCGATTATTCAGCTATTCCTTTATTGGAGGAAAAATACCGGCGGCCACAATGTGCAGGTTTGATCGAACTTCCACTAGTCAGAGATAGTTACGGCCACTTGCAATTCTGATGCATTTCCTGTTATTCCCCCTATTCTGCTCATGGCTGACCGTCCGCGGACTATTTACTCACAAATTTCAATAGAAAGTGTTATCATCAGAAACACACATGTGTGCAAAGTTTGAATAAAATCGGGCTTTAGGAAGTGGGTTAAAAATTAATCACCATATTCCACCAGCCAGCCAGCCAGCCAGTCACGTGCACGCGAAGTTAATATAGAGAATTTAAAAAGCAAACGTTTGCAAATTACACTGGTGGTTTCTTATTATTCATATAAAAATACTTATAACACTTGTATATGAATAAGATGGAAGCTCTATCTGCTTGCGAGTACTTTTTAACTTGTCTGGTGAATTCCAAATAATAACTAACTTACTGCGATAAAACTTTGTGCCATTTATAGTAATTCAGAAGATTCACGAAGATTCTAATCATTTCTACTGTTTTCTATTCGAACAACCTAGAGTGCACCATGTTATACTGGTAAAGTTCTTGTTTATATCTCATTATATGAGTCATGTATGGTAAATGTTCAAAAAATAACTTTTGTATACAGTGTGTGTACACACCTCACGCGTACAACAGCCATATACAACCCATGAACAATATTACCGAGCTATGCTTATTCTAATAGATGGCGTGTGCGCTGTTAAGTGATCTATTCTTCACCACGATAGCTTAGACTTATAGGACATTTCTGAGATACCACGTGTCGCAAGTCGTTTGGCCACCTATGAGCCACGCGTGTGGCCTGTGTGATTGTTTTTTTTTAAGTGTTGCTTCCATTATAGTTGTGTCTCTGTTAAAATTCTTAGTTTTTGAACACCTTTGTGCGTGAGGGATTGTGCGTAGCGAACATAGCCAATTAGTATATAGAGGATGAGATTTGTCTGGAAGTTAGTAGCTCTTACCAAAACTGTCAAAAAGAGTATGTAGTTTGAATGAAATGGATTATTAAACGAAAGGATGAAAAGACATGAGCAAAACAGTGCTCGTAGGAACTTTTAATGATTATAGAACAAAATACAAACTGAGTGTAATTGCAATCTTTTGTTATAGGAAACAGGAGTACAGAACGCAAAAACATAAAACACAAAACATAACTTGTTCGCACTGAAACTGCTGAGATCCTTTGTACAGCAAATAACAAAAAAAAAACACATAAATTACGAAAATATGCTACTTGACATATTTCACACGGCTGCGATATAGGACTTGGGGGAAAAGCATCACTGGGTCAGCAAAGGAGGAATAGGAATGCAAGCAAATGCAGATATATAGATAGAACTTTACAATCATAGTCGCTCTCGGTAGATGAGAAAAAAATGCCCAGAAATCCAAACAATACTAAGGGGGGGAAAACAATATGAGACTCATATGAGTTATCCTTATCACCCTCACAAAGTGACTGCTTCCCAGCGCAATGCTCCCGAGCCTTCTTAATCGAGTTAACTCACCTACCTATGAGGCAGACACTCCTAAAGCGACCGCCGCCAACAACGTTGATTGAGGTGCCAGCAGGGAAAATATGTGCGCTATATCTGCACTTTGTGAATAAAAAAAAAAAACAACGAATGCAGACATAAGTTAAGCGTCGTTATAACTATTCTTTTATCTCTCACTCTTTCTCTTTCTCTTTCTCTCTCCCTCCCACAAAAAGCTAATGCCGTTTTGTATGTAGAACTTTTGCAAATTCATAGAAATGGTGTCATCTGCACAGTAAGTCGATGTCAGCACTGAAAAACAAAGGTTTTTTCTTGGAACAGTCTGTCGACTAGGGGAGCGACAAGTTGGGCACAATCACTCATATTTTTATCTCTCTGTTATCCATTTAATGCTTTTTTTTACCAAAAAACTAATGGGAAAAATAAAAACAATGGAACGAACCCAAACAAGAACTGCCAGTGAGAGCGCTCAGGATTATTTAGATCAGAGCAGCCCTAAGGCTTTCAAAGGCATACCATTGATTAAAGTGTACAGTGAGGTTTAAAATATTATTTTTTTTTTAATTTAGTGAACAAGTGAGGTAACTATAATATGTATGGGCGTGTTAGTAGGCTGGTAATGTGAAATGGAAATTATTATATGCTTATAGCAAAGTTCGTGTAGAAATACGTTTATTAAAGGCATTTACTAATTTGCATTAAGATTTTTGTAATATAAAGGCAATTAGTACAAACTTTTATGTATACATCGACACACGCCACACGCATCACACGCGTGTACGATGCTACGGACAACGTGCGACACTTATATGATCGCCAAATTATATGTTTTCGAGGTCGGGCCTATTTCACAGTTAATCCAAAGTCAAGTTAAATAAAAGTTTTTAAAAACATAACTTTTATAACTTTTTTTTAATTTTCTGAAATTGAAAAGAAATGAAATTAAACGTTCCGCGTGTCTATACATAGGGATTTGTCAGCCATAAAACAAATTGCGCAAATACAGAGACAAACAGACAGACGAACTGATAAAATAACACAGCGCTTTACCTTTTTATTATAATACACGCATAAGGGGTTTGCACCCTTATAATGCATAGCACAGCGTGGGCGTTCGAATTTAAGTAGAGGACATGTGTCTTAAATGACTGTAGATCATACAAATGCGGAAACACAGAGTCGGGCAATTCATAATATAACATAATTATTGTGCGGCTAAAGAAGGAATCTCTGAATTGGTTGGCAAGTCCGAAGACACGTCTTATGGTAGACCCATGTGCTCGAGTACAAAGTTCAAAGTGCTGTCTTTAAGGAAAGAATGAATTGGATTAGAAGTAGCGAATCATTAATTAAAATGAGAAAAAGTATCGGAGACAAAACAGAGCCTTGTGGAACATCGGCGTTTATGCGGTAAGCATTGGATTAGAAACCTGGCACCAAGTTGCTACCAGGCAAATTAATAGCAGGTTTGTATTCTGCTAAATGGGCACACGTGTCCGAGATATTTGATCTAAGACCTCGAATGTTGCACACGTTCACTCTGAACTCACACATCAATACAATAGTGCACACTCCGATTTGACTGAAACAATCTGTGACGCGAAGGAACAGTGACAAATAAATCGTTAATAGTTGTAAGAGTTGAGCGACTAAAAGCAATCATACACTGCCCGCCCCGCTACAGAGCAAAGAGAATGATGTATGGAGACTGACTGGTTACCTGCTGGAAACACATTACCCCACGGTCCTCTTCAGACACGGATAAGGGTTTGAAACGCCAATCAACAACCACCTACAATTTATTCTTTTGTTGATGTATCAGTATAACTGGGTGTAAGGGCCCAGCGTTCTCACTGATTGGATTGGAAAATGTATTAAGGCTATCATGACCAGTGAGCAAAAAGCCCAGCTTGAGGCTAAAATTGAACACCGTAATGAGACTGACAGACAGACAAACTGATAAAATAACAAAGCGCTTCATCGAAGCAAAGCTAACGTTCATTTCATTCATCTTTTTACATTTTTTTAAAGCTTCAAACTTTCAATTCCTAAAGCGCCTCGGTTTACATGCAAGCAACATTTGTTTGTTTTTTGATGTTCTCACAGTGGAGCAAAAACATATTGTTACAATGAATTTACTTTTCTTTCTAACAGGACCGTACGTTACTGTGTCCTAAGTGACGTACATACTGGCGGATTCATTTGCCGCTGTCCTCCGATTCCTTTAGAAAACCCGAAAAACCGGAAAAAAAGTGTGAAAGTTGCGTCAATTTATTACTCACTTGCCGATGCAAGGACGGATTTTTTCACTAGAGTTCTGGTGGGTGGGCCTTTTAAAAAACAGTGCCCTTTAAAAATGCATAATCGGTCTTACCAGGTTCGCCTCTTAAATTTTATTACAATGGAATATCAATTGGTCGAGCGTGATGAACTGGTACGTCGCTAACGCTAACCCATCGCTCCAGTACACTATCGTAACTGGATGATAGAGTACAAAATAAAGTGCTAGCTACCGACATGTGACGCCGAAGCAAATTTACGATGGAAGAGCAACATTCATATTTGTGGAAAATATCCATCTCCAAGCGAAACATAACAACAAGTCCTTTTGCCAGCGACGAACGATTCTAAATCAATGTTCACATAAAGTTCCCTGTGAGCGAACGATCGATTGTCGTCCCCCGATCGCCCAATATGAACAGTGCCTATGAACCAGTGAATTTTTTTGTGTGGCTTCTCCAATCTGCCTCGGCACACACAAACGTACTTGTACGATAAATGTGCGGTGAATAAAAAGTAGCATGCGCCGATAAAATGGAAGGAGGTTTGGGTGGATACGGTGAACCGGGCAATATGTCATCTCGGTTACGAATGGCTAACCGAACGACCAAGTGCTCTGCAAAGAATCAGGATATGCACAGGAACATGCAATCGTGGTGATGATGCGGCAAAAATAGAATTGCAGTTTGTGTGTTTTTGCCAAATGTCATAGAGATATAGACAAAAAGCTAAAAAACAAACAAACCTTAATAACGAAACGTTTAGTGAATTAGCAAGTGTGTGTATCTGTATGCACTGATGTGCAATAATATCCTTATCTTATTTGGCATCCATACAGGACCTCTGTATGTACCTATATACGAAGGCAATATTTCGCCCATCCCCCATAATCTCTCTGATCAGCTGCAGATTTAATGAAATATCCCGATGGATGTGCTAAGGATGTGATTTTCATCTGATGGGTTTGCTACGGATGTGAACTTACCCGCATCATCCGGCAGAAGTAATTATATAAGGATTACATGTTACTTAAAGTGGACTTTGTCACCGATATGTGGCGTTATTATCTGTTGGCAATCTTTTGAAAATCCTTACACTACTTCTGGTTGTCATTTTAGGTTAAGCGTCGTGATAGTTGATATTGATTTTCGCATATTCTCATAGAAGAGCATTTAGGCGTCTTAGTTTTGCTGGCTGTATATTGCTTAGTACGGGAGGAAATCGGGTTGTTGTTGAGCTAATTGTTCCTAAGATAACTCGCATTGAAGAATTTATTTGACATTCTATTTTATTGTATGAGCACTATTGAGCTAGACCGGGGAGATAGTTGATATTGATTTTCGCATATTCTCATAGAAGAGCATTTAGGCGTCTTAGTTTTGCTGGCTGTATATTGCTTAGTACGGGAGGAAATCGGGTTGTTGTTGAGCTAATTGTTCCTAAGATAACTCGCATTGAAGAATTTATTTGACAGTCTATTTTATTGTATGAGCACTATTGAGCCAGACCGGGGAATGGTATTTAGCAGCGGAGAAAACCACGCGCAGATCGGCGGAGCGGAGTGTCTTTGCAGGTGCTTCCCATGTTGTTGACGCTACCTTCTGGATGATGTTATTTTGAGTTTTTAGTTTTGCTGCAGAATTTGCAAGGTGATCTAAATGATAACGTTTTTGGTCCACCAAGTATTTTGGTGTAGGGTTGTGAGTTAGATACACGTTGTTGAATCTAAATTTGAGTTTTGTTTTCGCGAGTTTGTTGTTAAGGTGGAAACAAGTAACCTCCGTTTTGCTCATACTGGGACATAATCTCCATTTTTTTTAAGTATTAGCTCAGTTTAGAAAGATCTGCGGTAAGGATTTTTTCCGTAGCCATAGCAAGGTTGTCAGCTCTCTGGAAGATCATAGTTGTAGAGATTGAATAGTAGTGGTGCTAACACTGATCCCTGTGGTAGGCCGTTATTGAGTTTTCTTGCCCGGCTCTTTGTATCATCGATTAAGACTTTAAACCATCTATGACAGAGCATGTTATTAAGAATTGTTGCTATTTTTATGTAGGTTACGATCTGAAGAAGCTTGTAGATGAGACTGTTCCTGTGTCGTACGCAGCTCTGAGATCGATAAACGCCACAGATGTTTTGAGGTTGACTTGGCATCCTTCTTCTATGTGTGTAGTTAGAGCCAACAATTGGTCGCAGTAGATGCGCCCAGATTTAAAACCTGTCTGTTCCACGGGTTCTACTGCGTTAATGCTAGGTTCGATTCTTTTGTAAATAAGTCTTTCGAAAAGCAGTGCAATCGGCCAGTAACTTTCTGGTTCATCTTTGGTTTTCCCAGGCTTAAGCAAGGCGATGACTTTTTTTGACTTTTTTAGTTCGTTAGGGAATGTTCCCGTTTTTAGAATGTCTGAATAGAAGCGTGCGAGCCAACTTTTGAAATGCGTTCCACTATAAAGGAGAAACTCGAGAAAAATTCCATTTATTTCCAGACTTGAGCTCAAGAAGTGCAGCTTTAACTTCCTCAAGGGTAAACAGTCTTGAAAATTCGGTAATTTGTTGAGAGTTTCTTTTCAGTAATTTGAGACTCTGCTGGATCATTTTGCTTTCTTGAGGGGGCCTTGAAGAGCTTCACAATTCTATCAGCAATTTTGTTAGGGCTGATTGAGTCTTTTGGTGTGGCTATTGTTTTGCAGCTTCCCAGTTGGGGAAGGAGACTCCCTGCTTTTCGACTTGAATGCACGAAGTTGGTATTACCAACTGTGTTTAGCCACTTTGCACTTTGTTTTGCTTTGTTTGCTTTGTCGATGGACTTTACCAGTTTGTCTGATGTTTCGGTTTCTCCGTTTTACTTGAATTCTTTATATAGCAGGTAGCTTTCTTCTGACCATCCGGGAATGTACTCTTTGCGGTATCCTCTCGGAATATACTTCTTGGCTGTGAAGATGATAAGACGTTTGTGGTTTTTAGCTTAGTGATGTACCCATCTCATCTTTGAATAGAGATCATTTGAAAAGTTTTACCAAGCTGTCTTATTGAAATTCCTTCTCGGCTGGGCAATCGATTTGATGGTCGGAACCTGAATGACGGTTTCGATGACGAAATTTCTGTGCGTGCTGTGGGGGAAGTTAGGAAGGACTTTCCGGCTGGTTTTGAGAGTTATTTCATCGCTATTGCAACTTACAAAAGTAAGATCTGGTTTGAAACTTCTCTGTCAACGTCTAGAGAAAAAGGTTCCTGCAAAATTTGCATCAAAAACGAGATTTAGATGGTTGACATCGGACCATTCAACATCATTCTGGGCATATCTCCATGAGGTATTATCGCTAAGTCGCAGGGTGTTTGAAAAGTGGCAGTACGCTCAGTGGCTAGCACGTATTTGGTGGTTTATACACATTGGTATGTGTGTTCCAGAAACTTTTATTGTCTTATAGAATATGTTGTCGTCGCACGATTGTTGGACTTTTTTTGCGTTATTTACACCGTTTCTTACGTATGTAGCAGATCCGTATGCGTGGTGACATAGAATTTCGATTGATGTATACCAATGTATAATTCCTCTTTATCTAAAGTCAGCCGTGCGTGTTTCTTGTATGAATGTATGACTTGAATGGCGTTGTCCATAAGAACCTTTGATATGCATTTGCTTTTAGATTTACTAATTCCTTCTATGTTGAGCTTCAGAATACGAACTGGTCCTATATTCCTTGTCAGGAAGCTTTTAAAAGTGCCGTTTTGTGTGTTGTATTGTGTGGACTGCATTCAGTTATTTATATCTATTTTTTGTTTGCCAGAAGATCGCGTAGAAATTGATTGTTTGGCAGCCTAGTTTTAACAGATCATTTAGCGTTATCCAGGATGCATCAAGAGGAGGCGATCTATCGTTGCACCCCTCCTATCTGATAATAGACGAAAATAGAGAAAGGTTTACACATTTTGTTATGGTTTAGATTGACCTCACCCTTACATATATTTAAATAATGTATAAGCTGCTAAGCTAATGAGGATGACACTTGGTTTAAATACTTTGAAGGCTGGAAAACATACTGGCTAAAAATCAAGTTCTTATAGTATGGTCTAAAAATTTAAACGATTCAGACAGGAATTCCCTGTGCTAAAGATTTAACGCGGAAAAGTATAAAATGGACACCATACATTAGGATTACTCTCTTATAATGCGACTACTTCAAACAGCTTCGGTATGCCTCGAAATTGCCATATTTCCCTTTCAAACCGTTCCATTGCCTTCCGTAACATTTGTCGTCCTCTTTCTTTCCCTCAAACCAAATCTTTATCTTTTATCAGAAGAATTTTCTCCACAAATCGTGTCATAGGATTACGAATGTCACATTAATTCCTGTGCATGCGTGCGAATCGATGCGACAGCGATCAAAATGTCATTTTGTGCGATACCAATAACCGACCGAACGACGGCAGATGGACCAGATCCATACCATGTCAAGTGGGGAGCTTACCCAGAGACTCGCCAGAGTGAAATTAACGCAACAGCACCACCAGCCACACTACACCAACTGCACTTTAAGTTAAGTTCATGGGAGCGTTGCAACGGAAAGTGACATAATATTAGATGGCATGCACTATGTTCGAGTTCGTTCTTTGGGTTGTAGCAGGGAAGAGGGAGTTATATTTTTTGTATTAAATTCCATTTATCACTGAAATGAGATATCGATTGTTCGTGGTAGCATATTGAAGGAATCGTCGTCAGGTTATTTGGCTTTCCGTTAGCTTTTTGTGTGTGGACATTTTTTTTTCTTCTTATTATTGGACTTCAGATTCTATGCATGAATGTTTTCTCGGGTATCGGGAGATGATGTGAGAAAAAGCATCAGGCAATTTATTGCATAGCGCATCCAAGGTGGAGAAGATCTATATATAACTTGAATTCCAGATAGCACGAAACAGGGTGTTATTCAAAAATATAATCTTTTCATACATTTCATAACACTAAGGGATTTCTCTAGCGGTCAGCCATCAGCAGAGTAGGGCGAATAACACAGAATGCTAAAGAAATACATGTGGCCGCAACTATCTCTGAGTGATGGAATTGCGATCAAACCTCCACGTGGTGGCTGTTGGTAATTTTCCTGCAGTACAGGAAAAGCGAAATTATCGGGCTAGTAAGGTTGGCGTAAGGCCAATAACTTCGCGCGTAAAACAACTACGGTCAAGCGATAGGACTCGCCCTAAATGCAGGGAGATTAAGTTCTGGGCCTGAGATGCCGGGCGTAGAAGAGAAATGAACATGCCTTAAGAATACTGTCATTAGTACTGCTGACTCCATCTTAGACAGTAGGCGTAGAGATCGGAACGACTGGTTGAATGACGAAGGAATGTAAGCTAGCGACTGAACGTAAGAATGTTGCGTACCGAGCAATGCAACAATCTTATAGAACGCGGGCACTCACAGATGAATATAAAGAGCTCAGAAGATAAGAAAAAAAAGTTCACCGGCAAAAGAAAGGAGCCTGGGAGAAGAATCTCGTCCGTGAACTAGAGCAAGGACCGCAACAGGCGCGGAAGTTCTACCAAAGACGGCATGACGCAATATACACCGCGTTGCACATACTGCAAAGATTAAGAGGGTATTCTGGTCGTCGACTTCAAAGGCATCTTAGAACGATGGGAAGAGTACTTTCATGAGTTGCTAAATGGCCAGCTAACTGAGGAAATGGATACTCCACCAATGACCGAAAGCTATACTGTGCGATAAATCGATAAATAAATCGGCCCAAAAAAATAATACCCCGGGGTCAGATGGAATCCCAGCGGAACTGATTAAACTAGGAGGCCCCACATAACACCAAGAAATTCATAAAATAATAGTGCAAGTAGGAAGAAACCATTGCCACAAGACTGGCAAAGAGGCATCCTGTGCCCTTTACATAAGAAGGGAGATATCACAAAATGCAGCAGTTAACGTGGTATAACGTTGTTGAGTACCGCGTTGGTCCATACCAGTGTGGCTTCATCCCAGAAAAATCAACAACTGATCAGATTTACACCCTTAGGCAGGTGATGGAAAAATGCCTAGAATTTCAAAACTCACTACACCATCTTTTTGTCGAATTTAAAGCCGCCTGTGACAGCATAGCCATACTAGAATTTTATTAAGTCATGAGAGCATTCGGCATCCCAAATAAACTGACACGGCTATGTAGGTTGACCATGACCACTGTTGTAAGTCAAGTTAAAAACATCCGGATCACTATCAAGCCCATTTAACATTAATAACGGGCTTCGACAAGGGGGTGGACTGGCCTGCGTCCTTTTCAACCCGGCGTTGGAAAAATTTATCTGAGACTCTGCCGTAACGGCGAGAGGAACAATCCTCTATAAATCTATTCAGATACTGGCTTACGCAGACGATATTGACGTCGTTAAGAGTAATCCAAAGAGCTGTACAGGAAGCTTTTGTTCAGATCGAGCAGGCGGCACGAAATCTAGGGCTGCACATAAATGGGAACAAAACAAAGTACATGGTCCAAGATTGCTCCCTCAATTAAAATAGTGGAGCGCGAATTTGAAGTAGCGCACTCCTTTAACTATCTCGGGTCAACTGTAGCAGCCGATATCAGCATAGAACCAGAAATACGCTCACGGTTGCTTAAAGCCAACAAAGAGTCTGTCAAGACTCTTCAAATCCAGGAACTTAACCATAACATCCAAGCTGCTGATATATAAGCCAATGGTCATACCAGTACTTACATATGGACCCGAGACTTGGGTGCTTAGCATGAAGCATTCTGACCTCTTAGCCGCCTTCGAGAGTCTTACGGAGAATTGTTGGCCTCGTATGTGAAGAAGGACGATCTCGGAGACTTTATAATTATGAGATCTACGAGCGTTACCGCGATGTCGACATCGTGATGAGAATTAAGCCCGGTAGGCTCCGGTTGGCAGGACAATTAGCTCGCATTAGCCAAGAGAATCCTGCTCGGAAAGTCCTTTACGGTAGGATTTATGGAACACAACAGCGAGGCCGGCCAAGCCTATGTTGGAAGAATGGCGTAGCAAGGATGCCCAGATTTTATGGATGCAAAACTGGATGACAACGGCTAAAAATCGGGACCGGTGGAGAGACTGTTTGCGAGAGGTCAGGACCGAACCCCGGTTGTAGAGCCAAATATGATGATGAATTTTTAATGCAACACTGCACCCATCAACTGCCATCTATTAATAGATTACTGTCGAATTTTGACCAAGTTGCGTCATTTAGTTTGTTTTTAACAGCCATTGAAAGCAGACATCCTCGTGAATTTTAATGAAAATGGAAAAAAAATGAATGAATGCTGAATTTCAAAAGTTTTAATAACTTCACTAATTGCGTGACCTTAGTTATTTCAATGTAGACTCATCGCATCTCATTTAGTCGGTATGTGCTTTGCTTTAATCATTGTAAATAAAATTCCATTCACCCTGTACACAAAATATGTTAATATATAAAGAACTCACTCGATTGTATCGTTTTAAGAAATTTCAAAATTTGAAATTGAAATTTTTCTTTTTCTCTTTGGCCATCCAATGGATCTGAATTTTGCATAAAAACAACAGAAACCAAAAGCGGAATTTACTTATATTTCGCTATCGACAAAGAGCGTTTTTGTGTGTGGGAAATTCTTTCTTTATATGCAGTGCGAATGCTGTGACTGTGTAGCGATTACTACTGCGTGTGCCGCGCGCGCGGTACGTGAGGTAAAGCGCAATAGATGCAAACAAACTGCAGCACAACGACTCTGACGGTCCTGTAACTTTACTCGTGTTTGTAACGGTAATCGTCTTGGCAGGCAAACCACCCACTGGACATGGTGCGCTGGTAGAAGTTGGTAGAAGTTCATGTTGGAAAAGGCTTTTAGGAAACACCGACAACTTAAACTGCCGCCCCAGTTTGACTTCAAGCATTTCACATAAATCATTTATGAAAAGAAATTTCCGTTGCAAAATGGACGTTTCCTCTTCCGCCGTACGCTGTGCCGGATTTTTGTGGACGAAGAGAAACGTTCGACGGACGGAACAGCAAACAGAAAAAAATGCATCTCACAGAGCTTAAGCTCCAGAGCACACACCACACGTAGACCGTTTTTCCTGGCCACTTTTGGCTTATAGCCCCGTTCTTAAGCTAATATACCCGATCGTTCGTACTCCCGGCCGGCTCACACTCAACATAGTCGCTTACTCACTTAAATGATTATGACTTTTAAATGGGCGGATAGTGCGGATGGTGCGAATAGTGTAGTCAAAGGGAATTGAATATAAAGCAAAGTGAAGAGCGCACTTGTAGTTTGTTATGCATGTGGGTGTTATGGAACTTCATGCAGTTCCTGTGTCCTTAGAGGCAAACTGGTGGATGCACTGTGGAAAATGCGATTTGAAATTAATTGAACGCAAAGATAAAACTCTGTTAGCAACTGTGTGAAGTTAATCAATTTACGCGCTTCGCAGGAGAACACTTACACTGGGAAATGGTTTGCTTATAGGGTTCAGTAGTAGCTCTTTCACTTTTACGACACTTGCATGTTGTATTGTCATGTAAAATTACTTTTAATGGCCATTTATTTTTTAAGAGCTGTGTTCATTGAATTCTCCGTAGGATCTTTTATAACCATTTAAAGATTGTGCAAGGTACATAAAAGTTTATCTGTTATTTGCATTTACATTTGGAAGCTTAATTACTGCTACGAGGAATGCTTTTGATAATGCACTGCTCTAATAGTAATCCTAATCTTTTTACTAAAAACTTTGCACGCAAAAAGACTACGACTCTGCATTTAAACTATGACTGCATCATATTTTTTAATAAGTTTTTCATTTTATTGGTGACATCTATTAGCATTCTCTTACAATTATTTTAAATAGTGGTGCTATTTGATTTGTAGTTCAGAGGGCTTTCTAGTCTTTCCCAATTAACTGGTGAGATCGATCCAAGAAATCCTAAATTTTATTCCGCCGAAAATTACAATTCAATAATTTTCTACGTCCAATGCATCAACTTGTCGCGAAACAAATAACATTATGCATTTCTAATAGGAACCCTAAAAACATCACCAAAACAAACTTAGTCTTAAGCTTATGATTTTTCTTGAAAGTATTGACACACATCACTGGCTGTGATAGCTTTCCTAAAGCCTTTTGGAAATGAATATTTGATTCGTTAATACTGTCCTGTGGGCGCCGTGGCTTAGTGGAAATGCGCGTGCAGGAGCAGGAGGTTCGTGGTTCGAATCCCAAGAACACAGTATTTTTCCACCTCTCGCGAATGGGTGACAAACGTTCCGAAAGTAATAACTTGTCACGGAAAGCTTCTCAATTCGCCGTTCGGAGCCGGCCTTAAATAGTAGTAGGTCCCTTCCATTTGTGTCCAAAAATATTAATGCGCAAGACAAATGGTCGCGAGAAGCTGGGCCTTGGACCGCAATGGTCTGTCGCGCCGAATATTATTATAATACTGTCCTGAGCCCTTCTTATGTTAGAGTAAAAACTTTTTTTAATTTCAAACAAATCTTCTTAATAGTAAATAATAAATGCTTTCATCAAAAAGGTTATGAATATTTTCAGATATCGCTATGCGAATTAAATTTGTGTGTAAGTTTCATTGTACATATATGAAAGTCTATGACCCTCTGTATACTAGGAGGATAAATAAGGTCTGGGCAGATCTTTTGAATTTCAATTTTTATAATTTTCTCGAGATTAAATTAAAGAAGCAAAAAAGCTATATTTACAACGTGTCTGTGTACGTAAAGGATGTTCCTATTTGCTTAGATAGAACTTACTGAAGAGTTAACGAGTCAAACGAGCTTCCATACTGGACTTACTGTTTTGATTATTATTATCAGTGTACTCTGGCAAATTGTCGTGAATAAAACTCATGGTTGAACAACGCTACCATATTATCCAAATTTACTTTGAAAATCAGTCGTCAATTCGCGAAACTTCGTGATTTTTAATGCACACATAATCGTCCATATAAACAAGTCATCCGTCGTGCTTGGGATAGATTTCATACCATATACTCTCTAAATGATGCTAGCCTACGTATTCCGATTCCAAAGGAAGCAAAAGTAGAGTCTTTGAGTTCATTCATAGATTCTGATGGTATCATGCGAGTTGATGAACGACTGAATAACGCGAATATTGGATACAACCAAATGCATCAAATTATTTTACCCAAATCTCATAAGCTAAGTAAACTGATTATCTCGTACCTGCGTGATCGGAATTTTTAATCGTGGTTACCGTAGTAAGCAAACGAGGATGAGGAGCGAAACTTATCATCGCTGTGTTTGTGTGTATGGCCACGAAGGGTGCACATCTGGAACTTGTGAGCAACTTAAACACAGAAGATTTTCCGCAAGAATGGGAGTTCCTGCTCATATATTTAGCGATAAAGGGACGAATTTCCTGGGAGCCAAAAGAAAACTTGAGGAAATTACGACATTATTGGCGACATGTGAATTCAAAAATTCAATTTCAGAGCATTAATCCAATGTCGGCATACAATGGCATAATACTTTACCGGATTTTTTTTTTATAATGTACACACGCTCAAGGGGTTTGCACCCTTGTAATGCTTAGCATAGCGTGGGCTTTCGGAAATTAAGAAGAGTCAAAGGTGAGAGTGCGTAAACTGGAGAGGCATTTAAGAATTAAGGAACATCTGGAAGATACACTGGATGCCAAACAAGCCGGTTTCCGCAGTGGATCCTCCTTCTCCACATCAACACCCTGCGGATCATTATTGAACAGTGCGTTGAATTCCGGTTACCACTGCACCTGCTGTTCATCGATTCTGAGAAGGCGTTTGACAGTGTCAATAGACAGTTTATCCGGCTCGCCTTGCGCGGGAGATGTATACCCGATAAACTAATAGCTATTATTAAAGCAACCTAAGATGGCTCTAAATGTCATGTGCTGCATAGAGGAAAGCTGTCAGAGGAATTTCAGATCCTAAGTGGGGTACGACATGGTTGCATTCTATCGCCGATACTTTTTTTTATTGGTGATTAGCGATGTGTTTCGCGCAGCTTTATCTACTGGAAACGAATAGAAGGAATTCGTTGTACTCTTACATCTCAACTCACACATCTAGACTACGCTTTACTCTCACACAGGATTATGGAGCTACACCAAATGACAACAAATGTGGAGAGGGAGGCAAATGTTGCGGGTTCGAAGATTAATATTTGCCAAACAGAACAAAAATCATCAACCTCGGCACTAACTCAGTAACTCAAGTTAAAATTTTTTGCTGGACAGCCGGTAGAGAGAGAGTAGAGAGTTTCCAATATCTTGGGAGCATTGTCTCGACCGAAGGTGGAATCGAACAGGACATTGTAAACCGAATCGGCAAAATCGGTGTTTGGAATGATGTCCATGATATGGCGAAGCAATGCGATCAGCTTAAACACCAAGCTGCGACTGTTCCGCACAAATGTTGAATCTGTGCTGTTATATGGGTGGAGCACTTGGAAGGTGATTGCTACTATCACGAAAAGATTACAAACGTTTGTAAATAGGTGCCTACGGAACATCTTAAGGGTTTTCTGGCCTAACCGTATTTCTAAGAACATCTTTACCAGAGAACGGTTCAGGAACCAATAGGCACAACCATATAACGACGGAAGTTGCAGTAGATTGATCATACACTCCGAAAAGGCGACAGCTCCATAGCTCCATAACTACACAATGCAATGGAATCCGTTATCTCAAGATGGTAGAAAAACGGGGGTCATCCGAGAAATACATGGCGCAGAACCGTTGAGGAGGAGTCACGGCAATTGGGGAAGACTGTAGAGAGCTGAAGCTCTTTTCAAGGAACCGCACGCAATGGCGCGTTGGCGTAGTAGAGGCCCTAGGACCCACATGGGGATATAGGACATAAGAAAAGGTCAACATTTTGCATTTATTACTTTCATTGTCAATAATTATTTTGCCAAATCAATGCAGAGCTTGTTACTTTATTAGAAAATAAACAAAAAAGTGTTCAATTTAAAAAACTCCCATTACTTGTAATAATCATACATAATCGCTAATTTCTCTTCTCTTTTTCGTTTCATTTTCAGGTAATTGCAAAACCTCATTCCACGCAGTTAGATGTCATAAGTGATTAGTTGTGCATTGAACTGTGCACCTCAGCGCAATATGTTACGTAAGCAAAAGAAATTATACCGAAATATACATAACATGATGAACAAATTATTCAACTCCTCTGTCGCATACATCCGCTCAAATCGATGTATTTTATCTGCGAACACAACGTGTAACGCAATTAATTTCCAAATCAAATATTAATTATTCCGTATCGTCATCGTCCTTTATGAAAATCAGTTGTGACGAGTGAATTTTACCGGAAAATATTGTTTAATCCGGTGGAACTCATTAATTTTCGCCTTTAGTGATTTTGTCACGCCCTTACAGCAGTGCTAGTGTGAACATGATGAGCAGACAAAGAAATATCAAACGAAACGGATAACCACATACAATGCTCGCATCCGGTCTTCATTTTTCGAATTTGCACAGTTATGCTACAGAGACTAATAAATCGCAAAGCAACTGTTGGCTTTAATGAAATTGCTAGATTTGTCACTTCTAGCAGTTTTTTTTCGACATTTTTTTTACATCAATTTAGCGTCCCACTTTCAAAAATGGCGAAAAATTCGAAGTCTGTGACGGTCGAAAAAATCTCATTTCAATTGAAATTCCTTTGGGCATCGTGTCATCTACTTGCCATTGACCATAGTCCGAGCTGCGCTCACAACTCACAAGAATCGGGTTGCGAAAATGATGACCGGCACAAACATCCTTTGCGTTTGCTTTCCAAAAGTTTGTCACTTACAGTGCGTTACATCGATTTTTTGTTTTCCTTCGAATTCACACTCCACTGGCCAGTGAAGATTGTTAAAATGGAATGCTGGTGATAGTTCATAGCTTGTCGGATGCAAATGCAACAAGGATAGATGGGCCAAACGGTTGATGTTGTCTACTGAGTGGATAGTGTTGAAAGTGTTGTTTACAGTTTTCTGACAGACTAGACACTACGGGTCACCAACGAACTGATAGGATTTACATCTCAAACATTTTCCATGTTTACACCGTGGGCACAGATGTACAACAACAATATTTAGATAGTTTTTCATAGCTTTAACATTTCGAAAATCTAACATTTTTATCGCCAAAAAAGCTCCTGAAACACAGAACCTTTTAATTTAAAAAAGTAAATGTTAAAAAAACCTCGTTGTTTTGTATATGAACCTTTATGTATACATCGACACAGTTATCATACTCGCGGGGCGTGTGCGACGCTCATATGATAGCAAAATTATCTGTAGTGTAGGTCGTGCTAATTTCACAGCTAAGTCACTTTTCCACGCATCACATAGGCACTGAGCTCCTCAAAAAATGTCACCTCTCTAAGTCGAAAGAAGTCCAAAAAAGTCGAAAAAACCACTTTTCCACGCATCACACACGCAACACGCCACTAGCGACACGTATCGGACACAGTATCACAGAAACGGCCCATGGCACTGAGCTTCTTATAAAACTTCAGCTCTCTAGGTCTTGTGAAAGGTTGTTAGAAAGGACCTCAAATAAGTCGAAAAAACCACTTCTCCACCCATCACATGCTCCACACGCGACTCGCGTCACAGGCGACTCACGATACGTGTCACACACAGGATTACAGAAATGACTCATGGCACTGAGCTTCTCAAAAAAATTTCAGCTCTCTAGATCGTGTGAAAGGTCGTTAAAAAGGACCTCAACGAAGTCGAAAAAACAGACAGACAAGGTCAAGTTAAATAAATAAAATTCCCCGCCATGAATGTATATGACTATATGGGCGGTCTTCTGCAAAGGTACCAAATAATTGGTAAATATCTAGTCTATGCCTAGATTTATTTATGGGTGGTGTGACATCTCCCGAAGGTCTTACTCTTAAGTATGATGGAAAACTGAAGTAATAGAGAAAACCTGATCATACACAATGCGGTCAACGCCAGCAAAGCTAAAGCTAAACTAGAATTCCTATCTTAAAGCCTAACTCCTTTAGAAAAAAGTTGGGCCAAACCGGACTACCGTTGCCTTCTAGACGGACAAATCAACATTATTCATATATAACGCAGGAAAACTACAGTAAAGTGAACAAGGGCTTTGAGAGCCAAAATCCCATCTTTTGTTTATAATTAACGCAACGCACGCTTTAAGGGATTTGCATTCTTACATTTCCTAGGCACTGCGTGGGCTTGGAATTATTTGGATAGAAGAAGGAAAGAAAGTGTTGTGGTGAGTGGAGTTGAGTTCACCCCCGAGCACTCACAAACTAGAATATTGTGCTCAACTCACATTGACGGCTCTACATCTTAGTTACTTCATTCATGTGAATGCAGCAGTATACGGCAACATCACATCATATGTACAGCATCTTATAATGTGGACTTTTAATATAGATAATCAGTGCGGTAAGAAAAATTCGTGCGTTTTTTGGACGAGCTGGGAATCGAACCCGGAGTCTTCCGAGTGAGTGCTAATGGTTCTAACCACTGCACCACCGGCTGAATGATAACAGTATCTTGTAAAAGCTAATGGACACCACATGATATCGAAAAGACTCATTTTAGCCGGCGATCTCATTTCCCTTAAAAATAGAAGTAACACACACCTCTTGGCAAAATGTCTTTATTTATATGAAAAACTTATTGCCAATGGGGAACTCCCTAAATGACATGCGCCACGGCAATAAGGTGGGCTAAGCCCTTTATAAAAACTAGTGTTGGAATTGTGAGCGAGTTTCAAAGGGGTTTATGAAAATGGGATGCTAAGCTTCTAAATCCGAATTGGCTACTTAGGCCATATATTTACTTTTTATTTGGTACTTTTGGCGAAGACTTGAGACCCTTGAGATACGCCCATGCAAGTTTGCAATATTGGCCCCGATTTCTTTTAATTAATAGGTATACTACCTCTCATTTGACATCAAACGACCTCGATCCTATTAAAAATCCCTCCGAAATTCTCTTTTTTGAAAAAAAATGTCAAAACTTCGAACGCACCACAAATAACGTGATTTTGGCGGTCCCGGATGTGTGACGTTGGGGCTGATGCAACTCCCTTGGTCTCTGTACTCTAGATTGGTTGAATAGTTTTATGGTGTTAGATAGCGTGACCCACTGTATTAATGTTATAGTAGCCAAGCTGGCAAACTGAGAATATCGTCAAAAATTCAAGAAACAACCGTTAGAAAGGTCTATCTGTTCCTGGAATGAGCACCATAAAATAATCTGATTTAACGTTACGTTATACCCCGTGATGTTATTGCACTCTGTGTGTTCCGCTACTAGGATCCGGCCAAAATGAATGTCATAAAGTAGTCCAGGGAATTGTAGCCAACTCGAACTCGCTCTATGCGCTCCATCCGCTTGGATGCTATGCTATTTATCTCTGTTTCTTCCTGCTTTTCAATGCATTGTTATGTGGATCGTTCAGATTTCTCTTTATATGTGCGATATAAACACACACACTATCCACATACATATTCGTACAGGCGTTCTCAACGGAAATTTAATACCCCTGATTTAAGTAATATTAACGGGGAATTTTTTATTTTGATTTTATTTTTTCGGATTACGAGTATCGTAAATTTTGCATGAATAAGCATTCGTTGCCATGGTTGGCGCTGGTCTGATGAAAAAGGAAAATTTTAAATATTCCATTCGTTTTGCATAACATCGATATTTCAAGATTTTTCTTTTTGTAGCTGATATGATCGAATTTTCGCAATTCGGGTACTTCCAATCAGAATATAAATGGAAACATTTTAATTTGTGATATAAAAGTTTTGTGGATTAAGTTTTATTTTTTGTCATTGGCTCTGTGTTTACGAAATGATTGTATGGGGCGGAGTTGGGTGAGTTGGAAAAGTTCTTTATGACTCCAAATGCCATAGTTAGTATCTCTACTTTTTCCCTCAAAGAATCCATTATGGGGTAACATAAGGGACGCTCTTTTCTGACGCTTAACTGCTCTATTAGTACAATAGCTTGACTAACTTGCAATTTAGCATTAATTATAAAAATTATCACAACAATTTAAAGCAAGAAACCAATTAATGGTAAACATATAGCTCTGACAATAAAGTTTTTTTTTTTTACCTTAAGAATTACAAGATGGATTTGGAATTATTTTTTCATCTTTCTTAATATTTATTTATTAGTTTTTTCTTTTTATATTTATTTTACAATATATAAAAAATAAAAAATTCTAATAAATATATATTGCTTCTAAGAGGAGCATTATAACACAGGCCCAACATACAAGAAAGATACCGTAAAGCACTCTTCTAAAGCAAAAAAAGCCATAGGAAGTAAATGGGGTCTTCAACCGCATATCACTTATTGGCTGTACACAGCAGTAGTCAGATCTGTTCTGCTATACGGTGTGGCAACAAACTAAGCAGAGTCCAAAGATCAGCTTGTCTTTGTGTGAGCGGAGTGCTTCGTACAACTCCATCTGCTGCGCTGGACATTCTGCTCAACCTTGCTCCACTCGACATGTACGGCAGACAACTGGCTGCAAGCGTGGCTACTCGCCTCAGAGCAATATCTCAGTGGACCGTGAATGATTTCGGCCATATTTTGTATTTATATATTCTATCCTGAATTCAGTCAGGACTCCACTTGTCAACTTAGATTACACTATTCCGCAACTCCACTTCAAAAAAAAATTCCAGGTTACCATCCCCTCCAGGTCTTCTTGGGAGGAAGGCATCTACTTGGAAAATGAAGGAATTTACTTCTACACAGACGGGTCGAAAACTCAACATTCACCTGTGCTGGGTGCCGGGGCATAGATATATTGCTGGTAATTGTATGACTGATGAACTCGCCAAACATGGAACCACAGCAGATCTGGCCCAAGCTAGATCCGAAACGCTCCATCTACTTTGTACGTGCCCAGCCCTCTCGAATAGGCGGAAGCTCCATCTGGGAGCGTTCTTTTTCAACGATCCCAACGATCTAACCCAAATTGACATTAATGGTCTATTGCGCTTCATATGAAGCTCCAAGTGGTTCAATAAGTAGGCGTGGGATTTTCTAGATTCTTGTGGTATCACAACGGACCTTCATGGTCTAAGTGCGTCGGTTTGACTGATGACCACTTAACCTAACCTAAGAGAAGCATAGAGGGAAACGACCTCCTTCCATTGCCGTCTGTCTCTCGCCGGCTATTTAACTTCACGCCATACGCCTACTGTACGCGATTCTCACTCGCTACGTGTTCACTGGACGTCCCGAGTTTCGTCTTCCTAAGGTGTTCCGTTCAAAGGCCATATTTGTAATGTCACTGTCCGGTTTCCGCAGGGTATGCCCTATCCATTGCCATTTCCTTCGCTTAATTTCAATATGGATTGGCTCGTTATTTGTCAGGGCAAATAGATCCGAGTTTGAGATCGTGTTTGGCCAAAAGATGCCACAGATTCGCCGTAAACACTTGTTGATAAATACTTGTAATTTTTGAGAAATGGTAATTGTTACTATCCAAGTCTCGCAACCATATAAGAGGACCGATTTAACACGGGAGTTGAAGATATTTAGCTTTGTACGGTGAGTAGTAAGCAGAGCGCGCCTTGTTTATGCGGGCTGCCACGTCTGATTCGGATCCGCCGTCCTTAGTAATTAGGCTCCTTAAGTAGCTAAATTTATCCACGTCTTCAATGACTATCGTTGCATCGTTGGTGGTTTTAGATAATTCGCTGTTATCGGTCGTTCCGATTCGCAATAACTTCGTCTTTGAGTAGTTAAGCCAACCTGTCCAGCGTTATAAATCAACCTCTCAAGCTTACGCGTCATATCGTCCAATCTGTGAGTCATCATGCTGATGTCGTCAGCGTAGTCGAGATCGTTAAGCCTTTCGTTTAAGCTCCATTGAATACCGTTTGGTGCATTGATGTTGGTTTGCGCCATAACTTGATCCAGGATCACCAAAAAAAGTATAGTTGCGAGGACACAACCCTGCCTAACTCCTTTGGAGATGGTGAAATTGGCGCTGTTCTTGCCCTTATGTCGAACGCTGCAAGCGGCATCTCTATATAATTCACGGATAAGGTTTAGGATTGTGTCCGGAATTCCGTGATTAAGCAATGCTGGCCAAATAGCTGGATACAAAGGTGAATTCCATTAAACTGACTGCTCGATGACTCTTTCCAGCATTGTTGAGAGTAGGTTGAGAGTAGGGCTCCGTTATGGTCTTTAATAGGAGGTATAGTTTTTGCGCTTTCACCATTAAGTCTACGGATTGCACTGTAGACCCCACGCATATTACTACATCGAGCAGCACTTTCCGTTTCCGCTGCAAGCTCATTTATGAAATGCCTGCGATCGTTTCTTGCCATTGTTTTTACCCGTGCGTCGGCGCGGTTGTATTCCCTCTTTAGTTGTTCTTTTAGCACCGATCATCCCTTATCCATGGCTTTCTGTGATGTTGCACAAATGTGAATGTCTCTATGTGCGAACTTTGTGCCACCGATGAAAAGCTGTTGACTGGAGCACAAATCCAGGAGTCTCTCTCTCCATTGTTGTCGCGCGTGATGCCAAGACCATTGCGGCCCATGCACGCGTGAAGATTTGAGTTGTCGTTGCCAGCTTTGGCGTTCATATCGCCAAGCACAATTTTGATGTCGCCTGCGTGAGCACATGCTATAGCTTCCTCTAGTTGACTATAGAAGGCCTCCTTTGTTTCATCGTCATCAGGTTCGGTGGGAGCATAGCACTGGATAATAGTGATATTGCGGAATTTAGAGTGGAATCTTGCTGAAATTATACGGTCACAGATTGGTTTAAATCCAATCAAGGACTTTTTAGCTCTAGCTCTTATAAGTATTCCCACTCCGTTGGTTCGAGATTCATTATTGCCATCAAACATTAGGTTATGCCCTGATTGTTCATGAAAGTCGCCTTGACCCATCCATCTTACTTCGCTAAGACCTAAAATTAGTAGCTGTTATCGATCCATCTCATGACAAACTTGAGACAGTCTTAACGGTTCTGACAAGGTATGGATATTCCACGTTCCGATCATAGTCCTGTGTCGATAGCCAAATGTGGTTTGTAATGTATCTGTGTTGTATCCGAGGCCTATTTTCGATTCTTGAGTATTTTTTTACAGGTAGGTTACTAGCCTAGCGCATAACCGCCATAGCGCTGGAGGGCCGCGAATTGTAGTTGAGGTCCAATTCCACCTTTACACACATGGAGAACAGACGCTGACTTGATGTTGACTTTTAGGCGCCTATGACTCGCCTTGACATGTAGTGTCCATGACTCTGCTCGTCTACACTTCGCCGCTTGATTCATTTAGCGTTACCCAGGGAGTACCGCGAGTAGGTATCAACCTAGGACTTTGCTCCTAATTGATACTTTTCTCGTTGTGTTCGTTAAAATCTTAGTGCAAAAGTTAACAAGCTTTTATACTTCTTCGCAAGAAATATGTAGCTAGCAACATTTAGTGAAAAACCTTCAATATAATAAAAATAAAGTAAGTCACAAATTTTAACATAATGTCTTCATTATGTAAAGACAGTAAAGCGGAGCTTTTCAGCTTCGCCATATGAATAGTTGGAATTCAGTCTAAAAACGTAATTAATTTAAAACTATTTTAATTTCATGAAAAACACCTTTATTATACCTTTTCTCCTAAAACTACCCCTATGAATAAAGATAATCTTAACCATCGCATGCCGAGCGCTAAACAATTGTGTTAAAATTAGTCCCATCAAATTCTGACTAATAAAAGTCGATATATACGAGTAGACAAACAGACAAACTGAAAAAAAATTCCAACCTTGACTATTAGCTTTGCCCTCGGTCTCGCAATAAGTCTTAAGATTTTTTATTGTAAGAGCAACGAGGATTCTATGAAATTTTATGTACAACATAGCCCTTGATTTTTCCGACATTTTGCCTCTGGATTGTTACCTCAAATTAGTTTTCTTTCCACCAACATTTCAAAGTTCATAAAAGTTAATATTTTTTTTATTTATCTCATCTTTTCGAGTGCACCTCAACGTTAACATTTATATTAAGTTCGCATTTCTTAATATGTCGTCCTCTACCTGAAGGACTGAGTGTTCGGATGCATGCAGTGTGTATATCTGAAACCGAATGGTTTTGTCTCGTTCCCCGTTGTTTCTTTGAAACTAAAACTTAATTAATTTGGAATATCCTTAGAGAAAACTTTTGGACGTGATTAGATTTTCGAAATCGAATCACCAATCTCAAAGTTGAATGAAGAAACTTTTGAGGATGTTTTCATTGAAAATATTTTGCCAACATGAAACGAATCTCTTAAACTTTTCATTAACTTAAATTTTAGAAAAAGTGTTGTGTAGCGCGTTGTTCTGATCCATGAAAATAACGTTCGCAGATACTTCATGAGATATTCTCCTCAAATTGAAAAGTATTCACAGGGGCATTTGTGTTCGGATGATGCCCGATCTGGTGCTATCCTAACACTATTCAGAATGAACGACGTGATTCATAAAATGTTTGCCAGAAACGTTTACAAGCATAAGTCACATTCGTGAATATTCTTTATAGGGCTGTCTGATGCAGTTGTCACAAGTTGTGCACAAATAGACACAACATAATTACAAATTTATATAAAGAGCATACACCATGGTACTTCAAATGACACCTTACACATTCTGGCTGCCGGGCTGCATCATTGAAAGAAAGCGGAAGACAAGCGTTGGCAGAGACAGTCATATAGACGGACATTCAGACATGAATACTTATATCAGTGATGCATGTCACGTCCATCATTTCCTGTGCCATTCAGTATGACAAGGGATGGCGTCTCTTGACGCAATCATCATCTGTACTCGCATATCCAAATCCAGGAATATTATTCATTCTTCAATTAATTCCAGCATTCTGCTACTGCGGTTGGGATCAATGAAACAGACAATCTCCTGGGGGTGTTCATTTCCTTATTGTGTATCATTAAGTAGTCATCTCAGTCGTCTTCAAAGAGGTATATGATATCTATGCTTAAATGTATATCATATCGTTACATTATTTCTTTTACATTTTTTTTTATAATAACAGAAAATTAGCTTCGTGTCAATGTAATTGTCTGTGAGGAAAATCTTCATATTCCTTCCACTTTGCCTTACAGTGGTGAAAATAATCGAAATGATTGTTAAAAAATAGATTCATAAATTCATAGATTCATAGATTCATACATTCATAGATTCATAGATTCATAGATTCATAGCTTCATAGATTCATATAATCATAGATTCATAGAATCATAGATTCATAGATTCATAGATTCATAGATTCATAGATTCATAGATTCATAGATTCATAGATTCATAGATTCATAGATTCATAGATTCATAGATTCATAGACTCATAGATTCATAGATTCATAGATTCATAGATTCATAGATTCATAGATTCATAGATTTATAGATTCATAGATTCATAGATTCATAGATTCATTGATTCATGAATTCATAGATTCATAGATTCATAGATTCATAGATTCATAGATTCATAGATTCATAGATTCATAGATTCATAGATTCATAGATTCATAGATTCATAGATTCATAGATTCATAGATTCATAGATTCATAGATTCATTGATTCATAGATTCATTGATTCATAGATTCATAGATTCATAGATTCATAGATTCATAGATTCATAGATTCATAGATTCATAGATTCATAGATTCATAGATTCATAGATTCATAGATTCATAGATTCATAGATTCATAGATTCATAGATTCATAGATTCATAGATTCATAGATTCATAGATTCATAGATTCATAGATTCATAGATTCATAGATTCATAGACTCATAGATTCATAGATTCATAGATTCATAGATTCATAGATTCATAGATTCATAGATTCATAGATTCATAGATTCATAGATTCATAGATTCATAGATTCATGAATTCATAGATTCATAGATTCATAGATTCATAGATTCATAGATTCATAGATTCATAGATTCATTGATTCATAGATTCATAGATTCATAGATTCATAGATTCATAGATTCATAGATTCATAGATTCATAGATTCATAGATTCATAGATTCATAGATTCATAGATTCATAGATTCATAGATTCATAGATTCATAGATTCATAGATTCATAGATTCATAGATTTATGGAATCATAGATTCATAGCTTCATAGATTATATGTATTTGTTTTTATAACTGTTTAGTACGTTAAATTGACCTTCTTCTCCATTGAATTTCTGCTTTGTTCATTTTATTGTAGAGGCATGTTTTGGTGCATTCATCACACGGATAATTCTATGTTTCGCTCTTCCGATTCGTTTCTTCTACAAAACAAAAGTAATATGGAGGCATTACGTTAGTGTCATTAATTTGCATACCTTGTCGTTATGCGAACAATTTCTTCTCCTTTGTCCTTAAGATGAAAGCTGCAATTGCAGATGGAAATGAGGATGGACGCACAAAACACCCGCTCTCAATGCACTTGACTTCCTTAACAATGTCGTGTCAGCTGCGATTTGACACTTGTGGTACTTTCGTTAAGACAGAAAGGATTCTAAATGCTTTAATTTTTGTTTTACATTATATGCAAACTATCTTGCATGCCCATGCTCCCGCTTCCAAGTAATAAAGTAGTTTCAAGCGAATGCAAAATACCATGATGATGAAGTTTCCAAGTAGTCTACTGTCGCCATCAGCAGCCGATCCCCTTTAAATGCTCTCCATTAGGTAATTTCATAACGAAGTATACGAGTATCTCTATCCTTCATAGATTAAGTCGTTCTAATGTAATTGTAAATTTATGCAAGAGGTAGATTTGATGTTTGGCGGTACCGTCCACAGCAATACTGACAAAGACAATGTGATAAACGACAGCACTGACACGATAAAGCAAATGACACTTAAACTTATGCTTTGGTCGCTTCATTAGGCGATTAAAGTTAGACTTTTATTTAGTTAATGTGGCCCCATAATAAGCTAAAGGATTGCATAAGTTGCCCTTTAAGAAATTAATTTATTAACTGGATTTTAATATAAAGGGTCGTATTTGTCTACTTTTTTAAATAAGAAATTAATACACGCAGCTAGAAAGACATCGTCTGCTTAATGTAGTGTCACTGTATCAATCTGCCGCTTGCCCGTTTTTCGAATCAAAGAATAATGGAAAGAAAACACCGCATTCGACATTCGTCATCCGACTGATGTCGGTTTCAGATGGGTGGTATTAAGTTTTCCTATTAAAATAAAACTGCTTGTTTCATCGTGAAATAAAGCTGAAAAAAAAATTAGGTTAAATGTCATTCCCGACATCGTCGTTGGCACTAGAAGGAAGCACCTCTAGAGCTACAAAAAAAAATGTGGAACGCGAAAGACGTCAATTGATAAACTTGAAAACTCGTTCTACATCAGAGAAATGAGAAACAGGCGCCCTCACTATACCTTTAACATATTGCAATTATCTTGAATTGCCCGCAAGGACATGCAATCCTTTTATATCAAATACGCCGAGTTTGTGGTGGATCTTCAGGTTTGCCACTGCTGTATGAAATTAGATCAAGTTTTTAACGATGTTCCAAATATGGAACAATTCCAGCCCCAGCAACTTCAGTGAAAAGTAGCTCAAGGCAAGCAAGGAAAATGAGAGGAAAACAATCATGAACTATTTACAAGGAAAACGGAATTCGTTTTTGTATCTTTAGTTTCGAGCTTTCAAAACAACAGACAATTGAAAAACTTTGCTTAATTATTAAGGATAGTTAGAGTGTGAGACAGAGTAGGACAGGTGGAATTTAAGTCAGCTATCTATTAACATTAATTAATTTGATCCTTTGTTTTTGATCTTTCATTATCTGTTCTTCTGTTGTCTTGTTCATTTTGAAACAACAACTTCAACCAACTTAGAAAATTAAGTTCTGTTTTGGAAAATAATATTTCTGACAATTTTAGTATTCGTATTTTAATTTTGGGGTTTTGCATCATTTGCATTGTTTGTCTTGTTAGAGAGATACTCGCATCATTTTGTTAGATTTTCACCTTGTAAAAGATTGTTTTTTTTTGTTGTTTGTTTGTTTTGTTTTTGTTATTGGATAGAGGACGAACTTTAGTACCAAGCATAACTTTTAAACTTTCCAAAGTTGTTTGTTTTTCAACTTTTTTCTCCTGAATAGGTTTTTGTTGGGTATTTTCTGTTACCATTATGTTGTACAAAGTTTCTGTCAGTTATACATTTACTTTATTGAGAGTACTTTGGGCGAAGAATCGAATGGCAAGTACATTCGTGAAAAATGTCCAAAGTTGCTGAAAAGTGAAACATCTGCATTTGTGTTTTGAATTTTCTGTGATGACGACTACACTTGTAAAACAATAATTTTGATTTGGAAAGAACTTCATACTCGTAACTTTTGAATGCAATGATCTGGCAATTAAAAAATTATTCGCTACAATTGGTAGTTGTAGACAATATGCAGTGCTAATCTGAACTCTGATGCCTTGTTCAGCTTGTAGTTTTTTTTTTATTAATTACTCTAGCCCATATGGTTGCCACTGCGACCACTGCTACCAGCACAGAAGGGTTCAGGTCCTATGAACGCAGACTCCGAGCCAGCCCTAGCTACTTCATCTGCTACTTCATCTGCATCTGCATTCGTTGCCTGCAATTCCCTGGGTCCCTGGTCCCATCCGAGTTTCACCCTGTTGTATCTGGCAAGAGATTAATTAAATAGGCCGACAACGCTTTAAATGCTGCCTGGCTTTTTGAAAATATATATATTACAGCTCCCTTAATTCCTCCATATGGATTAAGTCTGGCGCAGATCTCAATGGCATGGAGTTCAGCCTGGGATTGGGACTTTTTCCCATTGGTATCGAGACTTGGGTGTTGGGTCCAAAGACACCAGCTCCAACTCCAGTTTCCATCTCCGATCCACCTGTGAACCAGACCATACCTCTAGCGTCCAAGTACCGAAACACCATTGCACCAGTTCACCAGGTCCAATATTTCTACCACAAATTTTCCCCTGACCATAATGTCTGGTAGAGTGCAGAACATGTCTCTTTCAAGAATTGAGTCAAGAATTTTCAGTTGACCAACATAGTCACCCGGTTTGTACCCGTATTCTATTGTAGCTTAAAAGCGCAGCTATCAGCCGTCTTCCTAATGAATATTGGCAGGGATGAAAGCCCCACAACAGTTTCTAATGCAGTCGTAGGGCAGATGATCATGCCACCCGTTATACCTAGACTGGCACTTATTTGTAGCTTCTGAAACTAAGTTGCCGTTGTCCGTTCAAGTACAAGTACTTCAGACACCAAACGATGGCCGCGTTCGTTAAAAAAAGTTTTTACCATCATTGTATGAATCCAATGTGTCATTTTAGGATTTATACCCAAGGTTCTACCGTAGAGGCGTCTACTGGCCCGCATGGCCCTAGTGGCGCGTTCTATGGCTAACTCGATATGAAAATTCCAGTTTAGCCGTCTATCAAGGATTACTCCGAGATATTTAACTTCAATGGAATAATCTAACGTTGTGCCTTTGATGATGGTAGTTCCCAAATCGATCATTCTTTATTTTTCGTGAAGACACTAGAACGGTTTTGCAAGGATTTATGAATAGTCCTTATCTGCTGCACCATTCTAAAACGTGTAGTAAGCCATCTTGCAGGACACTTCTGATAGTCGGGCAGTAATTACCACTAATAAAAATCGCCAAATCGTCCGCATTACCAATGACGATGTAGCCTGATCTGTGACGATCGACAAGAAGGTTGTCAATGACTGGGGTCCATAGAAGTGGAGAAAGCACTGCTCCTTGGTGACATCCATTAACGAGTCTTCGATACCCCTGCTACTTTTTGCCCTTGCAATGGGGTCGTAGCTACGGTTATCGAAAGCGCCCTCAATGTCGAGGAAGGCACACAGGTCCACTCGCTTGGAACGAAAAGTTCCTTCTATCTTCTTTACAAGATAGTGAAGGGCGCCTTCTGTGCTTTTGCCTTTCTTGTACACAAACTGACTTGAGTGCAGAGTGGTAGACAATTCTAATTGGCCTCTAATATGCAGATCAATAAGTCTCTCCATGGTTTTGGGGACAAATGATGTTAGACATATAGGTCTGTATGATTTAGGCAGCGCACTAAGTCTTTTGCCTGGCTTGGGGATAAATATCACATTTACCCGTCTTCAGATAGTAGTAAAGTATCCCCAGTTGTACTTATACTTATATCCTATATCCCCTTGTGGGTCCTAGGACCTCTACTACAACTTCCCCAGTTATAGCTGGCTCTAAATAAAGTAATCATACCCGTTAGGATGAGATCGATTGTGTAGAAGCGCTGGAATGATCCCATCACCTCCGGGAGCTTTGAAAGGTTTAAAAGGGTCTACTATCCATTTAACCTTATCCGGACTGAAGATTTTACCGGATAAACAATTTATCCCTAGTATCCCTAATACAGACCCTTTGGTCAGATGTGTTCGGGTACGTGTATGGTGCACGAGTAAACGAACCTCGGAAATGAGCCTACTAGTAGGGTTCGGATTGTATCCTTACGGTCCGACGTGTTTGTGCCATCAGCCTTTTTTAATAAACCTACACAGTTTGTCTGATCCTTAACTAACGCCTTGTGGATTCATGCCGCTACTGGCATATCGGCAAAGTTTTCGCAGTATTTCCTCCATGTGGCACGTTTGGATCGTCCTAATTCAGAGTTGTACTCTGTAGGGGCGAACCTATATTCGTCCGAACTCTTCGTGCATTTAGCAGCGTTTAAGAGTTTTCTGACTATCTTTCTAACCTTAGCTACTTTCCACCAGGGAACCTTACGTTTACACAAACTGGTTTTACGTACACAACTGTCATGATAGGAAGTGAGCGACTCTATAGACGAGACAGTTTTTTGGACCGATTGTCTGACAGATTTGCTTGTTAATCAAGATATGATAAAATCAAATTTTAAGCTTCATAATCGGTAGTGTCCGTCAAAGAAGTTAAAACCAAAACTTTACTTTTTGTCTAATTTTACATCAACATACTTTACAAAGCGATTACCATACATAATTGAGTAGACAACGTGAATATAATATCACTAACTGATAACCAGGGGGTTGCTCATAGAAAGTTGTTATACATTGTCTTAGGAAAAGGCCTAATTTTTAATTTTTTATTATTTTTACTAGCTTAGCATAAATTCTTTAATAAATCGCTTATTACATTATACAGAATCGATCTAAATTGGCGCCACATCACCCACGCGTGACCTCTATTCTAAGTGAAAAATTCCCATGATTTCATTTTCGTGGAGGACACAAGCAAATTCGTCTTAAAATATTCCGATTCATATCGTCAGAAAATTATATGATGGCGAATTCCAACTAAATCTCTAGACCGAAATCAAATCAAATACTCTCTCTACTCACTGACTAAGCGGCCGGGAAAAGGAAAAGGATATGGTTGAATAGCAGTGGATTGGCAGTAATTTCTAGCCTGTCTGTCTGTCTATCCGTCGCCTGTCTGCTTGGATATAGTATCAAGAACACTGCCATACAATGAATACAACGAAATCGAGAATTTAGTTTTGTTGTCGACTCGCTCTTGGCGCCATCAAAGAAGTCGAGTAGCGACGTCTATACAGGGAAGCTTCCACAGAATGAGGATGTTTTCAAGGATAACCGCACTTACACGATGAATGATGCTCATCTTAATTGAGATTATAGGAAATTGAAACCGTTACACAACAAAACAAGGATAATAATCTGCATTTTACTCTACTCCTAGTTTCCCTTACGCCGGATAAAATATAATATCCTTCGCTTTGCTGTAGATCTGCTCATCAGTGTTCAGTTTCCACTTTTGTTGTTGCTGTTGTTGTGTTTCTTGTAAGACGGCCGCAGATAGTTTTCCCATTACGCGAATGAATATTGAAAGCTGTAAAATGAGCATAAGGATAATTATATAATGAAGCTGTTACGTTTGCGTGCCCATCATGAAACTGTAGGTTCGAAAAGTTAGGGAACTTATGAATTTTAATTTTGGCCAAGAAGTTGCTTATTTTGGTTTTCAGAAGGTTAAGTGTAATTTTGTTACGCCTAACCTTCAATACGGTATACATGAAATAGAACTCTTCGTTCTTATCTTTACTCCGCGGGGGAATTTATGTTTTCTATAAACGCCCGCAAACGAAATCGATTTATCGCCTGAGGTTTCAAGAGACGTCACTCTGTCCCCTGGGAAATCGCTTCCTATTCTATTGTCATTTTCCATGTTTTGTTCGACGGCGAACTCAGCGGTTTTCTTTGCGGATTCCAGTCGAGCGCTAGTTTCGTAATATCGTCCGCTGGCTCTCACAAGGTGTGGCCAATCCAACTCCATTTTCGTCGTCTGATGGTGATCACGATTGCTTCCTGCTGCGTAACTCTCCACAAGTTTTGATTGGTGATAATGTCCGGCCATCTTATTCTCAGTATCCGCTTTAAGCACTTGTTTACGAAGACTTTGAGGCGCGTCGTAATTCACTCTGTGACTTTCAACGTTTCGCAGCCATACAAGAGTACTGAGAGAACGTTAGATCTGATATTATTTAGCATACTATAGGAGTGTCGTGCCTTGTTTACACGAGAGCACACATCCGAATCAGCACCACCATTTTTTGACATCCAGCTGCCCAAATAACAAAACTTATCGACTTCCACTTTGCTAGCGTGGAATTCTAGTGAGTTTAATTTTCGCTCCATGTCACCTAGCGATTGTGATAGGAGACAGATATCATCGGCATAGTCCAGGTCTTCTAGGCGGTGAAAAACATTCCATGGCAAACCCGATGGAGTACGGGTTACTAATTTCGTCACCCAGCCGATGACAATTGTGAAAAGCAATGGTGAGAGGCTGCAACCTTCCTTGACTCCCGAGTAGATGTTGAAAGGTTAGCCAAGTTGACCGTTATGAATGACGCGACATGTTGAGTCGCGGTAGAGCTCCCTAACGATGTTAATGAGTTTTCCCGGAACACGATAGCTAGACAAAATCTGCCACATCATGTTTCGGCCCACGCTATTAAAAGCGCGTTCAAAATCTACAAAAACGATACACAGAGGAGAGCGATACTCAACTGATTGTTCAATGATTATACGCAGGGTGTTAATTTGATCAGTACAAGAAAGGTTTTTGGGCGAAATCCTGCTTGTTCATTTCTCAAAATTGACTCTAACGCATTCCGTAAGTGCCTATCTATTATAGAGATCACTTTGTTTATGGTGTTTAGTAGGGTAATTCCTCTCCAGTTTTTGCAATTGCTCAAATCACCTTTCTTAGGAAGTTTGACTATGAAGCTTTCTTTTTACGACGATGGAATGGTTTTTAGATTCCCAGGTACCTTGATATATCGCATGCAATGTTCTCATCCAACGAAGGAGAAGCAACCCTGATGTTAAGTAACCTATTAGAGTGCACATGTGGGTTGATGGACAAAACATTCAAAACATTCTTAAAATGTTATGTCCAGCGGGTTTAATTGTTGTTCCTCCATAAGGATCAAAGAGCCGTCTATTGCCTTAACAGGGTAGTTAATGTGGTGTTTCTTGTTGGCGAGCTTACAAGCAAGTTGGTAGACTGTGCTGTATTGTCTACTATCAGCGGCTTGTTGTGCTTGTGTTGCGATGTCGCTTAGCCATGCTCGTTTGTCGTTCCTAGCTGAACAGCCAACTTGTTGGTCCAGATCCCTAAACTTCCGCGCTAATGCGCTTCGCACGGCACCCGAGGCCGTTCTACGGAACATCGCCGGCTGCTCTTCGGGTTCTCACGTCCAGCAACTATGATCGCCACATGCGGCTTAGAGCGATGTAATCAGTCTGGTTATTGGACATTTGATCAGGAGAGGTCCAGGTGGCATTGTGGATGTTTTGTGGAGAAAAATTGTGCCTCCAATGATTACGTTGCGATCAGAACATAGATCAGCAAACCTTTCACCGTTGTCATTCATAGAACCAAGGTCGTGGTTTCCCATGACATGTTCACAATCACTGTTGTCGCTGCCTACCTTTGCGTTATGGTCACCCATCAAAACAACGATGTCCGTAGTTGATCTAATGAATTATTTAGACGCAAGTAAAACGTGTCTTTTTCTTCAGAGGTGGCTTGTTCCGTTGGTGCGCAAACTTGAACAAACACGACCTGTCGAACAGCAGATTAAAGTCTTGCAATAATAATTCTATCTGATATTGCTTGCCAGTCCTGTAACGATCTTCTCGCGGCTTTAGAATGTAGAAATCCTACTCCATTCGCATGGTGTTCTCCTGCAGGCTTACCCGAACAATATTAGAATCTCGCCGGTAGATGTTTGTTTTTCCCTACTCCAGGCTATTTCACCTCACTAAGAGCAAGAATCTCGAGATGGTATTTACGACATTCTTTTGTTGTTGTTGTCTTGACGAGCGTGCGAATGTTCCAAGTTCCAAATCGTGTCCTTTTCCGTGGACAAAACGTCATTGTTGATTAATAATCGATATGTATCCGAGTCTTGTAATAGTTTCAAGAATCAATTAATTCAGTTTGAGTTGTGATTGGCCAATTGGGAGAAAAGACTTATGGAGTGCTTCGTACTTTATGGGCTACACGTTCTTTCACTCCTTTTAAAACTCGAATCTTACTGGCAAAAATATTAGCAGTACCTGTCTTGACATATGGTTGCGAAATCTACTGCAATTGCTCCTACGCATCTAAAAGGAAACTTAATGTTGCCTTTAATGCCATAGTAAGATATGTATTTGGCTTACGACGATTCGACCATGTATCCAATTTTTCCTCCCGTCTATACGGCATGACGTTTGATAATCTCCTAAAATTTCTTACACTAAGTCTCTTTTGAAATATCTTGCTTTCTCATCAGCCTATACAGCTTTACGAAAAAATTAGATTAGCTTCCTCAAACAGATCGAATCAACTAATTCTACCCCGTTTCTCATCTATGACGTCCGAACGTCAATTTTTTATACATTCAGCTCGCTTATGGAACACTTGGCCACGCCACATTAGAAGTATTGTTAACACCAATAGACTTTGAGAAAAGTTGTACATAACTTTGTTGTACATACGAAACAACTTATACCTACCCTGTAAAGAACGGAAAACTCGTTGCTGTTTTGAATTGTTGCCAATTAATAAATTAATAAGATACACGATATAACCAATCGATCTTGGTTGCTTGACTTTTCTTGACCCATTTGGCTACATAAGCACTCTGAAGAACCGCACAGCGAATACAAACAGAACACATATCACATGCTCCACAGCACTACAAAAAAAATCATCGGCGTTGCGACATCGACTTAGCGCAATATGACATCACAATTTCATACCAGAAGGAACTCCTGTTTATCGAAGATGAGTCGCATAATCAGCAGCAGCGGAAGGTTTTCACGCTTTCGTTATAGTTTCATTGTATTGTTGTTGGTCTTTTTTTTTATTTTTATATAACAGCTTAATAGAGAGCTAGGCAAAGCTGTTTTGTCCTTGCCAAAGTGTGGATAACGAACAAAACGTTCTTCTTTGTGTTGTGTATCGCACCCACCCAAGCTGTTCATTTTATGCCTTTCAAATAATCCCCTCATCGTGTGTATATCCTGAATTTGTCGACATGCAGGCAGGCAGCCAGGAAGGATATCATCCCTGTGAAGAAAAGTGCTGTAACGAAAAAAAAAAACCCCCGTCTAGACGGCACCAACAGTATACATGGTACATACGGACCCATTCTCAGCTGGATCAACTGGAAGGAAAATCTATTTGACATCGACGACAACAAGAACAGAGTCAATGAAAGCAAAAAAACATACAAGGCAGGCGAAAGTGCTGTGCGAAAAAGGATATACAAGTTTTGCTAAACGGAAGAATATTCTTTTAAGAAATGTATCTATAGGTAAACATTAAGAGCATAAGAAAAGCTTTTAAAAATAAATGAAACCGAATTAATGATTAGCATCGAAAGGGACCGCCAGGACGTAAGGGGACAGACAATTTGATTTTCGCTAACGAGAATAACGATAACTTCCACTTAGCACACATTACCTACTCGTGAACTCTTAACTCCTCATACTCGATGTGCTAATACTCATATCCTTTTTTTGTGTGCGTTACACAATTCCCTATTTTATTGTTTCTTTTTTCCATTTTCAATTGGGATCCTCGTATTAGGAACAAACTTCTTTTTCCCTCCCCGGCGACGTCAGCTTTCACGTCTCTGTTCACTGTGCTCGCTGACTGACTATCTGATTGATTGATTGACTGATTGAGTGCAATTTACATTCGATTTGTTGAATGGAAATTGGAATTCGAAGGATGTTTTAACGATGTTTTGCAAAACAAAAACAAATAACAAAATCGAAACCTAAGTCGATTCTCCATTTTTGGTTTTGGGTACGATTGTACGAGTACGCTGTTATTGGCCTTTCTGTTCATCGAAGGCATGTAACATAAAACGAAAATACCTTCCTTGAATTCAACTCTGATCCATGCAAAAAAAAGTTAAACGGATAAAATCTCTCTTATTTATCGATTTAAATGCGGCTTCGAATTCGAGGGCATTATAAAATCTGGTTTACTTTGTTCCTTTTTGAATAAATTTATCATTTACAATTTTAATTAAGAAACTGCAAGGTTCATATGTTAGGCAGTAGACATCCCGTTGGAAATTGATCTATTCTTTAATTAGTTCCGAAGTGACTAATCCAGTTATTAGTTATGGCTCTCTTATAATTCTAAACGCAGCCAAAACTTAAAAAAAAAGTTACAGGTACAACAAAACAAAATCTACAATCCTTCAAGCATAGACTTGGCCGACCTGGTTGTCGTGTTCCATAAATTCTACCGCAACTGACTTTCTGAGCAGGATCCTTTTCTCTCATGCGAGCTAGGTGTCCTGCCCACCGGAGCCTACTGAGCTTAATTTTCTTCAAGATGTCGACATCGCGGTAACGCTCGTAGATCTCATCATTATAGAGTCTCCAGGATCGTCCTTCTTCAAATACGGAGTCAACAATTCTCCGTAAGACTTTTCTCTCGAACGCGGCTAAGACCATTGTCTTATATATCAGCAGCTTGGATGTTATGGTTAAATTCCTGAATTTGAAGAGTCTTGACAGACTAAAGTAGGCTTATTGGCTGCTGCAATTGACTTGAGATAGTTAAAAAATCGCACTACTTCAAATCCGCGCTCCGCTATTTTAATTGAGGGACTAATGTTAAATCTTCTACTCGCAGACGTGGCCATTATGTACTTTGCTCTGCTCTTATTTAAGTACAGGCCCCAGATTTCATGCCACCTACTCGATCTGGATGAAAGCTTCCTGTACAGCACTTTGGTTTCTACCAACGATGTCAATATCGTCTGCATAAGCCAGTATCTGAATGGACTTATAGAGAATATTTCCTCCCGCCGTTACCTCAGAGTCTGATATCACTTTCTCCAACGCCAGGTGGAAGAGGACGCAGGCCACTTTATCCCGTTATAGAGGTTTAATGGGCTTGATAGTGATCCAGATATTTTTACTTGGCTTATAACATTGGTCATGGTCAACCTCCATAGTCGTGTCAGTTTTTTTGGAATTCATCCTCTCATGGCTTTATAAAGTTCTAATCTGACCATGCTATCTATTATAGGCGGCTTTAAAGTCTATAAAAAGATGGAATAGTGAGTTTTGAATCTTTTCATTTTCCTCATTTCTCATTTTTCCATCATCTGTCTAAGGGTATAAGTCTGATCAGTTGTTGATTTGCCTGGGGTGAAGCAACACTGGTATGGACCAATGATGACTTTAGTGTATTGGGCTATCCTCTCTTGAAGGATAGAAGAGAAAATCTTATACGCGGTACTCAACAACGTTATCCTACGATAATGGCTGCATGTTGCGGTATCTCCCTTTTTATGTATGGGGAACAGGATGCCTGTTCGCCAGTCTTCTGGCATCGCTTGTCCCTCCCACACTTGCACTATTATTTCATGAATTTCTCCTCCTATTTTAGTCAGTTCCGTTGGGATCCCATCTGATCCCGGGCCCTTATTATTTTTGAGCCGATATATTGCTCTGCTAACTTCGTCCATGCTTGGTGGCGGCAGCATAGTATAGACTCTTTGTTAGAGCTTCGGCGCCTGGTGCGGTCCTCGCTCTCTGTACTGTTTTAGTTCACGGACGAGATTCTTCTTCCTGGCTGCTTTCTTTTGCCGGTGAACTGTTTTTTCATATCTTCTGAGCTCTTTATATTCATTTTCGCGTGCCCTCGTTCTATGAGATTGTTGCATTGTTCGGTACGCAACATTCTTACGTTCAGTCGCTAGCTTACATTCGTCATCGAACCAGTCGTTCCGGTCTCTACGACTACTGCCTAAAATGGAGTCAGCAGTACTAATGACAGCATTCTTATGGCGTGTCCATTCAACTCTTCAACGCCCGGCATCTCAGCCCCAGGACTTATTCTCCCTGCATTTAGAGCGAGTCCTATCGTTTGACCGTAGTTGTTTCTGGTTTTTTCGTTGCGAATGGCAACCGTGTTTACTCGAATCTGATTCGCGGATGCTGTCTTTCTTGGTGATGCAATCCGCGTTCGGAGCACTACACGTACACCAACAAGATAGTGGTCCGAGTCGACGTTGGCACCTCGGTACGTTCGTACCGTCATCAGGTTAGGGTTGTGGCGGCGGTCTATCAACACGTGGTCTATCTGATTGCGAGTGGCTCCATCAGGAGATATCCAGGTGGCTTCGTGGATATTTTTATGCGCAAGCCTTGTACTCGCAACGACCAAATTAGTGCTTGCTGCCATCTCTATGACTCGTTGTCCATTGTCATTAGTGTTTTCGTGTAAGCTATGGGTGCCAATGTACTACCTCAATACTGGCTCCCTACCTATTTTCGCATTCATGTCCCCCAGGATGATTTTTACGTCACACTGAGGACAGGCATGGAGTTCCCGTTCGACTGATCAAAGAATTCTTATTTTTCATCATCTGGGGAATCCTATGTAGATGTGTGAACGTTTATGAGGCTTATGTTTTTAAATCTGCCCCGCACGCGAAGGGTGCATAGCCGTTCATTTACTGCTTTAAAGACTATAACGTTTCATTATAGCATTTAAACATTAAAGACCTGGACATTTAAGTTAAATGCTAGTAATTTTTTGGCTTTTTTTATAACAAAAATGATACTCGTACAACAAAAGCCCTTTTCAAGAGCGCACTGCAAACTCTAATTCTTCTTGTCCTTGTTTTGACATTTTAATCATCATAACCATAATAAGCCGCAGTGAATGGATCCTTCTGAACAACGATTTCTTCTGTTCAGTTGTTTTCAGTTTAGTGGTCCATATTGAAAAGAAAAAAAATGGAACACTCAGCAGCTGGGAACATTTTAGCTAAAGTACTGCAATGCATTGACATTACCTTTACGACATAGCACTTCAGTGCTGTCCTGATAACAATGTTATTTGCACAAAACTTCTACGATGGGTATTGAGTGAGCATTAACGAAAAAAGTCCGCGTTGAGATAAATAAGTTAGGTTTTCCCAGCAAAGTATGAGGCTCTAGTTGACGACTTTTGTATATGCTTCTAAGTAAGCTGCAGTTGCCATCCATTTTCATTTTGTCTTTTACTTTAGATATTGCGTGCAATTTTTTATTTTATTTTGTTGTTACTTGGTAATTCAATTTATGCATTTTGAAATGGTAGTCCTGCTCGCAATTTAAAATAAATGTAATTCTGGTACTAGCTGTACCTTACGAGTGTATATCGTTCCCTGTAGATTCTCGTAGAATGCAAGTTATCTATAGTGCGCGGAAACTCTGTGTTCTGTGATGATAGAAAATGGTACGGCAATGAAAACCAAACAGCAAGCGACGAGAAAAACTCATTTCCCTGTGATGTTCCTGGAGCATAAGGAGGCGACTCAAGGCCTGTAGTTGATGCAAGGATGCAAACACGAGAGGCCAGCCGGAGCAGCTTTTGCAGTGATTAAATTTGTTGTTTCGCTGCTGTGCTGTGGTTGCAGTATCCTATTAAATGCATACCAAGTGGTGTGTGATGAGCGCGTAAAGTATTAAGACAATTACTGCGCTACACTCTATCTACCCACATATTGCCAGGTAAATGTTTACCAAGGACAAGCTCAAGTATATTTTCGTTTCGCTTCCAAGTTAACTGCTGATGTGTTCTGTTCTGTGTGCGCTGTGTGTGTAGTTTGTAGTTCATCCTGTAGTTGTTCGAGGACCCGGCATACATATATATGTTCTAGGTGAGTTTAATTGGAAATCTGTGACTGTGTTTCCGAGGATTTGTGTGCTTATGTGTATGAGTGGACATGTTCGCTGTGTAATTCGCTTGTTCTTACCGTTTATTGCAGAAGTTGTCTGTTTTTAAGGCAGCAGTTCAACTGAATATATACCCGTGTCTTAAATTGGGGACAGAGAGGACGGCACGATAAGCAAACGGGTTCATTTGTGGTTTAATAATCTTAGAAGTATTGATATTGTCTAGAATTCAATAAGGAGAACTCTAGATGGAAATTGATTTCTCACTTGCTAATATACAAAATTTCAACACAAAAAGTTAGACTCAAGTACAAAAGCGAACCTCAAGACTCCAATTGATTATGAAAATATCTCGCCACGCTTGTGGAGTAGGGCCGGACAGCTACAATTAATTCCAAATACGAAATACAAATTTGTAATTGTGACTGTTACATTACTTTTTAACTCCATTCAAGCTTCCACTTTCATATGAGTTTTTAAAATCCCAGGAAACCAAACAGAGATTCTGATTAACAAAAAAGAATATTTTTAATAGCCTCAACAGAAACTTGAACACTATTAGTAAGATTTTATTCTTTCCGTATGTTTCAGAAGGCGCCAACAATTTTTATCTGATTGACTACAACAGTGGTCACATGTACCTTGTCTTAACTTAATATAAACTGCCACGTCTTGCAGATATCTAAAGACTTTACAATTCAAAGTGGGGTCCAACAAGGTTGCATATTATTACCACTGTTGTTTTTAGTGATAAGCAATGACTTCCTATGAGCAGTTATAACAACAGATACTCTTTTTTTTATTATTAGCTTACGCTTCTAAGTATTCGCACCCTTATAATTCCTAGACACATCGTGGGCTTCGAAATATTTGGATAGAAGAAGGAAACAAAGTGTTGTGGTGATGGAGTTGAGTTCACCCCCGAGCACTCACAAACTAGAAAATTGTGCTCAATCCACATTGACACTGACACTCTTCATTAAGCACATTGACTATATGCACATGATATATATGCGAATTATGATCCTGCATCAATATTTGAAAGCTGAAGCATGTAATGTCGGACTGAGGATAAGAAAGGATAAAACAAAAACCCATTTCACCAATTCAGATTCTACGTTTCAAGTTATCTTTGCTGTGCCCTAATTCTCTAAGCATTTAGAAAATGTAAACTTAAAGTTAGCACACGAAAAGTAATTTTTCGCAATATCTAACGCTCTGTGGACGCCGTTGCTCTAGTGGTTAGTGCGTTGAACTTCTAGGCATGAGTTTCATGGTTTGATTCCCAGAAACACCAAAAATCTTTTTTACGGTCCCACCTCTCGCGAATCTCTAAGAAACGTCCAAGACTAATGATTGTCATGAAAAGCTTCTCAATTCGCCTTTCGGATACCAAGCAGAGTGTTAGTGTGAAAAATATAAGACGCACAACATGAATGGCCCTCAGAAGCTAGACCCTGGACCGCATCGGTCTATCGCGCCAAATATTATTGTTTTGACGTGACAACGTCTCAGTACTAAAAAGTAAACTGGTATGTGAGATACTGTTCAGTGAGATACTGTTAAGTGAGACGCTGTTAAGTGAAACACTGTTAAGTGAGACACTGTTAAGTGAGACCCTGTTAAGTGAGACACTATTATGAGACACTGTTAAGTGACTCACTACTAAGTGAGACACTGTTATGAGACACCGTTTAGTGAGACAATGTTTAGTGTGACACTGCTAAGTGAAATACTATTAAGTGAGACACTGTTTAGTGAGACCCTGTTAAGTCAGACACTGTTAAGTGAGACGCTGTTAAGTGAAACGCTGTTAAGTGAGACACTGTTAAGTGAGACACTGTTAAGTGAGACACTGTTAAGTGAGACACTGTTAAGTGAGACACTGTTAAGTGACGCATTAAGAAGTGAGACACTGTTAAGTGTTAAGTTCTTAAGCGATTCGTATGAAAATCGGTATGTAGGACTAAGATACGACTAAGACTTCTTTCTATGGAAACTCTGGAATATGATCATTATGGTCTGGAATTTCTGGAACAAAGCAATTTCTCAAGCGATTCGCATGAATTTCGGAATGTAGGGCTAAGATGCGACCTTTAGACTTGTTCCTATGGAAACTCTGGAATATGGTCATTAAGATCTGGAATTTTGGAAACTATACCATTTTAAGATTTTGGGAAGTCCGTTCGTGTATCCGTTCTTGTTTTCTTTCGTCCCGTGCAGACGTTGACACAGCCTACCCCACTCTTTTTATAACGCTCCATCAACATAAAATCCTGTCCTTGTTAAGTTTACACACATTTTAAATCTGTGTAAAGTTTCCACATTACAATTTATCATAGTTTTTAGAGAATTGGAGAGAGTCTACAGTTTTCTTTATTTAGGAAGCATTGTCTCTCGGCGGACGGTGCCGGGGTGGTATTAGAAACACTAAAGCTGCTTATTCGGAATGTTGGCACAAGTATGAAAAAGCAATATATAACCTAAGCTACGATTGTTTCGCTCCAATCTTAGCTTAATACGAGAACAGGACGGGACTAGAACCTCAAGACATATAAGTTGGATATGAAACGGTCACAGCTTTGCAGGATATGCCATGTTGTGGAATCCAACTACCCAATAAGGCAGGCAAGTGCGATGTCTCAAGAAGACTTGACGTAGAATAGTTGAGGAGTTATTATAGCATTTGAAAAGTTCGCGAATGAGTGTTGCAGATAACTTGACACTACGAAGGGTGTGTCACCAGAGTTAAAAGAACCTAACAACAACGCCTATTAGTAAAATACCTACCATAACAGATTTATTGTTTAAATGTGTTACTGAACGCCTCATTATTGTTGTAATAAACGGAATCATTTTCTGCATTCTAGTGGATACAATGATATTCTTTTGCAAAATGCAAGTGTTTGCCCAAAAAAAGAGGAAGAGAACAAGGAGAGACAGGCAACTTTATAGTATAAGTACCCATTATAATAAAATTTAATTATTTCTTATTCGTTATAAAGCACTCGCTGGTCTCTTCATTATTCTTCATCTAGTCTACCAAGTGAATTACAAATTTCATCATTAATATCAACAAAATGACTGAAAGGTGACTTTTTACTATGTCGTCGTCCTTTATGGTCATTATTTTTACACTCGTCCGCGCACAAATAAACGTAAGAACAAATAAATTTTCTTCAGTATTCCCTCAGAATATGCATAGTTACATGAGTATGTGTAAGTGTGTGTGCGTTTGTGTATGTGGCTGTGTATTAAGTCCTCGTAATTGTAATCTAATCGCAAAATGTCATCAACGGAACAAGTTCGCGTACACGAGAACCAGTGAAACAAAGGATTACGCTCTGCAACGGTTGTGTTTATTTAGTTGTGTTCGTGCTACACTGCGCCCTTGTATGTTTGTTCAGCAGGCGAGTCGCTCTGGGTCATTGCTATTGTAACAAGGCTTGCTGTGCATGTAATTAGTATTAATCCCTGTTGATTATGTAACTCTTGGAATGTGACGTTCCTTTGTCTAATTTTAGTGAATACAATCTTGTGGGACTTATCGCCGGCAACCTGCTCGGCGCATGATGCTTTGTTTATGTTTTGTTGCATAATCCATAATACATGACCATAGATGTATTAATTTTCCTGTGGCATTGATACACTTAGGAGTTTTACTGTTTAATTACGGTCCATTGCTCGTTTACTCGATACTAGGTTGCTCGTTACTCGGTTGCTCATTACTCGGTTGCTCGTTAATTGCAAAAGCTATGCATTCAATTATATTGTTATGTTAATTATGCTCAATACTTATTACTTGATTACTTTGTGTAAGATATGCGATAAGGAATTAATTAACGAATTTAAAAAAAATTTAAATTTTTGCTCTGCACAAACGACTTCACACTATTGCTGTTAAAAACTTTTGTCATCCGTTGCTTTGCAGATGAAAAACAGGCAGTACATAAAATAGTTTGAATTTCTTAAGCTCTTCATTATAATTCCTTGTTAAACAGGGTTTTCCGGTTTGGATGCTAATCTTTAAGGGGATTATTTATTGATTCAATCACTGACACATTACAGTTATAGAAAAAAAACGGTTTATAAATACGAGAACGCCAATTGGGCCTTAAAACCTTTCCGAAACTTAACGTAGACTTGTCATGCCGTACCTTATAAATCCTACCGCAAAGGACGTTACTGCTGCTTTACCTTTTTTTAATTGCGTGTTTGATATTTTTCCGCAATTACGACGTGGGTGCTCATTCTTATTGGTATGAGAGACTTTAACACTTCCAGGACTAAGTCTGTCAAAACGAAGGAGGTGCGATGAAATAACCAGCAAAGAAGCTAATGCTTTCGGTTTTACGAGGTAAATGCCACTGAGGTCATCCGAACAAAATTAAGATACCCAGAAATGATTACAATACCCACCTTCGGCGAGTCATATTCCGTTGGACCGTTGCGATCCAAGGCCGTTGTGACCACGACTCACGGCCATTTGTGTTGTGCATGTATAGTTTTGGACACAAATGGAAAGGACCTACAATTTAAGGCCGGATCCTAACGGCGAACTCTCGGAACGTTTGTCATACATTCGCGATAGGTGGGACAATGTGAAAATTACTTTTGGTGTTACTGGGATTCAAACCACGAACCTGCGCTTTTCCACTGAGCCACGGCGCCCAATGTGCCTATGCCTCTGAGTATTAAACACTCTACAGGACAAATCTACTTTGGTACACTTATGGTTGCTCAAGCTCAAGCGAAATAAAATAACCAAGACTACTATTTTATGCGGCTGTTATCAAAAACCAGTCGGATTAGCAGTAGATAGCGAAGACTGCGAAGTAAATCAACAGCACATCTTCAGCTGCTAACGGCGGAGTAAGCGGAAAGCATATGTGAAGAACAGCTCGGGCTTGTAGTAACTAGCGAAGACTGCAAAGTAGATCAACAGTGATTTGTTAGACTACTACACGAAAAGGTTTGTTCGTAAAAAAGGGGTAGTTAGTGGTAGACCCCCCCCCAAGAAGAATCTACTACGTTTCGAAAGAAGGATCTTCTTGATTATTTGTGTTTTTCGCGTCCTATGTCGTCATTTATTTGCTTCGAATTGGTAGGAATTTTATTATACCTGGCGGGAAACAAGAAATCGTCAATATACACGGGGGTAACCCTGACCATGATCCAATAATTTAAGCTTTTGGACTCGCATTGTTTAGTTTCGTGATCGTTTTCCATGTTGCTTTTTTCAATGAATCAGGGAGAATTCTGAGAAAATAAATTGAAACCGACAATAAACGTAAGGAATGTGATGTATTGCAAATTACATTCCTTCGATTTTTGAATTGCAATAAATTTATTTTTTATAAAAAATTTTATTGCCGTGGTGCAAGTCACTCAGGGAGTTCTCCCTTGGCAATAAGTTTAATTAAAATAAAGGTAGCTGACTGACTGACTGCCGCACTAAATTGATTGGTAGCCATGAACTACCGACAACTATGAACCAATCAAACTAGAGCGGACCAAAGGCTAGACTCATGCATAACCATATGGATAGATTACTAAGTATCTCTAGAGATCTGGAATCAAATTTATAACACTCCTTCACGCATATAACATATTCAGAATATTGATGGAGCCTACGACCTAAATCCCAAATCAAAATTTCACTGCCGTTGTGCATTTCATAATCCCTCCCATCAACTTGGTTCTTAGGTATGATTCGTGACTGAGTTATAATGCACGTACACAGAGGCTGATTTATCTTCCACAAAATCACCTTTTCCGACACACACATACAGACTGATAATACACCTAATATATTCCATGATGGAAAACTTGGGCACGAAGTAATTTAGTTGATCCTGTGGGAAATATATAATACCTTAAAGAAACGTACCGTTCCATGCAATGGATTTCGTAGATGGACGTTTTTGTCGTCGTCTTGTACTCTTGTCAGTCTCTTCATTATTATAAAGAGGGCGCCATATGAAAAATTAATTCAAGCGCACAAGGGCTCGTATATAAGTATGACATTCACATGCACGAACATAGGACACACACACATAAGTATGCGGTTGGCATTTGCTGAATAAAAACCCAGGAAGATTTCCTCTTAAAATACTCGTATAGAACGCTTAGAGTGGTCTGCAATTTCCTGCACAGAACATTGCCGCTTAGCTTTCCAGAAAAAAATTACCAACATTATCTCGAAGATATTAGTATTATTAATTGACATTTCATTTAAGTTGTACATAAAATCTTGTTTTATGGAGCAGTGGGAACAATTGGAGAATTTCCGTTAAATAATTTTCAGCCGGATTTCTTTTTCAACCTAATACCTAGTGTACTTTCATTGAATATTTGTAAGATTTTGGAAGGGCGATGTTGCGGTTTTGAGTGAGTGAGTGTAATCCAATAAATAAATAAATAAAAATAAAATATATTATTTGCAGGTGGGGGAATGTTTTAGTACACCACCACCCCGCAATGGTAACAGGAAGGCGTAGGTTCATGAGTACGGATGGCGAAGTGCCCAGGATCAGCTAGTATTAAATAAAAAGATTCCTAATTGTCGAGTTGGTAACTCTTCAAGTGATTGACATTTTTTGTCCGTATTTTCCGTTTGAGTTCGCGCTTTCAATTACCAACATTGGTCCGAATTTTAAGCATCAAAGATAAAAAAAAATGTTTACGAAATTTGTTATTGCAAATTCATGTTATTGCTCCAGTGGCCATGAGATATGTCTACGTTTTCCGCTTTAGTTTATTTTATTGCACAAACAAAAGCCCCTAAAAGTATAACGCTACTATACGGATTCAATACGAGTTTCCTTCTGTCGATTTGTGGACCAACATCCATTTGGAACGGGCTTTGTTTTGTTTTAAAATCGGACACACACACAAACTTATCCATACCCACACACATAAGCTCAGTTGAAATGATCTGAAACTGCATCACGCTTGTTTCCGTCATTCCGTTTGCTAACCACGTTTAGCCCGGATCGGATTTTTAGAGTAGGTACACAATAAGGATAAATCGGGAAAACTTACTGAAAACTTATTGCATCCTGTGTTTGTGTGTGTGTGGTGGTATTTTGTCCAACAGCAATATAACATCAGGACATAAGCTGGGCTCCGATTCAATGTACTGAGAGTGCCAGTTCCCAGCGAAAAAAGAAGAAGGAAACAGCGAATTTGCCACGAATGTATCCCTCACGTTTCATCAACGTCACCAGCATTATCGTAATCTTGGTGATTCAAAGCAAATGCCCTAAATGGAAAATTCGAGTAATAAAATTCAGTAAATCCCACCATATGATGCACTGATGTGAAATGCAGTGCAGCTGCAGGTACATGTTTAGTACCTTTTGCTGGGATGTAAAATTTATTTTGTTGTTATTCACCTATTGGTCTGGGTCCAATCTGCAAGCTGATGACGGTGGAAGATCGATGGACGAGGACAGAATGAAGCATTCTAGTGAAAGACACACACACGAACACTGTGCAGCCTAATATGAAATCAACATCATCGGCGCCATATTGAAAATGCTGACTTATCCCGAATGCAATGATGAAAATTTGAATACAGATTGGAAATGCACCGAAAAACAGGATTTGATCGAAAGGTAACAACCTTTAGTAGCAGGGAGGACTATGAGATTCGATGCAGCAGCTCTCTCATAGCATAGCTTCCAGCCCACAATCCATCTGATACGTCCGATGCTCTATTACAGATGCAAAATATGTGCACATACGAGGGAATAAATTATATTCTCCCATCGAATCGATATATTCTATGCGGGACGGCAACCGGGAAACATCTATGCTGAGAATGCTCTGTAGCAGTGATGGAGTTGGCTGGGGAATTATTTAAATATGCTGGCGAGGTTTTTATTGGAATTGATGGGTTCGAAAATTGCAAGTCATGTAGATTTGGACCAAAACTCTGGGTGTTGTATTGGAGACATGAAGAGTCCAACACGAATACGGATTTGAATTTAATTTGCAATTTCACAGTTTGATTTTTGAGTACTTGCAGACCGTCACGACGGTTTAGTATATTCACATAGAGTGAGAGACAGATGACGAAACCACAGACATGCAAACAGTGAAAATATGTCATGCTACATAACACTGATGGATGAACTGTTTAGAGGCAATTATTGTGCTGCATAACCCATAGACTGAATTGATTTTAACCAAGACATTTGTAACAGTCAGCAAGAGCTCAAAATTAAAGAAAATAACAAAAGTGTCTTTCAAATTAGGTTTGAAGTTGCTGGACATGCGTCTTTTGTTAATTTTTATTAACTTAGTCGCCCTCTTACTCGTCAAAGTACTCGATCTAAAAGGGAAATTTGCCTTCGGATATTAAAATTTTTAGGAAATAACACAAGTCCTTACCACTGTTGAGACAATTTTATTCCAAATAACATTAAAAAGGAAAGATTTCTTTTCTGTCAATCCGTCACCCGGTTTATACCCATATTCTAATTGTAGCTTGATAGCGCATCTAGCGGCCGTCTTCCTAATGAAGACACCTACGTGGGACACCTGAATATTTTTGACTTAATTCTCGAAAGATACATGTTTTGTACTATCCCGGACTCCATGTCCAGGGAGTAGTGTTTCAGCAGGTTATTTAAGGCAGAAATATTGGACCGAGAACGATAAAGGTCTGATCTGTTACACAGACGCGTCGATTCTGAAGCGGGAGCTGGGATATTCGGACCCAACACCAAAGTCTCTATAAAAATGGGTAAGAATCCATGCCATTTAGGTCTGCGCTAGTATAAACCTTAGTAAGGATATTATAGGTGCTACGATTTATATCTTTTCAGATAGTCAGGCAGCACTGAAAGCGCTATCGTACAGCATAATGGACTCTTAATCAGTTAGATCCTGGTACGATGCAGTGCAATCCATGGCAGGGCTTAACAGGTTGAAGCTCGGTCGGGTCCTTGGTCACCAGGGTGTTGCAGGCAACGAACATGCAGATGAACTAGCCAAGGCTGGTTCAGAATCTGCGTTCCTAGGACCAAATACTGTGATATCAGCTGGGTTACCACCACAACAATGATTAACAAATGGGAAGGTAAAATTCGTCTGGCCAACTGGGATAATTTCCCAAGGCTTAGACAATCCAAACGGCCCTTTTCATATAAGGGCTTTTATAAACCTTATCAATGTTCCTGCACACCGAAGCCTACCGAGATTTATTAATAGTATAATAATAATAAATTAAGCAAATGTATATAATTCAAAGGTTAATAATCATCTATCTGTTTATACAGTAAATTATTAGATTTATTTTTATTATTATTTCAATACATAATTTCGACGAGCACTGTAGATCTGATATAATCAAAGTTTAAATTTGGTAGAGTTGACGTAACTTCAAACATTTGCACATATATATTGATAGATTAATTTCAAATAAAGCATTTATTGGAAGATCAAAAAAAATAAAGGCACAAGAACACTTCCTTGCGGCACACCACAGTTATTGGATAGTATGTTACTATTAGCACTATTCATTGTCACCAATTCTTTTGCGGTTATATAGATAATACGATAGGCCCCGAAAACCATAACAATATAACTTATCAAGAAGCAATCTATGATCTATAGAAGGTTGTGAAGGTCTACATGTGTATTCTTGATTATCAAAAACTCTATTAAAAAAAACAATTCTGGATTGAGTTCATCTGGGTCACTTTTTCCAGCGAAACTCTAGCTGCACGTGCACGAGATTACAATCAGGTTTGCTTTTCTGTAACTAACATTCCGGCACATAGTCATTTTGATCTTTATACATTTTAGCGCCTGTACTGTTTTGAATTATCACTGGCTATATTTTTTCCGTCTGAATACGAAAACAGTCATTGCGACACAATAACTAAAATTTGAACCGGGTATCTTCTTTTTTTAAAGCGACGATTTACCTCAATGTCTATGGAATTTTAATGCTTCTTGTACTTTTATTACTTATAAACCATTTTATTACAATTAACCTTTGCAGCAGACCTAAAGTCGTAATGAAATTCCAATTGTACAGGGAATAATATTTCATATTACGAGTATAACAAATGCACAAATTTCCATTATGGCTCCGTAAAGTGCTATTTATCGACAGGATAAATGTTTCAAGCAATCCGATCAATGCGATAAGGATACTGTTATACACAGTACTCAACCATCAGCCACTCGATCATTTATAGGTATAATCGCTCGAATCCACTGCAGACAAACAATTGCACAGAGAATAGGTACTTAGTGTAGAAGGAGTTTGGTTCACCGCTGCTGAAATTTTCCTCTTGGATTTTGGAAATCCCCGGAGTTTAATTCGAATGTATTCTAAAGATTTGTCGAACTCTGGAGATATACATTGTACAGCATTAGAAATGATTGTCAGACCTATAGAGTAGAGGAGTACCTCAGCAAATATTTGTAGCATTGCTATTACTATATGCATACTCTGCATTACAGTCTACTAGCCAATAAATTTCTCCATCTCGCGTATATGAATTGTATCTCCTTGCACGAGTATATGTATTAGGTCACCCTGAAGAACCAAAAATCGCCATCAAAGTCGAAATCCATAGCACAGTATCGGTTAGATTTTAATCATTCGTAGCCGAATGTCGAAACCTCTACTTGAGCAAAACCACATCTAGAGTAGGGACAAATTTAAATGGAAATGGAAAATAGCGCAGAGGGATGTCCTGTGAAATTAAAAGGAAAATGCGCTTTTGTGCAACTGCGAAACATTTGTCTATATGTGCATGCACTATATCAGAGAAGAGCTCCCAAGATGAAACTAATGTATTACGACTGGGATGCTGGGTGCGGGATGACCCATTTATCTAAAAGCATCCATAATGTTTTGTCAGCACAAGCACCAAAGGGAATACCATATTCGTGGAGCGGTGTGTGGTGTGCGGTATGTGGTATGCTGGTTGGTTGTGCACGTACATGACAAAACAGAAGTACAGGATTTGCCTTTTGTTACATACTTCCCCGCCGCAATACGGAATTTTCTGGAATTGACAATTCAAATACCAGTATTGTTGCAGCAATATCCGGTGCACTCGTTACATCGCACTTGGACAATAATGTCGTTGGAAATCGTTAAGCCCATGTGTGTGTCCGTGTAGTGCGCAACAAAAGGATCGAGTTTGCGGTGCTGTGCACATCAAGAATTAAACTTTCATTTTATTCTAAATATTTAGTTATGAAATGATTCGGATGTTTGTGGTAGTTCTGTTGTTCTTGTACATATACATTTTACCGTAAGCAAAGAGCATTACTTTGATCTCAGTACTTAAGCGAAGTCCTTTGCAGAAAATGCAAGTGAAGTACCTGACTGTAAGTGTGTTGTATGAAATTGGGACATTTATTCAGTTGTAGAGCATATACGACTATACCAGCTGGTATACGAGGGTTTCCTTTTATATATCGGGACTGTAGTGCTACCATCTGGTAGCTGACATCTATATCGTAAAGTTTGACATTTCCTTTTAGTGCAACAAGTAATTGTATGAAAATTTCGATTTTCGGGTACCAACTTTTATGTATACATCGACAGACGCCACACAGTCCTTTATTATTTGGTAATAAATGCCAAAATATCTTTTTTTGATGTCATAGTATTTTTTCTTTTCCACGCATCATACGTGTCACATGCGATTAGCGACACAGGTCGCACTCGGGATATCAAAATTGGCCACTGACATTGAGCTGCTAAAAATTTTGCCTTCTAGGTCGTGCGAAAGGTGGTTTAAAATGACATCAAAGAAGTCGAAAAAAAATGTCCACCCCACGCCATACGTGTCACACGTGGAATATAAAAAATTATATTTGGGACTTAAGACACTCATCAGCGAACTAGGACGTGCTTAAGGTGGTCCGAAAGGACTTCACGAGAACGAGGAAATCGCGACATTTCCACCCATCACATGCGCAACATGCGAAACGCGACACACGTCACACGTCACACGCGGAATAAAAAAAAATCTATTTGGGACTTAGACACTCACAAAATTTAATTTCTCTAGGTCGTGCAAAAAGAGGTTAAAAAGATCTCAAATTCAACCCATCTCACGCGATGCACGCGAAACTTAACACGTGTCACAAGCGGAATATAAGAAATGCTCAAAAAATTTCTTCTGAAAAAAAAAGCAAGCCTGGAATTTATTTGGGTTAAATTCCACCTTATTCGAACTGCCCCAATCAAGAAGGACTTGAATGTTTGACAGAATAGCCGTATTCATTAAATCTCGCGTGCGAGAATTGCATTCTTTTTGACTGACAAACTCAATGGAAGCCGATAGAGTTGTATTATCAGCAAATGATTGGATATCACAGGTTGTAGAATACAGTAGATAATTAATATATATATTAAGAAAAGCGTAGGCGACAAGGATGAAACTTGTGGCACGCCAACATTGATCATATGCGAAGATGAGGAAACACCATTCAATATAACTTTTATTTTGTGGTTCCATAAATAATCTTCAAGCCATGCAAAGGGAGAGGTGTCTAAGTTAAGCGCACGATTCTTACTACTAAGACATTCGTGCCCTACTTTATCAAAAGCCTTAGAAATATCCAATGACACAACGCTGGATTTACCTAGATTTTCAATGCTTCGCTCCCAACAACGAGTCGCATGCACGTCATGAGTTCACCCGATGAGAGATTTTTCCGAAATCCATACTGCACATCGGATAAGAGAGCATTCTGGTCCAGATAGCTTATTAGTTTGTAATTAACGATAGATTCCATCACCTTCGATAGAAACAACAACAAAGCAATAGGCGGTAGTTTGTAGGTGTAAATTTAACACCAATTTTCGGGACGGGCTCAATATTCCCCATTTTCCAAATTGAGTGGATAACACTTGTCTTCATTGAGAGATGAAACAATTGGCTATGTACCATGTAATCTCTTCAATAATAATGGCGGAATACCGTCGGCTCCAGTTGCTTTATAAGGGTCAAGTTTCTTAAGAATCTTTGAAACAGCCCATGGCTGGAAATATAATTTAGACATACATGGGCCAACATTCTGGAGAATTCGTGGGCTTTCGTTAGATAATGGAAGGGTAGACGCACAAGCGAAATTTGAAGCTAAGAGATTTGCTTTCTGAATAACAGTTTTATAGAAAATACCATTATGGAACAAATAAGGAATTGATGAAGTCTGGTTAAAAGGAACCAGAGCAGCAAACGACTAAAAGCTTCGACCGTTTGAATCTGAATAAAACATTTTTCGCATGCTATCCAAATTATTCTGGCCTTTTTGTTTAAAGCGTTTCCTCTGTTTCTGGCTATTCGAAGTTTAACAAGATTTTCTTCGGAAGAGCAATAATAAGGGTCTAAATGGGTTGCTTCATTACTAGCGACTGTTAGCTCTTCTGAAAATTGCTCTTCTTAGTGGAGAAAGGAATAAAACTTTTAATACCTAGCAAAATAGTTGACGTGCTATGTAGTGAATCTTCATCAACATTATTGTTGGAAAAGCAAGAGGTTCAATCATATGAGCTATAAAATTGGTCTGTAGGTCCCAGTTAGCTTTTTTGAAGTGCCAGAAGTCTTGCACGATTAGGCCTTATAAGGGCTGGGGTAATCAAAAATTTGGCAAATACCAGAGTGTGGTCGGAAAGACCTAATGGGGCAGATAAATCAATTGAATATTTCTCTGGCATAGTAGTTTGAAATAAATCCAATAGGTGATTGACCAGTTATACTGGGATATCTAGTTGGCTTATCGACAAGTTGAGAGAGAAGATTGATATTTGAAAAGGTCATAACCAAGTATCATTGTGGAAATTGAAATCGGCCAAGACTACCAATTCTATGATGGTGTGTACTGTGTACTGGTAAATCTTGTCTATCGCTATCGATAAATAATCAAACTTTCATTACTATTGTTATTAGGTGACAAATTAGGATAACGATAAAGCGAACAAATAAACGTCGAATGGTTTGAAGTTTTTATTTCAATCCATAACGTATTCAAAAGGGGATTACAGTGCAGAACAATAAATTAAGGCACGCACAACTACCGAGCCGATAAGCTTACCAAAATTCAGCTTCTGAAACTACAAAAATATGTAAAAATCAATATAAATTAGGAGAGTTGAGTTTTTTTTTAATATAATTGTAATTTTTGGGAAACCCCACTTTTTGAATGATGTGATTAATTATTACAAAGTTATCCTGTGTGCCAGTAGCTTAGCTCTCTACCATGTTTTATTTCTCTTCGATTTGCGAATGCATTTCGATTTCAACTTGACCCCAATGTAAAGCTTAAGTTTTGAAAAAATATCGGATAATGTCCTTACAAATTTTATTCCTTGCTCTCCAAGTCTGTTCCAATTCGCAACACCCACGAGGTTATACTCCCCTGACTTCCTCATTTGCACTATGCGATTCACTAATCTTTCATCAATTATGAGCATAATTACTGCAATATGCGATGCATCAGTCATATTTTATGTAAACCTCATTCACAATTCACATCAGGTTACTAACCCAGGACTGCATACAACAGACTTGAAAGTACTTATGCCAACGATTGTGAGCGTTTTGTATAGTTCTGTGGTTAGCGGAGGCTAGGTGTGGTGGCTCTATAGCCAGCCAATTATGATTGAAAGTTTCACTTTCACATTAACCTGACTCGTGCTCGTGCCGTGAGGTTGCGTATCCTAGGTGCGGATGCCAAAATCTCCTTTGGTGATTTTTGCTAAACTTCTGGATGCACTTCAACATAGCAGATACAGTTCGACGTGTTGTGTGCATTACATTGCGAAGCTGCTGTATGAGCGATGCCGAGCTAAGCGGGCACTCATAAGACAAGAGTGCATCCACACACACCATCGTCAGTGCTCATCCATTGTGTGCGCGTGGGTGCTATTCGAGTGAATCGTTGACCCAATTACAAATTTGAATGAAGATGTAAACGTCGCTGGTACAAGTATTATACTGCATTTACTTAGAAATGCTTTTCTTTTTGAGTTTGGAGCTTGAATAAAACTCACACTTGCACAACATGATGTGGATCTCGGTTACAACTCTTAGCTGATGCTTATTGCCCAACTTATGGTGCACAGAGCACAACAGCAGCAGCCTCAACTCAACTGAACTCATCCCACTCAGGTGTTTAAGGTGTTTCCAGACCTCGATAATTGCAATTAAAGCAGTTGGCGTGTGTTCAGTGGTCCTCTAATGGAGTTATCACATCAGTATCATCAAGTGATGCCCTGCATGTTAGCGTTCTTATGTGATATGCTCATTGTGATGCTTGTGCATTGTTCCCTAAAAAGTTTGCATAAAGCACTCATGCGTGAGAGAAGATACCAGGAAGACGATTATATTGCATATTCTTACCTAACTTGCTAGCTAATGAACATTTATGGCAAGTAGTTTGTGTTTGTGTATGTGTCCCTGTTTCTGCTTTTGTGTTGAGTAAAGATCTGAATTGTCAGTAGGTACTTTGCTTGCTTACGTAACTTGTTGTTGTATTCCAATTGTTGTGTTGCATTAACAGAACTATTGTTCCAGATTAGTTAAGTGGGTAAAAAGCTGGATATTCCAATTTTGTTGGCACTTATCTTTCAAGACACTCATCACCGTTATATATTGGACTCTACAACTGGTTCAAGTTGATCTGCTTAAGTTTAATATTGAGAGGCACTCAAGCTTTTGTTAGAACTATGTGTCATTGTGTTTTCTATTTTTCAAACTATACAAGCAGAATCGATATAATACAGCATTTAGATTTCATAATTTGGTATTAAATTTTGTCTGCTTGGCATTGAGGCGCCTATGATGTTTGAGGCTTATGTTATAGCCTCGTTTATGTAGCATAAACATTAAAGAGGAGTTACAAAGTTACATCAGAGCTTGCGATCACTTTCTCAAACTACAATTTGAAGTGGTTGCAGGTAAGTTCATATACTTCTTGGTCATGGTCATGGTCATGGTCATCCTGTAGAGTTGTGTCAGTTCATTTGGGACTAGCTTTTCCCGGGCACTCCGCCACCTCCACACATGAATTACCGACTTGCCATCTCTACCACGAGAGGGGTGCCTAAACCTAAACAAAGCATCACCACGATCGTATTCGCACTATCTGGTTTACCTAAATTTTGCATACTCTGTGAAAGTTTCAGCTCAACCGACTGTCAAGTTTTTGAGTTTTAGTGTCGACATACAGAAAACAGACATACTTTACATACTTTACAGTACGTACAAAGCAGTGCAGCATAAAGACCACAGTCATTATGGCGTGATATTCGTACAGCTCAGAAACAGCGCTGCACACAGTCGTTATGATGCCCGACCGTGTTTTCGTCGACTTTAGTTATTTAGTTACAAAGTTGGTCGCCACGAAAGTTACTTTTATTAATTAATAAAAAATATATAGCCTATGTTCAGTCTAAAAGTCCATTCTAAATACTGATGAAAGAATTTTTTAAATCGGTCTAGTAGTTTCGAAGATTCCCTCCTACACACAAACCATCTTTACCACTTTATAATACTAGTATAGATGTCGAATACTCGCATTTCTTTATAAAGTTTAACTTTAACTTAATAACAGGTGGCATGGAACCAGAAATACGCGCACGGTTGCTTAAAGCCAACAAAGAGTCTGCCAAGACTCTTCAAATCCAGGAACTTGACCATAACATTTAATCTGCTGGTATATAAGACAATGGTCATACTAGTACCTACATATGGATCCGAGACTTGGGTGTTGGAGCCGCGTTGTAGAGAAAAGTTGGTCCCGTATGTGGGGAAGGACTATTCCGGATACTCTATAATGATGAGATCTACGGGCTTTTCCGCGATGTCTACATCGTGATGAGAATGAAGCTCGCTAGGCTCCGGTGGGCAGGACACCTAGCTCGCATGAGCGAAGAGGATCCTGCTCGGAAAGTCCTTTAAACGACAACAAGGACGGCTAAGCCTACGCTGGAAGGATGGCGTAGACCAGGATGCCTTGAGTTTAGGGATGCCAAACTGGATGACATCGGCTCAAAATCGGCACCGATGGAGAGACTTTTTGCGAGAGGCCTGGACTGGACCCCGGTTGTAAGCCAAATATGATGATGATGAATTCTTGAGTGATTGAAGGTATATCTCCTCGACGAGCCGAGCTTACCGATCTTGATCCTCCTGTGTCGATAACAATAACACCCTGCTTATCATCATCCAACAATGTGCGGAATATCGATCAGCACTTCACCTGCTGTTCCTTGATTTCGAAAAGCGTTCGATAGTGTCAACGGAGGATATGTCTGGCTGGACTTGCGCAGAAGGGGCTAACCACACAAACTTATACTTGTTATTAAGTCAATGTGTGTGTGATCAAATTGCCAAGCTTTGCATAGAGGAATATTGTCAGAGATAAGTCCAAAGCGGGGTGCGACTAGCATGTATCTTGTCATCGATATTATTTTTATTGCTGATAAGTGATATGCTCCTTGCTGATCTATCGATTTGTACTCAAGGCATTCGCTGGAATATCTAAAGTCAAGAACCTCGACTTTAGATGATGATATCTACTTATTATCATATCAGATGAAATAATAGAACTTCCTCAAATTACAGTTGATATGGAGAGGAAAGTAAAGTTTGTCGGGTGCTGAAGATCAACACCACCAAAACTGAAATTATCAGCCTTGGAGGTACCACACAAGTAAGCATTATAGCCCATCTGATGGGGAGGGTAAAGTATTTTCAATACCTTGGAGGTATCGTTTCGAAGAACGTCCGCGTTTGGTTAACTGTATATACAATGAGGAATCAATGGGTGCAGAACCTGGAAAATGTCGGCCACGATCACAAGAAAGCTGTTAATGTTCCTAAATCGGTATTTACGTAACATCTTACGGAACTTCTTTCCTAGCCACATCTCCAACGCGATGGTACATAATAGAACGGGTCAAAATTCTATTGATATCACAATTAAGAGATGAGGGTGGCATTGGTTTGTCATACATATCGAAAAGGCGTCACCTCCATTCCTTGTCATGCGATGCCATATGGAACCCAGAGTGGAAGTAGAGCGGGTGGATCCAGACACACATGGCGCATTGGTCGAAGAGGAGTCACAGATGCTAGGAAGAAATTGAGCTGCGATATATTTCCAGCAACCGCACAGGAAGGCACGTATACATTGTGAACGCCCTGAAACCCATGAGGGGATATATGACCTATGTAAGTAAGTGGTTACACTATATGATGAGCAGTGATGATATGCCGAGAAAAAAAGTCCCTATGTCCGGATTAAAAAAAGCAAATTTGCAGACTTTGGCACTAGGGCACGTATGGGATTCGTACCGCCTACCTACTGCATAGCAGGCGGAGGTCTTACCCATCGTGCTGTTGTAGCATGACTGGTGTTGGTAATTTATGTAATATGTCGTCTGTGCTATTTCTTAGGTATATGGTGTGTAACGTTGCTGGTTTACCGCATGCGTTCTTCGTTACAGTTTTCTATTTTTTTAAAAGTCTTCGAATAATCTGTGCTCATTGACTGCAATGAATGCAATAGATGCACACAATGATAGTTAAGCTAATTAGTTGATCTAAGGGAGCAGTATTCTAAGCAGAAAGGACTAAGCTAAGCTTTACAAGAAGAAGGTGACCTGTGTCTTTGCCTGCGCCACATTGAGAATAAAGCTGATCATTCGACTGCTTTTACTACATACACTGGTGACAAGCAACTTAAAGAAGACTAAGCGTTGTTGAAGGATAATAGGCGACATCTATAAGGTCAGGGTAAAAAGAGAATCTAGAGGAATCGTAAAAAAGAAAAGATGCAGCGGATGGGAGCAACATCTGAAGCCGTTATACTGAAAAACCTCCGTGGCAGACAAAGAGAATAATGTTTTAGTGCACCAATATTCCCTTTGTCCGCCCAAAGAGATCTCGGATAATACCGGGACAAAGAAGAAGTAATGTAGAGATTATTACAGGGTTCCTAACAGGTCATTACAGACTGAGAGAACTAAGACTAAGGAAATTAGGAATGGAAGAGGTGGCGCTAAGTTATCAAATGAATGTTAGAGCTGGAATTCGATATTCGACACTAATATCGGTCGTTAGGGCTAAGAGAGGATGGCAAATAAAGCGTCGGATGAGACCGCAGTGCATCTTCTTAACAAATGCGGAGTAACGATAGGACAGAGAAGGACCATGTGAGAGCCTTCGCGATCTTGATTTTTATGTGCCACTGATATGTATCGGGTGCTTTTTGAATCAGGTTTACACTCTCCCACAAGTCGCGTAAAGCGCAATAGATCTACATAGGTGGCGGTACTACACAACATGCCCCCAATCAATCAATTCGAATCGTTTCGCTTCAGTTGCAATCCTGCAATGTGGCAATGGTCGTTTTCACAGTTCTTTTGGTTCGGCTCGCTCTAAGCCTTATTTGCAGTTAGCAGACTCAGAACATAACGAATACCAAAAAAAAAAAACTGAATTATGCAGCTGCCATTTTTCTTCTCAAACATTTTGCTCAGAGAAACCGAAAAAGTTGCATTTCGGTGAGGCGATGCACTCTCCAAATTTCTAAAACTAAAACAACAACAACAACAAAATATTCGACAATAATTTGTAAAGAAACATCCAAACACAAACATATATATGAAACATCCTCCAAACCAGAACTCCAAAAAGGAGGAGATTCTCTGTTCTCTGTTCATGTTTATATCCTGCACTGTCACTTCACTCACTCGTAAGCCGTTCGTACTGCTTTGCATACAATAATGTTTCTGCTTCCGCTGACATCGCATTGTGACAGCGATGTAAATGCTTTTCCTCCTTCCGTTGTAATCAAACCATGTGACAATTTTACATTTCCAGTTTCCCGCATTCCGACCATATGTTACGCTTGGAGGTGTCCTCGTCAACAAACTTCGTGCACAAACCAAACGAATTTCAGTGTTGAAATGTTGGTAAAGCATAGCACCTTTAGCGTTGCTTTGGCTGTGCACTCCTCAGCTTACCCCCTGCGGGTAATTGTCGTGCTGTTGTTATGTTGTGCTTTTTTTCTCGCTACATAAACACTCGACGGCATACAAGTAAATTTAATCCTCCTTTAATGGGAAAATATGAAAATTTGCATGACCAAGGACAAGGACGAAATATCCTTGAAAAAAAACAAGCACATTTGCATTCTTTTGTCGTTGTCCTACATAATGCTGTAGTATTTTTTTTAGCATGTGCCAAAAAGGTGCGAATGTACATTCCTTCATGGAAAGATTCCATCTATACACATATAGATATCCTCTCTTAGAAAGCTTAATGTTGCAATTATATTCACAAGGTCACCACTTGAACATTGTTAATAAGTGGTTTTGCTGAATTAATGCGAATAGTAAGCACAGCTATTAGCCAGACCGGAAGCCGGAACATTCTCATTGCAACGACCGTCACCGCCACTACCACAACCACAACCATGACCACGACAACTTGTTTCCCGCATCACATCTAACTCTCGGATGTTTGTTCAATTCAGAAGCCTTCTGTCCACCTAATAATGCCTCCAGCAATCTAACTTCGTAACATAACACTTTCCCAACTGGTAGACCAACAAAAATTTTATACGATGCCATCTCATTTGGACGAAACTGCCTTCTATGCACCATGATCCCAACTACAAAAAAAAACTTTTTGTTTGGTTTTTAATTTTGTTGTTCGAGCAAACAATATCTCGCCATCTAGACGGAAAACAGGAGGATGGCTGAAGGCTGAAGAAAAATACTTGGAAGCTTTGGTTGGTTATACACAACCGAGACTCGCATTTCATGCTGCATGTTTTTGCGCGAGTATTTAATGAGGCGAATATCCTTGGGGTAAGAGGGATTCTGTGTCGCCACTGTTTGTCTTGCCGCGTTAAAACTTAATCGTTGCCAGAATACTCAACTAACCTACCGATGACTTTTAGTTTTGAGCACGAATTTCTGCGGGAAATTTATTGCAAACGGAAATTATTAGATAAACGGGGGAAAAGGGCAGAATCGTGAAATGGCCATCATTAATAGCCATAATGCAAATGTCAGAAAAATTCAAGAACTGCATTTAATTGCAGCAGCGAAGAGTTTTTTGTACGAAGACTTGTAAGAGAATAATGTTGAGGTAGAGCTTGGGTGTAACTCATATGGACACTACTAATAAACGTTAATCCTTCAGCAGGTAACTTTACGTTATTACAACGCAGACCACTACGATTTTACAATTTTATTTTATTGCATTCCAAAACCCAGTACGGCTTTTGAAACAAATCTCAAAGTTAATTTAAGAGACATGTCGAATACTGACTTTCTTTTTAAATAAGGGACCTTACGTAGTAAATGAATGGAACACGCACAAACATTTTTAACATCGCCTTATAAACGTGGTTTGAATTCATCATCATATTTGGCTATATAGCCTGTGACTGGTCCTGGACTGCCGTATAAAATTTCAAGCCGATGGCATTCAGGCATATCAAAGCTCTGGACGTTCTGGTCTAAGCTATTCCCTCAGCGTGTGCTTGGCGACAATGTCAGGTTCCATAAAAGAAAGATCTTCTCCGGTCATGTGTCCTGCCCAACGGAGCCTACCGAACTTGTCAAGATCGTGGTAACGATGATAGATCTCGTCATTGAAAAGTCTCCGAAATCATCATTCCCACAATCGGCCACACAATTCTTCATACCACTTGTCTCACAAAAGCGGCTAAGAGGTCACTCTACGTTTAGCTAAGGTGTCTCGGATCATTTTGTAAGTTTTGGTAAGATCGCAATGCTGATATATAACAGCATATTGGATATGATGGTTAAATTCCTGTATTTGAACAATATTGACGGACTAGAAGTCTTTGTTGGCTTGGAGCAACCGCCATGCGCCTATTTCTGGTTTCATGCCGTTATCGGCTGCTACAATTGATGCGAGATAGATAAAGGATGACACTACTTCGGATTCGCGCTTCGCTATCTTAATTGAGTGAACAATCTGCTCGCATACTTTGTCCTTCTCTTCTTTATGTGCTGCCCCAGCTCAGTTTGATCTAGATAAACGCTTCTTGTGCAGCTTTTGGGTTTCTCCTAATGATGTCAATATCGTCTGCGTAAACCAGTATCTAAATAGACATAAAGACGGTTTTTTACATCTTACCGTTACATCAGAGTCGTGGTTCTTTTTGTCCAAACCAATAAAAGAACGCAGGTTAGGTTAGGTCTCGGTGTCAGGAGACCGATCCACTTAGACCAATTATGGTCCATTGCGATGCCACATGGATCAAGAAGATTTCTCACCCTACTCGTTGAACCAGTTGGAGCTTCAATTCAAGCTTAGAAGACTTTTGATGGCAGTGTTTGACAAATCGTTAAGGTCGTTGTAATAGAAGGCTCCAAAATAGAGCTTACGTTTTAGAGATAGAGCTGTGCATTTTCAGAGCAGGTGAAGAATGGTCTCTTCCTCTTCCTCGTCCGTGCGGCTTCTGCAGAAGTCATTGGAAAATACACCAAGCCTTGCTGCATTATTGCCCATAAGACAGTGCCCATTAAAGGCACCTATTGTATCACTTATGTGCAATCTGTTTAGAAAGATCAAACACTTGGAGTGTTTCGGCTCCAGCTCTGTTTTGTTGCTCAACAAGTCATACAATTTGACGGTCTCAGGTTGGTTTTCTCATCCTGCATCCTGCTTTAATATGAGTTTGCATGTAGTGTCTAAGGAACGATATTTAGGTAAAAGGGGCAGCATAGTACCATTTTTGGCGAGTTAATCAGCCATGCATATCCCCAGAATGTTTCTATATATGTTTCCAGTATACCCAGTACAGCTGTATATTGAACTGAGAGATGATAGTCTAGGGCCACAATAGAGTTTGTAGAAACTGATTCTAGGGATCTCAAAGCAGCTTGAGGATCCGAGAAGATGCGGATATCCTTATTGAATATAACGTTTCTCTTCAGCCAAGGCAGGACTTCTTTTATCGCCATGATTTCTTCTTGAAAGACACTGCAGTGTTTGGGAGGACGAAGAGAGATACTAAAGTTTAGCCTTTTAGAAAAAATACTACCCCAACATCCGTTTTTTGAGCCCTCAGTATTAAAACTGATCGATTCATCTTAGAACATAGCAACTTCTTCCCAGAGTGATCTAGAGGGGATGGTGACTAGAAAGTTATTGTTCAAATGTAGTTGCGGAATGTTGTAGTCTATACCTCCTGGTGGAGCCCTGAATAAAATCAGAACAGAGGAGTGTCCGAATTCATTTCTTATCTACAGGGATGAGATGTTTCTTCTACCAGCGGTGCTCAAGAGAAATAGCCACCTCTCCTTGAATTCAATCGCAATACTGCTGGCGCTCTAAATACTCATCAATTTACCCTCAAGCCCATCTTCGGACGCACAATTAAGTTCAGGGATTCGTTCTTCAGCCGTACAACACGTATGTGGAATGTTCTTCCAAGCTCTGTCTTCATATAATTCACAGGCATTTAAAACACAAGCTCAAAGGCATCTCCTCTTTTCTTCTCCTTTACCTTAACGCCCACGCTGTGCCAATCATATAGCTAAGCATTACAAGGGTGCGAAATCCTTTAAAAGGGAGGTTGCATTGAGGCGAATAGCCGCGCTAGCAGCAACTTGTCCGCTGAAGATGTCGAGTGGTGTTCGGTTAATCAGTATGTCTAGTGCTGCGAGGAGGTGATGCGGAGTGCTCCGTTCATACATAGACAAGCCGATCGTTGCCGTTGCTCTAGTGGTTAGTGCGTTGGACTTCTGTGCAGGTTCGTGGTTCGAATCACAGAAACACTAAAGGTATGTTTTTAAGGTCCCACCTTTCGCAAATGTCTGTCAAATATCCAAAAGTAATAACTTGTCAAGGAAAATTTCTTAACTTACCTTTCGAATACGGCAATAATTTGTAGTTGCAGTGTGTGCAAAAATATAACACGCACAACAGGAATGGTCGCAAAGAGGTACGCCTTGGACCCCATATATTATTATTATATAGAAAGATTATTAAGGATTGAATAACAGTCTGAAGGAAGCTTTATTTTCATCATTGACTCTGGTGGTATCCTTTAAAAACCAACATTGTCTTGACAAAGCTTAATAAATCAATAACATTCGAGTCTAAATCGCCATTATAATAAGAAAAGTCTTTCTGAAAATAACCCTAGATATTTACTTCACGATAAAAAAAATATATATATTCCTCGCATTCATAAAACAAGGATTTTAAAACACGAACTGTCTGATGTAGTGAGCGTGTATAAAGCTGATAGAATTTCTGTCCGAAAGAAACTTCTTGCAGGTCATTACACAACTGAACAAATATTTTCGAAACCATCCGACCTTCAAAATGTACCACTAATTAAATGTACAATTAATTAGAACTTTCAAAAAACCGCCAAATCTTCATCAATCATCCAGAGAAGGAGATTTTCCAACCGGAAATATATAATTTGTGAATGAGTAGTAGAAAAATTTCGAAAATTTAACTTAAAGTCACGCGTGCAACCACTTTGTCGCCTTTCAAAAAGCTACACCATTCGGTATTTTGGGTGCTCCTACAGCAATTTTCCCATCTCCCATCGGTAAAATACCCAACGACACCGAGAGCCAAATAAACTCCCATTACGTGTAGCGAAGTAAGCCACAAACATTCACAAACGAGCGGAGAAGAAACTAATGTCCTGCCCGAAAATTCCCATAAAACATTATCTAAGCACACACGTACACAACCCCATTGAGTGGGGGGTTCAGTCATAAGGCAGCTATAGTTGCAACCACAACTTAACATACATAAGGCTCTGATAACCTGCAGTCCAGTCCGTCCGTTCATCCAGAGCCACTCGTAACTATAGAAAACCCTCTAAAACGCAGAAGGAAGATTTAGATTTTGAAGGCGATGCCAATTTCAGTGTTCACCTTAAGAAAAATGTCTCTTCTCACCATGAGGAAATCATATTTTCCGCATGCGAACATGATTCCCGCACTTTATGGCATTCAAATCGCCCGCTCAACTCCGAATTCGGTATGCGGTCGCCATTTGTTCTCTCACACTATGATGTGGTTCTTAGTGATGATGATGGTGATAATTTCCATATGGATTGCTCCTTGTGGTGCACCTCAATGTGCGAGTATGTTGAGACTGCGAATTAATGCGAGTGCAGGTGTGTATGGAATGCACAGGCATCACCATCCTGCTAGGCAGTAGCATGGAAATCTTCTATGTCGATCGGTTGGTTGGTCCATTAGCAAAACATTTTCTTCAGATAAATCACAAGGACTTCCTTATTATTCTGGTTGCAACATTCAAAGTTTTGGCGTTTGGCTCGTGAATGTCAGTTGGCTTTTCTCTAATGTCTTACGGAAGACGAAGTAGCGGCGTGATTCTTGTGAGTATTTCCTTTCCTTTGTTTGCCACTATACGTTGGCACCGAAGATCCTGCAACGACACTGGCGGTCTTTGATTTTCCCGAAACGCGACCCATGTCAAAGTCCTTCGTAAATTTAGATTTATATCAGCTAATGGGAGGCTAAAGAAGTTGGGTAATGAAGTCCTCAGGAACAACTACTTAAAGGTTGCGCTGGCATAATAGATCTATGCGAGGAGCCCTTTTTCATGTACTCGTATACCTCATGTTTTATGTGTATATGGAACGTCAAGACTTTGGGAAAAACTAAGCAGCTCCATGAGCAACAACGTCAACGGGGTTGCTATATATTAGCATATCACAAATGCATCTGAGTCTGCTGCATTGGTGCCTCTTGTTACTGTGGTACTATGATGATGATGATGTCGAAACTTATGCAATTACCGCATGCAGATCAGGTTCGTCAATTTGTTACAATTTTATATAAAAGAATAATCAGGTTTTCGAATTTGAGCAAGCACTTCAAGTACATAGTTAGTCTGCTTCCGAGATTAGCAGCCGAAAAGAGGGAATGCCACCGAACTGCATCACACGCAGTTGTTTAAGTAATTTTCTTATTTAAATAGATTGATTATAGTAACTGGTGTAGTAGCACTATTGCAAGGATTTGTCAAATTTCTCAAGAAGTTTCTCTCTAAAAATAAAAGTGATTTATTTGCATTCTTTTGGTGTTCGTGCATACAGAGTTTTATTGTATTCGATACTCATTTGGATGAACCCTTTTCCGTTCATCACATTTTCTAAATGATCAGCCTGTGATTTATCAAGAAAACTAACGAGCTGCATATCTTAATTTATATTCTTTGGATCTTAGCTGCTTAATACGTATTTGACATTTAAAATGTGTCGAAATTTTAAACTTTTCATCTTATTAAGAGTTACAAACTGCAAAAGAAAAACTTCGTTTTGATGTCCAGGTTCATATCTAACTGAAGTTATCACAATCGTAACATTCGTCATTTGTGATAAAGTTTCGCAACAAATTTTTCTTACTCCTCGAGCAAAGGGATTCGTATCTAGCCAAGGCAGGAAAAAAACATTTTTTTTTTAGATAAAATCCATTTTATTTTTCTACGGTTTTTCTTTTTTTTTATCCATTCCATTTGGAAAGGCACTTGAGACCTATCTCTATACAGGACTGTGCATGTACAAATCATATTGTGCTGTTTGCTAACTGAAAGATAGTCCTAGGGCAGAACTTACAATTCAACGTTGAAAAAAGTTAGAGTAACTAGTAATGGAACGAAGGTAATAACAATATAAGCGTGGATAGATAAATCATCAAACAGGTTGAAATGTACAAGTATCTAGGATGGTTTGGTTTGGATATATTACAAAATTTGGAAATAAAAACCTGAAGGAAACAATAATAAAGGAAAGCCCAGAACAACTTGGAATGGAGCAACTGAAAATACTATAAGAGAAGCTGTATATAAAGCTGAAACTCTGCTAAATAAACAGTACGTTCTAGAAGCCGCTGGAGAGTGTTACTAAAGTATCTTCTTCTTCTAAAATCCTTACATCCTCGAGAGGCATAGGACGTCAACAACGCCTACGCGCCATCCTATTCGGTTTTCTGCAACGCGTTTGAACTGCCTCCAACTCATTCCCAAGTACCCTGCTTCCTCCTCGACAGTCCTACGTCACGTTCTCCTAGGGCGTCCCGCTATTCTACCTGCCTGGGTGAGCGGGTTCCACTGCATGACATATTTTGCAATTGAGTTGTCTTCGCGCCGTACTGTGTGTCCAACCCACTGCCACTTTCTCCTTCGCACAATAACGACTATAGGTCCTTGGCCCATTCTCCGATGAAGTTCGTCGTTGGATACACGATTGGGCCAGAAGATCCTCAAAATGATACGTAGGCATTTGTTTACGAAAAATTACAGCTTGCGCGTGGTAATGGTATCCACTTTCCAAATACTGCACCCATACAACAGTACTGATTCGACGTTGGAGCGGAACAGTTGAAGCTTAGTTCTTAAGCTGAAAACATTGCTTCCCCAGAAATTCGATAGCAATCCGAACGCAGCACTTGCTTTCCCGATTTTGCTGTTTAGTGCAGTGTTGAGTTGAGAGCGGGTGTTAGAAGTATTCAGGGCTTTTGTTTTGGCAGTGTTTATCTTGAGCCCCATTTTGCTAGCTTCAGTTTGTAGATTTTGGGCCTTCATATGAAGGTCGATTATCCGATGTGATAGCAGGCAGACATCGTCACGTAGTCCAGCTGTTTAAGGTTAGTTGTCATAGTACATCGAATTCCATTGTTCCCTACCGTCAATGCTGCACGGAGTAAATCCCTGATAAACACCAGGAATAACAGCGGTGATAGTATGCACCCCTGACATACTCCACTTTGGACTTCAAACTCCTCGGACACCTTACCGTTGTGTAGGACGTGACATTTACTTCCCTCGTATGTAGCTTTAATAATAGCTATAAGTTTTCCTGGGATACACCTCCTGCGCAGGGCCAACTAGAAAGCATCTCGATTTAAACTGTCAAAAGCCTCCTCAACGTCGATGAACAGTAGATGTAGCGCAGATCTGCACTCGACGCATTGTTCTATTATGATCCGCAAGGTGTTTATGTGATCGGTGTAAGAGGATCCAGAGCGAAAGCCTGCCTATTCAACGTCGAGAGTTGAATATAAATGTTCCTTTACGCGTTATAATATGATTCTACCTATTATCTTGGCTACGGCGGGTAAAACGCATATACCTCTCCAGTTTCCACAGCCCATCAGATTTCCCTTTTTTGAAAGCTTGATGATCATTCCTGATTTCCACTCTTGGGGAAATTGATCATTTTCCCACGCTCTCCGTATGAGCGGGTGCAGAAGTTCAGCCGATGCGCTTGGCGCCGCTTGGAATATTTCGGCAGGGATGTCGTGAATATCCACCGCTTTATTTTTCTTTAGAGACTTGCTGCTGTTATTTATGGGATTTATCTCTTCGGAAGATTCATTGGCGCTCGAGATCATAACGCCATCGTCTAAGTGGTTAAGGACTGTAGCGAAATGTTCTCTCCACCTATTGAGCTGCTCCTCATCCAACATCCAGATGATCTTCACTGGATGTTGTTCCGACCACCATTGAGCTCCTTGGTGATGTTATAGAGAGTCCTACTGTCACCCCTTCTTGCTGCTTCTTCGGCCATTGAGACAAGTGAGTCGATGTACAGTCGTTTGTCCCGTCTTACACTACGCTGCACTTCCTTTTTTTGACTCTATAGTGGGCTTCTATCTCGGTACTCACTACTGTTGAGGGCGCTGTAATTCGAGCCTTGATTGCTTTACGCTCATCGATCTGTCTCCAGGTGTCTACCGATAACCAAGTGCGGTGATTATTTTGCCTTTTACCGACGTAGGTGCGTACGTAGTTCATGACACTCAGCTGTTCACAGAATTTCAGCACCCTGGGTTGTGTTAAAATGGAGTTAAAAAGGACCACAAAGAAGTCGAAAAACAGACAGACAAAATAAAAGTTCTTAAAAAATAATAATAGCTTCATAGATTATACAAAAGTGTAAAAATGAGGTTAACGCGATTTTATTGCTATGTTTCTATAAAGCGTAAATTTAATCGACTTTGCCTTTCCAGTTTAAGTACACGTCACTTTTGATTGACACTTTTAATTAATTTCGCAGTAAAATTCCTTTTTGCATACTCGATCTATACTAACACATTTCTAGCATAGAAGCATGCGACAATATTTGAATCAAATTACATTTTCGGTGGAAAACATTGTTCCCGATTTTGGATCATTTTTACTTTCACCACGTAAAGCAATTAAAATTCGCCCATGGAACTTAATCGATTATCATCTTTAAAGGGCTCAATTTTGAGTTGCCAGAAAAACCTTTTCAGAACAACTCGAAATCGAATTTGCCAACGTGAGACAGCGTTTAATTGAGAACGAAATTGAATATCCACAAATGTTATCATTCCAATGAACGAAATTCTTCCTGTCGCAAAAATTCCCATTCATTATGCTACCGCTTAAGACTCGCGTGACTATCTTGTCTCTTGAATATTACACAGTAAGTGCACTGGCAGCGCAAATCGCTATTAGAAAGATTAATTGAAATTTGAAAAGTTTTCCCATCGAGATGTAACTGGAAAGTCCGAAGTGTGCATCAGATGGATAAATACTGTGGGGAATTAATTCACTACCAGTTCATGGCGGCGGAAGAAGCTGGCTGGCATAAATACTAAAGGCAAGTGGCGAGCGCGTGCACTTCAGTTTCAGTTCAGTTAATAAAAAACTTTAGTCCACCACCTCACTTGATGAATATCCAAAGTTATACCTTCGAATGCAGCCAGCTGAAAAGCAAATGCAAAATAGAAAGAAAAACTCTCGTAATTCAGTTTTTTGAAAATTATTACAAAAGTTTTCCAACTTCTGCGAAAGGACGAAATTCAATTACAATTGCATACGAATAGTGTATGTTGGTAGGGTGGTGTCCGCGCTGCCTTAGCGAGGACCTAAAGTAGCGCTAGAAAGCGCCGTTTTGTAACAACAGACGTCGGGAGACCTTATGACGCGATAGACTATCGGATTGATTATAGCCAGCCTGTAGCGTTCAGGTACGAGATCAGATCGGTGATCCGGCACTCCGAAAGGGCTCATTGACACACCTGCAGCTTAAGTATTGTGCGGAATTCCCAGTTTTGCTTCATGGATGCCCACCATGCCAATGGCCAGCGATAATAGTCAATATATAAAATAATAGCTCTGGAAATACATTTTCGTGATCTTGAGATCAGCTCGGTGGATTTGTTTTTATTGTAGGAAGGCCAAATCGCCCTCGAAGTAGAGCAGTTGGTCAAGTCATTCTACCTTAGTTTTTACTTGGTGGTATGGAAAGTGAGGACACGTTCTCTGACGGAGCTCAATGGATAGCAAATTCTCTTCATATGGTCGATGTCCAATGTTACGACCTTCTTTGCCAGTTCATCCGCTTTCTCATTTCCGTCAACGTCACTGTGCCCCGGCACCCACACTCGGTTTAGGTCCATGCTTTGGCTTACTGAAGCCAATTCAGCTTGGCACTGTCTGACAAAATTTGAATTGTTGCTAGTCGCAATAATGGCTATGATTGCGGATTGGCTCTCCACGCATATGCAGACCCTGCCATCTATAGCGGTACTGCTGCATGCCTCCCTCATCGTCAAGATCTCCGCCTAAAAGATGCTAGCGGAGTCAGGAAGCCTATAGGACATTGAGAGATTAAGCTTTTCTGAGAAAACTCCAGCGCCAACTACATTACTCATCTTGGACCCGTCGGTGAATAGAGTTACGTCAAAAAAAAAACTCCAGTACTCCTCAGTCCTTCCAACTTTCTCTAGTCGGAAACTCAATGGCAAAACTTGGACTGAAGTTCAATTTAGGAGTGCAGTAGTCAGTTGAGGATGATATCATATCCTTTGGTAGCAACTTTGGTAAATTGCAGTGCCCGTACGATTTGCCAACAAACCACCCAGATCCTCTGAGACGGACAGCGCTGCACGCCGCAACGTATTTAATAAATAGGCCGGGTGGTAATAAGCGTAAAATTGTATTGAGAGCATCGGTAGGGCAAAACCTTAATGCACCAGTTATACCAACAGTTGCTGATCTTTGTATTCTACCTAGCTTGGTGGCATTGTACTTTTTATTAATCGCCGTCCACCAGACTAGCGCACCATAGGTAAGAATACGTTGTGTCACTGCTCTGCCATCCTCGGCTGCAGGCCCATTTCTTACCGAGGCGTATAAGGCAATACATGCTTTCTTAACCCTGAATTCTATATTTGACTTCCAGCTGATTTTCTTATCAAGGATCACGCCTTAATATATCAGGCTCTGAGGAAAGTGTAAGTCTCTGGCCATTAAGTGTTGGGAGTGCGAAAACTGTTATCTTGGATCTAGCGGTAAAAGGTACAATTTTAGTTTTCAAGTATCACCACGTCGTCTGCATACGCTACAGCTTTCGTCCCGTCCAGCTCACATAACTTAATGACCTTGTTTATAACCATCAGCCACAATAACGGCGATATTACCCCTCCATGAAAAGTGCCTTTGTTGACTTTGTTACTACTGCCCAAATTAAAATGGATTTCTTTGCTGCCTAGCATAGAGATGATCCACTATTTTTGGAGTTGCTCTACCCCCTAACTCAGTGAGATCTTACTGAATGTCGTTAATATAAACATTGTTGAAGGCGCGCCTTCTATGTCAAGGAAGGTGGCAAAAGAGTGTATTGTTTTTATTTAAGGGACTGCTCAATCGTGCGCACCACCTCGTGGAAGGCTGCCTCCGTTGACCTGCCTTTAAGATAGGCATGTTGGAGTTTGAATACCATTGTATCTTCAAAACTTAGTCTAAAGTGGTAGTCTAAAATTCGTTCCAACGTTTTCACCAAGAACGATGATAATCTTTGGCAAACCAAGAAGTCGACACATCAATGGACTTTTAGAGCATGATAGGTTGTATACTGTCAAGGCCGGGTGATTTGTACGCGAGAAGAACTGCGAATGGACCAGAAAACCTTTTCATGGGTTATGATATTGGAAACGTCGCATGACGAGCCTTCCTGACCTACAGGAGTGCATAGACTATGAGATGTACGACGAGTGTACATTCACATAATTGGTAAACAAAGTCGGCTTAAAGTGGAAAGTGAATTCACCTGAATTCCGCACAAAAAGCAAAGGGACATCGAATTAAGCGCGATTAAGTCGCTTTTATATCAATTTCAAAATCAACAAACAACGTGTGATTAGCGCTTTCCACCCGGCCAACCGGATACGCAGTTGGTATGTGGAATGCCACTTACACAGCCAAATTGCCGGTGTTAATATCAGTAATTGATTTAAATTAATCTCTGTGATAGCAGTCCATAGCGCACATCGTTGGACACACACTGCACTGGAAATTGACCGTAAGGCGTCCACCGTTGATATTTGCTGCACTTGTTGCAACCGGTGAGTCGGATGTTGTTGTGTTTTGGGTTGGTCATCAGTGCTGTCATGAAAAGAGCCAGGTAAAATGTCGGAATTCCATTGGTGACATTTCTAGTATTTTAAATTAAAAAACAAATTTCAAAGCGGAGCGGAAGCAATTTCGATAAATTGGTATTTGTATGAGCGGAAGCAATTTCGATAAATTTGTATACCGCTGGCGTAATCACGATTTTATGGAAACAATAATCACGCATACTTCATTATTATTTTTGTGAACTGAAACATAGAACGATTTGCAATTTTAATTATTTGATTGATCATGTGGCATTCATTATTTCATTAAGTAATTATTTCGATTTTAATTCGTAAATGTTTGTCAATTGATTTCGTGCCCACATTGGGGAAATTTGGTTTTTATTTTCCGCAGTGGATCCTGATTACTCATGCAAATGAGTAATACAGTCCTCTAAGATATACCTTGGTAAAGGAATTTTCAGGAGACAGGAGAAGAGTTTTTGGGATTTAATAATTTAAGCCAGCTTTCACTTGAAGAGACTTCGATAGATTCAAAACTTTGCACTTTTTTTGGTTAATAAAAGCAGCAAATAGCAAAAAAAAAAGATAAAAACAAATATTTCAATGATAATTGTCGGGCAGACTCCGAGATTACGTGAGTTTCAATCTGACCTCTTCTCTGTCGGATCGTTGCTCCGCATTAGTTGAGAAGATCCCACGGGGTCTTCCCTGCTTCCCCACAGAGTCTGCAGTTGCCATACTCTACTAATTTGATTTACTTAAGATACCCTTTCAGTATGCAATGTCCCATTAGGAAACCCGTAATTCGATTCTTACACAACTTCTGCTTAGTCCCAATATCATGCGAGACTTCTTTGGGTTATAGTTCCCAAGCATTTCCTTTGGGAACGTAGACCTGGGGATTCTCCCATCATACGGAAGCGGCTGCCTTACCTATACTGCGTAACTCTTCCCGCATTATGCGGTACCCTATACCACAGAACGGTTCTGGCCCTTTTAGTGGGGTCTGCTCCTTTATTAGCGAGTCTATCCGCTGCTTCGTTGCATTCTATGCCAGTGTGTCTCGGCACCCAGTACAGACGCACTTCGTTGACTTCGCCCAAGTCTATTTAGCTTCGCCCTGCATTTCTCCACAAGTTTAGACGTGATGTGGAATGCATTCAGGGCTTTTACCGCGGCTTGGCTGTCTGTCATGATTGCTATTTCCTATCTCATGTAGTTCCTTTCCAGATTAAAGTAAGCACATCTTTCGATGGCGTGTACTTCTGCCTGAAATATACTCGGGTACCCGTTATTACTTCAAAATTCTTTTTGAATTCGAGTTTTTGTACCATGTTATGTTGTTGTTGTTGTTGTTGTTGTTGTTGTTTTTGTTGTAGCTCAAGGTATGTTTAACCTATTGCTAAGTTGACGATTCTTGGTCCAGTGTGTGAAACTCTGGAGTCGTTTCGGTGCATAGAACCGATCGTAGTAGAAAAGGCATCATGTTATCACACGGCATGCTCGCTAAAGGAGTTATTTTGTCCAGTCCACTATTGCTCTTGCCCAGCTGTCCGTGAAGCAGCCTACCTTAAACGGAGCTTGGTTTCCCAGGATTTGCTCTTTACCATTAGGTGTAGTGGGAGTATACCAAGGATCGCCTTCATGTCCGCTGTAGGGCAGGTTCTCATGGCTCCTGTAATTAAAACACAGGCCAGCCTCGGCGCTTTTTCCAATTCCCTATTCGTGGTGCTTAGCTTGGTTCTATCTGCCCATGCCACTGCTCCGTAGGTAATCATTGGAATTACATCCAGTGCATTACCCTGGGACTAACTACATAGGATTTCCGTGCCTCCCTTCTGCATACCATGAGTGCTCTTTTTGATTTTTGAAGTACTACTTTTTGAAGTTTGACAGTCTGCTATCAAATATCAAATGCTACCAAGGTATTTAACCTCTTTGCTGATAGCTATCTCTTCTCCGTTAAGGGTAACTTTGGCCCCAGTTTCCTCTAATTGCTGAAGGGACCAATTGTGGTCTTATTTGGGTTTACCCTGATTCCCGCTTCTTGGCACCATCGACTCGTTATATTTAATCTGTTTTGGATTATATCACAGAGCATTTCCTCGAATCGTCTGCGTAGCCTTTGGCATAAATTCCCGCTGCAGCTTGTCGCTGAATTATTTCATCTACAAGGATGCTCCACAAAATGGGTGACAGTACCCCACTTGTGGCATCCTCTTGTCAATAGTCTCCGCTTTTCTGGTGCCGAGCATCTCGCACAATCTTTTAGTTATTGTGCTGTCTACATTTTTTCTCTCCAGAGCATTTCTTATCACACCATGGGAAGCATTATCGAATGCTCCTTCGATATCAAGGAAAGAGCATAGCACGATTTCCTTCGTACTAAGGCACCCGTCAACTCCCACCGTGCGGTCTCCGTAGATCTGCCCGCTCTTATGCATGCTGATTGGAGTGTAGTGGTTCTCTTCCCAGTTCTTCCGACCTTATATAATTGTCGATTACCTTTTCGATAGTCTTTATAATTAATTTTATAAATCAAATAAATTTTTTTATTGTAACGACTCTTGATATTAAGAATCTTGATCAGACTGAAGATTGCCCCGGCTGAGAAAACCTCGTTACCTCGAAAACCTCTACATAGATTTGGAAGGTCTTAAACCTATAATTAACTTTTGAACTGAAAGCGATTGAATAATTTTTAAATAAATTGTAAGTCTTGTTTTGGCACTCCTAGTATTAATTCCACTTCACCTTTTTTTTGAACGTCAAACATGTATGTCATTCCCTTCAACAAATTGCCATTAAAACCCATCCACCCAGCATTTGTCACAGCAGAAAAACATGACAACTCTAAACAAAATTAACCTCAATGACTTATCACTTCCAAAGTCTCATGTCTTCATGTGCCACTTGGTATTACAGAAGCACAATTGTATTGTATTATGCTCTGTTTCCTAAATTTGAGCTCGTATGTCTGTCAGTCACACCTGTTGGATAAGGAATTCAATTGCGATACAATCATATCTGCAAAAATAATGTGGAAAAGTAGTTGCCTGGCACAAGTATCTGATATCCCAAAAGGCTTATACACAATTTAGAGTTAGTTAAAAAGTTATCTCCGAATGCGAGTGACACAATCGGGAAGAGGATGTCATGCACCAAGTGCTGGGATACTTTGTAACTAACAATTTCTACCTTACTACGAGTAGAATTGTTCTGAATAATCTTCTCAGACGACAGTTTAGAGTTCTGACTCTGGTTGTCAAAAAGTAAAAGTTCAGTTGCAGTTTCCTACCGTGACATATGAATTGCTTTAAGATTTAATAATAATATTTGGTGCGAAAGACTGTTACGATCCAAGACGTAGCTTATCATAACCACTCGTGCTGTGCGTGTTATATTTTTTGCACACAAATTCAACGGACCTACAAATTAATGCCCTATCCGAGAGGCCGGATCCGGAAGAAGCTTTGCGTGACAAGTTATTACTCTCAGACGTTTATCAGACATTCGCGAGAGGTGGGGTGGGACCGTGAAAAGTACTTTGGTGTTTCTCGAATTTTTACAAAAAGTGTTGTCTTTTTTTTTTGTATGGGGCCTCTAGATCCCGGGGCCCGTGATCGGTGATTCACATGTATATAAAATTTGAAGAAAATCGGGTTAATTTTGTAAAATATGTGTATGGGAGCTCCCCGCCCCAGGGGCCCCAAATAGAAAGTGTTGTCATCGGATATATGCGTGTGTGCAAAGTTTCAATGTAATCGGACTTTGGAAAGTGGTTTCAAAATTGATCGCTAGATTTCACGATAAACAAACAAACAAACACATTGGCACGCGAAGTTAATTGTTCGTGTAAATTCTCTAATCGGGGATACACAATGTGCAGTTTGAATAAAATCGGGTAAATTTTTCAAACAAATTGTTGGTATCCCGATCACTCCAAAAAATTTACAAAAAGTGTTTCAATAGGAATTACACATGAGTATAAAATAGGTTTAAAATTTTGTATAGGTCCTTCCGACAACGGGGCTCGATAACTCCAAAATTTTTACAAAAAATAGTGTCAATCAGAGATGCGTATAAAATGTAAAGAAAATCGGGAACTTTTTTTTTATAAAATTTGTATAGGTGCCCCCCGACCCCTGGGCCCAATCACTTCCAAATTTTTACAACAAGTTTTGTCAATCAGAGTTGCACATGCGTACAAAATTTTTAGAAAATTGTGTCTTTTTTTGATAACATTGGTATAGGCTGATCATTTCCAAATTTGTATAAAAAGTGTTGTCCATCGGAGCTACACATGCATATAAAATTTGAAGAAAATCGCGTACTTATTTTTAGAAACTTTGTATGGTGACCCCCTACCCCGGGGCCCGATCACTTTCACATTTTTATAAAAAGTGTTCGCAATCAGAGAGAGATAAAGAAAATCGGGAACATTTTGTAAAAATTTGTATGGAAGCCCCTGACCCCGAGGGGCCTCAAGTTTTAATAGAAATTGTTATCATGGGAGATACACATAGTTTGTGCATAGTTTCAATAAAATCGGTCTTTAGGAAGTGGGTTAATAATCAGTGGGTTAAGATTTGGTGTGCCAGCCCGCCAGCCAGTCAGCCACGGGCATGCGAAGTTAGTATATGCCTCTTTCGATTACGTAAAACCATACCCGAGACCGTACGCACGGGTAAGCTACCAAAATGACAGGGGTTTCGTGGTTTTCGTGGTGAATGCTTTGCAAATAGAACGTCAAACCAAAACCAAATTTGACAAGAACAACAAACTGAGAAATGAGTCTGTTTGCTCTTTCTTCACCATATTGCTGAGTAAACGAAACCTTACCCGTCGATTGCCAATGGATAGCAAAGTTACAGTGTCGGTTACAAAACCTTGCAAATAAAACGTAAAATTAAACTGTACATCGGGTACAGTTTGCAAATAGAACGCCAAACCAAAACCACGAGAAAGAAATTTTAACTCTACCCTGCAAACTGAAAGAGCTAATAGAGAATTTAAAAAGATAGTTCACTGGCGAAAGAAATCAGACTGGGAGAAGAACTTCGTCCTAAATAGCCACGTCAGTGGCAATTGATAGTTTAATAATGATAATGAACAAATCAAAGAATACAGACAATGCATGAAACTAACGATTAAAGTGTTAGATCTTTACTAAGCGTTAGGGTTACTACGAGCTACTCATGGACAACTGATACGAACTACGAACTACGCAACGCTACGACGCTTCCGCTTCTCTACGACATTATTCCAACTACGATATACGCATTGTCCACGCATCATTTAAAGCTCTTAATAGCTATTTTAGGGTCCCTAAATAAGCACATAATGACCCCAAATACAAGGAACCCTTGTCACACTGAGGATTACCCCGACTGAAAAAACTACGTCACGACTGCTTGAATACCGGTTTGAATACTTCGTACTTTGTGTTCTTTACATTGAAATTCAAACAAAAGTGTCCAACTAATGTCTCAGTATCAGACCCAAAATTCCTTCGTACATATTTCTAACGACTGAAAACTTGCCTACAAAACAGTTTTTAATCCTAGATCGGATGGGGTGACAATACAAGTAATTATAACCAATGTATTACGTCATAATTAAAGGTTTACAATGTAAGAACATTTAGTATAGTGATGCTGAATAAGAGTTGACGATGGGAGGAGAGATTCTGAAGCTTTTATTTTAAATACTACCGCAAATTTTTCATCTCTATGAGACATAGTTGTATTTTAAAATTTACATATATCTGTCAAAACCAAAAACTCTGCGAACACAAATGAAAATTAATAACAAACATTTATCATAAGTGAGACATTTCTATGTTGTGCCCCAAGCTTTCTGCACTTCCAAAAGTTTATTTATTATGTTAAAATGCAATTCATTTTCTAAACCTTTGCATTTGCATCTTTTCCCAATTAAAATGTGGGAAACTTCATTATTTCCATACAACACTAGTGCATCTGACAAAGATTGATAAACCCCAAGCAATCGCGACACTATATCCTTGTCAAACTGTGCCAAATGACGTGCATAGTCGTACGATTGAGAAGATTTAAAGATACATGGCAACATCTACAGATGACTGACATTCTAATGTATAAACTCCTTAGAGAACAAACTTACAATTTCTTCCAAGTTCTTTAGTATATCCTATAGGTGTCCTGTGTAGGATATTGTCTTCGAAAGTCTTCGGATGGTTATGCAACGCAACAGGAGATCAGGCGGTCGCTCTGGGTGCCACATCATTTAACGTTGGAAATGGTACAATTCCATTTATATCCATCAAAAGGTTTTGTCCGTCCGCCCAGATATCTTATTGTGCTCTCTTTTACAATTTATAAGATAAAATTATAAAATAAATATTCATAGAATTCTTACTGTGCACAATGACACAGCTGAAAAGTAACTATACATATGCACTTTACACCATGTCGGACGGACAAAGTCCACTAGGTCCTGAAAACAAAGGATAATTTCATTCGAGAATTTGCAGTTGAGTTGCGATGCCATGGTGAAGGAGCTGTGCCATAAGGAAAACGGAAGTGCTTTTTATGCGAGACAAAACAAAACGAACTGAAGTATGAATTGAGCGGAGGGAGTCACTGACTGGCTGGCGGAAGGAACAACTAAACTCACCTACACCCTCGCAATATGAACCGCTGCTTAGTTAAAATGTTCTTCCCCCTTCCATTCTCTATCAGCAACTTAGACAAACGACTTTGACAAAAGCAATACCAGAGGAGCAGGACAAATAAGAAAGCAAAAGAACAAACCACCGATGCTACACCTCCTTGCACAGAGTTCTTGTATTTACTTTTTTGTATCCGGTGCGAATGTGATTTGCTGCTGTTCACGAACCCTGTTATCTCCCTACTACTGGTAGGGTAGCTCAAGACAAAAAGCAAAACGGAAAACTTCCTTTATGTCAGGTTCAGTTATAATAAATGGTTAAATATTTCTAAGAACAAAAGAATAAGAAAGCTTGCACCGTAGTTGGTCGGTGTTTAGGAATACCGAATACTCAGGCAACAATCGGCTATGATCGCTATGAATGGAACATGAGGATAATGAGCCAAAAACCTCACTTTACAAACCGCATACTTTCGTATGAAAATCGTTCATCGTTCAGTAGGATAGGCGGGTTTGGTTGTTGAAAACTGTCTGTCAGTTGCACTAAAGTTTGATAATTTGTTAAAGTGAATTGAGGAACGCTGAATTTATGAACATTTCCATGAAATGAAATAAACACTATAAACATAATTTAAATAATTTACGTTGAATGCGAAATTTGAATTCGAAACATCAAAAACTTGAGTGCGACATGAATGAACTGAATAATGATAAAGGTAACTCTCAACTCTCATCTCGTTATTCTCTCGTCTTTGGAATCTATTGTCTGCTCTTAATGAAGAAACTTTTATCATTGTATCGCGTTAGGAATTTAGTTTCTGTGATAACTAAAGTAATTATTTTAAGCGGAGAGGACAAAATAAGTTCTTTTATCTTAAATAGTGGTTTTTCATTAACACTACGTTTCCATGATCGAGTATGCCAAGAGGCTTAGGTCTGGTTTATTTACATGGAAACGCTAATTAGGGTTGAGTTTCGTTAAACCCAAGTAAACTCCACGAAACTGGAGCGGTTAAGTTAGGTTCGTCTGACATTTCATTTGTAACAAACAACAACGCATCTGTCAAATTAACTCTACTCTGTTAATGGAAACATACACACATAACACATTGACAGTGAATACTTTCGGCTAAGAGAATGCAACTTTAAAAGTAAACAATTCGGGTCGACTTAATAAGCCTTCCTTCAACTTCCAGTGAATCTTTTGACTCTAGTTTAGTTGAATCCATAATCTTTTCACTTAGCAATAAAAAATCATCAGGACCAGATAAAATTTCAAACTTTCATCATAATCATCATCATATTTGGATCTACAACCGGGGTCCGGTCATTACCTCCTTTAAAAAGTCTCTTCACTGGTACCTTTTTTGAGCCGCGATGTAATACAGTTTTGTTTTGCATCCCCAAACTCTGGGCGTCCTGGTCTACGCCATCCATCCAGCGTAGGTTTGGCCGACCTAGCTGTTGTGTTCTACAAATCATACCGCAAAGGTCCTGGTCCTGCAAAGGTCCTGATCCTGCACACCAGAGCCTACCGAGCTTTATTCTCTTTACGATGTCGACATCTCGGTAACGCTCGTAAATCTCATCACTAAACAGTCTCCGGAATCGTCCTTCCTCACATAAGGGTCCAACAATTCTCCGTATGACTTTTCTCTCAAACGCGGGTAAGAGGTCAGAATACTTTTTGCTAAGCGCTCAAGTCTCGGATCCATATCTAAGTACTGGTATGACAATTGTCTTATATACCCGCTGCTTGGATGTTATGGTTAAGCTCCTGGAAGAAGAAGAGTCTTGACAGACTATAGTAGGCTCCGTGGGCTTTAAGTAACCGTGCTCGTATTTCTGAGTCCACGTTGTTATCGGCTGTTACAGTTGAACCGAGATAGTTAAAGGATTGCACTACGTCAAATTCGCGCTCCACTATTTGAATTGAGGGACCAATGTTGGATCTTCTACTCGCAGACGTGGCCACCATGTACATTGTTCTGCTCTCATTTAGGTGCAGCCCCAGATTTCGTGCCGCCTGCTCGATCTGGATGAAAGCTTCCTGTACAGCTCTTGCGCTTCTACCAACTATTTCAGTGTCGTCTGCGCAAGCTAGTATCTGAATGGACTTATAGAGGGTTGTTTCTCTCGCCATTACGTCAGAGTCTCAGATCAATTTCTCCAACGCCAGCTTGAGGAGGACGCATCCATCCCCTTTTCGGAGCCCGCTATAGATGTTGAGTGGGCTTGATAGTGATACGGATATTTTTAATTGGCTTATAATATTGGTCATGGCTCATGGTCAACCTACATAGTAGTGTCAGTTTATTTGCGAATTCTCTCATGGGTTTATAAAGTTCTACTGTGGAAGTTGTAGTCTCCGACTAACAATTTCGTTCATGTTGCTCCCTCTGCTGACTCTACAGTAAACCATCCTGTGAGTCCAGTTTTCAAGAATTTTTCGATCATTTCGGTGCCTATCTCGCGAATAACAGTCGCAAATGTTATGTTTTAAAGCTGGAATTGTCTCAGGATTATTCGCATAACATCGTTAAGGCATTCCATAGAAAAATGTTCTTCGGCATCAAATCGCAGCTTCACGCAGGCCAATTGAAATGGCTGATTATTCGGTTCCCAGATTGGGCGCGCAAAAGATCGATTGTCGGTCGGATTATTTGTCATGTGGCGTGATTTGAATCCAAAGGTCGTCCACATTCATGGCGTCGATTTGAGGCCATAAAAAGTTGGTCAGCTGACTGAGTAACGGTCGCAAATGACGGTAACAGCGTTTCCAGCAGCGTTTTCGAAGAAAAATGGGCCACCACTCCAAAAAATCCAAACAAAACTGTTGCTCTTTGTGAAAGCATTGGCTTCTATACGTTTACTTGTGGCTGTTCCTAAACCTAAATCTGGCAGTTCTTCTTATTTGCATAGCCTCCGAGATGGAATGCACTTCGTCTGAAAAGATGATTTTTCGACCAAAATCGACGTTATTATTAAGCTGGTCTATAGTCCACGCAGAGAACTGATATCGAAGCGGATGGTCATTTGCTTTTAACTCCTGAGTAAACTGGGACCTTGTGCAATATTCTGCTCAGGCTGATGCGACTAAGGGCCACTTGCTGGGATTGGCGTCGAGTTGAGGTCAACGGATTCTGTCCCACACTATGGGCAACAGCCGCAATATTCTCAGGCAGGCGACCTATCCGAGCTCAAGGAACACTTCTGCTATCCAATAGCAAGCCTTTCTCACGAACTTTTTTCATCAATTTTACCACACTGGTTCCGCTTGGCGCTCTTTCACGACCCATATTTATTTTCAAGTTTTGGCTACACAACACAATGACATTGAAAATTAGATATTAATATTTCGAATCGCTTCTCAAGCGAAAATATGACTGTTTCGTGACGTGAAATAGCAGACTGACGAGCTGTCAAAATTTCTAAAAAATAGTTGCCATAACCATAACCTATGATTTAAAAACAAACCAGTAGATTGCCCACCCTTTACATAGAAGTTATTTAATTCTCTACATTAACTTCGCTTGCCCGTGTGTTGGTTTCTCTGTTTGTCGTGGAATCTTGTGATCAATTTTTAACCCACTTCCCAAAGCCCGATTTTATTAAAACTTTGCCCGCATGTGTATTTCCGGTGACAATACATTCTTTTAATATTTGGTAGTGATTGTGCCGCGGGGTGTTGTACAGATTAGATTAAAGATTGGAGCCTTAGCGAAACTTTTGACTTCCGATGAATAGCGCAAAGTCTTATCGCAGTAAGTTAATTAATATTTGGAATTCAACCAAACTGAAAAGTACTCGTCGCAAGCAAATAGAGATACCATAGAGATACCAGTGAAATATAAGTTTTATATGTGCATAATAATTAAACACCAGTGTATTTTGTAATTTTGGCTTTTTGTTAATTAAAGTTGTAATTTGTGAATTAATAAATTTGTGTTCTGTTTTTATTTGCAAAATCCATTACAAAACTAGAAAGCCTAAAGCCTTGTAGGAATATCATAAAATTTACCATATTTCAACTCCCATGTAAACTAGTAGTGGTGGTGGTGTGGTGGTGGCGGCTGTATATCAGTTTATCGGTCATCTGAACTGTCCACGAATTCATTACCGCTATTAGTTAAACTGACCGATGAAATATTGACATGTGCGAAAAGACAAACATCAGCCACCCTGCGGCAGCAGCAGCATGTATCATGCATTTATATGACAAATGACCGCCTGTCGCCGAACTCAGCAATAACGAGTACATTGACCGCAATTTCACGGGAAAAAAGTAAAACAACTTTTAATTCATCCCTTGCTGCCCGCCGCCCACTTTTTTGCAGTGAAGCAATTTATTTACCTGGAGCGGTTGAGCCTGTGAACGACGGACGGCAAACCGCAACCGTATACGTACGAGTATCAGGCGCAGATCAAACATTAAATTGCTATTTATTAAGCTGTCCTTTGGTGCCTGTGTGTTGGTGATTCTGATTCGCACAAAATCGCTGCAATCGCGTTTCACAAATGGACTTTATAGCATACCGTTTGCGCTCAAATACACCGACAAGCAACAAACACACAGACAAAATGCAACCAGTGTTCCCAATTTGAAATTGATGCAGTGATTTGTAGCTCGGTTGGTTGGTTGGGGTTAAATGTGGTCTGTCAGTCATGCCGCGGGCCGCGGCGTCATGCCATGCTTTACAACCTCCCCCTGTTGCCAAGGTGTATCAATTATTAAATTACTGCCCTGCCTGGCAATGGAGCACAATCGCGTGTGTATTGGGTCTGTCGATGAGTCAACATATACAACCAACAACATAAATGCCGGCGCTTTGGTAAAGAAAAGTGTTCACATTCTGCATTTAACCCACTGTTCTCTTTCTCCTGTGACAAGAGGATTTTCTCTGACGGTAATAACATTTCGTTGGTGGGCATCAACCTGCTTGCGGGACGATGTTAGGCAAGTTTACCTGGGCAATAAAATTTTATGTGAGTTCCGCCACAACATGTGTTGTTAATGACCGAAAAACTGGAGCGTAAAGTACATTAAACCGCACAGCATCAGTGCAAGCGCCAATCGTGCAGGGCAAAACCATAAAATCGCCAATTTATATACGGGAAGGGAGCAGCACCATCATCACCGCCAACAACACACCGCACCGCACCGCTATCACCCACATTGCCAGCAGGAAGTGTTAATATAAGCGGAATGCAGGCAGCACGCGGTCGGCTCTCTTGGCGCTGTATGCCAACCAGAGCGTGTAGTTACAAAGCAGTACCAGCAGCAATAGGTGGGCTTTGTGGGTGGTTGTAAGCGTTGCTCTTTTTATCCCCTGGACCGATTGCCGTATACGAGTACGTTTATGAGGTTAAACCGTTTTTAAGCTCATAAATTTGATTCCGACAAGCGCGTTGAACGTCACGGTCCGGTCCGACATCGATGCTGCGCCTTCCTTAACTTTGGTCAACGTAAGTCTTTCGTAGTTGCGGACTGCTGCACCAACAGGACGTAAACTAGCTTTTTATTGTTCTTAAAAGTTATTTCTCAAAGGCAAAAACTGGCCCCACATGCGGTGTTTTACTCTATGCTGTGTTTGTGTGTATTGTGATTGCAATACGGCACCGGCTGTTTGTTCACTATACGCCAAGCAACCCAAAAAAGGCGTCATTTTCGCGATAAATCTCATGATGTTTTGGTATCTCCGATGGGGTGCATTTCTGTGGTGTGTCGTGGCCATCATGTCGATGCCATGCGATGCTCCAAGTTTTTTCCTTTGGCAGTAACCGCAAAATATTGCTAGCCTTTTTTATACCCCTTGTTTTTTTTTGTTGTACACAGTTTACTTTGTTTTTGTGAAAAACTCACTCGAATCGGGAAATAATCAAAGGGTAAACTTTTTCTGTGCAACGCAATCACAAAGTTTTTCCTCAGTGTATACGGTTCGTTGTTTGCGGTTTGGCTGTTTGGCAGGGAAATATCTTTCAGTTACATAGTGCTTTTTCCTGGCTGGTTACAATTTTGTCTCTCTTCTTAATTTGCTGTTTACAGTTTAACCGTTTTTTTTAAAGCCGCCTTTAGTTGGCTGAATGTATATTTCTGTTGCCACACTAGAATCTACTCCTGTTTCTTGTCAACACCTCTAGTTACCTTTACGATGTAAATAACTTCTCTTTGTTCTTAAACTTTCAAACCAACCATAAAGGGTAATTTTCAAACTTCGATGCAGCTTTATTTTTGGCGAAAATTGATTCATTGGTTAAGGTGACTTCTAGCGATAGTAAACTTTCGAGATTAACACACAAGACAAAAATTACTGATGATAAGATCTTATAGGCGATGTTAATAGGATTCTATATATGGCACAGTTTACTAGGTCCCGTTATTTTCCTTTCTGGCAAAAAAATTATGACACTCCATTCAGCAGGAATCGTTCCATCTGACCAAGTTATCGTAAGCTGGTGTATAGTGTATACACTCTACAGAGCCGCCTGCTTCCTGCTCTCCTGCCGCTAGAACGAATGAACAGCTTTGTGATACTTAAGTTTGTATATTGTAATCCTCACTTTGTGTGAGTCATGGTACTTGGGAAATAGTGCGTTAGAGTGCCAAGAATTTCTAAACTTTTTTTCTCGTAAGCATTTTGGCGACTCCATTTTCGTTTAAATAACGCGACTCCAATTGATTAACATTACCGTTTATAGGTCAGCCCAACCCATTCCATCGCACGTCCTGTATGACAGTTATGTCAATTTGTGTCTGACAAGGACCTCCGTTAGCACTTGATCCGTTGAAGTTGCCCGTATTCTATGTGTAGATACTGAAGTCGTTGTCCTAAAATGTTTTGCAGGTTTGTTATCAGTAAATTCATCCTTACGTAGAATTATTGGTACCACATGCGGTAGGATTTGTGGAACACAACAACGGAAGGGAAGGAAGGGAATGATTGCCAAGCTCCCTATGGAGTGCGAGGCATTTGCGTTCTTCCTGCAGCAAAGGTAATAGCCAAAGTAGTACTTTGGGATTAAGGAACATCTGGAAAATACACTCGATGCCGAACAAGCAGGTTTGCGCACTGCGTCCTCCTGTGTAGACCACATCAACACCCTGCGGATCATTATTGAACAGTGCGTTGAATTCCGGTCACCATTGCACCTGCTGTTCATCGATTTTGAGAAGGCGTTTGACAGTCTCAACAAACAGTTTATCTGGCTCGCCTTGCGCAGAAAAGGTATACGCGATAAACTAATAGCTATTATGAGAGAAACCTATGATGGCTCTAAATGTCATGTGCTGCATAGAGGAAAGCTGGCATAGGAATTCGAAATCCTAAGTGAGGTACAACAAGGTTGCATTCTATCGCCGATTATGGAGCTGCACCAAATGACAACAAATGTGGAAAGGGAGATTAATAATTTCAAAACCAAAATCATCAACCTCGGCACTAACTCAGAAACTCAAGTTAACATTGCTGGACAACCGGTGGAGAGAGTAGAAAGTTTCCAATATTTTGGGAGTATTGTTTCGACCGAAGTTGGAACCGAACAGGACATTGTCAACCGAATCGGCAAAGCCAAATCAGTGTTTGGAATGATGTCCATGATATGGCGAAACAATGCGATCAGCTAAACACCAAGCTACTGGGTTGTATGGGTGCAGCACTTGAAAGGAGACCGCTACTATCACATAAAGATTACAAACCTTCGTAAATAGGTGCCTATGGAACATCTTAAGGGTTTTCTGGCCTAACCGTATCTCTCACGAATATCTTTACCAGAGAAAGGGTCAGGAACCAATAGGCACATACCATTCAACGACGGAAGTGGCAGTGGATTGGTCATACAATCCGAAAAGGCGACAGTTCCATAGCAAACTACGCAATGCAATGGAATCCGTTATCTCAGGATGGTAGAAGAACGGGTCGTCAGAAAAATACATGGCGCAGAAAAGTTGAGGAGGAGTCACGGCAATTGGGTAAGAGTTGGGGAGAGCTGAAGCTCATTGCCAGAAACCTCGCGCGATGGCGCGTAGGCGTAGTGAGACCCTAGGACCAACAAAGGGATATAGGACATAAAGAAGAAGAAGACAAGCGGTACAGATCTTCACGAAATCTTTGGCGGATTAGCTAGTGCAAACACCTATTAAAAGTTTAAGCAGCGTATCATAAAGTTCTGTGCATATTGTAAATGATCGTGGTGCTTCCACCTTCCACGAGATAATAGCCTAGCAGCACAGATAATATATTATTATTATTCGCAATAAAATTCATTTTAATATAACTTAACATTGAAGACATTTGATTTTGTTCACTGTATATTCAACAATGCATCGCCTTATTCAGAGCGTGAACAAAGCCGAAATTCTAAGGCAACCTATAGAATAGATGTAATTATTTTTATTGATCCCTTCTTTGTAGAGTCATTTTTGTCAGAATCAGAATGTGCATATATGTACTTTCCAATGCTTATGGAATAGTTAAGGATTTCCTAGAAGAAGAAGAAGAAGAAACTTACAAAAACCATCATTGAAAAATTTCAAAAAGAAATTAAAAAGCACTTCAGTTTGAAAATTCGCTTCATTTCGTTTCCTTGGGTTTTTGTCGATTTGGAAAGGAGGTTTTTTTTTGTTTACTTTAAGCTCGTTTTTCACAGCGAGCGGAAGGAAACTTATAAAGTTTACAATAAAGAATATGTAGTAAATCCATAAACCCTTAGGGCAAAGAGGCGTATTGGCTGCGACTCCACATATGTAGCTGTACACAAACTCAACCTTAGTTCGATTCTTATGCAAACATGAACATGTGCTTGTGTTTCCCAGACAAAGAAATGGAAAATTCCACTTAAGAATTTTCATGGCAGGGACATACTTGATATTCTAGTGGAACAGGCAAAACATTTTACCGAGCATGTTTTTATTTCCAACATTATTTTCTAATTTAATAGCGGTGTTAGTTTTTCTTTAAATATCTTTTCTTTATTGTTTGGAAAGGACATAACTGCATCATTCGAATTGTTTTTTTATTGTTGTTATTAAGACAGAAATGTAAAATTCCTCTTTTATTACAATCGACAATGTCACACAACATTAAAGTGCCTTCCTTAATTTTCACTTTAATGTATCGAACAAAACTACCATCGGATCAAACACACACACCACAACTCAAATCGCTTAACGTTCGCATTAGTTTCGCTTCTGTGCTCTTTCGTTTGCGTTGTACAATTCCCTTGTCGACCATTTGCATGACCCACAGAGCTTTATTATAATGTGGCCATAGAGAAGATAATGTCGTGCCGCCACCAGAGATCACAGCCACAAGGTAGCTAAATGCTTCAAATCACCTTTGTGGTGGTATTTCCCCTTGGTAGATACTGTACTGTGTACTGTACTTGTGCTTATTTTAAAGGAAACAGCATACAAAATGAATTTCCATGTGCTTATCGCAAAGGGGAAAAGCACACAGAGTGGACCGCAAAAAAACGACGTCAGCTAACAATTAAAAAGTTTTTACCTCAGATCTATTAGGAAATGTTTTTTTTTGTAAATTCTGCATCGTTTTTAAACATTTTTATTGGTGTTGTGGTAAAGAGTTGTTGTGTGTTATGTTGCTGATAATGTTGTTCTTTTAGTTAAATAAAAGTTATTTGTCTGTGCAATAAATGATTGGCTTAATTTTTACACATTACACATTTAATGTGAATCAACTATGTAGCCCACGCAATGCTAGAATTTTCTCTTAATGCGAATTTTAGATTTAGAATATTTGGAAAGTCTAAGTTAAGTGTGAAAATGTTGATGAACTCTTCTAATTCATTAATTGCCGCAGCTGATGCAATCACAAACATCATTCTTATTGGTATGAGAGAATATATCCCTATCAGGAATAAGTTTGTCAAACCAAAAAAAGGTAGATGGTATGACTCGAGCTGTAAAGAGGCTTCTAGGATTAGAGAGGTATGCATTCGGTCTTACAAAGCAAACCGTACAGAGGAAAACCGAACATATTTGAAGCGAGCAAAAAATTATTGCAATGCCCATCTTCGATGAGTCAAATTCGCCTTCGACTAAAAATGAAGGGCAAAAAATACTACAAAGGTAGTAAAAATTTTTGGTCCTTCGTTAAAAGAATCAAATATGCAGCCTCGTCGTCGATTACAACGCACATTTATAATGAAATTCCAGTTGTCAGCTCAGCATTTCGCAGCTAGCTCCACGCTTCAAGAATGTACATTGCTGCCTCTTGCACCTCAGAGTATTGAACACTCTATGGGATAGATATTCATTCGTACTCGTGCAGTTGCTAGAGTTTTAAACGATCTCAACACTCACAAATCCGCTGGGACAGATGGTATTTTCCCAATAGCTCTGAAGAGGTGTTCTTCTAAGCTGGCATTACCATTGCGTAAGCTTTTCCATCTATGCTATTCTTCTGGACTTTTCATGAGAAGTTGGAAAACAGCCTTTGTCCAGCCCATACCCAAAAAAGGCGAGCCGTCGTCTCCTTCTTCATACCAACCCATAGCAGTTACATCCATTCTTTCCAAGGTAATGGAAATGCTGATCAATTTTCAACTTAGTGACCGGCAGTATGGATTTCGTGGGCAACGTTCTACTGGTGATTTGATGTTATATCTCACCAAACAGTGGAACCGGTCTTTGCATCAATTTGGCGAAAGCAAAGCTGTTGCACTCGATATTTCCAAAACATTTGACAGAGTTTGGCATCAAGCTCTTTTGTCAAAAATGCGTGCTTATGGTGTCGATGATAAACTGCTTCATTGGATTAGAAGCTATCTACTGGACCGCTCAATTCAAGCTGTTTTCGACGGTTTCAAGTCTGAAATTCACCACATAAATGCTGGCGTTCCCCAGGGCTCTGTTCTGTTCCCGACACTCTTTCTCATTTTTAAATTCTCTATATTAACTTCACTTGCCCGTGGCTGGCTGGCTGGCACACAACTTTTGTGATCAACAAGCCAATTCGCATTGAGAATTCAAAACATGTCAGGCAGTGTGAAGCTGAATTGGCTTCAGTAAGCTAAAGCACGGACTTAACCTTAGATTGGTTGCCGGGTCACAGCGACATTGACGGAAACGAGAAAGCAGATGTACTGGCTAAGAAGGGCGTAAAATTGGGCATCCACCACATGAAGAGAGTGTGCTGTTCTTTGAGCTCCGTCAGAAAACTCGTCCTCACTTTTCATACCACCAAGGCATAACTAAGGTGGAATGACTTAACCAACTGTTCTACTTCAAGGGCGATGTGACCTAACTCAAGATCACTGCTCTCAAGATCACTGGCTGCCAAACAGGGAATTTCGCACAATACTTTTGGCAGAAGCTTCAGGGATGTCAATAAGAGGAAAACCCTCATCCATTATCTCTGGAACTGTCCAGCCCTGGCGGGTTTCCATAAATTTAAAAAACCTTTATTTGTCAACTTGACGGCGCTGTCGGAGCCCCGGATCACCGATCTGATCTAGTACCTGAACGCTACAGGCTGGCTAAGGCGGCGCTGACCATCACTCTACCTACCTACCTAGACCTATTAGTTGGTGATGGTATTTATTAGTATATTCTTAGTTAATTTATATTCATTGTTAAGTATTTTAGGTTCCATTACAAAAACACAAAAAAAAGAAAGCATTTCAATAATTCAATTTATAGCACGAGCCTTGTCATTTCTACCCTGGAAGCTGCTGAGCGCTACCTCAGCTGAAAAAATTTTACAAACCATAAACAAAATAAAGTTCAAATTTCATGGCAATGTAAGATATTAATTACCGACTATGTATTTTAATTTAATTATTTGCAGTTGCCACATTAGCCAGTGATCCTGATGTCCTAACACTGAGTCCATCAACTGATAAAGTTGTTCGTTTCACCAATGAATCACACATTGTGCAATGTGATAGCCCATCGCCGGATGTGAAAGTTCATTGGAAAACACCCAAAGGTGATGTAGTCAAAGATCTCAAGGGACGAATACACATCGAGGAGAAAAGTCCTGGTAAGTGTGCGAAGGAGTGTGTATGTGTGTGCATCCCTTTATACATTCAATTAAAGTCACTTTGTAAATCAAACTCTTTCATCTACTCTCTTGTATGCGTCTCTTGGCCATTTGGTCGATTACATCAGAACAATTGGCACTTGTCTTTGTTCACATCGCCCTCTCCGATAGAGGCAATTGGACATGCGAGGATGCTGAGCGGAAAGTCAACAAGTCGTTTAACCTCAACGTTTATCGTAAGTACTGGAATGGCTGGCACAGGCCGGCGACGGCATATATTCCGACTTAGACTCCATGCAAGATGGTGTCAATGGCATTGTCTTGCATTCCATTTCATTTTTTATTTTTCTTTTTTATTTTTAGAGAAAATCTCCTTCACCGAGAACGCAACCATTCTAACGGTTAAGGAAGGGCGTAATGCGACGATTTTGTGCGAAGTGAAGGGCGATCCGGAGCCTACAGTGTCGTGGCATCTGAATGGACAACCCATTGAATTTTGTATGTAATGCATGGATCCAATGCTGCACAGTTTTTTCTTTCTTTTGCTTTTATTTGCCATCTCCAATCCAAAGTTTCTTGTTCGCGAACTTTCATTTTGCCCTCTAGCACCCACTAGAGATTTGAAACTCATATTTTTGGTGCTCGCCTTTTTTTTTTGCTTCTTGTTCTTGCAGCTGAGTCGTCAAAATTCCGCAAGCTCGCTGATGGATTACTCATACACAAGGTGACACAGAATGACACCGGAGAGTATACGTGCAAGGCGTATCAATTTACGCCGGAAATCTCTGATGTACAGGAGCGCACCGTCCTGATGAAAATCGAACGTGAGTATGATATTAAAAATTCGAGTGCACTATGGGCGAGGGATGCGATTTGATGGGATTTTCCTGTTATGCTCTGTTAGGTTTTTTTTCTCGTTATTTTCTCTCTATGGAACCTAAATGTTGAACTGTAATTTTGTGAAATTTTTGCTCGTACCGGTGTCGGTTATTGTTGTTTTGATGACTTTTTATAATGGATCTTAACTACTGTGGGCAGAATGAATCATTGTGTTGGTAACAGTGTGTCTACTGTCCATGTGTGTATTTAATGGCCTGGTATGATGGGTAAACCGACAAAATAACATTTAAAAAATTCCTATATGAAGATTTCCAACTGTAATGGATAGCCGTGGGTGTGAATACATAAAGGATGTTGTTCACATAGTTACTTGTTTGTGTTAAGATCCGACACCTGCCATACCGACGGTAAAATCCAATATGTGAAGCTATTTAGTGATGCTTTTATGTTCAAATTAAAGAAGACACACGAGTTCATGGTAAGAGAATAATCCATTTTAAATGAGCTGACGCGAATATGGTGGGTTCTTCAAGGCAATAGGCAAAGTGAAGATTTCTAAATCACTATTAGGGACAAATAACTTCAACACCAATATAATATTGTCATGATTTCGAAAGACACAAGACAAGACATATTACGAGGAGCAATCCTCTACTTATAATTCTCATGGGATACCTAATTATGCATATTATGAGCTGTACCACTTACACTTACACTTTATTCTGATCGAGTGAGCGGAAAGTCTTACAGAGAATTGTTGACACAGAGATCTACAAAAACTACTGACTGACTGAAGCAAATATGATGGAAAAATTTTGGTCGGGTTCGGTAGGTAGAACACAAAGCTCACATCAGCAAAGAGTTAATAGACAATACAGCGTTATAGACCGATTTATTACATCCTGTGACCGCTACTGGGTCATTTGAAGCCAAAAACGCCTGCGAACCATCGTGTTTCGGAGTCCTGAAACGTTCTTTTAACTCTTTCTAACTTATTGCTATTGTTTTAGATTCCCCTTCTAAGGTTATGTGCATAGGGCGACCCACTTGTCTGCCAATTTGTGTAAGTGTATTCCAATGCAGCTGCATTTCCATTTCCATTTTTTTCGTCTGATTGTAGTATCCATAGGTTTCTGACACTTTTGTAAAAAGAGATGTATTCGTTAGGCTAGAAAATCTTAAGAGTAATATGTAGACATCTATTGCGAACAACAATGTTGGTGATGGTGATTTTCCAAGTACTATTACCACTACAGTAGTAATGTATCAACATTTGACAGAACAGTAGTAGCTTGGTTTTAGTGCTGTAAGCATTGCTCTTCCAGATTTTGGACAGCATTACAAACGCAGCTTTAGCTTTTGATTCTGCTGCCGAAATCAAGTACAGTGCCACCATTGACCGAGACAATACTTCCTCGGCCTGCTTTCCAGCAGTGTTTAATTAATCGGTGAAATTAAAAATACGGATTTAGGCATTTATCCTCAATCCCACCCTGCTTGCTTCCACTTCTAGGTTGTGTACCATTCCATTCAGGTCCATCATTCTATTATTTCGTTAACATTGATATAGGGTCTATTCTTTTATTCAACCCGAGCGAGTATAGTTACCTGGAATACACCGAGGAAATGTTGCACGGCGTAAAAATATACGGTGTGTACACTGGGTAACTTTACTCGCTCTTACTCTGCCTTACTCTGATATTCATTTCAGAGTAAAATATAGGAAACTGTATATACACCGTGTCGTGCTCGGTTCACAACAAAAAACAGTAAAATTACCTCGGTTGGATAAAAAAAATACCGCGTAAATTTTTGACGTACACTGCTCGCTCGGGTTGAAAAATAGAACAGACCCATAATCTTTAAGGTATGATGACTATGAACGCTGTGTTTTGTCGTTAGAGTAGGACGAATTACATCACTGATGAATGGACTGAGATATAGAAGTAATAAATGAATGCAACCTTGCCTTTCACCATTTCGGGCTTGAAAATCACCTTACACATAACCATAGTATAGGATCTGATGCAGCATATTCATAGTAGTTCTTATTCTTGATAAAAAAATATGGTAGAATTTACTATACATTTACTGAAGATTCGAGCACCGTCCGTAAAAGAAAGTCATGTTGTAATTTTTTGTTTTTTATTTTTTTTTTTACTTTTCCATGCAATACGCGCGTCACGCGAGGAATATCAAAAATGATATATCAGACTTAGCTGCTCTCTAGTTCGTGTGAAAGGTGGTAAAAATTGACCCCAAAAAAAGTCGAAAAAACCACTTTTCAATAGATCACACGCGCTACACGCGTCACCAATTAAACCATCGCAAGGCGAGCGCTCACTAATGGTTTTATAAAAAGTGTTGTAATCGGAGATACACACGTGTAAAAAATTTGAAGAAATTCGGTTAAAAATTAATCACAAGATTCAACAATAAACAGACAGTCAGAAAAACAAATTTACAGTCACACTTCTCTAATCGGAAATACTCGTACTCGTGTGCAAAGGTTAATTTAAAAAGATAATATGAAAGCCCCTCGGCCCTGGGGCCCGATCACTTCGAAGGAAGTGTTGTCAGCGGGGATACACATGTGCGCAAAGTTTGATTAAAATCGAGCTTTAGGAAGTAGGTAAAAAATTGATCACAAGAGTTGGCGACACAGCTACAAACAAACACACGCGAACGCAAAGTTAATGTTTAAGACATCCGCGGAGCATTTAATTCTTCGTCATTTAAAGAATGCGCAGGTTACAATGCTTGACCCTGTTTTTGATTCGAAATTGAAGCTGTATATAGCATCCCACCATCCAATCTGTTTTCCTTAAGAGGCATCTTTACATTGTCCAAAAACCTATAATAGAAGGTTACTCTTCTAACGTTCTGCCTTCCTTTATAAACTCGAACCAGTTGGATTACGACACCTATATTCTTAAAATTCTTTATTTCGTCACCGCTGGTAGACGTACTTCGAGCGTTGTAATTTCATTATCTGGCTGGTTTACCATTGACCAGACTAATTTGGCACGTGACACCTTTCCCACTACTACTACTACTACTACTACTACTCCTTTAGGTGTAATTTTTGAGGCTTTTTGTCTCACTGGAATGTACTCTGAACCTTTTGCAAGTTCTTTTATTAAGACTCTGGGCTTGTCAATTGTGTATGTTGGCTTCTTTTCAACATCAAAGCATTCTTCTTTTTAGATTAACATTCTTCCCTCTATATCCTCCATATATACCTCTATATATATTTATATTCTTAACATTGTTTGTGTGTATGTGTGTATGTATAAAATAATCTTTCAATCGAGGACTGCAATTATTGTAATAGTAATGTGTTCCATTGCTCGTACAAATAATATTACCATCGTAATAAAAGCCTGACGTAATAGTCCTGAAGTAATCGCAGAGAAATCCGACTGTTTCTAAATTTCCTTTGTCTTTCAAATGGAAAATTGATTTACTGGGAAACAAAGAGATATTTTTAATGTGCAAAGGAACAGCACTAAAAGTCATTTGGGTTCTGTCACAATTTCAATTCTTCGATAAAGGATTTGTTGTGAATTCAAATTTTTGGAGCGTACATAAGACGTGGAAATATCTTGTTATAAAGTTTCAAATTGTGCAAAATCAACCTAAATCCATAATCACATAAGAGTACGTAGAAACCGTAAATAACAGAATGTTGTCGAATCGAATAAGCATCAAACTGCCTTAAGCTTTCTTTTTTATGTTTAGATACATGCATGTCCTTACCCTGACCACATGGCCCAACAACTTGAGACTTTTGTTTATTTGTTGGGCAAGGAAATCTATTTTATCTCTGAGCGCGTGCAGACGTCTGATAAGAGGATAAAAGTTTCTTCATATCTTGGAATCACAGGACTCATAATCCAAGATGAGTATACCTACTTATCACGATTTGATAGAATTTCGTATTCTCATCATCCTCGAAATCAGATTGAATTTCGCGTTTCATTGAGTTGGACATTTCGTTCACTCGCAAAAGTGGTAATAAAGTTGAATTGGAAAACTTTTGATTGGACGACAAGGTACGTAGCAGCATCCATAAGGATAACTTATTGTGTGCATAAATCTTCTGGGTTAACGATTGGAATTAATGTCCTTGTGAGTTATGAGAACAAAGCAATTGAAATTCGATTTCATTGTTTTTCAAAAGGATATTCCAGATTTGGCAAGATGCGTTGCGTTGTCATGACTTATTGCACGTCGCTTGTTTTAAAATTAAAAAAAAAACTGATCCTTGAAACTTGTCTTGATCGTAAACTTAACTTACACCCAATCAAACTGTCCCTATTTCCTTCTATTATAGACAAACCCTTCTGGACGCATAAGCATCATCTTAGCTTGCAATACGGATACATAGGTGGGAAGGTGAGCATTACGTGCGAAGCTATCGCCGAACCACCGGCCAACTTCACATGGTACCGCAACAAAAAACGCTTGCACGCCGACAAGCACAATGTCATCGTCTCTGAAGCGTACATCTCGACACTGACGATTGACGTCAAGGATGCCAGTGTATTCGAAATGTACAAATGCAAGGCAATCAACAGTCAGGGCAACATCGAGCGAACCACCCAACTGGAGGAGGGCACCAAGCCACCACCGCCGACCACACTGCAATTACGCGGTTTCAACTCGAACACATTCGACGTTGATGTCGGCTCCGTGCGCTCTACTCCAGTTCGCAATAAAATGGATGTCAATGGATTCCGCATCGAGTACATGACAGACTACGAATTCAAGTCGGTGGCGGGCAATTGGAGCCAATCCAAGCGAAAGGAGTTTCCCTTTGAAGATGGTAAGTATAGTAATGGTAGATTGCTGATGGAATGGTTAACGAGTTGGTCGACGGTTGACGGTGATTAATGTTGGGATAGGACATGCGGCCATATATCCACACAATGTTGACATTTTCTTATGTTTTCCCTAAATTGGCACAGGCGCAACATTCCTCATCAACAATTTAGAGCCGAATACAACGTATCTGATGCGGGCTGCATCGAAAAATCTCGCCGGTCTCAGCGATTGGACGCGTGTCGAGAAATTCACAACACTCTCGAATGAGCCGCCATCGTCATCATCCAGGCCAAATGCACCGTCCTCCGTCATCGATGCGCTGTGCATTTCGCTAATTGCACTGATCCTTAGCAAGGAATTGTCATTTGGTTTTCGGCCGGTGAGGACATTGGTCAAAAGCAAAGGCGTGGCGTTGCACTAGTAATCAAAAGGAGGAGGAGGAGGAGAGGAAGGACATACTCGAATATTCGTATACAAAAGAGTTTCAAGAGTTTTCTGTTTTTATTTTTGAAGAGAAGTGAAGCATGAATTTCTCGATTTTTATTTTTTTTTGTTTTTGTGTCGAATTCTTTTTATTTATTATTGCCTTTTATTTTTAAAAGTCATAAGATGTCGTATTTATTTTTAATTTTTGCTTTTATTGCTTCGAAATCTTAAGAAAGAAATCAGTTTTTAAGCTAAAGTCCTTTGCAAAAACATTCAAGCTATATTCTCATTCTTTGAGACCTAACTAGACAGCTAACTACAGAATCGGAAGGCTCTGATTTTCATGACGAAAATCATTGTACTGTATATTAGAGTTAAGAATAAAATAATGCATAGCTATAGAAAGCTTCATAGCTTTAAAAATGTTAAATGTTTCTGATGCCATAGGTAACTAAGTCCCTATTCCCAACAAATCTGGAAGAAAACTGAACAAAGTCAAAATCATTTCAATTCAGTACTGATGGGCAATTATGTAATTTGATGTCTTAATAATGGTATGAACGATTGCAACGAAATGTTAGACAACCCGTTTAAATGTTTGTGTTTAAGTACTCTACCTTTGTATCACCTTACGTTTTGAATGTATAATATAAAGGAAAAATTCAAAGCGTAAGGTGGTTCAAAGGTTGCGTAGCAAAACAAACAAATATCAAGTTGCCAGCTTCAAATTACAGTACGGCCTCGGTTAACGCGACTAATAGAAATCAGGGGTGTTGCATTAATTGAGGTTGTTGCAAAAACCGAGTCACAAATTTCCGAGTTAAAGATGAACATAAAACATCGAATTAACGAAGTAAATGATAATGAAACACAATGTTTCTAGTTTATATCACTACTTCTTTCAATAATTTAATTTAATAACTTTAGCAAAACCAAAAAATCATCCTCATATTTGGCTCTACAACCGGTACTGGTATGACCATTGTCTTATATACCAGCAGCTTGGATGTTATGGTTAAGTTCCTGGATTTGAAGAGTCTTGACAGACTATAGTAGTCTTTGTTGGCTTTAAGCAACCGTGCGTGTAATTCTGGTTCCATGCTGTTATCGGTTGACCCGACATAGTTAAAGGATTGCACTACTTCAAATTGTGGGATCTTCTACTCGCAGAGCTGACTACCATGTACTTTGTTTTGGTCTCATTTATGTGCAGCCCCAAATTTCGTGCGCCTGCTTGGTCTGGATGAAAACTTCCTGTACAGCTCTTCGGTTTCTACCAATGATGTCAATATCGTCTGCGTAAGCCAGTATCTGAATGGAATGTAATAAGTTTTGTAACTCTAGACAATTTTCTATCACCTAATTTGCCTGGTATGAAGACACACTGTTATGGAACAGTTATGACTCACAGTTTTATCGCTTCTTCCACCGCGGTGCTCAAGAGAAATAGCCAGTTGCAAACCACCTCTCCTTCAGTTCAACCGCAATACTCGTGGCGCTCTAAATTCTCATCAGTTTACCCTTAAGCCCATCTTTGGACGTACAGTACAGTTCAGGGACTCGTTCTTCAGCCGTACCTCAAGCTCAGCCAAGCTCTTTCCACATCACTATGATCCACAGTCATTCAAATCACAGACATTTCCAAGATATTTGGCCATATTGGAGAAAGTGAAGCTTGTGCCCTTGATGGACGGAGGGTTAACGAGTGGTATTTTGTACTTCCTCGTAAAGAGCACCACACGGTTTTTTGGGTCCACAGACACAGTGATCTGCCCAGCTTATAGGGTTATTTAGAACATTCTGCAGAAGTTCTTTCAAGGTGTGAGGGTGATTTCCTGAGACAGCTATGGACACGTCGTCGGGATAGGTGATCACTCCACAGCCCTTCCTCCTCAGGCGAACCAGTAGCATATTCACCACCAGGCCCCAAAAAAGTGGGGACAGGACTCCTCCTTGCGGGGTGCCTCTGCTGGCAAATCTTTTGGCAGACGACACACCAAGTCCTGAACTGATGACTTGTGAGCAGAAGATCAATCAGTTCACCCAGTGAGTCGTTCACCACCAAAGTCGACAGCGCATCCGTGATCGCAGATATTTTGACGTTATTAAAAGTGCCTTCGGTGTCCAGGAAAACCACCATTGTCTATTCCTTGTGATAAATGGAGTTTTCAATGGAACGTACTAGTGTATGCAGAGCTGTTTCTACAGATTTGCTCTTGCAGTACGCGTGTTGATCGACGGACGGAAGTCTTTTGTCAATACTAGTACGAAGGTGGATATCGATCAGTCTTTCTAATGTTTTTAAAAGGAATGACGAAAGGCTAATGGGTCTGAGGTCTTTAAGACTGACGTGGGAACATGTACCTGCTTTTGGAATGAAGACCACTTTCACTTCTCTCCATATGACTGGAATATAGACCAGATCAAGACAACTTTTGAAAATTGTATCAAGCAAAGGAAAGATAATGTCCGAAGTCCTTTACAGTTTGGCTGAGATTATGCCATCTGGTCCTGCAGATTTATATGGTTTTAAGCTATGTAGTGCCCAAATCAACTTGTCTTTATCAATTATATCTAATTAATCTATTTAGAACAGTGTTGTAGGTAGTATGAGAGCTAATTGGTAAATGGTATCTAGAAGCATATTTAGCGATTCTTCGCTAGAAGTAGTCCACGAGCCATCAGACAGCTAGGCATTAAAAACAAAAGAAACAAAATAATTTGTGAAAAAAATATATAGAAAAGAAACCATAGTTACGTTTACTGAGTCAACAATGATAAGATTTGGGTGTTGCAATAATCGAAAAGTTGCGCTCATCGCGGGTTGCGTTTACCGAGGTCGTACTGTATTTCTTTTAATTTTGAAATTCTCACGCTACAAAAAGAGCTTTAAACTACATACACCACTAAAATATGTGTCATAAAGAAAGTCTAAAAAAAGGATCCCAACATTAAATAATCGATTTTTTAAATTAATATAAATATTAATTAGAAAAACTTGCAAACAAAATATTTTGTTGAGACAAAAATTAAATGAAATTGTTTATATGTAAAGTAAAAATGGATTAAAAAGACAGGTAAATAAGATGTTGCGGACATTTTGTATTAAAAAAAAATATATTATAAAATAAAAATTATTCAATAGAAGAACAAAGAAAATAATATTTATTTTTATTTTATTTTTTGCGTAATCGTTGCCAAAAACAAGTAAATGTAATGCGAAATTTATTTAGAAATATTCTAATAACTATTTCTAAAATAACATAAAGACTTAACACAATACAAATAGAAATTATATTATTAAATGTTATTGCATATAGAAATTGAAAAACAAAATAATAAAATAAAAAATAAAAAAATAAAAATAATAAAATATAATAAAAAACAAAATAAAGTGACAAACAAAAGAGTTAAGCAAAAAACCTTCCCGCAACCAATGCGTAAAAGACAAGACAACAGCCAAATATATATTGTATTATTAAATTAGAAAACATATTTCAAAATATATAAAATTAACGGAAATATTGTAAAAACTTTACATATTTATAAATTAAATTAAAAATTAAAACGTTTATATCGAATATACATATTAGGAGAGACATAATTTGTATAATAATATTATGTCGAAAGTCGGAAGAATGCATATAATAACATAAGTTATGTAACAATGAATTTTTTACAGGGTGTTTCTTTTTATGTGTAGCATTTAGCAGGAAATTTTTACGTCCGAAGCGATGAGAAAAAAGTTTAGCCAAATTTTTAACTATAACGCAAAAAATTGGAAAATTTTTAAAAAATTCCACATTCCAAAGAAAACAAATAAAAACGAAAAAAAATCTATATTACATGTATTTCAAAACATTTGCCACATTACTGTATTCATTAATATCATAATAAATATAAGAACTTCAGAAATTTCAATGCATTTCACACATTTTGCTAGAAGAGGCAACAAAATGGAGTTGTGGTCAGTGTGTCCTTCATTCTAAACGGATAATAAAGAATAGGAAACAAAAACAATGTAAAGTCCAGGAAGAAATGCTTATTTATAAATATTGGAGCAAGGTTAAAAAATAAAACTTTACCATCATCCAATAAAGACTATTCGTAAAAAGAGAATCATCACAAGATTTGTTTTTATTTTATTCAAATTGGAGTATTTCGAGGTAATTTTTGATTAAAAATTTTGTGGCTTGACTCAGAAAGAAGATTCGGAAGTTCGCAAAATGCTTTATATATCATCATAATCATAATCAACAGAACCGGAGGAATAATATGAAGTATGTATGGGCGTGCCGTATTTATTCTGGCTGGTGGAAGTGCGATCAAACTTCCACGTGGTGATCGCCGGTAATGTGTCTTCAAAAAAGAATTAGCTGATTGATCGGGCTAGTCACTTCATAGTAAAGAGCCAACTATAATGCGCTGCAGTTGGCTTATTCTCACGACAAAACCGAACAAAAAGCTTAGCTAATTTCTGTCATTCTTTAATTTACCCATAATGAACTTTAGCAACTGCTTGCATTTCACACAATTTCTCTCACTGACACCTTCCTTAATCCCACGTAAGTTAACGAACATTTGACGAAACCAACCAAAAGTCACATCATACGAATTGCATGTAATGAGCCGTTCACATCAGCTAAACTGGTCCAACCCAAGTCCATTATAGTTAGCGCTTAAGATTGGCGCGAGGTAACCCAGAAATATTTTCCCAGGTGGTCTGAATTTTTTTTATTACTGCATTTTTCCAAATACCACAAAAACCTAGTCTATAAAAAATTACCATCAAAAACTCTAAAAAATCGACGATCCGGTTGCTTGGAAAACTCCCGAAGCCTGTGGAAATTGTCGCGAGACTCCGAGCCCAAAATCAGGGGCCCTATCATGATTTCCGCCGCGAGTCCTAAAACTATATCTTCGATATCTTCTTTTCGGTCCGCTTCAGCTTACGTATCATGAATTCCTCTATCGAAAAGACTATAAACGCACCAATTTAATGTCATAAGCGCACCCATTAGTCATAGACGCACTCATTTAATATTAGACTGACTTAACAAACAACTATTGATCGTCACAATACAATAAAGAAATGTCAATTGTCAATCGAAAAAATGATGATGATGATAATGAAAAGGGGTATCTACCAATCGCAGTGCGACCCACTAATAAGGATCTATTGCGATCCTAACTAGTGCGATGTGCTATGTGCAGTGCATGCCCGTCCCTATAGCACCCCCTCCATTCCATACCCAACATAGGCTCTTATGAACCAAATTATATGATGTGGGTTCAGTCAATGCTGTGCAGACTCTGAGATCGCGTGAGTTCCCAAGTGGTCAGATCGTTGCTCCGAATTCATTGAGAAGGAAGGGCTTCCTCAGCTTCCCCACAAAGCCTGTAGATGACATCCTCTTCTAGTTTTATTTTTTTAAGGTGCCCCTCCAGTCTACAATGTCCTGTTAGGAAACCCGTAACGATTCTTACATTGCTTCTACTTAGTCCCAATATCGAAAGAGACCCTCTTTGGGTCATAGTTCCCCATCGTTTCCTTTGCTTGTCGTAGACCTGGGAAATTTTTCCATCTTACGGAAGCAGTTGCTTTACCTATTCTGCGTATCTCCTCCCGCATTATGAGGTATCCTATGCCACAGAATTGTTCTGTCCCTACAAGCGGAGTTTCTGCTCCTTTGTTAGCGAGCATATCCGTTGCTTTATTGCCTTCTATAGCAGTGTGTCCTGGCACCCAGTACAAGCGTACCCTGTTTACTTCGCCAAGTCTGTTTAGCTTCGCCCTACACTCATCCACCAGTCGTGACGTGATGTGGAATGTATCTACGGCGTTTAGCGCAGCTTGGCTATCTGTCATGATGGCTACTTCCTGCCTCACGTAGTCTCTCTACTGATTAAAATGAGCACATCTTTCAAAAGCATTTAGTTCTGCCTGCTCGGGTACCTCCCTTATTGCTTCAGAGTATTTGGTTCTTGGCACATGCTTTCTTTGATCCATCCGTATACCATTTTATAGCTCCCGCATGTATCTGGTATTCAGTTTCAGATCTGCATTCCCTCTTGCTGCTCATTTTGACTTCAAAGTTTTTCTTGAATTCAAGCTTTTGCCCCATGTTGTCACAAGGCTTGCTGGCTAACGGAACCTGTTGGGTTAGATATTCCACTAATGCCCTTGACCTTACGTCCGTGAAGCAGCATACCTTGCTCAAATGTATCTTGATTTCCTCGGCTTTGTTCTCTACCACTGTATGTAGTGGGATTAGCCCAAGAATTACCTCAATACCCGCCGTGCGGCAGGTTCTCATGGCCCCTGTAATTAAAATAAAGGCCAGCCTCTACACTTTTTCCAATTCCTTTCTCGTGGTGCTTAGCTTGCTTCTGTTCGCCTATGCCACTGCTCCATAAGTAATCATTGGAATAACTATCATGGTGTACATCCAGTGCATTATCATGGGACTAAGATCACTTAGTCGTGTAAATCGTGTACTTATTTCTTGCTGCAGACGATCAAGAACGCTTTTCATAACGCGAAAAATTGCACTTTATGTGGAAAGGCCAACATTACTAGCCAATTCTACGGGCATTTTTCGGTGTCTTCTAACTCGGATTGTTATAACGATATACCATTTTTCACAGAGAGAGTTAGTCTGTTCAGAAAGAAAGAATATTTTGTATACGGAGATATTTGACTGAATTACTCCACAAAGAAACAAAATAACTAATTATGTTACAACGGTTATTAATTAAAAATATATTTCCCAGAAATCTATCAAAATAACAATTGAAATTTTTCAGAAAGTCTTTTTTTGCTTGGAGACCATTTGGCGCCCCTCTGCGACGCCACCCCTCGCTTTTCTTCTGTATAATATGCTGTCAAAGAGGAAGCATCTTATTTACAAATCAGACAAACCAATAAAACAGAAATAAAGAATATTTCCTCAATTCAGTTAAATCGTTTCTATTATTCTCACAAGTTCTATTTACACCCTTAACCACAAGTATGTCAAGTGAAAATTTAAATTCCAAGAAATACACTTTAACGTATTAGCCACCAAATGGCATATAAGTGTAGTGTTACCGAAGTGCCTTCTTCCAAATTTCGATAGCAGTCAAGTGGCAGCATTAGCACCTCTATTGAGTACACTTCTAGTCGTCTGAAAGGTCCTCCAGAATGCATACATTAGGTGGAAATTGCCATCTCTTCTTTCAAACATTCAACGTTCAGTCGTTAAAGTAAAGGGAATAAAAACTCATGAATGTCATTGACTTTGAAAAGTTTTCCAGTGCGAATCGAGAGGATTCCGACTTCCCGGTGCTGTACAATGGCTTACTGGCATACAGCAGCCAAAAAAGTTTTCACTTTACACAAAATCATACAAAGTTAGCACAACAAAGCCAAAGCCGTGCTAACTAATGCGCGTAACTATGCACCGCACACACATCGTTCACATCCGTTTCCGTTGCTGTTTCCGCTTCTGCTCCAATGACGTACACTGATGCCAATAAACAAACTATAACCGCACTCGATTTAATTGCGTTCGACCGCAAACTATGCACCACATATTCGTAATTCTTAGTCAGATGAAAACAGAGCACAAAAACACAACCTCCCTCCAATGGAAAATTTACAACTGGGTCAATATTTACAACACCCATATAGACACGATCAATATATTATTATACTCTGTAGAGTTTGTTGGATTGTGCAACTGCATTTCCGTCGCCCCAACGACGGCAAACTGTATGGTGGCATTGCGTGGTTAGACTTTGTTGGCACTTGTTCACCGAATTCACGTAAAATCCTCATTGAAAGCGGCACAACCGGCAGAAAATCACAGCAGCTTAACTCAGTTCAGAGTTGGGTTCAGTTCGGCTCTCAACAAAGTTACAGCGAAAATAAAATCAGTCATTCAACTGCAAAAGTTGCGCCTTCGACAAATTTACACACTGGAGAATTACTACTGTTGTGGGTACGTACAGGACAATACAATGTGTTTGGAGATTGAGTGTGTGTGTTTGTATATGCTTTGCTTCAAGCGATTCATAATTACAAATGAAGTTGTTCCTTCAACACTTTCCTAGTCCATCTGAGTCGTGGTCTTTTCCTTGCAAATTTATTTCTCAATTCAATTCCAAAAAAAAGTGCAATTTATTAAAATCGGCAACCACAAAGGCGCATTATAGGCGCCAACGAACAAGTCGGAAGACAGTTTTCCGATCGGCGTATAGCCGACTTTTATGCTTTCCAACCTTGTCTATTGTATTCTGTGTGTATTGACATTAAAATTTTTACCCTTTTGATGCTCTTTTGGGGGTCTGTTGTGGGATCTTTTGTGTGGTATTTCGCGGGTGTTTTGGTGGTGGTTTTTTGAAGGTCTTTTGAGGGTGTCTTGAAAGTTTTTTTGGGTGTTTTATGGGGGTTTTTTGGGGATATTTTTGTAGTCTTTTGGGGGGTATTTCGGAATGTATTGTGTTGATCATTTTTGGTTGGCTTTTAAGGGGTGTTTTAGGTGTCATTTGTGCGTCTTTTGGCTAAGCCAAGTTAGTTTCGTTCCTAGCTACATGGTTAGGCAAATTGACATTATCTTTACAACTGATCCCTATTACCTGCTCAGTCTCTATTTGTCCCCTATCTCTATCGACTTTTGCCAATTTTTTCCCCCCTTCTTCTTCTTCCGTTTTTCCATAACTCTCCCCTACAATCGCCTCCTAGCATAGTTCTCTCTTCCTATGTCTTTCATAAAGCTTATCTATTTTAGCAAGACTTCCTTTTGGTTTGACAATCTGTCTTTAAATGATGACATCTTAATATTTTACAGGGAATTATTTAATACTATCTCTCTTTACGTCCCCTTTGCACGTCATAAAACTTCATCTACATCCCCTCCTTAATATAATCGAAGACTTCGCTCCTTACGAAAACAAGAGAAACAAGCTATGGCAGCACCTTCTTCATCATCATCATATTTGGCTCTACAACCGGGGACCGGTCCTGGCAAAAAAGTCCCGCAAAAAGTCTCTCCACAGGTCCCGATTTCGAGCCGATGTCATTCTAAACTTTGGGCGTCCTGGTCTTCGCAATCCTTCCAGCGTAGGCTTGGCTGGCCTCACTGCCGTGTTACATAAATCCTACCGCAAAGGACTTTCCGAGCAGGATCATCTTCGCTCATGCGAGCTAGGTGTCCTGCCCACCTGAGCCTACCGAGCTTAATTTTCTTCACGATGTCGACATCGCGATAACGCTCGTAGATCTCATCATTATAAAGTCTCCCGAATCGTCCTTCCTTACATACGGGGCCAACAATTCTCCGTAAGACTTTTCTCTTGAACGCGGCTAAGAGATCAGAATGCTTTTTGCTAAGCACCTAAGTCTCGGATACATATGTAAGTACTGGTATGACCATTGTCTTATATACCAGCAGCTTGGATGTTTTGGTTAAGTTCCTGGATTTGAAGAGTCTTGACAGACTATAGTAGAATTTGTTGGCTTTAAGCAAACGTGTACGTATATCTGGTTTCATGCTGTTATCGGCTGCTACAGTTGACCCGATATAGTTAAAGGATTGCACTACTTCAAATTCGCGCTCCACTTTTTGAATTGAGGGACCAATGTTGGATCTTCTACTCGTAGACGTGGCCACCATGTACATTGTTTTGCTCTCATTAACCTGCAGCCCCATATTTCGTGCCGCCTGCTAGATCTGGATGAAAGCTTCCTGTACAGCTCTGCGGTTTCTATCAACGATGTCAAGATCGTCTTCGTAAGCCAGTATCTGAATCCCCTTGTCGGAGCCCGTTAAAGATGTTGATTGGGCTTGATATTGATCCGGATATTTTTACTTGGCTTACAACGTTGGTCATGGTCATGGTCAACGTACAGAATGCCTCTTCGCCAGTCTTCTGGTATCGCTTCTTCCTCCCATACTTTCCCTATAAGTTCATTAATTGCTTGGTGTAGTGTGGGACCTCATAATTATCTGTTTAGGATACCGGGGCCTTATTATTTTTGAGCCAATTTATCGCTCTGCTAACTTCGTCTATGCTTGGTGGCGGCAGCATAGTATGATCTTCGGTCATTGGTGGAACCTTTAATTCCTCAGTTAACTGCCCATTTAGCAACTCATGAATGTGCTCTTCCCATCCTTTAAGATCAGCGATCATATTACCCTCTTTGTCTATGCAGTATGTGCAAGGCGGTGTATATTGCGTCATAGCGTTGCCTCTTTGGTAGAACTTCCGCACCTGGTGTGGTCCTTGCACTCTGTACTGTTCTAGTTCACAGACAGATTCTTCTCCCAGGCTGATTTCTTCGCCGGTAAACAGTTTTTTCATATCTTCTGAGCTCTTAATATTCATCTTCGCGTGCCCGCGTTCTATGAGATTATTGCATTGCTCGGTACGCAACATTCTTACGTTCAGTCGCTAGCTTACATTCGTCATCGAACCAGTCGTTCCGATATCTACGACTACTGCCTAAGATGGAGTCAGCAGTACTAATGCCAGTATTTTTAAGGCGTGTCCATTTTTCTTCTACGCCTGACATTTCAGCCCCAGGACTTACTCTCCCTGAATTAAGGGTGAGTCCTATCGCTTGACCGTAGTTATTTCTGGTCTCTTCGTTGAGAAGGGCAGCCGTGTTGACTCAAATCTGATTCGCGGATGCAGTCTTTCGTGATGATGCAATCCGCGCTCGGAGCAACATACCAACAAGATAGTGGTCCGAGTCGACGTTGACACCTTGGTACGTTCGTACCGTCATCAGGTTCGGGTTGTGGCGGCGGTCTATTAACACGTGGTCTATCTGATTGCGAGTGGCTCAGTAGACACGCGGTAAATTCAATCTGTGATAAACGGTATTTATTTTGATAAATTGCTGCCGCGATGAATTGTTGCTATGCGATGAATTGCTTGCCGGGAACGATAATAGCCGTGCCCCATGTATTCTCAGGCATGTCATTAAATGCCTCACTGAGGACTCAGAGAATCTCTCAGATCGATTTCCTGAGACTAACATTTTTTGGATTAGTTATCTCTGCTCGCTTTGACAGTTGACTTTAATCTGAAACATAACTGACAGTGTTCTCTCACTGAATCCTCACTAAGCAGAATGTCAATTATTCTGCGCCCTCAGTTAAATGGGAAACGGCTAATGTTGGCCGACCGCATATATTAAGCAGAAGAGAGTTCTGCATGGAAGATAAATAGTTAGCTTCAGCAATGCTATGTCATAAAATAGAAAAATGCTGTTTTACTTTTCCTCGTTTTGCGAGAAAAAAATTAATTCAATAACCGCATAATATGACAACTTAAGACTTAAGATAATTCTTGTCACAGTTTTTTTCTTTTTTCTTTTCTGTTTTCTTTTTTTTGTACAATTACCCACTTGGTTTGTCCCAAAAATATGCAATAAAGTTAACTGTCCCATTTTTTTGATTTTTTTGTTGAAAACTCCAAGCAGCCAAGACAATGGGCAGGTAAATGCGGTAGATACCAATGCTCTACGTGCACACACTTTCAAAATGTCGTTCAGTTCCTAAAGTAAATCTTCCTTGTTCGGTTTTCTTATGAACTGTGCAGAAAAGTTTAAAAAACTTTAAAAGTAAATTCAGGTCGCTGCTATATTGCACTGTCGAGGGGGAAATAGTGCAGAAGAATTTCTCCGTTTTACTGGAGAACACTGCGACACAAGAAACTATTATTTGTTTGCGCCTGGGCACATTTCTAAATTGAATATTTCGATCACGTTGCAGTTGTAGGGAACACACAGCGGACACATTCAAAGCGACCATCAAGGAGCAGGTCATACAATGCAGAGCAACCAAACCACAAAGAAGGCATGTTGGTCCAAGAAAAACACGCACACACTTGCACACGAAGGTACTCCTCGTAAATGGAAAAACTTTCCAAATTTAGGGTAAGACAGACAATAACTAACAAGGATCACAAACAGGCAGACAGCATATGGCAAGAACGTTTGTCTAAAGTATTTGGCAGTCATGTTAAACCGGGCCACACTCAATGGGGGCAAACAACTTCACACTGGAACACTGATGGTCGAAAATCCATTTCTGCATTTTGAATTGCACTGATTGTGAATGGCCCTTTTTATGGTCAATTAGAGTGCAACGCAGGCAATAAACAGCAGACAATGTTGCCTCAGAGAGCGAATTTCATAAGTTCCTCATGTGTAGTACTCGGACATGGGTTGAGGATTGGATGTGGCAAGCGATAATAAAGTTGGAATCAGCATGAATTGTTCACGTTGTCCGTTTAAGTGGATATGGGTGTGATTGAGTGAGTGTAGGTTTGGTTTTATTGAATATTTAATCAGAACCAGTGGTGTAGTCCGTGTTACTTAGTTCTTTCAAACGAAATCTAGCTTGTGGATATTTCTAGTAAGAGTCATTTTTTACTTTTTCTTAAAAACCATATACTATCTGTCTATACTATTTGTTTAAAAGTAAAATATAAAGCTGATGATACCGAACGATGTGCCGCAGGGAAGCGTTCCGAGTCCCATATTTGTCATAGAATAAAGTTCAAGCAGGTATTCCACAAGACAGTGTAATATGACCAACCCTTTACCACCTGTACACTAGTGACTTACTTACGTTCAATGAAAATATTATTACTACATTTGCTGATGATACTGCAAAAATGGCGACAATAATACCAAAAAACAGAAAAATTACAAAAATCGATTGCGGGACTATGAAGTGGCGTATAAATTTAAACGAAACCAAATCTGTGCATCTTTATTTTTTACCAATAAACAGATCCAGCACAAGCCAGTGTACATCATTGATCAAGTTGTTCCATACGCGAACGTAACCAAATACCTTGGTATGACACTAGATGCCAAACTGAGGTGGAATCTGCATCTCAGTAAAAAAAAAACAATAAGAGATGAAACTAAAATACAAAAGGATGTATTGGTTAATGGGTCACTACTTAGCCTAAGCATATATAAAAGCTTCTGCATTACAAACAACTAATTAAACCAATATGGACTTACGGAACTTAGCACTCTGGTTGTGCCAATTAAAGTAACAGAAATGTAATTCAACGCTTCCAGAATAAAGTACTTTGTGACATAGCCCTGGCATAATAAATTGATCACATTTCATAACACACTGCAACTAGTTTAAGCTAACGAGAAGTTCAGTTTTGTTCTTATCCATATATGCAACATACAGAAATAGCTTATTACTTCTATAAAAAAAATGCAAATATAAATATATATATGTATATATTTACAAATGGTAGTTTTAGCTTCCAGCTATCAGATCATGTGGTTTGATGCGCTTCATTCTTCGAGTAAGTCTGGTTGTATCGATGAGTTTTACTGCTTCCTGATTGATGTGTAGCCTCAGCTTTCGATGATGGACTGTTGCATGCTCTTAAATTGTGTCTTCTACGGTCTTGACTTTAAGGTCACGATGTAGATTTGAGTTCCTAATGTACCAAGGTGCGCTGACAATGCCTTTTAAGACTTTGTTTTAGAATCTTTGAATTATTCCGATGTTATTTTGATCCGTACATTATTCCCATAGCTGAATTTCTTATGTCCATACGGGTCTTAGCATTTGTTTATAAATAAGTATGTAATTTATTGTGAATAGACAGACATGATCTGTTACCAAAGAGCAAATATAGTTTTTTAAGTTTGACACTTTTCTTTTTTATATGTTCCTGCTATCTTAGTTTTGCATCTAAGTTCATTCCGATATACTCTGCTGTGTTCGAGTAGGGGACTTCTCTTCTTGAGATGGTAATCGAGATATGTAGAATCTTTTTGGTCATGAAATCAACATGAACAGATTTAGTTCTGTTAAAACGTATTCGTCATTTCTTGGTCCAATTTACTAGATCGTCTACAGAACTTTGAAGAATTCTAGTTGATACTACTTCACTATACTCGACTACAAGTATCACGGTGTCATCGGCAAATGTAGTTACTGTACTGTTAGGAAGGACTGGAATGTCATTTGTAAAAAGGAAATATAGTTTTGGCCCTAATATACTTCCTTGTTGGACTCCAGCTTTAACTTTTTTAAAGTGAGAATAAGCATCTTCTTGCTTATTACGAAAGTATCTTTCTCAGAGATAAGACTCCGGTATTGCCGTATGTTCTTTGGGAAAGAGTAGCTTAAGTTCATGCCAAACCTTATCAAACGCTTGAGCCACGTCTAAAAATATAGCTGAATCCTTGAGTGTTTTTTCCTTAAACCGGAACTGATGAGATGGAATCACGATTTCACTTTCAACGAACGGTTTTAGCCTCTTCATTAAGATCTTTTCAAATAACTGTGACATGATGGGCAATAGTGATATGGGTCTGCAAGATGACGGTTCATTAGAATCCTTCCCTGCAATCGGCTTCATTATTATTTCGGCAACTTTCCAAAAGTAAGGAAAACGTTTGAATCTCAAGCAAGCATTCATTGTCTCTGTTAGCTTACACTTGGCTCGCTGGTCCAGTTGTTGCATCACTTCATCTCTAATGAGGTCATAACCAGGAGATTTTTTTAGTTGTAACTCTTTTCGAATAACAGTTTCTTTTTTAGTTAGCGTGACTGGAGAGATCTCCTCACTCCTTATGCACAAATTTCATGCATTTATATTTCATTGGGTTGAAATATGTTTACCATGTGTTCAAAAAAGAGTCCTATTTCCGCCTATATCTATTTTCGAAATCTTGCGTTTGTGGTAAAACTTAAACAGTAAATCTCTTGTACAGAATTTAAACAAAAATTTCAATGGTAATAAGGAAAATAAAATTTCAATAAGGAAATAAATGCTTTAACACAACAATTCTGAAGTTTCACCCCATTACCTCATTTAATCCTAGGATATGCAATGTGTTTACTTCACTGCCCATCCTAGGGAAAGTGAACCCCTAAGGTCTGATCAGACCATCAATGAAAAATATTTAAGCTTCTTAGCCTATACAAATTATTCATTGCCTAAGTAGGTGTGCACAAATACAAAATTATTGCATTGTATATATTTCTAATTGATTCTTTTCATCAAAGGAATACAGGTTTTTTGTCTTAGCTAAAACAATAATACTTATAACATGTTGTCTTGTTATAACCAGACCGCACCGGTCTCTTTAATGTATTTATAATCACATTCATAGAAATATTTTCTTCTATAACATTGACATATACTCGCATTTAAAATAATTGCATCGGACTCAAGGAATTAAGTTTGTAGAATTCATAGGGTTTCAATAAAAAATTGAAAATTTAAAAGGTTTGGCCAGACCACTTTACCTCTCTTAGGGATCATCATATATTACGACATAGTAAGTGATAAATGTTACTCTTTTTGTAATAAATTTCCAGTAACGCTGCCACTGCAATTGGTCAACAAATTCTCGACGCACAATTCAGTTAATTTTATCTTTTAACGAAATTGCACTCCATAAAGTGAACAAGCAATAACTTGCATTCATGTGTACAATACACCATTCGCTGAATTCCACAAGGAGAAGTACAATGGAATGAACAAATGACATCGAAGGATATGAAAGCTGAACCCAGTGAACCAATTTATTACAGAAGAAGAGAATAATGAGGAAACCAATGCATTTTGGTAAATATCCGTAGATACGAGTATATGTCGTCGGCTTATTTAAATTTAATGTGAGCCAAAATTTACATTATAAATTGTATTTTGATTGAATATTAGCAACTCTTAACATAACGAAAGATGAAACACTGATGATGATGAACGCTTGTTAACAATGACATTCCAACTGTCAGCTCTATATACAAAGCCAATCTGATTGCTTCACATTTCGCAGCTAGCTCTACGCGAACTGATAACGCATCGTCGCGGACTCTATTTGCAAGTGTCCAATCTTTAATGGGACTTTCGTACTCGTCAAGTAGCTAGATTATTAAATAATCTCAGCGTTAATAAATCTGCTGGGCCTCGTGGTAACCCGCAATAGTTAAGAAGACGTGCTCTTTTCCATCTCTTTTATTCTCCTGGAGTTTTCCCAAGGAATTGGAAAACAGCCTTTATTCAGCCTGTGCCTAAAAAATGGATCCTAACAGGGCTAATCAAATTTGAAGGGCCAACTCTACATCATCTAGAGCCGCAGATTGAATATTGGTCCCCAGCTAAAAGAGAGTGTACCGCGTATTCGAAGTGCAATCCTTCAATTATATTGTATTTATTGTAGCAGCCGATAATAATATGAAACCAGACATATGCGACTGGTTGCTTTATCAGTGTCGGTGGTGCAGTGGTTAGAACTATTGGCTCCCACTTTGAGGATACCGGGTTCGGTTCCCGGCGCATCTAACAAACGCACGAAATTTTTTCATGTTTATCACATGTACAGCATTATGTGTACTTGTTATCTTTATGATCAGTCCATCAAGATAAAAAGTACACATAATGCTGTACATTTGATATACATTTGCCGTATCCTGCTGCATTCATATCTACGGTTGAGTTGATGTATGAATTAATCAAGTTGTGTTTATGACTTTATGTAGGTTTGTGAGCATATCTAGTTTGTTAGTGCTCGGGTGTGAACTCGACTCCACCTACCACAACACTTTCCTTCTTCTATCCAAAATATTTCCAAGCACACGCAGTGCCTAGGCATTATAAGAGTGCAAATCCCTTGAAGCATGCGCTAAATTAAAAAAAAAAAAAACAAGAAAGCCAACTTTAGCCTGTCAAGACTATTTTAATCCGCGAATTTATCCATAAAATTCAAGCTGCTTGTGTTATAGCAATAGTCATACCAGTACTTACATATTATGAATCCATGGCCTCTAAGTCGAGGTCAAAGGAAAGTCTTACGGAGAATAATTGTTGGCTTATCAGGAAGAACAATTCGCTTTCTCTAAAATGACGAAATCTACGAATATTACAATGTCGACATCGTGAAGAAGATTTAAAGTCGATATGCTCCGGACAGCTTCCGCGTGTTATTGTAGACGATTCTACTCGGAAAGTCCTTTGAATTAGGATTTATGGATCACGTCAGCGAGGCATGGCAAGGCAATCCTGAAAGAAAGGACAACCAGAGTTTAGAGATACTAATCGATAGAGATACGTTATCGGTTTTAAATGGGAACCGGTGCAGATATCATTGTCAGGAGGCCAGGATCGGATGATGATGATGAAAAACTAAAGGATACGGAAAGGAAACAACAAGTAATTAATAATTATATTTGGGAACGTACGTGTTTAGTGGAATACGGCTAATTTGCATACGTATTAGTACCTAGGGTATTCATTCACTACTCCAAAGTCCGAATCCAAATACCTAGCCTATTTTAACATAAACCTGGCATGATCCAACCGAAACTTTTATTAAGGCTAACAAGGGATTCAAATCTGAAATCAACTCAAAACAGGCATGTAGAGTCCACATGAAAAACAGGAAGAAATTTGTTAATAACGATATTACTGGAGTGTTCATAACCAGAAAACCCCAAAACAGAAGAACAAGTTCCAGATTTTATTGTATATAAATTGAAAACCAATTATGCTGTCCTCTGACTCTTGATTCGCTTTATGACAGTTGTCTTTATGTAGCTCGATAGCATATAAAAGTCTCACCATTATTTCGAAATAATAATGCCAAGTAAAGTCCCTATTCAAAAAGAGGAGAGGCAACCAGAAATTCTACAATTACATTTCCAAACTAACCGAAACAAAGCGAAGTAAACAAATCGCTTCCTCTTTGGCAAAGAACAGCTTCGTGAGCAGCGTTCTAGAAACCAAATTAGAATTTTATTAAAAATTAATTCAGCGTACAATAAGAAAATCTTCTTATTTTTTTCTTTAAATTTCCATCGCTGCAATGAACAATTTTCCAGTTATCAAAAGTCCTCCTTTATTGTAGTCGGCTGTGAACATCTTCAACCGAATAAATGAATTACACTGTGTGGCATTTTATTGCTGCAACTTGCAACATGCAATATCGCAATGAATACGAATTCAGATATTAAATTAAAATTTACACTACGCATGGGAAGGAAGAATAATTTGTCTTAAACCGAAATCAAAGCAATCCCACAATTCACATCTGGTGAATTAACTTAATCCATTATGCCATTAAGTTAAGCGGCGTAAGCACTACAAGGTATGGAGGATGGAAGTTTTTTTTAAATTATTTATGAAACTTTTTACAGAACTGCACTTGTTTAAAACGCAACAACCGCAAGTAGTGAGGACAACTGGTAATTAAAGGCGAAATTGTTACTACAGAATAGTACTCGTACATTTTTCACAACAAAACAATTAGTCTCAGCTTGTTGTCCGAGATAGAGGGGAGGGCTATAATTGAAAAATCCGCAGCGAAACAATGAAATCCAATTCAAGTTAAGTCCGCTGAGAGGACATTTATTTCATTGCAGCGTTCGTATACCAATGATGTGAAATTAAGGAAGGCCAAACTTGCATTATTCCAGATTGTTCTTACTGCACAAGTATTCTCTCAATGGAACTTAAGGGAGTCCTTTAGAGTAATTACACAGAGCAATGGAAGAAATGAGGAGGAAAAAGTCCTCTTATGAATAATGTCAAGGGCTTTTTTGCATGAAATTTACAAGTCAAAGAAAAAAGAAAGAACCCAATTGCTAGTTCAGAAAAAAAAATTGGTACACAGAGGATTAAATAGCGACTGTTTTTTCTACAATTCCGACCAGCTTTGTAAGGGACTATGGATTAAATAATCCATTGATATTTGGAAGAGCAATTTTCACATCAAATTGGATGATGTTCAATAAAAAAGGTTTTTAAAGTAAAAGTATTATCTTTGCTGCGCTCACTCCCCGCTTTTCTATGTAGGTGAAAGGGAACGGTGCGGGCACATTGAATAACAATTAAAAATCAAAATAAGCTTCAATTTATTTACATTCACGATTATTATATCCAGTTTGATATTTAACTGGCATGCTTTTTCCTGATACCAGTGGTCTTATATAACAGTTTGAGATAGATCGATCGACCACTAACATTGGCTTCTTATCGATTCGCCGATGGTACAACAGCATGTAAGTCGCGCATTATGTGCCTATGCAAAATACCCATACAATGCTTATGAATCGATTATATTCATTGAACTAAGGGTACATATCTATACATGGCCGTCATGTGATATTCTCTTTCTATTCTGCACTTAACGGTCCAACCGAAAATCAATGACCCATAAGGTTGCAGTCGTTCTCCTCATGTGACCGAAAATCCAAATGCATAAAAGAGCAATTGCCTTTAATGTATTTCAATCGGTTTTGTATTTCACAACAGCCATCCGTACGTACTCTGCATATTTGCTTCTAGGCTCAGAGAGGTATGCTTTCGGTTTTACAAAGCAAACCCTACTGAGGAAAACCGAATAAATTTTAAACGAGCCAGAAATTATTTCAATGCATATCTTCGGCGAGTCAAATTCCCCTATGACCAGAAATTGAGGCAGAAAATACTAGAATGTCACAAAGGTAGTAACAATTTTTGGTCTTTGTGAAAAGAATCAAAAATACAGCCTCGTTGTCGATTCCAACGCTCATATATAATGAAATTCTAGTTGTCAGCTCTAAGGACAAGGCCAATCTGCTTGTTACGCATTTTGCAGCTCCACGCTGCCAGATTGTGCATTGATGACGCCTGCACTTCCGAGTATTTATCACTTCATGAGACAGATTTACATTCATACTCGTGCAGATGCTAGAGTTTTAAATGATCTCAACACTCACAAATCCACTGGGCCAAATGTTATTTGCCCATTAGTTCTGAAGAGGTGTTCTTCCGAGCTGGTATTACCAACCAAGCGTAAGCTTTTCCATCTATCCTATTCTTCTGGACTCTTTCCGATAAGTTGGAAAACAGCCTTTGACCAGACCAGACCCAAAAACGGCCAGCCGTCGTCACCTTCTTCGTACCGACCCATAGCACTTACATCCATTCTTTCCATGGTCATGAAAATGCTGATAAATTTTCAGCTTATTGAAACTAACAAAATCCTTAGTGACCGGCAGTACGGAATACGTGGGCAACGTTCTACTGTTGATTTGAAGAACAGTGGAACCGATCTTTGCATCAATTTGTTGAAAGCAACACTGTTGCACTCGATATTTTCAAGGCATCAAGCTCTTTTATCAAAAATGCGTGCTTATGGAGTCGATATAAAACTGCTTCATTTGATTAGAAGCTTCCTTTTGGATCATTCATTTCAAGTTATATTGGATGGTTTCAAATCGAAAGTACATCACAATAAATGCTGGTGTTCCTCAGGGCTCTGTTTAGTCACCGATGCTCTTTCTTATTTTTATTATTGATCTCTTGTCCATTACTTCCAATCCAATTGACGCTATCGCTGACGACAGCACTCTCAGCTCCTCATATAAGTTTGAGGAATGTCCCTCTACTTCATAAGTGGAATTCAAACAACTACGCTAACATATAGTACGTTAAATTCTGACTTGGACAGCATAGTAAATTTGGGAGAAAACTGTTGTAACTTGGTAGTAATACGAATGAGGTACAAACTAAATGATATTTTATTAGAACTGAATACTATGAAGAATAAATCAAGACTGAAAGTTGAGACTTATTTAGTGGGAGGCAAATAAAATAAAGAGAGATAGATAGAATAAAAGCAGATAAATAAAGTTAACAATCCGACGAAGTCATCCAAATATCGTGATGGAATGCTAGCATTAGATCGTTCGGTTCATCTTGGAGCTGGTTCCTCTTAAATTTCTTCCTGTGCATCTACAAATTCATCACTTTCGTTCAAGTTGTTGTCTTTTGGTTGATTGTTGTCTTCATCTCGTACGTCTTGAATTCGTGGCATGATGAACGGTTCAATTGCTAAAATGTCGTCCTCGAACTCGGGTACTTCTAACAATTCATTAAACATGTTTTTGGAATAGCGTATCTTCAACTGGTTCGCATGGGCTTTAATGAATCGCTCTCCTGAAGTAGTTTTGACTGCGATGTTGTAATTCACTCTTCCAATTCTTTCAACGATTTTTGCTGGAGCCCATTACTATTTCTCGTTTGATTCTTGTAACTTGTAGAAGACTTCATCATTGGTTACACATATTCATATTGGTTGGACACCGTGAAAAATACTTTGGTGTTACTGGGATTCGAACCATGAACCCCCTGCTCTGCAGTCCATGCTCCTATCCACTGAGCCACGGCGCCCTTCTGTAGACCTGTGTTTATTAGATCAACGAGTCGCTCGGCAAGACCATTCGATTGAGGACTGTAAGGCGCGGTTCTGGTGTGTTCAATTCTATTTGACTCTTTGAAATCTTTGAATTCTTGTGACGTGAATTGTGCACCATTGTCCGATACTATTGACACCTAAGCGGGAGAAAACATTGCTTACCAATTCGATGGTTTTTGCTGAGGTTGTTGAATTTTTTCTGAAGACTTCAGGCCTACTACTTACTGTAGGTATCGACGATTACAAAGAAGAAGTCTCCATTTACTGGTCCAGCGTAGTTAATGTGAATTCATGACCATGGTTCATTCGGAATCTGCCAAGGTTTTAAGTCACATTTGATCGGTGATTTTAGGGAAACAGCAAAAGCTTCGCAAGTTCTGACTTTTTTCTCGATGTTTTTGTTGATCGATGGCCAGAAAATTTTATCTCGAGCGAGGAGTTTCATGCGACATTCGCCTGGATGGCCTTCGTGGAGCTCATCCAGAATATTCTCGCGATATTTTGATGGAACCACGAGGGAGGTTGAAGGTGAGTGTACTATAGCCTATAACGTTCCCCCGCCTGCTAATAATATACATTATAAATTTCATACAAATTTCATAAAAATCGTTCGCCCGCTTTAGTTCAGTTGTGTGCGGAAGAAAATTCTTAGAATAGAATTTTATCCACACAAGGAGAACGCCACTGTGGTCATCGAATTTATTGATGACCTAAGCAAAAGTAACTCAATCGTTCACTCTTCAGCCATTTTGTTTTCTCTTGGGACCGATGGGCAGGCGCAGAACACTTCTCTTAGGTTACTTCCCAAGTCCTCAACTTAATGGTTCAAGAGTACCTACCTTGCCATTACTACTCATCGCTGAGATATTTTGTAACCCAAATGAGTATCTAACTTGCCAATACTGTGGAAGTAAAACGCTTTCATTAATTTTGCAAGTCCCAACTTAATGGTTCAAGAGTACCTACCTTGCCACTACTTAATATCCTTCAAAATTCCACTATGAACACACTTCGCTAAAATATTATGCACCGTCGTACATGGTGCTAGGACCTTGACAAATCAAGAAGCTACTAATTATAAAATATTATAAATTCTAAACAATAATTTGAAGAAAACAATAAAGAGAGAAATTGAATTACAAGATCCCAAAACCACCGAAATTATTATTGTAACGACCCTTTTATAGTAAGAACCCTGATCACACACTAAAGTTTACACCGGCTGGGAATAACCTCGTTACAGTTGATAAATGTGAGTTTCCATAAGTAATAAGTAAACACAATTTTATTTATAAAGATAACATTTTAATCTATGTGTGATGTAGTTTTTAAATAAAAATTATACCCTACATCTATACTATCTTCAAATTGAAGTTAGTGGCAGATCACCTGATTCACGCGCTAGACTGTTTTTATTCTTTACATTTGCATAATCATTTTAAAACTATTTCTTTGATTTCCAGTCTGAACGTGATACCATCTCAAAATGGTTCCAAACTTGGAAATTTTCAACTCGTGAATGGTAATTCAAATTAATACCCATTCGTTCTACATAAAAAAAATCTGGAATAATAAATTCTGTCCAAAATTACTATAATCTACATTTAGGAAAAACTTTTAAAATAAAAATCAAATCTCTTTTGTCCTTTCTATTTGTTTTCTTTTCTGTTACTTCCATTTTTTCTCCCGGTGCAAGCTGCAGACTGCACTAACAATATTCAAGCAAACAAATATCCAACTGAATAAGGACTTGACTCATTTCTTATTCAACTTCTCCTCTCTAATCGTCACTCTTGCAAACTGTATCTATATATATGAAGAAAACTGACTGTAAAAAGTACGCGCCACCTTGATAGCTGTTAATTTATTCAATACTTCGATTTAAACTTCGATTGAAAACTGTGTCTGTGCAGGGCGTACTCGAATGCACACAAGGAAACTCAACTAAAAGTCCCTCAACTTTAATGAATTTCTTTTCTGGCTTTAATGCATCACTTTGTCCTTGTTCGGACTTTGAGCACAGTGGGAAGGGCAGAAAGTGTTTTACAGTTTCGTTGAAAACTTCTTTCTGTTCTAATTAAAATGCAGAAGGACTTAATTAAGCTGTTCTCGCTTTTCACGCATATATAGACGATTTTTCCAGTTGATTTCATTCGTTTTTGGTCAGGTCATTCGAAGATATCATCGAATCAACGTTGGTTGCGCAAAAATGAAATAAAGCTTACAAGAATTGCTACGCTCATATTTATGTAAGTGATTCGATATTTGGTTTAGAAAAAGCTTAGAAAAAATTTAAATAAACAAATCCTTTTTGATTGTACAACTGTTTGCTGAGCTGGGAAAGTGAACATTATCTTAAGAGTTAGAAGAACGAGAACGAGGTGACAGCCGACTGTGGCAAATTAATTTTACTGTTGAAACACAAATGGAACACAATCATTTCGTTATTGTTGTGGTGCTGTTAAAAGCTCAACAAAATATTCACTTAAGATAGTAAAGCGAGCTTCTCAGCTCGCCATATGGATAGTTGTAATTCAGCCTAAAGAAAGGGATTTTACTTTAAAATAAACATTTTTTTCTCCTAACCCCTATGAATAAAAAAAACTTAAAATTACACCATCGCAAGCTGAGCGCTCAACAATTGTTTTAAAACAAGTAATTTAAAAAAAAAATTACACGCGCCACACGCGACACGCGTCACGTCATAACAAGCCAAGTTTTAAAACTGGTATTTAAAAAAAAATAAAATAAAAAAAAACACGCGCCACACGCGACGCGCGACATGTGTCACGTCCTCGCAAGCCAAGATTTAAAACAAGTATTTAAAAAAAAAAATACACGCGACGCGCAACACGTGACACGTTTCACGTCATCGCAAGCCAAGCGCTTACCAATTGTTTTAAAACAAGTCCCATCAAATTCTGACTGGTAGAAGTCGCGATATACAACCGGACAAACCCACACACGTACGCTAGAAAAATTTTCTTGTCCTCTGATTGTTAGCTTCGCCCTTCCGGCTCGAAATAAAATTACAGCTACTTAAGAACAAAAAAGCTACTAAGAAGAAAATGGCAACAAATAAGGTTTCCAGTCCACCAACTAACAAGATGCTCAAACGCTCTCCATAAGGCTTTTAAACTCAAAAATTAAATGGCTCTGCAAAATTTCCTCATAAATCTAACATAAACCAATAAAACTGATTACTTTTTATACCGAGCCACGCAATAGCTTACACAGCCCATTCAAGTAGAATCCCCAATTCGTTTACCTAATGACAGCTGAGCAAGGGACCCCTCAACGAAAGGAAAAGCGTTTGCAAGCTCCTTTAAAATAAAGATTGAAAACTTGACAGGAGCTATCAAAAACTTAAAGTTAAAAAAAGCTTCCAGATGCGATGGTTTATTCCCAAAATGATAAAGGCCCTAACTCAGTTAGAACATATATGTATTAAAATAAAATATTTCCCGATTTACTGGAAGCAATCATCTAATCGCTAAACCAGGAAAAGACGCTAATAAAGCCAATTAGCCTTCTACCCATTGAAGATATTCGAGAAACTTATTTTGGACCAACTTATGACTTAAATTGACGATACAAATACCTCTTCACCAATTTGGCTTCAGGAGAACACACAATACTATTGAGCAGGTGCATCGCATAGTTACAAAAATTAGACGAGCCTTCGAAGATAAACAATATTGTTTAGCTTTGTTCATTGATATTACTCAAACCTTCGATAAGCTATGGCACAAGGGGGTGTTACACAAAATTAGGCAAATAATTCCTTAAAACACTCAGGATATTCTAGACAGTTATCTTTCAAATATAAATATAAGCAAATATAAGCACTATACGTCCCATATATGCAACATGGAAGCCGGGATCCCACAAGGGAGTATCTTGCGCCCGTTTTTTGTACTGTTTTGCTAACTCACCACACTCGCCATACACACACCTCAACTTTTGCGGATTATACAGCAATTATCAGCTCTCATAGAGACCCTTTAAAATCATGTCTACGACCTGGAAAAAAGGTTGGAAACCCGGAGAATTAAAGTAAACGAAATCAAATGCGCTCGCATTACACATACACTGAGGAAAGGCAACTGCGCCAGAGTCGATTTCACTATCCCACAAAACTCGAACTTAAAATACTAAGGCTTTCATCTCGATCGCCGTTTCACTTAGAGTAAACATATAAATACGAAATCAGTCGAAACCTAACTTAAATTTAAATCACTCTACTGGTAAATTAACAGAAATTCAAAACTAAGACTAAAAAATAAAGTGATGATATATAAAATTATCATCAAGCCTATTTGGTCTTACGAAATCCAACTATGGGGACATTGTCAGCTACCAATATTACAAAACTAGAAAGAAGACAGACAAAGATACTACGAACCATCACCTACCCCGCGTGGTTCATTAGAAATTAAAATATCCTACGAGATCTGAAAGTTCCTAAATTTCAGTAAGAAATTCAAAAAAAAAACACCAAAGTATATCAACAAACTCCCTCGCTAGAACCACTTAACCACCTGGATATACCTGGAAAAAGGTAAACGTAATCTTTATCCCTAAACAAGGTAATAGGCCTTGTGAGCTGCATAAATCATATAGACCTATAAGTCTAACGTCATTTGTTCTTAAAATTATGGAAAGGCGTATTGATGTTCATATCAGAGCCTGGCTAGATACGTCTAGTCCTCTACACTCAGGTCAATTTGCATACAGAAAAGGTAAAATCACATTGGGCGCCCTTCACCACCTATTTAAAAACGATAAAAACGATAGAATGAAGTTTTTGTTCCAATGAAATAGATCTGTGTGCTTTCCTTGACATTGAGGGGGCTTTAAATAAAAGATATGTTGTATATCAAAAACTTTCATTTTTGTTCTTAAAGAAGCATCTATTTGAAAAGGTACAAGCCACGGTAACAGAACAGTAGAAAAGTACAAAGTACATTTAACAGAAATAGTTATTTTGTGACTACGGCTCAATAGCAAGAGCAATCAGTAGCAGAAGTATCGAGGACTCGACCAACCAATGTATAAGGGCCATGCTTGAAAGTCGATTATCACTTCCTTAACGGGGGGAGTGTCTGTGTCGGTGACTGCAGCTAAGGGCTGTCCACAAGGAGGTGTCCTTCTACTTCTAACCGATGTACGTAAATCAGACTACATCGCCATTGGCTATGCTGCTGACGTGGAGATTTTAATTAGCGGTAAGCACATAGCATGACCATTACAAATATCATGCAAGGTGCGTTACTTCACGTCTTAGAATGGTGCAGTAGAGAAGGGCTTTCCATAAATCCTTGCAAAACCGTTCTAGTGCCTCTCACGAAAAGAAGACCGTTCGATATGGGACCTATCATTATCAAAGGTGGTGCCTTTGATTATAGATGATTGATAGATTATTCCAGTGAGGTTAATTATCTCTGCATCATCCTTGATAAACGGCTACACTGGAAGTCCGCCATCGAACGTGCCACTAGGTCCTTGTTGGCCAGTAGATCCCTTACGGCAGAACTTGTGATCTAAATCCGAAAATGATACATTGGATCTACACAATGATGTTGATACCTATTATCACGTAGGCGGTGGCCGATAGTTCTTGAACGGACAACAGAAACTAAGTTTCAGAAGCTACAAACAATTGCCTGTCTTGGTATAACGGGCGCTATGCGAACCTGCCATACGACTGCATTAGAAGCTCTTGTAGGGCTTTCACCCCTGCCGATCTTTATTAGGAAGACGGCTGCTAGATGCGCCATTTTTCTGCAACTAGAATACGTGTACAAACCAGATGACTATGTGGGACACCTGAACGTTCTTGACTCAATTCCCGAAAGAAACATGTTTTGCGCTATCCCCGACACCATGGTCAGGCAATACTCTTTCGAAAGGTAATTTGCGGTAACAGTATTGGGCCGTGAAATTTGGTCTAATGGTGTTTCAGCACAGGATGCTAAAGATCTGGTCTGGTACACAGGCGGATCGAAGATGGAATCTGAAGTCGAAGATGGTGTTTTCGGACCCAACACCAAAGTTTCGATACCAATGGCTATGAGTCCCACGGTTTTTCAGGCGAAACTCTATGCTGATGTCTGCGCTAGGATTAACCTTAGTAAGGGTATTATCGGCGCTACCGATTTATAACTTTTCAGATAGTCAGACAACACTGAAAGCGTTATCGTCCAAAATAATTAACTATAAATCAGTTAAATGCTGCTACGATGCACTGGATGTTGCAGGCAACGAACATGGAGATGAAATAGCCAGGGTTGGTTCAGAATCTGCGTTCTTAGAACCGGAACTTTACTGTGGTGTCAACTGGACTGACACCACAGCAATGATAAATAAATTGGAAAATAAACTTGGTCTAGCCAATTGGGATAATATCCTGACCAGTTTCCTAAATAGAAACAATGATAGCATCATAAAGTTGGTGAGCTTTCTCATAGGTCACTATGGCTTGCGATATCACCTTAGCAGAATTAATCTAGGCTCAGACACTGGATGTAGGTTCTGCTCGGAGGATGATGAATCATCCGTGCACATTCTCTGTGATTGTCCACATTGATCTGGTTAAGGAGACGTATTTTCCATAAAGCAATATGTTCGTCGGCGGATATGCTAAGATCTGCCAGTAAGGACATACTATCCTATATTAGGTTAGATTAGTAACACCCTATGATACAATAGATCTTTTTATGTCGCAGTATCAGCCACATGGGCTAGGGTTGTCTTTAAAAAAAAATTTAAAAAAACACTTCATTTCATTTAATTTCCAGCACATTAGTAACTCCTTATAGCCTCTCCCTAGTTTATATTTTAGTCATATCTAGGACCCCTGAACATTCTTTTATGTACGTGTAGTAAATATGGTTTCTATCATCTCTCATGGGAGAGCAGGAAGTCAACAATATCTCTAAGAAGAATTCGTAGCACAATCCTTGTAAAATGGCATCCTATTTTGTTTTAGATTGTTTTTATTTGTATCCTCTTTTATCGACTTCTTTATTTTAGCACACATGGTTTATTCGAAAATTTTATGTTGCATTGCTTTCACTTCAATATCCTTCAAATACATCCACAGTGCGTACGTGAGTTCAGGTGAAGCGTTTTGTGTCGAGGATTCAATGTGCAAATTAAATTTTCCCAGCATACTTGATGCTTGTTTGCGGTGTGTACAGACATCATCACAGGCATTTAGAGTAGCACAAATGAAAGTAATTTTTCACCCTTTAACCAATAGCACCTAATCAATTATCCGCAGGCACTGTCTTCATGGCTTCCGATCGCATGGCGTTTGCTAGTGAAAACGTTCTCGCTGGCTAAACAGAGGAGCGTGTCTGCGACAATGAGTTATATAAACAATTGCTAACATCCCGGTAACATAAAACATTTGTTTTATGCTCACAACATTGTATACACCGAGAATAGAAATTGCTAAAGGTTCTCGCCAGGATACCACTAAAGTACATGTGTTCGAACCAGGCAACCAGCACAGCCGAGATAGTTCGACATAAAAGTCACTTCTAATTCCAACTCGAGTTTCTCTAGCGTTTACCTAAATCGGAACATGATACACTTCCCAGGACGATGACATGGCAACTTGATACTGATTAATCGCCCGAAGGCTTGCAATCAAGTTAACAGCATTGCACGCACAGTTTTTTTAATCGTCGGATCTGCTGATGCAGGTTGTGGTATTTCAATTAATTTAATGAAACTTTACGTCAATTCGTTAACTAATGTTGACTTCGTTAAATGAAAGGTGTGGCAAGTTATTGTGAATTTAATTTAATTGAAATGTCTTGGCAGTTCTTTTAAGAGGATGACTGATGTAGAATATGAGTCCTGAGTGTTTGTATTCAAAAACAGCTTTTCAAATATCAGCAACTTTGTAGGAAATAAATTAAATTATTGTGGTATCTCTATGCCATTAGGGCTGCACCTGAATCTGCCTTTAGTATAAATTTTTATAAAATGTATTTTTTGCTTATATTCCAGCCTGTAACACACTTTGTGCTAAAACTAGAATGTACCCCGTACCTTTAACAATTATAAAAAGTTCAGCAAATAGAAAAAGCTCCTACAGCCATGTTTGCTGGCATACATTAGGCATGGATCCATCCATGGAATCCTAATTGAAATCATTACTAGAAATATAGTACCAACTCTGGCGGTCAGCTATCAGCAGAATAGGGGGAATAGTACCAAATGCATCAGAGTTGCAGATGGCCGTAACTATATTTGACTGGTGGAGTGCGATCAAACCTCCACGTGGTAGCCGCCGGTCATTTTCTACCAATACAGGAAAAGCTGAGTGATCAGGCTAGTCCCTTCAAAGTAAAGTTTGCGCGTGGCCAATAACATCGCCCGTAAAAAACTTTATTACGGAACCCCAAATCAGCCTCGGAAACACTGATGAGCGGCGACAAACACGGTAACGAAATCGGCTATGCGATTGAAAAGTTTTCTCATGGAACGTACGCTCACTGTATAGAGCTCCAGCTGCACAGCAGCAAGCCGATACCCTGTCCAAATATAATACTAACATAACAGCAATCCTGGAGATGCGGTGGAAGGGGATTGGTGTCTTATCAAAATCAGAATAGGACATATATTACAGCTGTCATGCATGACATCATGTGCTCGGGGTGGGGTTTCTAGTCAGCAAAAGAATCGGGCTTAATGCACTAAATGAACCCTTCACGTGCGGGGCAGATTTAAAAACTTAGGCCCACCGTTAACCGTTCACGCGCCCACAGAAGATTTCCCAGATGATGAAAATGAAGAATTCTTTGAATCAGTCGAACCGGAACTCCATGCCTGCCCTCAGTATGATGTAAAAATCATTCTGGGGGATATGAATGCAAAAATAGGTAGGGAGCCAGTAATCACGCATTACATTAGCACCCATAGCTTACACGAGACCGCTGATGAGGATGGACAACGTGTTATAGAGATGGCAGCAAGCAATAGTTTGGTGGTTGAGAGTACAAGGTTTGCTCGTAAAAATATCCACAAAGCCACCTGGGTATCTCCTGATGTAGCCACTCGCAGTTAGGTAGACCACGTGTTGATAGACCGCCGCCACAACCCGAACCTGATGACATCGCCGACATCGACTTGGACCACTAACTTGTTTGTATGGTGCTCCGAGTGCGGATTGCATCATCAGGAAATACTGCATCCGTGAATCAGATTCGAGTCAACACGGCTACCCTTTGCAACGAAGAGACCAGGAGCAACTACTTGCCCTAAATCTAGGGAGAGTAAGTCCTGGAGCTGAGATGTCGGGCGTAGAAGAGAAATGGCTTGCCTTAAGAATACTGTCATTAGAACTGCTCCATCTTAGTCAGTAGTCGTAGAGACCGGAACGACTGGTTCGATGACGAATGTAAGCTAGCGACTGATCGTTAGAATGTTGCGTACCGAGCAATGCAATAATTTCGTAGAACGCGGGCACGCGAAGAAGTACATAAAAGGGCTCAGAAGATATGAATAGTTCACCGGCGAAAGAAAGTAGCCTGGGTCCTGGGAAAAGAATCTCGTCCGTACACTATAACAGTACAGAGACCGAGAATCGCATCAAACGTGGAAATTCTACCAAAGAGTCCGCGGTATGACGCAATATACACCGCGTTTCACAAAGAGGTTAGTCTGATTGCCGATCTCAAAGGCATCTTAGAGCAATCAGAAGAACACTTTCATGAATTGCTAAATGGCCAACTAACTGAGGAATTGGAGGCTCCATCAAGGACCGAAGACCACACAATGCTGCCGCCACCAAGCAAAGACGAATTTAGCAGCGCGATAAATCCGCTCAAAAATAATAAGGCCTCGGGATCAGATGGTATCTCAGCGGAGCTATTAAATAAGGGAGCCCCGAAAAACACCAAGCACTTCATGAACTAATAGTGGAAGTGTGGAAGGAAGAAGCGATTTCAGAAGACTGGCGAAGATCCATCCGGTGGCCCATATATACAAAGGTAGATATCAGAACGTGCAGCAATTATCGTGGTATAACGTTGTACACCATCTTTTTATAGACTTTAAAGCCGCCTATTATAGCATAGTCAGAGTAGAACTTTAAAAAGCCATGAGAGAATTGGTCATTCCACGACTATGTAGGTTGACCATGACCAATGTTATAAGCCAAGTAAAAATATTCCGATCACTATCAAGCCCATTCAAAATCTATAACGGGCTCCGACAAAGGGATGAATTGGCCTGCGTCCTCATCAATCTGGCATTGGAGAAAGTGATCCGAGACCCTGACGTAACGGCGAGAGGAACAATCTTCTATAAGTCTATAAGGTTTACGGAGACGATATTGACATCTTTGGTAGAAACCCAATAGCTGTACAGGAAGTTTTCATCCAGATCGAGCGGCCGGCACGAGATCTGGGGCTGCACATACATGAGAGCAAAACGTCTGTGAACTCGTAGCAAGAAATGAACGAAAGTTAATAACATGTTTTAATTACAGGCCTTAAGAGTTCTAAGTTCATTTTCTGACCACCAAGGTTTTTTCTGACCCGCAATCACAGGTTATTATAGGACCAGGAATTAATATTTTGTTTTGCAGACCAAGTACTGCAAATACTACTGAAGAAATTTCTATAAATTATAAGTGGTACTTTGTTGTGCCAATACCATGTCAAGGATAAAATTAATTAATAAATTTAACCGCATAGAAACTTTGTAGGAACCAACATCAAATGGCACAACTTTTCATTCATACAAAATTGATTATTTGTTTGTCTTTTTGGATAACGAATTAACAAGCGGCTATAACTTTGTCCTCAGAGTCAAAAAGTATTTTGCTTCAAAACAAAAGACCCGTTTCCTTGCAAAATATGAAATAAAATATAAATGCCAACATCCTGGCAATGCAAGAAAGATGAGACGATTTTGTTTGAGAAACTTTCTGCATCCCTATACGAGTACTTCGACGAATACTATCAGCTTCCATTGACCATTTATACTGCACCATGATGAGTACTATGAGTAACAACTGTAGTGCCGAAAACTTTTCGATAATCTACCAACTTTTATTCTGTTTCCTCCTGATGCAGTGTACACTTATGTACTTGATGGTCTGCTCAGCAGATTGTTTTCCTCTTCATTGTAAATTTTTGTTTAGGGATACACACCAAAGAGGAACGACTTTTGACAAGAAAGTCAAAGGTCCAGCTTCGCAACCCACAGAGTACACTCAGTTATAGGTATATAGGATAAACCGCCCGTTCTTTAGAGTACCTATTTTCAGAAGATGGATCAGTATTTATAATTAAGCACTAATAATGACATAATACAAAATTTAGTATAAAAAGAAAACTTTATTAAAATCCACCGAAGGTTGGCTCGCTTATTAATCGATGGCCAAAGAAATGCAACCAAAATCTCAGCTTATTGTGACCGTTTAACCCATCTTTGTATGCTTCTTGCAAAATTGAACTAGCTAAGACCCATGCTGCCCATGACCGCATAAATAACTTTTGCGGTACATAAGAGTAATTCGCTTATAATGATACTTTCGTATTTTGTATAAAATTTGATGTGTCGGACGGACAAAGACGTCCGATGAAAGCACCAAAGGGAAACATGCTTTCAAAGACAAACTTATCTAGTTATGAACGATGAAATAATTTGGCTAAAATGAAGCGAATTACTTTACTCCACTGGAAAATCTTGTCTATAGATAGGATTATAAATACTAAAGATAGATGGTTGAGACGAATTGGACGATGACGAAGATTACTTGTTCAAGGATGTTCTGTGAAAGTTTTCTGGAAATAACTTTTATCTTGCTTTTTTGATTTAGAAGCGTAAGTTGAGAAGAACATCGAACTTTATCATTCCAGAGTACCCTAAGGCGCACAATCTATGCTTACATCTGGGGAGATAATTCTTGTGGGCGTTTATTCTTTCATTATAATCCATAAACTCAATCTAGCAGAGTTTCCGAATAAGCCAGTTTTCGGAATTTGAATTTTGATTTTTTTTAACTTGATCGTCGATAATGTTTGTATTTATCAATATTATGTACAATTTTTGTAGAGACATAACTAGGAAACTTATAAGTTTTATAAGTTTCTTCGCCGAACACCTATCCCACAACCTAGAAAGATCCTTGATAGCTCTACGAACACAAAAGGCGAGCGGCACTCCAGCCTTTGCCAAGGAAAAGAAAGAGCATGCAAAGTGCGCGACCAAAGACACTTAGAAATGTTACTCCAAGAATAATAATCGGAAGTTTTACCACACTTCCACAGAAAGCGAAACCGGTCTTTACAAGGAAGGAAATCTTGTAGCGGAGTCAAGGTCTGTGCTAAGAACATTGCATCCACCCTTCGCTAGCATTAGACTCTCTTTGGTTTTCTTTTATTTGAAAATGCAATGACAAAGCTTTAGTCTTTATCATCATGCCATTAATTGGATAGTTTTCTTCACGTTGCTCAAGGAACCAACGGTGTAGACGATCGCCTTATCCATTTTGGAAAGTTCTGATGATCGAAGTCTTTTTCTTTTGTCTGGCCCCGAAAATGTACTGTTCACACAATTTAAACTTTGTTTACTCTTTTTGTTAACGGCACAAATGGTGGACTTCGCAACGTTGTACTTTCTGGCCAAACTTATTACGCTTGAACCACTGCGGAGCTGTTCAATTATCGCGCATTTGTTCCTACTTACTTACTCACTTATGTCCCCTTGTGGGTCCTAGGGCCTCTACTACGCCTACGCGCCATCGCGTGCGGTTCCTGGCAATGAGCCTGGAAGAACGCAAATGCCTCTCCAGTTTTCGCACTCCATAAGACTACCTTTTTAGGGAGCTTGACAATCATTCCCTTCTTCCACTCGTCGGGGAAACTTTCTGCCTCCGAAGCTCTCTCTACAAGAGGATATAAAAGCTCTGCTGATGTCGTTGGAGCGGGACGCAGAAGCTTTTGCAGGTATGCCATCTAGCCCTACCGACTTGCTGTTCTTTAGTGCGTTGATCGCGGTGGCGATCTCATCTTTACTGGTACTTGAGGTGTGAATTCGGGAAATTGTTACTTCCGGCAGCTCCGTTTGATTTCGGTGCATATCTTTAGCAAATACACGGTTAAGGACCGTATAGAAATGCTCCTTCCATCGCTTGAGCTGATCCTCATCTGAAAAGAGTACGACACCATCTAGGCCTTTCACCGGATGTTGGCTAGAGCGGTGACCACCTGCCAGCTCTTTGGTGATTCTGTAAACGGTTTTGCTATCGCACCTGCTCGCTGCTTTCTCTGTTTCTGAGGCCAGGTTATTAATATAATTACGTTTGTCCCGTCTTACACTACGCTCCACTTCTCTCATTTTGCTTCGATATCTACTGGGATATCTACAATACGAGCTTTAAGTAGCTTACGTTCTTCAATCCGCATCCAGGTATCTTCGGTAAGCCACCTGCTGTACCTTGCCTGGCTTCTACCAACAATACTTTCCTCTCCAGATGTGAAAACATTTTTCACAGCCTTCCAATGTTCTTGGAGGGTTGTCGGCAGTGAGCTGCTGATTGATTCCATGCCTTGCGATAAATGATCACTTACTTGTCGGCGTCTTGAGTGGATCTTTAGCCGGTCGATGTTATGCCTAGGCAATCGGATGATATTGCGGGGTCTTTGAATTGATGCAGTACGAAACTGGACAGTAGCTACCATAAGGTGATGATCCCGTACCACACCCATGTCGGCTCCTCGTATGTTTTGGACGTCTAAAAGACAGCTCCTAAAACGACGGCTGATCGCCACATGGTCGATTTGATTGGATGATGATTACTTGTCAGTAAACACCCAGCTGACCTTGTGGCAAGTGTTATGCTCAAACATGGTGCCTCCAATGACAAGGTTGTTGGTGTTGCAAAAATCAACAAATCTTTCACCATTGTCATTTCGTTCGCCGAGGCCGTGCTTCCCAATCACATGTTTGAGTCCTTCATTGTCGTTGCCAACGTTGGCATTCAAATCCCCCATCACGATGACGATATCGCCGTTCGGCGTTGCGTTGAATACAGCGCTCAGTTGATTGTAGAAGTTGTCCTTTTCATCCTCAGTCGAAGGATTCGTTGGTGCGTAACACTGTATGATCGTGACGCGCCGTATCCGAGGCGTTGTGTCGGTTTCAGTAGCGGGCATTTTTCGGCACCGCAGGGTGCTAACCCACGATACCTAGACTAGAAACGCTAGACCGTTCGCACTTGCAGTTTTAGCCTACATGTTAAAGGATTTATACACATACTTGCCTGGGGACCACCACTAGGAGGTAGAGCAAGAAATACATCACGAACTTGATTGTTGCGCTACTGGCTCGAACCTAGTTTCGAGCAGTCAGTAGTTTCCCGATCAATCGCTTTGCAGATCCCCAAATGCTTTGTCCTTGAGTGACAAAAACTTTGGTTTTTTGGAGGACATGTTGACGCATAAACAAAGTGCGTTAAAAACTTATGAATGAATAACAAATAACAATTATGTAATGTAAGCGACAACTAGAAACAGACCAACGAAGGTACTAACTGCCTAGTAAATAAAACGACCAGATGTGTACTAAGTATTTACGAAATTTCAAGTTGCATCTTACAGTTATTTGGAGTGGAAATTATTGTTCACGTTTTAGAGATAATGACAATGTTAAAAAAAATCTGTTCACGTTATTCAGAGTTCACATTAAAAGGTGATCATGCTATCGAGAGTCTACGGTAATGCTTTTCTTTATGCGTTATTTAGTACAATAAAGTACTGGTTGTAGAAGATAAATTAAACGCAACATTTAGATCTCAAAGGTAAATATAAAATCAGATAAACAACAGCGAGTGCAGTTGCGTGTAATTCGCCAGATAAATGGAAGACAACAAATATTAATCTGACTGACACCGACTTTGTATTGCTCGAAATGCATTACTTTTTAACTCTTAAGTACGACAAAACAAGGTGCCACGTCTCTGTCTCCCTAAATAATCACACTATAGACTTTTATTGGATCGTCGACTTCTGCTGACACATTCATCACTCTTGAGTCGTAATGCAACCAAATGAACTACGAGAGAAATTAAATTCTTGTGAGTCGTAACTACACCATCAGTCAGCTCCAAGTGAGTTCTCAACATTGGAATTCCAAGACCCCTATGCACACCTTGCAATAGCTTCACATTAAATAACTTTCATCGTACACAGATGCTTCATCTGTGCCATATCAAGCATTTATGAAATTTCTGCAATACTCTCCAACCAATCGAGTATGAACATCCGAATAGGGATAGGGACATAGGTTAGTTTACACAATTTACACGGCAGAGGCAACAAGGCACGGACCGTACTCAAATGGCTCATACACACATACAATATTGCATTTCTGACCGTGAGGAAGCAATGACGACACGACGACGACGACGACGACCGACTTTCTAATGTGTTATTCCGCCTTGACTTGGATAACAACACAATAGCATTGCCGATTACGTTCACGTGGAATTTCTCCGCACCAACGGGCTGTTATAATACGTTTGTGTGTGTGTGTGTTCTATGCTCGTATCCGCCTTCCTGCAACACCTATTTGCTGAGCAACCTCAGAAAAAATTCCAAACTACTTTGACTCATGTTAACGGCATCTTTCCGACAATCAGACTTCTTCACAACACCAGAGTGGCAATTCACTTGAAATTCTCAACATGCAGCTGCTCCCTGGTTTTACTGGATTTCCCGTAAAATGGAATTCATATTTCATAGTCAATGCAATATTGCATCGCACAGAGCGTTTATGTTTTGTTCGGTCGGTGGGAGAGCGATTTTTCCATTCAATTTTTCTGGATTGAGTTCTTTTATTAAATAAATTCATCACAATGTTGTATTGGAGGATATTCACGTATATCTCGCTGTATGAGTAGTCGTCTACATCTAAGCATTGCATAAGTATGTCCAACTTTCTAGTTTGTAAGTTGTATATATCGTCTGCGAATGGCAAACGATATACGCCGGTTCAGGCGTGTTGTGCAGGATTAATTCATATCCCACGCCCAATCTCGGCAAATCCAATTTCAAGAAAATTCATTAATCACATGTCAGAGTACATATTCCACATGGCTGCACATCAACGCAGTTGGGTGGCTCAAGAGGTAAGGCGAAATTATACACGGCGATCATCAGCTAGGACTCCTGCACTGCCCTGATGGCGCTCTCTTGCATCGGATCCAGACGAAAGGGAACACTATTACTGACTGGGGAATTTTATATCGTCGACTCGTCACAATGTGTACGGATCAGCTCTAAAGGAGGATAAAGGGATTTACGATTTTCGTCGTTGCTTGCAATTGCAATGAAAAATGCACTGACTGCGTTGCATTGTCACAATTTCTCTGTCGTTGTTGTCGGTATTGCACACTCAGTTGAATTGAAATTGAATTGTCGATGACACAATAAATCACCCGAAAGGAGCTTTGAAGATGTACCGAGTAAATTTGCTCCAGCAGATGATAAATATGGCTAACGGTTTATATAGGGTGTTTTTTTGGGAGGTTTGTTTTTCCGATAGATGTCGTTTTATTTTATGACAGTTGTTTTGACAACTCAAAGTGGCATTTCTACTCAGTATTGTTTGGCAAATCATGATGAAAAAAAAAAAAAAAAAAAAAAAAAAAAAAAAAAATGACATTTGTGAAAAATAGTCGTGGTAGCCATATGCCAGAAATTGTGTTTAAATGTTAAATGCCAAAAAATTATCTACCAAATAAAAAAAAATTTTGGTCATTTCATAATTTTATATGTGTTTTATTCAAAAAAAAAATCGGCAACCTCTTAAAAAAACACGTTATATCTAACGGGTTCCACCACGATTTCATTGTTTTCGCGATATTAACGCCACCAACAATCGCGCGGTTCTGAATTTCCTCTAGTAGATGTAATGTAGTCTTGGAGTCATCTGCCCAGACAATGAACTTGTATTCAAGTTTAGGGCGAATATATGCCATGTAAATAGTTGCCAGATCTGAGGAAGTGAAGTACATCTTGCACCGTTGTAGGAAACTTAAACTTTTGACAGCATTCTTAGCGTTGGCTAATATGTGGTCGTTCCGACGAAGCTTGTTATTGACGCACATACCGAGTATTGCGAGTTTTTCAGTTTCCTTGATGCAGGATCCATTCATGGATAAGAGTTGGGGGTTTAAATTACGCTTAGACGACAGAAGACAGCATTGGGTTTTAGAAGCGTCTAATTCTACTCTATTGTGTAGTCCCGACCTTGTTAGAATTTAATGTGCTTAGCATACGTTTTTGTTTAAATTCCACTTGCGATGAAGAAAGCTAGAAATCATATGAAAGGCGAAGATTGCTGTCGTCAGCAAAAGAATGAATTTGATAAGAAGTAGCGGATAGAAGATCAATAATGAAAATGAGAAAGAGTGTCGGAGACAAAACAGAGCCTTGAGGAAAACCTGGATTTCAGAAAGGTAGATACTAGTCCAGTCAAGCAGGGTGTAATCAATTTAATAGGCATTGATAGGCAGCTAGAAATATCATATAACGACTTTGCTTTCACTAAGTTGGTGAATAGACTAGTTCCACTTTTCAGTGAAGTAAGCCATCAAATCACCTGTCTACGGAAACCGTACTGCTGGTAGCAAAGTATTTAAAAGTATTGTAAAAGCTTACGATTAAATAAAACGAATGCAAATGTTTGTGTGAAAAAAGTACTTGGAAGTTTACGTTTAGACGCAGAAAAGATCACAATTTCTTTTTTAAACTCTGTGCTTTCTGGTCCACGAAATTGTTACGGCGAAGGCTTACTCTATCTTACCTTACTCTGTCTTACCTTACTCTGCCTTAGGCTACTTAACTCCTCCTTACTTAAATGAATTTCTGCGCAATTCGCTCTTTTCCCGCTTAACATACCGAGCTTAATTTTTTGCACGATTTTGGAGCCATTTAAGAACGGAATTAAAAAATGTCCGTAACACTAAGAGTTTCGAATGCTTTTTGCTGAGTACTCAAACCTCAGCTCCATTTACCTTCGAGTAAGTCATTATATTTGGCTCTACAACCGGTGTCCGGTACTGGCCTCCCCCAAATAATCTCTCCACCGCGGCTAAGAGGTCAGAATGCTTTGTGCTAAGCACCCAAGTCTCAGCTCCATATGTAAGTACTGGTATGACCATTGTCTTATATACCAGCAGCTTGGATGTTATGGTTAAGTTCCTGGATTTGAAAAGTCTTGACAGACTAGAGAGGGCTTTGTTGGCTTTAAGTAACCGTACGCGTATTTTTGGTTCCATGCTGTTATCGGCTGCTACAGTTGATCCGAGATAGTTAAAGGATTGCATTACTTCCAATTCGCTCTCCACTATTTTAATTGAGGGACCTGTGTTCTACTGATCTTCTACTCGCAGTTTGTTTTGTTCTCATTTATGTGCAGCCCCAGATTTCGCCTGCTCGATCTGGATGAAAGCTTCCTGTACAGTTCTTGGGTTTCTACCCACGATGTCAATATCGTCAGCCCAAGCCAGTATCTGAATGGACTTATAGAGGTTTGTTCCTCTCGCCGTTACGTCAGAGTCTCGTATCACTTTCTCCAACGCCAGGTTGAAGAGGACGCAGGCCAGTTCATCCCCTTGTCGGAGACCGTTATAGATGTTGAATGGGCTTGATAGTGATCCGGATATTTTTAGTTGGCTTATAACATTGGTCATGGTCAACCTACATAGTCGTTTATTTGGGATGCCGAATTCTCTCGTTGCTTTATAAAGTTCTGCTCTGGCTATTCTCTCATAGGCGCCTTTAAAGTCTATAAAAAGACGTTTTGTTTATTTTGAAACTCTAGAAATTTTTTCATAATCTGGCTAAGGGTGTAAACCTGATCAGTTGTTGACTTGCCTGGGATGAAGCCACACTGGTATGGACCGATGATGACTTCACCGTTTGGGGCTACTCTGTCTCGAAGGATAGAGAAGAAAATCTTATACGCGGTAATCAACAATGTAGTACCAGGATAATTGCTGTAGTTTGTGTTATCTCCTTTCTTATGAATGGGGCACAGGATGCCTCTTCGCCAGTCTTCTGGCATCGCTTCTTCCTTCCATACTTGCACTTTTAATTCACGAATTGCTTGGTGTATTGCCGGACCTCCTGTTTTAATCAGCTCCGCTGAAATACCTTACTTATTATTTTTGAGACGATTTACCGCTCTGCTAACTTCGTCTATGCTTGGTGCCGGCAGTATAGTGTGGTCTTCTGTCATTAGTGGGGCCTCCAATTCCCCAGTTAGCTGCCCATTTAGCAATTCATTAAAGTGCTCTTCCCATTGCTCTAAGATTCCTTGAGATCAGCAATCAGATTACACTCTTTGTCTTTCTGTGTGTGCAACGCGGTGTATATTGCGTCGTATTCTTTGGTAGAACTTCCGCACCTGGTGCGGTCCTCTTTTCTCTGTGCTGTTCTAGTTGACGGACGAGACTCTGTTTCTGCGTTCCGTTTTTAGCCGGTGAACTGTTTTTTCATATCTTCTGAGCTCTTTATATTGTTCTTCGCCTGCCTGCATACTCAGTACCCAACATTCTGACGTTCAGTCGCTAGCTTACATTCGTCACTGAATCTCTACAATCCGATCTCTACTACTACTGCCTAAGCTAGAATCAGCAGTACTAATGACTGTGTTCTTAAGGCGTGTCCATTTCTCGTCTACGTTTGACATCACAGCTCCAGGACTTGCTCTCCATGTATTTAGGGCGAGCCCATTGCTTGACCGTACTTGTTTCTGGTCACTTCGTTGCGAATGGCAGCCGTGTTGACTTGAATCTGATTTGCAGATGCGGTCTTTCGTAGTGGTGCAATCCGCGCTTGGAGCACCATACCAACAAGATAGTGGTCCAAGTCGACGTTGCCACCTAGGTACGTTCATACCGTTCGCTTGAGGCGACGGTTTATCAACACGTGTATACTTTCATTGCACACTACAGTTGTCTTGTGCAGTGCCATGAGAATCACTTACCTTATGCCCATTTTGTGGTATTCAAGTCTTTATTTTGTACATTATCAACATTAGAAACGATTTACATCACAAACATACCCGCAAAAACAGCAATAAGCTGTCGAGCAAAATCATAAAAGTAAATGTCTAGCAAATAGCTTCTTGTCAATGTAGTCGCACTTGCAATAACAATAAGGCATGTAAGCAAATTTCTATTACCAAATTTTTCCCAATAACGACTGGAATAAGAAACCGATGCGACTCGGTGCTGCAATCTTCACAACATCAGAGCCATTACTTTTTTATAGTACCAGTCAGTCCTATCCTAAGTACGGTGTTTGTCGAGTTTTCAACTCGATGGCAGTCATTGAAAGTACACCAACAACGTTTCACGCTTCTATATACGTTCGTATATCTATCTCGTTTATCGTTCAAATAATAATTTCGCATTGCATACGATTGTAAAGGACACTACCACAAAGAGTGTGCCTCTTAACATCGCCTTACGATGTGCTCAACAACCATCATCTTTGGCACGTCTGCCTTCAAAAGCAGAAAAATTTCTAAACTGCAGTGAGTGTTTGTGTATTCTGTAACCGGGATACAACGGGTTATTGGGTATTGTTCACAGATCCCCATCAGTGTTCGTAGTATTGTGCGTATTCTGCACAAAGTGGACAAATATATACATAGAAGAAAGAACCAATGCCATTTTTTAGAATTTGTGCTATCCAATAATGGTACTACTAGTGTCAAGGGTATAGGGATATCAGTAACGAATGTTACAATATAACTTATAAAATGATTGTTTGATTTTGTATCACTTCGATCAAGAAATATTTGATATCTAAGTGAATCCCAATCCTGTTAAGGAAGCAATTTCCTCGCAGAATGTTTCATTATTTACCGATTGATCCTTTATAGCGCGTACTTATCTACTGCAGACAATGTAAATTGTATCGTTTGAAAACTGGCGAAACGACAAAGAATTTTTTAGTTTTCTGGCAAAAGTTTTTATCAATTCGATTTTGCAATCTTGCAAGTTTGTCACTCACCGTGGAATAGAAGTATTATTTGGCGTGCTGTAGCGATTGCAACTGATTCCATGTACGCCTTTAGTAGCAAGTAGTAACTGACTAAATAGGCAATAACCTCCCACTTCTTTTGTAACACCACCGTGTATCAGTTGGTGACATGTGATTAAGTCCAATGGAAACTCGAATTGGATTTTAAAGCATTTTGGAAGGTCCAATAAAGTTCAACTACGAGTATCTTAAAAGGAAAGATTCGATTTAGAATAAAACAAAAACAAATCCTTGTTGTTTGGATGGATTTGCATTTAAGAATTCGACTTAATTGCACTTTTGAAAATGCAACTGTAGTTTGGACGTTACTAAGACTGTATATCTTGTTGTGAAGGTAGAAATATTCACCACAATACTGGTCTGAATTTGAAGCAACAATGTGCTTACCATTGTTGGAAATTTGAAAATAGATGGTAGTCTTATCTGGACGGAGCATAATCGGAAATCTGAAGCAATTCGTAAAGTTTAGTCATTACAATTATTGCCACAATCATGTGGCATGTACTTGCGTAGTATTCTCCACTAATGGTTTTACCATTATAAATCTAAATAAAAACGAAGGCACTTTTCATTTGCTTAAAGGTAATGTTAATGTTTAGGGGTTCTGCAATATAAAAAAAATATCAAGAAAAACCAGATGTCTAGCTCGCTAAGCGGGCAAGATGCTGCATCAGATATTCGAACTGAATTTTTTTTCTTTTCGGTTTTCGATTCCGTTTTTCAACTTTTTGAGTCAAATCACACGTATATATAGGTTGTTTATAAGCTAAAACTAAACTAAAAGTTATGTTGACTAAATATTTACGCACAGGCATGCATGCTCTCGAACTATCTTACTTGATTGCTTTAGTTAAGTTCTAGGTGGACCATTTTATTTTTTAAATTCTTTTTATATTTACCGTCCGTGTCCGTGTGTCCGTTTGTAGCCGCCAAATGGTCGGGCTAGTCCCTTTAAAGTAAGTTTGGGGCGACGACAATAACCTCGCTCGTAAAAAAAACTGTTGAACGATGACGACCACAACAACGAAGACGGCTAAGCGAGAATTGCGGAGAATTGTTGTCCCCGTATGTGAGGAAGGCCGATTCCGGAGACTATATGATGATGAGATCTACGAGCATTATTGCGATGTCGACAACGTGAAGAGAATAAAGATCGGTAGGCTCCGGTGGGTAGAACACCTAGCTCGCATAAGTGAAGAGGATTCTGCTCGGAAAGGCCTTTGCCTTTTTTTTTAGTGGTCAGAGAGAGGGCTTTCTACGCCTTCTAAGCCCAAAGAAAAAGCAAAAAAAAATTATTTTGAAAAAAGAAATATTTTTAATGTATTCACCAAGTCAATACATTTGTAATCGTGCCTTAGCAATGCACGATATGCCAGTGGGTTGCTAGGTAGGTATAATGGCGGTCCTCGCCGACTTGGCGGGTTCCTCAAATAACGCTTTAGTGCGCCGTTTTGCTACCACAGTCTTAGCTGGTGGAAGAAAAGAACACGTTTCCTGACGGAGCTCATAGAGGACAGCAGACTGTCTCAGCGGAGTCCATGTCCTGTGTGATGCCCTTTTTTGCCAGTATCTCTGCTTTTACATTGCCGTCAATGTCGCTGTGCCCCGGCACCCAAGTCTGGCACTGCCTGACGAGTTTAGAACTGTTGCTTGTCGCAATAATAGCTTTGATAGCGGATTTACTGTCTACACATATGCCGACCCTGCACGGGCCCTGCATGCCTCTCTTATCGCTAAGATCTCCGCCTAGCAGAGTCAGGCAGGTAGCTTGTATGACGTTAGGTTAAGGTTTTCAGAGTAAGCTGTAAGCTCCAGCACCGACTCCATTTCTCATCTTGGATCCATCGTTGAATTGACTTACATCAAAAAGCCCAACAGCTCTCTCGTCGTTCCAACTTTCAGGAGTTGAAAACTCTACGGATTGAAGTGAAGCTTAGAATTTCAGTAGTCGGTTGAAGATGGTATCATCTCCTTTGGTAACCAGTAGAGTATATTGCAGTAGCTGTATGGTTTGGCAACAAACCACCCAGATTCTCTGAGCCGGACCGCGCTGCAACGTCTGGAGGTAGTAAGTGTAGGATTATGTTTTGACCATCGGTGGTACAAGACCGAAGTACTCCAATTATGCTTGCTGGCACTGTACTTTTTATTAATGGCCGGCAATTAGACCAACGCCCCATAGGTAAGAATAAGGCGCACGACTGCTGTGTACAGCCACAGAACCATCTTCGGCTGCAGTCTCCATTTCCTACCAAAGGTTTTGCTGCTATCCTATAGGGCAATACAAGCTTTCTTACCCCTAAATTCTATATTCGACTTCCAGCTGAGTTTCCTGTGTAAGCTTACGTCGAGATATTTTGCTTCTGAGCTAAGCGTGAGTCTCTGACTGCTTCTGAGCTAAGCGTGAGTCTCTGACCATTGAGATTGGGCAGCGCAAAGTCCGGTATTTCGGACTTAGTGGTGAAAACTACCATTTTAGTTTGGCCAGAGTTATGGGGAGTTGTAAATAAGGAATGTTTTTGGTCTTTGCTAGATATTTCTGTATATAAGATTGGAAACTTTTCAATGAGTATAAATAGGTAAATAGGTGGCATTTTCCGCAGAGAATTCATTCCATGTTTAGAATTCAATCAGTCAAGTTGAAACTACCGACTAGAAAGTATAGGTACCAGATAAGTTAATAGTAGTACAAGTATTTTAAGTGTTTTTGTGTTCATTGAAAAGTTGTTCTTTTTGCTTATTATTAATTGAAGTTGTTATTTGTAAATTAATAAATTTGTGTTGCGTTTTATTTACAAAACCCTTTACGAACTCGAAAGCCTAAATTTCATGATTATAATGCAAGTCTAAACGAGGTGAAAACTGAAAGAAAAAAAATGAAAGCCCCTTTTTTTTAACGACAATTCATTACGACTGGCTATGTACTTTTGCACCGCCATCTTTCAATGAGTGCTGAAAGTTTTCCCGGTTTTGAGGTTTGCTTTAAATGCGACATTACGAAATTACCGGGCAATAGCATAAATATTGAATTTCAAATGATGGCGGAAAAAAAGTGTTGATATAAATAATAAAAGTTGTATATATCTTGATATTATCTTTTTCTCTTAAAGCCCGTTATTACACTACATTTTTTTCTCATTTTAAATTCATTGAAAAGCAGTCACAGATAAACGACATTGAGAGTTATTTTTTTAAAGATATAAATAGCAGCCATCTTCCATGCATTTTAGTAATCTATCAGTCGTCAATGCGGAAATGCCAAAAATTGTAAATGGAAGTACATTTTTAATGCATTTTACGTGCCTGTTGTGTACTGGAAACGTAGTCAATGTTTTTAAAAAATGTTAATGCTAATGCGAAGCTTTACGGTCCGAATCTCGATAGACGTTACTACAACTCATGCTATAGCATTGGAATAGAGTGGAATGGAACGTTGTAGCAAGGCTTGTAGTCATCAAAATATGTCACTAAAAGCATTGCTTTTAGTTATAGTTACGTCTATTGATTCTGACCTGCGTACGGTGATTCTTGGGTACTCTATATACTTATTAACAGCTGTCACTCCTATCAGCCACTACTATGAAATATCGGGCGGGTTTTTTTATGTCGGATAAATCGAAGGGAACAGAGAAGTCCGAGATATCCGATAATTTTCTTTCTCTGATCAGATCTGTCAAATCAAAAATTATCTGCTGTTTTTTTTAGAACCAGAGAAATGTGTTTTTTTTTTCTCAACTGAATGCTCCATAGAGTCATGTGTCATGTTTAAAGAAACAAACAACTACAGGGGTAAAATTCTCGTTTTGCGAAAAAAATTAAATGAAAATATTTTCACCGCAACTTCGATTCTCGTTCTATTAAAAGGTGAAACCAAATGTCAAAAATGTTCATATGAATAATTGTTTTTCTTGCAAGTGAATGTTCTACGAGAAAGGGTGAAAATGGAGATATCAATAAAAATAAAACATGGGAAAAAGCGTCACATAAATTTAAAAGGAGCATTTATTGAGCTTTTTAGAAATAAATTATGAAATTACTCATGACAGGTATAAGAAACAAATTTAAACAACTATTTCAAAGATTTTTAATTAGTTTTGTAGATTTTTTTCAGCTGACGGAGCTCACGTAAGGAACAATGCATGGAAAAGTCTTGCAAAGGACCTCAATGCCTTGGGAGTAAGACTAATGAGCAGTGGAGGAAGACGTCGGGCGAGTTAAAGTCATTACTAAAACAAGATAATATTCGTTAACGTTTATAAGTTTTATGCTTTTAGATGAAACAGCAAGAAACAATAAGGTGATAACCTCCGTGGCATTTACGGCTTAGCCAAAATAATTTCCGAAAGAAATGTTGAGGGGGCTGGGCGTTTTTGAAATAGGCAATGACAGTACGGATATTGTAAGTGCAGACATTAATAATTTTATAGTTGCATATTTTAGAAATTTTAAATATTATGCTTACACAATTTGATTAAATGACAGCAAGAGACGACAATTTAATCACCATGGTGTACGTTACGACATTAAACTTACCACGGCAGTTTCACTTATTGAACGAGAATTGCTTTTTAGTACCAAGTGAATCGAAAAATGAAAGTAAAGTGTGATACCGAATGTGAAAACGATTTATTCCATTTACTCTTTCACAGAACCAGAATTGACCCCGAGATGTCAAAAAATTATCTTTCAATTTTTTTCACAGTAAAAAGTTCATATCCGATAATTATGGGAGTGTAAAAAAATGAATAAGAGAAATACATTTTTCTCGGAGTATAAAAAAAAACGCATAACTGAATTTTGACAGTCAACTTATCTCTCCTTATAGTCCGACCAAAAAAAAAACATGGCCATCATCAATATACTAATTCAGTGCTTTACAAACTTTTAACAACGATATAAACCATAACGACGGAAACTCTTTCAGTGATTTTAAAACTTTCAAAAAAAAGGGACAAATATTTTCATTTTAAGACAATCGACATTTAATTAAGTAATACAAACTAGGGGCTCGTTTATACATTTTTTGGTTAATAAGTGGAAACTTTTTATTTTCTCAAATGTAATTATAAAAAAATGTTTAATTTCATTCAAAACTTAATACTTTTAATAATAATTAATTAATATTTTAATACTTAATACTTAAATAATAATTAAATAATAACTTAATACTTAAATAATAATTAAATAATAATAGTTTTAATCTCTTTGATACATTGGATCAAATTTTCTATAACGTGGACGGTGCACCCTTTTCCCAATTATGGACGTTGGAAACTAAGTATCAAATTATCAAAAAGTGTATAACAGCAATACATTTTTTTACCAATAACAATTTCCAAAAATTAATTAAAACTCCAAGTTGTCCGTAACTTTTCACAAATATTATGGTAGGGAATGTAAACTGAGCGGAGTTATAAAAGAATTCATTTTCTCTTCGCACGTTTTGCTGCATTTCCTGCAAAATTTTTCTTAGCTGGTCGTTTGCCAACCATTTCAGCATGGTCCACCACGTCTTCGACTTTTCCCGTGCGGACCTCTCTATTGACTTTGTAAGCAGCGGTCATTTTTCGGATATTCTCCTTATGAATGGTTTCATGATTGACAATGCGATGTGGATAATCTTTGCCCAAAACACAGCCGTACTCACGCTGAGAACTCAGTGTCGCCTTCCAAGGTTCGTAAATGCATACGTTCGGATATTTCGCCAATTCTGGAACGTATTTTCTAATATAGGAGCCTGTTGGATCGGTTTTCTTGCCAAATGCCACTGGACTATAAACACGAAAGTACTGATAGAAGAATGCCGATGCCGACAGCCACATCCAATTGCCAGCATTTAAAGCCCAATCTGCGTCAAGCAGAAGCTCTTCGAACACCTTCTGCCCTTCCTCCCATGAAATCCAGAGATCACCACGCGTTAAAAAACATGCCACTGCATGCCTCGCCAGATGATGTATCCATCCTTCCTGTCGCAACTGCCGCATTATGGCATCAATGAAAGGATAACCCGTCCGGCCGTGAGTCCAAGCATCTAAGTGTGTATCGTTGCTTCGCCATGGAATCTGATAACAAATCGAATTTCCCATCATCCTATCAAAATAAGGTTCTGCTGATCCAGCTGCATAGTAAAATTCACGCCACATAAGCTGTCCCATTAAGGAAACAGGAGGTTTTGAGTGTTTTGGATTTTTATTAAGAATCCCAGTTAACCGTTCGTGCAGTAGGCGGGAACTAAGACATCCAAATTTTAAATATGGACTCAGCACTGTGGTGCTTGGTTCAAGGGAATTCGGTGATGTGTTTGGTTTTTCAAAAGAGCAAACCCAAGCAGTATCACTAAGAGATGTATTCATTCTGTGTACAGCTTCGGTTTCACCTCCTGGAAATTTCAGTGGGCCTAAATCTTCAGGATGTTTAACTAATTCCTCCATTAGCGGAGGGTCATAGCAGTGAGCATTTGTAACTTCCTCCTCATCGTGCACAGGAATTGTATCATTGAGCAAGGCAGCTGGTGGATCAAGTGCTTTTGGAATAGCAAGTTTTTCGGTGAGCGAGAGAAATTTCTGATACTGAATTATGGGTTTGCCAAGATTGCGTTGCAGAACCACCTCTGGATTGAATACAGTGTGGGAGCATTCTTCAAGTACTTGGACACCATGTGCTTTGGCTAAACGCACAATTTCCACATCACGTTTTCGAGCGTATGGTTCAATGTCAGTCTCGAAAGACAGCACAGTGATATTCCAGCGGCGAATCAGCAAAGGAAACACATCTACAGGATTCCCTCGGACAACATAAAGTCGACTGTTTATTTTACAGAGATTCTCATGAAGCTGCTGCAGCGACTGCTGCAAAAACCGCCATCGATTAGCTCCTACTTTCATCCAACCGATTATACCAGGATCCAATATGAAAATCGGTCGTATAGAGTATTTTTGAGCGGATTTCTTTGTACCATTTCGGGCGATATCACAGATTTTATACAATGCAGGATTATCATGAACACGAAGTCCTTTGCGAAACCAATGAACTGCTGTTTTAGTTTGAGTTTCCATTCCAGGTTTGGTCATTTGGTGATCTTATACATCTAAAAGAAGGGTTCATTTAAAAAGATAATCAAATTATTTGTATATTACCAGAGAACCGACCGAAATAGGATGATATAGTGTCACGATGACATTTGTACTTTGGTTTTATCGGTGGTTTTCTTAGCGCTATGCTATCGAAAGTGTAAAAAAGCTACATTATAAGGGGCCTTACCTACTGAAACTTAAATCGAAAAACAAAGTTTCTGTTATTATGCTACGAGTATATTTTCAAATGATACCAGTAGTTACGGATTTTTGTATATGCCTCCTACCTATAAAAACCAAAGTACTCACCTTTCGGTTATATTTCCTACTTCTACTACTACTTCTAACTCGTAATTAATAATTTTTCTAACTTATTTTTATGTAAATACAATTTTAATTTTCGCCTCGTACTAGGAAATCTACTTGAGTGTGGCCTTTTCACTTTTGTGTTTCGTTTAAAGAGCACGATTTTTAAAATGTAAATTTATAATTCGTAAAATCGAGCATTAAAACTTTGTTAACTGGTTACTAAATAGTAAATAATAATAATAATACCAATATTATTATTTTTACAATGTATTTTTTGGTTATAATCGATTGGAAATAATATTTTTGATGTCGGAGCTATTTCACAGATTAACCTTTTGATACGATATCTGAAAATTATTTAAAATCGCTTTCTATGAGATTTTTACAAAAAAAAAAAGCACATCTATTGTATTCCAAAGAAGATTATGTGGCGTTTAAATTTATTTGTAGTTGTTTTTTTAAACATTCTGTATTTTTATTAGTTACATTTCATTTTAACCCCCGGTGTGCGTACTAAAACTATAGTTTTTGAAAATGCAAAGAAAAATAATTCTCCCGTCTCGCATCTTAACTGAAAGAATTTAGTATCAATTAATGTCACCCAATAAAACCCATATTATAGGTATTTAAAGAATTTTTTTAATTCAACCCGAGCGTGTAAATATACCCGGAGAACTCCGAGAAAATATTGTACGGTGTAAAAATATTCGGTGTGTACAATGGGTAACTTTAATTGCTGTTACCTTGCCTTGCGCTTATATTCATTACAGTGTTACAAATAATAAACTGTGTATACATCGTGTCAACCTTTGTTATTAACAAAAACCACAGAGTACAGAGTAATATTACCCCGGCTAAATAAAAAAACACCGAGTAAATTTTTGACTTACACTGCTCGTTCGGGTTGAAGAAAAAAAGGTTTCTGTCTGTCAATCGTTCTTTCGTTCAGTGATGGAATCTTTCGACCAACTATTAACCGAATTCCCAAACCCCGATTTTTTTGAAAATTGTGCCACATGCCAAGGAAAATGAAATCGGTTGTTGTTTTTAGTAAAAAGAGGGATAAATAGCCAACAATATCAAGATATGTTTGAGGGGAATTTCGATGTACCGTAGATTGGGTTTTTATGACTTTTTATCTTTCATTTCTGAAACCAAATCCACGGTAAGCTGTCAAAGTAACAGATTTTCGTGGTGAATGCTTTGCAAATAAAACGCCAAACCAAAACCACCAAAATATCAAAACAAATTGAGATATCGATTGCTGACGGGAAGTAGTTACAGAATTTCGTGGTTTTCGTGGTGCTTTGCAAGTAAAACGCCAAACCAAAACCACCAAAATGTCAAAACAAACTGAGATATCGATTGCTGACGGGAACTAGTTACAGAATCTGTTACCAAATTTTTCAAATAAAATGCAAATAGAATGCCAAACAAAACGACTAGATTAATATTTTAACACTACAATGCAAATCGAAGGAGACATAGAGAAAACGAACAACTTGACAGCCCAATAAATCAATCTGCGCCAGATTTTTAATGGAAAAAAAACAACATGAATGAATGGCGAGAGGATACTGGCTTCCACAGACGACCACAAAATCGACATCGTTGGTAGAAACCAAGCGGCTGTACAGGTCAGGAAGCTTTCATCCGCGGGCGACTTGAAGTCTGGGGCTACACATAAATGAGAGCAAAACAAAGTACATGGTGGCCACGTCTGCGAGTAGAAGATCCAACATCCGCAATTAAGATAGTGGAGCGAGACTTTGAAGTAGTGCAATCCTTTAACTATCTCGAGTCGAATGTAGCAGCCGATAACAGCATGGAACCAGAAATAATTTTAATCTGAATTACAAATAATAGTTTCTGAAATACAGTTGGCGAATCTGAATTATAGCTAACGCTAACTGAATTACAATGATCCTTTCTGAATTAATATTTACGTGTATGAATTAAAATTGACGTTACGCCTGAATTTCAGTTGACGAATCTGAAATACTGTTGATGCTTTCTGAATTAAAATGATTTTTTCTGAATTACAATTGGAAATGGTTTTAGGATACACAGATGAAAATAGCTGGAATGGTTGTTAATGGAAAAGTGGAATATTTGAGTCTTAAAAAATCACAGAAATAAAAAGAAGTATTTGAGGTTTAAAACTTACAAAAGAACATCAAATGCTTGATGATGCAAAAGACCCCCAAATACTTCAAAAAGGCTCCGAAAGGACCCCCTCAAGACCATTATCGAGATCACCTCAAAACTCTCTTAGGACCATCTAAAGACATTTTTAAGACACCACAAAAGGACCCTCAGACCCCACAAAAGTCATTCTTTAAACCTCCTCTAGCCCCTTTTAAAACCACTTCAAAACATCTTTAAGACCCTCTTAGGACCCTCTCAAGACCCAAGTCAAGCCGCTTTGAAAACCTATAGGGCCTCAACCAATTCCTCCCTCCAACCACAAATACCGCCACAAGTCCTCCATCAAAATCATTGCAAGATCTCCAGAAGAACCTCTCAAAGCACCCTTAATACGACCCAAAAACCCTCTCACAATCCTCTCAAGACCCTATTAAAACTGCCTTAAGACCACCTCAACAGCCACTTAAAACCACACGAAGAATCCCTCAAGACCCATCCCTGAAAAGTCCTTCTACAAAACTTTTACAGGACTGTCAACTAACAGCAATAGAATGATACAAGTAAGTCTACATCGTATTAAGCATACATTTTCGTATAACCCACGCATCACACGTGCCAAACACGATTCATGAAATGCATCATACGCAGGATCTCAATGGCTCATGACACTAAGCTCCTCACTAAAGCTCCTCAGCTCTCTAGGTCGTGTGTAAAGAGGTTTGAAAGGACCTCAAAGAAGTCAAGAAAGTCGAAAGAAGCACTTTTCCACGCATCACATGTGCCACACGCGGCTCGCAATACGCCTCACACGTTTTTGTTTCTTCAAAAATTACCCATGACACTTAGTCTTATATAAAATTTCAGCTCTCTAAGCGCGCATGAAAGGGAGTTAAAAAGGACCTTGAAAGAGTTTTTAAAAGTACGTTTCGCCTTTACAAATCCTACAAGAACTTTCGAGCAGATGGTAAAAGGAATGCGACTTTTAGGTTTTTTTTTTTTCAAATTTATATAAAGCGCAAAAGTAGGCGATAACGAGTGTTATCAAGTCGTGGAATTTACTATTCTTAATATTTAAAGAAGAGAATTTATTTGTGTGTTTAGTGCCACAAAGTAGTAGCTACTCAAAAGAAAAGTCTAAAGAAGTTACGAGGAGATGACGTTATCGCAAGCAGTTGCCCGAGCATAGCGAATACAACAGCAGTCTTCAATTTACCATTGCAAACAAAACATTTATACTTTTTGCTACAAAACATTGCACTTGCTCTTGTTAAAGTGAAGCAACATTTTCATTTGAAATCGAAAAGTGACGCTACGTTTATTATTTACTTACAAGTGTACATAATACTTATTTGTACTTAAACACACTTAATTATTTATGTACTGCGACCCCAAATAGGGCATAGAGCGTCAACAACGCCTGCGAGCCAAAGTATTAGGAGTCCTGAAATGTACTTTAACTTTCCAAGTACATACACTTTTACATTGACTTAAGATGACTAAGAAAACGGAACAGTCGCACTTGATTTAGTGCTGTAAACATTGCTTTTACAGATTTTGGCTATCATTACAGACGCAGCTTTGGCCACTCAGCTTCAGCTGCCCACACGAAGTTCGGTGCCACCATTGGCCGGGACAATAATCCAGAGATAAAGGAAACTATCAACTTTCTCGACCTGCTGTCCCGGAATATTTTATTGAACGGTCGAGTTGGAGAGACAGAGATTTAGTCTTGGCCGCATTTATTCCCGGTTCAACCTTGGTTGCTTCCATATTGAGGATGTTTTGTCACTGGCGTACTTTCGATTTGCTGAGTACAGTGAAGGTTTGGTGTTCTCTGGTTTTCGCTGTCGAAATGGGACACTAAACCTTCACTGTACACAGCAAATCGAAAGCGCTGTAAGTGTTCTTGCAGTCTGGTGATATTTTACCTGGGTATGGTACTTGGAAAACACATTGATGCTGATGTTTCGAGCCGAAGCGGTGCGAAGTCCATAAGCTGACGATCATCCCGTGCCATTCGATGTCACCCCGCGTATATTCTCAGTGCAGGCTTATCACCAGATGGTCAATCTGGAAACAGTTGAAACCCAGCTAACCTTAAAGCAAAGTGCCTCCAATTAAGAGACCATTGACATTGCAGAAGTTCACAAGACCGGAGTAGAGCGGAATAGTTCTATCAGTCGGAGATTGATCCTAAGCCGCAGCCCATCCAAGAATCCAAATGTCAGTTCTATACTACATGATTTCCCGTCGCGTTGGTATTATTTGATGTTGTCAGGACCGTTCTTCTCTGGGTGGAGAAGGGTATACGTTCCAGTAAACAATCATTGCCCGTTGTCTATAGGCAATAGCCATTTAAAAATTTCCATTACTTATCTGAGACGATTTGTTTCGTTTCGAAGCTGTGTATATTTTTACAGTTGCGGCTCGCTAGAGGTAGGCCGCACAGTCCGAACTACTGGTTTTATGAGCAATATGATCGTCATTCATCCTGTTTTCAATAAAATTCGCTGATGGCATCACTTGGAGGTGGGAGAAGGTCTTACTAACCGATATTCAAGATGTTCGGTCGATTTTAAACACATAATTCTTCCGGGCACAGCGACAATTCAACAAACTTTCCAAACTTATGCGACAAAAATTTGCCATACATTGTTCTTCTCGGATCCTAAGTGAAACTGTGATTGATGGCTACTGTGTCATAACCCGAAATGTGCCGAAAGTGTTGTATCACGATTTCTCTCACGCTTAACACTCATAAATAAATTTCGCTACCGTGACCTACATATACGAGTTTGTTGGTATGCTACCTTTTTTGCTTATGCATCCTACTTACCGATGCATTCATTGTTAGCTGGGTTATTTCAAAAAGCTATCAAAACTTTCCACAATTTTCGATGATGAATTATTCCCCAAACTATGGAATTGTTTATGGCTTCATCTTGATAATTTCCTAAATGGAAGAGCTCTGCCGCACTGCTACTTGTCTCCAAATGGAATTTATATTCATTCATTTGCTCCAATGGCGGAGCGCTGCGTGCACGGCGTATTTCGTGCATGCCATTTGCTTGATGCTTCGCGTATTGCAACGTGGAGCTGGATTGCAGCTTGCAAGCTTGCAAACAAGTTTGTGGTCACTGAAACGGAATTTGCTACTCTCTTCATTGATTGAAATTGTTTGTATAAAATTGAGTGGAGTATGGCTATCGCTGAAGTGTGTCCATTTATTCCTGCACGTGATTCACACAGATCTGCTATGAAACTAATGTGTGCACGTGCACATCGAAAGATTAGAGAATTGCGTTCATTCATCGATAAAAATTTCGCAGCACTAACGTCCGTAAGTGTAGGTAAAAGCCATTGTGTATTTATTTTCTCGGAGCATATAGAAAATGGTTTTCGACACGGTCCGGCCATAATAGTAATAATAATATTTGGCGCGACGGACCGTTGCGGTCCAAGGCCTACCTTCTAGTGACCGTTCTAGTTATGCGTCTTTGCACACAAATGGAAGGAACCTACAATTTAATGACGTATCCGAAAGGTGAGTTGAGAAAAGCTTTCCGTGTTAAGCTATTAACTCCGACTCAGACAAGTTATTAGTCTGGAATTAACCTCTCCCATATAACCAAAGTATGCAAAGTATCTTCGAAAGTATTTTATACGAAGCCTTAAGCTTCCATTGCAAGTCTCTTATTTCCCCCAGCGAACATGGCTTTCCTTCCAAAGAAATAGGTCTGTGTGCATTCCTTGACATTGAAGGTGCTTTCGATAACACTGGCTACGACTCAATAGCAAGAGCAATCAGTAGCAGAGGAATCGAATGCTCGACCAATCAATGCTTTAAAGTCGCGATATTACTTCCCCCTCAAGAGGAGTGTGTGTGTCTATGAACCCAGTTAAGGGTTGTTCCCAAGGAGAATTTTGGAGACTGGCTACGACTCATTAGCAAGAGCAATCAGTAGCCGAGGTATCGAAGGCTTGACCAATCAATGCTCTAAAGTCGCGATATTACTTCCCCCTCAAGAGGAGTGTGTGTGTCTATGAACCCAGTTAAGGGAGTTTCTGAACGAGACTTAGCAGCACTAGTGCGATGTCGATATTGTACAAAAAATTAGGTTGGGTAGGCTTCGTTGGGCAGGACAACTAGAACAAGCGGACAAGAGAACTCTCTCGAAATGTCGTTTATTGAAGAGCTTAACGCGAATGCCAGGAAGGAAACAGTTTAGAGATGCCTAACTCGTGGGAGATGGAGAGATGGCTGGAGCCAAAAATCGGACTTCGGATCGTAGAGAAAAATAAATGGAGACAAATAATGTAGCCCAATCCTGTCAAGTGGCGTATCACATAATCATTCGATTAACCTTCGAGTTATCCGAAAATGGAAACTTTTTGGGGATTGGCGTTATTCAGCATTTAGGTGACCTACTTTGGCAATGTCTGGACCGTACTTCGTTTAAAGAAGTTGCAGATTTTTAATTACTAATATACTCGTATGTAGTCGCTCCAATTTTATTATAATTTGTACATGGGAAAGGGCCTTGATTGACGCAGCGTTGTCATTAAGGTACTGGAGAAGAGTTGAGAGGAGATCTCTGTACGTGAGCTTATGTATTGAATGCAGAAATACAAATTTTGGAAAATAATTCAACATTCGTGCTGTGCAGTTGAATAGCGAATATGTGAACTTAAGGTTAAACAAAATTAAAGCGGGTATTGCGGTTGAATTGATTGCGGAATATGAATATGTCTCTTGAGCATAGCGACAAAACAGTGACAAGTATAGGAAACATTCCTATCCATAGAGAATTCGAGAATGTCGGAGTATACCTATGCCACTTGCCTTAAGGATCAAGAGCTCTTCAAAACCTACACAATCAAAGAATAAAAGAGAAAACACAAAAAGATTAGTAAAATAATTTTCTAAATTTGTAAAAAACGACAAACAAACCAATTATTAATGGATTTTTTTTTGTTTAAAAAGGTACCAAGATCAAAGTTATTTGGACAGACGCAAAGGACGGAATAATTTCTTACTTGCTACTTCAATGGATGACTCTATCGAGACTAAAATTTCTAAAGTGATTTAGATGCAAATTGTGTTTACACAATTCAAGATTCTGCAAAGCACACTTCACTCTTTTTCCTGTAAATTCCTTATTTATTTATCCCATATTTAGTTAGGCTAAGTTTGATTTCAACCCAATCGTAAACATGCACATTGAAGTAATTTGAAATATTGAAATTTCTATATAATATAGAAATTGTATTTGTGACTGCAAGGAATCGACTACGAATCTAACTGAGATATAAATGTATCTGCAAATTAAGCACAGCACAGCACAATGTGTGCGGATTAAGTTATATAACATAATTCATATAATATGTACATATTTTGCGGATGAAAGGATTTCATTGCAAAGCCGTAACGATTCTTCATCTTCTCCTGGAATTCAGCATTCCTGAACTAATTCGCTTGTACGCGTTTCACCGCATTTGCTTATGTTGTTGTATCAATGTGTTTACAGATGGACAATAGCTGCTATAACAGCAGAGTATGTTGTACGGTTAATAAATTCCTTTATCCACTTCAATAGATGTATTAGCCAGCAGACTACGTAAGCGGATTGCAATCTGCGATCTTAAATTTGGGTAGAAAATTACTTTCCATGAGTGAGTGAAACACATGTTACCAGTTACATCAATGAATGCAGTTCCATTCTTAGAGTTACGACGAGAGAGCGACCAACTGTACAAAACGTTCTGTACCGTTTTAATACGGCTCTCATACGCATGCTATGCTTTGATCCCCAACGCCGCATTAAGTTCCATTGCTCCGGCTTTGCTCCATTCCGCTTAGAATGCCGACTCCATATGCAACGCCTTCAGTCTGATTTGTTTACCTTAATTTGAACGGTTATTGTGGTAGTCTTGAGTGATATAAGCAAGGTATATTCGTAATACGTGTGCTTTTGTGTAATTGCAATCTGACAATGTTACATTAAAAGGGGAATGTATTGGTCATTTCCATGAATGCATTCATGTTAATCATCGTCTTTATGTGAACTGAAATTAATTAATGAAATTACATATGCAAATGATAAACATAAGCGCATTATTGGGGAAACGCAATTTTAAGCCGCCAACATGATAAGCTTCGTAAACAACAAACAGGGAACTAGATTTACGCTGTGTTTCAGGTTCTGCGAGTAATTACGAGTTTAGGTTAAGAGGGCAGCAAGATGTAAGTTTCTGAACAAACATGGGAATCAAATTTACAAGATAACTAAGCTGGGGTCGAAATACGACATCACGCGCCCCATGTGACTCGCGATACGTATCATACTTGGGATCCCAGAAGTGACACATAAAACTGAAAATTTCTAGGTCGTGTGAAAGGTGGTTAAAAAGGACCCCAAAGAAGTCGGCGGGGGCGCGGCCTATTCAAAGATTGACCAATTTTTAACATATCAGACGCGCTACACGCGACTCGCAACACGGGTTCCACACGAGATCTCAGAAGAGCCTTTAGAGGCTAAGCTATTCACAAAATTTCAACTTTCTAGGACGTGTGGAAGGTGCTGGTTAAAAAAAGGTGGGGCCATTTCATAGATTAAACCACTTTGCACGCATCACACGCGCCGAACGCTGCTTTCAACACGTTTTATACGTGGGATATCAGAAATGGCACATAACACTGAGCTGCTTATAAAATTTCAGCTCTTTAGGTCACGTGAAAGGTGGTTAAAAAGGATCTCAAAGAAGTCGATGCTGGCGGGGCCTACTTCAAAGATTAACCAATTTTCTACGCATCGCACGCGCCACATGCGGCTTGTAACACGCGTCACATGCAAGATCTCAGAAATGGCATACGACGCTGAGCCGCTTACAAATTTTCAGCTCTTTTGGTCACGTGAAGGATAGTTAAAAAGGAGTAAAAAAAGACGAAAAAAACCGAAAGACAGGAAAAGTCAAAGTAAATAAAAGTTTTTAATAAAAAGTTTGAAGAAAGAACTGTTTAGAGATAAATAGTTTTCTTTTAATAAAATGTATTGTACGTTATTACTTCAACTATAACGCAAAAGTAAATTTTTAAAAATTCTATCATCTTTTTTCGTATATACGTATTTTCGATGATGGCCGATGGCTAATGTAGACGGACTCTTAGAACCAATTTTAATTACTATTCGCATAGGTTTGCTCGTACATGCGTACGTTCGAGTATAAAATGAAATTCCGCAAATATGACTATAACAGTGACTGTCCATATTTAGACACAAATTGGAAGATGATTGGAAATTTCTTATTAGTACTCAGTATGTTGACTTTTGGATCCTTTGAAGAATTCCTTTGCATGGATGATATTAATTTGTATTGAACTATATTTGCAAACAAATGCAAAAAAGCGAATGGTCTCACATTTTTACGATCTTTTAGGTAATCTGCAGGTAAAATTGAATTTTTATTTATTGCTCTTCAGGATAACTTTTATGAGCAGAAACTATATATGGATATGGGCGTTGTTGAAATTCTTTTGAAATTCAAAAGAAACGCGCTTAAGTTTGATGTCGTGAAGTAATATACTGAAGCGTTCAGTGTCACTGACACATAGTATGTAGGAATCATTAATTCCTATCTGTGTTGGAGCTGAAAGTATGTAGCCATCGTTTGATAACAAAAACAAAAGAAAAACGAATTCACTCTGCCATTCTGCTGAAGGAGCAATGGATAATTCGTCTTTTGGAGCACCATTGCTGTCCTACCATCATTGAAGCTATCCGCCATGGGCAATAAATTCCTTTTCGACATTATTTTGTGAATAGATTTCCCTGTCGTATGTACTACTTCTGATACATATCTTTATTGAAGAGTGAAGCGTAAAGGATGCTTTCGGTGCATCCAAGGGAAAGGCAATTTTTCTCCTTTTTTTTGTTGCTTGCGGCGATTTTTTAATCCAAATTCATATTCGAATGATCTGAAGTCAATGGAAAGCTTAATTGTTTGACAAAAATGTGGAACAGATGCCCTTAAACAAAACATAAAGAACTTTAGAGAATTCTATTTAGGACTAATCGTTGCTGAAGGGTCAACCCTCTTATAACCGACCTGTTTGTTTAGCTCTTCCTTTCGTCTGTTTATTTTGTATGCAACGTACTCGATTCAAACGTGGGATAAGGATGAAAAAGAATCTTCTCGCCTCAAAGCATATGTCGACAAATGTCGACAAACAACTGTTATACAACACGAAGGAATAGGTTCAATTAAATTCGAATTCTCAATTTTCAACGCCAGCATAAGCTCGTTGGCTAATAAATTACGGTAACAGTGAAAGATGCAATGATAGTGGGAAGAGGAAAAAAACAAAAAACAAAGGTGGGAAATGGCATCGTCGTTAGTTGTTGTTGAAGCAGGGCTCTAGTTTGCTTTTTGAATTTAATTAAGAGATTCTGTTAAAATAATTTAATGAAAAAAAAAACATCTAAATTCTCTAATCGCAGAAATTGATATGGGAGCCCCTCGATCCTGTGTAATTTTTTTTTATTGTAGGAGAAAATCATCGAAAGAGACATTTGACATCAGATGTCAAATTTGAAAATGCTCAGATCATTTTATTCTAAGCACTTAGAGCACGCTCATACTCTGAGCAAATAAGAAACACGAGCATTTTTCTTGAGAACTCTTTGACTGCTCTGAACTAATTTATGAAAACGCCAAATGACAAAAAACGACATCAATAAAAATACAATTCAGTAAATAAGTAAGTTGAATTAAGCATAAAACATTTATGTCTCGTTTCATTTGCTGGGTTCATTTGTGCGTGAGCTAAGATTTCTCTCTCTCTCTCCACCACAACCAAAACCATGCAGCGCAGCCGACTGCGCAGCACACACCGCACACAGTCATTAAACTACGACGGTATCTGATGCCACTATAAGAAATTAAAAAAATGTATAAGGGCCTTGCGGCCGAACCCGGGGCCCGATCACTACCAAATTAGAAAAAGTATTGTTTATTGGGTAAACACATGTGTGTAAAATTGGAAAAAAATCGGGTAATTTTTATTTTAAATTTGTATGGGAGACCCACGAACCCGGGTCCCGATCACTTTCAAATTTTAAAAGAAAGTATCGTCACTGGAAATACACATGTGTACAAAATTTCAGGAAAATCGGGTTTTAGGAAGTGCGTTAAAAATTGAAATTTAAAAAAAAAAATTAATGGAAGCCCCCCGACCCCGGGGCCCGATTGCTTCAAAAATTTTACAAAAAGTTGTGTCCATCGGAGATACACATGCGTATAAAATTTGAAGAAAATCGGGAACTTTTTACATAAAATTTGTATGGATGCCACCCCGACCCAGGGGCCCGATCACTTCCAAATTTTTACAGAAAGTGTTGTCCATCAAAGATACACATTTGTATAAAATTTTAAAAAAATCGGATAAATTTTGTAAAATATTTGTATGGGAGCCCCCCGACTCCGTGGTCCGAGGGGCCTCAAATTTTAATAGAAAGTATTTGCACATGTGTGCAAAATTTCAATAAAATCGGGCAATGGGAAGTGGGTTAAAAATTGATCAGAAAATCTGACCAGCCAGCCAGCCAGCCACCCAGTCAGACAGCCACGTGCACGCGAAGTTAATATAGAGAATTTCAAAATAAATGGTTTTCAGATAAATCTTAGGCATGTTTGCGAATGCTTCGACTTGGCTTAAAAATATCTGCATCGATTGAGTTTAACCGCGTACCGTGAAACGTCACATTAGAAATTCAGAGGCTTTTATGCGCTTTGTCCGTCTTAAGAACGTCTAATAAAATTGTTTTTGCCAAATCTTGTTACTCGGTTTACCTACATTCGTCTAGTGAAGACTTTGTGTTTTATTTTCTCTATTTTTTAAATTCTCTATAATAACTTCAAACTTCCTACAACTCCGATGACAACGCTTTCCATAAAAAATTTGGACGTGATCGGGTCCCAGAACAATTATATATTCTTAGTGGAAAGGAAAGCAGTGCACTGCCGACAACCATCCGAGAATTTTCACATCTGAAGTGGAAAATATTTTTGGTAGAAGCCAGGCAAGGTACAGCACGTGGCTTACCAAGGATACCTGGAGGCGTAGTGAAAAACGTAAGCTACTTAAAGCTCGTATTGTAGATACTCCAGCAGCAGCGAGGATCGAGGTAGAGTCCTTGTATCGAAGAAAAATGAGAGAAGTGCAGCGTAGTATAAGACGTGACAAACGTAATTATATTAACAACCTGGCCTCAGAAGCAGAGGAAGCAGCGAGCAGGTGCGATAGCAAAACCGTTTATAGAATCACCAAAGAGCTGACAGGTCATCGCTCTAGCCAACATACTGTGAAAGGCCTAGGTACCGCTATCAACGCACTAAAACACAACAAGTCGGTAGGACTAGATGGCATACCCGCAGAGCTTCTGCGTGCCGCTCCAACGACCTCAGCTTTTAAATCCTCTTGTAGAGAGAGCTTGGGAGGCAGAAAGTTTTTCCGACGAGTGAATGAAGGGAGTAATTGTCAAGCTTCCTAAAAAAGGTAGTCTTATGGAGTGCGAAAACTGGAGAGGCATTTGCGTTCTTCCTGCAGTTGCAAAGGTAATAGCCAAAGTAGTACTTGAGCGAATTAAGGAACATCTGGAAAATACACTCGATGCCGTAACAAGCAGGTTTTCCCACTGGATCCTCCGGTGTCGACCGTATCAACATCCTGCGGATCATTATTGATTGTTGTAAGTGGACAAGTGTTAGTATCTTGACAAACTCGTATACTATCTTTAGTCTGAAAATAGTTTTATGGGAACATTAAAAATAGAAGATTTTTTAAAAATTTATTCCGGACTTTTCCAAGTGAACCATCTTCTTTGAAGTAAGGAAGTATACAAAAAAAACCCAACAAAATATCTTAAGAAAGATTGTTGTCCAACTTGAAGAGACAGCATATCAACATCAGTGATGAAATGTCAATCAAAAGACTCAGCATAGTGCAGCACCAATATTGTAGTACTATGTCTTGATGCCCCTTTTCGAAAAACAACTGATGCAGAATCTCAAAAAAAAAATGCTAAGCGTATCGTAATACTTCAGGTGAAACTTTCTTTGCCAGCATACATTTTCTGCAGTGAAACTTTTTCTGACTGCGGTAACTTTTTCTGCTATTGACCAATGTGCAATGTATACTGCAAGAAGATACTTAAGGGGAAAAGTTTCTTCTACCATCGTGGTCGGTAAAAACAAGTTAACGAGAAAGTTTTATTTGTGTGTTCTCGAATAAATCTCTTACAAAATAGCTTAACTGGATTTCTCCTTTATTGGTCATTACCAATTTGGATTAAGTAAACGTGTAGTTTTAAGCTACCTTTTCACATGAAGATTTAAAATGAACTTCCGTAAATTGTTGTTGTTGCAAACAATGAAACTTTTCTGATATAGTGTGGTTGTCATTATTGTATGAAGAGGATCTTTGGCTACAAAACTAGTACTATTTGATGTAGCAAACATTACGAATTCGCATCCCAAATATACCCTTACATGATTACGAAAGTTGGCTTTGACCAAATTTTACAAGCCAAGTAAAGATACCCGGATCACTATCAAGTCTGTTCAACATCTATTAATAGCTACGAACACTTAGCATTGGAGAAAGTGATTCGAGACTCTGATGTAATTGCGCCAGGAACAATCCATCCAGATACTGGCGTCCGCAGACGATATTGACATCGTTGTTTAAAACCCAAGAGCTGTAGAAGGAGCTTTCAACTAAATTGATCGGGCGGCACGAAATCTGGGGCTGCATGTAAATAAAAGCAGCGTAAGCTTGGCCTGCCTCGCTGTTGTTTCCTATAAATACTGCCGCAAAGGACTTTCCGATCAGGATCCTCTACCCTTATATAAGATAGCAGGTGTCCTCTCCACAAGAGTCTACCGAGATTATTTCTCTTCACGGTGTCCGCATCGGTAAAGCTCGTTGATCTTATCATTATATAGTCTCTGGAGTATTCCTTCCTGGCATAAGGGATCAACAATTCTTCGTAAGATTTTTCTCTCAAACTCGGCTAGGAGGTAAGCAGGTTCTCTTTTCTCGCACTGAGAGACGGCGTATACCAGGACGCCTAGAGTTTAAAAATGTTCCACAAGAGAGCTGAATTTATAAATTTATGCTTGGATGTCGTAGATGAGAAACGGGAAAGAATTAGTTGATTTGATCTGTTTGAAGAAGCCAATATAACTTTTTCATAAAGATATGTGGGTTGGTGAGTAAGCAGGATATCCGTAAAAATACTAAGCGTATGATATTTTAGAAGATTATCGATTGTGATGCCGTAAAGACGCGAGGAATAAGTGGATACAGGATCAAATCGTCGTAAACCAAAGAGATATCTTACTATGGCATCAAAAGCAAAATTAAGATTCTTCTTAGATGCGTAGCAGCAATTACAGTAAATTTCGCAACCATATCTCAAGACTGGTATAGCTACTGTTTTGCCAGTTTTGAATGAAGTGAAAGAGTGTGTAGCACACAAATTACGAAGCACTCCATAAGTCTTTCCAAAATGTAAGTGTTTTATACTAAATCACGACTAAAGGTCATCCATAGGTTTTTAACCTTTTCAACATAGTCTATGGGAGTGTTATTCAAATAGATCCAACTGCTGCTTAGAGATGACTGTACATTTCAATTTTTTTAGCATTTAGCATTAGACCATTATGATGCAACCACAGCGCTATATTTGTAGATCCTTATTTATACAACTCATAGAATGCTCAATTAAGCCCAGCAGATAACTTAGGATGAGCTTAATCATCATCAGCGTACAAATGAAGTGAACTGTGCTAAAGAATGGATGGGAATTCATTTACAAACATAGAAAATATTAATGGTCATAAGATAGATCCCTGAGAAACTTCACTGGTTGTAGGGAGAAAGTTTGATCGGAGCTTATTAATTTCTACTGCCAGAAATCTGCTTGTCAGATATGATAATATCAAATTAACGGCGCAAGATTCGAAATTATAACGTCGAGATAGTTTATGGCATAAAGTTGAATGGTCGACAGTAACAAACGCTTAAGAAAAATCTAGTAGTATATGAATGATTCAACTTCTCATATCTTTCTCCCCATTTTCTGCGTTTTTCGTGGTTGTGGTTCTCAGTCCCTCGATGTTCTTGAATTTTCTCAAGCACCTTTGTATTGATTCAGGAGTCGCAGCAAGCAGCAGGAGTTCGAAATTAAAAATTGAAATATTTGTGCTTCGATGGATTATAATATGTATGCATGAATTCGACATCCAATTAATAAATACTAGTACCTTGCCCGACAGTCGGTCGAATCGTGTCGCCGTTTGACTGCTGGTAAGTAACAACGAGTGTACTTTTCAAAACCTCTATCACGCTTGGTTGCCTTGCACAGGCAAATTGCTCAGCCAATTAAGGTTAGAAAGGTATACAAGCATATGGAGCACAACGCCACAGAGAGCAACAAAGTGAAAACCATGATAACGATCCACTTGACGGTTCTGCTAAATACTAGCTACTGATTCTCTTCCTAGTAAGCTTTTAACATTTTCCATAAAAAACCCATTCAATAGAATGTTATGTATAAAAGTTGTAGTTTAGTTTTTTCATGTTATCTGGTAATTTGGATACAGTTTCAGAAAAATACTCGCATGGATTAACCTGAAATATTTACAAATTGCTTTGTTGGGTCGGCGTCGACCGCGTAGTATGAGTCTTTTTGAGAGTTCGATAAGTATTTGTAAAAGCATCGCTTTCAAAGGGAAATTTTAATTAGAGAATGAACACTCAACAGAGATAGAATAAAAGTCAATATAAATAGAGAAATTATATTTACACATTTTTGTAAAGATTTTAATTATCTGAAAATCAAGTTGATTTATTAATTTACAAAAATTGAAGGATACATTCTTTATATCTTTATATGACGATATAATTCACTTGTGAATTGAGAATGCACACTGCTGTACGATATAACGAATGCAGATAATTCGTTATATTGTATAGCAGTGTGCATACAAAACAACTCAATTTGTTAACTTAATATTGTTTACATGTTTGTTCATTAAAGACAATTGTAAAAGCAATTAAGCTCTGAGTGCTTAATTAAATATTGCAACAATCACTACATTTTATTGTATACTTTTAGGAGCTTTCTTTTTGGGAGAATTGGACCTTTGAATAAAAAGGTTTTTCTATGATGTCTTATTGCTACCGCATTACCGCAAATGCCGAAGTTTTCCGGCTACTGGCCACTAATTTAATTGACAGGTGACAGCTGACTATAACAGAGAACAAACGCCAGCTGACAGATGACAGATGGCAGATGAGAGATGAGATATGAGACCTGACAGATAATTGAACAAAGCTGTTAATGCGCCACAGAAAAAAATGAAGCAAATGGGGATTTTGGAAAAATAAAAGTTTTGCAGGCGTAGCATCCAAAAAATGATACTTACTATTGTTTTTAAACCTTAATTCAATAAACGATGCCTCAAACGCAATACTGGTAAATATATTTAGACAAAGATAAGTAACGATCTGCTTTACTTTACTTAAACTCAAAGTTTAATAGCCAAAATTGTACCCGATGTACAGGAAGCTTTTATCCAGATTGAACTAGCGGCACGAAATCTGGGGGTTCACATAAATTAGAGCAAGACAAAGTACATGGCGGTGGCCAAGTCTGCGAGTAGAAAATCCAACATTGGTCCCCAATTAAAATAATGGAACCAGACCGGACCCCGGTTGTAGAGCCAAATATTATGATGATGAAAAAAACAACAAAGGCAGTTTAGTCTGCCAAGACTCCTAAAATCTAGGAATCTAACCATTACATCCAAGCTGCTAATGTATAAGACAATGGTTATACTAGTACTTGCATACATATTGATCTGAGACTTGGGTGCTTAGCAAAAAGCATTCTGACTTCTTACCAACGTTCGAGAGAAAATAGTCTTACACATATAAAAAGTATGTGTTCTGGCGTCTCCTCTGCCTCGCCTCAAAAGCGGCAGCGATCTGTTTGGGATTTCCCCATTTTTGTTAAGTGGCCATTAAATGGGCCATGTCCCGTCATGTACCAGACAACGGATTTGAGTGTATGTCGGCTTAACTCTTGCTCTCGCGCTGAGGTCTGCTGCCCCGTTCCCATTAATGTCTGAATGGCCTGAAGACCACATCAGGATGACTTGTTGGTTTTGGCCAGTTCGTTTATTGAATTGAAAACTGGACCTTTTAGCGCTAGCAGAGTGGCCTGGCTATCGGAGATCATATAGATCTCGGTTCTTCTATAATTCCTCTTTATGCATTCTAATGTGCAGGCTTCTAATGCTATTGTTTCTGCCTGGAAAACGGTTGGGGATTTTCCTACGGGTATTTCTAATGTAATTCTGGGTCCCGGCCCCCGTTCCTGAGTTTGTTTTTATATCCGTCTGTGTACCTAGAAGAGTGTACCTGTGCATGATTGGGGAGGTTATTTATGATATTTTCAACTTGATTACGGTCCGGTACTCTTACTGAGAAGCTCCTTTGGAAATTAGTTGTTTTTATCATTGAGTCTGATTGGAGGACAACTTCGCTTTCCAAATTGATTTTGGTGATGATGCTTATATGTCCTAGTCTATTGACTTTGAGTTGGTTAGTTACCTTGAGCGAAATGGCTCTTGCACCCGCTTCGCTTTTGATGTGTACATGAAGTGGTGTGAGTCCCTAGTAGTTTTTCTAGTGCTGCTGTTGGGCAAGTCTTGATAGCTCCTGTTGCACTAGGAAATATTAATTAATTAATCTTTGAATTTTACTGAGTTTTGAGCTTGTTTTCCACGGGTCTGTTTTTGGCCACCATATCAGGGCTGCGTATGTAAGCCTGGGTCTGATAATGCTAATGTTATCCCCTTACTAGAGGATGGAGGATTTTGGAGACTCTATAATGATAAGATCTACGAGCGCTATCGCGATGTCGACATTATGATGAGAATTGAACTCGGTTGGCTCTGTTGAGCAGAACACCTAGCTAGCATAAGTAAATAGGGTCCTGCTCAAAAAGTCCCTTGAGATAGGATTTGTGGGTATTTTTTACTAATTCATCAATTGTTGTGTATATTTTGGCTTAACCCATCCGTGGCTTGAGTATTTGACAACGTAATTTCCGCCCGCTATCTAGAGATCACAGTTTTTTCATCAAAATCTAGTCTTTATGAAAAAAAAGTGGGAAGAACAGCTGTAGTCGAATTTCTTGCCAACTAAATGTGCGTTCGTCGTTTTCTCTATTCCTACGGGAGTGTGTTAACTCACAGCACACGCACAGAACATTGTAACAAGTCGTTTACACGGTTACACGGTTACACGGAAATTGTCTGATTATGTTGCCGCTAACTGCAAATGATTATCTGATCATAAACAAAAAATGTTTAAATTAATGTTTCACTGCATGCAAACCAAAGTTTGCCCAGAAGCCATATGTGTAGTTCTCCTCGTTTATGGCTGGTAATGGGGGAATCTCTCTTCGCTATTTCAATAAAACCAATGTACTTCACCAGAAAAACCGCATACCAGCAACACGTACATGGGAACGTATATAAATGTGCAGCAAAATGTCGGCTATGGAAATGATTTCCGTAAACAAAGTGCTACTGGCTGCTTGCCCGTAGCTACTCTGGTGCTCCTGAAGAAGCTTTGTGCAAATTGCCATGATTCTCTTTCTTATTGAAATTTAATAGAATTGCTATTCTTCACCGCTGGATGGTGCGATGCAAATAAACGAATTTGGAACAGGATTATCTACATAAATGTTTAGCTTAGTCTGGTAATATGTTCTACACTCGTACATACAAAATACTCGTATATGAAAAAGTTTGTTTCGCAGTCGAAATAATAACACGGCTCAACAACAAAGTGCTTACGAGTTTCTTGGCTTGAATAGGGCAATTGTGTTATAGCTTTACAGCTTATGGTAAATGTTCCTTTCCAATGCCATGCAGTGAAGTGAGTGCTGAACGGTCTAAGAATATAGATGTGTACAAGGCAAGGTTTTGTCCTCGTTGGAAAATTTACGAGCGCACATTCCTATAATGTGCAGCTGGCTCGTTCCTGCACATATTCTTCCTTACAAGGTTATAGTATGGTATGCGTGTGGTACTGTTAGGAAATCTACGATAATTATTCTGTTAGGAATTATGACTCTAGTATTAGTCGTTTCCTAATAAAAACTGCAAACGCATCATATAATTAAGTAAATCTACCTCCTTCCTTAAAGTTCTTAAAGCCTTTATCAAAATAATGAGATCTATTCTACTAAACGTTTATAATCTGTCTAAACTGGAAGTTTATCCAAGAACTATTACCAAAAGTATCACCCACCATATTACATTGCAAGTACATCCGAAAATAGATGCACAAAATCTGGTTCCTTTGAAAAAAACCCAATCATAGTTATGGCTTGGTACGGTATGCACTCCTTCGCGGTCCAATAAGGTAAAAGGACGTGTTTGGCGCCTTCATGTGGTGCACTGCAGTCAGGTGCTGCACGTACTTTCTCAATTGTTATTTGTTCCGCTGCAGGCATGACAGGAGCGTAAATGGGTACGACAATGATGACGATGCCGATGATGATGATGATAATAGTAACGCGAGGCTGTGCGACAATTTTGCTTGGAGAAGCAAAAAAAAAAACATTTTCGCAGAAAGAAAGTGCTTTTTTGTCGATCATAATCGATGAATAGAAACAATAGGGAGAGACCTTAGAACAAATAAGAGGGGCAGCATAATTTGCAACAACATCGCAACATCTTTTTCTGCACAACAATATTTTCACACATTACACATCACACACATTACGGTCAAAGTGGAAAAACTTGTAATTTTTCCATTTCATCGGTTCAATTTTAATTTATCAGCAAATTTTATTTCCAATTTTAAAACCACAGTTATTTTACTGTCCCACAAACATCGACATATCAACATATACCCACGGAAACAGCCCTACATGAGATAGTGGGAGCGATTAATATCAAACAGTTTACGTTAGCCACCTTCTTAGATGTGGAAGGGGCCTTCAACAATGTTCGCATTGAGGCCATTCAGGAAGCTCTGACCCAGTCAGGAGGGGAGTGCTTACTTACGAAATGATTCACATCCATGCGCGGCAGTAAGATTTGCAGCTGCCAAGGTTGACAAGGTGTAATCCTACTACCGAGCATGGATGTGATCTCTTGCGTAAGTAAGGACTCCACTCCTGACTGGATCAGAGTCGACAGAAGCACTCCCAAAGGAGGAATCCTCTCTTCCTTATTCTGGCTATTGGTAATTAATAAAACGCTACTAAAACTTGTGGAGGATAGGACGAAGGTAGTTGCGTACGCAGATGACGTAGTGATACTCGTATTATGCCAGCAACTTTCCGTGATCAGCAAAAAGTTGTGGCTTTTGAGTTAACCTAGGGAAGACTGAAATGGACTGTTTACCACTAAATCTAAAATAGCGGCCCTTGTCCTCTAAAAACTCAATGGACAAAGTCTCAGTCTTACTCCCAGCGCCAAATATATTGCAGAAATCTAGGAAAGGAAGCTTAACTAAAAGGCTATAACAGAGAACAATGCTAAAAAAGCCCTCTATGCCAGCAGTAAAACCAAGAATGGCTCTCTGGCTATACACAGCCGCTGTACGACCAATTCTTACCTATGGATCGCTAGTCTGGTGGCCAGCGATGAGGAATAAGTACAATGCTACAAAACTTAGCAGATCACAGCGATCAGAAGCATTTGGTATCACAGGAGCTTTACGGTCATGTCCGACCGAGGCCCTTAACACCATTTTACACCTACTACCTCCTGACATATTTATCAAATATACTATGCTAAATATGGTTAGTTTGTAAGCCACGGAATTTTCATTCCAACGAGTGGTTTTTATCAAAACAAGAATCGTTGCAGCAACACAGTTTGTTCTTCATTGTCGCCACTTCCGTAAGACTATAAATAATATTTGGCTAGACAGACCGTTGTGATCCAAGGCATAGCTTCTTACGACCATTCACATTGCACACAAATGGATGGGACATATACAATTTAATGCCGTAATTCCGAAAAGCGAATTAAGAACCTTTCCGTGGCAACTTATTACGCTCGGGTGTTTGTCAGACACTCGTGGGACCGTGAAAATTTCTCTTCTGGCGTTCGCATCTCGTACCTCCTGCTCAGAGGTCCAAAGCACTAACTACTGGAGAATGGCGCCGTGAAGTTAGCACGAGCAAAACATCTAAAGGTACTTGAAGACAATCCAGATTGGCTTTCCCTATATACATAGCTTACAAGAGTGCGACCAAAAGAACGCAATTAGTTGCGCATCGTTTGATAAATTTTGGGTAAAAACACCGAACTGAATCGTTTTCTTATCATACCGTTCAGATGTTTTATTTTGGAGAATCTGTTGTTTGGATCCAGATTTCTGTAATAACTGACATGAAGAATGGTTCCTTCCTTTTAAATTCTCTACATTACGAGTAACTTCGCGTGCCCGTGTGTTTGTCTGTTTGTCGTGGAATCTTGTGATCAATTTGTAACCAACTTATCACAGCCCGATTTTATTAAAACTTTACACACATGTATATTAGGTGGTGACGACACTTTCTTGTTAAATTTGGCAGTGATCTGGTCGCGGGTTCAGGGAGTTCCAATACAAATTTTTTTTTATCAATCATGCCATATAGCGAATCATATCACGATATACTACAATGACTGTGCTCTGTGTGCGCTGCTTTACGATTGGGGTTCTTTTGTGGTTAGTTTACATGCTTCGCATATGTTTTTTGTCAGCATTTATAGTTGAATTCAGTATACTATTGGTTATTACAGAATTTACAAAAAAAAAATTAATTTTTGTAGGTTTTTTTATGTTCCTTGTTGATTGTTGGAAGCCAGTGACTGCCAAGAAGCTACGAAATTCAACGGAATTGATGTGAAGGGTAGGCATTATCGATTTTGGCAGTTGCTTGTAAATAGAACAATTACATGACCCACGGTCATGACCAACCACCTTAAGAACCAGCCTGAAGTTTAAATAATAACGATAAGGGTTTATAAGCGTACAGAAGTAGGGGCTATGATCTGAAGAAAAAAAAACCCTCAAAACCGGAAAACCGGAAATATTGCTCATTTCGGTGAATACAAATCCGACGTTAGTAGATATATATGCAGATACAATGTGCACTTGGATGATGTCATTCACTTGGCTCTGTAAAAATCAATGCGATTGCGTTTCCATATTTTCAGCAAGACATAACAACAACTACAACAAAAAATGACTTTAGAATCAGAGATGCTTGTACGTACTTTGCAACGTAGCAACAAAACTTTCAAAGTATTTTCCAGGGAATCCGCGAATGAATTTACCGTTGATCCACTACGAGTATTCGGTAAATTAGGTCTTATGCCCCACTGCATTTAAGAAGAAAACTTCTTCAATTTATCGCAGCAGTGCACTGCGTGAATTTTTCCATCCCGAATGAATGCCGTGGATCCTTCGTTACACGCAAATGTAATACACATCACTTAATCCTCAAGTGATAAAATTGCGGAATCTTTGCATCATGTTTCCTGGTTGAATGCAGCAGCGTGCACAGCATACTCGTACCTGGATAAATATTTCGAAAGTACTTCGCTTTGACAGTTTACTGTACAATAACAACCTTTGCCACACATTCATCTCAAAAATGACTTTAATTTTCCACCCATTTTCTTGCTAAAGCATATTTGGTCCTTCGACTGCTCTATGTGAATGATGCAGTGCAGTCGTAATCTTATAGAGGAGAAGTATAAATTTCTCAATAGAAGGTACAGGGCAACGTGTGAGTGGAATTCTCAAAAACTTCTTGAAAAGAATTTCCGAAAATGGATTAAGTGTGCCACGTTTTATTTGGAGTGTGTCTGTGAGTTTGGATATTTAAGTATTGTTCTCGTCCTTTGGCATTCCTCAACGAAGGATGATGACAGACAACTACAACGATAACGACGACGACCGTCACCAAAAAGAAGATAGCCAATAGTTTAAAGGTTTGTTCTTGAATTTCGATGACTGTTCGACGTAATACAGTCATCAGACTACTCTGGAATTTCACATCCGATCCGGATCAGATTGATTTATTCACTTTTCTGTATCTATTTCATTCCACACGGTGTCTTTTGGTCTTCTTTACCTTTTTTTTTATTCTTTGAATTGAAGATTGGATTTTTTTTAAGTTGGTTATTCAGAATTCGAATCCCAGGCTAAATCTTTTGTCTGTAAGCATATTCGATGGACTCTGGTGGACCACTTAACAGACTAAACAAAGAATATGGGATTCGAAAAGCGTACATATTTTCTGAAATCGCTTTAACCAGCAGCAAAATAGAAAGGACAACTCTACTGATGAAATTATGGAATAAAGGGGGAGGGTAAAGATGGGTGGCATAACTAATTAATAAGCATTAAGAACATCATGAAATAAGAATTTATTACATCGCAAGTAATTCATTTTTATTGAGAAGAGAATTTTAATCTCAAAGGTAAACAGCAATACCGAACAATGCACAATTAATTCACATGACTGTAATAAATATGCGTTTCGTTAAAAAAAAATTGGTTTTCAATTGGGACGCCCCATTTTGCCGACAGGGTATCTCAGCTCTCTGTGAAGTCAACAGCGATTTGTGTTACGTTGCATTTTGTATTTATACTGTACTTGTTATTTAATCATGACTTTATCTAAATCACTAGTAATTTAAGAGAGCAGATTCATATCACCGGAGGCATTCGATTTGGGTAATCCTTATCATGGATATCATAGGGTTGTCATAACGATAATAGCTTCGTTAATAAGCAAAATTGTCGCCTTTTGGCAATTCAATGTAAGTTAAAACACGAATTGTTATAACATTAACTTACTTAAATTGTTTTATTACATTCACAAAAATTAACTCTTTAATGGAAGTTTAATCGTCCGTACTTCTTCTTAAATGCAACGCAGTCACAGTCAATAGAAATCGCTACCGGAACATAACTATTTTTGGTATAAATTGAAAGAATCTGACTTGAAGCACATGTAATGGGTATTTTTTAAGCCCGATGGAATTTGAAATTGGAAAAAATAACACAAGAGGTTTTATTTTAATCAAAATATTTTTTTCATTTGAATGATGACTATATGGCATTAAACTTGATAATGATTTTGGGAATATGGCTATTTTTGAAAAAGCGCATTCTGGACATCCAATTTCGGCCACTTTTCGAGCACTGTTGGCCGTGTGTCACAAATAACCTGAACAGTGTTAGCTTCCTAGGCGTCAATTCCTGCTGGTTTATCAGCATAAAGCAAGCTGCATATTAATGGCAGTCTAGCACAGGATAGCGGAGCCGAAGTTTTTGGTGCATACACTGTTATATTTATCGAAGCACTTTTACATTTTGCGGTATTTAATCTAAGTGTGTGCTCTAAAAGCCTCCGCTATTTTATGCTGTGGTAGACTGCGGTCAATATGCGGCTGGACTAAACCAGTGAATACCCGTGCGCCCCAATCAAATAAGCGAGAGGTGTCAAATCGTACGTCTTTGGAGGTCAATTGACATATCTATTTCTCGAAATTAACATATCTCCAAATTTAAGTTTCAATTAGTCGATGGTTGCCCTCGCCGTATGGCACGTAGCGCTATCCCGTTGAATTCACATCCCTTCCAGGTCAGTGTCGTCCATATTTTCAAACATCATGGTGTGGTAACGATACCCATTTATTCTAACGTGAACACCAGCCTCAATTTTGAAGAAATCAGGTCCGATGATGACACTTGACGTAATGGAGTCTGTAGGGCCACTTGTCTATCTAACAAACCCGTTAAGACAAAAATGCGCCTAGTCGTTAAACACAATTTTGCAATAAAACAACGGGTCAGTTCCCAAGTGCTCGAGAGCGCAGTCGGCAAAAGAACAACGCATATTATAGTCCCGTGGCTTTAATTTCTCTACCAGCTGGATCTTATCCCAGTGTAGATCTTTGCGAACATTGCTTCGGCGTGTTGAACTTATTGCATCATTTAGAGAGTATGTGGCATGTCCATTGCTCGACGGATGGCTTGCTTAGATAACCGATTATGTTCGCCATAAAAATCACGAACTCGTCCATAAGTTGAGCGAATCGACGACTGATTTTCAAATTAAATTTGAATAATTTGGTAGCTAGTTGTTCAGGCGTGAGCCTATTCACGATAATTTGCAAGAGTATACTGACAATTATTGTCTAAAAGACAGCTCGTATTATAGTTAACCATTTGTAAGCAAAACATTACCAAAACGGCGCCACATGCCACACATATGGCTAAGCAATCGAGTTATTAAAGTCGGCTACCGTGTTACCACCAGAAAATAGCCGTTTTTGTGATTTGATGTCTGAGGACGTAGGATCCTATGCACAAGAGTCTTATGTTCGGCTTGAAATTGATCCGGCAATCTTTACTTGCCTTTTTACATTTGTTACGGCCAAGCTGCAAAGCCATATCAGTCAATTTTTTGAGTTACCAATTGTCTTCCTCTGGCTTTATTATGCATGCATAAGCATATTTCTACTCTTACGGGATTTTTTGTTAATCAAACTTTGGGTAGCAAATGAAGCTTTCCAAAAAAGGGGGCTAGACTTTCGTGTGCGTGTGAGCTAGTCTCAAAAAAGAAAGAAATTCTTGCTTATTTTTTCCAAATTACAAGAAATAAACTTTATTTTCTGCACAAGTAAATGAAGAAGTGGTACCTTTTAGGTAGAGATCAACACACGCCACACGCCATACGCCATACGCCATACGCCACACAGTCCTTTTATTTTTACATTGTATTATTTGCATCACTCGCATCACATGCGGGATATCAAAATTGGCACTGACATTGAGCTGCTCACAACATATTATCCATCTAGGTCATGCGAAAGGTGGTTAAAAAGGACGTCAAAAAAAATGTTTTACCCATCAAACGCGCCACACGCGCCACACGCGAAACGCGACACGTGTCACACGCGAAACATAAAAAATTCTTTTTGAAACTTATTTTATACCAACACCACTTATTTTGATTTTTTGGTCACCCAGAAGTTTATATTTTAGTTCTTCCTGGATTTGGTATAATTTCTCATATAATTAGTCAAGAATGTGGAAAAAAGGAAACTTTTGGGTCTTTAGGAATAATTTACGCTATATTAGCAATTAGTTTATTAGGTTTCATTGTATGAGCTCATCATATATTTACCCGACACTCACAAAATTTCAGTTTCTAGGTCGTGTGAAAAGTGGTTTAAAAGAACCTCAAAGAAGTCGAAAAAAATTTCCACCCGTCACAAGCGGAATAAAAAAATGCTTTTTGGGACTTAGCCACCTCAAAGTAGTCGCAAAAACAGACACACATGGGTCAAGTCAAGTTAAATAAAAGATTTTAATAATAAGCATCTCTCACTGTTTTTCGTATTTTAATGTAAACAGTCAAAATTTGCGCATGTAAAGAGCGACCTGAACTCATCGCCAATATGAAAACTTAACGGCTCGGGTCTGAATTCAGTTATAACCACTTAAATGTACTTTCACAATACATATTCAAAAAATCGCTTATGTATGCAGATGTGAGCATATGTCCATTATGCTTAAATACAATACAATACAATGTGTGTACTATTGGGCGTCATCAGATACTCCTGATTTTGGATTTTATCGCATTCTTTTGTGCGATAATATTTCGTGGAGTGGAAAGAGACTAGTTCTTCTGCTTCTTCTTTTCAAATTAAATTAAGCTCAGATATAATCGGATAAATGGCATTAACCGAATATTTGCATTGTGCAATTGCGTATCATTGGAACGCAATACCATTGCATGCATCGTTTTTACGTAAGACCTAGCGTGAGGCAGTGCATTGTTGTGGACCAAAATCGAAAATTGCTGCACGTTGTGATAAATCCTTCTTCATAAAGCCTCGATTATAGCCTTTTTCTTCGTTTCCTCCTTCTAATTTTTTGAGTTCAGTAATTTTCTAATGTGGTGCGGGTGCTTTATAATATATGTATATCCCTAAATTTTTGAAGAAAATTCAAAATATAAACAGTGCATGTGCATTGAATACAAACAAAGTTTATTCCCTATTCCATAGAATAAATTATAAAACTAAAATCCAACCACAAAATAACCACTTCTAGTTGAATGTCTCTTGAACGGCAAAATACGGTTTATTAAGAATTCCTAGAGTAGTTGGTTTGCGTAGAGTTTTCATTTTAATCTTAATAAAGAGATTCTTATTTAAATCAGATCAACTGAGCCATCGGGATTAAAATACATCAAAACTCATAAACTTTTTGTTATTTTTCCACTTCTCCTATTCCATGGTATGCTTTAGTTTTAAACCAAAACCCATCAATATTCCGATCAGGAGTGAAGAGCAACTAAACATTATTCTACATCAATATTCAATGAAGGAAACCCAGAAGAAATTTATGTATTTTCATGAGGTTTATCTAAAAATGACCAAACTACCTAATCAGAAATGAAATCATCTTGGTTGGTTGGAAAGTTCGCGGCATGCCATTAAGTTAGTGTTAATTTTAAATTGGTACTTGAAATTTCAAGCAATATAATGACTCTAGAGGGCATATGGAGGAATTGCATAGAGCTTAGAGGTGGTTATGACTTCTTGCCTTAGAACGTTTCTTTTCAACTGAGGTAGCGCTCAGCGGCTTTCAGGGTTTCCAATTAAAATCCGTGATACAAATTTATTTTTAAATATTTGCTTTTATTTATCGCTTTGTTTCCTTTTGTTTTCTTTTGGTTGGTCGACCACGTACGTGGATGGACTACGTCACTGAGTCGGTGTTGGTAAGACGTCCTAACCTAACACGCAATGAATTTCTGGTACGGAGAGAGGGAGGGCTGAAGGTCTATAGCACAAGGCACGATAGTGAGGCGGTGATGGTGATGGTGAAGGTCCACAGGATACGACAGTGGAGAGGGGGATCCAGAAGTTCTAAAGTACAAGGCACGACAGCGGTTAGAGGAATGCTGAAGGTCTATAGCACAAGGCACGGCAGCAAGGCGTGGATGCTGAAGGTCTATAGGATAAGAAACGACAGTGGAGAGGGAAATGTTGAAGGTCTATAGATCAAGGCACAACAGCGGAGAGGTGTGGATGCTGAAGGTCTATAGCACAAGCCACGACAGCGAGGCGGGGTGCTGAAGGTCTATAGCACAAGAAACGAAAGTGGAGAGGGAAATGCTGAAGGTCTATAGTGCAAGGCATGGCGTAGATGAAGGGGGATACAAAGATCAATAGCACTAGGCACGACAACGAGGCGTGTAAGCGGTAGATAGAGTTGTCTTCCACTAGCATAAGTGGCGGTGTAAGCCGTGATTTTATGCTGAATGTTTATGGTCAAGCTACTTCAGATGTCTGGCAGTAGTTTTTCGGGTTGAGCTATAATTATCTGATCCAATTGGTTGATTGTAAAACCATTCTTTACCCAGAAGTCAGTCCCAATGAGACGCGTATATCTGTTCTCCCCAGTTCAATGGCAATGAATATGCTTGGCGGGAGGTTATCGAAGATTTATCAGCCAATGCCAAAATAAGGTTAATCGGTCGGGCGGTGTTTCTATAGGACTCGCATATCTGTCAGATCTGGGTCGCCAATGGACGATATTTCGGGACCGGTATTGAAAACCGCATTGAACGAGTCGTACTGACATTGTAGTGAGTGAGACTCGTAGTTTCGTAGTCCGGGCGTCTATTGCCTTAGTTGACTGCCACCTCTGGATGCCTTCGGTGGCATAATTGGAGCAGAACACATAGCGGTTTCGGTTTCCAAATACATAGTTTGATTTCAAAACTTGTTAAAGTCAGTTGGTAAGTGTTTGACTAGCAAAGTCAAAAAATAATTAATAATAATAACATTTAGCGCAATAGACCGTTATGGTCTAGGGTTTAGCTTCTCTTTACATTAACTATAAGCTAGCTATCCAAAAGATTAGATGATACAAAATGATGTCCGGTTTTTTGTTGCGATAATTAATTTCTGTGCCAAGTATCCAATCCCTAATAAAATGTAAAGAAAAATTGATTCCACCATAGAAATCACACATCAACGGACTGATTGGCATAAAAAAAATAATGCTGTCCAGTCTTCCAGCTTTTGAAACGATTTATTTTTTTATACTGTCGACATTTACCAAGAAGAACTGAAGAAATATTTTAAAGAAAAATTGATTTCCCTTCTTGCACAGAGAATTTTTCATAACCGTATGGCCGCATAGCTTTCGAATCTGGTTTATTTCAACAACAAAAGCTGCATATAATGGTGGACTTTATCAACTCTTCAACTATTTCGAGTTATTAATTCAATTCAATTTATCCTCTCATTTGCGCCCTGTTAGAAGTTTCCATTGTGAAATCACTCGGTTGATGGATGTACTCGCTCGTAAAATTCGAATTCCAACTTCAACGATTTGCCAATTCCAGTGTTTTTTTTCACGTTCACAATTTGTATTTCTGATTTTCTAGATTACTGATTTACTAGATTACAAATAGAAACCTATTATCCACCCAGTGAAATGACGTGCAATACTTTCACGGAGGGTAGCACATTCATTATAACTGCAGAAACCATCTCGCCGTACGTGCATGAATGCCGGGGCGGATCGCCGATTGTCGCACTGGCCACGACCTGAACTTATTATTCTCAGTTTATTTCAATTAATACATTCTCAACTGAAATGACAGAATTTCGAATTGATTTGAGGATGGAATTTGCGTCAACCAGCACAACCATCGGCTTTCACGCACCTTTACTCTAATCAGATTGTAATTTGTTAGAACAGCGTTTCTTAACTTATATGAGCCAGGAGACATTCTGCTCAATTTATTTACCAATATTGAATTATAAATTGCCTGTGGGACTCATTCACATTGTTATCGAGATTTAAGTGTTCTTCGATCCATCTGTGATCCAGACTAGACCTCTAGCGTCCAGTACCGAAACACCATTAGACCATTTTGCACAGACCAATATATCTACCTCAAATAAGCTGCCGAAACAGTATTGAGTAGAGAATTTTCGGTTGTCCCACATGGTCACCTAGTTTAATATCGCATCTTGCGACCGTCTTCCATATGACGATTGAAAGCCCTACAACAGCTTTCAGGTCAGATTATCCTTCAAACTCTTTGTGCGTTTAGCAGAGTTGAAGAGAATTATAGGCCAAAATAGGGTTGGTCGTCAAGAGCTCAACAGCTTTTTGGGATACAACGAGTTGCTTAACAGCAGACGGCGTGGTGCGCTTTAAGATGCAAGGGACTCATAATTTTTTATTTTCTCTATTGCGAATCACACGAGTAAGAGGTCACCCAATAGAGAGCTCATTATGCCATGGGAAGGCCAGATTCGAACGAAGGTCCCCAGGTATTTAGAGTCCGCATACTAGCAGCTAAGCACACTCTTAGCCATGCATCTCTCGGCGTACGCTGTTTCACCATGGATAAGGGATTTGAGAACTTCACTGAGCATAGCACTTGCCTGTGGCCTCAAACCTTCCTTTTTTACCCAGGCCTGGCTGGCATGCTAACAACCTTAGGCACACACAAAATTTGGTAACAACCGCTGGACATTTCAATAAAACTAAATTTTTTTAAAGTCACGTTCTAAATTTCATTTCTTCGCAACAATAGCCTCCATACTCGCCAGACTTGAATCCAATGGACTTCTCCATATGGTCCATTTTAGTGGCCATGGTGTCGACAAAAAGATATGAAATTGTGGACGCATTGACGTTCGTGCAACATGAAATGCCTACGTTAAGAAACTCGACGCTATCATCCGCACCCAAGGTGGCTATATAGAGTTACGTTACGTGTTTTTCATAAAACTTGAAATATTTTAACATTATCTGAAAAAATCTAATAAAAATATTTATTAATGACGAAATTACAGCGTTTAGATTTAGTAACACTTCAACTGCCGCCTAAGATATATATATATATATATATATTATTATGTGTGTGTGTAAATCGCATTTAGAGTGCAGCGGAACGTTACGAAATTATTCCATTTAAAATTTAAGCGCCGGTAGAAATAACAATTGTATTATTTGGCACGCAAGACCGTTGTGGTCAAAAGAGTTTGTTCTATGCGTGGACCTACAACTTTAAAAGCGTATCCCAAAGTCAAATTGAGAAGCTTATTACGCAACAGTTATTACACTCGGACGTTGCCGGACATTCGCGAGAGAACGGTCTAGATTTTTCGATATCAACCAGGAAAAAGGACTCGCTGGAGTCTGGAATAACAACAACAAAATAACAACAACGCTTTATTAGCAAAGGAGCTTCGCAATCATTGCCTTGACATTTTCGACCTAAGCGAGGCGGTGGTCTGGACACAACGAAAATCTAGTGGCGAATAATTATATTCTCTGGAAATCTAGCAAATAAACATCATGCGAATGAAGTAAGGCTCCATTTCTCTCTAGAATCGCAATATCACAAGGACATTCACAAGATAACCTAAACCTCCCTATACTATATGTATATGACCAAATCGATCACATCCCTATAATACGCAAGTGAAAAAGTTCGCTACCATCATCACTTGTGGTCGAAAGCTGGCAAAACATTCAAGAACTCGAAAAAAGCAAGAAACAAGGCATCCATATGTGCATTTAGATTAGTTGGATTTATTGTTCTTTCGAGTCCTCTTATATGAATGCGAAACCTGGACTCATTCCCTTAACGTACCAAAAGTTTTCTTTGAAAAGTTTCTACGATGTAGACTAAGAGTAAGATGCGCGAAATAGTATATTACATAACGAGCAAGGAAAGTGGAGTTTATCGTGCGAGGTTGAAGCTAGAAGCGGTAGCCGAGTTCGGCAATCTAACGAGCACGATGATCACTTTTCTGCAAGTTATGTACGCTATTTTTCACGCGTCCAAACCGGTTTTTTTTGCTAAATCGAGAGAGAAGCAGAAATGTGAGAATGTGTGTTCGCTGTGACTGCAGTAAATAACAAAGAAATGAATTTTTCACGCGTCCAAACCGGTTTTTCTGCTAAATCGAGAGAGAAGCAGAAATCACAAACGACAAACAAAAGAGAATTCTTGCTCATGCGCAATGTGTTCGTTGAGATTGTAGTAAATAACAAAAGACGTTTATATCATAACATAACTATTATTGTTATGGGCTACTTTCGAGGCTAGTTTATAGCGTACGAAACAGTCACTTTCGTCTATGGGCGTGTGAAAAAAATTTACCAACGGGGATGTAGAGAGCGACGCATTAGAAGGGAGTTGCAATCATTATCTGACGGCAAAAGTGAATGTGAATTGGCGACACATTAAAAAATAAGAAGCCTACATAGCAAAGCAGGCATTAAGTGGACCCTCAATGCAGTCGAAAATTTGGAATAAAGTCGTGGAGAACCGTAGAAGGGGAGGAAAGATTTTAAAGGACAGAGTGACGTCATTTGAAACGTCTGGAGCAAAATCAAGTTCGTTGGCTGGCGTTTGCAGAGGTCCTATGTTCCCATACGGTCGTAAGAAAGGAAAGAAGATTGTTTTGGCTCGCCTATTTTATAAGCATTTATTCATCCTGTCGGCTATCAATCAATATTCTTGCATACAAATAGGGTTTATTATCTCATCCATCTTTAAAGCACCCTAAAGCTAATGCTTTGTCCGCACAATTTACCACTAATTGATTCAAAATGGGTTTTATTCGTCGAACTTAAAAGCGAGAAAATGTAAAAAGGGCATCTTACTAAATTCTTATACTCGTAATAATATTACCAGTTTCAGTTGCCATAAATTTTTTGTCCTTCTTGGACTACATTACAATATTTTAATTCAATTTCCTAAATCATCATTTGATGAACGTGCTGTGATGAATATTCCTCCAGTCGAGCAAAGTGTAAAGATAGTGGTTCTACCTCTGTGGTGCATTGAATTGGAAACTGCGCATCTGGTGCGAAAACTCCATTATAAGCAGTGGACAGGACACATAGAGATAAATCCTGCTACATTTTATGTATTGCTACAGCGTTATAACGCATTTTTTCTACTCTTGGGGCTTGGGGGCAGGTCATGTGCTCGTAAATCAACAGCAAATACTTCGCCAGAGTTAATGATGATAGATGGGTCTTTAGTTCGATTCTTTCGTTGGTGTTCAAAGATTTCGCTGATGCTGCCAATAAACGCAATTTACGAGTATTTACATATTTTCCGTTTTGTTTGTTTTATTTGCCTGGACTCGTGTCCGTCTTTATGGCAATCAGTTTGTACATATAATTGATTAATGAATTGTAATTAAGACACAAGAAAGACACGTCTGTGCATAATAATTTATTATTACAAAAATTCCTGATGTAGGCTTTGTCTCAATCATAGAAAATTTTCTAATGTTTCAGGACAAACGTTAATAAAACGTTTTTTAAACGTCTACTAATGCATTAATTTTTTGAAGATTTCCTAATACATATTGTACCCGACTTTTCCCAGCCGATGTAATTTCAACTTAGTGTTTTTGGTCGCTAAACATATATCATAACAGCTATCCGCTCATTTTCACTTAAGGACACTAAATTATGCAAAATTTCTAGTATACCGGTCATATTCCATTAGCTGACACTGTCATGAGCTTATAATTGTTGTTAAATTTGAGCATTCAGACCCGATTTGGGTCTAACTAAGCTAGATACAAGTCAAACACAGTTTACAGTTTCTTATTTAGTGATCTTTTATGGACAACTCTGTGGTTGCTAAAATCAGAAGGAATAATTTTTTATATGGCAAGGAAAAAGGCAGCCTTTAATTTTGACAACGAACTCTACATGAAATGTATGTTAAAAAATTTCTCCGCTTCTTATACGCCAAATTCGATGAGTTAAGTTATCCGCTCGTTGTCACATGACAGTGAAAGCTAACACACATTTATTAATAAGAATTACATATTAACAGATCTATTAGTAGTGCTAACTCAATGTTGTTCGGTGTTTGTTAAAACAGGAGTTAAGGTTTAATTCGATCTTTATTGTTTTCTAGTTATCCATTTTTACCATTAGGATTTTGAATATAAATGCGTAGGTCGAACAGAGCGTAAGTCGGGAGATGCGTAGATTTGGAAATTGGGAGACAGCTCGATGGATATTCGTAGAGTCGATCGAAGCGTAAGTTGAGTAGAGCATAACTTGGGTGATGCACTTAGTGACAGAGTACTGCATAGGCTGGACAATGCGAAGATAAATACGACTAGCGTAAGTCGATAGGAGCGTAAAGCGAATATTGCGCATCAAACCGCAGCACAATACTAAAGTGTGTAAACGTAGTCCAAGAATTCAACTGATGCTTAGCTACCACGTTATAAGACGGTGACCATAGTAGCAGAATCTAGACAGCGTAATGCTAGAGTGTTTAAACGTAGTACAACTGTACTGCTTAGTCGCTACACTATAAAATGTTAGTGTTATATTAGTACGTGAAGAGAAAACGTTATACCCCTTTTTAAGCATATGACGCGCATTAGATTTGGCATAGCCAACAAAGCCTACTCTAGTCTGTTAAGACTCTTAAAATCCAGGAAAATCCAAGCTGGTGGTATATAAGACAATGGGCATACCAGTACCTACATATGGATTCGAGACTTGGGAGCTTAGCAAAAAGCATTCTGACCTCTTAGCCGCGTTCGAGAGAAAAGTCTTACGGAGAATGGTTGGCTCCGTATGTGACGAAGGACGATTCCAGAGACTCTATTATGATGAGATCAACGAGCGTTACCGCGATGTCGACATCGTGAATAGAATTAAGCTCCGGTGGGCAGGACACCTAGCTCGCAACAGCGAAGAGGATCCTGCTCGAAAAGTCCTTTGCGGTAGGATTTATGGAACACGACAGCGAGGCTAGCAAAGCCTTCGCTGAAAGGATGGCATAGACCAGAACGCCCAGGGATGCAAAACTGGATGACAACTGTTCGAAATCGGGACCAGTGGAGAGACTTATTGCGGGAGGCCAGGATCGGACCTTGGCTGTAGAGCCAAATATGATGATGATGATAAACAGAGGCAGACATTTAACCGATATTGAATGCCAGACATAATTGCTAACATAAAATAAACCATTTACCAACATTAGATCCATTCTCTTTGTTTTAAACAAAATTTATAATCAAACAATATATTATTTATAATAGTATACCTTCCTGGCGACACCCTGTATAGGATTACAATTTTTCATTGAGTAGATGAGTATTTTATATTGCATTTGTCATATTAACTATATACTCCGGGAGAAAAAACATGCAATGTTAAAGCTGTATGCTGTAAATAAAAAATAAATAAATTTCAAACATCGTACTGACTTCAAAAAAAGTGTCAAATTGTTTTAAGATACTTTTTTTTATTTAACATTTAAGAAATATATAATTTTGACTTAAAACTAAACTTATAACTATTTTATTAATAAGTGTCGGCTCAACAATAGGGGCCCGACGTATTTACATTGTCTTTTATTCGTATTGCTTATAATTAAACAATATTTTTGACTACATTTGAGTGTCAAATTGTTGTCGGTAATAACCTCACTACATAACTGATAAATTGAAATCAGAGATTACTGTGATTTTGGGGTCTTTTGGGGGTTGTTGGGGTCTTTTGGGGGTCTTTTAAGGGTCATTTGGTGTCTATTGGGGGTCTTTTGTGGTGTTTTGGGAGTCTTTTGAATTTTTTTAAAGTGGTATCTTTTGAGGATCTTTTGGGGGGTCTTCATTGATTTTTTGGGGGGTCTTTAATGATTCTTTTGAGAGTCCTTTTGTGGTGGCCTTTTGGGTGTATTTTAAGGGGCTTTTGATGGTTTTTTGAGGGTTTTTTTTTTTGAATATTTGAGGGTGTTCTTGGAGTCTTTTGTGATTCTTTTGATGGTCTTCCGGAGGTGTTTTTATGGTTCTTCTGTGGGTTTTGGGGTCTTCTGATCGTGTTTTTGGGTCTTTTTGAGCTTTTTTTGCCCACAACATTAAATAGGTTTCTCTTTAATCGTGCGTAAAAGTTACACGCACCGTTTTTTATTTATTTTGTTGTCTGGCGCTTAACCAAACAAAGCTGATGCTTTTCCGAAACTGAAACAGGCGGCATACAATTGAATAGATTTTTAAGATTAATGCCCCAAACACTCAATCACTGCCTTTGTGATTTGTTTATTGTAATTGCGAATGCAAACCACACCCGAAATTGCAGGCGCTTAAAGTCTAATGGCATGTCGGTCAGAATCATTGGGATGCGTTGACAGATCACAAGGGAAATACTGCGCAAATGAATCAGCTGTCAAACTCGATTTGCCCACTTAGCGCCAACTATTAGAATCTATTGGAATAGAAATGAAATATCGAATTTTGTTAGGCAGATCACGAATCAACAAAAAAGTAAAAACAAAAGAAAACATTCAATTAAGTTATTTCCTCAAAAAATATCCCATTTATCGTTTTCCAAGTGTTCTTACTTTCTTTTTTTAATTATCCCGAATTTTCTTTTGCTAAATTTCTGCGGGAGCATAACGAACAAAACGAATCAAGCAAATATGTCGTTCATATCGTCAGTTATGATCGAGAGTGCATAAAAAATTTTTCCCAGAACCATAAAGAACAAAACAAAAAAAAAATAAGCAAATCGATCGTTCGAATCGTGAGTTGTGGTCGCGAGTTCATAAAGAATTTTCACTTTTCCGGGCAGCTTTTCTAACTTTTTTTTACCGTATAAACTTTCCTCGGACTATGATGAACATTAAATAAAATAAAAATGAGCCAAATCCATGCAACTGTTCTGAAGTGATGCGGTTACCAACGAACACCATTTCTTATTTATTTATGTAGATTGTTAATCACCAGTAGTAATAACAAAGTTTATGCCAATGTTAATAGCATTGCTTTAAACGATCACTGCGATCAAATAGTTACTCAGATCGTCAAAATATTAAAAAAATAGGATGTTATTTGCAGTTGTCTAATGTCTATGGTGTTTGTTCCTTATGTACTTGTTTTGCATACGCGTTTTATTTTTTATTATGATCATAACATATCCCACCCATAAGTAATCGTATCTCATATAGAAGCTAAAACATCCATTAAATTTTAAATCACCACAGGAATTGCGTAAAGACTACCCCCACCCATACGATCATAATAATCGAGCACAAAATGCAGTGGCACGAATCCAACCATTAACCAACTCTCTGTTCATATGATGTCTAATTCCGCAAAAATGTCATTGCATTAAATCATTCAAGCATAATATACGATAGAAGGTTCATGTGTATTCGTCCAAGTGCACACACGGGCAAGTTCATTTGAATTCCATAAATCACGACATAAAATATGCGCTCAACGTTCAAGTTCAGCGTTGTTTTTTATTCCAATAATAAATCAATAGAAATCGATTATAGTTTTTTTGTTCTACGTATATACATATAGATTTCTATATAACAGAGAAGCAGAGAAAAGTATCCTGAAAAATAAACAGCTTATATCTACTCTGATACTATCGGGTAAACCCTTAAAACATCCTGCTACTGCTGTGTGCTACTGCATGTCCAATGATGCAAGACTGTCCCACAGGATTCACACTCCGCTTCACTTTATGAGCAAAAAATTATAGAAACGTTACGAGTATACAAAGCGGCCAATATGAACAACGTGTGTGTGTGTGTGTGTGTGAGTGAGTGAATCTGTAGATGCTTGTTTGCGGGTGTGCGTGGTATGTGACGTTACCGTCGTCCTTAATGATTTATCATGCAATAAATCTGGAATTTCCCGAATTCGCATATCACATGGTTCATATTATGCTGCTCCATTGGATCAATGTGTGACGCATGGATTTCTGGCTATATCTGTAGATAGGTCTATATAAGTACGTTTAGGATTTATTGTCAAAATCTATTTGGTTTTGTTATAAGACAACCAAATTGTGGTAGGTACAAAAAAATAAATTTGATCCCAATTTGTTGTATTTTTTGTATTAATTTTTGCTGGCAGAAATGGGTAATATTGGAGAACCTTCCATATAGCAAGTATAAGGTAGGTGCAAAGAAATTAATTTGACTTTTTTTGCACTATTTTTTTGTGTCTAAAGGGGGGCGGTCATACATCAGCGGAATAGGGCGGGCGAATAACACAAAATGCTTCACAATTGCAGGTGGCCGTAACTATCTCTGAGGGAGGTTTGATCGGACATCCACGTGGTGGCCGCAGGTAGTTTTCCTCCAACATAGGAAAAGCTATACGATTGAGATAGTCCCTTCAAAAGAATGAAACCCACCGTTATCGGCTTTAAAGCAGTAAATGCTGTGCGCCCTTCGCGCGCGGGGATGATTAAAAAACATAAGCCTCGTAAACGTTCACGCACCTACAGAGGAGTCCTCAGATGATGAAAAAGAAGAATTCTTTGAATCAGTCGAACGGGAACTCCATGCCTGCCCACAGTATGATGTAAAAATCATTCTGGGGAATATGAATGCCAAAAAAGGTAGGGAGCCAGTATTCAGGCAGTACATTGCACCCGTAGCTTACACGAGAACACTAATGACAATGGACAACGACTAATAGAGATGGCAGCAAACAATAATTTGGTCGTTACGAGTTTTTTTTATAATGTCAAGTACAGCGTGGCCGTTAGGAAATTAGGGAGAAGAAAAGATGAGATGTCTATGCACGTGTGTCTTTAATGACTATGCAGATCATACAAATGCGGAAACACAGAATCAGGCAATTCATTCCACATAACTAAAGTGCGGCTAAAGAAGGAATCTCTGAATTGAATCCGACCAGAATACAACGTTTTCGCGTAAAAATATCCACAAAATCATCTGGGTGCCTCCTGGTGGAGGCTCTCGAAACGATATAGACCGATAGAAACGTGTTGATAGACCGCAGCCACAACCTGAACCTGATGACGGTACGAACGTACCAAGGTGCCAACGTCGACTCGGACCACTATTTCATATATCATCAAAAAAGAATGCATCGGCGAATTAGATTCGAGTCTTTCGCAACGAATAGATCAGAAACAACTACGGTCAAGCGATAGGTCTCGCTTAAATGCACGGATAGTAAGTCCTGCAGCTGAGATATCGGCCGTAGAAGAGAAATGTAGACGACCTTAGAATACTGTCATTAGTACTGTTGAATCCATCTTATGCAGTAGTCGTAGAGATCGGAACGACTGGTTCGATGACGAATGTAAGCTAGCGACTGAACGTAAGAATGTTGCGTTCCGAGCAATGCAATAATCTCATAGAACGCGGGCACGCGAAGATGAATATAAAGAGCTCAGAAGATATGAAAAAACTGTTTACCGGCGAAGAAATCAGCCTGGAAGAAGAATCTCGTCCGTAAACTAGAACAGAACAGAGAGTAATTACCACACCAGGCAAGGAAGTTCATTTTCATGAGTTGCTAAATAGATAGCTAACTGAGGAATTGGAGGCTAGACCAACGACCGAAAATCACAATATGCTGCCGCCATCGAGCATAGACGAAATTAGTAGTGCGATAAATCGGCTCAAAAATAATAAAGCCCCGGGATCAGATGGTATCCAAGCGGAGCTGATTAAAACAGGAGGTCCCACAACACACCAAGCAATTCATGAGCAAATATTTTAAGTATGGAATGAAGAAGTGATGCCAGAAGACTGGCGAAGAGGCTTCCTGTACCCCATACATAAGAAGGGAGATATCATAACCTGCAGCAATTCTCGTGGTTTAACGTTGTTGAGTACCGCGTAAAAGATTTTCTCCGCTATACTTCAAGACAGGATAGCCCCCATACGCTAAAGTCATCATTGGTCCATACCAGAGTGGTTACATACCATACAATCAACAACTGATCAAATTTACACCCTCACTATACCATCTTTTTATAGACTTCAAGCCGCCTATGATAACAGACGAATATAAAGAGCTCAGAAGATATGAAAAAATAGTTCACCGGTGAAGGAAAGCAGCCTGGGAGAAGAATCTCGTCCGTGAACTGGAACAGTACAGAGAGCAAGGACCGCAACAGGCGCGGAAGTTCTACCAAAGGGTCCGCGGTATGACGCAATATACACCGCGTTGCACATACTGCAAGGACAAAGAGGGTAACCTGATCGCCGATCTTAAAAGCATCTTAGAGCGATGGGAAGAGCACTTTCATGAGTTGCTAAATGGCCAGCTAACTGAGGAATTGGAGGCTCCACCAATGACCGAATATCATACTATGCTGATGCCACCAAGCATAGACGAAGTTAGCAGAGCGATAAATCGGCTCAAAAATAATAAGGCCCCGGGCTCTGATGGGATCCCAGCGGAACTGATAAAAATAGGAGGCCCCACATTACTCCAAGCAATTCATGAAATAATAGTGCAAGTGTGGGAAGATGAAGTTATGCCAGAAGACTGGCGAAGAGGCATCCTGTGCCCCATACATAAGAAGGGAGATATCACAAAATGCAGCAATTATCGTGGTATAACGTTGTTGAGTACCGCGTATAAGATTTTCTCCACTATCCTTCAAGACAGGAAAGGCCCATACGCTAAAGTCATCATTGGTCCATACCCGTATGGCTTCAACCCAGGCAAATCAACAACTGATCAGATTTACACCCTAAGGCAGGTGATGGAAAAATGTCTAGAGTTTCAAAACTCACTACACCATCTTTTTATAGACTTTAAAGCCGCCTATGATAGCATAGCAAGAGTAGAACTTTATAAAGCCATGAGAGAATTCGGCATCCCAAATAAACTGACACGGCTATGTTGGTTGACCATGGACCACTGCTAGAAGTCAAGTAAAAACATCCGGATCACTATCTAGCCCATTCAACATTAATAGCGGGCTCCGACAAGGGGATGGACTGGCCTGCGTCCTCTTCAACCTGGCATTGGAGAATGTGATCCGAGACTCTGACGTAACGGCGAGAGGAACAATCCTCTATAAGTCCATTCAGATACTGGCTTACGCAAAAAATATTGAAATCGTTGGTAGAAACCAAAGAGCTGTACAGGAAGCTTTCATCCAGATAGAGCAGGCGGCACGAAACCTGGGGCTGCACATAAATGAGAGCAAAACAAAGAACATGGTGGCCACGTCTGCGAGTAGAAGATCCAGCATTGGTCCTTCAATTCAAATAGTGGAGCTCGAATTTGAAGTAGTGCAATCCCTTAAATATCTCGGGTTAACTGTAGCAGCCGATAACAGCATGAAACCAGAAATACGCGCACGGCTGCTTAAAGCCAACAAAGCCTACTATAGTCTGTCAAGACTATTCAAATTCAAATCCAGGAATTTAACCATAACATCCAAGCTGCTGGTATATAAGGCAATGGTCATACCAGTACCTACATATGGATCCGAGGGTGCTTAGCAAAAATCATTCTGACCTCTTAGCCGCGTTCGAGAGAAAAATCTTACGGAGAATTGTTGGCTCCATATGTGAGGAAGGACGATTCCGGACACTTTATAATGATCAGATCTACGAGCATTACATCGTGGAGATAAATAAGCTCGGTAGGTTCCGGTGGGCCAGCCAAGCCTACGCTGGAAGGATGGTGTAGACCAGTACGCCCAGAGCTTAGTGATGAAAAACTGGATGACATCGGCTCAAAATCGGGACCGGTGGGGAGACTTTCTGCGGGAGTCCAGGACCAGAACCCGGTTGTAGAGCCAATTATGATAATGATGATGATGAAATTTCCCATAACAAACAAAACAAAAAAAATAATTCAAAACCAAATCATATGGTCAGTTATGATCGAGAGTGCCTAAAAAATTATGAGTTTTGCAGTTTGTCTGAATGTCAATGTCAAAGTATACGAGAACCTTCTCGTTATACAAAATCCAACAACCAGTCAAATAAATTTTTATTGCGATATTGTGTAATACATAAAATTCCATACTAAAACGTCAACTAGGCACTAACACATTTTCTCAGGAAATATAGACCTCTATGACCGCCGCTCCGTTGTAATGAGTCCATTAAAAATTTCCAAAATAGAATCTTAAATCGAAATAACGAAAATTCCATTAAATATGCAGCTCAGCCTTCTAACCGTACGTATTAGCCGCCTTGAACTTCACATTCAATCAAAATAAAAAAATTTGCCAACTATTCGGAAAATACAATTTCCTAAGCTTTATTTTCGCTCAAAATATGGTAATTACCTAATAAATAATGCAATACATTTAATTGAACTTCCTGTGGGAATGACTTTCATCTATTCATCAATTACAGCGAACAAATCAACAAACATTTTCAAGTTCAAGCTAAAGTTCTCCAAGGCAAAAAGCTTTTAGGACACGACTTTCATTAGCGCTGCTGAAATTTCTTCAGAATAGGAACAGTATAGCAATTATCTACACAACACACAATCCACATTGCTTTCGGAATCTTTTTTAGCTCTTAAATTCACTTTAGGAAATCAGCAAAGCTTTTAGGACACGACTTTCTCTAGCGCTGCTGAAATTTCTCCAGACTAGGAACAGTATAGCAATCATCTATACAACACACAGTCCACAAAGCTTTCGGAATCCTTTGCAGTTCACTTCAGAAAAACAGCAAATAGGACGAGTTTCGTTTTTGAATTCGCTGCTTTGCAGTTTATAACTCCGTTGCTTGACTGAATATCAGAAATCAGTTGCTCGCCGATATTCTTTGGTTAAAGTCACTAATTCCTTGTGCGAAACGTACCCGGAGAAAGAAAATCTGGTGCCGGACGAAAATTTATATTCAAACAGTGCACATGGACGCGTAGTTCTTCCAAACACGGCCAATTGCTTTGAATCTGTGCACTACGAGCGGATCTGCAGTTTTGCTAAAAAGTTCAATACAATTCTGTTGCCTGCACTGCAAAAAAAAAAAAGACACACATCGAGTATAATTGCCATCATCACATCACCACATCACCACCAGCACCGGCAAGGATATCAGTGTAGAAGGATATTTTATTTGCTGTGCTTTTTAATTTATGTGCTCTGAATGCAGTGTGCGTGCGTTCCGTGCTGTGCTGTGTTTTTTATGCGTCGTTAATGTTTAGAAAATAAATGGTGACAACAAATTATAAGCAGCACTTAAATTAATTATTAATACCGCGGGGAGTGTTTTCACGCCGGACGCTCGCCAACCGAGGCGCGCCTCGGCTCGTCAAGGACTTGTAGCAATAAAATATGCAAATTCGGAAAATGTTCCACAGAGTCACAGAGTCTCTTTGCAAATTGCGAATATAAATCTTTAGAAGTGATCGGATTGCCTATCTGCCGCTTAGTTGCTTCGTCAGAAAAATCGAGATGAATTTTTTAGAAATCTATAAATATTTGGCCGAACTTAAGATATGTTGACCAACATCATCGTCTGCGAATGTGATTGCGAAAAGAACAATAAGTACGGTGGCAGTAACGTCGCCGGCGACTCCGCCGGGTGTGATTCGACTGCAAACGGGGCAAGCAACGAATGCATTAACTGCAATAGCGGACATTAACTGGATGCCAGATAAACACAAAACCAGGAAGCAACCTGTTTCAAATGGATTCACAATTTGGGCAATTGTTGCTGCTGTTATAGCCACTTTAAACGTAATTGGTATGTAGTGGGTATGCCTCGTAACAAGTGGATGTTGAAAGTGGGTGATTATAGGGGTGGAATGGAAAACTCCATACGATATATATAGTGGGTCATCAGGTATTTCTGTTCTTTTCATGCAGATTAAATCGGAAATATGTAGTTAATGGAAAAAGGCAAAAAAGAGGAGATGGAAATTTTCCGGCGTAATTAAACCATTAATATTAATCAACCGGATAATGAATATCTGTGGAGTACATAGGAGTTTGTTTTTATTTTGATAATGAGGTCTGTCTCTGCAGGCATTCACTCTGCAACTACAAAATAACTTTTAATTTTTTTTTCTGTCACAGAATTTTAATTTTGTCCACTTAGTACTTGTATAAATAATGTAAGCCTGATTGGTGTTTTCAAAATATGCAAATATGCAGAAAGTTGGTAAAGTAGGAATGTTTTCGATTAAGAGTCCATTAAAAAATGGTTTATTGTATAGTTGGCTACCACCAACTTTTGTGTAGCCGTATTTGTGTATAGCTTCAATTAAATTATCTATAATGAATCTCATTATGGCTAAATGGCATCTAATTAGATCAAAACATTTTTTTATTGAAAAGTAATAAATTGATCACATTTCATAACACTGCAACTAGTTTACGCTAATGAGCAGTTCAATTTTGTTCTTATCCACATATATATATATATATATATATATACAAATGGTAGTTTTATCTTCCAGCAATCAGATCATGTGGTTTGATGGGCTTCAGTCTTTGAGTAGGTCCAGTTGTATCGATGAGTTTTACTGCTTCCTGATTGATGTGTAGCCTCAGCTTTCGATGATGGACTGTTACATGCTCTTAAATTGTGTCTTCTACGGTCTTGACTTTAAGGTCACGATGTAGATCTGACTCTTTGAATTATTTCGATGTTATTTTTAGCCGCACATCCTCATAGCTGAATTCCGTATGTCGTTCTTAGCATTTGTTTGTAAATTAGTTATTTATTGTGAATAGACAGACATGATCTGTTACCAATGAGCAAATATAGTTTTCTGAGTTTGTTGCTAAGTTCTTCACTTTTCTTTTTTATATGCTCCTTCCATCTTAGTTTTGCATTCCGAGATACTTCGCTGTGTTCTCTACCTGAGATGGTAATCGGGATATGTTGAATCTTTTTGTTCGTGAAATCGACGTGAACAGATTTAGAACTGTTAAAGCCTATAAGCCATTTCTTGGTCCAATTTACTAGATCGTCTACAGAACTTTGAAGAATTCCATAGTTGATACTTCTTCACTTTTCTCGAGTACAAGTATCACGGTGTAATCGGCAAATGTAGCTACTGTACTGTTTGGAGGGAATGGGATGCCATTTGTAAAAAGTAAATATAGTATTGCCCCTAATATGCTTCCTTGTGGGACTCCAGCTATAATTTCATTAAGGTGAGAATAAGCATCTTCTTGCTTGATACGAAAGTATCTTTCTGAGAAGGCAAGTACTTGTTCTTCCAGCTAATCTTTGCCTGATATCGGAGTGTGAAGGGAATGTTCACTTCAAGAGCCTCTTTAATATAAATAATTCCAATCTGTGTTTTTGTTTGTGAGAAAGATATTATTTTTACTTTTTATATGCACACAATCCATGTAGACTGGATAGTGATCCGAATTCAAATCGGATCCTTCTTCTATTTGTAGCAAACCCCTCAATATTTGTTTGGTTATAAAGAAGTCGATGAGGTCAGGTAATTTAGCGTTATACGTAGGCCAATAGGTTGGTTTACCAATTGATATAAATTCGCATCCTGTTTGTTGAGCTGCTTTAAACTAAATCTTCAAAATCGTTCTTCCTCACATACGGGCTTAACAACTCATCGTAATACTTTTCTTATTCTCGCGCTGTAAGGCGTTCTAAGACCTTTTTCTGAGCGCCATATTCTTCCTTAATTGTATGACTTTTGTCCGCAGATGCGTGTGATTTGTTTTACCTTATCATTAACGTAGTTAGATTTGTTGAGGATAATATAAGAGTTGGGAATTATTTTCTCCAACGTCAAGTCTAAGAGGAGACTTGACTGGACTTGTTACGTTAGTCATTGCCAACCTTAACGGTCATATCTTTTTATTAGATATGATTTTCAAAACTTCTATTCTGGATACCCTTCCATCATTATATTAATCTCTGAAACGATTCACCGGTAACGTTCACTTTGGCATCCCGAACTTGTGGACGTTATGGTCTATTCCATCATTCCAGCATATCATTAGCCAACCTCACTATCGTTTTCCATAAATCTTACTACAAAGGACTCTCCGAGGCGTAATCGCTCATGCAAGCTATGTGTCCTACTGACTTGAGGCTACCGAGATGGATTCTCTTCGCAATATCAATATATTCGTAACGCTCGCATATCGTGTCATTGTAGAGTTATCGGATTCGTAGAATTCCGTAATACTCTCCTCTCGAACGCAAAACTAAGAGATCAAACAGCTTTCTGCTAAGCACCTAAAACTCGGATCCATATATAAATACTGGTATGACCATTGTCTTATAAACTAACAGCTTGGAGTTTGTAGTTAAATTCTTGGAATTGAAGAGTGTTGACAGACTAACGTTTATAGACTATGGGCGTCATAGCTTCTGCCATCATTCAAGCCTAACATTAGCCAGCCTCACTGTCGTTTTCCATATATCCTATCCGAGCCGGAATCGCTCATGCAAGCCTGCGTGTCCTGCTGACTTGAGACTATTGAGCTTGAATCTCTTCACGATATCAACATCCTCGTAACGCTCGCATATCGTGTCATTGTACAGTCTTCGGATTCGTAGAATTCCATAACACTCTCCTCTCGACAGCAGCTAGGATATCAGACCGCTTTTTTCTAAGCACCCAATACTCGAATCCATATGCAAATAATGGTATGACCATTTGTCTTATACACAAGCAGCTTGGATTTTGCTGTTTAATTCTAGGAATTGAAGAGTGTTGACAGACTAACGTTTATTGGCTACGGTCTATACCATCATTTCAGTCTAGCATTGGCCAGCCTCACTGTCGTTTTCCATATATCCTATCCGAGCCAGAATCGCTCATGCAAGCTATTTGTCCTGCTGGCTTGAGCCTATTAAGCTTGATTCACTTAATGATATCAATATCTCGTAACGCTCGCAGTGTTGACAGGCTAAAGTTTATACGCTTCCATGCTGATATCGGCTGCTACAATTGACCCGTAACAGTTAAAGAATTGCACTAATTTGAATTGATGTTCAACCATCTTAATTGAGTGAACACTGTTGGATCTTTGGCTCGAAAACTTGGCCATCATGCACTTTGTTTTGCTCTCATTTATGTGCAGTCCAAAAATTGAATTCGTCTGCTCCTACAGCATTGCTCTTGGGTTTCTATGAATAATGACAATATCGTCTAAGTAAGCCAGTATCTGTATGGTCTTCTAGATGATTGTTACTGTCGACGTTACCACAGTGTCTCGTCAGTAGACGTGTCAGTTTATTTGGGATGCCGAATTCTGGATACTCTGGATATGCTTAATATTGGGCTTAAAAGTTTCTAAACAGATGATTAAGTGCGTTTTGGATCTCCAGAAATTTTTTCATTGCCCGCCTAATCTGCAAACCTGCTCTCAGCATATGGGTTTTGAAGACAGGATTTGTAGGACATAGGAAAAATGAGAAAAACTCAATAACTTTATACGACGATAATTGTTGCAGATTGTGTTATCGCCTTTCTTTGGCTCCAGTACTCTGGCATCGTTTCTTACTCCAATACCTGCTCTATTAGCTTATGTATTGCTTGATGTAATGCGGATAACATAAGCTCCTTTGGAATACCATCATATCCCGATTCTCTGGTTTTAAAGCCGATTTATTACTATGCTTACTTCTTTTACGCTTAATGACGGCAGCATAGTGTAGTTAGTTATCAGACATTGGTTCAATAGATGACCTAAAATTTTATAAACAGGTGATAGAAGGAGTTTTGAAACTTACAGCATTTTTCCATAATCTGTTTTTGGTGAAAGTCTGATAATTTTAGTAGCTTGGGAAAAATCTACTCTGGAATGAGCCAATAATGAGAGTATGGCGTTGGGACCGAAGTCCATATGGCTGCAACTGCGACCTAAAAGATCTATTGTATCATAGGGTGTGACTAATCTAAGAGAAGTACCACCTCCGTAATGAAGGATAGTATGTCGTTAGTGGACGAGTTTCTCAGCTGAGCTGACGAAAATGTTTTCTTTACCTCCTACTCCTTGACCAAATTATTGCTGGACATTCACAGAGAATGTACTCGTATGATTCTTCATCTTTCGGGCACAATTTACATTCATTCTGAGCTTAGAATAATTTTGTTAAGGTGATATGGCAAGTCACAGTGACCTATGAGAAAACTCACCAGCTTTCTAATGCTATCCTTATCTAGGTTGAGGATTTCCTTACAAGCTGCGATTATCTCATCCCTGAAAGATTTTCCCAAAGGCTAGACTAAGTTTGTGCTCCTAGTTATTAATCACCCAGTTGACACCACAGTAGGGTTCAGGTCCTATTAACGCAAATTCTGAGACAACCCTTGCTAGTTCATCTGCAAATTTATTGCCTACAATTTCTTGATGACCAGCGACTCAACCTAGTTTCAGCCTGTTTTAAAGTGCATCGTAGCAGTGATTTAACTGATAAAGAATCCATTAAGTTTGACGACAGCACTATAAGTGCTGCGTGTAGGCACTTAATGATGTTTTACCTCAATCATTGGTGTACGTTGTGTGCCTTTGAGATCGTCGATAAGAAAATCCTCTTTGCCATTGCAATAGAAGTGGACTCTTTGGTAGAATTATCGAACCAAGTGTGGTCATCTCTCGCTGGACTGTTCTAGTTGATATATTATATTATTCGTTCATATCTGTAAACCTCTTTATATTTTCCAATTTGTATATTGAGTTTCTGTCTTATATTTATAATCATTCCCATCTCCCTAGAAAAACTTTTCTCCTTTTTGCTTTGAATCAATGCCAAGACTCCTCCAGTCTAGTACATAAATATATTTTTATATATATATTGCTAATTAATTTCTATGTTGAGCAACACTACTTTTGAATCAAAGTTCTACCTCTTGTAATCGCCTATTGTTCAGTGAATAATTTCAAACAATAAGGGTAAGTTCGTAAAAAAGTGGCTTTACATAACTAGGATTTTTTGCCCAGTTTACCAACAAACCGATTGTATTTTTGTTAAAAAAAAAACAAACTTTTTAGTTCATAATTTAAAAGGAAACATTAACCAAGCTTTGAATAACGCTCTTCAAACTTAGCATAAAGTGAAAAGTAGCACAAGTTCTTTGATTCAGAATAACAAGCGTGGATTGCAACTAAACTTCCATTCACAAAGAGTATTTGTGCATGCAACGATCCCCTGTGAACACCGAACCAGGAGCAATCAACATAATACAACCACGCGCAATGGTAATTAGGTTAACATGTTTTTATTTCTCTTCCGCTTGCCGCACAAAACTTTGACTATTGCATCTGCTCTAGGAGGAGGAAGCATAATTACAAAATAACGTTATGCAAATGGTACCTATTTGCAGTTTTCATATAAGCAACTAAAAAGGATGTAAAGGAGACCCTTAAAAAGCCGACAGTCAATTAATTAACAGCCATTTGAATAATATCTGCAATTCATGTCATGTGACATAACATTTTCCATATTATGTGATACACATGATCATAACTAACCCTCAAGTAGTTTGAGTTTGAGGTATGAGATATTTAAAAGTTGATATCCTTGATACTCTGAACTTTGGCTGGCATCCAAAGGAATTTCATGTAAGGAAAAAATTCTCATAGCTGGAAACAATTTGTGCCAAAATTTCCAGGTTTTAATTTTTACTTTTGCATTACAATTTTATTTCGATGCAATCATGAGTAAAAAATTCTTGTTTATTACAGAACAATCGCTGAAATTAGACCCATAGATATTTTAGGATTACCGTAATCAGGCTTAAGGTGCAATTGTATTTTTCCGCCGAATTATCATGGTAAACAAATAGCAGAACAAAAAATGCTTAAAAATGGGGATACAAAAAAAAGGTGCTCCCAATAAAAAACGTGGCACGATTTACGATCAGAAGCAGTCCAACAAACAGCAAAGACAAACATATATATGCTGTACCATTTTCATTGCATTTCCATGCAAATATTTCCACATTATCACAAACGCTCTGGCAATCTTCCAAAATACGGAAAGCCATGATGCTCATTGAGCAAATGCAAAAAATTAAATGCTTCACAGGATGGGAAGCAAATCCACTTTAGGTTCTCTAAATAAACAGCAAGTTCTAAAGGCTTCCGTTCATTCCGTTTGATTATTATCTGTGTATACACTTGGATGAGGCAAAAGAAGGAAAATTCCTATTTTTCATGCTCCTGCAAGTACATAAATAAACTTAATTTTTTCCCAAATTCTACAAATTTTGACGGTTGATGGATGCTAGGAAAAGCAAACAAGCATCGATTGTCCTCGAGGAAGTAAATAAAATGTGAGTGTCTGTTTGTTTGTTTGATTGCTTAGCCTTGCAAAGCTCCAAAACTTCAAAATGTGTTTATATTTCATTTGGAAATAATTTCATAAATTCCCCTACAAGTGTTGTAGTTACAATATCCTTAAGGCATGAAGACTCAAATCTTTAAAGGTTCGATTGTAATAATAACTTTTAAATATTTTGCCTTGAAAACATAAAACCCCAAATCTAAAGAAGGCACTAATTGTTGAGCCGTTTCCGTTGTTGTGGCAGTCGTTGGGGTCAGTTTTTATGAAGATGAGGCTCCTCTAGGTGGCGTACAAAACACGTGCTTGGTTTTTTTTTTTGGTTTGCTTTCAAATTGGATCTGGATTCTGATATCTTTTAAACAAAACATTTAATATGCAATGATTAGAGGGTCCAAACTTATATTAGCGATCTGGTCGTCAGAAAATCTCCTCTCATGCAAGCAGCACAACCATTTTTTTTGGTAGAAACAAGATTTTTATTTAGTGAAGACATTTCTTCGACAGAGCTGTGGAAGTTGTGCTCTTCCGAAGTAATACTCACTTACTTAAGTGGCGCTAGTGTTCGGAGTGAACATGGAACTCAATTAATATGCGTCATCATGAACGGCCCCGGTAACTAAGCTATAGAAGCATTAGAAGCTGTTGTAAGACTTTCACCCCTGCCAATCTTCATTAGGAAGACAGCCGCTAGTTGCGCTATTAATTATGGGTACAATCCACGCAAACCAGGTGACTACGTGAGAAACCTGAAAATTCTTGACAGAATTCAGAATCCAGGAAGAACTTTTTCGGCAGGTTATTTGAGGTAAAAATATTAGACCGAGCAATCTGGTCTTATGATGCTCACTGTTTTCCAAGCGGAACTTCATGCCATTGAGGTCTGCGCTAGGATAAACCTTAGTAAGGGTATTATAGACGCTACGATTTATATCTTTTCAGATGGTCAGGCAGCACTTAAAACGCTATCGTCCAGCATAATGGACTCTAAATCAGTTAAATGCTGCTAAGATGCACTGCAATCACTAGCAGGGCTTAACAGGGTAAAACTGGGTTGAGTCCTTGGTCACCATAGAATTGCAGGCAACGAACATCCAGATGAACTAGCCTGGGTTAGTTCAGAATCTGTGTTCTTACTGTGGTGTTAACCGGATCGCCGCCACAGCGATGATTAATAAATGGGAAGGTAGACTTCGTCTGGCCCACTGGGATAATATCCTATGGCTTAGACAATCCAAACGGTTAATCAGGCACTTTTCCTATAATGAAATCCTTGATCTAGAAAAGGATGGCATCAGAAAGCTAGTGAGCTTTCTAACAGGTCACTTTGGCTTGCGATATCACCTTAGCAAAACTAATCTGGATTCAAACATGGAATGCAGGTGCTGCTCGGACGAGGATAAAATATCTGAGCACATTTTTTGTGACTGTCCAGGTTTGATCTGGTTAAGGAGACGTATTTTCCACAAGGCAATATGTTCGTCAGCAGATATGCGAAACTCTGCCATTTAGAAGATACTATCCTTCATTAGGGAGGTAGTAGGTCTCTTAGATTAGTTACACAGCCAATTCAGCTAGGGTGTTGTCTTTTTTTAAAAAAATATATATATAGTTAAGCCTATATAGACAGTAGTGTCTTACCTAATAGCTATAGCTGCCTTATGTGAAGGTCTGACCAATACGTGACGGGCGTCTCTATCTTATGACAGCAAATACTAATACGCTGTTTGTCTGCACAATTTTGTATAGCACTGTATACCGTCAATGATAAATTAATTGCACTGTAAGTTCATCCTCATTTATTGCAGCACGACCGCGATTGTTGTACCATAACGAAAGTGAAATACAAGTGCCACTTACTAGTCCAGTTCAAGGCATATGTGTACCATTTTTGGAGGTATAACAAACAAAAAGATAGAACCAAATGGTAAGGGGGTTTTTTTTTCATTTTTATCCGATTCAAAAGTAGATCAACTAAACGTACTGGTAGAGCATGAAGTTTATTTATTACACCATACGTCATTATATAACATTGTAGAACATTTCTAAAAAGCATCCGTATCCGCACATCATCTCTCTTCTCCACATTACCCTACTCACCTCTTTTCAACCAACAGTGTTTTGTTTTTCTTCTTATTCTGCCGCAATCATTCTCAGTTGATTCGTCCAATTTTGTACACTTGACTGGCATGATAATGCGGTACCAAGCAACTCTCTCTCGTCCATGACGGATGCTTGCAGAATACTTTCGGATGAAAGAAAACTCATCCTGGAATGAAAAAAAAACACAGAAATGAAAATAGAAAGGGGAAAAGCCAGAGAGTAAAAAAAAACATTAATGGGGTCATCATCTGTCTTGAGCTCTGCTTGCTCGCAAATCATTCCTGCATTATAAAAAAGCTAATGTGCATTGGCAATTTTATCTGTTGGCCATTGCTCAACTGGCCAAATGTGCATCCTTATGCACGTGAAAATGTTTTAGTAGCAGTGTTGCTTCATTTTGCACGATGGATATGCGATCACTTAGTCAAATTGCCAAGTCGTAGTTTGTGGACGGCAAAATAGTGATCTTCCTCTGAAGTGCTGCCACACCACAAGTCAACGGGTTTATGAAAATGTCAGCTAGTTTACCACCCACTTCATATACAACGACGGAAGTGTAGCTGTGTTCACATCTATTAGGAACTTAGATCCTTTATATTGTCATTCTATTATGATACATGCTGTGCACTTTCCAATGATTTGAAAGATTGCACGATTTAATCTTCGTTATTTTGGCACTGTCATATGGTTGGTTTTGTGGCGCTTTACCCTAAACCAGCTCTCCGGCAGTCCTTCGCATACCAAGAGTTACCATGTTGGATTAGGTGGATTATTAACCGGTATGTATTGGATGTTCTTCGTATGATTTATTATAAAACTCTTCTGATAAGATGTTTTATAAATTAAGGACATTGCTGAAAAGAGCTTGTGGCAGTGGCCGAATGGAATGAATAATGTATCCGGATTTAAACTAAGCGTATTCTTTTATCAATCCAATAGTCACATTTTCTATAGAACTCATTTTGTTGTTGTATGCAACAAGTACCAAGTACTGTGACTTGCACCAGCTCCTCTACGAACTTAAGACTTTGCTTCGCAACAAGTTTTTCAGATTTTATGATTTGATCATATTATTTGTCGCCAAATTGTTAGCCAAACTGCATTGTTAGCCACAGGTTCTTAATTTTTTAATCTAAAGCGTTTCAATACAAAATATAATGTTTTGTAGTTAAATTGGAAAGAAACGTCCTGCTACTTTATATTCAACATTTGGAAAGCATAGTTTTGTTTATAAACGATGGAAACCAACATTTGCTGCGTATTTTTATTAACATTTTTCTTCCAACATTTGGAATGCACCACCATATTTGTTTACCAACATTTGGTTACCAAGATTATAAGATTCCGTGAGATTATAAGATATAAGGATTCGGCATGGATCGTAAGTAAGTAGCAAGTATATTTTTGCAATATTATACAAAATTGTAACGGAGTTTTTCCATCCAAGCTCAGTATGACCATGGCTCTTCGTGTTGAGGTTACCATAAAAAAAAATTAATTTTGTTTGGGGGACTATGTCATATGTATAAGTGTATTTGGTGATGCATAGCAATGCTATAGCTATGGTTGGATCGGGAGATGCGTATGGCGAGGCGATGCCTAGGTCGATGTGTGAGCGATGTCTACGGCACTGGTCTCCATCGAAGATGGAGCGAAGGAAGAGACTGGACTGCTTGTACATTTATATCATCCAACGCTTAGTTCCACATTCTGTTGTCTGAAATTTCTTCATTGTACAATGCGGGATTTAAAACTCTATTGTTTTCACTCATTGGCTTAGTTCGAAATTCAGTTGTCTTCAGTTTCCTCAATATGCAATGCTGGCATGAAACCTCTATTGCATTCACTCTTCGTTCCTGTTCGTTTGATTTGAGTTATCATTTGTTCACTTTATTGCATGTTTTGGACGTTGATTTCAATGCAAAGCCTTTAGTCGAATTGGCGTAGTAATTACCTTTTCACACGAAAGTGTGGACGGACGAAAGTGACTGTTTCCCATAATATAACATAGCCTCGAAAGTATAGGCATTATCCACACTAGTGTGTTAACATAGAAAATACAGTCATTGGTAAAATTATTTGCACAATGTAATAATTACACCATATCAACCCATTTCAAAAATACAATATATCACTGCTTTTGTTGTTTATTATTAATCATTTATATTATCTTAAAACGGTATAATGGTACTCCAAGCTGTTATGAAATCTTTCTATGTGTCATCTCCAGGTCTTCCAATGTTTTGTGGAATTTTGAATTTCACTAGATGCCAAACATTTTCTATGACATTTAAGTCAGGGCTTTGCGGAGGCCATTTAAAAGCTCTTTGTCCTACTTCCGATGTTCCAAGACGTGTGTATTGGTGCATTTTCATGTTGAAGGATGAAATCTCTCCCGATAAATATTGATCCTGCCACCAGTGCAACATCATTTAGAATCTCTAAAGTATGCGATTATGTGATATTATCGGAGCACCGGACGAGGGGTTCGACACCACAATCGGAATAATAAAATTTGCGACGCTGTCATCCAAAACACAAGCAGTCTCGTCAGTCTAAAACACACTACTCCAAAAAGCCGCTGGTTTGGTAATATGCTCCCTAGCATATTGTAGCCGTAGCCACTAATTTTGTTTGTGTTGTTGATGCTTGTTTTGTATGACGTAGGCTTGAATTTTATTTTCCTTCTTCTTCTTCGTAACGTTCTTTTACTAATATTCTCCTCACGATCGTTTAAATACTTTATCAGTTTACGAATTTTTTCACATGGGTTAGATATAAAAAAACAACCCATAAAAATTTGTCATTTAAAGTCTCTAAAAGGAGATACATATGCCCCCGACCTTGGGGCCCGATCACCCCTAGAAGATACACATATGTGTAAAATTTGAAGAAAATCAAGTTAATTTTTTTCAAAAATTTGTATGGGCCTCACGTCTCCAAAATTTTTAGAAAAAGTGTTGTCCATCGGAGATACACATGTGTATAAAATTTGAAGAAAATCGGGTTAATTTTTTTAAAAAATTTATATGGGGCTTCTCGACCCCGGGGTCACCAAAATTTTTTACAAAAAATGTTGTCCATTGGATATACACATTGATAAAAAATTTGTATGGGGCCTCACGACCACTGGGCCCGGGGTCTCCAACATTTTTAAAAAAAAGTGTTTTCCATCGGATATACACATGTATATAAAATTTAAAAGAAATCGGGTAAATTTTGTAAAATATTTATATGGGAGCCGACCCCGAGGTGCCAGGGGCCCCAAATTTTAATAGAAAGTGTTGTTGTCGGAGATATGCATGTGTGCAATTAAATCGGACTTTGGAAAGTGGGTTAAAAATGGATCGCAAGATTCCACGAAACAACAAGCAAACAAACACACGGGCACGCGAAGCTAATATAGAGAATTTGAAAAACGAATAATTCGGCTGTCTCTTTTTTCTTCCCCGTGGGGTCAAATTGCAGCCTAATATCTAACCGTTATGTTGCAGGACTCAAACACGGAATATTAAATAAAGGGTTTCCTGTTGAGTGATATGTAAATAAGGAGTATGCTTAATGGCGAAAGCCAGGTAAGCGCGGGGCTCAATCCCCAATCTCCACCAAGACTCGTGTCCCTTTTTTCTACCCCAAAGGGTCCGCTGTATCTTACTGTCAGTTAATTAAGTATGATACTTGTTAAAACTCGGTAGATTAAAGGGGCAGAGGGCTAGTGCTAAAGAATGTCAAGCACGGGCACTGTCTTTGTATGAAGCGCCCCTACCGTACAACTGCAGGCGGTAGTGCCTGGGATAGTTGCTATTCCGGGCGGCCTAGGATATTAGTGGTGGTATCCTAGTGGCAAATGATGGGGTTCGCGGTTCCGGACGAAGGTGCTGCCAGGGTCTGCTCTGTAATCGCCCAGGCACTCATTCTGAAAGAGCTGAGTCCCTTGATGTCAGACCTCACCAAGGTCGCGTTGGTACTACGGGGTTGGCTTTACCCGCAGATAAAGTTGATCTCTTCGGAGGTTATCTGAGTCTGGGCCAACCTTTGGTTGAGGACCAGTTTTGTTCTGGCCTTGGCCTACGTAGTGGCGAAGTTTAGTACTTATTCTCATGCTTAATGGCGCAAGCTAGGCAAGCACGGGGCTCACGCTCCAACTCTCCAACGGTGTCCCATTTTTCTGTCATTACCGTTTCTGGTTTTAATGGGTTTTGTTTGTGGATTTGATAATAAATTGTTCTTTGACTGCAGTGATGCTGCCGAAGTATAGATATGTCGATATGTCAATAATTAGTCCATTTAAGTCAAACATTTTTGAACACCATGCCAATGAATTCAATGTCCTGAATTACCAATTTCTGATCGTAGACTGATTCCTGATGTCTTGAGAAGTCGTAACGAATTAAATGAACGTAAACAAATGTGTTAAAATTTTATCTAATTTTCTTATATTTTCTGGGTGAAGCTGTGTTAACGGATTTTTTTTTTTTTTTTTTTTGTAGAAGAAAGGTTATTGGCCGCGCGCCAACCTTACTTTGAAGGGACTAGTCATATCGCTTAGCTTTTCCTGTATTGGGGGAAAATTACCTGTGGCCACCTCGTGGAGGTTTGATCGCACTTACACCAGTCAGAGATAGTAACAGCAACCTGCAATTCTGAACATTATGTGTTATTCGCTCTATACTGCTGATGGCTGACCGCCAACGATTACTAATTAAAAAAAAAATATTTTTCTTAATTTTTACTTTTAGTTGATAGAAAATGCAATTAATTATTTTCTTGAATTTTAACCTTACTCTAACGTCCTGTAAGGAATTCGTATTATTACAAGTAACCCTGTATAGATATACTGCTTGCAATACATAATCCATTGCACAATATACAAAAGTGTTTATTCCTTCTTATTCACCAGGCCCAATAGTTGTTTTTTGAAATTTGACTTTGACCATGTTATGGATTGAATTAAGTTGGATGATTCACGCACTGTAAGGGGATTAGGGAGTATTTTCAAATCAAGATTAAATTGAGTTTTTGAATAACTATATAGAAATAGCCATCTGTGTATCCGTTTAGATTATTGCTATTGAAGTTTGCGTTCTTAATGTTTATAGACTCAAATAATTTATTCCGTTTTAGCACTGGTATTAAAAACTAAGGACTGTAGTAGTCTGTATGTCAAAGTTAAATAATTGCATTTAATTATCATGTGCTCCTTGTTTTATATGCAAGTTCAATGGATAACAGTACAGCCGTAGAGACATTGTCGCTGTTGTACAAATTCGTCCGCAAGCTTTGACTTAATTAAAATGCAAACAGTGGCGAACATGGAACTAGAAAAAGCATTAGTAGTTAAATTGAAATTGAAATTCTCGCTTAAAAATCCATTCAAAAAGAAACTATCTTCCGACGCTCAACACAACAAAAGAACAATAATTTGATGGTATATCAGAGCTGTGTGACAGCTTCTCCACTGATAAACCTTTACCCAATGCACCATCTCTCAGACGCTGTGGCAAGACTACACCTTTCAATGATGTCAACAAGAACTGTATTGTATGTTCATTGCTCATTCCATTATCATTATTTATAGAAGTGATTCGCTTCACTCAAGCTCTGCATCAAGGATGTGTTTCTATATCAGCATCTCTGACTATCCAAGCGGAAAACTGGTGTAGTATGGTGTCGAAGAGTCCAGAAGTGAATTTCCATCTGATTTTGTGTACAATGGCAAACAAGCAAACAAAACAAAAAAAATTAACCAGGAAACTGAACATAATTCCGTAGACGATTTTTAATTATTTACATGCGAAATATGCAGCACAGATAGTGTCATTCACGACACTGTTGTACACCGGTCTGCCAGTTTGTTGGCTCTTGCAATAATTGCATTTTGCCACCTGACCCATTTCGTATTACGATCTTTCGTTTTTTTTCCCTTTCTTTAATGCACCAATAAATTGTACATTTTTCAGCTATACACTATATACTATGTATGTATAGCTCGTATAATTCGTTTTATTTCACTTTATATACCCCTAGTATATTTATATCTGCTGTAATAACGTGTACCGGAATGAATGACGATAAACTGAAAACGGCCGAAAGGAGTTAAGGGCAAGTGAATGAAATTTGATTTAAATAAAAAATGAAATTTATACTTGAAAGTTTCCGGTCGATTGTGTGAGTCGTTGGTGTGGGCTATTGTAATGTTCATAAATTTAAAGTTAGCTCGAAATGATGAATTTATATTTTTGTTAATTTATTATACACGAGCATATTGCTGGAGTTGCGTAAGGCCAACAGCATGTTACGTTTATTTATTTACTCATTTGCATGGATGATAAATGCTGCCCTCAGACTGTTGCACCTGTTTTTAATTTACTTTTTTTCGCATACTAAAAATAATATTAATGAATGAATAAAAGGCTAAATCAACAGACATTCGCTAATTGAGTTCCTCACAGGTGTAGTGGGGACCGCCACCCCACCTAGCCAACAGTCAGTAGTGTATTTTGTTTAAACAAAAATATCGTCAGGGAAAATATGTTCATGTGCATGACCAAGTTTTACATAACGCATTACCTGCACTTTAAATGCCAAATTCAACTTTAAAGTGCTGTTCTAGGTTTAAATGGCTTTGTACTCCGTTTCAAAACACACAACTACTTTTATCAACAATATAGAACAAGAGCGGAAGAAGGACAAGAAGAAACAAAAATCTCTATTGTCATCATATCCTTTACAGATGCAGCTTCTCTGTTGGATCCAAGCACTCTTAAACTTTAACACCCGGTTTTACTGCCAAAGATAAAACTACCTGTTAGTTAAATTCCCAGCGAGTTTTGAATTCGCATGCGTTTTACAGTCCAACTTGGAACAGCCATTTGGTTAACTACTGTTTGACTTTTACTGTGCAGGTTGAGATGCCTTGAAAACTAGAAATTTATTATAACGTGCTCGATTTTTGTACTCACATGACAAAAATTGTTGCCACGCGTAGCACTTTTTATATTGTATTGAACAGTTTTTCAGCAGAATCGGCAAAATATTGCTAACAAAATCATTTCTCATAGTGTACATATTCGTATATAAAAAAACAACCCATAAAAATTAAAATTTTTCTTGTAATTTCTCTAATCGGGAATACACACACACACTGCGTGCTCGTTTTGTGGCAAAATCATCCACCAAATAACGCAGCGACAGCGGACAGCGCTGCACACAAAGCACAGAGCTCTCAGACTTTGCCGTGATCTGATGCGATATAGCGATATTTAAAAATTGAATATGGTGGTCCCCAGGGGGGCGATCACTCCAAAATTTTACAAAAAGTGTTTTCCATCGATGACACACATGTGTACAAAATTTAAATAAAATCGGGTAAATTTTGTAAAATATTTGTATGGGAGCCCCCCGACCCCGAGGTCCGAGGAGCCTCAAATTTTGGCAAGTGGGTTAAAAATTGATCAGAAAATCTGACCAGCCAGCCACCCAGCCAGCCAGCCACGTGCACGCGAAGTTAATATAAAGAATTTAAAAAGCATTGTATTGAATTGTATTATAAATAAGAAATTACCAAAAAAAAAACCATTGCATATCTTTAGATTCTATAATATTGTTGGGAAGTTGTATATAAAACAATTATGTGGAGAGTTTTATATAAGATTACACTAGTAGGTACTTTCTGGTATTTTCTAGGTGGTTCGAATAAAATACAATAGAAAAGATTAGAACCTTCGCGTAAACGTAGATTTTGTATAAATACATCAACTTTATCGCAGTAAGTCAAGTTATTACATTGAAGTGAACCAGACTACTTGAAAAGTTGAAAAGTAGATAGAGCTACCGCCAATGTGACTTATATTGTTACAAATTCTTTTTTATAATTCGCGCACGCTTAAAGGGGTTCGCAGCCTTATATGGCTATATGCTTGGCACAGCGTGGACGTTAAGAACAAGGAGGAGAAAAAAAAACAACCTATAAAAATTAAAATCAGCCCCCCTTATCCTGATCACTCCAAAATGTTTACAAAAAGTGTTCCATCGGAGATACACATGTCTATAAAATTTGAAGAAAATCGGGTACATTTTTAAAATTTTATTGGGGCCTTCCGTCACCGAGGCCCGATCACGCTAAAATTTTTACAAAAAGTGTTGTCCGTCAGAGATACACTCGCGTATACAATTTTAAGAAAATCAGGTACTATTTTTTATAAAATTTGTATGGGTACCACCCGACCTCGGGGCCTGATCACTTCCAAATGTTTACAAAAAGTGTTGTCCGTCGGTGATACAGTCGCTTATACAATTTAAAGATAATCGGCAACTTTTTTTTACAAAATTTGTACGGGTGCCCCCCGATCACTTCCATATTTTTACAAAAAAGTTTTCCATTGGATGCGTATAGGTTAGGTTAGGTAAACTGATGAGCATTTAGAGCGCCACGAGTATGGCGGTTGAATTCAATGATAAAACAGTGACAAGCAGATTCTATTGATTTCGCAATGTTTTCGTCACCGATAAATTCTATCAAGCTGATGGAAGGTAGTTTTAGGCGCACCAGACCAGATATGACAATTGTACTCAAGTTTATGGCGAATAAAAGCTTCGTAGATAGTAGCCAAATCAGAGGGAGTGATATATTTCTTGGTCCGGGTTGACGGTGCAATGTTACATTTTAAGTTACTGCGCGAAAAACTGACTTATCAAACAACACTCGTTATATACAAGTTTTCACAAAAAATTACAAAAATCTTTTTGACTTTACTTGAAATATAAAAATCAGCTAATTTCACGAGAATCTCAATGTAAACGCTCATCAGCGGCCGGTTAAGTTAAACTCGCTGTTTGGTTTAAACTAGCAGTGTAAAACTCATTTTACTCTTAAACTTCAGGCTAACTCTGTTCGAAGTTTTAACTCCCCATTAAGTACCACTGTAAAACCGGGCATATGCGAGTTAAGAATTTTTTATGGAACGTACACTCACTCTATAGAACTGTAGCTGCACAGTAGCTAGCTGGTAGCATTTCCAAGTATAAAGCTGGCATAACAGCAATCTAGCTGATAAGGTCGAAATTTAAAATAGGATATATATTTACAAGGTGAGGCAAAAAAAATGTCATAATGTGAATGCCTATAGCCTAAATATTAGTCTCTCTTTCCGTCTTCCTAATCACTGCAGTGTCGTCTTTCAAGCAGGAATCATGGCGATAAAAAAAGTTCTGTCTGAAGAGAAGCCTTATATCCACTATATCTTCTCGGATAGTCAAGCTGCTTTGAGATCCATAGAATCAGTGTGTACTCAAGACTGCCGATCACCTCTCAGGGAGATAGCGGAGCAGTTCAATTATAAGCTGTACTGGGTGCCGGGGCATAGAGACATTCTGGGGAACTGCAGGGCTGATGGACTCGCCAAAAATGGTAATATACTGCCTCTTTTACCTGAAAGTGGTTCCTTATACATACCGATTGCTACATGCAAGCACTTGTTAAAGCAGGATGATATTAATAAAACCAGCCTTAGACGGTCAGATGGTATAACTTGTGATCTGTCCAAAGCTGGATCCGAAACGCTCCAACTATTTGATCTCTCTAAACAGCTTGCAGATAAAGGCTACAATAGGTGTCATTACTGCGTACTGGCTTATAGGAAAGCATGCAGAAAGGCTTGTTGTGTCTTCCAATGACCTGCAGAAGCTGCATAGACGAGGAGGAGGATAAGACCATTCTTTACCTTCTCTGCACATGCACATGGGAGCCTTAATTTACCTTAACGATTTGTAAAAAGTCTTCTACGCTTCATTCGAAGCTCCAACTGGTTCAACGAGTAGGTTGAGAAATCTTCTCGATCCATGTGTCATCACAATGGTCATCATTGGTCTAAGTAAGTCGGTTTCCTGCCGACAGCGATCCCAACTTAAACTAACTTAACTTAAGATGTGTGTAAAGGTGAATTATCATGTAATCGCCAATAATGCAACATCATTTAGAATCTCTAAATAATGTGACTTTGTTATATGATTGGTGGTTGGAGTACCGGACAACGGGTACCACAATTTTATATCATAATTTTACCTCATTTGGAATGCCTTTTTCTTTCTTCTTTTCTTCTTTATGTCCTGTATCCCCTTATGGGTCCTAGGGCCTCTACTACGCCTACGCGCCATCGCGTGCGGTTCCTGGCAATGAGCTTCAGCTCTCTCCAACTCTTCCCCAATTGCCGTGCCTCCTCCTCAACTGTTCTGCGCCATGTATTTCTCGGACGACCCGTTCTTCTACCATCCTGAGATAACGGGTTCCATTGCATTGCGTAGTTTGCTATGGAACTGTCGCCTTTTCGGAGTGTATGACCAATCCACTGCCACTTCCGTCGTTGGATGGTTGTGCCTATTGGTTCCTGACCCGTTCTCTGGTAAAGATGTTCGTTAGAGATACGGTTAGGCCAGAAAACCCTTATGATGTTCCGTAGGCACCTATTTACAAATGTTTGTAATCTTTTTGTGATAGTAGCGGTCACCTTCCAAGTGCTGCATCCATACAACAGCACAGATTCAACATTTGAGCGGAACAGTCGCAGCTTGGTGTTTAAGCTGATCGCATTGCTTCGCCATATCATGGACATCATTCCAAACACCGATTTTGCTTTGCCGATTCGGTTGGCAATGTCCTGTTCGGTTCCACCTTCGGTCGAGACAATACTCCCAAGATATTGGAAACTCTCTACTCTCTCTACCGGCTGTCCAGCAATGTTAACATGAGTAACTGAATTAGTGCCGAGGTTGATGATTTTGGTTTTGGCAGTATTAATCTTCAAACCCGCAACATTTGCCTCCCTCTCCACATTTGTTGTCATTTGGTGCAGCTCCATAATTCTATGTGAGAGTAAACAAACGTCGTCAGCGTAATCCAGATGTTTGAGTTGAGATGTAAGAGTCCAACGAATTCCTCCGTTTCCAGTAGATAAAGCTGCGCGAAGTACATCGCTAATCACCAACAAAAAAAGTATCGGCGATAGAATGCAACCTTGTCGTACCCCTCTTAGGATCTCGAATTCCTCTGACAGCTTTCCTCTATGCAGCACATGACATTTAGAGCCATCATAGGTTGCTTTAATAATAGCTATTAGTTTATCGGGTATACCTCTCCTGCGCAAGGCAAGCCAGATAAACTGTCTGTTGACACTGTCAAACGCCTTCTCAAAATCGATGAACAGCAGGTGCAGTGGTGACCGGAATTCAACGCACTGTTCAATAATGATCCGCAGGGTGTTTATGTGGTCTACACAGGAGGATCCAGTGCGGAAACCTGCTTGTTCGGCATCGAGTGTATCTTCCAGATGTTCCTTAATACGTTCAAGTACTACTTTGGCTATTACTTTTGCAACTGCAGGGAGAACGCAAATGCCTCTCCAGTTTTCGCACTCCATAAGACTACCTTTTTTAGGGAGCTTGACAATCATTCCCTTCTTCCACTCTTCGGGGAAACTTTCTACCTCCCAAGCTCTCTCTACAAGAGGATATAAAAGCTCAGCTGATGTCGTTGGAGCTGCACGCAGAAGCTCTGCGGGTATACCATCTAGTCCTACCGACTTGTTGTTCTTTAGTGCGTTAATCGCGGTAGCGATCTCGTCTTTACTGGGAGTTGAGGTGCGAATTCGGGAAATTGTTACTTCCGGCATTTCCGCTTGATTTAGGTGCATATCGTTAGCAAATACACGGTTAAGGACCGTAGAGAGATGCTCCTTCCATCGCTTGAGCTGATCCTCATCTGAAACGAGTACGGTACCATCTAGGCCTTTCACCGGATGTTGGCTAGAGCGGTGACCACCTGTCAGCTCTTTGGTGATTCTGTAAACGGTTCTGCTATCGCACCGGCTCGCTGCTTCCTCTGCTTCTGAGGCCAGGTTGTTAATATAGTTACGCTTGTCACGTCTTACACTACGCTGCACTTCTCTCATTTTTCTTCGATACATGGACTCTAGCTCGCTCCTCGCTACTGCTGGGATATCTACAATACGAGCTTTAAGTAGTTTACGTTCTTCAATCCGCCTCCAGGTATCTTCGGTAAGCCACGTGCTGTGCCTTGCCTGGCTTCTACCAACAATACTTTCCGCTCCAGATGTGAAAACATTTTTCACAGCCTTCCAATGTTCCTGGATGGTTGTCGGCAGTGAGCTGCTGATTGCTTCCACTCCTTGCGATAAATGATCCCTTAATTGTTGGCGTACTGAGGGGATCTTTAGCCGGTCGATGTTATACCTAGGCATTCGGATGATATTGCGGATTCTATGAACTGATGCAGTACGTAACTGGACAGTAGCTACCATAAGGTGATGATCACGTACCATACCCATGTCGGCTCCTCGTCTGTTTCGGACGTCTAACAGACAGCTCCTAAAACGTCTGCTGATCGCCACATGGTCGATTTGGTTGGATGATGATTGCCTGTCAGTTGACACCCAGCTGACCTTGTGGCAAGTCTTATGCTCAAACATGGTGCCTCCTATAACAAGGTTGTTGGTGTTGCAGAAATCAACAAATCTTTCACCATTGTCATTTCGTTCGCCGAGGCCGTGCTTCCCAATCACATGCTTGAGTCCTTCATTGTCGTTGCCAACCTTGGCATTCAAATCCCCCATCACGATGACGATATCTCCGTTCGGCGTTGCGTTGAATACTGCGTTTAGTTGATTGTAGAAGTTGTCCTTTTCATCCTCAGTCGAGGGATTCGTTGGGGCGTAGCACTGTATGATCGTGACGCGCCGTACTCTAGTCCGAAATCTGGCCGATATGATCCTATCACTATGCGGGTGCCAGGAAATTAGGCCTCTACGTGCTGTTGGCGTTAGCAGCAGACCCACTCCAGATTCACGAGTACTGCCGGAGGGTTTGCCAGAGTAGAGTAGCACAGTGTTACACGTTGGGGATTGGTACTCTCCCGCGTCGAACCATCTTACTTCACTCACTCCCAGTATGTCCAAATTATATCGAAGAAACTCACGTTCCAGTTGAAGAAATCTGGCATTATGAGGTCCTTCACTTCCAGAGTCAAGGAGCGTCCTCACATTCCAGAAACCAATCTTAGTCCGGGTACAATAGCCAAAAGTCGTCATTATTCGATCATTACTTATCCGAGGCGTTGTGTCAGTTTCAGTAGCGGGTATTTTTCGGTACCGCAGGGTGCTAGCCCACGTTACCTAGACTAGAAACGCTAGACCGTTCGCACTTGCAGTTTTAGCCTACATGTATAAGGATTTATACACATAGTTGCCCGGGGACCACCACGAGGAGGTAGAGCAAGCACTACATCACGAACTTGATTGTTACGCTACTGGCCCAAACCAAGTTTTGAGCAGTCAGTAGTTTCCCGATCAATCGCAATGCAGATCCCCTAATGCCTTTAAGGTTACGTAACAGATTGTTTAGCTCTCGTTTTTGAATCGGAATGATACAATTTTCGACCATAGCTGCCATCCATAGAACGTCAGTCCAAAGAACACTTCTCCAAGAAGTCGCTGATTTGTTAATATGCTCCCTAACAAATCGTAGCCGAAGCAGCTTTTTTTTGGTGTTACATGGGGTCATACATGGGCTCAAATTTAGTTTTCCTTCAACCTTCCTCGTAACGTTCTTTCACTACTATTCTCCTAACGATCCTTCTTTAAATTAATTAACACTTTTCGAACTTCTTCACATGGGTTACATTAAAAAACACGAATAATTCGGCTGTCTTTCCTTTCGAAATACCCATTTTTCTGCCTCTACCGGCTCGGTTTATTACACTTTCATAGGTTTTTGTTTTTGGATTTAATAGTAAATTGTTCTTCGACTGCAGTGATATTTTGCCGAAAGTTCTTCTGCCAAAGCACCGGTTTCAAATTCTGCAAAAATACCTGCTCGATTCTCCGTGGCTAATTCCCTAGTTTTAGGCATTTAAAACAAGGAAAGATGACTCCAAACTACTAACAATGAGTACTAGCATCGGTTTGCATTGAGAAGTTGAAGAGTTTTGCACTTTTTGCACCGTTTTGCATCCAGTTATTCGGACATTTATTTTGCCTTCGTGCCACTTTAATTTGCATGGTTTGGACCATTACTGTTCGAAATTTGATTTTGGTTTTAATTCACCGTTTTAAGACAACCTATAGGATTAATAATAAACAACAAAATCTGTGATATATTGAGTTTTTGAACAGTTGAACAACTTTATTGAAGTGATATGGTGTAAGTATTACATTTTGCAAATAACTTTGCCAATGACTGTACGTAATTAAAAAACTGGAACAATGCAAATTCTAATAGTCACCAATATGAAGAATTTTTTTTCCTAATCTAAGGAATCAATGTGGAAAAAGAATGTGATGGAAATGAGAAAGACATCATCCAAACACATTTGCAAAAAAACTGTATACTTTAACCCTAAACAAAGACAAAGATTGAGGCTACATCCAAATAATGGAATAGAGCAAACGATTCGATAAAAATGCTAGACCAGCAGTGGTGAATGAAGGACGGTTAAATATGCACGGAAGAATACACAAAAGATACAATTTGCAAACTGGGAGAAATCTTATAGTACATATGGTTTATCATAAGTAAGCCTTGTTGTAAATCGATCAAAGGATATATTGTATTACAACAGTATATGCGAATTTCTTTCAACTTTACTTATAGCAATAGCGGTAATCTATCTGACTTGATGGTGGTGGAGGTGGGAAAAAACGAGCCTTCCGAAAAACGATTACGCTATTATGCTAATAGGTCACAAGCTGGCTTGTAATCCGCCAAAATTAAAAACACAATCCTTCTCAACTGTTTTAATATAAAACTCATATTAAATTCTCCCAGGAAATAGCATACAAATCAATGGATCCTTTAGTAGTAATTTAATGTCAAACGCAAAAGTGATTAATGCTTAAATATAAACTGTGATACGCGGTTTGTCCTATAGTAACAAACAAAAATGTTCTGACCCATGTGCTGTGGGTGGGGGAGCGGGTGTCATTTAAATCCCTTAAATGATCCCATTTGTGGTTAATTTACACCAGAATATTATCTGCGATCGTCATACATACTCGTAAAGTGCATCCATAATATGGTTTAATACTTGTGTGCCTGCCAAACCGCAATCGAACACAAAGTACATCTCGTTCATTTGCATGCATTTATTGATACATAGACATACATATATGCTGCTGGTATATGTAGTTAAAGTTTTATTAAATTGTTATGGAAACGAACGAATTTAGCTGTGTATCATTTAGCAAAGTTTAACCGCAAATAAACGGAAATGTGTTGGGTGGTGTGTGTATGTGATATGGCACAACAAGGTGTTGGTGTTTAAAACACAACTCATACTCACTGATTTCATATAGTAGTCCTGTTCAGTGCATTTGATTTGTCTCTATGTTTGATAAAAACTTCCTTGATTTCGACCGACAACAGCGGATATGCTTACTATGTACGACTAGCACTAACGAAACAAACCGCAGTGGTAGGACGACTGGGATGCACCAGTGGAAATAGTCATCAGTCATGTGAAACGTGTTATTTATGTGTAACGTACTCGTTCCTAGATAGACACTGCAGAACGGCTCATCATATGCAAACGGTGCATATGATGTGCAATATGTCATGATGATGATTTTCCGACAAGGCTGACGGACAGCGGTTCAAACTCTATACATATAAATATGAATATGGATGTTAAAGAATGTAAATGGCAAGAGGACTACTTGCATTACCATGATTGCATATCCTGTGGCTCAAAGTTATTGCAATCCTACACACAAAGTATTCAAGTAGAAGAACTCATTTGCGCCCTGGCGATTTTCAAAGAACTCAAATCTTCTAAGCAGTGGGCTGAGAATATTTTCGTGTCATTTATGTACTTACGTTTTCTGCACGCACTGTGGGACCAAAGTATATATACCAGAACCAAGTTACGGTTTCCGTTGGAATTAAGTGCAATGGGGAATTATGCTGGATTTAAGCATAATGTTGAAAATCATATGATCTGATGCAGAAAGTGCAGAAATTTTCCTCTGAAAATCACTTACCCTTTTCTAAATGTTTCGGCGAGCCAGAGGAAAGCAATTGGATACAGGGCAAAATAACACACTTTCTCGCTGGTCTAGTTAAACACTTGATTATTTTACGTACAGTATATATGTACAGCAGCAAAACTTATTGCGAAATTCTGTAACATCGCCCTCAAAAGAAATTTTCGAAAACTGGAGAAATATTCGTATATAAAATGACACCAAAAGCATTAATTGTAATGAAATCTACCATTAAAGAATGGGCGCCCTAAAACAGCTCTTTAATACTTGCTTTTCGCGGTCTTAAGTTGGTTAATATGTTAGCTAGAGTTATTTTTACGAACAGTCAGAAAGTTTTCGTCTCTTAAGTTACAATTCTTTATTTATAATTTGCGCACACGTAAATGGGGTTACACCCTTATAATGGTAGGCTATATGCTTCGGCTTGGGCGTGGCTCCAGTGGTTAAAATGCTATAAACTACTGAGCGGGGGTCCTAAGTTCGAATCCTGGAGAAACACAAAAATTATTTTTGATGGTCCCACATCTCGCGAATGCCTGACAAACGTGCCACAGTAATAACTGCTTAGAGAAAGCTTCTCAATTCGCATTTCGGATACAACTTTGATTTGTAGGTCCCTCCCGTTTATATTATAACGAAGCTTATCATCTTACACACGATTAACACTTACACATTCCATATGGTTAAATTAATAAACCGATATAATTAATATATCTTTATACGATAAAATAGCCCAAACGGTAAAAACACCTATATGTCGCCCGAACAACTATCCAGCAAACCCCGAATTAAAAACCGACTACAGCAAAAATGGGAAAACCGCTAAGCTCCTCAACATGCAAAAATAAACAGGAAGTATCCACGTTTCCTTGTTTTTAAATTCCCTATAATAACATAGCGTGCCCTCTTTCTGTCTCTCTGTTGGTGGCTGGCAGGTGGAATTTTGTGATCGATTTTTAATCCATTTCCTAAAGCCCCAATTTATTAAAATTTTGTACGCATATGTAGCTCCGATGACAACACTTTTTATACAAATTTGGATGTGATCGGGCCTCATGGTCGAGGGTTAGGTAAGATTAAGTTTGGGGTGGGTGTCGGCAGGAAAACGATCCACTTAGACCAATGATGGTCCATTGTGAAGACAAATGGATCGAGAAGATTTCTCACCCTACTCGTTGAACCAGTTGGAGCTTCGAATGAAGCGTAGAAGACTTTTGATGTCAGTGCTTGACAATCGTTAAAGTCGCTGTAAAAGAAAGCTCCCAAATGAAGCGTGTGTTGTAGAGAAAGAGCTGTGCATGTGCAGAGAAGGTGAAGAATGGTCTCTTCCTCCTCCTCGACCATGCAGCTTCTGCAAAAGCCATTAGAAAATACACCAAGCCTTCCTACTATAAGACTGTATAGAGAGATCAAACACTTCAGATCCAGTTTTGGACAGAGATCTTTTGGCACTATACAAATTGGACCATTTGACCATCTAAGGTTCGATTTATCAATAGCATCCTGCTAGAACATGAGTTTACATTGCCCCTTCTACCATTTTCAGGTAGGAGCCAGCCTAGTACCATTTTTAACGAGTTCATCAGCCCCGCAGATCCCCAGAATGTCTCCATTCACCACGTCCAGTACACGTGAATATTGAACTGTTCTGCCATCTACCTGGGAGATAATCGGCAGTCTAGGGCTACAATAGAGTTTGTTGGGTATTCTTCCTGGCACCTCAAAGCAGATTGACTATCCGAGAAGATATATCTAGTGGATATAACGTTTCTCTTCAGCCAAGACAGGACTTCTTTTATCACCATGATTTCAGCTTGAAAGGCACTGCGACAGGCCGAGGTGCTACCATATAAATATTTTCAAAATTTACTTTTTTTAAGAATTAGCCCGCTTTTCTTCAAATTTTCAACACATTTTTATCTCCGATGACAATACTACCTATTGAAATTTGGAAGTGATCGAAGCCCAAGGTCGGGGGCTCCCATACAAATTATAAATTTTTTACACTTGTGTATCTTCGGTGACAAAAGTGTTTGTAAAAATTTTGAAGTAAAGGGGCTCTAACATTAATTTTTTTCAAATTAACCCGGTTTAATCATCTGTATAGCTGATATTTGTTAAACAGTTGTTCTTCAGTCTGGCTAGTACCTGATCCATCACTTGCAGCCATAAGATAAGGGTGATAAGATTCCACCTTGTGGGCAGCCCCTGGTTGCCGCAATTCTTATAATTTCGTCACCGAACGAGGCCTGTATTTTACTGCTTTTCCTTGAGCTTATGTTTAAATATCTTCGAAGTTGGTATTATCAAAAGCGCCACATTAACATTGTCAATGAAGGCGCACATTAACATTTCTTAGCTTCGAAGTGTGTCTTCGATTTCAATTGTCAGCTCATGTAATGCTGTTTCTGTTTATTTTTCAGTCTAGTATGCGTGTTAACTGGGGTATAGGGAGTTTATTTGGACCTTATGTTGTGGCCTGCTATTTTCTCCATAGCTTTTAGTATAAACGATATGAGACTAATGGGCCGGTATGACATGGTATCCGCAGGAGATTTCGTTTCTGCTTTTGATAGAATGACTACTCGCACATCTCTTCAGCAACTTGAAACTTTTTCTATGCTGTAGTTGGCTCCGTAGAATTTTTCGAGAAGAAGTTATATAATTTCTATTCCACGATGTAGGAAGATAAACCCCTGGAGTCTTGTAATTGCCGAATGAGTTTACTGCCCACTGAACTCCTCTGGGGAGAAGGTACTGGCTGAGCGTCGGAGGGCTCGGTTGAAATAAGGTATGAGTACATGTTGATGTCCTCGTTTTCTTCTTGATAGTATTTACAGTTAAGAAGTGACTTTTTACTAAGCAGTCAAGAGTTTCTTGTTCACCGTTTGGTTTCTTGACTGATCCGAGTTGATTTTCGTTGTCAAGTGAGAGCACTTTGTGTAGTTGACCAGCTGTTGGCAGTTTGTCAAGGGATAACTATAAGAAATAAAAAATTTTAGTGGCGTGTGGCGTCATTTCGAAAATTATGGCTCCGAAATTTAAGCAAAAATTCCCGGATTTAATTGAAAAACCAATCTGGAAAAACGAACACGAATCTAATACGACGCGAGTACAAATGCCTCAATCAATCGATCATGATCTGGGAAAACTACAAAAAATACAACTAGTAATGTAATTGAGGCTTCAAAAATTCAGGAAAAACTACAACTACAATACTTGCCACACATTATTTTTTATTTAATAACTGATCGCCAGTTTATCAATCCGAAATGGTTTTTCTATTTTCGTTTCATTAGGGATTCCTTCACAGAAACTAGATTCGTAGAATCATGTGACACAGAACATTGTCCTTTCTTTTTGCATTTAGCTCCTTTAACCTGACTTGGAACTGTCTTGTGATTGATACTTAGTTCCTTTCTATCCGGTCTATCTATTTAATATTTTTCAAGATTTCCGTCTAATTTTTCGGTAGTTGGTCGACCAGAGCAAGATGCTTAAGAGATTTCGATATTTACAAAACATCCAGGTCTACAAATATAACAAAAGATTTTATAATGAAATTTAAAAATGTAGTACATATATTCATTTCGGACATAACTTTATGAAAATAAAGTTAATTATTGGGCTTTTCAAAGTAGCCACTATTTATTGTATAGTCCGTCCGCGTGAAAAATCGAAGACACAAGAAAGTCTCGGCATTTTCCTTTGATTGCCCCACTTTAAGTAACTGCTTAGTGCAACAAAAGCTAGATGCATACCTTTGGTTCCAACAAGAATGTAACATTTACCTTAAGGCTGGCTTTATAAACAGAGTGAATGTGCAAAAGTAAACGCTAAGCAAAGAGAAGGATTTCTTTTTGAAATTACTTTGGCACTCTTAATAGAGAAGAAGATGATGCCGTTGCCTTGCCGGTTTACCTTTAAATAATTTTAAAGAAACCCTGAGCACCCTTTTGGATATCATTCATTGATTTTGTCTTTTTCTTTACTTTCGTTGTTGGGATTTGTATCTTCTGTGATGAAATAGGTCAGAAGCAGAGTGAAACTGTTTTAAATGCAAAACAACTTTTTTTTGCATAATTCTGCATAATACGAATGATGAATAATCTTTAAAAGTAATTATTTAAATGAAAGCATCCTTCTGTTAAGGTATGTTTATTATAATTATAATCTTAGTAAGAATATTTATATTTTAAGCAGACTTGAAGCTTTTCTTAGTGGGGTAATGTTTTCACAATCCTTCCATGCGTATTTCCATATCAACCCCTACTTTTATCCTTGTTATATGTAAAGAATTATTATCGTTATTAAATTTATTGTTAAAGGAGCAAGTTTAACCATGACATGGTTGGTTGAAAATGCAACCAATACAACCTTATAGTGGATTTCTTGAGAGTCACCTCCTTAATTATTAGTAATGATGCAAAACGATGCATAAGAAAACTCCAAGACCTAAGATCTCCTGTTGCTGAAAGCGGTGGAAAAGGTATACAATGTAATGCAAACCATTTGATGATGAAGTACTAGCCTTCAAGTTGTAAGTTAAATTGCAGGTAGCATTATTTTGAATTGTTTTCCATTGATGTGCCCTTGCACATCAAATTACATCATGAAAACAACAACGAAATGAAATACAACACTAAAAAGAGCTAACAAGCTCTGAAGGATTGTGCACTGTCCCGAATCAAATGTATCTCATTTATCAACGTGAAGGACAAAAATATTTTCCCTACTATGTCGGTCGCTGCGAACCGCGGTAACGCACATAATAAAACCGCAATTTTCTTTCCTTTTATATAACCTTAAAAATGCTGGAAAATTTGCTGAGTGGCAGCGAGCGTTGTTTTGTGCGGACTTAAGACCTATGATGGAAGGAGGTTTTTAATTTTTTTTTATCTTCTCCAGCTAGCTTACTGATACAATTTCTTCCCCCTGCTTTACGGTAGAAATAAGTTCCGATGAAAATGTTGCCATGCACGCAAGGATGCTTTTGCAAAAATCCTAGTTATTAATTTGGTTTATTTGTTAAGCAATTTGAGTCGGTTTTTGATTAAACCGCCTGCCTGGATATTTCGTTGCCTCTGACCTTCTGGTTGGGTTATTCACTTAATGGAATTTGAAGTGAAAAATTTGACCGTTATGGATTCTGCTACATCATTTTATTTTTTTAGAGGAATATTTTAGTAAAGAACACCACTTCTTTGTTCGCCAATTTAATTCTTGTTGCCCCATTTTCCCATCTCTGGGATAACCTTTCGAAAGTTGCAATAACAGCATTTATTTAACATTTACTTTTATTTTGAAGTTTTGGAGAGCTGATGTGATGGTGAAATGGTTGTCGGAAGATCTAAGATCATCTGGAATTGGTGTACGACAACAACTAAGATCAGCGACCTATATTTTAATGATTAAATATGACTGACTAGATCGGTAGATAGATAGATTACTTGACTTTATTTCGAATACATTCTCTGATTTATTACAAGTTCCAGAGAGAATTTAAGCATAATTGCAAAACGAGAAAAGATAAACAGATTTTAATAGTAATTCGAAGACCTCATAAGAATTCATGTTTTGTACGTCAACAGGTTGAGGTACTTGCCACACAAATTGAACCAAAATTAATAACTTTTTTTCACTCCAACTCCTCACAGGGACCGCTAATGTAAATGTTGATAATCAGTTGTTTAGTGTGCGGTTTCTGGCAATGAGCTTCAGATCCCTCCAACTCTTCCCCAATTGCCGTGACTCCTCCTCAACTGTTCTGCGCCATGTATTTCTCGGACGACCAGTTCTTCTACCATCCTGAGATAACGGATTCCATTGCATTGCGTAGTTTGCTATGGAACTGTTACCTTTTCGGAGTGTATGACCAATCCACTGCCACTTCCTTCGTTGGTTGGTTGTGCCTATTGGTTCCTGACCCGTTCTCTGGTAAATATGTTCGTTAGAGATACGGTTAGGCCAGAAAACCCATAAGATGTTCCGTAGGCACCTATTTACGAACGTTTGTAATCTTTTTGTGATTGTAGCGATCACCTTCCAAGTGCTGCACCCATACAACAGCACAGATTCAACATTTGAACGGAACAATCGCAGCTTGGTGTTTAAGCTGGTCGCATTGCTTCGCCATATCCAAACACTGATTTGGCTTTGCCAATTCGTTTGACAATGTCCTGTTCGGTTCCACCTTCGGTCGAGACAATACACCCAAGATATTGGAAACTCTCGACTCTCTCTACCGGTTGTCCAGCAATGTTAACTTAAGTTACTGAGTTAGTGCCGAGGTTGATGATTTTGGTTTTGGCAGTATTAATCTTTAAACCCACTAAATTTGCCTCCCTTTCCACATTTGTTCTCATTTGGTGCAGCACCAAAATCCTGTGTGAGAGTAAAGAAACGTCGTAAGCGTAGTCCAAATGTTTAAGTTGAGATGTAAGAGTCCAACGAATTCCTCCAAAATCCAGTAGAAAAAGCTGCGCGAAGCGCACATCGCTAATCACCAGCAAAAAGAGTATCGGCGATAGAATGCAACCTTGTCGTATCCCACTTAGGATCTCGAATTCCTCTGACTGCCTTCATCTGTGCAGCACATGACATTTAGAGCTATCCTAGGTTGCTTTAATAATAGCTAATAGTTTATCGGGTATACCCCTCCTAGGCAAGGCGAGCCAGATAAACTGTCTGATGACACTTTATCAAACGCCTTTTCAAAATCGATGAACAGCAGGTGCAGTGGTAACCGGAATTCAACGCACTGTTCAATAATGATCCACAGGGTGTTGATGTGGTCTACACAGGACGATCCAGTGCGTAAACCGGCTTGTTCGGCATCGAGTGTATCTTTCAGATGTTCCTTAATCCGCTCAAGTACAACCTTGACTATTACCTTTGCAACTGCAGGAAGAACGCAAATGCTTCTCCAGTTTTCGCACTCCATAATACTACCAATTTGACAATAATTCCCTTCTTCCACTCGTCGGATGTCGGCTAGAGCGGTGACCACCTGTCAGCTCTTTGGTGATTCTGTAAATAGTTCTGCTATCGCACCTGCTCGCTGCTTTTTCTGCTTCTAAGGCCAGGTTACGTTTGTCACGTCTTACACTACTATGCACTTCTCTCATTTTGCTTCGTTATAGGGACTCTAGCTCGATCCTCGCTGCTGCTAGGGTATTTACAATACGAGTTTTAAGTAGCTAACGTTGTTCAATTCGCCTCCAGGTATCTTCAGTAAGTCACGTGCTGTGTCTTGCCTGGCTTCTACCAACAATACTTTCCACTCCAGATGTGGAAACATTTTTTACAACCTTCTAATGTTCTTGGATGGTTGTCGGCAGTGAGCTGCTGATTGCTTCCACTCCTTGCGATAAATGATCCCTTAATTGTTGGTTTACTGATGGGATCTTTAGCCGGTCGGTGTTATACCTAGGCATTCGGGTGATATTGCGGAGCCTTTGAACGGATGCAGTACGTAACTGAACAGTAGCTACCATAAGGTGATGATCCCGTACTTCGGAAGTCGGCTCCTCGTCTGTTTCGGACGTCTAAAAGGCAGCTTCTAAATTGCCGGCTGATCGCCACATGGTCGATTTGATTGAATGATGATTGCCTGTCAGTTGACACCCAGCTGACTTTGTGGCCGGTCTTATGCTCAAACATGGTACCTCCAATGACAAGGGGGTACGTGTTGCAGAAATCAACAAATCTCTCACCACAAGGACCGTTCTTACATTCCAGAAACCAATCATAGTCCGGTACAATAGCCAAAAGTCGTAATTTTTCATTATCATTACTTATCCGAGGCGTTGTGTCGGTTTCATTAGCGGGCATTTTTCGGTGCCACAGGGTGCTAACCCACGTTACCTAGACTAGAAACGCTAGACCGTTCTCACTTGCAATTTTAGCCTACATATATAAGGATTTATCCACATAGTTGCCCGGGGATCACCACTAGGAGATATAGCAAGCACTACATCACGAACTTGATTGTTGCGCTACTGGCTCAAACCAACTTTTGAGCAGTCAGTAGTTTCCCGATCAATCGCAATGCAGATGCAGATTATTGTTAACGACTAGTAATTTATGGGTATTAGTACGCTTAAGACTTTGAGTTACTCCAGTCTGAATAATGGGCCTAGATGCCTCTTCGTTGGTGTACTGCATCAGTCTTTCCGCATAAGCTACTGGATACTTTTCAATTGTGTTGGATACGGTTCCTACCCCATGTCTGAATTGAGATCGTTGCTTCTCACATACCAGGAACAGGATGCATTCGCAATATATCTTAATACTTTTTTCTTTGAGTCTTTGGATTATGTTAATAATGCTTAGCACAATCCCATAATTGAAATTTGTGGAATAAAAAAGCCTTATTCTTAACAAAAAAAAAAGAAATGCCTTTTAAAAATGCAGATATGAAGAGATAACGAAAAGAACCTTTGTCAGGCATTATTGCTGCCGTTTGTTCTACAACTTATTTACGTGGCTTTTTATATTTTTCAAAGATGCTCCAAAAATGTCACGCACCACACAATGCGAAAATCCCATAACCTGCTTAACACACAGTGATAAAGTCACTTTCACATGCTACGGAGCAATGGCAGTCAATAAATGTTTAAATTCAAAAATGTATAGGAAGTTATATGTTACTTTTTATATTTCTATTCATCCAATATATAATACAATAAGTTATGTCGACTCGGTTGCACCATAAGAGTACACGGACTCGCAACACTCGATGGAACACACACACTTTAAAGACCTAAGTCTTCCTTTCACTGCATTTCCACACGAGTGGTACGTTACCCATGTACACAATATATCATCAATTCCTCCCCAGCATATTATTTTTCCTTTTGGCAGAGGTTTTCGTGATTTCAATAAAGAATTTTTCCTTGTCATCACCTACATCGCCCCGTACGCCCACATAGATACAAACACGCCTCTTCATTCAGTACCCAAACATGTCTATAAAGCGACCTAAACTTACAAAACTTAGCGAGGCACTGGCTGTTTTTTAGTGCAGTGAAACGTCCAACAAAAGCAAATATGTTTGAACCGGAACGAGTACCCACCCACCCACTAAACAGAGCAAATATTTGAGTTGGAATTTTAAAAAAATTGCTTTGCCCTGAACACAATGGCTGCAGAATATCACAGCTACGCTTGCATGCATGCAAAGCTTCCTGCAGTGATGAAAGTCAATAGATAATCGACCAATGTTAGCATGTAGCGATTTTTTGTTATTTTTATTTTTACGTCTTCCTCTCTACCATTTGGATTGCATCGCATTTAACGCCACTTGCCCCACCTCCGAATGACACTCGATTTAATTTCTCATTTTCGACATTCTCCATCCATACTGCACACTATGATGATGACACATGGACACCAAAGTGCTTGGAGCATCAGGACACAATCTGATTGCAAAACCTCACAAGAACTTCTACAACGACTACCAGAACTACAACGACAATGAGGATGGCGAAGATTCTGAGAGCAATTCGAAGACCGTTGCAATTTCGGAACCAGTCTTTGACTTTGGAATGCCAAATAATATTTCAGCACGAACTGGACAACCGGCGATAATTAAATGTCGAGTGGATCATTTGGTGGATAAATCGGTAAGTTCTATATACATATATACTGTACAGGGTGGGCATTGGGTGAAATATGAAATATTAAAGACGTCTGATTGTTTGCAGGTCTCCTGGATACGAAAGCGTGATCTGCATATCCTTACTGTTGGTACATCTACATATACGTCTGATCAACGTTTTCAGGTACGAGTATGCCTCTTTGTTATCTTTATCGTCATGTTATTCATTAACTTCTAACTTTTGGGCTAAAACAATAACTACGGGTTTCCGTTATTTTTGTTTCATTTCTCACAAAATAATTCATTGTTCAGGTCACGCGAACTGCCGACTCCAGAGACTGGATACTGCAGGTGAAGTTTCCGCAGCCACGTGATAGTGGAATTTATGAGTGTCAGGTGAATACGGAGCCGAAAATTTCGATGGCATTTCGACTGAATGTTATTGGTATGTAAATGCTGTTGTGCAAATTGTTGGGTTTTGTTGTAAGTAAATGGCATTGTTGGGTAATATTTATGGATATTATTTACTAATGCAAAACACAATGAAAGTTACAGACTAAACCCTTATTTGTGATACAAATAAATGTATGTAACGCAGCTAGGAGCATAACCTGTTGTACAACTTTTGCGTTTTAATTCCTTACAATTAACCCGAGAAGTTAGGGACAGGAGTCAGTTTTTCTGTATCCAGAAGGGTTAACTGCCAAACGAGCTGTACATATTGTTCTCACTCTTTAGCATTTATTATAAGCGTACTTTGGTAAATTACTTAAATATACTCACGCTTGCCTTTTAAGGAATTAAAACCACGAGACCATCATATGCGTCGTTCTTTCGCCGAATAACTTCCAGTTGGGTTATGTCCTGTAAGAAAACCCACCCTGCTCCGACAGTTCCTTCTGGATATCCCAAAATGAACTTAACTCTATTTTTGTTCGGCGTATCCACAAAGTGCTTGGTTGTATTTATGGAGTTCCATCGTTGTTCCTGTTCGGCTTCCATAAAACTTCGAATACCAATATTAAAGCTTGCCTGACTCAAGCCCAACATTGGTTCCGGACCAGTAGGACTATGGGAAGTACCACTTCTTGCAAGTGCTTCAGAAAATTAATTTCTTTTATTCATGTATGTCCCGGAACCCAGATAAAAGTGACGCAATGTCATCTTGAAATATTCAGTCTTTTCAGTATTTTCTTACATTCTACAACAATCTTCGAATTGACACAAGGTAATTCCAGTGTGCAGCAGTAGTGCAGCTTGGCGTTACTACATATTGCAAAGTTTCTTTTTAGAGACAGCCCAGTTGGCAACTTGTAAAATAGCATCTTGAAATAGAGCTCAGTCTTCTTTTACATTCTAGAACAATCTGTGAATTGACACAAGGTAATTCCAGTGCTAGAAGTGGAGCTTGACTATCACTACATATTGCAAAGTTTCGTCCTTGTATCTTTTTAGAGACAACCCATTTGGCAAGTTGTAAAATAGGAAATATTTCTGTTTTTAAAAACAGTTGGCCATTTTCCAAGTGTGAATACTTCTTTAGAATTCTCACCTAAGAAATATCCTGCACCAGTTCCTTTATCGGTAAGGGAACCGTCAGTGTAGCTAATGGGTTCGAGTTCCCTAAGGATCTCAATTGAATTTTTTCAACTTTCCCTGCTAGGGTATTGAACTTTATATTCTCTTTTGATTGTAAGAAATGGTACCGTACTGTCCACAGGCATCAGAAACGAAGAAATTTGTTCCGAAACCTTTTGGAATATGTTTCCATTTCCATGCCCACTCTTATGCTCATAATGCCACACCTTATTCCTGCGAAGTCAACATATAGCTTTTACCACTTCCATCTGAATATCTATATCCATAAGTGACAGATTTAGCAGTGTATTGAGAGCATCTGCCGATAAAAGCGCATTGAGCCCGTTATTCCCAGGCAGACATTCCTTTGCAATTTGTTTAGTGTCCTCTTAGCCATTTTTAGACAAGTACTTGTCCACCAAACTACTGCCGCACTGGTGAGAATGGGTCTGATTATCGTTAAGTACAACCAGTGTACCATTTTCGGACTAAGCCCCAATGGTTTACCAAATGCTCCTTTACATTGAATAAATGTAAACTGAGCTTTTGATATTCTCAATTCCAGGTGAATCTTCCACATTATCTTGCAATCTAAAAATACTTCTAGATATTTGACTTCGCTGGACATTGGCAAATTGAAACATTTTAATACAGGAGGAATAAGACCATCGAATGACCGCTTACGAGTACATAAAACTGCAGTAGTTTTACTCGAATTTAACGATATTCCATTTCTGCTACACTTATACAGGCGGTGCTGAGGTATATATTGTATGAATTAAGACATACATCGTCCGCATAAGCTTGTATGTCTATATCTAGTTGACCAACTTCTTCGAGCAAAAAATAGACAAGAAGGCACCATAGAAGTGGCGAAAGGACTCCACCTTGTGGGCATCACTTGGGGCCACTCGACCGCAACATTATCATTCATATTCTCGCCTGTCTGAAGAAGCCGGGGGGGAAAGCTTGTAGTAAATCCATCTGGTTAAGCGTTGTCAAAAGCTCCCTCAATAATCAGATTATCTGAGTGAGTTGAGTTTGGCTATGTTGTCTTTCTGAAAGATTTTGCAGAGCCTTGCTGTTTGGCTTAGCTAATTTTTTTCGAAGTAGAAGTTCCTATAGGCCTTCTTAACTTTTGCCTTATATTCTTTCTGTTTACTCTAATAAGTCTCTCAGTCGCTTTCAAGATCTGTTTTTAAGGCTCTATTTAGAAACTTTCGTGAGACCTTGCGTAGTTTTTGAAGTTCACTGTTCCACCAGGGAACAGTTTTCCCTTTCCACTCCTTTCTGACTGGACAGTACTCAACAAAGCTATACATTAAGGATTTACACATAATTTGTGCTCTTTCCTCAGTTTCAGTTTCGTTTGTGAACTTCCCTTTGCGCCCCCAAAGACTAGTTTTAGCTTGGAATTTCGTCCAGTCAGTTCTTCTTGGATTTCTGCCGCCGGGAATTGTGTTAAATTCGAAACCCAATATGATTAAATCCTTAAAAATAATGTTATGGAATGCAAATGGACTACTAAATCATAAAAATGAATTGCATCCAGTGCTTGACATAGAGAAAATAGATGTGTGTTTAATGTCGGAGACACATCTTACAAAAGTATCTGACGAATGTATTTCAACCCAATGAATGGCAAAATGAAGTAATATGGCCGAAAATCGAGCAACTCTCCATGGAAATTACTCCAGTTACAATCTTGGAAGTAGAAACTACTATACAAAAAGATCTGAAGAGGAAAAAGTCACCAGGCTATTACTGCTGATCTAGTACATCACCTACCGCCAAGAGCTAAGACTAAATTAGCAGTACTTCTAAATGCTTGTTGTTTGCGCCTGAAGCATGTCCTCTGCTACTGGAAAGTTTCAGAGATTATAATGATCCCTAAGCCAGGTAAGGATTCGCACAAAAGTCATACTTCAGGTCAATCTCCTTACTACCCATTTTTTCAAAAATTTTCGAAAAGATACTGCTGAAGAGACTTAAGCCATTTATAAACAGCGCGAACAGTCTCATCAATTTGGCTTTAGAGACCAACATCCTATTATCGAGCAAGTACATAGAATCACCAACATTGTCAAAGAAGCCCTTTAAAATAAAATCATATGTTCTTCAATATTCCTGGGCGTCAATCAAGCGTTCGAAAAAGTATTGCATGAAGGCATACTATATAAGCTCAAGACTATTTTTCCTAGAGAATATTCAACCATTTTAGAATCTTATCTCACTGATAGATATTTCCGAGTAAAACATGAAGTTGCCTTTTCTGTGTTGAAAGCGATTAATGCCGGTATTCCACAAGGAAGTATACTAGGCCCAACTATGTATATACTCTTCACAAATGGCATGTCAACCTTTTCGCACTTGCACACTGGCTACGTTTGCTTATGACACAGCCAGTTGGAAAAATTTAAACAGAATCAACTGAAATTCTACAGAATGCTGCGAATACTGTATTGGACTGGACTAAAAAATGAGGCTTAAAGCTCAATAGCATAAAATTAATACATGTTAATTTTACTAACAACAAGATTCAACATATTCCAATTATTGTTAATGGGATACAAAATCCTTATTCCAAGACAGCAAAGTACTTACGAATGAATCTGGACGCTAAATTACGATGGAAGGAGCATTTAAAAAAGAAAGGAGCTGAGAAAACTCAATTGGCTCATTGGCAGAAGATCTGTTTTGTCGATACATAGGTTAGGTTAGGTTAGGTTCGGTGGCTGCTATTGCACACTTAGACCAAAGTACGGTCCATTCTGATACCACAGAGCCCATTTCGTGCTCCTTGTAAATTTTAGGATGTCTCCCACTTTGCAGTTTTCGACATCCGATATGTCGATACATAACAAACTTCTAATAAATTGTTGCGAAAACTAGTGCAGATAATAGAATTCGAATCCTAAAATAAATGGCAATGTATACATACTACATACTAAAAATAGGCACTGAATTATAATAAAGCACTTTTGAATAGCATACTTTTAGGCTATAAGATTTATTAGATTATTTGAAATTAAAAAGCAACCGCCTGTTAGTTTAAATCATTATGTACTGTTCAAAAATGTAGTCAAACCGGTTTGTACGGTTTGTCCAGTTTGCGTGTAGGAACATGATTTTACATCTAGTTTATTTTTAGCAGATGACTCATTTCATATCCGTATCGTTAGTTGTAAATAATGGAATAAGGCCACAATTTTCTGGTCTTTGCTGAATATTTCTGTCTATAAGATTGAAAGTTTCTGAAAACTTTTCAATGAGTATTAAAGGTGGAGTTCACTGCAAAGCATTCATTCATTGTTTAGAATTCAACCAGTCAAGTTGTAAAAGTTCTTGTAAAGTAATACTGCTACCACTTAAGAGAATGATAGTGAAATACAAGTGTTGTTGTAATAAGTGTTTTTGTGTACATTAAAAGTTATCACCAATATAAATTGTGAACTTTACTTAATTTTACTGTCTGTCTATTAAAGTTGTAATTTATAATTAATAAAATTGTGTTGTGTTTTATTTGCAAAATCATTTACGAACTCGAAAGCATTACATTTCGTAGGCTTTCGACCAGTTTGGACATACGGCATTCAACTCTCGGGGTGTGCTGCTAAAAATAACATAGAAATAATTCAGCGCTTCCAAAACAAAGTATTAAGATGCATAGTAAATGCTCAACGGTATTTCAGAACTCTCTGACTTACAGCGCGACCTTAAGCTAAATACTGTAGATGAAACGATCCGTGAATTTGCAACAGCCCATCACTCAAGACTTGGATGACATATTAACCAGGAGGCAGCAAGGCTTTGCGATACAACTGGGATTTCTCAAAAACTACAGCGAATTAAACCACACGAGCTAACTGGGAAAAACGTTATTCAGAAGAATCAACAGAAATGTAAAATAGACGGTGTATTTGCTTAATGTAATGTAAGGTATATTAGTATATAATATGTAAATACAACAAATGTAAAATACTCGTTAGTGTAAACTAGTTGTTGTATAAGAAAATGTTGTCAATTTTATAACACTTCATTATAAAAAAAACACTTATTTCCATACTAATAAAACAATTTAATATTGTTCTTCGATAAGCATCCATTAAATTGCCAATATAGTACACCATGACGACACCATCGCACGCACTATCGACGAAAAAACAATTTACGAATATTCCTATTAAAACGATGAATTTCATAATAATATTTATTAAGCCAACCAACCAACCAGCAGCAGAGCCGAATTTTATGATAATCATTAGTCGGTCGAGTTCCGGTCCGACCTCTAAAGCAGCTTTTATCCAGAACACGCAGCAGCTATACATAAGTGTTGTTCATTGTTGCAGAGTCCATCAGAAACGGAGCACCACTCTCCATTATTTCCACGTTATTGAATAATTTCGCAATATTGTTCGAATTTTAGTCGCACGTTTTCGCCCGCCGGCCAGCCTTCCGGTCCGGTGTTTCTGCTATTAATATTGCATTTTCACATAATTAACTTCCGAAATTACCAATATTTACTGCCGTCCAAAGAGGCCATTATTGCACCATTGTCGGATTTGGAAGCTTTAGAAGCCACTTGTTTAGTGCTAGGTGTGTGGCTGGACTATACGGAATACACTTCGAGTGTAAATTATAGCACGCATTTGGAATTAATTAGCATACGAGGTCAAAATTTTGGCCAGAACTGTTGACACTCGAATTAGCCAAGTATTTAGTGGCAGCAGTTAGTTCAAGTGTAACACCTGTTTATTAATTAATAGCCACTTTAAACATTCTACTGTAGGTTGTTTTGGTAGTGTATTGCTATATAGCACTTGTGGTCTTCAGTATTCAGTAGGGATTTGTCAATGTTTTGCAGGAACGTATTTGACAAAAGGCTGTTTTATTCTCTTCACATAGCATATCAAATAGTAACTTTATCTAGAAAAACATTTAACCATTAAATTGCGTTCTTCAAAACTTAACTTTTGAAAATTTTCACTTACAATTTGCAAACTTTTTCCAGTAATTCCTCCAGATTATACAGCTTCGATAATGGGACCACCGGATTTACACTTTAAAGTTGGCAGCGTTATTATTCTGACATGTGTTGTAAAGCAACCATCCACCAGTGTGGTCGGTCCAATTCATTGGTACCGTGAAAACAGATTACTAACACTGTTCCATGATGATGATGATTATGATGATGAGGAACTGGGCGATAATTCTTCATCGCAAAGGAGCAATGAAGCAGCCAACGATCTTACATCGAGAATAGCAATGGAATCACAACTCAGTGATAGGCTCAAATCAAGGTATATTTATATGTAATGAATGTGTAGATAATATGTGTTCTGTATAAGTCTTCTTTATAAGTACTACTACACAACTAGAGAAGAATACTTCTTCATTTAATTTTGGAGTGTTTTTTTGATACAAACCCTACTAACCGGTCGTCTATTGGTTTGTCTATTTGTCGTGCAATAATTTGTTCAATAAATAGTCAGTGCGTTCATTTTGTTAGTTTTGTTTGTCTATCCATTAGTACGTTTCTCCATCAATATGTTTGTCTGTCCGTGTGCCTCTATGTCTCTTATTATATTTGGTTGTCGTCGTCTTGTTCTTTCGGTGGACAAACAATGTCTTTCTGTTTGTCAGTCAGTTAATATGTCCGCCTATTTTTACCAATCTAACCGTCTAGTTTTGTAACTTACACATATGAAGACGGGGTTACTTTCTCATAATGCCAAGAGCTTCGGTAATCATTCTACATTCGTGTTATACGGCTAAAGATATAAGAAATGGATCATGGTCAGGGAAGACTTCAGAAAAAAAAACTTGACCCAGAAAATATTACAACAAATTTCGAAAATGTTGAGCCTTCAAAATTCTTGAAACCTCTTGAAATAATGCGGTCCTCCACGAACAAATTGACGTATTTCTGGAAGGCCTACAACTTGACTTGATTTGTCTATAGTACCAGGTCTAACAAACGAAAAGGCATAATCATCGAGCCGATAGGCTTATCAAAATTTAAATTCCAAGAACAAGGTTTCTCTCTTGTGACTGTCTTCTCTTTCCGTATATCCAAAAATTGGGCTTAAGAACACACGAGCTGCTGATGAATTTACAGAAAGACTGTACGCAACTGGCTATTTCTCTTGAGCACCGCTTGTGTATTCTAGATATCTGATGGAAGGTAGAAGGTACAGAACTAACAATTGTACTCAAGTGCTTCAAATTCATTCCAACTCAGCTATATTCGATTGTTGTTACGGCAAAACTCGGTCGTGGAGCAGCTCCGGCATGATCCATGGTTATAGAGGAGAAGGAGGTCTCTGTTTAGCGTAAGCTTCAGTGAGTTCCCCTAACTCTCGATTAATAAAAGAGGTTCTTTGCTCCCGTCTTACCGTACTGACGGTGGCAACTTGGTCAATTATTATAAAGTATGATGTTACTGATGCTTTCGTTGGGTTTTGAGGAGCTGTTATCTCATGGACGCTGTATAAGTTATGATCGCCTTCGGCTCGTTGTATCGTTTGTTTGGAGTTCAAGGATAGCGATGTGTGTGTTTCTTTTCTAGTTCTTTAAGATATATCTCGTCCTTTGACGTAGCTACTCGTCATATGAGGTATTTGGAAACTTGTTTCCGGCAGCAGTCAATTGTTCTGATACTTCGTTGGTCACAATCCCAACCGAAAATCACCCGTGAGTTAGTGCACTCTTATACAATGTGACCTTCTTGTGGGCACTATCAACAAGTCATTCGAGGATTGCATATAGTCCTTCTTCATGCTGACTCAGCATTCAATACCATTCCTGTGGAATTTTTTCGAGGTGCATTCGTTATGCTGTTCTGGTCTGCTTGAATGTTTTTGTAGACCCATCAATGAGCCCTTGGAGGTGCAGAATGTCCCTTCTCCAGATATATAGCTGGTATTCTCGCCGGCAGTTCCGAAAATCGTTTAATCTATTGTGTTTCAGAGTGCTGAGAGTGTTCATGATGTGATTCTGTATTACATTTCGTGCTGGAATGTTATTATACATAAGCGTCTATATGTCCTTTAGTCTTCCCAGGGGTCCAGTTGCATCCTAACCCTATATATAGGTATGGTGCGGGGCTTTACCACGGAAGATAAATAAAAGGCCGCGGGTACTTAGAAAATGCTCACGGATTGGCAACTCTTCGTACTTTAGCGACCCAGAAAGGGCCAATAGTACTTAGAGTATCTTCCATTTGAGCAGTCTCTTCGTATTTAGTAGTTCAGTCTAACATATGTGGATGGGGTCCTGGATAGCTTGACAGGGTCTACTTTGCAATATCCAAGGCAGTCATACCGGAAACAACTGAAGCCATATTGACTCCATCCAAGTTTGAATTCGTATCACAGGAATTGTCTTGACCAACGGACCAGACCTGAGAGACCAGGTGGACCTCTTCGGAGGACTGCCTAGACTGGGACAACTATGGTGCAACTAAGTTTCGTTGTGGGGATATATCGTGAGGCTGTTAGGCTTACTGCCGCAAGGGAGCAACGGTAGATAGGAGATAGTACAATGAGTATGCTTAATGCCGCAAGGTGAGTAAGCGCGAGGCTCGTCACCAGCTCTACGACGATGTCATTTAGTCTCCTTGCCAGTTCTTCAGTATTTTTGAGTGTCTATCCTTTTTCTATATCCATCTGTTTCTATGTTTGTTAATTGTTTGTTAATTATATACTCAGTAGTAAAGATGTAGGTATAATCTCAATTGAAAAAAGTGAGATTGGTTTCTATTGACTGATTCGTACGTTTTTCTACTCATCTGTTAACCTATTTCTCACTTCGTCCACCCATCTGTCCGATTATTAGCTTATCGATATTTCTAATCCATTAGTTTCCGTCAATTTCTGTACTCCCCAATACAGTAAAGCTAAAGACGAAAAAGTCATTAGATTCCACTATCGAAATAAGACAATATTTGTGATTCGTAAAACGTCATGTATAACGAATATCCAGCTCGAATTCGCAAAATGAATGTTTAGTACGAAATAAGACACTATAAATACAATGTTTATTATTCTAAAAAACGTCAGGTTTAACAATTATCCGGCTCGAAATGCTGACTCAATGAGTAGTTGCAAGTAACTTGGCTCGAAGGACCAAAAAAAGGTGTAAATAATACAAAATACATACTCGATTAGTAGTTAAAAATGACTGATTTTATTTAGTTTCAATAATTATTATACTTAATAGATAGAACAATATTTACAACAGATTCTTGATATAAATTTTGCATCGATAAGCACGTGAGCCATCCCAAGCTTAGTCTGCTTATTGGCATAGACCATAGAGGTTGATTTGTGACCAAGCGATGTTGTATCTACTGTTGAGTTGGCTTCAGAATTATCAGCATGATATTTGAAGAGACCAAGCGTCCATTTTAAATGCAACAATCCCATGATCTACCAGGAAATGTGCGCAATTATCTCGTTCTCTTACTTTAATAGATAATGTGTGAGTTTTTTTTTGTATGTTTATATTAAACTTAATAAACGGAAGGTAAAATAGAACCAGTTTCAAAACAATCTGCGTACGCCAGAACTCCCATAGAGAACTTTACATTTGATAAGGACTGTCATTTGCATCGACTTAGCATAGCATGTATGTTCGTTAGCTATTTAGATTTAGTACAATAATAAAATTTTGCTTTGTTCTCCTGCTCTCTTACCATTATTTATTATGCTTCTAGGCTACGTATAGCAAACGCCCAAAAATCGGATACAGGGAATTACACTTGTCTGCCAGCTACAGCGAACAGCGCCAGTGTTATGGTGCACGTGATTAATGGTAAGAATAGGTCTCATAATGTTTGTTCTCAGTGTTCCATTTGTTTTGTGGAAAATTCAATGCGAGACAATTAATTTGTTGTTTACCGCGTTGATAAATGTTCGCCTATTTTGTTAACCAAAAAAACAATCCTTTCAACTAATTACTTTTCTCTTCCATTAATTCCAGATGAAAATCCAGCTGCGATGCAAAAAAGTGGTGCAGCGGTCTCTTCATGTTTTTGCCCTTCGTCTTCAGTTTTGCTGTTTGCTGCTTTGTTTTGTCGTTTTCGTTTAATTTGAAACAATCTGCTCATTATTACTAGTGGTTGTTTTCTGGCGTATAGTTGTAAGTTTACATAAATGTATAATGTATAACTATTATAAGAAGGTAAAAGATTTAAAATGTTATTTTATTTAGAGTTTATACTAAATACAATAATGTAGCTTAATATAAACGTATATTATGGAAATAAAAGGAAAATTCCTCCTAAGCAATATATAGTGCAGTATTTTTTTTTTGAAAAAACACATCCTATTGAATAAATCTACAGAAACGTCTTCAACAATGCAATGTACGAGCCAGCTGTACTGATTATCTAAAAAATTAATGATATTACTTTGTGACAAAACGTTTTCCTTCAATGAAATATACCGCTCGAAAAGCTGGCAATGATGGCGTAAAAAATGGCGCTGAAATTTTCACGAACTTTTGCGACCGCCTCATGATCATTAGAATCATTTTTCTTGTCTTCACATCACACTTGTACCAATCGACAAAGTACATGGTGTCAGCAATTTCCAGGCTCTATTCAAGATAGTTTTCAGTTACATAGCAGAAGAATAGGTAGAGGAAATTGTGCCACCAAATACTTACACTCTCACTGACATAATTACCGCCGATGCAGTAGATGAAGAGTTGTGTCAACGCGGCAATGCTGTAGCTTGCGTATATGAAAAGTCCAATCGATGCTGAGTTCTGTGCATCAAAAAAGTGTGAATTAATTAAATTGAAATAGAAAACCCACTCACACAGATACCAACCAGCATGAGATCCAAAATACTCAGACAAAGAACAATAGCAGCCGACAGGAAGTGCATTAAAATAATCAGGGTGAAGCTTGAGGCAAAGTCCGAGCACAAATCGATAATCTCATTGTGTCGCAGGACAATTAGTGAGAGTTTCGCCTGATAAATGACATTGTCCGCCGGTGTTGAATTTTCCTCTGCAATATGGTCAAGGGGAAATTTAAAACAATGAAATTCAAAAAATAAATAAAAACGACGAAGGTGCTTACGGTCTTGCAAATTGTCGAATATGATACGCATGTCATATTGCAGGACACGAAACAGACCACAAATGTACATGCAGGCGCACATGAAAAATCCATCTACCGCACTGAACGTGAAAACTGTCATAGCACCGGATATTGTCAGGATGATGAATGACAGCGGATATAGTGGATAATTTAGTAACATTTCCGGTAAACTGAAATGATAAATGTGGTGGGGGAATGTTTTATATATTTCGCACGAGTATTTCTGTAGTTTAATTTTTTGTGCAAGAAGTGCAAGGATATTGTCATTGCAAAATATAACTTTACTTACTATAAAGAAGGCTTACAGCAATATTCAATTTCATTTGCATATGACACACATACTATGACAAAACACGATGTGAAGTCGATACGGTTTAGGTTAGGTTAGGTTAAGGTGGCTGTTAGAGAAACAGACACACTTAGACCAGTAATGGTCCATTGTGATACCACACGGATCAGGAAAAATTCCTTCCACCTACTCGATGAACCAATTAGTGCTTCGTATGAAGTGTAGGAGACCACCAATGTCAATATTGATGATATCATTAGTATCGAACACTTAGTGTAGAAGAAAGCTCACATATGGAGTTTACGTATTTGGGAGAGGGCTAGACAAGTGCAGAGAAGATGGACGATGATCTCCTTCTCCTTCTCATCCATGCAGCTTCTGCAAAAGTCATTAGAGAAGACTCCAAGTCTTGCTGCATGCGTGCCTATGAGACAGTGTCCAGTGATGACACCTACAATAGCACCGATGTGCGATCTTTTTTGAGAGATCAAACATTGGAGCATTTCGGATCCAGCTTGGTCCAGATCTGCTTTCTCGCTATGCAAGTTTTACCGTTTGACCAGCTTTACATTAGCATCCCACTTTAACAAGAGTTTACATATAGCGATTGGTATGCCTATGGAACTTCAAGGTAAGAAAGGTAGTGTAGTTCCTTGCTTGACGATGTCGTCAGCCATACAGTTACCCGGAATGTCTCTGTGCCCCGGCACCCACCCAACACAGGTGGATATTGAACTGCTCCGTCATATCCACGGTCATCCGCCGATGTTAAGGGCTAGAATTGAATTTGTAGAGACTGATTCCAGGGATTTCAGTCCGAGAATATACGGATATCCTTAGCGAATATGGCGTTTCTCTTAAGCCAAGATTCGCCATAATTTCAACCTGGAAAACACTACAGTCATTTGGAAGACGCAAAGAGAGGCTAATGTTTAGCCTTTTTGAGAAAACACCTTCGACTCATTCATCCGTTTTTGACCTGACTGTGTAAAAATGAATGTGTTCACCTTCCAATTAAGCGTATTCGTCCCAGAATGATCAGGAGGGGAAAGTGACCTGGAAGTTTTTGTTGAAATGAAGTTGCGGAATTGTGTAGTCTATATTGTCTGGAATCCTAACTAAATTAAGGATAGAACAGTGGCCGATTTCATATCTAGTCCACTGGGAGATATCATTAAGGCAAATAGCCAAACTGGCAGCTACTTGCTTGCTGTAAATGTCGAGTGGTGTAAGGTCGAACAGAATTTCCAATGCGGCGGAGGGGGTTGTACCAAGTGCTCCTTTTATACATAGACTAGCTGATCTTTGGACTTTGTTTATTTTGTCAAGGTTTATTTTCTTATTTAAGGCAGTCCACCATAGAGTCACACCATATAGAAGAGTAGGTCTTACTACCGCTGTAGACAGCCAATGGGTTATATGGGGTTGAAGACCTCATCTGCTACAAATGGCCTTTTTGCATGTGAAGAGTGCCACTGTGGCTTTACTAATTCTTTCTTGTATGTTAGGTTTCCAGCTTAGATTTCTGTCCAAAATAAGACCCAAATACTTGGCTCTATCCGAGAATGTTAAGTTTATACCTTTTATAGAAGGAGACTTAATAAGTGGGACTTTATATTTTCTGGTGTATAGGAAAAGCTCAGTTTTAGATGACTAGTGCGGTGAGAAAATTCGTGCATCTTTTGGATGCGCCGGGAATCGAACCCGTGCGAACCAACGGTTCTAAAATCTGCACCATCGGCACTGATTGATTGAGTCAATCAATACATATTACCGTTTAGAGCTTCTCTACGTCCAGATTCTCACCGCGTTGTTCATGACGTGTTCGTACTGATTCTACTATATACAAATTTGCTTCAATTGAATTTTCACTTGAACGCTGTCTTATTCTGTTATTGAGGTCTTTATAACTGCAGTAGCTCAAAAAATTGCTCGTGTGTCTGTGACTTTTTGATATTGCAGAGCATGGGGAAAATTCGAAAGTTTACATAGAAAATATTTTACAAACCAAATAGAGAATAAATAGAAACATGTCTCCAAACAGTTTTATTTTTATTCTATGTACTCACATGATATTAAACGGCAAGTCCTGTTTTGTCTCCTCTCCCCTCATCAGTCGCAGTGCATTCAGCACGAGTGGTCGCAGTGAAAAGAACATGTTTGTGGTACTTCCTGCCATTAAGAGGATGAATGAAATAATCGATGAAATCGTTGCACATTTCCTGAGAATATGCATCTTCTCTGGATGCTCATCTGGAATTGAATAAAGAGATATCAAAGTTCGTTTGATTCTTTTTTCTAATCTTACCGTAGAACATCAACGCTCTCATTCGCTGAACAATCAGATAGAGGTCTTCCCGGTAGATAAAAAATACAAACATTTTCAGAAGTGAAATGAGTTTTGTAACGCCCGGACAAAACGCTTCAAGAGCCATCGTCAGTTGGCCCAGATAGACAAAGCCGTAAATGTTCTCACCGAATGCACCAATCGCAACAACGATGCTACTTACAATGAATCTAAAGACGTCAAAGACACTTCGATTACTTTGTGGCCAAAATCCACAAATCATGGCGGGATATCGAGGTACCATAAAGAAGCTACGCTGAAGAGGATATTTCGTGGAGAGAAAATTTGTACAGAGTTTCATCGTGTCCAGCAGAAGAACAAAATTACACGGAATACATTACAAGAACTTTGCAAAGCTTTTATAGGAAAGCCAAAACATTTCGACTGGTTCATACCCAGCTTAACACAGGCAGCATTGAAATTGTATGACACACAGCTAATTATTGTGTACATGAGTTTCTCGACTTTAAAGGCGTGGACTTGGTTAAAGTTTTCATACACAACTCAAATTTGTTTTGTGTTTTTGTTTAATTACCGCAAATTATGGGGAAAAACTTTTTGTATTTGTTATTATACAACAATTTTCAGGATGAATTCATAAATAAATTGTTGAAGGGGATAACTTGAGAGAAAACAGCCCTACGGCTGTAAAGTTGATTTGATTCATTTACGATTTTCAACAGCGGTTGGAAAGCAATGGCAGAACTCTTCTGTAATTACCTTTCCTGCAAGTGCACTCAGCTTGTTATGTTCACAGCATATTCAGTAATGTTGACCATACGAAGTTTAGTTCTATTCATAGAACTATGAATAAAAAAATATTTTTCCACAAGCAGTGCTCAAGTGAAAAAGCTAGTTGCATTCTCCTTCGCAATCTATTCAAGCGTTATTCTAGTGGCGCTTCAAATTTTCACCATTTCACCCTCAAACTCATCTTCGGACATATTTTTAAGTTCAGAGATTCTCCTACAAACGCAGTACACCAATGTCTTTAATACTCTATCCAGCTTTATATTACTGCAACACCTTCTATTTTTCTCTACCAATCGCAGTCAACATAGGAGCCGGAGGTTTAAGCGCATCATCTAGCTGGTTGCAAAAATTTCGAAAACGTCATTCGATAAGCGTCAATTTCCGGAGAGGCTTCAATTGTCAACGTTGAAGATGTTTCGAATTTTATGAATAAAGTAACTTCCTCTGTGGCCAGATATTCACCTTGGGATGTTTATCATATCGACGCGACAGGTAAAATGTCTAAAGAAAGGCTAACAGTTTTGCATTGCGTGTTTTGCGGCTGGTGAAAAAGAGCAATTGCTCGTAATCGAAAAAGCAGCAAAACCAAGAGTCTTTAGGAGCAGCAGCATTAACAACATTCCTGTCATCTGGAAATCGACTTGTAAGACATGGATGACAAGTCAAATAATAATGGATTTAATGGAATTCGACCGAAAATTAGGTCTAAAAAAAAGGAAAAATTTTGATGTTCCTGGACAACGCAGCCTGCCACACAAAAGATGTTTTGCTTAACCGCATATAACATTTTTCTGTCCTCCTAATTGCACTGCAGTTTGTCAACCCTTAGACCTTCTCTACTACTGGTTCTACCAAAACGTAAAAGGTGACTTCGACTACAATACTGCTCTCGTAAAGCTGGCTTCGTAAATGACAACCACGAGGACATTTCAGATGAAGGTTTTACAATGGAAGATGACTTAGCCCTTTACTTTATCGCAGAAATTTCTTTAAAAAAAAACCAGTATCTAAATGTAAAAAAACTTCGTTTTTCGGGTTCAAACTTTTATATATACATCGAATCACGCTACAATTTGGTAGTAATCGCCAAAATATCTGTTTTTGAGGTCAAAGAATTTCAAAGAATTTTCTTTTTTCCACGCTTGCCACGCGCCACACGCGACTTGCGACACTCGTCACAAGCAGGATATGAAAATGAGCCCCTGACATTGAGCCGCTCATAAAATTTCAGCCCTCTAGGTCGGTGGTTAAAAAAGACCTCAAAAAACGAGAAAATGGCGCTATTTCAAACCATCACAAGTTTCACACGCGACACGTGACATCACCCGTTTCACACGCGACACGTGACATCACCCGTTTCACACGCGACACGTGACATCACCCGTTTCACACGCGAAACATGACATACGTGGAATATAAAAAATGCTATTTTGGACTAAGATACTCACAAAATTTCAACTGTCTAGGTCGTGTGGAAGGTAGGTAAAAAGGAACTCAAAGGAGTCGAAAAAAAAATTAACCCATCGCACGCGCCACACGCGACACGAGAGACGCGTCATACTCAGAATATAAAAAATGCTATTTTGGACTTAGACACTCACAAAATTACAGCTCTCTAGGTCGTATGTGGAAGGCGGTTAAAAAGGACCTCAAAGTGGTCGAAAATACAGACCAAAAGGGGTCAAGTCAAGTTAAATAAAAGAGAAAGAAATGGCCGTTGAAGATGGATACGACATTGAAGAATTCTTTGAAATCAATAAAGATCTTATTGCTAAAGATGCGGATGAAGTTTTCTTCCAATTTCCAGCCACTGACCGTTTCTGATCTCGAAGACACAGAAGAAACAATAATGCTTGTAAATTGCGAAAAAGCACTAAAAATGGTAAACGCTTTGAAGCAATTTTCACGATATGCATATGTAATACGTATATTTATATATTCTTTCTCATATTTGTTTTTTTTTATTTTGGTTTTGAAATGATTCATTTTTTTATTGCAATAAAATCGAAAAATACTTACTCATACATATATTTTGTATTCCTGTTAAGAGGACACCTGTCTTAGCCGGACAGACTTTGACAGTCCGCGAGTGTCTGGCTATTGAAGATTTCACTGTACTATAATATAATTTATATATTTATATGCCACAATATACTCAAGAATTTCCATAGTAATAGTTGCAGGAATAATTTTATAATAGTGTTATGAAAGGTAGTTAGTAGATAATGGAACTCGAATCCTAAGATATATCGCAATGTACATAGTCCTGTATTAAAATTAAGCACTTTTGAATATTATACTTTTAGGCCATTTATTAGATATATTTTATTTATTTATTAGATTACTTGAAATGTAACCGCCTGTAAGTTTAAATCATCATGTACTGTACTAAAATGTAGTCAAACCCCCTCGGGCCACGGGGTCAAATATTTTATAAAATTTACTCTAATTTTTCAAATTGTATACGCATGTAATTTTTTTAAAAAAATTAACCCGATTTTCTTTAAATTTAATACACATGCGTATCTCCAATGGATAACACTTTTTGTAAAAATTTTGGAGACTCCGGGCCCCGGAGTCGTGGGGCCCCAACATTTTTTCAAAAAAAATTAACACGATTTTCTTCAAAATTTTTAACACATGTATATCACTGATGGACAAAACTTTTTGTAAGTTTGTAGGAGTGATCGGGCCCTGAGACCCGTGTGTTATCCATGTAAATTTTTTTAAAAATTAGACCGATTTTCGTTAAATTTTAACACATACCTATCTCTCATGAGAATTCACATGAAAAATTTTTATGGGTTGTTTTGTTTTATATTATTCCCTAGCCCGATTTTTCTAAATTTATTTAAAACTAGGTAAGAAACCGTCAAAAATTACGGACTCATTTTTTACCATTTTACGAATTACGGACTCATTTTTTACCATTTTACGATTTTTCATATATGATGTGAATATGAACCAAATCCGACCATAATTACACATTTTCGGGATAAACAAAATTTAATATAATACATATAATATAAACTTATAGGAGCATCAAACGAAAATGTGGTGTGAATATGGCTTTGATACCTCCACTGGTTTGGGCGTCATAACGCGACATAGTCTAAAAATCAAACAAAACAGAAAACGGCAATTATATTATTAGGGGCGATTAATATTTTCCGTCTTGATGCCGTCAAATACAAGTGTTGCCTAATTGTAGAAATGGCCCTGAACGTGTCTTAATTATCCGTTTAAAGTTCTTCAGAGACATTTTATTTCATCCATGAGATGACAGTAATAAAGTTTGTCCACCAGTTTGCAACACACATAATAACCAAATAAATTGGCATTCTCTTATAGCATGCTCCAATGAGATTCCTCATTTAACTTAATATTACATTCTCGTACCCGTAATACATGACAATTTTAGTACTTAATTATATTGTATATAATTATAAATATCTGCAAATACTAACAGCCATAATTAATCATAATCCACAACAAGAAGTCATAAGAAGTCACTAAACATTAATTCTGGCAGGCAGGGCAGGCTTGCGGCAGTTCACCCACAGAACTTATTAAATAAATTTAATTGACCATGAAACCCATATACAGCAGCACTGAAGGCTGTTGCCTGGTTCTCCCACACAGTCTGGTCCATTTGCTTAAAATACTCTACAGAGACATCACATGGAGTGTGACCTTATCTGTTGCAAACTGGTATCCAAAATAGCCAACAGCATAATTAATAGAAAGGAGAACAGTTTTCGTAGTTGTCTGCATTTTAGGAAGCGCACAGAGTATTCCTTTTGTTATGCCTTTCATTTAGTCCTTCTTCTTATTCTTCTTCTTCAGCAAATTATCCCTGGTGAAATTATCGCAACAGTTTGACATATTTTTATTATATTCTAGACCGTAATTTTACTGCATTCCATATTTTACTACTCACACAATCAAAGGTCAAAGGCTGAGTCGTTCAGCTGGATACTTTGGAAGTTTTAACAATTGGGCAATGTTTCTCTGTGTATTCTATCCCGTTGTGTATTTGATTTTGTTTTGTAATCGAATTATTTTTTATATTTCATAGTCATCAATATAGCGTCTGTTGGAGTTACTTGTTGCGACTGGCCCTTACAATAGCGAATTCAAATATAGTTCTTACGTTAGCGCAAAATTTAAAAGTCCGAAAACTGTGGACTTTTGAGTGCTTCCCACCACTTCTCATATCATCGACCCAAAAACAATCTATTCGACTTTAACATCTGTCGATTTACATTATTTTTACATGTCACACACCACATTCCTACGGGTGCTAGGGTTGTCTACTTCTTTCACTTGTCAACTCAGCGACCCTGGAAATAATGCCTTCTGCACTAATATCAGTAATTTTAGAATATTTTTACAATTCATCTCACTTCCAACCCTAATACCACTATGGATTCAGCACAAATATCGTTCGTTTTAGATTATTTTTGAGTGTCATCCTCGCCCATGAGTATATAAGTATATTGCCGTCACTATTCATCTCAGCGACCCAGAAAACAATGAATTCTACACTAATATCAGTTGGTTTAGATTTTTTTTACATGACATACCCTTCCCACCCCAACCCCTGAGGGTTCTTGGGGTGTCTAAGCACCACTTTTAATCTCAACGACCCTGAAAACAATCGATTCTACACTAAAATCAGTCCTTTTAGATTATTTTTAAATATCATCCTCTTCTCAATCGCACCTATAGGGGTGTTAGGATTATCTTGCTGTCACAATTCAACCCAAAAACTATATATTCGACACTACCATCGGTCGTTTTGGATTATTTTTCATGACATACTCTTTTCATCCCCACTCCTAGAGTATATTATCTGGATTGTAGGTCATTTGTGTACCAAGTTTAATTAAAATTGATCATGCCCTTCCAGTGATAATGGTGTTTGTTCCATCATACATACATACATTCATAAATTTAATATACATATATAGATTAATTAATGTAATGTATTTGTATCTTTTTAGTGGATTTGTATACTTATTATGTCTGTACTTAGTAAGAAATCGTATTCTATAAAGCACGTTAGCCAGTATATCATTCTGTCTGTCTTAATTATTTTAGATTGTATGAGAATTATTAATATTTCATTATAGCTATTAGTTCATTGTCACTCATGTTCTTTTAAAGAAGAGCTAAATTTTTTAAAACATACAATTTAAACGCATAAACAAGTGGGAACAGGTTTTTTCTTGTGCTAGGAAAAAGCTTGAAGCAGCTTTTTTTAAGATACACAATCAACGCTCGATTTTAGTGGTCAGTGCATTGGAATATTTGAGACCCGATTACTTGTCGTTATTGTAATCATTCAGTCCTCATAATCCTCCTCTCTGATTTGTTACATACACTTCTTCAACTTCAAGGATTTTAACTTAAGGTATTTTGTAATTTTTCAGTTTTGTATTAATTGCACAAATCTTTCCAATACAAAACACTTATAGGATATAAGTAATTTTCCTATAACCACTTGAACTTAGATAATCTTTTAAACCGCTCCTGCATCAAATACGCTAATGATAGTCAAAACGCAACGGTCGGACAAAATTTAATTTTTGTGTATCATCATCATATTTGGTTCTACAACCAGGGTCCAATTTTTTGTATCATATTCGCTCATATCCTTTACAATGCAAACAGCAATAAACAGTAACTTTTGGGAATTACATCAATTAAATTAATTTTGTGTGTATGTATGTAAAACAGTGCAATGCAGTGCACTGTCCGAAACCACAAGCACGACCACAGCACACAAAACTCTACTCTCTGTCCACTTTAGACAAAATGATTCAATAGAATTACGAGTATTATCCTGTATACGCACGGTTACCATTTTTGTGAAAGGAAAAAATAGGTCATTAAATTAATAATTAAGAACAAAAAAAATTACTATAAGCTTATTTATTATTATTATTAGAAAATTATTATAATAAAAGTAAGTACAAAAGTTAAGTAAAAAAAACGCTGTACGCTGGAAATTTAAAAATTGCAAAACTTTGGTTTAATATCAAAAGAAAATTATCAACTTTAATTCATAGTTTTTCATTTTACTCGTATATAAGAGTTAGCATATTGTATTTAATTGTTTAACCAAAAACCATTGCATATCTTTAGGCTCAGTAATATTGTAAAATATAAAATTATCTGGAGAGTTTTATATAACACCAGTATATTTTGGTATATTCTAGTAGGTTCGAATAGAAAAGATTAAAACTTTCTCGAAAATGTTGACAAGGTATAATACAAAGTTAGTTATTATTTGGAAGTAAACAAGACGGTGGGCGCCGTGGCTCAGTGGATAACTGCATGGCTGCTAAGCAAGAGGTTCGTGGTTCAAATACCAATAAGACCAAAAAGTATTTTTAACGGTGTCCCACCATCACTGCGATAAACGTCCGAGAGAAATAACTTGTCACGGAAAGTTTCTCAATTCGCCGTTTGGATTCGGCATTTAATTGTAGGTCCCTTCCATTTGTGTGAAAAAATATACGTGCACAAGACAAATGGTCGCTAGAAGCAAGACCTTAGACAACAACGGTCTGTTGCGCCGATTATTATTATTATTATTAAACAAGACTACTTGAAAATTTGAAAAGTAGATAGAGCTACTGCCTATATACTATATAAAAATAGTAATGAAATATAAGTATATAAGTAATCACCAGTGTAAGTTTGTGAACTGTTGCTATTTGTTAATTAAAGTTGTAATTTGTAAATTAACACTTGTATTGTGTTTTTGTTTGAAATACGAACTCTAGAAAGCTTATTTCGCAAAAATATGAAAACATTTATGGGTTGGCTTTTTTTTTAAAAACTATCATTTAACTTGACTTGACCCCGTTTGTCTGTATTTTCGACTGGTCTGAAATTTTGTAAGCAGCTCAATGTCAAATGCCAATTTTCATATACCGCATGTGACATGTGTCGTGAGTCGTGAGTGGCGCGTGTGATGCGTGGAAAAAACAAAATACTGTTACGAGATTTAGGCTTTCGAGTTCGAAAACGTTTTTGCAAATAAAATTTAACAAAAGTTTATTAATTTACAAATAACAACTTTAATAAACCAACAGTAAAAATAATACAAGTTCACAATTTACAAAAACACTTATTACATAAACACTTGTACTCCACTATAATTCCCTAAGGTGGTAGCTTTATCTCTTTGCAAGAACTTTTTGAACTTTACTGGTTAAATTCTAAATAATGAACTGAATCCTCTGCAGCGAACGCTTACTTTTATACTCATTGAAAAGTTTCCAGAAATTTCCAATCTTAAAGACAGAAATATCCAGATAAGACCAGAAACGATACTCATCATCAATGAGTCATCTTCTAAGAATAAACTACATGTATGTACAATCAATCAATCCTACACACAAACCGGACAAATCGCACAAACCGGTTTGACTACATTTTTGACCAGTACACAATGATTTAAAAGTTTAAGGCGGCTACATTTCAAATAATCTAATAAATCTTACAGCCTAAAAGTATGCTATACAAAAGGCTGTATATTTTTAGTATGCAGTACGTAATGGGTGATCAATTTAGAGGTATCGGATTTTTAATTGAAATAAAACAACAAAAATTCAAATTGCTTGGGCAATCTTTATTAATTTTGTTTAGAACCATTCATGCCATTTATTTCTTAAAGATAATCAATTTCAAATGTTGGCCGCAACTGTGCCGTAATTTGGCCATCCGTAAACACCAATTTTTAATGACTAGATCGAGGACTTCGGTCGGTATCTCGCGAATAACTTGAGTAATGCTTCCAATGCCTCAATTGTACCTGGTTTATCCTCAAAACATTTAGACTTAACACAAAAAAAACAACAACAAAAAAGTCCAAAGGTGTGATATCACACGATCGTGGTGGCTAATCTACCGGTCTGAATCAAGAAATCATTTGCTCACCGAAACGAGGACGCAGTAAGTCTATTGTGTCACGGGCTGTATGGGATGTAGCGCCGTCTTGTTGGAACCAAATGTTGTGGAGATCACGGGCTTCAATTTCCGGCATCAAAAAGTCGTTTATTATGGCGCGAAATCGTTCGCCATTCACTGTTACAATGGCGCCAGCCTCGTCTTTGAAGAAATATGGGCCGATGATTCCTCCAGCCCATAGGCCGCACCAAACGGTAGTTTTCAATGGATGTAATGGCAGTTCGTGAATGTCTTCGGGTTGCTCTTCAGCCCAAATACGGCCATTTTGCTTATTGACGAAGCCGAATAGTGCGTTCGGTAGGACGATTATGTACACCATAAGATGGCCTGAGCGCGCGATGAACACTTTTCACAGAGCGTCGATTTTCGCAATACAATTGTACGATTTGTAAACGTTGTTTAGGTGTTAGTCTTTTCATGATGAAATGTCAATGAATACTGAATAAAATTTTGTATTAAGTTTGACTGTAGTCACGCGTGACATGTCAAAAAAATCCTATTGGAAAAAGTACCTCCAATCTGATATTAGGATTCGAATTCCATTATCTACTAACTACTTTTTGTAAGAATACTTTGAAATAGGCCTGACAACAATAACAGATAAATTGGCGGTTATTACCAAATAATACAACACATTTGCATTCTATGAATTCAAAAATAGTTTTGGTTAATAGAAAAAGAATTGGATTTACGTCATCCTTCTAGTTTCAAAATCTAAACCTAATTAATGCTTACAAAGAGCTCTCACAATGAAAAAACTTACGATTATATGGAATTCATATAATTTCTTATATTCATTAGTCTGAGATCTTTGTTAATAAAGCAACAAAGCTAATGTATTTAGTTTTAATTGTGATTTTGACAGAATAACAAATAATAGTTCAGAATGCTGCAAGATCGTAGCAAATTTCTCAAATTGACAATTCACAATGTTACCAAATCATAGGAACTATTCCATATTCCACAAAAACAAAATTTTCACTATTGGATATCGAAAAACAGTAAACTAGAAAAGTGTTTATATTCGTGAATTGGGTATGCAAAAAAGAGGACATTTGCACAAGAAATTAGGAAATAAGTGATATTGTACTGTCCAGTATTTGCAAAATAATCTCAAGGGACATCATGTGAAAAAACAGCAAAGTCCTGTAAAATTCGGAAGAGATGGTCACCGTATGTGTACGATACTATGCAGTTCATAGTAAAACTGGAAATTGTGACCCGTTTAGAGCTGATACGTGGAGTTTGGCTTAACTTATATGCCCCGAGTTACAATAAATTGCGTGATTTACGAAAATAGTTTTCCATTTCTATTTTCTCTTAACAACCACGTGACCAAAAGTACGGCAAAAGTTTGTTACTGCTGTGGCTGGTACAAATGCAACATATGCGAGCGGTAGCTAATTTGGTTTTTGTTTGTTAAAATCCGTTACATGGCTGGCAATTGTAAATTATAACTATGGGATGCTTGAAGAGCCTCTGTGTCGTATCTTCAGTATGAAATACTACTCTGATCTGAGCACTGGATCACTGATGTTTACCTCTTTGGCACCCTGAATATTTATTGATTAGAAATAATCTGGGATATGTTTCCATTAAGTGTTATCAGTTACCACATTTTTACCTAATGCGGTTTGATAATAAAATTAGCTTCACCGCTACTGAAAAGTTAGAATAGAAAATATGCCTTTACATTTTCATTCATTTTCACATTTTTACTTTAAACTCATCAAGTTAGTCACAGAAAGCGACTACAAATTTTGTTAAAATACTACCAAGATTCGTGGCCCACTTTTCTACAAGACGTTTGACGTATTTTTGCGCTATGAACTTTTTAAGATTCAAAAATTTAACCGAGACGAAACCGCACTTTAAAAACTTTGGCTCCAGAGAAAGTTTTGCTAGTAACTCCTGAGGTTTGTGGCATTAAAATGCTGCACTCAAGCGCTAATTGAGGTTCTCGCAATGTGCACCGAGCCTCGCCACTCTAATTGCCTACTTTGTAAGTAAATGCATTCGGATTCGTTTTGCCGTTCTAGACTAGAAACACTGGGACAACTGTCATAACGCTTAGAATATAATTTATCAAAAACTTAAACATAAATGCCACTGGACTTTGAAGGTCTTTTTCACAAAGCGTACTATGTATTCCACTTTCATTCTACCTCAATAGATAGAATAGTTCCATGGTAGTTTCTGACACTTAAAAAAGAGGGAATAAATTAAAAATAATATCCGAGATGCTTTTCGGCATTCTGGTTAATTCGCTTATTGTCATGCCGGAAAAGTTTCTGAACCTTCTTAACAAACACCGGACCTTATCACTAAAAAAGTAATGAAGGAGAAGGAGACGGGAGAGTAGAAATCTCGGCTCAGATGGATCGGCTGACAGTACACAATGGTAATGAAGGCGTAGAACGTATCTCCAAAAGACGGATCGGCCGGAAGAGACACTATCCTGGACCAGGTAAATTTGGACGGAACCCACAGTTTTTTGAGATAATCGGAAGTATGAAAGAAGTAAAGAGTAAGGAGTAAACCATTACAGAAAATCAAAGTGATAGTAAATAGAAGCCTCGGAATAGACGGATCAACACGAAAACGAGCGGAACGAAAAAGGAAAATTGGATGGATTTGTATCTTGCGATGTTATAACCATAGTAGGAAAGCAAACAGAAATAGTTATAGTATAGTAAAACTATTGTAGGAACGCTACCAGAATTGTTTATGGAACTAGAAAACCATAAACTAATCTTATAGAAAACAAGAAAGAAAGGAAGCGTAAAATAATCCCCATTTACCTGCAGTTCCTACTTTACGCAGATGACACAATCATCAGCTAGACTACAACAAACACTTGACATCTGTAGTAATGAACTCGAAATTAAAGGCATGACACTCAATTCTGACAAAAGGAAAATAAAGTGAATATCTCAGGAAGAGGAAGAATACCTAGGTGACATTATTTCAAACAACTGTAGGTTAGTGCAACCAAGAAGTACTAAATCGCATCAAAGAAGCACTGCCTTCCACATCAGCACAACATTATTAAACAAAAGAAAAATGTTCAACAGAAGTAACGTAAAAGCCATACAAGAGCATAAATGCTCTAATCGCCCTCCTTTCATTGCTCGATAAAAGCCTAAATCGTTTTCAAGCGACAGAGATGAAATTTGCAAGAGGAGTCTCTAGTTAAACTTGAAGACAAGGCATGAGACAGAAGGGATAAGATAGGAAATATTGAGGGGAAAAGTAGGACAAAAGAAGTAAATCATAATGGAAGAGAAAAAATATATTAAATGGTTCGGCTACATATAACTACAACGAATGGAAGACTCTATGATCCCAAAAAAATATACGAAATTAAAGCAAGCGGTAGAACCCCAAAGAGGTAGACCACGAAACACATTACAACACAGAAAGTGATAAAGGGATAATTAAATCATGACGTGGAACAGTGTAAACAGGGAAATGTGCAAATACTGGATTCTCAAAAATTACACCTACATCTAGTGGCTAAAGAAAAACACGAAAAAGATGAAGCCACTAAAATCGAAATCCGCATTTGATCGCCTCTCATTTTACTCCTTTGTACCATCTGGACTTCCCATAGTATTCAAGTTTTCTTTTCGATTCAATAAAAAATCTCAAATTAAATTAATTGACCGCAAGAGCAGGTAATTAGGTTAATTATTTGCAGCCATGCACATACGCACAAATGTGCTGTTCCATTTTACTAATTATAATTTTCACATGTGGTAGATTCTCTCCCACAGCTATGAAATAAATTAAATTACAAAGTTTTATGAATAATTCCTGCCTGTACGAAATTTTCATCGTCTCTTGTTTTGGGGTAAAGTTTTCTATTCATTGTACGAGTACTAAGTCTATCTACATGGATTTGTGTGCACTATGAAAGAATAATACAATACTCGTATTTTTAACGACTAATTGAAGCTATCTGTTATTATATAGTAGGAGAGTCTGTATGCTACTATATAATAACAGTATAACGAAAACGACACCAACAATTTTTTTTTATAACTCGCGCACGCTGAAAGGGGTTCGCACCCTTATATTGCTCGGCTATTCCACTTACGTGTTGTACGGCTGAAGAACGAATTCCTGAACATAACTGTACGTCCGAAGATGGCCTTAAAGGTAAACTGGTGAGCATTTTGAGCGCCACGCGTATTGCGGTTGAATTCAAGGAGAGATGGAATGCAGCTGGCTATTTCTGTTGAGCGCCGCTGGTGGAAGAAGTGATAAAACACCGCAGGAACGTTTCCTGCTGTGACAAGCAGTGTTCAAGGGAATCTGTTGATTTAGCAATGTTTTCGTCACCGATAAGTTTTATCGTACGGTTTTGTATTCTATCTAGCTGATGCAAGGTAATTTTAGGCGCACCAGACCAGATATGACAATTGCACTCAAGTTGAGGGCGAATAAAAGCCTTATAGATAATAGCCAGATCAGAGGGAGGGAAATATTTCTTGCACCGGGTTAGAAAACCTTTATATTTCGCAGCATTTTTGGCGACGGTAAATATGTGGTCGTTTCAACGACCATATCGAGAATTAAGAGAAATTCAGTTTCCTCGATGCAAGTGCCATTCATGGATAATAGCATGGGATTTAGAATTCGCTTAGACTTGCATTGGACTTCGGGAGCGTTAAATTCTACTCGCCGATCTCAAAGGAATATTAAAGCGATGGAAAGAGCACTTTCATGAGTTGCTAAATGGCCAGCTAACTGGGGAATTGGAGGCTCTACCAATGACGAAGACCATGATACACTGCCACAGCAGTCGATAACAGCATGGAACCAGAAATACGCGCACGGTTGCTTAAAGCCAACAAAGCCTACTATAGTCTGTCAAAACTCTTCAAAATATATTTAAGTATATAATACAATGGTCATACCAGTACTTACATATGGATCCGAGACTTGGGTGCTCTTACCCGCGTTCGAGAGAAAAGTCTTACGGAGAATTGTTGGTCTCGTGTGTGAGCAAGGACGATTCCGGAGACTCTATAACGATGAGATCTACGAGCGTTACCGCGATATCGACATCGTGTAGAGAATTAAGCTCGGTAGGCTCCGGTGGGCAGGACACCTAGCTCGCATGAGCGAAGAGGATCCTGTTCGGAAAGTCCTTTGCGGTAGGATTTATGAAACACGACAGCGAGGCCGGCCAAGCCTACACTCGAAGGACTTCCGGAGTATTGGGATGCAAAATTGGATGACATCGGCTCAAAATCTGGACCGGCGTCGAGACGGTTGTAGAACCAAATATAATGATAAATTCTACTCGATTGTTTTCTCCCCATTTTATAATGCTGTCTACGTCAGAACCTAACGTGCTTAACATACGTAGTTTTTTGAGTTCCACGTGAGAAGTGAAGGGACGTTCCTTACACTTATATGAGAAGCTGAGAGTAATATCTCGTCAGTAAAAGAGTGAATTGGATTAGAAGTCACAGATAAGAGATCATTAATAAAAATAGGAAAGAGTGTCGGTAACAAAACAGAGCCCTGGGGAACGCCATCATTTAAGTGTTTAAATTCTCGCTACAGTATCTAAATTGAGGGCCAATGTTATATATTCACCTTGTAGAAGTAGCCACCATATACTTTGTGTGTGATTACGTTTTTCCAAGGCTGATTTTGAGGCCACTGGTGCGGCAATTATTACTAACAGGAGTCGCAGCAGCCCTTTATGCGAATAATTGAATCTTTAGTTTTAATTACTTTAATGGCAACTGTCTTACAAGGAAAATATTTCTGAATTTTTAATCACAATTTTGAGAATCATTAAAAGAGACGCCGTTAAAAGTTTGTAAATCACTGGACTAGTAACTGATGATATTTGATCACAGTTTAAGAATCACAATTGTGAGAATCAGAATTGTGTGAGTTAGTTAGCGACGGACAGGGGCAACTGGTATATAGATGGTTATTAGCCTTGTGCAAACCGTCCTTAGAAGGGACTAGGTCGATCATTCAGCTTTTCCTTTTTAAGAAAGACAGACGGCTGCAACGTGGGGTTTTGATTGCATTTCTACCAATTCAAAAAAAAAAAAGACTGACCACATTAATCCCTTGGCTATATCATTGCTCGATAACATTAAACAATAAGATTAGAACGAAAGCACCTTTTAGATCTTCTATTTTTAAAAAAAATATAAAATCTTTTCATATAAATAAATTAAAGCTGAAGCACTTTTTTTCATGTTCATTATGTATCACGCTGGATTTTGCATTCTATTTGCAGAGAGCACATCACGAAAACCTAATAAACTCTGTCACTTTGACAAACTTTCTCATGGTTTTGGTTACGGGTTTGGGGTAAGCAAATGGAACTCTTACAACGACAGGAGAGTGGTCTTAATCAAAGTTTGCAAATAAAACAGATAATCCATTGATTAAAGGGAAATTCTAACCATTTGATTTATGATATTCGCCTGTATCAAAGGTTCCGCAGTTATTAGGAATCAAATGAAGTTAATTAAGTTAAGGTAATTAACGTCAATCATTTGTTTGTTAATAAAGTTTGTTGGCAGATTTAACAGACGACAGTCGAAATACGCTTTGAGTGATTTAAAAGACTTACTACTCAACAAAAACAAATCCTGTGTTAAGTGAGCCAAGTAATTGTCGCATGTCCAACAAGTCATGTACGTATTTAAGTCCTCAAAAGTACATTTTAGTGACTCAACGTATATTATGTATTTTCCTTATAATTTTTTTTGATTATTATACACTCAAGTGTTTTCCATCGTTATAATGTAAAGCAAGATATAGCCATTGAGTTGTTAGTGCTGCTATATTACGAGAACCCCAGGAGCAGGAGCTTTTTAATTAATTGATGGAAAAATACATAGTTTGGCTTCCGCATTTCTCACTGGCCTTATACAACTAGAGAACGAAGGAACCCTTTAATGAACTTTAATTTGAGTTTGGCTTCCGCATTTCTCACTGGCCTTATACAACTATAGAAGGAAGGAACCCTTTAATGAACTTTAATTTGATCCGATGAACATGTGAGTATTGCTTTTAAATTAATAAAGAGGAGGAATGTAGCTGACTATTTCATTTAAAAAACGCTGGCTGGTAGAAATATCGATAAACCAAGTGACGATCAGAAAATATTCATGCGATATTGTAGCGAATTAATTGATTTAAAATTTCACGTCAATTATACGTTTCATTGCAAGTGGTGGTGGTTTCGGGTTTAACTACGTAGGTATTTCATTTTACTCAGGTTTTTGGAAAATTAACACCCAGTAGTCAGACCAAAGTATGGGAACCTTTCCCATCCCAACATATTCGGAAGTCCAAGCATTTCGCAGTATTTTTTACTGTCGTTTCGAAGATCCTTGTCGTTAGGATTCCATGCCAAGTCCATTAATGCATAAAGGCTAAAAGTTTATTGTGACTCGTTTCAATGAAAACGCCACAGCATTATTATTATTATTGTTGGTGGGCTGTAAAGCCTTGTGCACTGCGACCTTGAGGTCTACGAGGATTGTGCATCCCAGATTATTTACCACATTATGTGGTTGCTCAGTTCCTTGGTAAACGCCACCACATCCGCCAATTGGATTGGTTTGGCATTTGGCCAGAGAACTGTATGAGCCTTGAAATGTTTTATTCTTTTAAGGGTGAGGGCTTCACATATGAAGAGTAAGTGCTCTGATGTTTCTTTTGCCTCGTTACAGAATCGGCAGCGATTTATTGGTTTTGGCCAGTTCGTTTAAGTGGCAGAAGCAGCTCCACGTTGTTTTGGAATAAAAGACTAGACTTTTTAACACTAGCAGTACTGCTTGACTATCCGAGATCACATATATCTCAGTTCTTCTGTACCTTCTTTTGATACATTCTAGTGCGCAGGCTTCTATTGCTATGGTTTCCGCCTGGAATACTGTTAAAGATATGCCTAGGGGTATTCGAATTTTGATTCTAGGTCCAAAAACCCCTGCTCCGGTTCCTGTATTTGTTTTTGATCCGTATGTGCACCAGATAGATGTATGGTGTATAAGGTTACTTATAATGTTGTCAACTTGAAATCAGGACCGCGTATGTTATCCTGGGTCTAATGATACTTTGGAATACTTTTGCTGGCTTATTCCCCACGTTTTGTTAAACATGCGTTGGCAGATAAAGTAAGCTCTGTTATCTTTGTTCGTAATATGTATATGATATATGGGGTTTCAATATCAGTTTACTGTCAAACACAACCCCTAGATACTTAGCTTCTGGCATCAATTTAAGGATTTTGCCTTGGTATTGTAGTGCTGGAAGCGTTATTTTGTTCCGTTTTGTGAAAAGTGTGCAAACTATCTTTTCTGGATTGACGCTTAGGCTAACCTCTTTGCACCAGTCTTTTACTAGTTTGAGAGCATATTGCATTCGTTCTGTTAGTGTTCGAAGTGTTTAGATCGAACCATTAGAACAAAGTCATCTGCGTAGCTGATGTTTGTTAGGCTGTTATTCTTTAGACTGTCCAATAACTAGTCCATCACTAATAGTCACGGAAGAGGCGATAGGACACCGCCTTGTGGGCATCCTCTGGTTGCTGCTGCGAGGTGTGTCATGTCAACACACGTCGTGCTGTTTCAGTTGATTAGCCAGCCTGATATTCATGTTTACTGGGGTTTAGGTGGGGCGTTTTGTTGGAGTGTCTTTGACCTTATGTAATAGTTTCTCCATGGATTTTAGAATAAATGATGTGAGGCTGATAGGTCGATAGGACCTGGTATCCTCGGGGGATGTTTATTCCACCTTTAGATAAGAATAACACTCGCACCCCTCTCCAGCACCTTGGAACATATTCTAGGCTGTAGCTGGCTCTGTATAAATTTACAAGTAGTGGTTCTATTAATTTAATTCCACATTGAAGGAAGATTGGATACAGCCCGTCTACACCAGGACACTTGTAGGGTCCGAATGAGTTTACCGCCCAGCGAATTCCTTCTGATGAGAAGATGCTGGCAGAGCGTCTGTAAGACTCGGTTGAGATGAGATACGGGTACATGTTAGTATCCCTGTTTACGTCTTGGTTGTCTAGTATTATAGTGTCAGGGAAGTGACTTTTTACCAGACATTCGAGAGTTTCTTGTCTGGAGGATGTTAGTTCTCTGTTTGGTTTCTTCACAGAACCTAGTGTGTTGTTGTGGTCTAGTGATAGAGCTTTGTTTAGTCGGCAATCTTTTGACAGTTTGTCGATGCTTTCACAGAATTCTCTCCAGCTCCTTTTGCTGTTTCTTAAAGCCCCGTTGTATCTGGTTAGGGCAGTTTAATATGTCGTCCAGGTGTTTGTGCGTTTGGCCTTGTTGAAGAGTTTACGAACTTCTCTTCGTTTGGCTTCGAGTTTATGATTCCACCATGGAACGTCCATTGTGCGCCTGATACGAATTTTAGGGGTGCTTGTATGTAGTAGTTGCGGGAGGCTTTGATGGACTTTTTGTCACTAAGCCGTGTTTTTTGATATTTTTTTGTCGATCTTGCGTGTCGGATGACCTGATTTCGGCGTTCGGTCCTTAGCTTTGCTATTAGTACCGGAGGTGGTCGGGTGTCGTGCTAGTTTTGCGCTTGGGTTCGGTTGCCCTGGTTTAGACTCGTTGTTAGGTCGAGCTTTCGCTATCTCTGTTCTACTTCTGTCTTTTTCCTTCTTGACCCAGAAGTAGACAGACCCCAAGAGCCAATTTACTTTATTGTTGGAGTCTTTGAGGTTCTCCGCTATTTTGGGTGCGAGACTGTTAACTGCAGATTGTCGTTCTCCCTGTCCTTGCGTGATAGGATCTTCCACTCTGCGTTTCGTAGCTCTTTGTTTGGGCTGTTAAGTGCCTGATAATTTTTTCGTTTGTCTCATTCCTACAGTGAGGAAGATAGGCATAGAAAATTTAATGGCGAGGAATTTCGTCCTCCCCGACAATCTTAAGACTTGCATTGGCCTCAGCATTGGTTTTTAAAAGATTTAATTAATCTTAAGTCTTAGAATGAATTAAGAATTGAACTTGCTTTTCATAAATATTCTAGTTGCACTTCTGAAGAACCGCCTGCCAACATTATGAAAAGTTGAAAGAGCAATCGTCAGTATAAATATGTGGTAGATTACATCTAAGAAACAGATAAGAGACCGATGAAGAAAAAAGAAAATGTACTGGACAGAGAACAGAGCCTTGGGGAACACCAGCAGCTACGAACACATATTTTTAAATTACATATTTCTAAATTATATAAATAACTATAACTATATAAATAAAAATGATATTTTGTGCAGTTATTTTCCAACTCCAGCAATAATAATGACGTCGATGAAACCGTGAGCTGTGATGTCAGCGAGCATTGTGTTGCTGTAATAAAATAATGAATGGAAACTCAAATTTTTATTAAATTTTCAAGGTATATTGTTGGCAGGTGGAGGAAGGTTATAGGCTACAGTACACCCCCTTCCTACTCTCAGGGGGTAGGAAATGTGAAATGTTAATATCAACCACATATACAAACCGATTTTTATGAAATTTTCAATATATATTATTAGCAGGTAGGGCAAGGTGTGGGTTATAGTACATCTCCCCTTTCCCCAGACCACTGCGAAATGTAATTTTAATATCAACCACATTTACAAACGGAAATCTTTGTTGTAGATACTTTTAGTAACATTGGTAATCTATTAACGTTTATCATGTATGTTTTCTAATGGAACGCACAGCATTTGCGCGAAATGCAAACAAAATTCGGGTATTCCCCATATTGTGTTGAAATCGTGTAAATAAAAAGAGTTGGGTGTAGAACAAGAGAATTCTAAATGCCTTTGGACGCGCCAGAGTGATGAATAATCTAATTGCACTTTTCGGTGAGATCACCAGTTGCGATAATCCTTTGTAACCTCTACCTACTGTCACAATCATAAAGAGTTTTCATGATTCAAAATTTTTCATTATGAAGATGTTAATAGTTTATGTGACAAAAGATGATTCTCTGTTATCATAGAATGCTCTTTGAAATTGCTGCAAAAAATGCTTGTCTGTCATGTGGTGTACCACGAAATTCTCTCAGATAATTTCCATAGAAAATCCACATCCACTCACTTGACGGATTTCGAAATACGTAGTTTGATAGGTTCACCACCAATTCTCACAACACTTGAAATGAAAATCACGTCTTTTGGGATATTTTTCTCTAGCTCCAGTTTCAGCAGAGGCGCCCCAGGAACAGCAGCATCAGCAAAAACCATGATAAAATATTATTACATTATGTGACTTTAATCCAAGCAATTCCTTGGATTATTACTGTACGGTATGAAAACTCCCACACACACACACACATACCGTGCGAATTTTCCGAATCAAATGTGAATTGGGAAACTTTGCAACTCAGTATCTGCATCAGCTTCCGCAACGGCAATACGACAGTAGACAATTAGACATATAGACAGACAGACAGACAGATTCAAAGGATTTGTTAAGCAAAAGTTTTCCATTCCATTTGCAAGTTCGCATTCTACCAACACAGAGATTATACGAGCATGTTTACTGCAGCAGCATGTAACGCGCAATGAAGAACTAGAAGGATTAGGGATACTGCAGCTTCTCCGGCATCTCGAAAAGTTTTGCTTTCGTGTTGTACGTCGTTATTCCTGCGAAATTGTTTCGTCAAATTCAGATTTATGCATAGCGAGACCGAGGAGTGGGTGTGGGTGTGGGTGTGCTACTCCAGCTGAATAATTGCTTTGCTGCAATTGTTCTTGCCAACTGATTAAGGCATCTTCCCGTCTGTGGGATCTTCGATGTTTTCCGCAGATTTGTTGAGAGATCTGGAACTAAGCGGATCGCACTTGAAAATTCATTCAGGCGGATTTTAATGCAGTTTCGCAGCACAATTAACCATGCACACTACGTGACGAGATTCAATTCGAGCAATTAAAGTGGCAATAAAGCTGAAATGCTCACTATGATGATGGTGCATATTTGAGTGTGTGTGTGTGTGTGTGTGTGTGTGTGTGTGTGTGTGTGTGTGTGTGTGTGTGTGTGTGTGTGTGTGTGTGTGTGTGTGTGTGTGTGTGTGTGTGTGTGTGTGTGTGTGTGTGTGTGTGTGTGTGTGTGTGTGTGTGTGTGTGTGTGTGTGTGTGTGTGTGTGTGTGTGTGTGTGTGTGTCTGTGAGTAGGAACAATGAAGAACGAACGACGCCCGCAATGATAATGTGTAAAATGCAAATTGAAGGCTTTCCCGCAAAACTTGTTGTGGCCAACAACCTCTTGTCGCCGTCGTCATCGTTGGCGTACTCTACATATATGGAAAGATTGAGGCATCCCAAATAAACTGACATGTCGAGTTGGCCGTCCTAGCAAGACATGGAAAAGGACAATAGAAGAGGAAGCAAGATCCCAGGTGACCGAATGGCGTCTCTTGAAACGTCAGGCGTTAAATCGAGTTCGTTGGCGGGCGTTTGTAGAAGCCCTATGCTCCTCCGCGGAGTAAAGGAAAGAACGAAAGAAGATGACCAACGCTATAGGCCAACTAAAATATCCGGATCACTATCAAGCCCATTCAACATCTAAAACGGGCTCCGAAAATGGAATGGACTCGCCTGCGTCCTCTTCAACCTGGCGTTGGAGAAAGTGTTCTAAGACTCCGACGTAATGGCGAGAGGAACAATCCTCTATAAGTCCATTTAGATACTGGTTTTCGCAGACGACATTGACATCGTTGATAGAAACCAAAGAGCTGTGCAGGAAGCTTTGTGTGTGTGTGTGTGTGTGTGTGTGTGTGTGTGTGTGTGTGTGTGTGTGTGTGTGTGTGTGTGTGTGTGTGTGTCTGTGAGTAGGAACAATGAAGAACGAACGACGCCCGCAATGATAATGTGTAAAATGCAAATTGAAGGCTTTCCCGCAAAACTTGTTGTGGCCAACAACCTCTTGTCGCCGTCGTCATCGTTGGCGTACTCTACATATATGGAAAGATTGATGCAAGAACTTCATTCCCTTCAGTAGTATGCATGTCAAAAATAATGACACAGATATTCCATTAAATGAATATCGAAGATATACGTATTCCCCACTGGATAGTCGAAGGATGTTCGACTGTGAACTGAATCTTCTTCCAAATGCAGTTAGTGCTCTGGAATGCTGATTTTGTAAATCGAAGTTCTCAATTTATTATCGTTGACTAACGGTGGGGAAGGATGATGTTGGTAAAAGTCGAAGACAACTTTTACTTCTTTGTTTGTTTGTTTTTGTACTCAAATAGAGTATGGATCTTTCAGGAAGGCGTGGATCGTATAATTGTGTGGAGGATTTCTAAGTTTTCGTGTACAGTTAAATAGGAAAGCAACTTAAGCATTACGATACCAATTGAGAGTACCCAGCAAACATTTTACTCCATAAAAATCGTGGATAGAATATCGATTGACTATATGTATATAATTATTTACCCGCAAGGACTTTTTATTATGTTAAGCTGGTACTGTTAACGACTGAACGTAAGAATGTTGCGTACCGAGCAATGCAACAATCTTATAGAACGCGGGCACGCGAAGATCAATTTAAAGAGCTCAGAAGATTTGAAAAAACAGTTCACTGGCGAAAGAAAACAACCTGGGGGAAAAAAATTTGGCCCGGGATCTAGAACAGTACAGAGAGCAAGGACCGCACTAGGCGCGGATGTTCTACCAAAGAGTCCGTGGTGCACATACTGCAAAGACAAAGAGGGTAATCTGATCGCCGATCTCAAAGGCATCTTAGAGCACTTTCATTAGTTGCTAAATGGCCAGATAACTGAGAAATTAGAGGCTCCACCAATGACCGAAGACCATACAATGCTAGCGCCACCAAGCATAGACGAAGTTAGAAAAGCAGATGGGATCCCGTCGGAACTGATTAAAATAGGAGGACCCACATTACACCAACCAATAATTCATGATATAATAGTGCAAGTATGGGAGGCAGAAGCGATGCCAGAAGACTGGCAAAGAGGCATCCTATGCCCCATACATAAGAAGGAAGATATCACAAAATGCCGCAGTTATCGTGGTATAACGTATAAGATTTTCTCCTCTATTCTTTAAGACAGGATAGCTCCGTACGCCAATGTCATCATTGGTCCATACCAGTGTGACTTAATCCCAGGCAAATCAACAACTGATCAGATTTACACACTTAGGCAGGTGATGGAAAAATGTCTAGAGGTTAAAAACTCACTACACCATCTTTGTATAGACTTTAAAGGTGCCTATTATAGCATAGCCAAAGTAGAACTTTATAAAGCCATGAGAGAATTCGGCATCCCAAATAAACTGACATGTCGAGTTGGCCGTCCTAGCAAGACATGGAAAAGGACAATAGAAGAGGAAGCAAGATCCCAGGTGACCGAATGGCGTCTCTTGAAACGTCAGGCGTTAAATCGAGTTCGTTGGCGGGCGTTTGTAGAAGCCCTATGCTCCTCCGCGGAGTAAAGGAAAGAACGAAAGAAGATGACCAACGCTATAGGCCAACTAAAATATCCGGATCACTATCAAGCCCATTCAACATCTAAAACGGGCTCCGAAAATGGAATGGACTCGCCTGCGTCCTCTTCAACCTGGCGTTGGAGAAAGTGTTCTAAGACTCCGACGTAATGGCGAGAGGAACAATCCTCTATAAGTCCATTTAGATACTGGTTTTCGCAGACGACATTGACATCGTTGATAGAAACCAAAGAGCTGTGCAGGAAGCTTTCATTCAGATCGAGCAGGTGGCACCAAATCTGGCGCTGCACATAAATGAGAGCAAGACAAACAATATTGTGGCCATGTCGGCGAGTAGAAGATCCAACATTGGTCCCGCAATTAGTCCTTTGGGGTAGGATTTATGGAATAAGACAGCGAGGCCGGCCAAATCTACGCTGGAAGGAGGGCGTAGACCAGAACGCCCAGAGTTTAGGGATGCAAAACTGGATGACATCGACTTAAAATTAGGACAGGTCGAGGACTTTCTGCGGGAGGCCAGGACCGGACCCCGGATGTAGAGCCAAATATAATGATGATGATAGAAAAAATTTATAAAAAATATTCTCGCCCGTCTTATAATAGTATATTACATAACGAGCGAGGAAAGTGAAGTTTATCGTGCGAGTTAGAAGCTTGTTAGACCGATTAGGCTCAATGCAAAATTACTCTGGGAATGTGTGTTCGTTGTGACTGCAGTTTTATATGTTAACTCACTAGTGTGTATAACGGCTACTTTCGAGGCTAGGTTGTAATGTATGAAACAGTCACTTTCGTCTATGGGCGTGTGAAAAGTCTTTAAACTAATAATGCAAGACTTTTAAGGACATATATGACGAGATCTTCTCAAACTGCGTTTGATTCGAGCAACTTTAAAAATTTTTAAAAAATAAAATAACCATTCGTCAGTTTTTTTCATTAACCAACAACAATTCAATAAATCCTTTCTTACACTTTCAAAGGATATTTTGTACGTTTGCTTTTGCATACAAAATGCGATATTAATGTTGACATTATACTGATATCTGGGGGCGGTTGTGGTTGTGATGCTTGTCGTTTGGTGTAGTTTGGTTGTCAGCTGCATGCTGCGAAAAATTTCGTTTTCGTAGTTCACTGAATCCGTGAACACTCTCTGAGAAAGGGTACATTGAAAAGGCAAAATAAAACCTTAAATTTCAAATTCATGTGGTTAAAGGTGAGTGGATGGGAATTGGGCCAACCACCCACCGGAAGCGACGTGCACAACTTTTACACGTGAAACTCGATTTAAGCTTCAACGACCTACCGGAAAGCTGGGTCGGTTAGTGCTATTCATTTTAATGTTTCAATATATACTTACATGTAACCAGCGACAACAACAAGGACACCAACGACACAACAAAAACCAACAAGGAGCAAGGTGACCCAAGGTCCCTTCAGTAATTTACAATATCGCCGACACGATGTTTGCTAATATTTTATTGTAAAGCGAATGTTGAGCTTGATTTGTTGTTGGTTGTAAGAGCTGTGGTCATGGTGGTGGTTTGGTTAAGCGCTTGCTTTTTGGGTTTGTTTTACACGTTGAAAGAGGAAGAGTAATGTTTGCCTGTGGGAAATGGAGTTCATACAGTTAATTGAGATTGCGGTTTATCCTTCGCGGCACGGTACGCATTAACCATCAGTTCACTAATAAATGACATCTGATTATGTGCGACTTTAATTACATTCGGGTGTAATTGTGTGATCATTTTGTGTTTACATTTTTAGAGCAGGTCGCATCCACTGCTTAGTTGATTACAAGCAGTAAGTATAGTCCTGCGCTAAATGGGACAAACGAATTAAATTCAGGAATATTATCCATGTTGGAGTTATGTTCAGATTGCTGCTTTTCAGTTACCGGTGGATATGCCAAAATCAACAAGAAGCCAGTATACAGACAGTACATAATGACACCCATAGTTTATACACAATGTACAACGAGTCATAGAGATGGCAGCAAGTGATAATTGAGTGGTTTCGAATACGCGTTAAAAAATACCCAAAGCGACCTAGGCATCTCATTGAGGAGTCACCACTTGCAACCAGATGGATCACGTGTTGACAGACCACCGCCACAACCCGAACGTTCCGAGGAGCCGATAAAATATTTGCTTCTCTCTTACTTTGATCAGATGAAGCTCAATGCTGTACATTCGCTGCTATGCATGAATTGGCTTTTGATGGCATCCGAAAGTCGACTTAAACCACTATCTTGTTTTTATGGTGCCCCCAGTGCGGATGGCATCAACATATGAAAGACTACTTCTAGGAATCGGAGTTAACACGGCTGCACTTCGACACGAAGAGACCACAGAAACAACTATGGTCACAAAATAGAAAATTGGCCATAAATGAACAGAAAGTATATCCTGGTGGTGAGAAAAACTGGACCCGCCTAAAAGTACTATCATTAGAGTACGAATAATGACTCCATCTTAGGCAGTAGTCGTAAAGATCGAAACGACTTGTTCGATGATAAAAAGGTAATAGTATAGCTAGCAACTGAACGTAAGAATATGTTGCGTACAATCGCATGGAACGCGGGCACATAAGGAAGGATATAAAAAGCTCAGAAGAAAGAAAGAAGCCTTTAAATGGAAAAGTACAAAGATCGAGGACCACGCACTTGGAGCGGAAGTCCGAGGTAAGGCGGAATGTGCACTGCGTTTCACCCACTGCAATTATCGCAAATCAGGACCGATGTGAAGAGTAATTTCATGAGTTGCTAGTTGCCAGTTAACTGAGGAATTGAGGCTTGAGACTATGCTGCCGGGATCGAGAGTAGAAAAAGTTAACAAAGAGCAGGTGGCATCCCAGCGGATCTAATTAAATTCGCACTACACCAAGCAATTCATGAACTAATAGTGCAAGTATGAGAATCGAGTGTCGGTAGAGATTGGCGATTGAGCCCCGCGCTTACCCGGCTTTCGCCATTAAGCATACTCTTTTATTACATATCTTACTCAACAGGAGTGAATCCTTCTTTAATATCCCGTGGTGGCTTAACCAAGTATCAAACTTAATTATCAGACAATAAGATGCAGCGGTCACCACGGGGATGCAAGTATGAGAGGAAGGAACGATGCCAGAAGGCTAAATAAGAGACATCATGTGCACAATACATAACAAGAATGATAACGCATTTAGCATTTACGTTGGCGAGTACCGCGAATAAGATTTCTTACGCTAAGGAAATACTTAGTCCATACCAGTCCGGATTCACTCCAGGCAAATCAACAACTGATCACCTTTAGGCAGGCGAGTTTATAATACTCACTACAACATCTGTTTATAGACTAAAGCCACCTATGATAGCATAGTCAGAGTAAGCCTTCATAAAGTCGCGAGTGAATTCGCCATTCCAACTAAACCGATGCGGTTATGTAGGATTACCATGAACATGTAGCTACCAAAGATGCTCGAATCATTATAAACCCCTTTCCACATCTATAGCGTGTTCCGATTAGCCTGCATCCTCATCAACCTGACGTTGGAGAAAGTAATCCAAGACTGTGCTATCTGATATCTATTCTTTTCTAGTTTTGTCGGGATAACCCAAAATGGTTGAGGCTGCTTCTGTATACGCATTTACTGTTTTCTTCCATTTAGACTCTAGGGTTTGGGGCTATATCTCAGAGAGAGACTGTTGTAGGCGGGATACAGATTGCAGTCTTTCCGTGCTGCTACAGCAGGCTTTCTCGTTGTTTGACTTCTTGTGGTTGAGTGGACCGCGAGCTTCAATCGCACACTGCCAACCAAAAGGTTGTGGTCGCTGTAGACGTCGTTTGCTCTTCGGGCTCTAACGCCTAGGAACAATGATCGCCACTTGCGGCTTATAACGATGTGATCAATCTGGTTGTTGTACATGTGATCAGGAGAGGTCCAGCTGTAAATTTTGTAGGACAGTGTATATAGCAGATACTTTGAAATTTCCTACATTTCTATCGATGGAGATAGAAGTTGCATTGAGAACCTCCCTACAATATTCTTCAATGACGTGATGTTTAATTATATTGCCTTATTGATTTTTCATGAGGGCTTGCATTGTATTCATGAACAGGTTCATCTTTTGTAGGAATTTTTCAATAATTTGTTCTAAAGATATATAAGGTGATACGTTAGGAGTTCCCACTTTTGCTGGATTACATAAATGAGCCTTGAATCCTATACTGAACAATTCCCGACTTCAGTAACTAGTTGACGTCTTTCTTGAAAACCAACAACTTGACAGTAAATCGTACCGGATTCGTTTGTAGTACCACGCCTAACAAACGAAAAAGGCACGCACAACTATCGATTCGATAGGCCTATCAAAAATTCAGCTTCCAAAACTGAAAATACTCAAAAATCTTGTAAATTCCAAAAAATCAATGGGTTTCTTTACGGCAAAGATTGCGCCAAGGATGAGCGGAAGAGTTAGATTGAAATTAAGTTTGCCAGAGAAGAGAAAATCTCTTTTCAAAAGTGTTCTTTGACGATTCTCTGCAGTTACGAGTTTTACATAAAATTTGTTTTTTAACATTCCCCAAATTGCCTAAATGAATTACAGTCTTTTGATTAAGTAACACTTCAATTGCTGGCCCATATACCCTGTACTTATATGACAAGAGAATAAAGAGGCGGTAGTTTTGTAGATTCCCTCAAAATTGTCCGTTCTCGACATCCTGCAGCTTAGCGGATAGTAGGGTTTTGGCTTAAAGGTATATGTATAGGTGTTTTTTGTTCTTAGTTTTTGCAAGAGTCTTGCACTATTGCAGACATAGTCTTTCTCTTGGTCTTGCTTTTGCAAGAGAATATGAGAAGACTGCACAAGCAAGACCATTCGCTCATCAGTAATTTTGTCATCGTTTATTAGTGGAGCTTTTGAATTCTCAGCATGAAAATATTCAAAATATCGACGATTTCATTGAGACCAACGAGCAAAACACCGTCTTGTTAGACTCACGCTTCTAGGCCGGTTGTGAATGGATGACAATATAAACCACACAACTAATACAAAGTAATCGTCGCAATGCCTTCTGCATATGAACCACACAATAAATACAAAGTAATTATAACGCAACGAGGCGCGATCAGCGGACGTTTGTTTATGACATATATGCTTATTAAGCATAATAGCTAAGCGATCACTGATTGTTAAACGCTGTCGATCATTTACCCTCACAACGCATTGCGCTGATTGAGGATACAATAAAAGTACGGATATATAAATTAGGTCGTTTCTTTATGGTAATGAATATGTCACATAAGCAAATAGGCAAACGACCGAAAGCTCATATAGTATGCGAACTATTGCCCAAAGTACTAATGCAAAAATGCTGACAAGGCACAATACAATAGGGAGTATTGGTCAGAAGCGATACAGACTTGCGTACATTGGTAGATATTAGTATTGTAGTAATTTTATGTATTAATAGATATTCGTATTGTATTACTCACATGTATTAGAGTCTTCGGACTATAAATAAGAACCCGATTCAGAAGTTGACTACGATATAGACCGGGTAAGAGAACACATCAGAGGTTTTATTAGGCTTGCAAGCCTTAAGCGCTTAAGTTCTTTCAATCGAATTGAAAGTATATTCGAATCCCACCTTGGGTGCGCCTGCACTGCCAAAGGTATAAGACTGAGGCGTAATAGCCAGGACTAGTGGAGGGCCAATAAAGGAACATCGGTGGGCTCGTTGGGCCAATATAACCCAACTGTACACTGTACACTGTACGAATGGACTGTTCTAACCCAGGATCAAATTTTAAATATAGACCCTGAAACTTCAACACGACGGTTATGTCAATTTCTTTTTTTAAAGGAGAATATGTTACACAAATGGACATCCTTGAAATACTTCCAATGATCCTAACAACAATTTATTACTTAACACCCACTTGTTCTCCCACTACCCACACTGTAATAATCAACATTAACTACTTTCCACATTTTCTATGAATAATTCTTCTGCTGTCCAATTACTAAAAACTTTTAAAAGGCTTCTTCCATTCAGATAAACACAAAAGTAAAGAGAGAGAGAGAGAGCTGCCTTAATCCGCACTGTTCGCTACCACAAAAGGAAGTTTTGATAATCTGAGCTTGCAATTTATTTCAATTAAACAATTTGAGCCATTTTGTGCCCTAACAATAACTACAACAAGTACAGTCACAGTCACTGTAATGGCCACAGATCGGCACACAATTTGTCTTCATTTGTATTCATTTGGACATTTTATGATTGTCCATTTCACTACTGCATCACTACACTACACTACACTACGCTCGTACAAAGCAGACACAAAATGTAATTCGAGTTATTTTAAGTCAGCTCAAGACATAGTACTCGGATGACTTTGTGCATTTGTTGCACTTCTTCATTCGAAGATGAAACAAAGCCAAATATCCTTCAGAAGGGATCTCTTTGTCATCTAAGGCATCTTTGCCCCAGCATTCTATCGTTGGATGGCAATGTGTAAGGGTCTGAGATTATCCAAAGTTACATGAAATACGCAGATGTTCTAAAGTGAGTGTGAGCGTGTGTGTGTGTATGTGTATGTGATACATTCGGATAACAGAGGACACTGCATGTCATGCCAATGTCTCTATTGTTTCAGAAATTTCCCACTATGACATTTTCGGGATTTAATTTGCATATAAAATGTTGCTGATTTCGTTACAAGAGAGCATGATGGAAACGGGTTGGACGGGGCGGCGGGTATTTGCATTCTTCCCAGCTTCCCAGCAACGGGAAAGAATACAGTAAGTTTTAGTTATGTAGTTCCTGATATTTTTCCGAAGTTCTAAAGCACAAAATCCTTTTAAGGTTGTTTTTGTTTCATTTTTGGATCAGTACGAAATTTTTAATCTAATTGCCATCCTTCCAGCAAAAATCTCACCACTGGTGCACATGTCATCTAGTCAGGAATCCATAAACTTGATGGGTGTGCTTAGCTGTCGTATCGCATAAATCCTATCACAAAGGACTTTCCGAGCAATTTCCTCTCTGGTCATGTGAGATAAGATATGTCCCCTTTAAACCGAAGACTACCGAGTTCTATTTTTTCACGATATTAAGATTGCAATAGCATTCTTGGGTCTGAAGAGTCTCCAGAATCGTCCTTCCTTACATACAGATTCAAGAATTCTCCCTAAGACTTTCCTCTCATTCACGGTTAACATTTTAGGTACATTAGCTGAGCGACCAAGTTTGGAATCCTTTTACGAAACACTCCGTGCCACTTGTTTATGTTTAAAGACAGGTTTTTTTTTTGAAAATTTCGCGATACCTGCAAAGCCATTTAATAATTTAAGAAAAATGATATATATAGCTCTTGTTTTAAAAAGAATATCAAGATACGGTTGAAATTGTTTACTTTTATGATATTGAAGTGAAACTTTTTTACGGAGAGGGGCTAAAGTTGTCCACAGACCCGGTTAAACCGGTCCGTTGGGAAAGACAACTCCCGTGGTACCAAAGGCTATCTTGATGAGATCTAGTATCAATGATCTCTGTTTGTTCAGATATGAGTGCCTTTGCGGTTGCAATGCAGACCCTTGCAGCACATTCGTCAGGAACTTCGAAACACATAATTTACTATTAAGACCCTAAAGCAAGCACCACCAAGTAGTCCTAGGCCGACTACTATTATATTACTATTCTAGACTCTCCACCGCTCAAATTGTGTTAGAATGAGCCACTAAATACGAAGCGTCGTCCCATTAAAATCGCTCTCCAAGCCCATTCTGGGTCGCTAAAGTCCTGAGTATACTCTAAGTACCCGCGGCCCTTTTATTTATCTTCCGACGTAAAGCCCCGCACCACACCCATATATAGTTTAAGAATGTAGCCGGACCCAACCACGGTGTCGTAGCCCTGACTGGGGTCCCATCATGGCGTTCACATCATGCGGGACATAGAGATGTCTTGGATTAACGTGAACACCGCCAACAACTATAATTCCACGGTCCTCTTCAGACGCGGATTGTGCCAGTATTAACTCAATGGTTAGAGCAGGAACTACCAATATCCTTGCCGATCTTTGTTTTTCGACAACCGCTTGAGATATGCAACTCCACAGAGAACGCATCATCGCACCGGTAACATCAGCTAGGTCTTTGATGTGCCAAATATTTTGATAACACCAGGCCTTCAGCTGATGTTACCATGCTTGCGCTCGACCCGCATTTGGGTAGTAAACCAACATCCACTAAGGTGAAGGTATCTCACTGACAGTGATGCCGTGAACTGAGTGTGCGGGGTTTTGAAAGGCTAGCAAGAACTGTTTTGACAACACTTCTTTGTGTTACCTGGCGGAGAGCTTGGACGTTTCGTAATGAAGATGATCGGTGTTGGTTATGGAGTGGCACCCAGTGACATTGTAGTATTTTATGCCTCAATTAAATTTCTGGTCGTAGGCGAATTTGACGCGGCGATGGTGGGCATTAGAATAATTTCTAGCTCGTTTGAAATGTATTCTGCTATACTCTCTAATCCTCTTATTCTGTCCAGTGTTCCCATCGTAAATATGCTTTATTATCGGGAAATCCCCTCTTTGAATTCTCCCTCGACGTATTACGATATTTTATAGTACATTCTAGAGGAATTCGATTAACGCAACTTAAGTCGTTCATGTTTGGTTAAGCTTTTAATGTGCCTTTGATTTTAAAATTGCGATTTTTTCGATTGAATGATATTTGATTCTATGATTGTTTGATTGATAGATTGATAGATTTTTGTTGTGTATTGAAAATGAGTAAAAGATAGCGTGGGGTGGGAATTTGAGATCGGGAGGCCAGAACCAGACCCCGGTTGTAGAGCCGAATATGATGATGGCGAATATTTGCAAATGGAATAGAAAACCAGTGGGAATACTTCTAACTTGGCAGATCTATTGGTAAAACAAACAAAAATGTTTTTTTTAGAAATATGACATAGAGCTTGTAGCATTTTAATTAGATTTGGAAACTATCCATAATATCGATAGCTTATCTCGGTTGTTTTTAATAAAACATTGATACTATCGATGCTTAACATACCCTATCGGACACATCAACTAAATACAAAATCCATATAACCATCAGATATAGTTTCGAATTCATTATTGTTTGATGACCGTTTTTGCTCTGACACCATTAGCGCCGCTAGATTCCCTGCGTCCCGCCAGCAATCGACTTCTCATAGACCGTATAGAAAGAGGAATGTTCTGTTCCTGAAACAAATAAATCAGGTAACTACACAAAAATGAAAGTCATTTATTTATGAAACAAATTGAGAACCAAATAACAAAATATATAAGTACACTAGTGTGTGTGTGTATGTGTGTTAATGTGTTTGTGTGTGTTTGTGTCTGTTTGTGTGCATACATTACGCGTTCACGTTTCCGTACGACTAGATGCATCTTATATAACTACAAGTTAATACTTAATTACTAACAATAATCATAAAAACTAAATATTTAAATTAAAACGCAAGTCTAACGGTAGATCATTTATTTGGCGCGCCAATGATGGCTTAACTATGGGCAATGGTAGATCATCGGTGCCATCATCATCATCATCATCATCGAATTCTGTTGAGCATTGCCCTTTTTTCACTTTGGTTGTATCACTAGATGTACGATATTTATCCCAAAACTCTTGCGGCTGGGCATATTGTACAAGATTCGGAAAACGTCGCATAATCGCAATTGCCAAACAATTGACAGACTTCTCAATGGATGGGTCGCTATCTCGAGTGTTTTGTAGAATGATTGGAAGGACTGTAAGTGATTTCTCGACAACAATTAACTGAGGGGAAGGTGAAAGAAAGTGAGTTTTTACAGATAAGTGAATAAAAAAACAAAAGATCAATAAATGCATACAGCATCCGCCATTGTAACTTCACGTCGCCGTCCTTTACCCTTTGCAGATGCCTGGGTAGAGCCAGAAGTTGGAGGCGTTTCATTTGCAATCTCAACAGTCTCAGCTTCCTGATGCTCGGAATCTTTTTCGCTATTGCCAATTGTCGATTTTTTCTCTTTTGTTATCTTACAAATACGTCTGAGAATAAACAGGACGTCGGTAACCAGGGAAATTCCCTCGGGAGTTTTTATCGATGAATCGGTTTGGCTTTTTTCTGAAATTAAAGCGTCACTTGGGATGAACAACTGCAATTCGGCTTACTAACCTGCTAAAACCTTCAAATTGTCAAAAGTTAAAATCAACGGAATTTCCTCAATGTGATGCATTAGATGATTGTAGAGCGCGTACCGCTTGCGGCGGTTATCGTTGCCCTTTAGAGGAGATTTTATGGCAGTTTCAGCAAAAGTATCCAAGTCTTCACAGTTCTGCCAATGATTTGAAAACAATTAATTATAAGTTATATAAGAAATTCAAGCACTCACAGCATATTCATTGAGTACAAAGGGACACTCGATTATACACTTCTGGAAGAGAGTTGAATTTTTCGTGCTCAGGTACTCAGTGAAAAATTGAATTGCTTTTTCGGACAGATCCTTGTCATCGTCGAGAATCACAGCTAGTAGGGCAAGCAATAGCGTTCCACGCAATTTTAAATGATCCTGCAGAACAAGTTCAGTGACGCACTTAAATGTGGCCTTGCGATTTACAACGTACATCGAGGAGAGTTTCGCTAAAATTTCATCCATTATCAGTTCGACAGTCTGCATGTGTTTCTTTGACAAGTCAGTCGCTGCAATAATTGTCGTATCTACAATTCCAGGATGTTCCATTGACTTCAGTATTCGTCCGTATAACATGCAAGTGGTGCTTACATCGACAGGGTCTCGCATGGCTAGTCGTCCCGAAACGATTATCATTGTATTGAGTTTCTGTATAATTTCGAAACTAAATTTCGTCTGGGGAATTGTGATGTATTCATTTATGCAACTGTGAATGTAACTAACAATTCTGCGATTTGGACGGCGTTGTAGAGTCACATTCACCACCGAATAGGCATGTAAGTACGATGTACACAATGGTGTTGGCCTATTGTGTGAGCTTGCCGATTCTATTTCAGACAATATCTTTTTTTCCAGATGTTTATTCAGATCGGTAACCCAATAGTCAGTCGATAGTGATTTGTGTTTTGGTTTCGCAGATGATTGCATGTACGATTGACGACAACGGTCAACACCAACGACAAACTCAAAGACTTTAGACACGATCGGCGGTTGGATGCTTCCAGCATGGAATTTGTTCAGCATGTGGTTGAAGATGTAATTCAGCGCCGTTGGTGAGAAGTGTTGGATGCTTGCGCAGAGCACTTCGATGGCAATTGAGCTTTCATTGATCAAGCTCTGTGCAAGGGGAGGTGATTTTAGATTGCGATGAATTGAAAATAAAAAATTTCTTCTACTCACTTTTGATTCCAACCACAGATATTTTTCTATTATCGCATCAGGTTCCTTACTTTTAATCTTCCCGGCTATAAAATTCAAAAGCACCCACGCCTCCATGCAGTACCAAGTGGTTGTATGCGATTCAATTGTGCTGAACATTTGCGCGCTGAAAAGTTGGCGGGAGAGAAGGGTTCATTACTTCGAATACCTGCTACACTGAAAATGATGATGGTAACTTTAGACCAAAACTAGCCACTTACTTTAGCATTTGTGGCTTTAATCGCTTTTGAAAGCAATATTGCAGATACGGTCGAAGCTGTGCCTCCAAAAGCGTCCGAATAATCATCCACGGCATAAAATGTTCCGCCAATTTTGTTTGCTCTTTGGTTCGCACGTTTGAAAAAACTTTAGAACAGAAGCACTGGAAAAGAATGTTGCCAATTAGATTTTTTGATAATTTTCTCTTCTTCCAACCCACCTCCATTGCATGTTCTATATTCTTGGGATCTTCATCGTTGCACATTGGCGCGATAACTGTACACCACACCAATATCACCGGATAACAATTTGGATAATATTGCATCACTGAATCGACCATTAAAAGAGTTTGCTTGCGCACGATAGCCGAAACCTCGTTTGCCAATCGGGAAGTTTCCTAAAGGTGAAGAGCGATGAAAAATTTACAGAGAAACAATTTCTAAATCAAACCTCAACAAAATTTGTGTTATATATCACAAGCGGGTTTAGCTTCGCAATTGAATGAATAAGAATCACTCCCGCCCGTCTTATGTACGCGATGTTATTCCGATACAAATGGCCGTAAATGTACTCGGGCATATGCAGTACAGCATCTTCAACAACTTCCCATCCTAGAAATAATTGCGTCGGTATAACGACATTTGGTTTGCGGTACCGAATCTCAGATCGGCTGAGATACGGTTCTTTCGGGAGGACTACTTCTTTCGCTGAAAACTGTGCGTAACGCAGACCCTCCGTTAGAATGTGTTTCGCAGCCAGCGATCCTCTTTCGAGTGTTTGATGTATTGTCTGTGCTGCTTTGAATTTTATTTGATTGCTATTATCCTGTATGCTGAGGATTAGTTCTTTGATGAGGAGAATCTCCCGTGGCATTGTCAGAACTGTCTGACGAAACATCTCCCAATCGGTATTCGACTCGAGCAGAAGCATTTTTGCTATTAAATCAATTGAACGTGCACGTATTCCAACATCCATGTCGTAGATAGCCTCACACAAGAGTTTCTCGCAAGACACATTGCATTGCAAAAATAGCGCCGCATCATATTTTGCAGCATACTCCAAAGCGCGTTGTATTTGGTCGTTTTTCCACTGTTTTCATAAAACAAAGGAGAGAACAATTACTGCAATTCACCAATCTCACCCTCATTTCGAATGGCCCTCCTGTTTTACTTACCTGCCCGTTGGGGTTAGTAATAACCCACTCGATGTAGTAGCCCAAGATTTTCGGTAGAATGTCCGGATGTTTCTCTATGCATTTGATAAACCAATCGGAAATGTGGTCGAATTCCGAACCACCGGTAACGGCACCACTGCCGCTATTGCACTTTGGCCTAGGCGGGTGTGTGTGTAGGACCAGAGTCATATACAAGATCTTCATCAGTGTTTCCTCCACGTCTCCGTTGTGCTCATGCAGCATTTCGTCTAGGATTTCGAAAGATTTACGATGAAGTCTAGCTGAATCTGCAAACAACAAAAAAATGTATTTGCTTCACATGGATCTATGTGTTATTGAACTAACATGTACTCGCATATCCTTGCACATAGTTGTGGTGGTGCATTTCAATCACTTCCCGCAGGATACTGTTGCGAACATCTGTGCACTTGTCGAAATGGACATTGCGCAACAAATATTTTATGCCCTCACATAGACTCGCAAAGCTCACCCAAATCTCGGTGGAATGTTGTTTGGTCAAATGCTTGACAAATTCCGGATCCTGGATTTTGTCAATAATAGTGAACACTTGTAGAGCGTGTACAATGATGGCCTCTTCGAAAATGTGGAACCCCTTTGCTCCAGGAACTGTCAGTGTCAGGAAATAAGTGCGCGCAGCTGCTACTGCGATCTGTGTGTATGTGCGACAGGTGATATCAAGCGAATGGAGCCCAACAAGAGCATATATAAATGCAAGGTACTGTTCTCTCGGCGCCACTTGAATCAATTCGTTCCAGTTCGTTGTGGATATGAGGACACTTTCACAAAGGTTGCACAGGATCGTTGAGAGTTCCTGAAGAGTCGGAATGAGCTCAACTTCAGCATCAATTGCACGGCGGACGAATGGAAGATCGCAAACTGTACGGCAACCGTCAGTTGGACCATTCTCACCAATGTTTGAATGAGTGTTCCCTTCGTAGAGCTCCTTAATTTCTTCCAAAGTCACATTCTCATCGTAGAACTTCTTCAGTTTTTCCAACGCAGTTACTACGGGCTCCATCGCAGGTACGCCAATTCGGTTTGCCTAACAGTTTATTAAACAAGACGCCTTTTTAATGATCTTTTTTTGAATTTCTTGAGTGTGTGGGTGCACTGTGCGGACGCAAAATAAAAATACATTTTCAGTATAAATTCAACGCTGGCTACTTAGCTGGCTTGTTGCGCTGTTATTTTGTATAAATTCACAATAGTTACAGGAGCAAACAATCGCGTTCGATGATTTAGTGAATTATTGAAGTGTTTGTTTTGTATTCTTTCATAGAAATCGGAGATAACAAATTTCTTTGTTAGCTGTTTTTATTTTAATTCGAATTGGGAATTACAACAACAATTGCACTGTCGAATTACTTCTTTGGAATTTGAAAATCTGCTCTTTGGCTGGTTTTGGATGGTTTGACATTCGAATTCGGATACGGATTCCAGTTAAATTCCAGCTGTTATTACATTTGATAAATTCGATAATATTCTTCTCTTATCAGATCTGTAAACAATTATCTCCTGCTTTATTTTTTATTATCGGAGAAAAATTTTATTTCTCACCTGATGCTCCATAGTAGTCGACTTGTTACATGTTAAAGGAAACAAACAACTACAGCTGTCAAAAAACATTCTGAATATTTTTTCAGAGTAAAAAGATCATATTCGAGTATTATCGGAGTATAAAAAAAAGCAACAATGCAGAAACAAACCACTACAGCTGACAAAAAAGATTCTGTATATTTTTTCAGAGTAAAAAGATCATATCCGAGAATTATTTGTATTAAATAAAAAACTACTCAGAGAAATAAAATGTTTAAGGCGACACACAACTACAGCTGGCAAAAATCGTTCTGTATATTTTTTTTTTCGGAATAAAAAGATTAAATAGAAGATTTATCGGAGTACCTATATCCTATATATTTATTACTTCAGTGTAATAAGATTATATCTGAGAATTATCGGAGTGTAAAAAACAGGATTTTTAAGTAATAATTTTTAATGTTTTTAATGTTATTTATAAAACTGTAACTAAAATAATAAAAATATTAAAAATGTTCATATATTATGCTGCTACATTCATTTAAATGACGCGACCAGCGCCGAACTTTTGCGGTTTTAGTCACTACGTATTTGTAATTTTGTCAATACAAATTTCGTTGCTTACATATAATATTAAATTTAATTAATAAAAATAACAGTTTTATATAAAAAAAATATAAACATTTTTGAATATTCAAAAACACCTAAAAAGTCAACAAGTATAAACAACAACAAAATATACATTCGAAATAATGAGATTGGGCCATAGTCTTAGTTCGATAAATTTTTTGTCGTACATGTTTACATAATTGCGATATGTCGAAATTACGACTTTGAGGATTTCAAGTTATCGTAAGTCTAAAGTCAAAATACGACAGATACTATGACTGTCAAGTTAACACCCGCCCACTGACGCCACGCCCACCCACCCACTTTTGCTCCTTAGCGCCACATATCAAGTCCAAATTTTTCCAACGACTTTCTTTTTATTTAAATATTATGTGGTGTGAATTTAAGCCAAATCAATCCAGAAATAAGAATTTTAAAAAAATACCCCAGCACCACCTAACACAAAAAAAAAACAATCCGGAGCATCACACGAACATATGGTGTGAGTATAAGTTGGAAAGATTTAGTGGTTCAGCCGTGATAGTCAGACATACATACGCACCAATGTTTTTATATATTAAGACTATAATTTTTATTAATTAAATTAAATTTAATATAATTTTATGGAAGCAACGAAATTTATTTTAACAAAATTACAAATACGTACAAATTTGTATTAAAAAAATCGCAAAAAGGTCTGCGCTGCTCGCGTCTAAATATTTTTGTTTTATTTTAGTAATAATCTTATAAAAAACATTAAAAAGTTTAAAAATTAGTACTTAAAGGTTAAATACACGTTGATTACAAACAAAAATAATCATTTTTATTACAGTTATTTCCCAACAGCAATTCAACAATTCGAAAATACTACTAAAGCTTTATTTTAGTTGCCGTAGAATAAGGAATTACAAAAACAATTGCATTGTTATTCCTTCTTTGGAATAAGAAAATCTGCTGTTTTGATCGTTTTCAAATTCTAATTCCTTATTCCTCAGCAAAAAAAATACACCTCTAGTCGTATGACTCAACAATGCGTTTAGTTGAAATGTCGAAAAATGTGACGTCATTCGAAAGTCGAAATTTGTACATAATCGCCCGCCACAAGTCCATGCAATTATCCACTGAGCACTGACTTGGTTGTGCTAGTTCACAATAACGAAAATGTGAAATTAAGTCACAATGATTACGCTGAATTCGAGTTCAATTAAATTTGGATTATTACTGATTATGGCAAAAACAAATAAAAACCAAGAGAACAGATATATCTCAATCCGAGAAATTTTTTTCCAATTGTATGAATGATTTAAAATAATTTGCTATCCTGTACTTAATAGCAATTTACAGCAGTTTTTATATGGTAGGGGCTAAAATATTCAAGCTTTACACTGTTAGTGCGCTGTAGTTTTATTAAACGTTTATTCTTTGTTAATACCAGAGTATGGATTGTCATTGTCGCATTAAAAAAAACTAACATCTAATTGAGTAAGCCGCATATGCGTTTATCAAACATTAGAGTAGAGTTAATATTATCTGACGGTAATACAGTCTTGCGTGTCATTTAAAACTGTTAAAGGAAATTCCTTGTTAAAAAGGCAATGGACGTTTGAACCTTTATAACAAGTTCCCTGTAATTGAGTTAGAGAAATGTGCATTTATTAAACAGTAAAATTGAATTATTGTTCTTGTCGGTATTACAGTGTCGATATTTTTATATAAACCCCGTTTTCATTAGAAGTTTAGCAGTCGATTCAAACATTATGAAAATGCCAAATTTCCTGTTAAAAGGCCATAGAGTAGTAATTAATTAAGTTAGTCCTTCAAAAATAATAGTTTTTACCCTGGATGACCTGTGTGATGAGTCGCTTTCTTTTAAAGTTTACATTTAGATCTTTTGTCGTAGTCGTCAATCATATACACATACTACTATGACAACATTCGCTTCAGTTGGCTATACTCTGCTCTTTATATCCTCCTTCTTCATCCCCGAGGAGCTATTTGAGGCCAACGGCATATATGTATATTACGTAAAATTTTTATGATCCCATTTTAGTGCGAGGAATCCCTTGTTTTTCCCTTAACTCTGCAATCTTTTGAGATTGCTGCGTACACACATAATACGCTCGTATATATTGTTGTTGACTCGAAAGAAGAGCGGGGCGGGGTGTTATTTTCTTCTGTATGAAGGGAGTAAGTAGTATATATCGGTGGGTCTTTAGCTGACGACTTTGTTTTGATCATGACTTGCATTTTGAACATTTCAAAGATGGAGATGACAAAAAAAGACACCAACTCTGCAATATTTCGCTGCTGTCGTCTCTTGACTGTGGGATGCATGATTTTCCTTTCTCCCTGTTTTGGGATTAGTCTTTTCCCCTATTTTGAACTTTAACTGTATTTTTGATGATTTTGTTTTTTTTTCTGCATAGAACTTCAGATCAAAATGATGCGACACAAGAGGATTTATTATTCCGTTGACTTTTGTGTTTGATGATTCAGTTTTGATTTTTCCTCCTTTGGACGTGTCTTTTTTGTAACCAGGATATTGAGAGTTTTGGATTTGAGAGTATAGGGTAAGATTTATAAGCTGTTCGAAAGTAGCACACGAGGGTATTGCTTTGTGGAGATTTTTCTTTTATTTTTGTTTTTACTTGTAAATAGTAACGTTGTAAGTAATATCTTAAGAAAGTAGCAGCTGGTTCAAGAAATTCCATTCAGACTCTATAAGGAACGCGTGTTACATTCTTTCAATGTAGTTAATAGCAGGTTGTCTTCTCCAAAGCTCTTTCGTCCACCCACTTGTTTTCTCCTCAATTTGTCACCAAATCTTATCTAATATTTTTTGTACATAAACTCATTACAAAGGGAGAACTCCCAGATTGACTTGCGCCACGGCAATAAGGTGGCATATGCCCTTTATTAAAATTTAAAACTCGAAGGAATGTAATTCACAATATATCACATTCCTCACGTTTGTAGCCGGTTTCAATTTATTTTCGCAGAATTCTCCCTGAATTACTAAAAAAGCAATAGGGAAAAACGAACACGAAGCTAAAACAACGCGAGTGCAAATGCTGTAATCAATAGATCATGGTCAGGGAAAAGTACTAAAAAACCCTAACCAAGAAAATATTACAAATAAAAAAATAAAAAATATGAGAAAAGTAAGTAAATCCAGTTTTGGATCCACTATTGATGAATTCGGACCTTCAGGAACTTTTCGTTTCGTGAAACACGGTGTCAACCAATTGATTCCACATCGATGTCCCTGTCGAAAAAAAAGGAGGATGTCGTGCTCTACGTATATATACATAAGCAAATATATAAGAGTAAAAAGTTTTGATTATATTGAGTTCTTAATATTTTGTATTAATTACATGATATTTAAATATATAAATATAATAATTATATTAACCGTTGAAAATGATGCACAACACCAAAATATCAGAACAATAAAAATATATTTTTATATAAAAAAAATATATAAGGTCTATAATTTAGCCATCTTATGCCCTCAGAAGACACTCAACGGACTCCGAAGGACCATCAAAAGATCCTCAAAAGACCCAAAAAGGACCCACAAAAAACCCCATAAAAATCCCACAAAACACTTCTAGTGTGGAAAAATTAAATTATTATTTCGCACTTTCGTAACACTTTCAAATTTACCCCTACTAAACTTAAAAAGAGTATAACCACAAAAAATAGAAGTTTATTAAATTTTTTCGGTTATTGCACATTTTAAATGGACTTTTAGTAATAAGCTCATATAAAAATAATTTTTCTTATTTCCCAAAAAATCTAATAAGATATTATTTTTATTTATACATAAATTTATAATAAATTAATAATAATAATAAGTTTAGTTTTCTAAACTTTATAGAACAACATTATAAGTAATATTTGAACATTTGAACAGAATTTTATTTCGAATGTTGGTGGTGGACTGTCAAAATAAACGAATGACAGCTATCAAGAAGCCATTGCAATTAATTGAAAACAGTGAGAGAAAGCTGAGTTGGATCTGTGCTGCTGCGCTTTTGAGTTAAATAAAATACGAGGAAAATCAAAAAAAGAATTTATTTGCGATAAAATTTCATTTATTTGGTGCAAAACATAATTAATTAAGGCCAGTTGTACTATTTGCGTGTGGCACTACAGGAGAATCGAAGAAAACCCTCTAAAATGTTATCTCGGTAAAATTTTCAATTTCATGTTTGACGTAAGTTTTTCTTTGCTTGCTCCTTTATCCGTGCAGGCAGCTGGCAGCGACCGCGGCAGCACTCGATTGTTCGTTCGGTCGAAGAATTACGATTTCAACTTTATACTTTAGGCGATAAGCTGGGGGATTTCGTTGGTTTTGGAGTGCGAATTAATTAAATTAATTTGTAAACGTGATTTGGCGATTATTATATTGATTTGCATTTTGCTATTGTGTTGTGTGCGAAAAAATAGGGAAAAAACCAATAAGAAGTGGTCACCTGGTTCGTTCGCACATACGTGGATCTGGCACTGTTGTGAGTGCGGGTGGTGGTCAATGTTGGCAGTGGCCCCAAGAAATGTTGGTTTTCCTTTTTTTTTCTTCCATTACTTTCTTAGTTTTCTTTTTTTATTCTTTGGCTTATCGCTTGTAGAAAATGTTAGCCAATAGATAAGATTGCGGCGGCAAACAATTGCAGTACTAAGCCAGTTAAGCACAATAATTATTTTTATCTTTTACTGGAAGAAAATAGATATGGGTCTGTTATCAGCTACTATGGAGAACTTGGCGACAATTTATTTATTACGTTTTTATGTTGTCATAATCTGGACATCCGCTGTACTGAAGCTGCAATTTTCTTAAGTCGCATTTCGCTCTTCACAAACCAATGACCAAACCAGCACTTCGTCTATTATTGTATCAAGAACATTTTTTTTAATTGCACATAAAACATAGTAAAGTCTGAATCACTAAAATCATAATACTTTCTATATTTATTTCTAGAACTCTTAGGTGAAAGATATTTATTGCAGTAAAGCAGCAAGCAAAAGCAGACAACAAAAACAAATCACGCAGAACAATTGTAACGAAACCCCCTCCCCCTTCCCACACTATTGAACACAGAAACAACAATACCAGGTCATTTGTTTACTGTTCCACACTCGCTGCTGGCTGTTTGCAAGTGTGCGTGTGTAATTGTGTACAGTGGTGACGTTGGAGCAAGTCATGGCCGAAGGAAACGTAACTGCTATTATGACTTCATCGACAGGACACACTGAATATAGTGGAGGAGGAGGTGGTGGTGTTGGTGCTGGTGCTGGTCACTCACAAAACCAAGGATACCATCAGTTGAGTGTAACAAGTAAGTGCGATTTTCCTTTGCCACCACATATCGGTCAATCGTAATCAATCGATTTCTCTTCAACGAATATTCCAGTCGAAGAAGCCTCCCTTCGCAACACGGGATTTTTAAAGCCAAATCCATATGTTGAATTGCTGATCGATAACAAGAGTAAACGTAAAACAGACGTCGTAAAGAACACCTATTTGCCCAAATGGAATGAGGAGTTTACTGTTTTGGTGAGTTGAATGCGTGTCTGGGTGGGTACCTACCGTACCCGAAAATTGTCTCTTTCCAATTGCTGGGTACAGTTAAGATTTCTCCCTCGTGGTTTCTGTTTGATTTAATTTTGTTGAGGGCAATAGCAGCCATTTATTCGGCTTATTACAAGCTAAAACTAAAAACAGCATTGAATACTTAAAAACTAAGACTTAAAACTAACACTTAAAGCTAAAGGGAATGGTGAAGGAGATCAGGAGGCTAAAGGTGGTTAAAATCGAAAATCCGTAAGGTTTAAGTTAACCTTTCGCAGCATATGGGAAATTGGTTCGTAAGAGTTTGTGCGGTGTGTGGGTATATAGAAGAAAGGTGGGTACGGCGGCTCTAATGAGCGAAGAGGATCCTGTTCGGAAAGTGCTTTGCGGTAGGATTTATGAAACACGACAGCGAGGCCGGCCAAGCCTACGCTGGAAGCATGGCGTAGACGAGGACGCCCAGAGTTTAGGGATGCCAAACTGGATGACATCGGCTCGAAATCGAGACCTGTGGAGAGATGTTTTGCGGGAGGGTAGAACCGGGCCCCAGTTTTAGAGCAAATATGATGATGATGAATGCGAAGAATACGATAAAATCAGATTCCAGTAAATTTTGGGATTTCATAAAAACAAAAGAAGAAATAATATTGATATTCCATCATCAGGCTTGCAGCGGAAACGATGTAACCAATCTATTCGCATTGTTCTTCAAAAGTATTTTTGATACTGATACGGATGTGTCCTCTACGCCTATGAACCACACAGAAGAACTTCAAACCAACCATGATGTCAATTTGTCAGAGCTATACGTGAAATTTGATGAAGTCTTTGCACATTTAAGAAAACTAGATGCTGGACCAGATGGAATACCCAATCGTTTTCTTAAAAATTGTGCTGTTGGACTTACTGAACCAATCACTCATATATTTGACAAATCACTAGAATCATGGAACCTTCCCAACAGCATGGAAAATATCGTTTATAACCATACCATACATAAAGCTGGCTCTAGATGGGACGTAACCAACTATAGACCGGTTTGTATCCAGTCATCCATCTCTAAAAAAGTCATCTTACCGCCGTTAACATTTGCATTTAAAAACACGATATCAACTAAACAACACGGCTTCATCGGTGGTAGATCCACTGCAACAAACTTCTACCTGTACATCAACTATGTCTTAGAAACAATGAACTAAGGTATAGATACTTATATAATATACACAGACTTCAGTAAGGCCTTCGACACGGTTGACCACGAGACTTTAATAAACAAATTGAATCATTATGGACTGAGGGGCAAGATCTTGGAATGGTTTCGTTCGTATTTATCAGGCAGATACCTGCAGTTTCGAGTAAATGGTTACATATCGGATGATATCTGGTGTCCCACAAGGTTCTTTTCAACATCTTCATAAACAACATTGGAGATAAACTTAAGTCGGATTACCTACTAGACGAAGATGACATGAAAATCTTCAGCAAGAAGGAAGACAGTGTCAAGGACATCAACATCCTTCAACAGGACATTAACGAACTCAGCAGATGATGCACAACAAATAAACTCAAGCTGAACATAGGTAAATGTGTAGTAATGTCTTTCTCGCGCTCTAATAATCGATTACCAGTGGAGTATTACCTCAACAAACACCAACTATCAGAGGTTACCACCGATAAAGACTTGGGCATGATAGTAGATAACAAATTAAATTTTTCAAAACATGTGGCTAAAATAACTTCGCAAACCTGGCTTAAGATCACACAGGCTACTAAATGTAGTAATGTCAACCAAAAACTATGTACACCACAGGACAAGGAACAGAATAGCAAATCTGGTCAATGAATACTGCATGGATATCAACTTCTTCGGGGAGTTACCACCAACATTTCTCTCAAGAAATTGTAACTTTATTAGTATATAGCCGACTGGCGCTATTGAAACAAAATAAAAATAAAGAAAAAAAACATCGGAGATTGTGGGTAATCCAGCAGCTGTTATGCTTCCTATTTATATACAGATAGAGAATCAATTTTGCTTAAATGTGTTTGCTCACGATTTGCAATGTAATTAGCTACAAAGATAAATATTATAGTTGTTAAGTGAATTTGTAAACAACAAATCGTAAAAATTGGAAAGATAACAAGCTGCAGTATAATGCAATGCTCTGTCTTAAGTTAATTGATGACCAACAGTCGTTAACTTTTATATTGTAGTCCTAATAATTATTTTTTTCTCCCATAGATAACTCCAAACTCAGTGCTGCACTTTAAAGTGCTCGACCATTCGAGCTTTCGCAAAGATGCTATGCTCGGTGAACGATCTGTGAATTTATCTCACATTCTCGATCATTACAATGGACGCTGTGAATTCCTTGAGCTTAGCATGGATCTTGTGGTTACATCAAAGTCCGATAATCGTCAATCGAAAAGCGGCGAACTGGTTGCCATCCTAAATGGACTTAAACTCGATATGAGTAGGTTAATGACGACACCCAATGGAAATGGTGCTGCATTGACACATACGGATGGTGTCATGTCATCGTCGTATTCGTTAAATCAAATGCGCAGCAATAGCAGTGTGCTTAATGGTGGCGTTCGCGCACGTATGCGACTTCGCAGCAACAGCACCTCAACCTTACAGCACGAAAATGGTGGAACGGCGACGAATGGTGGCTGTCGTACACCACCAGCTGCCAATGGTGCTTTTTACGGCAATGGAACGACTATTGAACGATCTGGATCGACTGGAGCAGTACGACGGGCACCTGTTGTCGAAACTGTATGGGAGCAACAGCAGGGACAGCCCATACAGCAGATGATGGGGCTACCACAACCACCATCACAACAGCAACAGCAACAGCAACAGCACTTATCGCCTCAGCAACAACAACCGCAGCCGGCTCAACAACAGCACACCCAACAAGCTCAGTCACATTCGCAACGAATTCCTATACAAAGCGTCAATGGGGTTGGGCAGCGTGCATTGCAAGTTTACACAGCGCCGACGTCCGCCACCAATGGCGGTGTTGGTGGTTCAACAAATCCGATGCCATTGACTGAAAACAGCGGAGCAGCAGCGGCGGCAGTGGTGGTGCCTGGAAATGATGCAGCCGGAAGTAATAATCCACTTCCGCTTTCAAATGTTGGCGATCAGCAAATGCAGGCAGTTCAGGCCGATGACGAACCACTACCCGCCGGTTGGGAGATTCGTTTCGATCAGTATGGCCGCCGCTATTATGTTGATCACAATACCCGGTCAACATATTGGGAGAAGCCAACTCCGCTGCCGCCAGGCTGGGAAATACGTAAAGATCCACGCGGTCGCGTCTACTATGTCGATCACAATACACGCACTACCACCTGGCAAAGACCCAACAGTGAACGTTTGATGCACTTCCAACACTGGCAAGGACAGCGAGCCCACGTTGTGGCTCAGGGCAATCAACGGTTCCTCTACTCACAGCAGCAACAGCAGCCGACGGCAGTCACCGCCACTGTATCACAAGATGACGAAGATCAGCTGGGACCGTTGCCCGATGGCTGGGAGAAGAAGGTGCAATCGGATAATCGCGTGTACTTCGTGAATCACAAGAATCGAACGACACAATGGGAGGATCCACGAACACAAGGTCAAGAGGTGAGTCTCATCAATGAAGGTCCATTGCCGCCAGGCTGGGAGGTGCGCTACACGGCGACAGGTGAACGTTTCTTCGTCGATCACAATACTCGACGGACTACATTCGAGGATCCGCGGCCGGGTGCCCCAAAAGGTGCAAAGGGTGTTTATGGTGTGCCACGTGCTTACGAGCGTTCGTTCCGATGGAAGCTCAGTCAGTTTCGTTACCTGTGTCAGAGCAACGCTCTGCCATCTCACATTAAAATCACTGTGACCCGTCAGACGCTCTTCGAAGATTCCTATCACCAGATAATGCGTCTGCCAGCCTACGAACTGCGTCGTCGCTTGTACATAATATTCCGCGGCGAAGAGGGTCTCGACTATGGTGGCGTGTCGCGTGAATGGTTTTTCCTGCTATCACACGAGGTGCTCAATCCCATGTACTGTCTGTTCGAGTACGCCAACAAGAACAACTACAGTCTACAGATAAACCCCGCGAGCTACGTGAATCCTGATCATTTGCAATATTTCAAATTTATCGGACGTTTCATTGCAATGGCACTGTACCATGGACGATTCATCTATTCGGGATTCACAATGCCATTCTACAAGCGAATGTTGAATAAGAAACTCACAATTAAAGATATCGAAACGATCGATCCGGAGTTTTACAATTCGCTGATTTGGGTGCGTGACAACAACATTGCTGAGTGCGGCTTGGAGCTGTGGTTCAGCGTGGACTTTGAAGTGCTCGGCCAGATTATTCATCATGAATTGAAGGAGAACGGCGAGAAGGAAAAAGTCAACGAGGAAAACAAGGAGGAGTATATAACGCTAATGACCGAGTGGCGAATGACGAGGTGAGTATAAATTGAATTGAATAGGCCAAATGATGATTGCTGATTTCTTTCGCTCACTCTTACCTTTTTCCCCCTGGCAGAGGCATTGAACAACAGACGAAAACATTCTTGGAAGGCTTTAACGAAGTCGTACCTTTGGAGTGGTTGAAATACTTTGACGAGCGTGAGCTTGAGTTGATCTTGTGTGGCATGCAGGATGTCGATGTTGACGATTGGCAGAGGAATACTATCTATAGGCATTACAATCGCAATAGCAAACAAGTTGTGTGGTTCTGGCAGGTGAGTTCTTTTGCTTTGCTGTGCTTAATTTAATAATTAACCTCTCCCACCCCCGCAGTTCGTCCGTGATACAGACAACGAGAAACGTGCCCGCCTCTTGCAGTTCGTCACCGGCACTTGCCGTGTTCCTGTCGGTGGTTTCGCCGAGTTGATGGGCTCAAACGGACCTCAACGTTTCTGCATCGAGAAGGTCGGCAAAGAGGCATGGCTACCGCGATCGCATACATGTTTTAATCGCCTGGATTTGCCGCCATACAAGAGCTACGATCAGTTGGTGGAGAAATTAACGTTTGCCATCGAAGAGACTGAAGGATTTTGTCAGGAATAGTGAATTTATCGTTTCCGCGCGAAGTTGCTCTTGGTCGCTACCAGCGAACTACATGGCGATGGGAATTTTAAGAGGTCGGCAGAAAGATTTGCTTTATTTTCGTCGTCGTCGTAGTGTTTATTCACGACAAATGTAATCAATTTTGTCATCCATCCATCCACGGCATATTAAACATCGTTTTGAAGAGTTTTCCCCCACATACTCGAAACATCGCATGAAACCACCGTCGCCAGAATAAATTGTCAATAACCATCCACACCTAACTGTATCAATATGTATTATCTTATATTATTTATATCTTTATATGATATTTTTCATGTACATTTTATTTTATTGCACGTTGTCTAACACTAGGATTCTTTATTCTTTCTTTGCATTTAGTTATTGCAATGCTTTTGTTTGAATGAAAACACTATAAGAAAATTGTATTTATAAAATAGCAACAAAATGGATTATTATTATCATTATTATTGTTATTATATGGCAGCAACGTAGAGGAAGATTTACGCTCATAACTAAAAAAAAAGTAACAAACAGAAAATGTGAAATGGAAAAAGCCACTGTAAATTAAGCAAACAAAACCAGGTGAACATGCATATAGCAGGTTGATTATTATATTATTATCATAATATATGTTTATTAATTATTTCATGTAAATTAGTGGAATTTCAGATATATTTGTATTCATAGCTATGAAAAAGGGGAGAGAAATGATATGTATTGTAAATATTTATTCGAGATGCAACAAATAATTATACAAAACAGACATTTATTTAGTTAACATTTAGACAAAAAGGAAACAATAAGATGCACAGAAAGAGTTACATATACATGGCACACGAGCATAGAAGATGTGCATCATCAAAGGATTTATCAGAGAACGGCGAAACACAAAAGTTACATAGCAAAACCAACAAATTAGGATAAATAAACAGAAATAATTATTGAATATGTATTAATAACAGAAAAATTATTATTATTGTTAGCAAAGGGAGCGAACCAGCAATGGCGCAAAAGGGATATTGAAATCGACACCGGAAATAGAAATTTCAAAACTAAGTGAAACGTTAATTCAACAAATAAAGAAGAAGAAGAAATAACTACTATTACAAAAACAAAACAAAAAAAACGGAAACTGATTTTTATTAACAAAAACAGTGCAGTCAGTGCAAGGGTGCAATTAAGTCGTGTGACCGATATGCTGGACGTGGAAGATATACCACTACCCGAAAATTGTCATTGTGTTATATGTATGATTGCTTGGAACAATTCTTCTATTCTGGCACATACATTTCATATATTAACCAAGCAACTCCGATTCACACTAATGGACACGCCTTTTATTAACCTTTTATTTTTTAAGTTACTCAATCATCTTATTTCTCTTACATCTCGAATAGACAGGTTCGAAGATGAAGCGAGGTTACGTTGGTGTGTTAATTACCAAGCAATGCATAAATCTTATGAATGTTTTATAATGCCTAGGATTTAAAAAATATTAGGATAGTAGAAGGAAGGTGTTGTGGTGGGTGGAGTTCAGACCAGAGCACTAACACACAAGAATATTGAATTGCGAAAGGGTATTTCGTATGCTGAGGAAGAATTTTTTCGCTGTGTGTGCATGGGCGTATATGTATATGTCCAGCAATTCTGGTACTAAGTGAAACACTGTTATTTGATAATTCCGATACCTTGGAATTAAATCTACCTGGGTATAAGTTAGTGCCCTTATTTTCCACTCGATGAGGACTCGTGACTTATATCCGCAGTGATGTTGCTTTTTTAACATTGAACAGAATTTTATTTAATATGGAAAAATACAAAAGCGCAACATACACTTCTGTTTTATTTATGGAAGCCCCAACTTAAGACGGTGGTTCCACTCATATCGAGTTTGATTCAATTTTAAGAATTGTCACAAAATATCCTAACACAGCAATCGCGGGCGATTTCCATCCACACAATTCGGGGAGGCTTCGACATTCTGGTCAAACAACACCCGAAGGAAGGAAGATATTCGCTGAGATTAGTTAGCTTACTTAGCTTGTAAATGAGCTTTCACGAATACTTGACATTGCAAATCATTAATTCGCGAACACCCTTGACTTATTCCTTACCACTCATCCTGATAAATACTCCGTCAATGTATTATCGCACTTTCCGCAATAAGTCTGTTAAACCGAATGAAGATGGGTGGTAAGACTCCAGCTGTAAAAAGGTTTCTAGGACTAGAGAGGTATACTTTCGGTTTTACAAAGTAAACCCTACTGTGAAAAATCGAATAAGCTACGAACGAGCCCAGAAATGATTTCAATGCCCACCTTCGGCGAGTCAAATTCGCTTACGCCCAAAAATTGAATTGAGGCAAAAAGTACTACAATGTCACTGGGTGTCACTCCATAACCAAACCCGATCATCTTCATGACGAAACGTCGCAAGCTCTCCGCCGCCAGGTAACACAATGAAGTGTTGTCAAAACAGCTCTTGCTAGCCTGTCACAACCACGCACACCCAGATCACGACATCACTGTCAGTGAGATCTCTCCACGTTGCGTACGTCAAAATATCAGGAAGTACAGAGACTGCATAAACCCACTCATACCGGCCACCTGGCATCCCACCACTGTCCGCCTATAATAGAATGCACTATGCACTAGGCTAATAGGGTCCTTGGTACACCCCCCATAAAAAACTTCAAAAAGGCCTTATCCCGGACAATCCTGGCACAACTTCGATCGGGTTGGTGTCACATACTTCAGAGTTTTAAAGCTCGCATTATCCCTATCACCAATGATCTCTGCCCCGACTGTAACCAAAGCACCAATACTACCAACCACCTATTCTTCTGCCCCCACCACCTCACGGATTTGGTCGTTAAACACCTGTGGTCAAACCCAGTGGGCGTGACCTCTTTTCTTCTCCTGCCAACCTAACTCGATGACTATACACCATCTTTAGTTCATCTTATTCGTATAAGGAACTTTTATTTCCTATTTCCTTTGCTTGTGTTTAGCTTTTAGTTAATTTAAGTACACTGTGAAATTTAATAGGTATATTAGTACTGTGGATGAGGGTATAATGATTGGAGGGCTTCTACTAACTCTGATTTCAGACCTGGAGGTGCAACAACAACAACAATGTCCCAGTTCGTGAGAAGAATAAAAAAATTAGCCTTGTCGTCGATTCCAACGCTCATTTATAATGACATTCCAGTTGTCAGCTCTAAGGACAAGGTTTATCTGTTTGCTGCACATATTGCAGGTAGTTTTACCCTTCCAGATTGTGCATTGCTGCCGCCTGCTCCTTCGAGTATTGAACACTATGGGACAGATTTATGTATATTTGTACTAGTGCAGTTGCCAGAGTTTTCAACTATCTCAAGACTCACAAATCCGGTGGGCTAGGTGGTATTTTCCCATTAGTTCTGAAGAGATGTTCTTCCAAGCTGGCGTTACCATTGCGTAAACTTTTCCATCTATCTTGTTCTTCTGGACTCTTTCCGAGAAGTTTGACAACATCCTTTATCCAGCCTATATCCATAGCACTTACATCCATTCTTTCCAAAGTCATGGAAACGCTGATCAATTATCAGCTCATCCATTATCTTGAAATAAAAAAAAACATAGTAAAATGGGGAGAACATAATACCGTAGAATTTAACGCTTTCAAAATCTACAAAGTGATTCAGGTTTTCCCGAAATGGTCAGTTTTATCAAATTTAGTCCGCGTTTCGTGAAAACCATCAAGTCGATGGCGTCAATATTGATCTGGAAGAGGCTCTTTATTCCGTCAATCATAAACATAACCTTTTAATATCAAAGCTGAAAGCAATTTGTTTTCGATTCCCAATGCTGGATTGGTTAAAATTTTATCTCAGTAATAGGTTTGTTTGCGTAAATTATTTTTGATCGAATTATTTCCAGGTAATGTTAGGTGTGCCACAAGGCAGTCACCTGGGTCCTCTTTTATTTCCTTTATTTATGAATGACATAAACAGAAATCTTAAGTCGGTAAAAACCCCCTTTTTTCCTGATTACATCAAACATTATTTCCAAAATTTAAAAACTATTAGATTACAAGAAGGTCTTCAATCCTTTAGCGGTTTATGTAATACAAATCTCTTGCGTATTAACTTCTTAAAATGCAAATCAATTTCTTTGTATTGAGGCATACTCAAGGCGGTCAGTGATCAGCAGAACAGGGGGAATAACACAGAATTGCAAGTGGCCGTAACTATCTCTGACTGATGGAAGTGCGATTAAGCCTCCGCGTGGAATGATCGGGCTAGTCCTTTCAAAGTAAGGTTGGCGCGAGGCCAATAACGCCCGGACATTTTTTTTAAGACGGAACCCAAAATCATGTGCTCGGGGTGGGGTTTCTAGTCAGAAAAAGAATGAAACCCACCGTTATCGGCTTTAAAGCAGTAAATGAACGACTATGCACCCTTCGTGTGTGTGGCAGATTTAAGAACATAAGCCTCATAAACGTTCACGCAACTACAGAGGATTCCCCAGATAATGAAAAAGAAGAATTCTTTGAATCAGTCGAACCTCCATACCTTCCCTCAGTATGATGTAAAAATCATTCTGGGGGATATGAATCCTAAAATAGGTAGGGAGCTAGTATTCAGTTTATCAGCAGTGACATTAACAAAGCCACCTTGGTATCTCCTGATGGAGCCACTCGCAACAAGATAGACCACGTGTTGATATACCGCCGCCACAACCCGAACCTGATGACGGTACTAACGTTCCGAGGTGCCAACGTCGACTCGGATCACTATCTTGGTGTTGGTGCTCCGAGCGCGGATTGCATCATCACGAAAGACTGCATCCACGAATCAGATTCGAGTCAAAAGGGCTGCCCTTCGCAACGAAAAGACCAGACCAGATAACTATGGTCAAGCGATAGGACTAGCTCTAAATGCAGGGAGAATAAGTTCAGTGCCTGAGATGTCGAGCGTAGAACAGAAATGGACCCGCCTTAAGAATACTGTCATTAGTACTGCTGACTTCATCTTAGGCAGTAGTCGGAGAGATCGGAACGACTGGTTCGATGACGAATGTAACCTAGCGACTGAAAGTAAGAATGCTGCGTACCGAGCAATCCAACAATCTCATAGAACGCGGGCACGCGAAGATGAATACGAGTATATAAAGAGCTCAGAAGATATGAAAAAACCGTTCAGAAGAGAAGAGAAGAGAAGAATCTCGACCGTGAACTAGAACAGTACATAGAGCGAGGACCGCAGCAGGAGGGGAAGTTCTACCAAAGAGTCCGCGGTGTGACGTAATATACACCGCGTTGCACATACTGCAAAGATAAAGAGAGTAATCTGATCGCCGATCTTAAAGGCATCTTGGAGCGATGAGAAAAGTACTCTCATGAGTTGCTAAATGGCCAGCTAACTGAGGAATTGTAGGCTCCACCAATACCAAAGACCATACTACGCTGTCGCCACCAAGCATAGACGAAGTAAGCAGAGCGATACATAGGCTCAAAAATAATAAGGCCCCCGGATTTGATGGGATCCCAGCGGAGCTGATTAAATCAGGAGCCCCCGCAATACAACAAGCAATTCATGAAATTATAGTGCAAGTATGGAATGAAGAAGTGATACCAGAAGACTGGCAAAGAGGCTTCCTGTACCACATACCTAAGAAGGGAGATATCACAACCTGCAGCAATTATCTTGGTATAACTTTGTTGAGTATCGCATTTAAGATTTTCTCCTCTATCAGAAACCAGAAATACGCGCACGGTTGCTTACAGCTAACAAAGCCTACTCTAGTCTGTCAAGACTTCAAATCAAGGAATTTAACCATAACATCCAAGCTGCTGGTATATAAGACAATGGTCATACCAGTACTTACATATGTCCCCGAGACTTGGGCGCTTAGCAAAATGCATTCTGAACTCTTAGTCGCGTTCGAGAGAAAAGTCTTACGGAGAATTGTTGGCCCCGTATATGAGGAAGGATGATTCCGGAGACTCCATTATGATGAGGTCTACGAGCGTTACCGTGATGTCGACATCGTGAAGAGAATTTAGCTCGATAGGCTCCGGTTGGCAGGACACCCAGCTCGCATGAGCGGGGGGGATCCTGCTCGAAAAGTCCTTTGCGGTAGGATTTATGGAAGAGACCGGCCAAGCATACCATACGCTGAAAGGATGGCGTAGATCAGGACGCCCAGAGTTAAGGGATGCCAAACTGGACGACATCGGCACGAAATCGGCACCGGTGGTGAGACTTTTTGCCCGGTCCCGGAGCCTAATATGATGATAATGATGCTATCAGGTCATTGATATAATAAATACTAATATCGCTTGTAAGTTTCCTTATTTTCTTACATACCATAAATTTACAAATTGGATTGTTAAATAAATGATAAATAAAATTAACAAATTGTTCATTAACTGTACTTTCGAAAAGTACCTTGCCCTGTTAGCTGACCCATTTGAACATTGTATAGAAGAAGAAACATAAAAATCAACCTTTTTCTTTTTACTGAAGTTCTTTCTTCGGGAGGCCACGACCGGACCCCGGTTGTAGAGCCAAAAATGATGATGAAGTTCTTTCTTTCTCTATCATAAGTCGAGTGCGCCCTCATCAGGTTAGGAACTTTGAAAAGAAGTGACCTAAATGTGCCAAATAAACCCCCCTTTTAACGAACGTGCATTAATGCCATGTTCTCCACTCCGCTCTTCAGGTCAATGTAAACTTACATTGACCAACCACAAACAGAAGTGCTTCAAATGCAACAATGCTACATCATTCATTTCCACTTAGCGAAGTGGAAAATTATAATCCCTAAACTTACCACTCACTAGGTATCATACGTCGTACATCGCGTAAAAAGCTCATTATAATGATAATAGCATCAAATAATAGGTCCAACGGCCCATCAGTGACAGCGAAAAGTGTGTAATACTACATTGGTCGTAACATTGTCATTTGTCACTGATGCCACCAGTTCGGCGGCACACTTCCAATTGTTAATGCGCCGTGCGCCCGTGTCACATGGCACAATCTACACACTCGTAATAAGTTCGTGTCGGTCTCCTTTCAAAAATCAATGGAAACATCTAATTAGATTAGCAACTATTCCAAGTTCCAATCGAAGACGACGGAAAACAGCGTTGGCAATCGTTTAAGTTTGTCACAGTTGCACTTGCACCTCGGCACATTAGTCTAATTCGGAATAATTTAAAAGACGGACACGTAACGGACGCTTTTGCATGAAGTGACACCTATATAGATATATAAATATATATACATATATGTATAAAAGAATGAACAACGATGACTACTTCTCACAATCGATTAGCAGCATCGTCACAGTTAAAGCTGAACGATCAAATCAGTTGGGCGCGCCTTCCAAATTAAATGATCAACGAGCGAACAGCAGCAACTCGGACGATAACATTTCCGATTATGAATTAGTGACAAACGATAACGAGGAAGACGACGGTGACGACGAAAAGGCGTCCGCCGCCTATAAATCATTCGAAAGTGATTGCGATTTTGACAGTGGTTACGAGAAGATTGCCGAGCATTTCAGTACCCGATCGATGCATCATCATCGGCCAGTGTCAGTGGCGGAACAATTTAATTTCGATAAAATTAACGCGATCGATGAAAAGTTGCGTGTCTGTTTGACCGCGGAGAAAATAGCTTTACACAATCGAAATCGAAATTATCGATTCTTTGGTGACGATGAGCAGAACAGCAATGAAGGGCGGCGCGAACGGCGTGAACGGTGCGAACGTCAACACCCATCATCATCAACCAACATAAATAGCGGTGCAAGTGGTTGCGGCGGCAATGATCCGTCCACCAATCGTAATCGATATTATCAGGTGCCGTCGTTCACAATAGTTCCCATCGATTTTTCGCGAAATTTCCAGGATGAAAGTGAGAAACTGAATTTACCGGAAATCGTGTTGACCTCATTCGAGAGTCAGCCATCAGCCAGTAGTGCTGTTGACAAATCGCGGCGTTTCGTTGCTGGTGCAGCCACAACGGCGGTCAAATCGTGTCAGACGCCACCGTCGTCGTTACAGTTAATGCATTTCGCGTCGCAAATATGTAATGAAAGTGTAGCGCCGCTGCAGCCGCCGCCGGCATTCTCGGCTCCGTTCCAGGTAAATAACGACGCAGACGACGACGACGACGACGAACCAGCTACCTCCCAACCGTGGTCACCATCACCCGAATCGTATGTGGACAACATGCTTAGTGCAGCTTCATCGGTTTCCATTCGCAGTAGTGACGCGAGTGAAGGTGGCGGCACTGCTGGGGGGATGGCACACTTCAGTGGTGATTGCTCGTTGAACTCCAGTCCGATTGTGCAACGGCATGCAGTGCAAACAACGCTGCCACATCAGGAGTCAAATCAGCAAAAGGTGCAACAACCCGTGCCGCCGCTGCCGTTGTCGATGCAGGTGAAGAAACTATCGTCACAAATCAATTCCGAGCAATCATCAAGGTCAGTAGCACGAGTACCCGCAAATGCGTAAGTAGTGGTTCTTCATTGCACGTGGTGGTTATTTTGTGTTCATTCATTAAATAAACTTGGGAACTTCTTCATTTCCTGGTTCTCATTTTGGTTTTTGCTCTTCAGTTCAGTTCGATTTTCGCCTCCTATTGAATTCTAATGGAAACTGTTTTCATTATGTTGTTGTTCTTTCAGTCCAGCGACAAATTCCGTTACAGGATCCGACCAAGCAGCGTCGTCGGTGATGGATATTCCCGGCGAATTAAAATGTCACATTTGCCAGGACGTATACAAGGATCCGAGAACATTGAATTGCCTACATTCGTTTTGCTTTCAATGTTTGGTCGATGACAACTTCAAACAGGATTCGAGTATGCCGTTTTGCTGGCAACCCGATCGCCCCAAGGATTGTGATAGCAAGTGTAAGTCAATGAATTGAAAGATTCTTTAAAAATCGTATTCAAAGCCTTGTCAAGCTTGTCTTAGCTTTGTTTTCAAACATAATGTAATGTCGTCTTTTGACTGATGACAGCGAAAAAGCGTACTTTATCGTCTGTGCGTCCCTCCATCTATATGTTTTTTTGTTATGGACGTATCTAGTATGAAATGATTTAAATTAATTGGCTACGTGGTGCTGCTACTTCCGCCCAAACCAACTGGCCAAAACCAACAAGATCACCCTAATGTGGTCTCCCGGCCATTCAGGCATTGAAGGGAACGAGGCAGCAGACGTCTGTGCAAAAGAAGACACAGAAGTAATTTTCACCGGCCCTAAACCAAGCTTTGCCTATTCCAGGAGTCACCTCAAGAACAAGATGAGTTGGTAAATAAGACTACATGACGGCAGATGGCCCATTCCATGGCCACTTAATAAAAATGGGGAAATCCCAAACGGACCGCTGCCTCTTGTGCATCGAGACAAAAGAAACGCCAGAACACATACTTTTAATATGTGACGCCCTCATCCGAAAAAGATTTGAATACCTCAAGGCTTACACAGTTCCATGGCAGAATGTGAGATCAATCGACCTGGCAGACATAATGTATTCCGTTTCTCATAGTTTAGTAGGAAGACTCGCGCGTTTAGTGATGGTTTGCCTTAATAATGTGGATCCCCAACCGTATCAAGGGCGACATTTTAGAGTTAAAACCCCGAAATATCATTTTTATATAATTGGTATTCTATATATACTAATTGGCTATGTATCTGACGCACAAAATGGTTATAAAATCATCATCACTTACATTTATTTACTGCAGCCCAGAATAGTCAGTCAATTCCAAAGAAGACTCGGAGCATCTGACTAGAACCATGTTTCATACTTTTATTTAATTTTTAAGGACATCCTGTCTAGTAACTGAAACTACGACCTTAAAATTCATATTGTGTTCAGGGGTGTTCTGATTAACCCAGGGAGCTCATCAGTTAATTGTAAAAGTGAGCACGTCCTTAGTGTTCGTTTATCAATAAGTTGAATAGCTCTTGTGGAGGACTCTTCGCCTTGAGTCAATCCAGTGGAAACTCAGAGATTGTAAGGCCGACTGACTGTCTAAGCAAATAGGTTTTTCTACACCTTTGCTACCCATTATCTAGGCCAATTTTGGTGCAGACTTCGATGGTGTGGATTTCAGACTGTAAGACCTCTATGTATTTATCCAGTTGTATCGATACTTGGGTGCAAAGATACCCGCATCTACTTTAAGTTCCATCTTAGATCCTTACGTGTACCAATCTAGAGATCTCGGGTCCTGAGAATGTACACACCTTTGGGCGATACCTTTCGCGATCAAATATTTCAACCTCAATTATATCCTACAAAAACAGGATTCTCTGAAAATTTTGTCAGAGACGGTCCATTCTTGTATTGTGTAAGGGTCACCTAAAGACCCTGTAGATTGGTTTCACTTGTGGCAACCAGAATTTGTAAATTTGTATTAGCCCGACGATTGCTTCTATGGATTTAGCTTTAGCTTCCGTAATTCCAAGACAGGCATATAAGTTTACTTAACTTTACTACAGTCCATTAAAGTAACATTGTCCACCAGACATATTAAACAGCATGTTGTACTACCAGTAAATGTTTTTTGTGTTAAGTGCCGATGATCTGCTGTACAAGCGTCTGCTGCCCCACGGGCCCCTATGTCATTGCATGGAAATGGGTATTTCAGTTTAGCTTTTTATCTATTATAGTGGAATACGTTTTGGTAGTGACCCTAAGGAAGATGGGCCCAAACTTGAATTTTCTTTCGTCTGATGAAAGGTACCAGAACGGTCTTACTGGGGTTAATCGATTGACCATCTTTGTAGCACTATTTCGGTACATGTGCTAACGCACGTTGCATAAAGTACGAGATATTCAAGTCATTCTGTCATCAACTAAAATCGTGAGGTCACCCGCATTGAGCACGGTAAGTAAGTAGTTTGTTATCAGTGACCGACACTCTTTGACTGCGTTTCTTGTAACTCATACGTCTCCCATGGAAGAGGCGATTTGACGACTTACCAACATGGCCCGAATCCAATTGTTCGTCGAGTTTTCGGTACTTCTACATGTCATTGTTCTGACAATCAAGTCATGCAATTATTATCGAGGACTTCCTCGATGTCAAGAATTGCGCAAGTAGCTATCCCTTTGTTAAGTTTAGTATACGAGTGAAAAGCGCTAGGAATGGCTTAACTGTCTCTTATTTTTTGTATAATTAGCGCACGCTTCAAGGGATATGAACGCTTTTAATGCCTAAGCAGAGCGTGTGATTGGAAATATTGGGATAGAAGAAGAAAAGAAAGTGTTGCAGTGGGTGGAGTTCTCTCATAAACTAGAAATTGTGCTCTTAAGCGAACATCAAATAGTCTCTTCATTGCTTGTAGTAATTCGATATTTCACTAGGTCTGTTGGCGGGATAAAGATATCACTGAACTTACCTGAATGGAAAGTATTCCCAGTAAGTAAATACGGAAAAGGGAGTGGGCAATATAACATCCATTCCTATTTCTATCAGAGCAGAAAAACACCACCCTCTCAGTCCTACAATTCTACCATGAAATCCGCTATATGCTGTTTGTTAAGTGACACCAGACGAGTACTGACGAGACCTCTTCTCTAGTACTCCAGAAAACTTTGACCATTCGTGTTGTTCGTGTTATGTTTTTGCCACAAATGGAAGATACTAACTAGGCCATATCTGAAAGAAGAAGCTTTCTCATAAACAGTTTTCACTATCGGACGTTTGTCAGATATTTGCTAGTGGGGGTACCGTGAGAAAACTGGCTTCTCAGTCTGCTTGTTTGTTAATATAAAATTGTACTATACAATACTAGAGAATTTCGTTCCATACGTTTGCGAGAGTCTCAAAAAGCTCAAAAGTTCACCATTTTCTTTTCACTAATTTCCTTTGATATCTATCCAGTGATCACCTAACTAAGCCCTCTTTGGCAATTGATTTCCTTATGTAACTCTTAAACTCTTCCCTCAGAACCATGATGAGCTAATTGCTGCCTTTCTTGACTTCATCATCTACTTACTCATTGCCTTCATTCTTCCTGTCTTGATTAAAGGTTTCGAGTTGTTACCGGTTGGCCTAAGTATCGACTACTTATGCCAATCTGCTTTGGTACTTTTGTCTTAAGGCCATGCAAGTCATCTCTGCATTAAAAATTAATTTAAGACTTTTATGGTTTTTTTTTGGTGTGAACCATCGCTATGTGGTATAAAAATCGACAGCAAAATAATTACACTCAAAGTTCACTTATAGTATTGTAGTCAGTTAAAGATGATATTTCATCTTTTGGTACCATTTACAAGATGGTAATATGCAAGGATTGAGCTTAAACTCATTGTCAAAGTAAAAAGGGAGGACTTCGTTTCTTAGTTTCTGATATTTAATGAGCTCTGGCTATCAGTGTTTTGTGTTGGACTGGCTTAGCTTAGGATGCATAGTGCATGCCGAATATTTGGAAAAGCAGTTACTCAAATTTTTGGTAAAAAATATGGTCCATTATCTTGTGTCCACAAAAGCTTTAAATCAACAAATCAAAGAATCCATTTGGTAAAGTTGTTTCCTTCAGATTTATTCAAAATTACTAATTTTCCAGCCTTCTCCTAACTAGAAACCAAATTTATTTCTCGCATTAAATAAATATGCAGAAGTAATACATACCTACTACATAACTATATTATTAAACATTAATAATTGGCAAAACGTATTCTATAATGAATATAATTGCAAATGATTGAAAGAGTCCTTCTTTGGCTTTGGAATTATTGTATACTTTGGAAGTAAATCACTTTGTTAATTAATTAATTAATTAATTATCGAGGCAAACATTTTGTGTATTTAAATATGAATATATATGTAAATATTTAATATGTTTCTATTCTAATTGCACTAGAGTAATAAGAAAATTGCTAAATTGCTCGCTAATTAGAATCAATTATTAACAAATTGTATTATTTAAAAATTCGTAACAATTCGACTGAGATGCTGAAGATGATGACTTTCGCGACTTCAGGAAATTTCCAACCCAGTGTGTGGTCAAATCTAGATATTTTGTTTTCGCACCGGGATTATAGTCTAAGAATCCAGCCTTCGGTATAACTTCTTCGATTTGGCTGCCATCCTGCCAGTTGTTATAACTGGCGACCGAGATGAAACCGACGTGATTGATAATCGCTGTACGCCAGGCCACACCATAGTACTGAAATAGAAATGGCGGGATGTAGCAATTGAATGTGAGTTGGCGGTATTGCAAAGCTAATTTGCTTCAGCATTGTTTCACTTACCCTTCCATTACTACGATGCCTCTGTATATCACCATGCCGTGGAAATTTATTCCGTTCGGCAAATCCTGGGCCAACTGTTGGCACAAAAAGCATTTTGTATGTTAGCGCGAACGATTTCAAATAAGACCAGTTCTTCCAGGTGCTGGCAAAAGTAGCTCCGTTGCTGGGAATTTTATTGTAATACCCATCAAAGCACAGACGACGCATAGTTTCGGCGTGCGCTTTGAGTCTGAAAGGAGGAGGAAGTTATAATCAGAAGTTATGTAAGGAAGTTATGAATAACACCCTATATTGCATCCCATCAGGGGCATCGGTATTAAGGGGAGATACGATCTTTATACTATGCGAATGGATTTTACCTTTTTTCGGATAATATTGGTGCAGAAGTACAGAGTTTGACAAAGCATTTCACGCAAATATAATTTTTAGGATTGATTACCATTGCTAAGGCAACCAAACCGCAAGCAATTACCTCGATATACTATTGTAGTCGTTTGCTTCGACTCCACGAGGAAAACGTCCAGGATTTTTGGGGAGAAAAGTTTCATCAGGACAATGCACGCAGACAAGCGTTGCATCAAACCATGGCTGAAATCCATAACTGTGTGATAATTCTACTTCCTAAACGCCTGATCTTGCTTTAGATGACTTTCATATGTCCCCCAAACTAAACAAAACTTTTGGAAGGGCTAAGATTTTCAACGAATCAAGAGGTCGAAGCAATAGTAAGCATTTTCTTTGAAGACCTTGAGGAAACCTTTTTAAAACCGATTTAATTACTTTGGGTGCCGTGGCTCAGTGGAAATGCGCGTGGCTACTGAGCAGGAGGTTCGTGGTTCGAATCTCAGTAACAACAAAAGTAATTTTCAAGGTGTCCCACCTGTCGCGAATGGGAGACAAACGTTCCGAGACTAATAACTTGTCACGGAAAGCTTCTCAACTCGCCGTTCGGAGCCGGCCTTAAATTGTAGGTCCCTTCCATTTGTGTCCATAAATATATATGCGCAAGAAGTGTTTATGTTGAAAAATAAAAGCATTTTATAAACTTCCGAGTCTTCATTCTTGGTCGTGTCGCGAACTTTTCAATTCACCCACGTACAACCGAATGATTGCCACTTAGTTATTCGTAGTCTTTTTGCAGCTTACGCATTCACAGCTTAAAAAATGAGAAAATGTGGATATTTTCTTAGTCCACAAGCAAATGGAAACATATTTTTTTTTTATAAATGTAGTTCTTTAAGTAAATCTGAATATTCGCAATAGGTGCCGTTAAAAAAATACTTCAATTATATCAGAACGAGTGCGGCTGCAGCCCGTTATAAGAATAAACGGACCCCTAGTTTGTTTTATTTAATTTAATGTCAACTGTCTTACAATTAAAATATTTCTCAATTTGGTTTAATGTGTTGATCCCATTATGATTTGTGTACCTTTTAAAAGCTCCCATTATGGTTTGTGTCTCTGTTAAACTTCATAGTCTTAGAACCACTTGCTGTGGGGACATAGACAACTTGTATAAAGAGGATTGTTTGTTTATTTTCGTTCTTGTAAGATTTTTTGTTGGTGGTAGAAGGTTGTATTAACGACATGAACACAATAATTTTTCCCTTCAGTGGTCGCATTTGTTCTTGCCATGCCATGCAATGTGGGTGATGCACTGGTTAGCTTAGTTGGCTTCCACTCAAAAGACATACCGGGTTCGATTCCTGGCGCGTCCAAAAAAAGGCATGCAAGGCAAGGCACTTGCTGTGAAGGCATATCCAACTAGTATATAGAGGATTGTTTGTTTCTTATTCGTTCTTGTAAGATTTTTTGTTAGTGGTAGCAGGTTGTATTTTGCGAACACATTTCCCCCTAAAGTGGTCGCATTTATTATTACCATGCTATTCAATGTCAGTGATGCACTGGTTAGTTTAGTTGGCTTTATAAAGTGAATAAAATAATCATTAAAAAAAATTTCATGTAAATTCTCTAATAGGAGATACATATGTGTGCAAAATTTGAACCGGGTTAATTTCGAAAATATTAATATTAGAGACCTTTCACTTTAAAATTTTTACAAAAACTGTTGTCACCGGAGATACACGTGTGTAAAAAATTTCTATGGGAGCTCCCGACCTTGCGGTCCGAACACTTCCAAATTTTAATAGCAAGTGTTGTCACCGGAAATACACATGTGTGCAAAATTTCAATAAAGTCGGGCTTTGGAAAGTGGGTTAAAAATGTATCACAAGATTCCACCACCTAACGAACGAACGAACGACAGAACCATGCCGACGCAAAGTTAATATAGAATAGAGAATTTAAAATAAAAACAAGCCATAGAAATCAAACGCATTTAAAATCGGGGTTAGTTAGTAAAGACCCTTCAAGACTTTACGTGGTCTTAACCCGTAAAGTGCGTCGTGGAAAAAGTTGCATGGAAGGCGTCGTGCGGTCCAACGGATTTTAACTTTTTTTTTATGCAATTAAAACTAATAAATGATATATTTTAAAATAATATTATTTGTTTCGAAACAGCGTTGCACCAAAAGAATGTATAGTATTTTATATAATGATGTCTAAGGTGGCTATTTTTAGGCAATACTCAAATCATATAAATTTTTTTAAATAAAACAATTTTAAAAGTATGTTTATATTAATTCATTTCTTAATTCAATATTCATTCATTCTCAAAACATCAAAAAAAGAATTAAAAATTAAAAAATATGAAAACTGACGTGGGCCAAAGTTGATACTTTTTTTTTACACAGTTTCTGACAACATTCCATGTCCTGCGCTTATTTCTTTCGAGTTTATTTGAAGCGGTTTCTGTAGCTTCTGTATCAGCCTCAACACCTAGAATTCTACTAATCGTTATTCGTAGCTCACGCGGCAATCTCTCGTTATTCAATATCAATTCCGAGAGAATACGCTAATTGTTTCAAAAAACTATACCGCAACTCACTTGTGCCCGTACTCATATCCAGTATTCTAAAAAATAGTGCCATTCAATATGGTTTCTTCGAAATTTCGGTCACCAACACTAATTTTTGTTGGTACCCGCTTTTGTGACATTTTTATAATATATATATTCAATCTAAAAACGAAAATACCATAAATCTGATTTTTAATATTTTGTTAGACTAAATGCGTGATGCGGTCCCTCGTACCGTGATAGTGAAATAATTTAGTAAAACCAAGGAAAATAAAAAAAATTATTACCTATGAACGTTACTCAACAAAAGTCAAGAAGGTACTAAAAATTGCAGAAAAAAATTTAACGTTATAGCAACAATTATTTTAATTGTGATGATGAGAGCGGTCCCAGGGACCGCACAACGCTCTTTACGGGTGAAAACGCTCTAAATACCCCACTCAGGACCGCATCAAAACTTCCCGAAAACTCCACTTAAGACTCTTTCAAAACCCCCTCAAGACCTCCCCTTGACCATCCTAAGAGATACACATGTGAGCAATGTTTGAACAAAATCGGGTAAATTAAAAAAAAAAAAATTATATGGGAGCCCCTCGACCCTGGGTCAAGATCTCTTCCAAATTTTTACAGAAAGTGTTGTCATCGTAGATACACATGTGTGCAAAGTTTAAATAAGCCACATACAGACACACGGGCTCTTGAAGTTAATATAGAGAATTAAAAAATAATGTGGCTAATATTTAGGATGGAGTTCATTCACAAACATATTCCGAATGTTCAGAATATTCCGAAATGCCGAAAGTTTGTGTTTATTCATCTGGGATATTCATTTTAATCCATGCCGCATTCTTTACGTGTCTGGAACCATCATGGAACTGTTGTTTTCATTCTACAGAGCCCGTCGATCGAAGTGTTTCTAAATCAAAAGGCTGTAATTTTGTCATTTATGAATATGTTTATTAATATTTTGTTTTAAGAGAATGATGAAAACATTTCAAATTTTACGAAAAACATGTTACTGCTCGATAGATGATTGCGTCGAGTCTCCTAACGAAGGCATTGCATTCTGCACGAAAGTGACCTGTTAGTATTTTGGTCCATTCATTACGAAGAGCTGTCTTTAATGCGTCCACACTTTCATATCTTTTTGTCGAAACCTTGGTCTCCAAAATGGACCATATGGAGAAGTCCATTCAAGTCTGGTGAGAGTATGAAGCAGAATTTAAATTAAATGCCTTTGTAAAAGTTGTTGTGTCAAACGAGCCTTATGTAAATGTTCTGAGTCCTACAGGAATGTCCAGCGGTTGTTAACAATTTTTTGTATGTCCAAGGTAGCATAACGCGTCATTTAATATTTTTTCCAGGTACCAGGTAAGATCATTTGCACTTACTACCACTTATTGCCCTTTTTGCACTTTTTGCCAGTTTTTACGGACTTTGTCGTGGATTTCGCTTAATTCGTGCCTTTACTTTGCGAACTATTTCAGGTGATGTTGCTGAGTTTTTGGGAGGCTACCTCAATGGCGTTTTGCGATGCTACCAGTATCGTTGTAACGTGTGCTGGTTCAATACACAAACATTTTATTCACATTCAAATACTGGACCTGTTTGACAATAGCCGGTTGTGACTTATCAGACAAAAACAGTGCAATCACACAGATAGAGTTGTAAACAACGTTTGTCCAAATATGAGCACACTGTAATTAGCCGCTTGGCAGATACAGCAGCGTGAAGTTAGAAACAGATCAATCGCCGGCCCCTGTTTGTATGGTCTGTGAAATAAACTGTCAAACAGCACAGTATTCCAGAAATATTTTTAATAAATTCTATTTCAAGTTTCTGTTCTAGAATGGGACGCGTGTCCGAATGCACTCATAATGATGCAAAATGCATAGAAAGTTGATGGATAAGAAAAAGAACAAAACAACTTTGCCGTAAGTTTCATAATTTAGAGCGCAAACTCATAGAAACATGTTGCCTTAGTTAATCAACATGTTGATAACAAAAGCTTTTCCACTTTGATGGGAATTGAATGATGTTATGACTAAGTTGGGAAAAAATAACAAAAATTTCGTTAAAATATTTGTGGAAAACGTATTTTTTTTTTTCACTTTTTAACGAGATTGTAAAAAAAATTAGAAACTTGTCAAAATGCTTGAACCAATTTTTACAATCAAGTTGAGCAATGATAGTTTTTGCTGGGCTCTATTAGATTTATGAATTGCTTCGATTGGGTTTCCTCGAACAAGATTTTTTTTTTAGAAGAAAAACATACCATTTTACCAACTTTATCCTAAGCAAACTCTGTCAAACCGTCAGTCAGTGTTCACAACAACTCACCTTATATGCCCAATGAAGAGCGCATCCAAAACTCCCCGAACATTGTCGGGATTCGTCGAGCAGAACACCTTCTCGACATCACTCAATTTATACGCATTACTTACGTATATCAAAGGCACCAATGTGTTACGCGAAATCGACGACACCCGATAGAATCCTTCCGCACTGGAGTACTTGCTAATTGTCTGCAATTGCGATCGCAAATAGTCAACACTTTGATTTCCCGCCAAACCAATTTCAAATGTTACACTCAAATTGTAGCCGGGAGCAAGCTGCAGAATTTGTCCGACCATTTCATTTTCACCAGACTTCCCCGTCAGCGAGAGAATCAGTACGCCAATGCCACAATTTTTAATATTCTCAAAATGCTTCCGCATTAAGCTCGTTGTCGGCTTGTACAGCCCTAGCGCTGGATAGAATGCCGTATTCAGGATTTTCGAAGTCTTTTGCGTGATTATTGTGTCATTCTCATCGATTGTCTGCTTCTGCAGGCGAATTATTGGCTGTTGTTTGCTCTTTTTGTACCACGCGACCGGAGCACTGTAGAAGATATGTATGCTGGCGGTGACTGTGTCGAGCTTGGTGTGTTCCTCATCGGAGTTCGCCCCATTGTTGGTGTTGCTGTTGCGTGTCAGGTATTTGATTTTATCTTTGATTAGGCGAGTTTTGACGTTGTGCTCATTGTATTTTTCTGGCACAATGACAGGCTGTGACTCGTCCTGTCGGGGTGGCTGTGGATTTGCTCCACCATCACCGCCGCCACCACCATTGAATGCACCTTCGATGAAGGTGTCGTCGAGAATGCGTTCATTTTGTCCACCACCACCCCCATTCACCGTATTGAGAATCACAATTGTCACCAAAATTAACGCGAGCACCATAAGGAGCAGAAGGATTTTTAATTTTCTTCGATTTTTCACATATTTCTTTAGAAACATTTTTTAATTATAATTGTACGTGGTCCGTCGTTGCTGGCGTCCGTCGTCGACCATTGCAGTGATGGTCGTCCTCGTCCACTGTTGTCCTTGTTTTTTCCTGCCTGTCACGACGGTCGGTGAAGTTGCGCTGTTTTGCGAGTCCTTCTGTCATGTTGGAATGTTTTGTTTGTTGCATTTCGTCTCGTAGAGTTTATGCAGGAGCGCATGTCTGGGTACACTGGGCTTTCTCTTTTGATGGATTCTTCCATTCATGTGCTTGGTGCTGCGGCTGGTAGCTGGAATCGAGTAATCGAGTACTCTGCATCGCGTTCAATGAATGAATAGGAAGTGCTTTTGTTGTTGTTGTTTGCTGATGTCCACGATCCAGTTTGCTTCAGTAGGAAGCAAAGATGCAACAACAGAAACAAAGGCATAATATCGGAAGATGTGCCATCTGCTCTATTATTCATTTGGATTTGTGTGTGCGTAAGCTTACTTAGTAGCACAACCAGTCGTCGAGGAAAAGCTTTTAAATGGGAATGGAGCGTGAAAGAATCCTTCAACATGATTCATTTGATGTTTTTGTGCATTTAAAATTATCACTGAAAGGGTAGTCGTTTCAAACGGCTTTAAATGTGACAACGTCTCACTCTAAGGTTTAAGGGGTACATGTTCAAAAAGTTAAGTGTTAAGTTAAATGTCACACTTTTATGTCGCACTGTGGAATCACAATTTGATTTCCCACTGTTAAGTCATACTTTTATGTTCAACTGTTAAGTGACACTTTTATGTCTCATGTTAATTGTCCCCTATTAAGTCAAACTTTTATGTCCCATGTTAAGTCACACTTTTATGTCGTATGTTAAGTCACACTTTTATATTCCACTGTTAAGTCACACTTTTATGTTCCACTGTTAAGTCAGGCTTTTAAGTTCCACTGTCCATTCACCCTTTTATGTGCCATGTTAAGTGTCCGATGTTAAGTCATTATTTTATGTCTCTTTTTCTAAAGTTATTTATAACTTTACTTTACAGGTGTAACTTGACAGCAGAATTACATTTTCAATTAATGTCTGTAAACTAACTGCACGAAACACGATACAATGGTGTTTAGAAAGAGAAAGAACAATGCTACTAGTATGTTTTACGAAAAAAAGAGGCACATAACACCTACAAAGTTACAAGTTGCTGGCGACATTGCTGTTGCCTTTGCCAACGCTGCTGCTCTCTTAGTTTTCACACTGATTTGTCCGCGTGCAGCTCATGGAATGTTAGTCTATAACAGCCGAGTATCGCATTGCAAAGTTACTGCCAAAACACAATGCGGTGGAGAAGCTGTCAAACTTGCAGCGCTGCAAATGATAAATGCAGTAACCAACTCAAATTACAGCTTCAGCTACTTGCTACTCCGCAAGTACAATTGCATTTGTGTATATTTTTACTTTTGACAGCCCCAGGTCCGATTCTAGGCGTAGGCGAAATAGGCGGCACTTTTTGCACTTTTTTAGGAGCGGCATTTTCTTGCGTTTCGTATGTCAGTTTTGACAGAAAAATTAGGTTTTTGAATTACATACAGTATTCCTGATTCTTTATTTTTATTCTCTATTCATGAATTAAATTTAATTGTTTAAAAAAATTATATGGGAGCCCCCGACCCTGAGGCCCGATCACTTCCAAATTTGATAGAAATAGAAAGTCATCGGAGATACACATGTGTGCAAAGAACATCAACCAGCCAACCAGCCACCGACAGAAAAATCCCCGCGAAGTTAATGTAGAGAATTTAAAAAATGTACAGTACGTATACTAAGAAGCGGTTAAAATGTACAGGGTTTTAAGTGATGTAAGGTAAAGGCTGTATTAAAATACCAACAAACATGGTTACCTTAAAGGCAGGTCTACAGAGACGGTTCTCCAGTAGGCAGTACGCGCAATTAAACACTCCCTTCACCTCAAACAATACACCCTTGCATCCTTCCTCGATATAGAAGGTGCCCACATTGATTTCTCTCAGGAGGCTCTCATTCAGCTAAGGGTGGAACTTCTCTTAATACAATGGATTCATGGTACTGATCAGAGTTTTCATGACTTTGGAAAGTATATAGATGCTAGCGCAATGGGTCGGAACGAGGAAAGAGATGACGATTCGCCTTTTTAGGAACAGGCTGGACGACTCCAGAAGAATAGGAGAAATGGAAAAGTCTGCGCAGTGGTAATGCGAACGTTGAAGAACACATCTTCAAAACTATAGCGGGAGTGCCACTGTAGATTTATGAACATTGAGATCGGCAGCTGTTGGCGTAACGGAAACACTACAGTCCAGCCCCACCATACTTTAAATACAATCCTATACCTATTACCTCCCAATCCAGAGATCGTGTTCTCACTTTCTTCACTACCAAAGCAAAGCTAAGGTAGATTAACGTGAACTATTGTACCGCGTCGTGGGTTAATCTTTTCTACATTGTTAAGTGTTAATAACATTACGACCAAGTTATATAAGAGAACCAAACAAACCGTGCAGTAGCAGTAATAGTCTCTATCAGTGCTCTGCTGTGCTCGCTCTGTTAATTACTGCTTCTGTTGCTTTGCATTTGCTCTGCTCGCTCTGCCAATTAGGGCTAATGTTGCTTTTGCGTTCGACTTTTCTGAAATTATTTCTACATTAACATGTTATAATAACATTACGATCAAGTTGCATAGCAAGAAGGGAAACAAACAAACACGTGCACAGTAGTAGTAATATACTCTTTCCGTGCTCTGCTCTGCTAGCTCTGTTAATTACTGCTTCTGTTGCATTGTAAAAAAACATTTGTAAAGTTGTCGCACGCTTTACAAACCTCGCGACCATGGAGCCGATACAGCCGACCATTTTTTTAAGGCTCTTCAATTGCAAATTGCGATTTATGCGGAAATTTATAAACTTTACTTCACAAATTTTTGAAAAACAAAAAATTCTCCTCTCGATAGCTTCCACCAAATCAAGCTGCAGCCGTAAGTCATCCGCTGAGTCGTCACCGGAATTTTCATATCGCAACGGTGGATCCTCGTCAGTGTCAACACCACCTGCACGACCAGAGAGCCGATCTTCCCTGGCGAGCTTTCGTCGGAAGAAGTCAATCGACAAGCTGTTTTCGAAGGTACTTTGATATATTTTAAAAGGTTTTAGAACTTTTTTTTAAATATATCTATTGCAGTCTAAATCCACGGACCAATCTCCGCAGCGTACCACCTGTAACATCTTTTGTAAAATTTGTAAATTTTGTACGGAACTTCCAACCGGTGGTATGCGTCAGCTACCACAGCATTTTATTCTGATGCGGAAAATTGAGGATCTTGAGATGAAACTTGATGAAGAGATTATCTCAAAGGTGTGGTGCAGCCTCTGCTACATTGAGGCAAGTGTAAGTTGAGACCGCGTGGCAAGACTTTGCCTCCGCTATTATTAAGCTACAATTTTTAGGCAACCTATCACTGTGTAACGTGTACTCTAAATCTCTGTACCTTCTGTAAAGAGGCGCACGAACGCCAAAGGACAACAACAAGTCATAAAATCAAAAACATAATGGAATTACGTAAATTACGAAAGCTTAAGAACAATCTTTCTGGTGATTCCAACCAAAAACTTCCTGTGAAATGTGCTGTGCATCCTGGATTTGAGATGAAGTCATTCTGCAACACTTGCCTGCAGGTAAGGGGTTGACGTGTGAACGAAGTGTGAAGTCTGTTTGAGAGCCTTCAGCTCCATATATCCTAAACCGTTGTTCACTTCCAGATTGCTTGCGCCGACTGTCTGGTACTTCTGCACAAGGGCCACAAACACGAACCTATTGCGAAGGCCTTTTTACACTACCAGAAAATTTTACGAGAATCCACAGATCAAATGAAATCTCTTCCTGAATATGCGGAGCACTCGATTGGACGGCTCAATGACATCGCTAAACAAATAAACAGGAAATGCGACAAAATTCAGGAGGAAGTAGAAGCTTTTATGCGCTCATACACAGAGGCTGTCGAGGTGCATCGGACAACATTGCTACAGCAAATACATCGAGCGCGTGAATCCAAAGTTGACATGATTCTGGAACAGCAGCTGGAAATGGGTATGAGCATTCTATACAAAATCTTACAGAATATTTGTTATTTACTGCCCAAACAGGGAAACGTTCAAGTGAAGCTATACAAGCTGTAAAATTTGGCCAGGAACTCACCGAATGTAGCTCTGAAGCGGAGCTTCTTTCATTTGTAAATATTTTGTTGAAGCGTTATGAGTTTTGTCAGAAATTTAAGCCACCGGTAGATCCGAAAGTGAGTTGAGAATTAGGGAACCCATTCTAGACGTGAACATAACGATCGATGTCTCTGTTGCAGATCTCCGACACTCTGCACTTTCTACCTCAAATACGAGCGCCATCGACAAAGAATCAAAATAACATCCCATTGTTTGGAATCATCACAACGCAAATAGTGAAACCTCAACTGTGTACATTAGAGTCCGAAGGTTGGTACAGTAATTATAAAATAATCTATGGGTAATAATCTCAAATTCTCAAGGCTTTACTCAACTCCGACTTCACCGGAAAATCGAATTGGTTGTCCTTACACGCGACGCCGATGGCGTTCCATTGTGTCATGGTGGCTTGGTCGTCAACGCCCAAGTAAAGTACAAAGAAGGCTCAGGAAAATTCCTTCCCATCGAGGTATAGAGTTTCGTTTCAGATCTCAAACTAATTTCAAGGCATAACTTCTGACAGGTAGCCGATCGTCGAGATGGTACTTATGGAATATCCTTTGTACCAGATTCTCAGGGAACCATGCTGCTATCGGTGATTATCAACGACAAACACATTAAGGTGAGATGAGAGAGAAATAAAGTTATGGTCACATCACCCCAATTTCGTTGCAGGGTAGTCCATATACGTTCATCGCTCGGACGGTACGCCCACATAGCGGTATATATCATTGTTGTGCGTTTTGCTCCAGCAAAGGTTCCAAATTGGCTAAATGTTCCTGTGAAGGTAGAATGCCTGGCTACAATGGTTGCGGTCATGGACACGCCGGACATCCGGGACGACGACATTGGTCGTGCTGTGGAAATGTTTTGGAAAACTCAGAATGTACAGAAGCGAATAAGCTGTTGAATTCTTAACAGTGTGTAGTTGGTTGTTTTTGATTTTTAATTTAAGTTCAAATAAAATTAAATTTTATCAACGCTAAGTCAATATTTGAATCAATCAAATGGGTGGCTCTTTTTAGTAACATCCTGCAAATTTTGTTACACAAAACAACTTACAGGTATACGGAGGATATACGCAGAAAAAGGACTCCTCACAAAAGACGTAATTCGTAATTAAATCGAGCAATTAGTCCGAACGAATGGCAAGGTGGAGAGATGCAAGGCTGCCTGTTGTCACCTATACTGTTTGCAAATTATTATTAATATATACAATATGCAAATAATTAATTAAAAAGTCGAGATACACACTAAAAGATTCCGAAATTTCCGTATGTTGCGCTTGCAAAATGCAATGAAGGTTCTCTAACACACTTCAAAAAATATTTTATGTTGCAAAATATCAATTCTTATTTAAAAGTTATTAAGTAAAGTAAATAATGCTCTGTAAATTGGCGCTCATAGAACATCTGCTAAGCTATTTAACTTCAGGAGTGCCTTTTAACGTTAAAATCACCATTAGTAACACATTTATTATTATGTAAGTTCCCGATAATGTAAAAATAAAAAGAAACTCAGAGGTAGAGCTGCAGCATGACCGATATCCATCAAATATTCACCATAAGCACCCAGTTTGTTGCTGTTGTTAGGTCCTGTTACCCCTCGTGGGGTATAGAGCGTCTACCACCCATACTCGATCTCTTCAACTCATTACCAAACTACCAAAATTTCCTTCCCTGCCACTAATGAAGAGACTGTTATGGCTCGAGCTTTAAGTCCAATATATTCTTTTATCTGTCACCAGGAATCTTCAGATAACCACGTACTGCGATGTTTCCACCTTATTCTATTGATTTTTTGGCTCATTAAGCCAGCTTTTCCAGAATATTTTGGCGTTTGATGTGTTTCAGCAAGATCGGGCGAAACACAGTTGTTCTTATCGCAGGGCTAATACATAAATAATGTGCCTTCAATAAGACAAGGTGGTTGACATTGCAGAAATCAACTAGACGATCGCCGCTGTCATTTCGAACTCATTCCCTACCTTTGATAAAGATTGCCTATTAAGATGACCACATATTGAATCAACTTTAAGCATTTAAGCTTAAACAATTTATAGCTTCTAAAGCGTTGCCTTTGCAATTTATAAATTGCTAACAGGATATTGTTCAACCCGTTAACACATTCATACAATAGGCTTAACAGACATTATCAGTCGTCAAGATAAGGACACAATAACTTAGCATACACCGCACATTGAGACCATAGCTCGTTAAAGTCTTTACAACACCCCTATTCGATCTTTTATATGTTCTATAAATTCCTAGTAATGAGATTCATAAAGGAAGTTTTGGTTCAGTATTCTATTTAGACAGGGCCACCACATAATCGTGATCATAATAATTATAGTTACCTCTAGAGAAGCAAATTGTAAAGTTCCACCCAATAAGCACTTAGCAAAAATCACAAGAAGAAAGTTTAGGTTGCTCATGCTACCCACTGAGACTCTAAGATTCTGACACTTCCTTTTTGCTCTAAGGCTCAAATAGGGGTGATGAAGACCAGTGCTGAAAGTAGTTGGTGTATTATATGCTGCGGTTGACTAGATAAGAAGCAGGCAATTTTGAGAAGAAAAATTATCTTCTCCCTTTGCCTTTTCCTTAATACAGATTTTTAAACAGCATGATTCCTCCGATTAATCTTTCAAGCGATAGCATGCTTAGACAAGCCTTCCGAAAGGTAAACATCTATTTTTGCCTCTGCCTCTGATAGTGTCAAACTGTCATATAACTGGAGAAAGATAATTTTTTCTTTTCAAAATTTTCTGCTTTTAATCAAGTGAACCGCACTGTATGTCAGATTTGACATATTTTGACAGATTTAAAAGCTGCAAGGTGTTAAAGAAGAAAGAGAGAGGAAGGAGAGATTATGATAGAACTATATTTAGATGGACAGATCTTACTTATAAGAAGTAATTAGATTCGTAAGGAATCCCCGAAACCCCAAAAATCATTTCACGGTCCCACCTCTAGCGTATGTCTGACAAAAGTTCAGGAGAAATAATTGTCACGCAAAGCTTCTCAATTTAATTTACGGATACTGCAGGTCCCTTCCATTTGTGTTCAAAAATAAACCGCGCGCAACACGAATGGACCATAGGCGTTGGACGCTTGGACCGCAACGGTCTGTCGCGCCAAATATTGTTGTTAATATTTAAGATAGCCTTAATTTTTGTTTCAGAACTCCTAGCACCAAATATTGGGGGTAGCTAATTCAAAGTCCTTAATCTCACCTGGATATACCGAACAATTTTCTTAGATACCGAAAACTTTCTCAACTTCTTTTCTGCTGAACTTAAATCAAGCATCTGACGGTGTTAATTTTTTCCCCAGTACCATATTTGTTCTACAAAAATGTAAGAAATTGATTTTACCAAAGTAAAGGAATCCACAGAGAGAGAGCAATGTACAATTTTTTCGAAACTGGAGCGTGTGATATCGTAAAAATGTTGCCACTAATAAGCACCATACGCTTTAAATCAATTACACCCCATTTAAAAAAGAATAAAAGTAACCATTCGATTTTTATTTGGTTTTACTTGGTTTATTTGTTGTAGATATTTTTTTTTCTTGTTGCATTATTTTTAGCTGGTAACTCTATTTGTTGCGCAGGGAAAATGCGTTCTACACAATGTAGTGTGAGGCGCACTTCTCAAGATAAAAGTGTTTCACTTTCCCTTGATGTACAAGAGTGTACAGTGCAGCAGTATCCATTGCCTTACCCGTTGTTTCCACATTAAATAACAATTATCTTCTTCTACTTAAATAAAAATGAAATAATGTTCGTTGGTAACCGCATCACTTGAGAACGGATGGACCGATTTCGCTCATTTAAAAAAAATGGAAAAGTTTCCAGGAAAACTGGAAACTGAGAGTGCTCTTTTGTATGGCATTTTTGTAAAAACTAGCGACCATAACTCACAATTCGAGCATGTATATATTTTTTGCCAATATAAGTGTGGTTTCTATAGTTTTCTGGTTGGCTGAGTTGGTCTGTGGGTAGATGGGGGTCAGTGGAATGGAGCAGTGCTACAATAAAATAATTTGCTTGTGTGCGTAAAATTTTGGATTATGCCAAAAATGAAAGAACGAATTTAGAACATATGTAATCGTATATAAGAAAATTTATTTTCTAGTTGTGTCTGTATCTTAAGGTAATACGTATTCTAAATATTAAGTGTGATCGTGCAAAAATCGTCAATCATTTTACCGTTTTTAATTAAATTTTTATTAAATTAATTTTTAATCCACTTCCTAAAGCCCGATTTTATTAAAACTTTGCATACATGTGTATCTCCGATGACAAAACATTTTATAAAAATTTATTAATAACCGGACCCCAGGGCACACATGAGTGTATCTACGAATCGAGAATTCACACGCAAAATTTAATTTTAATTATGGGTTGTTGTTTTTATTTGTGATGACTTTGAAAATAGCTTCACATTTGTCGTAGCTATTTTTGTAGCCCGCATACGTATACACGCAGCCAAGCCAATTATTTTAATGAAGTAATATAATTATTTGATGTGGAAACAACGGGTAAGTACACTTCACATATAATATAATATTTTTATAGTACATATAGGTATAGTACGTATTTATGGAATTAAACGTCATTCCTACGAGATAGTAACTTCGATTTATTTTTTATGATTTATCAATTCTTATTCTTCAGCAAACCAGTAGCTTGTTAGTAGCAGTGGAGTGTGTGCTGAGCTAGTGTTGGATGTTTTCTTAAAAGGTTTATTGTTCAGAATACCCAACGGATACAAAGTGATATGCGAGAGTTGACGGATATTTGTTGCGACAATTGCCACAACAATTTCAAATTGACTTGTAATAAATACTTCATAAAATAGATTTCTTGCCTACAATACTCGTAAATGTGCACATAACGACCTATTCAAAACCGTTATTCAAATTTAGAGTTTAGTGTGCGGGAAAAATCGATTTTCAAATCGTATGAGATGGTTCATATGGATCAGCTGTTCTTTGTTTACAGCAATGTCGTGTGTTCCAGTGTAATTATTCGCGTAGTTGTTCTAGGTGATTCCCTTCTATTATTTGCTACCGTCTTATGTGCATCATTGTTTGATATCAACGTTAATGATAAGAAATTCAGTTTTTGTTCAATTAACCCGCCGGTTCGGATGTTGGGAAATTAAAACACTGATAAGACAAGCGATATCTGTGATAACTTAAACAAATTCGAAATCATATCAGCGGTGTACATTCTTAATCAACTGCCTTACTTTATATAAAAGGCAAATTTATGTCCTGATGTTTTATATCATGACAGCAGATAAGAAGGCGAACTGCAGGTTGGGATTAAGCGATATTTTGCTTTTCTGTTTATAGAGCTAATTACAGCCGAACTTTTTACCGTGACGAACTCAGGTGACTCTTTTTATAGAGCCGGTGTCCAGCCATTCGCTAATTCGTCCGCTTTTTCTTTACTGTCTTATTAACTGTAGCCAGCCTTTCTTGGTACTGTCTAACAAATTTTGGATTGCAAACGGTCTTTGCTTTAGCTTTGATTAAGGATTGGCTGTCTTCATGCCAACTTTTTGTCGGGGTGGGGTGGCAGCCAATATTAGTTTCGGGATCGCCGTGACAAATAGTGCTGGATTATCGGGTGTTGTTGGAGGCTGGTGCCTTCCGAACAGTGGTGATTTGATTCCTTTAGGGAAGTCAGCTGTTTCGTTGAAGGTGGGGAGGGGGGGTACCGAAATTAGTGTTGATTCTATAGTATGTCAGGGTCGCTGGTGTGAAAAGTGACAGCAAGACACCTCTAGAGGATGTTGATCGTTTCGGGACGGGTACCATTTGCTAACCTATTTTTATGAAATTTTCAATGTAGTATATAATTGGGACGTGGAAGAAGGTTATATCACAGATAATATATTATACAGATGTCGCATTCCCATGCATTCATTTGAGATGAATCGATTTTTACAGACGGCTATATTTAGCCGCGTGACCAGCTTTGAATTTTTGTACTTGACAATTTCGAAAGATCTAAGCTAACATTTTATTAAGAAGTACTTGTGTGTAGATATTATATGGAACCCAAATATTAGATATCGAAGCGATATATGTTAGACTTAAAAGGAACAAGTGCACTCGAGTGTAGAAAAGTATATGAAACTTATATTTGAGGTTTGTGCATAAGATTATTTGTCATTACATAACTAGACAACAGATAGCTTATACATATGTACAGAAAATAATTTTGTGAACATAGCATCTGTCCATAAGCGTAAGACATTTAGGTATTTATTATCTTTGGTTATAGGCTATAGAACATCCACTTTCCCTCTCCGTAGCGGTGGAAAATATAAATTCAAACATCAGCCACATTTACTAACCGATTTTTATGAAATTATCAAGTTGCTGGTGGGGGAATGTTATAGGCTTTAAAAAATTCCCTTCCCTTCCCTGGGGAGGAAATGTAAAATGTTAATAACAGACACAATTGCAAACTGATTTTTATGAAATTTTCAATGTCTTGTTACGAAATTTATGCGTTTGAGTTCGTAAAGGATTTTGCAAATTAAACACACAACAAGTTTACTTATTTACAAATAATATCTTTTATAAACAGACAGTAAAAAATATCACAAGTTCACAATTTATATTGGAGATAACTTTAAATGTACACAAAAACACTTATTACTTGAACATTACAATAATTCTCTTAGGTGGTAGCACTTTGTAAGATGAAGAGGAAGAGGAAGAGGAAGAGGAAGAGGAAGAGGAAGAGGAAGAGGAAGAGGAAGAGGAAGAGGAAGAGGAAGAGGAAGAGGAAGAGGAAGAGGAAGAGGAAGAGGAAGAGGAAGAGGAAGAGGAAGAGGAAGAGGAAGAGGAAGAGGAAGAGGAAGAGGAAGAGGAAGAGGAAGAGGAAGAGGAAGAGGAAGAGGAAGAGGAAGAGGAAGAGGAAGAGAAATGTTAAGCAACGCTGAGAATATTTTACCAACGATAGCTGAACAATGCACTTTTGCGGGGAAGTCAAAATTACATATACATAGATAATATCTACATCGTGCGAATAAACGACGTACATTTTCACTTATTATTAGTAACATTGTAGGAAAAATTATGTTATTGCAATTAACTGGCTATGAATGACTAAAAGTAAAAAGCTTCAAACATTTCTAATCGGCCATAGCGATGAGTTTATGCTTACGATGATCCACTAATCATGAGTTGTAGAGAATCAATGTCAATGCCGCAAGTCGTACCCCAACAAGTGCGTATGTACTCTTATATGTGTACCGCTAGAACTATCAATTGGTCAACTGAAAATCGGACAAATGAAATTACGATCGTGGTACGAATTATAATTGCATTTTTGGGCTTTTTATGAGTGGTAGCGAGCGGAAGAACATTTACCACCAACTCAATATGTTGGCCATCGTCTGTCTCAATACTTCAGTACTTTCTGATGAGATTGTTGTTGTTGTCTTTCATTTATAGCTTACCCGTATTCAGTTATTCTTTCTTTTCGTTTCTCTTCGGCCTTAGATACAATCAATGACTGGTCACGATGTCACCGGAGAACGTAAGCAGGTTTCCGCCAACGAAACCAATAACTCTCACTCAAAATTTCTTTTAATTTAACCAAAATGGCTTTGCGATCGAGGAACGCAATGGTAGAGTGGCAGTTGTGCAGCCGGCCGTTCGTTAATTAGTCGTTTCGTTTTTGTATTTCAAGTTTTACGAAGTGCGTTTCAACCAAAAAATGTACTAACGGAACTTATACGGAATTTGTTTGTTTGAAAATATTTTAAAAAGAGAGTAATTAAATTATTTAATGTAATGAAGGCAAGTTATATTATTAGAAAAAGAATTAATTTTTAATTGTTGTGCATCACAGTTGAATGAATTTAAATTAAAATGTTCAAGTTTCTAACAAATAAATCAACTTCTCACAAAAACTGCGGAATATGGATATTTGTGGTGTTATTTTTAGCAGGTAATGTATTACTGAAGGAGTGCAAGCCATATAAAACATTGATTCTCAATTTCGATTTAAAGTTGAACATGAGAAAGGTTCTTACTGTTTCGTCTTAGACGGGCGGAATAAAGACGCTATACTATTTCTAATTTTATGATATGAAGATTATTCTGATTCCTTAAAACTGTAGCTTTAATATTGAATCGCCAAATATACGAGTATGTTTTTGGTGTTGCTGTTGTGGCTGTCCAGGACTTGTCACAGTTTAAGGTTACTGGGTAAAATGGAATAAGATGTCTTACGAAACTTTTATTCAATAATTGAGGCAGCATAAATTAATCTGCTACCATCTATTTGGCTCTACAACCGTCGATGATTCCCATTCCGCTTTTTAGAATAGGGAATACTGGGTTAGGGGCCAGTAAAGGTTTTCTCTGTGCCCTTTCTTGCGTAGAGGTCTGCTACCTAGTTTCCTGAAATGCCTGATTTACCGTGAGACCACATTATAGTGATTTTGCTGGTTTGGCCTAATTCTTTCAATTGGCGGAAGTAGCTCCACGTTGTTTTGGAATGAAATACTGCAGTGCTGCCTGGCTGTCTGAGATCATGTAGATTTCGGCTCTTCTGTACCTTTTTTTGATACATTCTCGGGTGCAGTCAGTCTTCTATTGCTATAGTTTCTGACTGGAATACTGTTGGAGATTTTCCCAGAGGTATTCGCAGTGTAATTCTGGATCCGAATACTACTGCTCCGGTTCAAGTGTTTGTTTTTGATCCGTCTGTATATCAGATGGATGCATAGTGTATGGAAGTTTATTTATTATATTTTCAACTTGATTCCGTTCTGGCATTCTTGTCGAAAACTTTCTTTGGAATTTAGTTGTTGTTATCATTAAGTCTGATGGTTGAACAGTTTCATTTTCCAAATTTATTTTGTTTATGATACTAGTGTAGTCTATTTTCTTGTGTTTGATAAGCAAATTTTAGTAGGGTGGCTCTTGAACCAGCCTCGCGTGAAGGGATGGGAGTCGTGGGAGCTTTTCTAGAGCTGCTGTTGGGCCAGTCTTCACTGCGCCTGTTGCACTTAGACAGATTAGTCTTTGGATTTTGTTTAGTTTTGAGCGTGTCTTTGATTGCTCTATTTTAGGCCACCAAACCAGTGCCGCGTTTGTAATCCTGGTGTGTACCAAAGCATTGGTATAGCCATAACGATATTTGCGGGCTTATACACCAGAATTTGGTGAGCATACGCTGGCAGGTGAAGTAAGCTTTATAAGTAATGTAAGATATGTGTGAGTTCCATGTGAGTTTTTGATCAAACATGACCCCTAGATATTAAGCTTCCGGTATTATTTGAAGGCTTTTACCTTGGAACCATAGTGTATAAAGCCTTATTCTTTTCTTCTTCGTTAATAAGGTGCAGACTATTTTTTCAGGGTTGACATAAAAAAATCTGGAGCATCGTCTACCAATCCATCGGTTTTGATAATTTTCACCTAATAATGCAGCAACATTACGTCCACTGTGACTAGGATGCACTAATGGGACGTCTTCCACCAATTCTGACAGGTGATTCGTTAATAGTTGCAGCTTTTGAATTTAGCCATTCGGGTTAAATGTAAGACCCATACATTTATAGTTAAATGAATTCATATTACTTTGACAACATGTGTATTTAATTCAGCCCAATGATGAAGTTTGTGTAAGTTTGTCTCTCCGTCACTCATTTTTAATTACCAACAATTACAGTTTGTGAGTCTTGGAGTATTACGTCCAAATCATAATCATTTAGAGATCTTTTGCTATCTTTCGTCCTGGTGTTATTTTCTCATCCGAACTCACAAATATTTTTGTTGGAAAGAGTTTCATGTATACCCCTAATTCATCAGCATTGTAAGAGATTTTCATTTACTGGGGAATGGGGATACATTTTCAAAACATAACAACTGAGAAAATTTTTGATTCCGTAACGTCAACGATATTTACAAAACCAACCATAACTGGCCTTGAATGGAACATTCTCAGTGCCAGCTGTTTCTTTCAGCAATGCTTTAGCTACTTCTTTCAAAAGCAGTTCATCGCACAGTTCGGATGATGTTAAAGACATCAATCAGCTCGTCATGTTAAAATACAAATTCCTTCGAATTCTCCATCGAAGAACTTAGGTTATAGGTTGTTTCCGACCTTGTCGGAGCAGCAAGAAAGTTACATCGTCATCTTGCACAGTCGAACGAGTTTAACAGAGATGTCACATGGCGTTTTATAGCTCGACTCTATGAATGCTTTGAAATCAGTAAAAAGGTTGTGATTATCGATAAACTCTTGGGTCTTGGCTGGGACCACTCAAATAGGCGCCAATTAGATTGTTGATGAGTGGCTTTACGCATTGAACGGATCAAATAGGCGATAGTAAGGAGATGAATTCCTCTATAGTTGGTGCATTAATTTTGTGGTCTCTTTTCTTGTGCATCGGGCAACAATGCTGATTTTCTATTGATGTGGCTCATCGAATTAGAGTGCTGAGTGGAGATGCAGAAGTCACGGGTTGGAATCTTTACTGAGTCTTTTCCGTAATTTTCTATTTTCTTAGTTGTCCCGGTTATGTGCAATTGCACATAGAACAAAGGCTTGTTTTAAGTGTCTAAATATTGCATATGGGCGCCGTAGCTCTAGTGTTTAGTACGGAAGTCCAACGAAAGATGTTCGAAGTTTGAATCCCAGAAACAGTAAAAGTATTTTATGTTTGACAAACGTCCTGGAGTGATAACTTGCCACGCAACTTACCTTTCCGATACGGCTTTAAATTGTAGGTCACTTATATTTGTGTACAAAAATATTACACGTACAAAACGAATGGTCGCGAGAAGCTAGGCCTTGGACCACAACGGTCTGTCGTGTCATATATTATTATTGTTACTACTAACAGAAATACCCGGCGTTTGACGGCTGCCCCATCCCATTATCCATGTCACAAATAACACGAACGATGATGTTGGCTTCCAAGGTGTCAATTGTTACTGTTGTTGTCAGCATATGAGCAGAGACTTCAAGTGGCCGCACAGGAAATAACCGAGAGGTGTCAAATCGCAAATCTTGGAAGCCAATTGACAGGTTAATTTATCGAAATGAACTTGTCACCAAATTTTGATTTCAATAAGTCGATGGTTTCCATTGCCGTGTGGGACGTAGCGCCATCCACATCTCGTTTGAGGCAATGTCATCCATATTTTCAAACAAAAAATGATTGATCATGGTTCAGTAACGATCTCTATTGACTGTAACGTGATCTGCAGCCTTATTTTTGAAGAAATAAGATCCGATCATGCCACCAGTGTGTAAGCTGCACCAAACGGTGTACTTTTCTGGATGTAATGGAGTCTCTAGGGTCTATTGGTCTTACTCAATATGCTTATTAACAAACCCAAATGGCTTGCTTAGATGGACGATTATGTGGGCCATAAAAGTCACAAAGTCGTCTTTAAGAAGTGGCGCGAATCGACGACTAAATTTCAAAGTAAATTTGGATATTTTGGTAGCGTTGCTTAAGCGTGAGTCTATTCATGAAGATTTGCCCAAAAGTGAGTGCAGATTGGAAAGAAAGAAAAAAAAAACATCAAAAAGTAATACCGCCTTCTATAACAAAGGCTCTATTAAAAAACTTTAATTATATTTTCTATCATTTTTTTGCAGTATTCACTTCGAGTGGCAATGCCAATCCAATCAAAGAAAATGAAGTAACAACACCAACACCCTCCCGGGATATTACCATGGGACCATGCACATGGGTTGTGGATAGAAAATGTCCAGATGGTGATATTAAATTTTATTTATTCACCCGCCAAAATATGATGGATCGCCAGAATCTGTACATCGATGAGACGTTGGAAAAGTCGAATCTCTCAGCGTCATACTTTAATGCAAATCATCCGACAAAGATAGTGATTCACGGTTACAATTCGGATATGTTCTTACACCCGTTGATTATCATGAAGGATGGTAAGACAAGTTTCGAAAGGATGCGAATGAAATATTGTACCAATACTTCTATACATTTAGAATACCTTCAAAAGGGAGCATACAATATTATTTATGTCGACTGGAGTGCTCTATCACCGGGTCCGTGCTATTTAAGTGCCGTTCACAACACCCGGCATACGGGCGCGTGTGTCGCTCAGTTGGTAGAGCGGATTTTAGACAGCGGTGGCTTTGACATTCATGTGATTGGTTTCTCTCTCGGTGCCCAATTGACGAATTTTGTTGCAACGAACTTGGGATCATTCTTGCTGCCACGAATTACTGGTTAGTTGAGCGGTAATTTCATTTTATTTGCTGGGTATAGTTTCGTAATTTTCGACAGGTCTTGATCCGGCTATGCCGCTGTTTATAACCTCACCTCCATCAGAAAAGCTAGACCCTTCAGATGCTGCGTTCGTCGATGTCATTCACACCAATGCTTTGGTGCAAGCCAAAATGGAACGCTGCGGACATGCTGACTTCTACATGAACGGTGGTATTATGCAGCCTGGTTGCTATTCGCAGGGATCAAGTGAGTAAAGATTTCGCCTTCTCTTTGTACCACTTCCCTACTCTGCCTTTTCTTTTAGATCCATTTGCGTGCAGCCATCAACGCGCACCAGCCTACTTCCTCGAGTCAATTCGTACTCATAAAGGTTTCTGGGGTTGGGCATGCAGTTCTTACCTTTATTATCTCCTTGGAATGTGTCCTCCTACGAATTATCTGGTCGAGGCTGGTGAAAACATTTCGCCTAAAACGAAGGGAATGTTCTTGATAGACACAGCGGACGCTGCACCGTTCGCCTTGGGTAAATGGACGAATTTGCCAACCGTTGGAAATCCGGCCAGTTCGAAAAATGTACCACACCGAATGCATATAGGTTCCTCGACAGGATACGATCCACTTATGCAGCAGCTCGATGAATGGGGAAAACTTGAGGGAAACTTCAATAACATAATGCATTCGCCAACACAATACCCAGAGGATCCAATTAATTTCGGAAATTGGCCATATTTTAAACCAGCTGGTACCGATGAAATAACAAATAATGTCACTTACGATTCGGTCGAGGATGACGATGAACAGACCTCTCGTGTTCGTCCTTCAGTGATTTCGCGAAGGAAAGATCGTCCGGTCAATACGAAATTTCGAAGAAAACAGTTTGAAGTTGTTACTGAGAAGACCGGTGGTGGCCATCATGTCTCATGGAATGTATACCGGGAAAATCTGACAGCAGGAATTATCGATCAGAGTATATTTCAACTCCCTAGAATTCGGGAGTATTAAGATGCTCCAAAGATAATGTGAGCAGCAGTCGTCGAGAATATACTTTAGATATTTTTCCAATAAAAAATCAAAATTCTTTTTCAAATGATGTGATCCTTATTTATCGGTTGCCTTCAGTTGTTGATTCCAAGAAATATCTACAAAGTTCTTGACAACTTGAAATTGTAGGTGTACTGTCCAAGATATTCAGACTCCTTTTTAAATTCTCTATATTAACTTCGCGCGCCCGTTGCTGGCGGACTGGCACACTAAACTTTGTGATCAATTTTTAACCCACTTTCTAAAGGCCGATTTTATTGAAACTTTGCACACATGTGTATCTCCCATGACAACATTGATTAAATTTTGGTAGTGATCGGGCCCCGGGGTGCGGGGGCACCCATACAAATTTTGTAAAAAAAGTACCCGATTTTCATCAAATTTTATAGGCATGTGTATCTCCGATGGACAACGCTTTTTGTAAAAATTTGGAAGTGGCCCCAGGGCCGAGGGGCTTCCATATAAATTTTTAAAAGGGGACTCCCAAATTAAATTGTAGGTGTCTTCAATTTGTGTGAAAAAGTATACATGCACAACACAAAATGGTCGCGAGAAGCTATGCCTTGGACCGCAACGGTCTGTCGCGCCAAATATTTTTATTATTATTAAATGCTTGGCAGGAGGAGAAAAAGGAAATGTCTATGAGCTTGTACTTTAAATGCCTGTGGATCATTTGTATGTTAAAAAATATAATTCATGTTGTTCTCATTTATCGATTCGATGCTAGTTTGGTTTGGTCGGTTGTAGCAGAGACTTATGACATCTACATTCAAGTACTTCTTAATACAATGAAACCCAGATCTTTCGAAATTATAGAGTACAAATAATTATAGCTAGCCAAGTGGCTAAATGTAGCCGATGAAAATGAATTTCCATCAAATGAATGCATGAGCAACCGCCATCCGTAAATGTATTATATTATCTGTGGTTCTAAATGAAATAACTTGCGTACATCTGTAAGCTTTCAATTTGGTTCTCGCCTTCAATAACCCATAAAAACATAAAACTTCCAAGCGTAGAAATCGTCGTTAAAGTCGAAACTGTTAAACTTTGCTATAACAAAAGTTCGTATTTACATGCGAAACTTAAAAGCTTACTACTTATAACTACGCAATTTTGAAAAGGAAATATAAAGCGGATGTATGTTTTGAAGTTGGATGCGGTACTTTTGTCGTTTATGATTTCAGGATAGTTTCTAATATCTAGATACTAGATTTACCAGCTATACAGATTTACTCACGTATGCACCTTTCTGATTGTAGAACTGTGATTAAATATCATAACAAACAGCTAGCAAAGACATAAATCATAATGACAACAATTGTTTCAGTTATTTACAAACATTTCTTTCACTGTTCTTTAATACAAATTAAGAAATTTTTTCGTTTAGTGTATAGTTGTGCACACGTTTTCAATTTATGTCAAATGTAACATGTAACGCCTACTTTTTTTGCGAGCTCTAGGATGCATACAGAACATAGGAGGACACTTTGAGCACCTCCTATAACTGTTTTAGTCCACACATAATAAAAATTATCTAACACCACACAAAATCATTTTTTATTCATAGCCTTTGGAGCTTAAAGCAAAAAACCCCTTTTTCTTAAATTTTACATGCTGCAGGTTTTCACAAGTATCATAAAATCTATAGGTTTTTCCGCGTAGTTGTTGATTTTTGTTTATACTATTGTAGCGTTCACAAGAAAAAAGTAATAAAACATTATGCTTATTACGAAGCTTCTGGAGAAAATTTACCCTAAAGTCAAAAATTAGCATGGGCAAGAAAACTGGAACAGGCTTCAAAGTTGGATATCTGAAGACTCAAATCAGATATCATCTTTATTTAAACGCAGTTACAAAGGCTAGTATTTCTTCTGAAAACAAGGACCTAAACGAGTAAGTTTCTGCCATTAGTATTAACACAGCAATTTCCATTAACATGAGTCAGAGTACACCAAAATAAGCTCTTTCTTAAATCCCCGATAAATGATGTCAACATTGGAGATAGACCCTTACTGTAGAACGATATTTTTCGTAGAATATACCCAAGAATCATTTCCTAAATTATGGTGCATGAATTAGGGGACACCCTGTATAATATTTGATTAACTATTATTTTGCTGTATATAACTTCTATAACTTACTAGACGGAAGAAAACAAAATTAAAAATTATTCTACAATATCTTAAAACTGAAAACTTATACTAATTAAAAACACCTACAAATAAATTCGTCAAAAACTTAAAAACTAAATCCTTACAAGAGTTGCAGTCATGTCTCTTTTTGAAGGCAGCTCGTTAAGCTACATGTGCCCGTAACTGCCTCTCATTAGGGCTAAGTGTCGGCCACACTCCAGTCCAGCCACAGTATTGAATCACCTTCTGTCTACCCTCTTACCCTCCTCTTGCCGTCTACCTCTTACAGGCACGCTACGACAGTATCACCAGTTATTATTTCCATCCCCATGGTATGTAACAGTAACAGGTACGTTGCACGAGTCTGACCAGAGGCCCAATGACAACAGATACAGGTACGTCTCAGGTGGTATAAATAATATAAATAAATATTAATACACCATGTATATAAAAATGAAACTTTGTCTGTATGTCTGTTCGCGCATAGCTCGAAGACCGCTCATCAGATATAGCTGAAATGTGATGGGGACGGTTGGGCTGGTAATGGTGTTGAGGAGGTTGACGTGGTGGGTGGCTTGACTCTAAGGGACAACTCACTGAATGACTTTAGCCACGGCATTAAGGTGTGCTATACGCTATTCCTATATTAAAATTAAATTTAAAATTAAAATAAAGATAATAATAATAATAGTGCTGTGTTGAGGGGGTGGTGGCTATCTCAATATAAGTCTTGAAGGGTCTTGTTAATCAGTTGGTGGGAGGGCATTGTGATGCGGGCTGGCAGGCAACGCTTGGTATTTCAGCTAGTAGTTTTATATATAAATTGTGAAAAACTAAAAGACGCATTCGTTTTACCATCTACTAACAACTATTTTGTACGTTTTGAGAAGCACTGAATGAAATACAGCAAATAAGAGCCCAATGCTTTTCTTGCAGTTACTTTTATTGTAGAGTCAAACCATCCATTTAGCAATGCTAAGTTCAAATAACTACTTGAGTTTAGATAAGAATGGGAAAGGAACTTTTTAGAAGACTAGCTGTTCCCGTCGCTTCGCTAACCACACACATGAAGCACACACATATAGCAGCCAATAAACTTCCAACACCCACAATTATTTATATTGAAAATTTTATAAAAATTGTTTTGTAAGTGTGTCTTATTTAAAAATTGTATCTTCTAATTAGGTAATTAATTCTTTATTTTATTTTGCACATTGAATTGTGAAAACAAATTTATCGCAAATTAGTTATTTCCTTTAGTCAATAATTGAGTTTGGCATATTGTATGAAAAGGTACCGTTTTATAGTTTCGTTAAATTTCTGTTGAAAAAGTTGTTCTTATTTCGGATCTTCTAAAAAGGTCAAAAGGGATTTCCATTTAAATAGTCCAATAGATCTGCTCACATCGTTTAAAATCCGTTCCACATCCTTGTTAATTAATAAGGTATAAACCGGCTAAAGAAGAGACCTGTAAATTTGAAACCTACTCAAATACCTACTGTACCAGGTCAGCTGGAATTGTGCCGAACAAACCTGCCATTCTCTAACTTTCAACAATTCATCCATTGATGTCGGGATGGCACGGCGCTGGATTTTAAATTATGCAGGTTCCAATCAATTTCCAATTACCCTTTCGTCATTTTTCCTCGAACATCCACAAACATACACACATGCATATAGGTACCTTGTCCTACTTGTGATTGTGTTAAAGTGACTTCAGTCGGTTGTGGATTCTTTTCTGTTTCGTATGGGCACTTAGCATTTCCATTTTGAGTTGTTTCCATTGTGCAATGATTTCGATGTGGTATTTCTTTAGTCAATTTTCGTTGGATTTTTCATTCACTGTGTACACTGTGAGGCTATGAGTATACCGTAAGGACGTAAGTAATGCTTTCAGACAGTTCCTGAAGGATTGGAGGCAAATAAATAGTAAAGCGGGAACTGGTTTTTTTGCCCTTGGTCATGTCCATGTTAAAGTCTCCATCGTTCAGAGCTCAAAAAATGCCATCTTGTTCAGTGGAAATGCATTTTCATTTTTCGGTGGTCTTTGAAACCGGTGGAGAGATAAGTTGGAATCAAATGATAAGCAACAGAGGTACCTTTAGAGTATCTACGTGTATTAAAGAAGGAGGTCCTCACCGTAGGTATCGAATGACGGGTGAATACTTGTTCTACACAGTCATTTTAATGATGTGGTGGATAGTAGGACACTATTTCACATAGGAGGGCTTCAGAGAAGACGTTACCAACGAGCAGTTTTCATATGGATAACCATCTCGGACATTGCTGCACTGCCTGGTATGGTGTGACGGCTAGGAGTGTGTACAAAGATCAGAAATGATTTAAAAAATTTAAAACTTTATTTTGAAATATACATCCGTTGTATATATAAATCATATTGTCAAATTTTCCGAAAACCGAAATTTTAAAAACCGTTGAAATACTGGTAGGATCAAAGAAAGCAGAGGTCACTGGTACGGGAGTACATGAGCCAAGAATCAAGTACTCTGAAGCAATTGGGCAGTAAGCGAGCATATTACAGACAAAAGTATATGCCATCGAAAGATGTGCTCTCTTAATCTGGAAAGGAACTACATGAAGGAAGAATTAGCTAACATGAATGATAGCCAATCTTCGATAAGGTCCCGGATTCATTCCATATCATGTCAAGACTGGAGGAGCTGTGCAGGGCAAAACTGAACAGACTTGGCGAAGACAACAAGGTATGTCTGTACTGGATGCCGGGACATACCGGCATAGAAGGAAGCGGATAAGCTCGTGAAGAAAGGGGCAAAAGCTCTGCTAATAGGACCTTTTTATGCCATAGGTTACTGCCTAATGGGGATGCAGTATAGAAACAGCAGCTGCTGCCGAAATTTCGAAAAATCTTGTCTGCCTATGGCAGGTATAAGAAATGTTGGGGAACTATAATCCAAAGAGTTCTAGCTTGATACTCTGACTAAGGTGAGATGCGGATTTCCAAACTGGGCATTGTAGACTGGAGGGGCACATATAAGGATATTAGGAAAAAAAGAGAATGAAAGCTGTAGGCTTTGTTGAGAGGCAGAGGAGACCCCGGGTTATCTTCTCTCAAAAAATGCGGAGTAACCATCTGACAGAGAAGGGAATCCATGCAATTTTGGAGTCTGCGCGACACTCCATACCATTAGCCATTTTTGTCTCTCCTCACTGTCGACAAAGCTCAAGTAGTTGGGAGCATTATAGCTCCACCATAGGTCGCTGTGCAACTACATTACACCCCATAAACATCATCATCTTCACATCAGTAAATAAAAGTTCTTGAGCTTCAATTATTAGATTCTATTATAAAATGGCATATTTCTGCCATTTTTTAAGATCCCAGTCATCTCATTAAAGGAACACGATTTCTTACTGAGAGGACTCAGGGAATATCTCTGATTTTCTAAGATTAAAATGTTGGCTTTAGCAACTCTCTTCGCTTTGTCAGTAGTAGACTTTGATAGTTTTTTTATTACTGCTGAGCTGACAGATAGCTGAAAATTTGGACCCGTTGAATGCAACACTTCACACTGAGGTGAACATCAATTATTATGCGCCCTGATTTAGTCGGGACACCCCAAATAAATCGTAGCTTAAACGATAAGTAAGTAGTGGATAAGAGCATGGACTTCTTAGCAGGAGGTTCGTGGTTCGAATCCCAGTAACAACAAAAGTGTCACGGTGTCCCACTTCTCGGGAAGGTCTGACAAAGGTCCAAGAAAGCTTCTCAAATCACCGTTCGGATACGGCATTCAATTGTAGGTCCCCTCCATTTGTTTGCAAAAATATACATGCTCAACACAAATGGTTTCGAGAAGCTAGGCCTGGGCCGCAATGGCCGGTTGCGCCGGATATTATTATTAAGCATTCTTAGAGATAAAAATCAGGCAATTAGAACGTTGTCTACCTCAGACTTCCAACTTTTTCCAAAACTCAAAAAACAAATTCCTGCTAATTAACGATAATTTTTTTTAAAAAAAAGAGCCAGAATTGCAGCCTCAAAATAATATTTTACAGAATTGCCTGTTAGTTCTGTCAGGCCTGTGATCAGATCCTTACAACAATTAGTTAAGGGTTGCTCTGAAAAGAATCTACCGATGATTAACAAAAAAATATGAAGAATTATTACAACTTTGAGATGAACTTAATGCAAATACTTTTACCCACATAGAGAACATCAAATGAAATGCTGCACAAGCAAATTAAAATTTTAATAAAAATAAACTTATTTACATCTTTGCATAATTCAGAATAATAGAAATAATTCAAATTAGTGCAGTGTTTACTCAAAAAAACCTTTGTACACAGCAGAGAATCCTTTGCCTCTTTCGAACCTTGCCATCGACACAGTCCTAAGCACTTCATTAGCAAATTACTAACTGCGTGAAAGCGCAACCAAATACTCAAACTACAAGCTCATTAGAGCAACAAAAAAAAACCTGTAACCCCTTTGGAAGCCACCAGCAGCAACAAATAACTCAATCTCAACTATAACTTCATTATAAAATATTGTTAATCCTTACTCCAGCTAAGGTAAACAAAAAATTATGTTTTCCCTTTGCGCACTTAAATTCATCAACCTTCAGAAAGCACAGGATGCTAATTAATCTTAAACTACAGAAATATGTAGGTATACAGTAGACTTGGATATAGCAAAATTCTGTTCCAGAGAATGAGACTCTATTTCATAGCAACAGGAATAAAATTGAAATTTACCCTGACGTATATAGCAGCTGAGAGATGACTGTAGGTGGAGTTTGGCTGCTGACATTCAGGATGAACGACTTCTGTGCAAACAGAGAGAGGGACGGTTCAAAGGATAAGTAAACATAACGGCCAGCACAGCGCAGCAATTTGTTTGAATCCTGTGTACCGCCTGCCGCATACTTGTGCCGTTTGTCGCATCATTTATTCATTTGCCTGCTTCCGTTTGTTGAAGGAAAAAACACTGGAGAGCTACGAGAACTCGAAGAAAAAAGGAAACCCCAAACAAACTCAATCCGAAAACTTGAATCCTTTTATCCGTGATGCTCAATCCATCATTCGCCGATAAATCTTAAGCAAACTTACAGCAAATTGGGGCTTTTGTGGAGAATTGACTTTGTTTGTCTTGTACCCATATTGGATTTTTTGTTACATTGAAGCAGAGTGCTAATTGTCTTGCTCCCATAAGCGGAAAATTTCGGCTTGTTTGTGTGTTAAAGGATAACGACGTGCAACGAAACTATATGTATCAACAAAAGTAACCCAAGTTTTCAATTTGACTGTTTAACCGACTTTCTACTGATCTGCATTAGGTGCAAATAATGAAATTGGATGTCGCTTTTTCGGTTGTTGACTCAGACAAATTATGGAAGTCAATCGACAATGAGCGATTTCTTTAGCTTAAAGCAGTACACCTTAACATAAAGGCGGGACAATTCAATAAACAAATATCATTATTAAGTTAACAAGCTGATCCGTGGCGGATTTGTTGGCTAACACATCACACACACACACAGATAAAACTATCAAAGTCAAGTTTCGGCTGTAGGATAGAATTTTGTTGCAGTTTTTTTTTCTGGAAGTTTAGATTCACAGACTTGCGAAATCAGACACAAAAATTTGTATTAAGCTTCGTAAATTATTTATTTGTTGTAGATAATTGGGTAATCTACCTTTTTTCGGGTTAATTGGCGTCAATTGATGAATCGACTGGTTCCACTGTCCGGTGAGATATGCCATCAAATCATCAGTAGAACCCTTCCCACAAAATACGTACTGCCGGTCACTAAGGAGTTCTTGCGTTTCAAGATATTTCACGAGCTAACAATTGATCTGCGTTTTCATGCCCTTGGAAAGAAGAGGCTTAAGTTAAATTATTTTTTTAGGAAAAGACCAGCAGAATAGTTTTTCTTCTTCTTATGTTCTATAACCTTTTGTGGGTCCTAGCGCCTCGACTACGCCTACGCGCCACCGCGTGAAGTTCCTGGCAATGAGCTTCAGCTCTCTTCAACTCTTCCCCAATTGCCGTGACTCCTCCTCTACTGTTCTGCGCCATGTATTTCTCGGACGACCCGTTCTTCTACCATCATGAGATAACGGATTCCCTTGCATTGCGTAGTTTTCTATGTAACTCTCGCCTTTTCGGAGTGTATGACCAATCCACTGCCACTTCCGTCGTTGAATGGTTGTGCCTATTGGTTCCTGACCCGTTTTCTGGTAAAGATGTTCGTTAGAGATACCGTTAGGCCAGAAAACCCTTCAGATGTTCCGTAGGCACCTATTTACGAACGTTTGTAATCTTTTTGTGATAATAGTGGTCACCTTCCAAGTGCTGCACCAATACAGCAGCACAGATTCAACATTTGAACGGAACAGTCGCAGCTTGGTGTTAAGCTGATCGCATTGCTTCGCCATATCATGGACATCATTCCAAACACTGACTTTGCTTTGCCGATTCGGTTGACAATGTACTGTTCAATTCAACCTTCGGTCGAGACAATACTCCCAAGATATTGGAAACTCTCTACTCTCTCTACCGGTTGGTGGTCCAGCAATGTTAGCTTGAGTTACTGAGTTAGTGCCGAGGTTGATGATTTTGGTTTTGGCAGCATTAATCTTCAAACTCGCAACATTTGTCTCCCTTTCCACATTTGTTGTCATTTGGTGCAGCTCTTTGGTGATTCTGTAAACGGTTCTGCTATCGCACCTGCTCGCTGCTTCCTCTGCTTCTGAGGCCAGGTTGTTAATATTATAGCACAATAGGATAGATCTTTCGATTTCAATGGAAAACGCTCTGCCAATTTACCCAACATGTTTCATGTTTCGGTCATATTTCGGTCTTACATAAACTTAATAAAGTGTCTGGTGAACAGTGCCATTGGATATATTACTGAAATAATATGGCACTGCATGTTATAATAGAAGTGATGGTAGTCATGTCTATTTGCCTTAATCTGTACAGGTTTCAGTATAAATTCGTTTGATGGACTTCTTATTGACGAATTTCTCTGCAAATAATTAACCGGTAAGGGCCCTTTTAATAATTATTTTTTGTTGTCCTTTGATTGGTAATAATTTTAACAGAACTTCTTTCCTAGAGAAATTACTAAATACCATTCTTACTATAACTACTGAACGGAAAACGAAACCTTTCCCAGGAACTCTAAAGACGGAGTTATTGTTTAGCTGTCAAAGAAAAAATGGCGTGGTATTACCCCTTTGTCTGTTTTTCCAAAACTGATGTCAACTATCATTCTCGAGCGGATAAAGGCAAGAATTGAGTCTACACTCAAGAGGCATCAAACAGGGTTTTGCTGTGGTCGATCGTGTGAAGACCATATCAACAACCTGCTTATCTTTCTTATGTAGTCTGCTGAGTTTCAGTAACTGCTTTACCACATGTTCGTGGATTTTATAAATGGTTTTGACCGGATTAACTGGGAATACATACGGAGATCACTCATTGGGAGAGAAATTCCCCCTAAAATAGTTGCTGTTATAAAGGAGTCCTTCAAGAACGCGAGGAGCTTCGTACAATGGATAGCTCTCCGACTCTTTCGAAGTTCGACAGGGAGATGTTTAATCGCCAATCCAATGATTCACTACCACTGTTGGTACAGTTGAAAGACATATCAATCAATGGCGACCGTTTCAAAGGCTTAATCACTTCGGGTATGCCAGTGATATATGTTTCCTGGCAAGTAAAATTAGTGGGCTAAACTGAATGTGTCAAGCACTACAGATCAAAGGAAAGTCAATCGGTCTTAGGACAAACGGCAATAAGACAAAAATTATGTCTGCATTTCGCTCCAAACATCAGGAGGAGACACATATTGAAGAGGTCTAAAAGTTCAATTACCTCGGAAAGTACTGTATCGCAGCTGTTGGTGGTACAGATGTGGATGCTAACAGAAAAATAAATAACGCTTGAGCTGCCTTCGGTAATTTATCTCCAATTTGGAAATCCAGGCAAATATCCTTACGCACTAAGTTGAGATTCCTCGAATCCAATGTTAAATCCGTACTAATATATGCCTGCGAAACCTGGAAAGTTTTGCAAACTTCTCTAGGAAATTTAAGGCTTTGCCAATCGCTGTCTGGGCTATATCATAAAGATTCGTTGGTCACAAATAATATCAAACGAAGTATTGTGTCATAGGACGAGTCACAAGCTTTTCGATGTCGATATAAGTAAGCGAAAATGGCGATGCATTGGTCAAACACAGAGGAAGACAAATGATAATATTGCGAAGCAGTCGTTTGAATAAAGTCCTTAGGGTGCACGGAGGGTCGGAAGACCAAGTTCAACAGTCTTAGCAGAAGCACAGTTGTGATATATAGCTGCAGACCATGAAAGAACGAGAAGATTTTTTGGCGCCCTAAATACCATACCAAATACCAAAACCTGTAACCGGGGTTACAGGACATGATTATACTTAAAATAGGCGTATTTCTTACGAATTCATTTTTAGGTGCTGTGTGCTTTTTGATGAGGATAGCCTTACTCTAATTCGATTCATCATTAGATACAATATTTCTTGCAATAATCGGAAAATTAAAAAACCATTTTTCACAAAAGACATAACAGAGATACGTGGTTCTGACAATCAAATTGACCCAACAAATAACTTGTCGCGAGAAAACCCGTCCACGAGATTATGGGTTTCTCTCAAGAAAAGTCGGTCAGTCAGTCAGTTGACTTGACAGCAATTGCTCAAATGGATAGCAATAACATTTTTCATTGAATTTGGAATAATTTTAAATCAGCAACTGTATCGCAGCTCATGAATAAATTGCCTGTAGAAAAGAAAAATGAAATGGAACAAAGAAATCCAAGATCCAATCGCAGAATTAATTCTGCTTTAGAATTCTAACATTTGTATCCTTGAATAATTTATTCTGACATCCTGTAAATGACTCTGTTTTATTCAATGTTAACCCGTAAATATCGCGCATGCCATTGGCGCTCCCATCATACATGATTTGTTAGTGCAAGGACTAACAGAGGATTTACTGGAATTTATATTCACGATGAGAACGAATTTGCAATTGCAATATCAATGAACATTGCGCGTTACGTATGCTCGTACGTTGAGCAAATAAATTTCTAACAAATCGATTGCTCCGCTAAAGGATCAACAACAAATGTAGGTTTGTGCCGTAAATTGTATTTTCTCTAATTCTCTAACATTGAGCGAGTGGAGCAACACAAAAGAATTTATAATGCAATCGCGTATGCGAAAACGCTTGCGGGCATATTTCATTGAGGATTTCTATGCCAAAGTAATGCAAAGTTGATCCTCAGTATTGAAAACTCGATTTTGATAATAGACTCCATACAGAGTTAGACACAAATACACACATAAAAGAAAGCTTTCATTACAATCTCTCGGATGTGAGTCGAATGAAAAGTAAATAACTAACTTCCTCTTTGCATTAGATGTGAATACCTCGGATTACTCAGCGGCTGAATGAAGCATCATCATCATCATCCTCTGGGTGTTGGCCATTAATGTTCCCATAAATTCAATGAAAATTGCGTATCGAACACACGAGAATAGCCAACAGGGGATGTTCGCTTATGTGTTGTCCCGGTTATCATCGCCTCCTGCAACCTTTTATCATGTAAAATATTCCGGTGCAATAGACAGACGATAAACTGCACACGCATTTTCCATATTTTGTGGATTTTCTCACTCAGTTCAGGTTTCTTCTTCCACAATTTCCAGTCTACATTTACTGAACAGTGAACAGCGTTTGTGTGTTTTGTGGTACTGTCATTTATGTGAGCTCTGTGTGGAAAAAAGCTTCTTGTACAGGTCTTCGGTTTCACTTTCATCTGAGTAAGCCAGTATCTGGATGAACTTATAATCACTCTCTTTAAATTTCAGAGGAGGCCGGCCAGTCCAACTCCCTATCGGAGCCCGTTAGTGATGTTAAATAGGTTCAATTGTGATCCGGGTATCTTTACTTGGCTTATAACATTAATCATTAGGATGCTGAATTCTCTCATGAGTTCTATAAAGATTTACTCTGGCTAAGTTTTCATGGGTTGCTTTAAAGTTTCGGAACTCTATAAATTTTTCCATTAACTGCCTAAGCGTGAAGTTATCTTGCACGATTAGGGATACATTTTGCTGCACGTTGTGATATTTCCTTCTTTATGTATCAGGCACAGAATGTTACTCGACCGCCTACTTTCAATAGGGAATCAATTCTTCCGATATTTGCAACCACTGCCTAAGATGGATTCAGCAGTACTAACGACAGTATTTCCGTATCTTTACCCTTCCTTCACTAGAGACAAGTCCCATCGCTTGGTCGTAATCGTTTCTGGGGTCTTTGTGGTGAAGTGTAGCCGCGTTGACTCAAATTTGATTGCAATTTTTCTTGGTGAAGCAATCCATGCTCAGGTCAGCATGCCACTAAGATAGTGATCCGATTCGATCATCAGTTGGCATTTTTGTAAGTTCGTACCCTCATCAGGTTCAAATTTTGGCGGTGGTCTATCAACACTTGGTCGTCTATCCGGTTTCGAGTGGCTCCATCCGGAGTTGGGACTCATTAGCAACAGCTGCAGAAAGTTTTTCTATTCGGCCAAGGTCAAGGAATTAAGGAAAGCTAAGCGAGTATCCTGGAGACTTTTCTGTGGCAATATAGAAGAATCTTCCCAGGCATCTAGCCTTAGAAAAATCCTCTCTACCAATCAAATAATGCCTAGCTGTACGGCGCACGGCTCCTGGACTACCTTCAGCGAAGAATCGCTCAATCTGCTTCTAGACACCCACTTCCTGGGTAGCTCCTATGTTCTAAGAAATGTTAGCCTTAACAGGCCAAACACTCATACAACTATCTCCAATGATCTGATAAACAAGGATAAACTGCTTTGGGCGCTGCACAGCTTCAAACCATTCGACTCACTTGGCGAACTATTAATTCAAAACTGGTCTACCAGAAGATCTGTCTGCAGAGGAAACCCACAAGTTTGAGTCCTGCCCCCCTTCTATGGAACTTAGCGATGAATGAACTGCTTGTATGCCTAAGAAGGGATGGCTACTGTGTGAATGCTTATGGGGATGATGTTGCTATTTCCGTGGCCGCAAAGCACTCTAACAACTTAAAAGAACCCCTGCAAAATGCTCTTAATAAGCGAAAAAATTGGGCAGATTGCTGCGGTTTAGGAGTTAACCCACACAAAGCTGAACTTGTCCTCTTCACTAGGAAATAAAAATCCCCACAATTTGACCCCCCTTCTATTAAAGGTACAAGCTTAACTTTATCTGATAAAGCCAAGTATCGAGGTCGAATACTAGACAGAAAGTTAAGCTGGAAACCAAACATTCGTTAAGCCACTGTGGCACTCTTCTCTTGCAACCACGCCATTGGCAACAAATGGGACTTTCAACCCCATATCATCCATTGGCTTTATACAGCGGTAGTAAGACCTACGCTTCTCTATGGTGTGACTGTATGGTGGACTGCGTTAGATAAACCGGTAAATTGTGACCAACTAAGCAAGGTCCAAAGATCAGCTTGTTTATGCATGAGAGGAGCGCTTCGTACAACTCCCTCCTCCGCGCTTGACATTTGGTTCAACCTTACACCACTAGACATTTTCAGCAGACAAATAGCCGACATCGCGGCTAATCGCCTCAATGCATCTGCTAGTGGACCGGAAATGAATTCGGTCACTCTTCTATCTTGACTTTAGTAATGATTCCGCCAGGTAACATAGACTACACTATTCCGCAACTCCGATTCAACAAAAACTTCCAAGTCACCATCCCTGCAGATCATCTTGGGAAAGGGGAGCTGAATTGGAGGATGGTGACATTCACTTTTACAAGGACAGGTAGAAAACTGATGACGGAATTGGTGGAGCTGTTTTTTCAAAAAGGTTAATCATAGTTTCTCTTACCGTCTTCCAAATCACTATAGTGTGTTCCAGACTGAAATTATGGCGATTAATGAAGTATTGTCTTTGATGAAGAGAAATGTCATAACCGCTAAGTATATTTTCATTTTCTCGGATAATCAAGCAGTGCTGAAATCCCTGGAATCTGTCTGTACGAACTCTATTCTAGCCCACAACTTTCGATCATCTCTTGGAGAGATGGCGGAACAGTTCAATATTTACCTGTGCTGGGTACCGGGGACGAATTCGCCAAACACAGAACTACACTACCCATGCTACCTGATAATGGCTCTATAGGCATGCCAATCGCTACATGTAAACTCATGTTAAAGAGGGATGCTTACGAAAAAAACTTACCGTAGATGGTCAAACGGAACTACTTGTCTGGTGACAAAACAGATCTGGCTCAAGCTGGATCCGAAATGCTCCAAGTGTTTGATCTCTCAAAAAAGACTGCACATCGGTGCTATTATAGGTGTCATAACGGTCCATAGGCAAACATGCAGAAAGGCTTAGCGTCGAACGATTTCTGCAGAAACTGCATGGACGAGGAGGAGGAGGAGACCATTCTCCATCTTTTCCTTCCTTCCAAAAAAAATTTAAGCTTTCTTTTACAACGACCTTAATGACCTAAAAGATACGGACATTAGTAGTATCTTGCGCTTCTTACAAAGCGCCAACTGGTTCAACGAGTGGGTGAGAAATAATATCACAAAGGACCAGTAGTATTGGTTTAAGTATGTTGGCATTTTGACCAACAACCACTTCAACCTAACCTAACATAACTTATCGGCTAGTTGCCTAGCCGTGTTCGTTGGCGTGGTGTCTTCATGGATCAGTTATAAGTCGAAGGTTATTTTTTTTTTTTTGATTTTTCGATTGCTTCGAAGCGACTAGCCAAATTATTCAGCTTCACCAATTTTGATCGCACTTCCACCTGCCAGTCAGAATAGCTAAGGTACGTCTTATACTCCTTTTCTGGTGATGGCTGATCGCCAATTGCACAAATAATGACATAAATACTTAAATGATATAAAGTCAGAACACACATGAAACATAATCCAATATAAAAATTTAATTGACCGACCAAATGATATCTAATTTAATGACAAAGACACACAATTCAAGGGTAAGTGATGCACTCTAAAATCTTGTACAGCTTTATTTATGTGTTCTAAGACTTTGGACTTAATCGCTCTGCCATAAAAAACAAGTTTTTGGTAGCTGTGTATTTTGTTTTAAACTAAAAATGTAACCATGTTTCTTAAATATATTTTCGGTGTAAAAATGGAGGGAAAATAAAATTAATGACACATAATTACAAACAAACGACTTATAATAATAATGATGCACTTGTCTGTCTTTTTGTGCAGCAATGCCGCGCTTTAGTGTTGAGATGATGCAATTAAAAATCAGAAACTACATCAACGTTGTGTATGAGCACTAAAAAGGACAATCTGTAATAAATCGTTCGTGATAGTTGGTAAGCTGATGGTAAGATTGAGATTTCAATTTAGATCTTTCATAAGAAGAAGAAAAAGAAATTAATATTAACGAACCATCATCTGCAGTTGCAGCTTTTAATTACTGTGATACACTTTGGTTTATGCCATCTTTCTCTGGCTGGAAATTGGACGACAGGTTATTATACTAAGTGTAGGGATGAAAAAAAAGTAGAAGAACGCCAACCTTCTTACTAACCTGATCCACGCTGTTGTCACAGTTATCTCACTAAAGGTATTTCCTCAGAGATAGGCTACAAAACTTCCACTGAAAGTCAGCGTAGCAGGAACGTAATCATTTTTTTTTATTGCAACACAACTACAAGTGTCGTGTATGTGTATAAGCATATCTGTGTGATGATTTTTAATGTATTGCATCTATTGCATGACGTCAAGGGAAAAATCTCGAAAATATTGCGTGGAGGAGAACAAGAACGACCGGGGAAAAATACACTTGCAGGTAAGTAAGAAGTTCGCTTTGCACACATAAATATGTAATGAAGCTAAAGCTCCTGATGGTGAGCCCGAGAGTCGCTTTAAAACCAAAGGGAAATGCTGTATCCGCCATATGTGGCATGTTAATGTAATGAGAAAAAAAAGGTGTGAACCGCAACAACAAGGCACCGTATGTTTCAATTTCGCTTTGGGTGAGGTGCAAGGATACTTAAAGTGTACTTTACATTTTTCTTGAGACACTTAACTCTTATGTTTCGTCATTATCGTTATTATTTTCACAAAAAAACTTTATTCCGTTTCCCTTTCAAAAAAACATCGACCGCCCTCTAAACCAAGATCATCCTTCTTTTGCAGTATGGCTGTGAAGCAAAACAATACAAAATAAAATCAAAAATTTCATCTTAACTATCTGTGACACAGTGAACAAAAACACACACATTCGCTTCCGCACACAAGAGAACTGATTGAGACATGTCTTCTTTCCGTCAGCAGTTGGCGTCATTTCGTTTGGAAAGGCGTAAAAAATTGAATTTCCGAAAGTATCTTTCAGGAAGGTAAATTGCTGAGTTCGAGTTTTTCCAGAGCTTGGAAGGCCTAAAATAAGATAGCAGTTCACTTTTTTGTTTGATAAGATTTTAACATCATACTGAGAGCAAGCATGGAGTTTCCGTTCGACTGACTCAAAGAATTCTTCTTTTTATCTTTTGGGGAATCCTTTGTAGGTGCGTGAACGTTTATGAGGCTTATGTTTTTAAATCTGCCTCGCACGCGAAGGGTGCATAGCCGTTCATTTATTGCTTTAAAGCCGATAGCGGTGGGTTTCATTCTTTTGCTGACCAGAAACCCTACTCCAAGCACATGATGTCGTACATGACAGCTGTAATATATGTCATATTTTGATTCTTGTAAGACACCATTCCCTGGAATATCCTGGATTGCTGTTATGTCAGCCTTATAATTGGACAGGGTATCGGCCAGCTGCTGTGCAGCTCGAGCTCTATACATTGAGCGTACGTTCCATGAGAAAATCGTTTAGCCGGCCACCACGTGGAGGTTTGATCGAACTTTCACCAGTCTAGATAGTTACGGCCACTTGCAATTCTGCCGCATTTTGTGTTATTCCCCCTATTTGGCTGATAGCTGACCGTCGCGAAGTTAGTATACGGAATTTAAAAATCGCTACATTCCTACCTCAGTCCACTTTCGATTCAATATCCAGAATCATTCACATTTCATCCACTGTCTAGTTTATCGTAGTGGTTGTCTCTATTAAAAGAGCCAACACCCTTCTATGAAATCCTGCATTTATGAATTTTCCGACAGACATTTTTTTCATCGAACAGCACACAAAAAATCCCTTATACTAACCAGCTAGGTAAATGTGGCAAGCAAGCGAAAGGTATTAACAACCGGAAAAGTGTCAAATAATAATAAATTGTGTCGTCTGCATGACTTTACCATCATTCTGGATGTTGACGACTCACCTCATCCCACAAACCATCGCATGTGAGATAGCAAGTCACTAGGGAACCAGCATAGTTCTGCACATAGAATCATTCTTAATTTCTGCACAAATATCACATCACAACGTGTAAGTCCGTTAGATGAGCGATTTTAAAGATGAAGAAGTTGATGGATGACATTAAAATTTCACCACCGAAGGGTGACGAATATCTCCAGATTGCGTATGACGCACACTGCCACGTAGACTTAATAGGGTTTCCTGTACGCTGGAAGTGAAAACATTTTCTTGTCCCAAACAGACAGCACTGCAACGGCAGTCGACCCCAGCCAGTGCCAGTCCCGCTAACGCAAACTGAACTTTAATTGAGTTTTGCTGGTGAAGACACTTAATTGTGGATCTGCTGTATGGTATTGGTGGTGGAGCGGAGGCGTTGGTTACGGGTGTTGCTTTCTCTGCCTTGCAGTGCTTCCGTCTGGCATGCTATGAATTGGCAGAAAACGCCTGCAGTAAACCGCACCAACTCACACACATACACTAACAGAGATAACCATTAACGTGATTTATTTTGCCGTAGGGTTGCGTGTCTGTAGAATTTTTAAGTTTTTTCTTCCTACTGCTGCTCTTTTAACAATTTCCAATGGAACTTGGGGATGAGTTGTACTTTAACTAAAGTTTCATTTATTAATTGCTTTTGCAGCATCTGAACTCCTCTAAATGTTGGCTACATCTTGCTTTCTGTTACCGTTTAATAAGAGGATAATTAATTTTGATATTAAAGAGACTTTCTTCCGGTTCTATGGTGCATGCGTGGCAATCTGGCCGCACTTGTACATTCTAGTACATTAAAGAGTGATGCATTTAAGGGAAAAATATAGCGGAGTTAGTTGCTAAATGGTTTTATTAATTGAAGATGACTTAACGAATATTTATTTGTGGAGACTCAGTCTGCCTGGTTGGCAGGATGACCTTTTTTATCGCCATTTTATGTGGTTTCCAAAATCAAGAGACAATTGTTGTTGGTTTTGCATAAGGAACCAATTCGGATGGATGTGCTTACTTATCTAAGATGGCGGTGAATAAGTCAATAAGTTTTGGTTTCGGAAACAGCTCCGTATTTGTATAACTGTGTGTGGTGCTCAGTGTACTTCACTATGGAGATTTGGTATCAGTGCAACAGAGTCGGCGTGGCTTGACTTAGTCGAGTATGGGTCTAAGATGTGCTGGGAAGGATTAAAAAAAGAGTTTACTATAAATCACAATCACAAAAAAGTGGAAGCTAATAAATTAATTGCTTGGAAGAAGAACAAAAAGCCTAGATGATCAAATATTGGCAAATTTTGAAGAAGATATTGAATCGCTCGTTGATAATTTTCGGAACATTCTGCAAAAGAAGCCCGAAGCTTAGCCCATGATTGTAATGCCCAAAGTTGCAAGGTACAGAGATTCAAGCATAAGTAGATGAGTTAATCATCTAATCACAAAATGATAGTGAATGTATTGGAAAAAACCGGAGTAAGAGGAAACCTTCTCTAACCATTGAGGACTACCTAAAAAATCGTAGCTTTAAGGTAAAATTAAATTCTGTTCTAATTGAAGTCCAAATGATAACACACGGAGTTCCAGAAGGGTTAAAACTAGGTCCATCAGTATTTATAATATATACAAATAATCTACTGTCAGTATTAAAGAACCGCAATTATAATTCGCATTGAAGTATAGATGAAGCAATTAAAATAATGCAACTTAATTGTGCCACTATAATGGATTGATGGTTAATGTAATAAAAATAAAAATAATGGACATAAGATCGAATTGTTCGAATATAAGAAACTTAGAAATTAAATTTCACAAAATTAAGTAACCGAAATAGGGAACAATGATGCAGAAGACTGTACAATAATAATAGAAAATGTAGATTCATATGGATATCTTGGAGTTGTAATTGATTACAAATTGTAATGGGACCTCCACATATCCGAAATTAGAAGCAAACTGATGAAACAGAGCTACCTAATATATTGTCACGAAATATTAGTACTTAGTAGCGCAGATAATGGGATGCGAATATTAAGATAAATCGCTGTACATACTGCATACTAAGGACGAAAGGTACACTGAGAATTACCTAACGTGAATAAAACTCCTCAAAAGCGTGTCAATTCATCATCCAAACTTTGGGAAAGCAGATATTAGAGAAATAAGAACAGAAAGATAAATACGCTGAGATGCAGAATGATTGACGGACATCAGACGATGGCATTAGTGTGTAAATGATTGTGTGACATAGTTAGTATAGCACTTTGGTGTTAGTCATATTTAACAGTTGTTATAGTTAACAAATAAAAATAAAAAAAAATCCATGGTGTCAGTCCACCGAAAAACTTTGTAAAGTTTCCGTCGGTTCCGAAATTCCGATACCAGAAGACTGGCGAATAGGCATCTTGTGTCCCACACATAAGAAGGGATATATCATAACATGCAGCAAGTGTCGTGGTGTAACGTTGTTGAGTTAGGCGTATAATATTTTCTCCTCTCTCCTTCAAGACAGGATAGACCCATACGCTAGAGTCACCATTGGCCCATACCGGTGTGGCTCCATCCCAGGCAAATTAAAAACTGATCAGATCTTCACCCTTAGGCAGGTGATGGAAAAATGTCTAGGGTTTCAAAACTCACTACAAAAGAATTTAAAGCCGCCTGTAGCATATTCGGCCTAGAACTTTATAAAGCCATGAGAGAATTCGGCATCCCAAATAAACTGACACGACTATGTGGGTTCATCATGACCAATGTTACAAGCCAAGTAAAAATATCTGTCTCATTATCAAGCCCATTCAACATCTATAATGGGCTCCGACAAGAGGATGGACTAGCCAGCATTCTCTTCAACCTGGAGTTGGAGAAAGTGATCCGAGAATCCGAAAGCGATATATAGACATCGTAGGTAAAACCAAAGAGCTGAACAGGAAGCCGCATCTGGCGGGCGGCATAAAGTCTGGATCTCCACATAATACATCGTGGCCACATCTGCGAGCAGATAATCCTACTTTAAATAACTCAATTAAAATAACGGAACGGGAATTTGAAGTATTGCAATCCTTTAACTATCTCGGGTCATCTGTAGCAGCCGATAACAGCATGGACTCAATATCTTCAAATCAAAATCTGTTAATATTCTTCAAATCCAGGAATCTAACCATAACATTCAAACTGCTGGTGTGTAAGACAATGGTGGTACCAGTACTCACATATGAACAAAAAGCATTCTGACCTCTTAGCCGCGTTCGAGAAAACATTTTTACGGAGAATTGCTGGCACCGTATTTGTGGAAGGACAATTCTGGAGACTCTATAATGATGAGATCAACCAGAGTTATCGCAATGTCGACGTCGTGAAGATAATTAAGCTCGGTAGGCTCTGTGGGCAGGACATCTTGCTCGCATGAGTGAATAGGATCCTGCTCGGAATGTCTTTTGCGGTAAGACTTATGGCATACGAAAGCGAGGCGGGCTAAGCTTACGTTGGAGGGATGTCGTGGACCAGGACGCCCAGAGTTTAGGGATGCCTAACTGGATGACATCGGCATGAACCCGGGACCGGTGGAGAGATTTTTTGCGGAGGCCAGGACTGAAACCCGTTTTAGAGCCAACTATGATGATATTTAACATCCAAACTTGAAAGTTAAAACTAAATATAGCTGCTAGCGGTATGGATTATTATTAAGTTTTGATCAGATAAATAGAATTTCAGCATTTTTTGCCCGATAGAAGGACGAGACCAACTCACCTGCAGTTGTGTGAATGTCTTAAATCACTTATCAACGACCTGGACACGGATTATACAAGCGTGAGTTTTACTGTGTACTCAAAAAATATATTCTCTATCTATCTATCTATCTTTCTAAATCTATAATAATATTATAAAGAGGTAACGTTTGTTTGTGTGTAGGAGGAAATCTTCGAAATTGCTGGACTGATTTCAAAAATTTTTCAGCAGTATTTAAAATGGACTTTCGGGTTGAACATTGGCTAAATATTATCTCTTTTGAATAAAAGTGTGACCGATTTTGTGACTAAAGTCGACGAAAAAATGGTCGGGTATCATAATGACTCTCTGCTGTGTGCTGCGCTGCTTTGTACGTACTAATATATATATTGGTATATATTGGTTTGTTCCGAGAGTAATAACTTGTCACGGAAAGCTCTTCTCAATTCGCAGTTTGGATCTGGCCTTAATTTGTAGGTCCCTTCCATTTGTGCCCAAAAATATACATGCGCAACACAAATGGTCGCGAGAAGCTAGGCCTTGGACCGCAATGGTCTGTCGCGCCGAATAGTATTATATATTGGTTTGTAATACCACACTAAAACTCAAAAACTAGACAGCCGATCGCTCTTTTGTCGTTGCAGGAAGAACTCATAAGAAAATGCCAATATCCTGTGGAGTAACACTACGTTACCACAGAGGATAATTACATTTTACGTATGTTCCGTATACCCAGACCAGGCGGGAAGCCGATGCTGTTTCAACACGGTCTGACCGATGGTTCTGATAATTGGATTATAATGGGACCCTTGAGCTCAGCAGGTTAATATGTCCTCTAATGGTTACAGTTTTAAGTTTTTCACTGCCTCCTAATTTGATTGACTTCATAGCATATTACACGTACGATTTGGGTTTCGACGTCTGGTTGGGCAAAACGCCCGTGGTAACCGCTATTCACGTAATCACATAACACTTCGGCCAAGCGAAAGTAAATTTTCGAGATTCAGTTGGCACGAAATTGGATACTACGATTTGCCAGCAATGATAAATCACATTTTGTGGGCAACCCAGCTTCCAAAGTTGACCTATGTGGGATTTTCGCAGGTACTTATTTAACATTTGCTCTGTAAATGATGAATAAATAATTGAAAAATACCTGATTTACAACAGGGTACAACTGCATTTTGGGTAATGGGCTCCTTGAGACCCGAGTACAATGACAAAATAAACATAATGCATGCCTTAACTCCGGTAACGTAATAAAACTAATATGGGTATTGTCCAGCAATTGATGACGTTCTTGAACAATTCTTGTGTACTAATGTTAGTCCCTCTTGTTTCAAGTTCTTAGGTGAAACGCCCTACGAATTGCTACCACACAGTTATACAGGGCTAAATGTTTGCCTTAGCTCAAGTATCGCATTACACGGATGTGTGTCAACAATGAGCGGCAGGAATAAACAGCAATTGAATATGGTACAAAAATTGTTAGGTACAGTTGAACAGTTTCGAATGTTTCTTCCCTGCCGTAGACTATGGTGCCGGTAATTTTGGGTCACTCCCCAGCTGGAGGTTCGGTTCGGTCAACCAATTTCGTCATCACCATCAGGTAATGAGATCAAATCGTTTCGCTCAATACAATTATGGTAGTCGAAGGAATCTAAATCGCTATGGCCGTAGCAGTGCTCCTGAATATCCCCTGTCGAATATTCGCGCTCCAGTTGCATTTTACTACGGCGCTAATGACAATATGGTAAGTACAATTGATATCTCGCATCTGGCTAGTCAGTTGCAAAATATTGTCGAAAACTCTATGTCCCCCAATAAAAGGTGGGCTCATATTGATATCATTTATGGTATCGATGCACGTGACCAAATATACACACGGATGGCTAGTGTTCAAGCGAAGTACATATGAAAGAATAAAAACTATCCACGATCATAACAAATAAATTTACCAAAATGCATAACCATAACCTCCATAATTTCTGCAAGCGATATTCCTTTATGTTATGGTCAAAGCATAGAATCTTCTCGGTAATGTATTTGTTGTTCAATTGTTACATTAGGAAAAGTAATATTATTGAATCCATAACGCCCAGTTATTTGATATTTGCCCATTCTTCCATATCTTCTTAGAGAGAAGCAAAAGTTCTGAAACTTTAATGACATTGTTGTTATAGTTTTTATAAATCTTCCTTAACTACAGATGTGAAAATAGTGCTTCAAAATCCGAACTCAACTTTTTTAGGAGTCATCTATCAATTCTCTGAGATCTTGATTCTCCGTCTTCCTCCTTACGGTATCAAAGAACTAATCTTACTTGTTTAGTGACACATAAGAGTACTTTGAGGACTTCAAATCTATAGATATATGTGGACAGTGCAAGAACTTGTTCAGCTATAAAATAAATGAACGACGACCTATTTGAAGCCATGTTATAATCAGTAAAAAAAGGTCCCCTCAAAGACCCCAAGAAGACCCCAAAAACCCCAAAAGCATCATAAACAGACCTCAGAAAGACCCTCAAAAGAATCATAAAAGACCACTCAAGAGACCCCCAGAAAACCCCAAAAAAGACCCCCAAAAACCCCCAAAAACCCCCAAAAGGCCACCAAAAGACCAACAAAAAAATCATTTAAGATCCCCAAAAGATCATCAAAAGACCCTCAAGTAACCCCAAAATACTTATCAAAAGACCCCAAAAGACTTACAAAGGACCCTCAAAAGACTCCCCAAAAGACCACTAAAAGACCCCAGATACCCCCAAAAGAATCATAAAAAGACCACCGAAAGACCCTCAAACGAATCACAAAATACCACACGAAGACCATAAAAAGACTCACAGAAGATCCCCAAAACCTCAAAAGGCCCACAAAGGATACTCACCAGACCCCCCAAAAGACCCCCAAAAGACCCCCAAAAAACCACCAAAAGGCCATCAAAAGACCAATATAAAAATCATAAAAGATCACCAAAAAATCATTTAAGATCCCCAAACACCTTCAAAAGATCCTCAAAAGACTTGCCAAAAGACCTCAAAAAGACCCTCAAAAGATCCTCAAAAGACTCCTCAAAAGACCCCAAAAGACTTTCAAAGGACCCTCAAAAGACTCGCCAAAAGACCCTCAAAAGACTCCCCAAAAGATCACTAAAAGACCCCAGAAACCCCCAAAAGAATCATAAAAAGACCATCTAAAGACCCTCAAACGAATCACAAAATACCACACGAAGACCCTAAAAAGACTCACAGATCCCCAGAACCTCAAAAGGCCCACAAAGGATACTCACCAGACTCCCCAAAAGACCCCCAAAAAACCACCAAAAGGCCACCAAAAAAGGCCATCAAAAGACCAACATAAAAATCATAAAAGATCACCAAAAAATAATTTAAGATCCCCAATAGATCATCAAAAAACCCTCAAATGACCCCAAACACCTTCAAAAGATCCTCAAAAGACTTGCCAAAAGACCCTAAAAGACTCGCCAAAAGACCCTCAAAAGACTCCCCAAAAGACCACTAAAAGACCCCAAAAACCCCCAAAAGAATCATAAAAAGACCACCGAAAGACCTTCAAACGAATCACAAAATACCCCACGAAGGCCCTAAAGAGACTCGCAGAAGATCCCCAGAACCTCAAAAGGCCCACAAAGGATACTCACCAGACTCCCCAAAAGACCCCCAAAAAACCACCAAAAGGCCACCAAAAAAGGCCATCAAAAGACCAACATAAAAATCATAAAAGATCACCAAAAAATCATTTAAGATCCCCAATAGATCATCAAAAAACCCTCAAATGACCCCAAACACCTTCAAAAGATCCTCAAAAGACTTGCCAAAAGACCCTAAAAGACTCGCCAAAAGACCCTCAAAAGACTCCCCAAAAGACCACTAAAAGACCCCAAAAACCCCCAAAAGAATCATAAAAAGACCACCGAAAGACCTTCAAACGGATCACAAAATACCCCACGAAGGCCCTAAAGAGACTCGCAGAAGATCCCCAGAACCTCAAAAGGCCCACAAAGGATACTCACCAGACTCCCCAAAAGACCCTCAAAGGACCCACAAAAAACCCACAAAAGACCAACAAAAGACTCCCAAAAGACCATCAAAAGACCCCCGAAAGGGGGTAATCATTATATAAACATGCTATAACGCTCCTATAATCATCCTTGAATCATGGTTGTTTGGTTTCCTATAATCATTAGCCAATCTTTCAAAATTCATTCTATAATCTTTTCTCATTCTGTTAGTAATTTATTTTCATACCATAATGATTCTATTAGCATACGTTTATCTTCCTATAATCATTCTACAAGCATCCAATGTAAAATGTCATGGATAAAGGTGATGAGGCAAAACCATATATGGTATATCGTGCATAAGGTTTTGAAGGTTTGCTCCTAATGCAACTAAAGTTATTTTGCCGATACCTTCACAATAGTTGCATTTTGAATGACATACAACACCCATTTAACAATAATTAGCAATTAGGATATTATGCTATGTATTAGAATAGGTACCTAACTTGAAAACCACAAAATATATATCTCAGATATATGGCACAGTATAAAACAAACACAACAAACCACTATTTATACAGATTTTATGTGAGCAGCTGCTTCCATCAAGCAAAATTAAAAGCATTATTAAAAGTAAGTAGGTTTTGCATTTGAGAGCTTCCAAAAATGAAGGCAAACAAACTAACAACGCAAATGCATAAAAAGCGAACAAATTAAACTTCAGTAAAATATCGGAAAGTGCCACTTTGCGGTTTTGCAACAAATAATTGTTAGCTTGAAGTTTCCCCACTAAATACAGGACTGGGTGTGCGGCGCGCAATCACATCTCCAACAACAACGTATCTAGCGAGTGAACAAACAAACGAAACTATGATGATACGAGACGCGGCATGAGGCTAGCGGGTCAAAACCCGCACTTATAAGCGGGGTTGAAGCAAAGCATATTCGTGCACCCGGATGCATTGAACCGCACTTCACTGCATCACACAGAAGTCACAGCAGTCAGAGAACACAGAGCCCAAATCACAAACAAAAAAGTCAAATTTAACCGCACACTTAAAGTCGTTTTGAAAGATCGTGTGGTTGAGAGACTTGCACAGAAGTGGGGATGCAAATTTTCCGCTTAGCTAAGCGAGTTCTGCACAAAATCGAATCAGGAAATTACAAATCTAAAATCATTCCATTTCGGGAGGAGCACATCAGGGCTCGTTTGTCCGACGATAGACACAACCGCAGCTCCACATAGCCATACCCCATAGCCTAGTAATTAAAAAGTCAAGTAGCGCGCCTCCACCCGCCCAGCAAAGGTCGCTTGGCGCCATTCATTCCATCGTGGGTGCGGTTGTGTAAACAAAGTTTTGATGCTTGAAAGCTTCCAACTTCCAACATCACCATCAGTAAGTACTGTGATGTATTTGTACGTACTCGTATATGTGTACATATTGCATTTCCAAGCAGGTCCACGGTATACCTCAATCAATGAAAGAGCATTTAATGTTATACTCCTTCACGTTCATTCTTCCTTCGCAAAAAGTTCCTTCCTACTTTCGTATTCATGCATGACGTACTCTCGGAAAAACCTTCACTCATAAAGCAAACATAATCATAAGCCAACTTAAACTCGGATACACCTTAAACCGCTGACTCTATGGTAACCGAATTACAAGCGAATTAGCTGCGTAAAAATGGCTGGCTGGTCGTACTCGTAGGTATGCAGAATAGAGGCAGTGATTTTGATTTGTATTTTAATTGCAGTTGAACAACTGAAATTGGAGCAATTTGGCCAAAATGTTTAAGGTTTCCCTGCGCACATTGTTGAACAAATTATAATTGAATTGTTCCTCGGCGTAAAGGATTTTATCGGAGATGTGGTTGGGATGAAAGCCAATGCTGATGTTGATTTTATGAGCAATTATTTTATTATAACAACCTCTTAAATAAAGCTGCTGCTTTATATTAGAGAAAATATTGTTACAAACTGTTTTTTCATAACAATGTCGTCGCTCTATGTCACATTTTCAAAACTTTATAGGAGACGATTTTCAAACTTCTAACGATGCTTTACCCAATTCTCAACAGAAATCTCTAATTCAGTTCAATTGAAATTTTGCACAGATGTATACTCCTGATCACAATACAATGTTATGGTTCCACTGAGCTGGTCATATGATGGACACGGGCACACGTTTGTTATCTACAAATCCTGCAACTCGATTTTCATCAACTTCCCGTTGTCCAATTTAGTTGAATTTTTGCTTAAAAACATGTTATCCTGGTGATAATGCAATGTTATGCTACCAACGAGCTGTGTCGATTATGGGCTTGGAATGTATTCAAGATTCAAACATTTTGCTGTCTCAAATTTTGCAAGCCTATTTTGACATACTTCTCGTTATCCGATCGAATTGAAATTTCGCACACATGTATATTAATGATTACATTACAATGTCTTTGTTTCTTTGAACTGGTCCGATTATAGATTTGGATGCTACAAGCAATTCTTTGATTTCACCTGTTTGGTTGCTGCAAATCTTGTAACTCGATTTTCATCAACTTCTCGTTTTGCAATTTAGTTGAATTATTGCATAAACATTTAGTCCCGATGACAATGCGTTGTTATTGTACCATGGAACATGGAAGTGCTCCAATGATGGACTTGTGATGTAGGAGCTTCACAAATTTGGCTGTGTCAACTTTTGCAAGTCTATGTTGTTCAATCGAATTGAAATTTTGCACAGGTGTGCAGTCACGATGCCTTTTTAGCGTTATGGTCTGATGATGTACTATGAAGATCATCATCATCATCATATTTGGCTCTACAACCGGTGTCCAGTCCTGGCCTACCGCAAAAAATCTCTCCACCGGTCCCGATTTCGAGCCGATTACATCCAGTTTAGCATCCCTAAACTCTGAGCGACCTGAACAAAGGACTTTTCGAATAGAATCATCTTCGCTCATGCGAGCTAGGTGTCCTGCCCACCGGAGCCTACTGAGCTTAATTCTTTTCACGATGTCGAAATCGCGGTAACGCTCGTAGATCTCATCATTATAGAGTCTCCGGAATCGTCCTTCCTCACATACGGGACCAACAATTCTCCGTAAGACTTTTCTCTCGAACGCGGCTAAGAGGTCAGAATCTACATATATGTAAGTACTGGTATGACCATTGTCTTATATAACAGCAGCTTGGATGTTATGGTTAAATTCTTGGATTTGAAGAGTCTTGACAGACTATAGTAGGCTTTGTTGGCTTTAAGCAACAGTACGCGTATTGCTCGGTACCCAACATTCTTACGTTCAGTCTCTATCTTACATTCGTCATCGAACCAGTCGTTCCGATCTCTACGACTACTGCCTAGGATGGAGTCAGCAGTACTAATGACAGTATTTTTAAGCCTCGTCCATTTCTCTTCTACGCCCGACATCTCAGCCCCAGGACCTACTCTCCCTGCATTCCGGGCGAGTCCTATCGCTTGACCGTAGTTGTTTCTGGTCTTTTCGTTCCGAAGGGCGTGTTGACTTGAATCTGATTCGCACATGTAGTCTTTCGTGATGATGCAATCCGCGTTCGGAGCACCATACCAACAAGATAGTGGTCCGACGTTGGCACCTCGGTACGTTCGTACCGTCACTAGGTTCAGGTTGTGGTTTGGGTCTATCTATACGTGGTCTTTTTTGTTGCGAGTGGCTCCATCTGGAGATAACCATGTGGTTTTGTGAATATTTATACGCTCAAACCTTGTAATCGCAACGACTAAATTATTGCTTGCTGCCATCTCAATGACTCGTTGTCCATTGTCATTAGTGTTCTCGTGTAAACTTTGGGTGCCAATGTACTGCCTGAATAGTGGCTCCCAACCTGTTTTGGCATTCATATCCCCCCATATCCCCATATTTTTACGTCAAACTGAGGACAGGCATGATGTTCCCGTTCGACTGATTAAAAAAATTCTTCTTTTTCTTCATCTGAGGCTGTAACATATGTGATGTTCTCATTTTTGTAAGACACCACTCCACCGCATCTTCTGGATTGATGTTATGTCAGCATTATATTTGGACTGGGTATCGGCTAGCTGATGTGCAGCTCGAGCTAGATACAGTGAGCGTACTTTCCCTGAGAAAATTCTTAAATCGTTTAGCCGTTTTCATTGCCTTGGTCGTCGTCGTTCATCTGAGGCTGATTTTGGGTTCCGTAATAAACGTTTTTTTTTATCGGCGAGGTTATTGGCCTACCCTATTCTACTGTTGACTGGCCGAAGAACAGTATAGGTTTTTTTTTTATTATGACGCCCACTTGACTATAGCTTGATAACCATTTATGGGCTCTTGTAATTCCTGATAAGGCGTTCGAGCACTTGAGCAGACAAATATACCTGGAGCTGAATATTTTCCAGATCATGATAATGCGGTCCAAGGCCTAGCTTCTCGCGACCATTTGTGTTGTGCATGTATATTTTTGGACACAAATATAAGGACCTACAATTTAAGGCCGAATCCGAACGGCGAATTGAGAAGCTTTCCGTGACATGTTATTACTCTCGGAACGTTGGTCACCTATTCGCGAGAGGTGGGACATCGTGAAGAATACTTTTGGTGTTACTGGGATTCGAACCACGAACTGATCAGAAGACATGCGCTTTTCCACTGAGCCACGGCGACCAGTGTACTAATATTACTTAATTTCCACAATAACAAATCTTTAAGGAGCACTTTCATGCTGTGTCCAAGGATTTATATGAAGTGGAGTAGAAATTCTGTAATTTTTTCCCGGTTTTTATAGTCCTCCAAATACCTTCAGCTTGCCCTTAAAAAAAGTAAGTTACACTAATTCCAGGGAAAGACCACTTGTTTTTTTTTCATCAGTGATTTTGTAAGTCATTTGTAGTTCGCCATAGATAAAGTGAAATTCATTTAAGTTAATTTACGGATTTTGGAACAAAATATTTCAGAAATAAATAAAATTCATAACTTAACAAAAAAGCGACAGTAACAACTGTACATATCTGTTTCTACACTAAAAGTTTATATCGTCCTTGATAGATCTTTTGATAATAACCGAAACATGAGACACTCGTCGGGGATACAACTATCACATGAGCTGACATTTGTCACGAGTATCCAAGTTGCCTGGGATGTGTGCGATTTTATCGGATGGCGTGTCACTTATGAAACACTAAAAAAAACAGAGAAAAGTCCCGACAGATATTATCGCATGTGAAACCACCATCATCCTTTTTGCCCTCCCACTCACGACATAACTTTTTTTGCAAATCACTGTCGCAAGAAAGTGTCACGTCACTTTGCAGTTTATTCGCGAACAAAACTTGTCCCCTTCGTTGTGGCTGTGTCTGTTTAAAAAAAAAGATTTTACAAATTAACATTCATAGCCAAACAACTGGCAGTGATTATAAGACGAGCAACCAACAATTTGAATGACTTGCATGTCAGAAATTTTATACTTTTCATATGTAACAGAATGTATCGCGTTTAAGCCAGTCACTTGTAATAATAATCTATTGCCGGTCACGCAAGGACTTTTTGTGACATTAAAAAATTGCATGAAACTGCTCTTTTTTTAATGGAATATTCACAGTTAATAAAAACGTAAAGTTAGTATAAAATCTGTAGTTAACCGTGCCGCACGGCACTGTAATACCACATCTACTTATTGGGATGTGGTATTAAATTGCTGGTGTGTTTGAAAAGGATAAATAAGGAACTTGCAGGAGAACCTCGTTCTTAAGTCTTTTTGGGCTCTTATGTTTTTTGTGTTCTTATGTTCACTCTGTTTTAAAAAAAAGTTAAATTAAGTATTCTGTTGTTAGCGGCAGGTTTCATATGTAACAAATGTAAAAGATACAATCACTGAACACTTGAATATCATTTCCAATATCGTTGAATGCGTTAGAGCTCTGCTGCAGTAATAATGGTAGTTATTGCGTTTCGCTCATTTTTTCGTACTCAACATCCAGCATCAAAGTCGTAAACTAAAAGCCACATGTGAAAACTTCACCAGTGTGAGCCAGCTAATCCAGCACTAAACTTGCAGCTGCATTTCACAAATGTAGTAAGAAATTAATGCACCATACCGCGAAATGTATTCACAACTCATTTAAATCATGTGAATGAAGGTAGTGAAACTAGCTCTTATTCTAAGGATTTGGAAAAGTTTTGTTTCTCCTTGAAATTTGGATCGAACGAGGGGACGATGATGATGATTGGGATGAAGCAAAGTGAGCATACGATATCAGGTAAAATGCTGTGTGCGCTGCCATCAGACACGACGTTAAATATCTGGCATTATTTAGGAGGATAACGCACAAATACTTGGCTCTGTGGATAAATGGTTGTGAGACACAGTCAGTCTCTATGCGGACTGTGTAGATTCAGCGAAGAGCTCCTTCCTTCTGTCTCAGTTTCGTATTCGTACTTTCGACAGAAGAGTATTGGATACATTTTGAAAGTTAATCAGCTTTTGTATTTCTTGTGGGACCCAGACAGACGGATTTATGAATGTGTGCGTTCTTGAATTTCACGGTAAATTTCCCATTGTTCGCGTTTATGAATACATATGAGTTGGATATAAATCCCATCCGCTACGGTAAAGAGCTTCTGCGGTAAGGTCTATAGAAGAATACGAATACTTTTTTCTCTGTACTGCAGAATGTGATGACCGTGCGTAACTAATAAACTATTCAATTAGTATTAGATAGTGGAACTCTATTTTAAATGTATGAACAAGTATTCTTAGAATGTAGGTTGCCCTAAAGATAGGCCCAAACTGCTTTTGATGTACATTTTCAAATCATAACATAGATCAGTTTCGAAAACTTAGGAAAGTGATGAAATAATCAAATAATGCGATCGTTATTTGAAAAAATACGGGTCCAGATTTGTTACCAAAGGAGAATAGGATGTTATGTAAGATTGATTTTATTTGTTGCCGGAATCTATTAATGTCGTAGCGGATATGAGAATACTGGAAAAATTGCACAGTATTCACACTTTACAGTATGTAGCCTTGGCATATGGTACTTTGCATTTCCATCTTACCTGGATGATGTGGTGCGCACAGTCGATTTAATGCAGGCCAGCCAACTGTTACAGTTTGCTATTATCCTTGATCTGAATGCGGAAAAAGGATACTAGAACATGCAAGGATACCGGTTATTCCTTATTTGTCTTTCGTGCGGCAATTTCACATATTTACCGATTTTACCAGCAACGGTGAATACTTCAGAAGTTTTGCTCAGCTTTTTACGGGAAAAAGGAAACGTCCAAATTTTACATCCATAGTTTTGTAGCAGCATCTTTTCCATTGAAGATGAATTAAATTATTAATGGCAACGTCAATGGTTCTGATAGCACCGTGACGCTTTGGCTTTGCATGAATTTTAAAAAGTATGGATTTTTTCTTAAGAAAAAGGATATTGAATATGTATATGTGATGTGGTAGTTTGGATCATGGATGGATTTGTGCATGAACAACAAATATACTCTTTAGTTGAATTTCTAGCGCACACATTTTACGATACCAGAAGGCATAGTGTATACATATATGTTTGTGTAGTAAGATATCAGCTGATGCAAACGTAAAATTCAATAAAATTCATTTATGTCTTTGGCGGCTCAATTAACAAGGCAACTCTACGCTAGTCCGTACAATCCGTACAGATAACTGTATTATGGATTAACGTGGGTACCTGCAAAAGTGCAAAACCCCACGGTCCTCTTCGGACACGAACTGTACGACAATTGACGGCCATCAACAGATGTACCAGTATTAACTTACTGGTAGAAGCTGAGCTGAGAAGCATATCGGTTCGTTCAGATATGAGTGCCTGGGCAATTGCAAAGCAGACCCTGGCAGCACATTCGTCCGGAACCTCACTACCTAGACTAAATATTCTAGGCTCTCCAGCGGTAAAACGGTGTAAGAACAAGCCACTAATGCGAAGAGAACCCAATGAAATCTGTCTCTAAGTACCATCAGTAGCCCATTCTAGGCCGCTAAAGTACGAAGACATTACCCGATCATGAGCATAATCTAAGTACCCGTGCCCCTTTTATTTTCTCCGTGGTAAGGCCCCGCACCCCGGTAAGGCCTCGGGATCAGATGGTTTCCCAGCGGTGCTCATATAATCAGGAGGCCCTGAAATATACCAAGCAATTTATGAACTAATAGTGCAAGTATAGGATGTAGAAGCGATGCCAGAAGACTGGCGCAGAGGCATCCTGTGCCCCATACATAAGAATGGAGATATCACAACATGCAGAAATTATCGTGGTATACCATTTTTTGATTACCGCGTATACGATTTTCTCCTCTATCTTTCAAGATAGGATAGCCCAATACGCTAAAGTCATTATTGGTCCATTCCAGTGCGTCTTCATCGCAAGCAAATCAACAACTGATTTACACCCTTAGGCAGGTGATGGAAAAATGTCTCGAGTTTTAAAACTCACTACACCATTTTTTATAGACTTTAAAGCCGCCTATGATAGCATAGCCAGTAGGCATGAGAGAATTTGTCGTCCTAAATAAACTGACACGACTTATATAGGTTGACTATGACCAATATTAAGTTAGCTAAGTAAAAAAAAACCCATAAAAATTAAAATTTTTCTTGTAAATTCTCTAATCGGGGATACACACACACACACACTGCGTGCTCGTTTTGTGGCATAATCATTCACCAAATGACGCAGCGGCAGCGAACAGCGCTTCTCACAAAGCACATAGCTCAGACTTTGCCGTGATCTGATGCGATATAGCGATATTTAAAAATTGTATATTGGGGTCCCCAAGGGGCCGATCGCTCCAAATTTTTACAAAAAGTGTTTTCCATCGAAGACACATATGTGTACAAAATTTAAAGAAAATCGGGTAAATTTTGTAAAATATTTGTATGGGAGCCCCCCGACCACGCAGCCCGAGGGGCCTCAAATTTTAATAGAAAGTGTTGTCTTGGGAGATATACATGTGTGCAAAATTTCAATAATAGCGGGCTGTAGGAAGTGGGTTAAAAATTGATCACAAGATTTGGCCAGCCAGCCAGCCAGTCAGCCAGCCAGCCACGGGCAAGTGAAGTTAATATAGAGAATTTAAAAATATCAAGAGAACTCTATCAAGCCCATTCAATGTCTATAACGCGCTCCGATGTGGGGATGGTCTGGCTTGTGTCCTCTTAAGCTTGGCGTAACGTAAGAAAATGATCCGAGTCTCTGACGTAATGGCGAGAGGAACAATCCTCTATAAGTGCATTCAGGTACTGGCTTACTAAAAGTTCGGATAATCGTGTTGATGAGGAAATTGAAGAGTCTTGACAGACAAGACTTCGCTGGCCTTAGTCCTTAAATGGTGCATGTATTTCGACTTTTCCGAGCAGGGGTAAGCCTCAGAGTAATCCGGGTAGAATATATTTGGGTCCTGACAAGGGAATTTTTTAAATTAAGTCTAAATAACAAAAAAAGAAGAAATTTTAATGTGCTGTCGTTTTTTTGTGTATGTACTTGTACCTAATAAAATGAGATAAGGTGAACTTTGAACGGACGATACCAAATTGTATTCCAGGAATATTTAATTCTACCAAAATAGTAAGTTTTTTTTCTTCAAAGTCATAAAGACAAATCAGTACAAAATCCACACGGACTATTAGAAAAAAAAACAACAACAACAAATTAAACTTATTTCGATTTTGGAATTTTTCATCCGCTCTACGTCGGCACTTGATGAGTGAAGTACAGACGCTACAGCAGATTCTGTGTCAAGGCATCTGCAAAATGTGCGCATTATTCACTTTCACACCCTGTTGACATTTTATTTGATTGTCACAATGGGGTGTCGTTGGCGCCGCCGTCGTAAGAGATAACGCAAATTTCAATGGGATTTAAAGCCAAGTATCGTCCGTCGCCGGTTCCCTCCAATCGAATCGGGTCGACAATTCGTAGCGAACCGGAAACAACTATGAAGCAGATTTTCCTTTGACTTTTTGCTAAAACTCCAACGCTTTTCACACATATGTGAGTCGGCGTGCATGCGATTCTGATGTGTGCGCTTCTAGCCTAGAACAGCTGCGATGTCCTTCGAGTTCGGAATCAACCGATATTGTGTTACACTACCGATGACCGCGGAGCAGACAGGGAGCAGTGTGACTTTGAATTTATGAAGCTTTTCGAAAGATTAATTGTCGCCGCCAAGCTCGTATATTTATTGCTGGCCGATAGATTGTATCCAGATTCCACTGCTGCTATGAGTGTACTTGTTGCTAGAGAGTGCATAACAAAAGGGAAAGCAAATCCCGGAACCTCGAAAAGCACTGGACTATAAGAAATTTTGATGTATTGCATTTTTATTTAAACGAACTTTTTGCCAATAAATCGTGTAATCATCGGGACAACAGAAGGTATATCGTTGCCTTATCTCTTTTCAGGGTTGAATTTTTGTTGTTGCTGTTTTTTTTTTCGTGGGTGTGTAAAGTGGATCGGATTTGATTTGGTTTTACGCTCTTACGGGGCTTGTGTCATAAGCTCTACGGTCTGTCGGACAATGCTTTAACTATTTGAAATGCTGTAAATCCTTGCGAAGGGTATCATTTGGAAATATTGAGACCGAATTCGACGAAATGCGGGCATACTGCGAAACGTGGAAGCTTGAGATCAGCTATTCAAAGTGCAAGTTATACTCTTTCGCACGATCTTCGATGCAATTTGTAAAACTTGCAAATATTTGGTGCAAATAGCTTTCAAATTCAAACAAAGACGGTATTGCGGTATTTGGGTGTTTTATGGATACATTCTTGTATTACAATGAATACGTAAATATCGCTGTGACGAAGGGTAGAGCCGCTTTTATAGCTGAAAAGGCTATTTTATTCAAGCCATCTGAGATGGGAGGTGAAGGTCCTTTGTAACCACTTTGTAACGTATGCATGTCCTATATGGTGTAATATCAGTCCCTCATATAAGGAAAAATTCCGCGTCTTCGAGAGGAAATGCCTAAGAGCGAATATAGAAGCGAACATTCCAATTATAGATATTATGTGTTGAATAAGAAACTCCTGGACGCTTTCGGAGTATCTAGAATCAATAATGTCATTCCGGATCTCACTAGGAACCATTTCGCTCGATCAGCCTTTTTTGCAAACGACCTAATTTCGGGAGTCTCATGTACTTCGACAGAGCACTGGAGAGTGGATTTATACCATCTGTATGCACTACGTTATCTGTCGAACTAACGCAAAGTGTCCCTAATATACCTTGTTGCTAAAAGGGCAACGGACAAAAGTATCCGATATGAATCGATGACTTTGGGTAGTCGTAATGCAGTGACATACCTAAACGAGTCAGTAATAAATGTAATCTAATCAGATATTGTTGGCTCGACTGTGGTGTGGCCGTCATTCAGCCGTAAGGATAAGCGGGGCCAGTGTCTTGGGTAATCCATACGATGGATATCAAATAGTTGTCTATGAAGTCGCCTGGGCCTGGGACGCTGTCAACTAAATATTGGGGAATTGTCCTTCATTTTCGTTTCCTTCGTTATATTTATGTTAACTAGTTTAAGTAATTTTAGGTAAACATAAAAAATAAAATAATGAATTAAATGTTTTTCTGTTTTTTATTTTTCCTTTAACCCTCCGTCGGCCGCAATAGGCCTGACAGGCACAGCACAATTGTTAACGTTCTCCTCTTTGCCGTTATAACACATATGAGTTTCAGATAACTTTCTTTATTTAACTTTATCCATTTCTCCATCGCCTCCATTACGGTAAAAATCGGATCAGTTGTAGAGTTGCCTGGAAAAAGCCACACTGGTATGGTATGGGATGTCCTGCTGTAGGCAACAGGATATGTCTCTTCTCAAGATGTCTGGCGTTGTATCTTTCTCCCATACAGTGCAAGTAGTTCATAAATTGGGATGCTATAGGATCCCGACAACTTGCAGTTTTTGAGCCGATTTATGGCTCTGCTAATACCTTCTACGCTTTTTGAAGGCAACATCGGGTATATAGGTTATTGGTGGAGTTTGCAACGCTCCAAAGAGTATAAGAGTATAAGAGATATCGGCGATCAGATCACCCTATTTGACTTTCCAGAATGTACAACGCGTTTTACCCATATTTCGTCACATCGCGCTCCACGCTCTCTGTACTGTCTAAGTTCACACACAATATTATTCTCCCAGGCTGCTTTCTTTCATCGATTATAATTTTTTTCATATCTTCTGAGCTCTTATTTTTCTTCTTTAATGAAGTAACAAGATAGGGATGATAATTATAACAAAGTCCTATTTCCATTTTTACTGGCAAGTAGGTCGACCGCTTATCTGAAGGTTAAGTTAGGTTAGATTAGGGTCAGTGGCTGTATTCACACACTTAAACCGATGAATGTCCATTGTTGTATCACAGGATCATTACCTTTCCCCTTTTGCACAGAGCCCATTTTGAGCTTCAGCATGTTTCGCACTTTGTAGATTTTTCCGGACGATAAGTTGTTTAGTATACAATATAGTTCCAAATGTTCTTGTCTTCTGAATTCAAGAGCCGGACGTGAGAGGAAGTGTAATACTGTTTCTTACTCATCGACATCATTGTAGCTTCTACAGGAGCCTATGAACTTAAGGCACATCCTTCTCGTATGTACTCCGAATGCATTGTTAGAATACCTATAACCCTTCTCATATCCCTTCTTTGTATAGATATCAGTGCTCTTAAGTATTTTAAGTCCAGCTTACGTCGAAATTGTTTTGCTATAGTACATGTGGTGGCATACGTTCACCTTTAATTTGTTTGCCTATTTCCGAAGCATTAACTTAACCGTTGATAATGGCCTTCCTATACCTGACCTTTCCGGTAGCAGTTGAAGCGTTGTGTCATTTATAGCCAGTTCGTTTGCCTTGTTGTTCCCAACGATGTCAGAGTGGCCGGGAGTGAGTGAGTGAGTGAGACTGATTCCAGCGATTTGATTGCCATCTGACTGTCTTCATATATTACAGTTATTGATAATACGTTTCAGCCAGGTCAATGCTTCCTGAATAGTCGTCACCTCGACCTGGTAAACAATGCAATAGTCCGGGATGCAAACGGATATGCTCAGCACCTACCTTACCGTCAAGCTTGAATACATCCACGAAGAATGTGATGGTAAGAAGAGCTTGAAAAGTTCAGCTATCCCCACTTTATGGTTATTATTTCTTTTCTGGGTAGTATTCCACCTGCAGGTCGGTAGAAAGAGTGGTGGTTCCAGCAACACTATCGGGAGCCTCAATTAGCGCATGACTGCACCATTGTTATACCACTATCCTCGTAACTATGGCCTTTTCCCTAACTAGTTAACTACAACATGGTCTTTTAATTTCGCTTTATTTTCTTCTTTTCTTTGTGGTAAAAACTGCCTGAGGCAGAAAGGACTATTTTCTATAATTTGTGCAGTTATATGAATTACTGCTAGTATACTAGTAGCGCAGATAATGGGTTGCGAATCCCAAGGCAAATCGCAATATACATACTCGTTCAAAAATAGGCACTAAATTGGAATTTAGAATTGCATACTTTAAGGCTGTAAGATTAATTAGATTATTTGAAATATAACGGACTATAAGTTTAAACCATTGTGTACTGGTCAAAAATGTAGTCAAACCGGTTTGTGCGGTTTGTCCGGTTGATGTATGTATGATTGTACATGTAGTTTATTTTTAGAAACTGACTCATTACATATGAGTATGGTTAGTTGTAAATAAGGGAAGTTGCCACAATGTTCTGGTCTTTTCTCCATATTTCTGTATATGTATAAGATTGGAAGTTTCTTGAAAAATAGAGGCGTTTGGCCGAAGTAGTTTAGTTGTTATTTGAAATTGAGCAGTCGCAGAGTACTTGCTAGTAGAATAGTAGTGAAGTACAAGTGTTCTTGTAATAAGTGTTTTGTGTACATTTAATGTAATCACCAGTGTAATTTGTGAACTTTTGTTATTTTTACTGTTTGTGTTGCATTTTAATCCTTTACAAACTCGAACGCCTAAATTTCGTAACAATATTAAAAAACACCGCACAGATTAAAAGAATCCTCTCAGAGAATTTGTGTACTTTCGACGAAATTAAATTAATTAAATCTGCAATATTAAAAGCTCTTTAATGCTTCGCTCAAAATACACAAATAAACAACAACAAAAAAATAAAAAAAAACAAATCTATATTATCGTATATAGAATTATACAACTATTTCTAGCTTTTCTATCCTTTAAAAGTTCATTTGAAACTAGTGCTGCCCGGAAAAAGCCATATTCCTTTTATATCGGGTGTTTCAACAGGCGCGCTTCAACTTTTCTCCGATAGGGACGACGAACGACGCCATATTTTTTATGTTCTTTAGTCAGTTGGAAACTTCATTAGTATACATTTCATCATGGAATGCTAGGTATGTGAACAGCGATTGCAAATCGTGCAAATTTTTTATCAAAATAATCGTTCTGTTGCCGCTACTTTAAGAGCATTACGGCCATTTTACGGTCCATTTAACACTTTTGCTCACTTTTGGCTAGAAGGATTTGTCAACAAGCAAAATATGCGTTACTGGGCAGAAAGCAACCCACACGTGATTCATGAGGCACCGTTGCATCCCGAAAAAGTCACTGTTTGTTGCGGATTACATGCCGGCGGCGTCATTGGGCCATATTTTTGGTTCAAAGATTGGACTTCGTAAAACGTGCACGCGGTGGTTATGCAAAAGAAATCGAGTTTCATACTTATATGTATCATATGTATATGTTCAAATTCGTTAATAAAAAAAAAGTTAGTTCAAAAGTCGAACAGTTTGTGTTTTATTCAAAAAAAAGTTGAAGTGCTCTTATTGAAAAACCCTATACGAGCATAAGCCATAATTCAGTTAAGGACTTTGAACTCTGAACTCAAAGGTAAATATTAATGCAGTTTTCAGTTCAGATAGCATTGAATGCCAATGTAGAATAGTAAGCCAATTAAATCAAGCGTAATCTCTCTCACACAGATATACCCATATTCAGAAAAAAAAAATCATCCGGATCAAGGTACCATCAGTGGGGCGCGATTTATTTTCGCTCCTCGTTCTGGTCTTTTAATTGGATTTTTATTGATTTTGGGTTATCCCGCTCGTGCTGTTGTTGTTTCTAGTAATTCAGTTTGCTCCGGTGCAAAGGTAACAGCTCTAGACAGGTTAAGTTTTAGTTCCTGCACCACCGGCCGGCTAAAGTCCAGTTCCCTACTGCCACTATATACAGCCTCAGTTCTTCAGTAGAAAAAGTTTACTCAATTCTGAGGAAGTTAGTCAGTCAGTGGCGTGGATTACTTCCATTGCACATGATAGTGGGAAGGGAGATCTATGTACGAGATCGGTGGTCAGATGCAATGGTCTATTGGTGTTGCTATGCAATTGAATATGTCGGTTGGTCGGACAATTTGTACAAGCGTTTTGCCCGCCCTTGTTTTGTATGTTGTTTAGCGTTGGAGGAATTGGAATAATTGTGTTCGGTACATCGTCCTGTTTGTGTCTGCGTGTGTGCTTGTTCATCTGTCAGTTTTGGTAGAAATATATAAGTCAGGAAGCTTAATTGTATTCCATTTTCGTTTCCAGTTGTTTATTGTATTATTTATTATTTCTGAATGCAATTGAAGTTCCTCAGATTAGCTTTGTTTGCCACCACAGCCCGAGGAGTAAAGAAAATAATTGTAATGGCAGGAATTTTTCTCTTCCTTAACCAGAATAAATAGAAATTTGTGAGTTCTACATTGTTGGAAGCCGTCGGAAAGCACCAGAGTAAGTTTTGAGTACAAAACAAAGGCGAATATTCCCTTGGATAGGTTTTACAAAACATGAAACATTTTTGCAAAGGCAAAGTAAAATTGTTGGCACTGTTCAGTGGGTCGAAACGATCATTGAACTATTACCACTCTCTTGTTGGGGTCATAGGATGAAGTGATTCAATTACAATTACACTTTAAATTGAAAATTACGCAACTATACAGAACATAAATGATACGATCCAACCCCGCAGAGAGACAAAAACAAATATTCGTGTAAATAAAATTAGAAAGTCCCTTAAAGTGGAAACTGCTGGCTTTTGAGGTGTAAGTCAGTATATCCACCTGTGGCTGTTGTCGTATTTTTGTATTCCATACGAGCGGAAAAACAACACAAATTTGTGGTTAAGGAAGGATTAAAAAAACAACACTGGGTTGTATAGTTGTGCAAAGCACAGAGGCATAGTCCGAGTCTGTCGCTTCCATTACGACCATTAACTGGAATTAGATTTACCACAACATATTCAAGGCAAATCTGCATGTTTGTGTCTTGGCAATTTTATTTGTCTTTAAATTACACCACAAAGACTGGCTTATCTGGACGCCTTATTTTACTTTTGCTATTTAGCTATTTCTGCTGCACACATTTAAATCTTTGATGGGGCAGAGTGGAGCAAAATGCTCAATTAATATTGAAATTTAATTAACTAAAAATTGCAGAGTACAATAATTGAGGGAATAAAAAGTCTTAAACAGCTGTTCACCCGGTTTTAATAATACTTTCTGATTGTATCCTCTTGGATTGGATTTTATAGCGCGCAACGTAAACTATCTTTAGACATGAGTATCACTTTGTTTTGGTTTAGTTATTGTTTTGTACATCCAAATAAACAACTTCTGCTTTCTTTTTAATTTTGAGGTCACAAAGATATGGTTAATGTTATTCAAACAGGCGTAATTTTGTCACCGATGTAATCTAAACTATTTGTACTAGCCAGCACAGAATGTAAGCTTAAGCGGTTTAAAAAATTATTTTTCATTATTCCCTGTTCACAGCCACATGATTTGAGATCTCTTCAGATATTTTCAATTCATCCGGTTCCTGGTACAACGCGTTATATTTTTACTATCAATTATTTACCTACTTTTGCGCGTGTTTCATGCTGTCCTTCAACGTGTCCCCGGTTTTTCATTTAATTATCGATATATCATCCGCCCTGGTATCTGGCAAAGTGAAACACCTTAAACAGGGTTAATGAAAATGCAACACTCGCTCGGTTTAGCTCTCAACAGTTGATACCAAAAACACCTGACGTTTTCTCCCCTTTCCATCAAATTTCCGTTGAGATGGATCCAAGGTGAAGGACGGAGTCGGTGCAGGTATCTTCTCGGATGATCTTAATCTGTCAAGGTTATTCAAGCTACCTGATTCGGCTAAAATCTTTCAGGCAGACATTCTAGCAATTAGGGAGGCCTTTAAGGCTCAGAAATGCACAAATCGAAACGGTTGGTATTTGTGTTGATAGCCAATCTGCCATAAGGGCAATTTATGCGACCACAATTAACTCAAAACTCGTACAGCAGTGCCAAAAAGAATTGGCCTTGATCAGCAAATTCCTGGACATCACCATAGTATTGGTGACGGGGCACAGTAATATAGAAGGGTAATAAAGGCAGACGAATTGGCTACGATGGGTGTCGCTATGGACACTGGCTCTATGGATAAGGTTAGCTGTCCAATAGGCTCATCAAGGAACATACTCTCTCCTTTTTTATTACTTAGTCACAGCTCGGGTGAAGCAGTCTGTCGAACTCCACCAGATCAAGATCAATATGGCTATCCTACAGTCAAAATTAAACCACCAAGTTGTTATACAGAACTCGGAAGGATACTGTGAGAGTTGTGGCTTTCAAAACTGGCCACTGGCCAGTGGGCAGGCATGCTGCAAAGTTGGGTTTACCGCACAAGAACTTCTGCAGAAGTTGCAAAGATAAAAATGAGTAAGAAACTCTCATACCCTTCCTCTGCTGTTGTCCGGCCCTAGCGGGGTCAAGACACCGCTGTTTAGGTAAACCATTTTTTTACGACCTGAAATAGCTCTTAGATTACAGGGTCATCGACTTGATCTCAAACGCTACAGGCTGGATTTAAACCTTTAAACCAAAATGGCGCACACTAGCGCTAATTGAGGACCTCGTAAGCACAGCTTGGATCACCACTCTTACCTACCTACCTATCTAGGAGCATCAAAAATTCTTTTGAAAACTTCTTCTTAAACTACCTTTTTTAGACTGTCAGGATCCCTTTAACAAGACAATAGTCATACTAGTACTTGCACACCAATCCAAGAGTTCTTAGTAAAATATTGTCTGACCTCTTCGCGGCATAAGAACGGAGAATTAAAAATGGTTGAGGATGGATGATTGCGCAGAATGATAAAGCCAGGCCCTTACCCCGTTTGTAGAGTCAAATATGATTGCGAAGCCCATATTCAGAGTACATGCAAGTTTTTCAGCGAGCGTGTATTTATTTGTACGGTTGTACGTTTGTTTGTCGTTTCGTATATCTCGGCTTCTACCAGTCAAAATTTGTTGGGACTTATTTTAAAACAATTGGTTAGCGCACGGCTTGCGGCTTCATTAATACGGGTTACTACTCCTGAGAAAATAAAAACAAAAATACTCTATCTACGCATCGCTATTTCCAAATTAGACAGAGGGTTGGCGATGGAGACAGATGACAGTGACGGGGTCATCGAGGCTGTGGGGACATCACCATCCATCGAGGGAATGGTGACGGATGCTCCAGGTTCCTTTTTGTAGACCCGAAGTGTGATATGATCCCATCCAAATCTTATCACGCCTTTAGTCTGCGCCAAATGAGATAGGGTATCCTGGTTGATCACAACTATTGCGGATCGGACCCAACAAGTTTGTGTAAATAAAAAATTAAATGTAAATAAAGTCCCTTAAAGTGGAAATAGCTGGTATTTGAGGTGTAAGTCATTTGATGTATAATTCAGTATATAGGTTAGGTCAGGTCATAGTGGCAGTTAGTGGAAAAATCGAAACAATTAGATCAATAATGGTCCATTGTGATACCACACGGATTGAGAAAATGATTGCCCCTTACTCGTTGAACCATTAAAAGCTTCGTATAAAGCGCAAGAGACTACTAATATCAGTATTTGTCAGATCAGTAAGGGGTTTATAAAAGAATGCTCCTAGATGAAGCTTACGTTTTTGAAGAAGGGCTTTGTGGATCCATGTGGATGTGCTAGATTTTCACTAGACAAGTTGCTCCTTAGTTTTCTCTGCAGCATCCGGCTTTAACATGTAGCGATAGGTATGCCTATGTAACCATTTTCAGGTTAAAAGGGACAATGTAGTTCCATATTTTGCGAGTTCATCAGTCTTACAATTTCCCGGAATATCTCTATGCACCGGTACCCAGTACAGGTGAATGTTGAACCTATCTCCTTGAGCGATTATCGGCAGTTTAGGGCTACAAGCGAGTTCGTAGAGACTGATTCCAGGGTTCTCAACGGATATGATATTGCTATGCAGCCAAGATAAAGCTGCTTTAATCGCCATGAGCTTTTCCTTAAAGACACTACACTTATTAGGATTACTGAAAGGGAGAAAGATTTAGCCTTTTTGAGAAAACACTTTCGCAAACTCCATCATCAGTTTTAAACCCGTCTGTGTAGAGATGTTTGTATTCATTTTCAAAGTAAGCGCTTTCTTCTCAGATCTGAACAGGTCGAGTGAGTTTTTTTTACATAAAAATTGTGCCACTGTGGCTTTTTTTTTTTTTATGTTTGGCTTCCAGCTTACCTTTCTATCCAGAATAAGACCCAGAAATTTTACTTTGTCAGAGAAAGTTAAGCTAATGCCCATCTGTCCATCTCGTTAGCTTGTTAAGAGCATTTTGTAGGAGTACCTTTCCTGGGAGACGGTAATAGCAACGTCATCCGCATAAGCAAAAAGTACGCAGCCCCTCCTTTTCAAGAAAATCAGAAACTCAATCACCACTAAGTTCAAGAGGAACAATAAAAAACTGATTGATCTGAGATCCTTCAGACTAACGTGGGAATATTTGCCTGCTTTCGGTATGAAAACCAGTTTTACTTCTCTTCATATTTCTAAAATGTGGACCATATCTAGACAACTTTGTAGAATTGTCTCTAGCAAAGGTAGGATAATATCCGAAGACTTTCATCTGGAATCAAGCCGCCAGTGATGCCTATACTAAAAGACTTATTAACAAACAAAAAAAAAACAAATAAAAATTAAACAGAATATCATGACTTGTGATTACTCCACTGTCCTTTCATCGCTTTCGTTTTTGTTACCTCATCCGCTTAAAAATGGTAATTTCTCTTTAAAAAAAAAGTACCTACAAGTGTATTGACACATGGAATTACTTGATTACAAAGTTCAGAAAAGGTTATCACGAAACAAAATTGGAAATAGAGAAACATTTCGCACGTTATCGGTATCGCTATCTTCATCGTCATCGTCTAGCACCCATGCAAGCCACCGTTTACCGCATCACTCGGACTAAAAATAAAACTCGATGATGCTTTGAAACTTTATTTTTTTGTTTCTGCTGTGTTGGCACTTGAGTCTCGCACGAGTTCTCATTTTTCTTTCAGTTTCGGTTTTTTGTAGATGCACACGAATGGCATCAAGAAGACCACGAAAACAGCCAGACAGCAGTGTTTTCCATACTAATCGCCTGTTGATTTATTCAAAGGATTTTTGGCTATTTTGGGACCTAAACCAACATCGCATGAGCGTGGTTAGTCTTTGGTCTGGCTTAGCCATCTGTAGTTTATGCCATCCGGATGAATAGAACATGAGTTTACGTTTTGTTTTTCCTTGCTACCGCCGCAACGACGACGGAAAACTAAAAGAAGGATCTGCGCTTTTTTTTCTTCATCTTATTTGCACATCCGCTCGCTCGTATTAATCCAATAAAAAAGACATATGAGCTAATTTCGGAAATGAATGGATGGCAAAAGATTTACTATCGTCTCTCGTATACGCCGTGGGGGCTTATGCACATGTTGGAGGGATTCCCGAAATGACATATCCTTTTGATTTTGAGCACCACGAAAAATGGAACGTTCGAGTAGATGAAGAATTGACAGCATCTGTGTTCTCTGTACAGAATGGGGAAACTATATTTAAGGATTATTTTGTGGGCATTATATTCATATTTGATTTGTAATGTATTGTTTTTATTTTAGCTTATTCGAGAGCTACTGATTAAGCTACTAATTTGTCTAAAACATAAGGTGTTTTCCATTCGAAAGGACAAAATGTACTTTTACTCAAATCGTTAAAGCCAGTGAAAAGTTATGAATGGTCGCAGCTTAGATTCACAAACAATTTCCATTTTTGATGGATAATTAAGAAGTCGACCTTTTTCTGGTTAATTTTACATCGATGCTCAGCCGGATCTAGCCCTTTGGGGCTCAGGTGCAAGAAAAATTCAAAGCACCATGCTAAGCATTTGATGTTTCAAAGAAGGTTAAAAGAGACTCAAATCCTTAGCGTGGTGCTTTGAATTTTTTTGCTTTTTTTGAGGCTCAAATATTCCAGATTTCTATTGAAAACATTGCAGCAATTTTCATTTATTTTATAACAGTTCTAGTGGCTCCAGATCTACCACCACACACAAAATCCTCTTAAAACTTCCCTAAGACTCCTCGCAAAACTCCCCGCAACCCTCCTAAATAACCACTTCAAACCCTCCCAAGACCATGCTCAAGTCCTGATTCAAGACCATCCAAGAACCCCTCAAGACCCCTCTCAAAAACTCTGCTCAAACCCACCTGAAGATTTTCTTAATACCCCCTTCAAGACTCTTTCAAGACCTTACTCAAGACTCTCCAAGCCAGCTTAAATACCCTCAAGACCCTCTCAAGACTTACATCAAACCGCCCTTAAAATGAAATGATTGCCTACGACAAAAAATTGAAGCAAAATGCTATAATGTCCAAAGATAGTAAAATTGTTTTGGAAATTCGTGAAAAGAATCAAAAATACAGCCTCGTCGTTGGTTCCAACCCTCATTAATAATGATATTCTAGTTGTCAGAATTGCTAGAGCTAGAGCTAGAGCTTTAAACGATCTCAACACTCACAAATCCGCTGGGGCAGATGGTATTTCCCCATTAGTTCTGAAAAGGTGTTCTTCTAAGCAGGCATCACCATTGCGTAAGCTTTTCCATCTATCCTATTCTTGTGGTTTCTTTCAGAGAAGTTGGAAAAAAGCCTTTTTCCATCCAATACCCAATACCCAATACCCAAAAAAAAACGCGAGCGGTCATCTCCTTCTTCGTACCGACCCATAGCACTTACATCCATTCCTTCCAAGGTCATGGACACGCTGATTAATTTTCAGCTCATTAAATATCGTAAAACCAACGAAATCCTTAGTGACCGGCAGTACGGACGTGGGCAATGTTCTACTGGTGATTTGATGGTATATCTCACCGAACAGTGGAACCGGTCTTTGCATCAATTTGGTGAAAGCAAAGCTGTGGCACTCGATATATCCAAAGCATTTGAAAGAGTTAGTCATTAAGCTCTTTTGTCCAAAATGCATGCATATGGTGTCGATGAAAAACTGCTTCATTGGATCTCTTGGACCGCTTAACTCAAGTTGTTTTGGTCGGTTTCAAGTCTAAAATACATCAGATAAATGCTGGCGTTCCCCAGGGCTCTCTTTTATCCCCGATTCTCTTTCTCATTTTTTAAATTCTCTATATTAACTTCACTTGCCCGTGTGTTTGTGGATTTGTGGGTTTGTGGGTTTGTGGATTTGTGTGTCATGGAATCTTGCGATCAATTTTTGACCCACTTCCCAAAGACCTATTTTATTGAAATTTTGCATACAGGCATATCTCCGATGACAACACTTTCTATTAAAATTTGAGGACCCTCGGGCCACGGGGTCGGTGGGCTCCTCTACAAATATTTTACAAAATTTTACTCGATTTTCTTCAAATTTTATACGCTTGTGTATCTCTGATATATAATACTTTTTGTAAAAATTTTGGAGACCCCGGGCCCGGGTTCGTAGGGCCCCATAACTCGATTTTCTTTAAATTTTATATACGTATGTATCTCCGAAGAAAAAAAAATTTTGAGAACCCGGGTCCCAGGGTCATTGAGCCCCAAAAATTTTTTTAAAAAAATTAACCCGATTTTTTTTTAATTTTTTGTCCAATTCACTATTTCGCTCATGACATCACTCTAAGCTTCTCATATAAGTTTGAGGAACATCCATCCACTTATCTTGTTGAACTCAATCAACTACCTATGTTAAACACGTAAAATTCCTACCTAGACAGCATAATAAAATGGAAAGAAAACAATCGAGTAGAATTTAACGCTTCCACAAACCAATGTTGTCTCCTGTCATCTAAGCGAATCTTTAATCCAATGCCGTTATCCATGAATGGCACTTGCATCGAGGTAACTGAAACTGAAAAACTCGTATGTGTGCTAACGACTAGCTTCATTGGAATGACCACATATTTACTGTCGCCAAAAATGCTGCGAAATTTTTAGGTTTCGCATGAACACCGCAGGAACGTTTTCTGCTTGTCACTGTTTTATCGCTCCTTTCACTAGCGGTGATCATGAGAAATAGCCAGCTGCATGCCACCTCTCATTGAACTCAACCGCAATACTCGTGGCGCACTAAATGCTCATCAGTTAACCATTAAGCCCATCTTCGGACGTACAGTTAAGGTCAGGGATTCATTCTTCAGGCGTACGACACGTACGTGCTTGTGCACTACTCTGCCAAGCTCTGTCTTTCCATACATCATTCTGATACAGAAATACCTGATATACTCTGAAAGAGCAATTTACGCTCAAGGTTAACATTAATAAAAAAACGCTTTAAGATTTTGTGTTGAGTATCGGAAAACTGTTGCTGGAATGTTGTATTTAACAGAAAATATATAATGTAATATTAAAGTAAATCAGATCAGCTTCCTATATAGAAGCACGAGCTAGCAATGCTTTGGGGAGAAATTTCACATTCGAATCACGTTCATATTATGAATTTCTTATTTCCTTCCCGTTGCTTTGGGGCCCAAAAGTTTGTAGTACTTTTTTCTGTTATTAAGAAACAGTCGCATTTGGGTCTCCTTCGAAGAGACTTTACTTTAAAGCAGTTTTTTTTCATCTAAGTGTAGACTGAAATCAACTCTAAAAGATATCAGTATCGTTTTTTCCTCGTTTTTTTTGTCTCATGTAGTTGAAGTGTAAGATAAGATACGAGTACATTTTTATGGAAACATCGTTGTATTTAGTTTCTTCAGGCGCTTGGGTGTTTGCTAAAAAACTGACGAAACTGACACAAGGTATCAAGGTATTTGCCAAATAAATTAGCTCGGATTCGGCGTTAGCAAGATAGATAACTAAAGCTGTCGAACGATGTGTGTGGAAAGAGGATTCAAATTCGTGTCCTTAAGCGATTGTATGTATTAGGCTAGGATGTGGTACGCGTGCACTACGTACTCTGCCATATTCAAGAAACAAGACAAATTAGCAGTTTTGTTTATTCAAGTACTACGAGTTGTTTCACTAAAACTCCCAGCATCATATTTCGCTTAAGTGAAGGTGAAATTCCTTACATTCAATGCAAAACTTTTCCTTTGATTGCGTAACTTTGTAGTTTGTTTGCATAGCGTATAGTCATGGTGCATAGATACACAGACGATACCGATAAGATACAGACACCAGATGTGTAAATTCCATTTTCACGTTACGGATGCGGTGTTGTCAAGGATTCAGTTCTGTTAAGGAATTTAATTTAATTTAATTAAACAGAATGTACGTGCATAATACTACGATGAGTACTTGACTTATGTGACTGTGTGTGTAATCTCGGCATCTGAAGGATCTGCTTGTTGTTGTGTGTGCGAATTGTGATGACATCAAACATCTAATTGATGTGATTCAAAGGAAGCCCAGAGCCACATCAGTTGTAAGAATCGCTCGAGCGGCAAACAGAAAGAAAGTCAAATGCTAAATGTTTTGCGCAATTAATTCAATGATTTCAGGTACCTTTATGGCCTTTTATGAAATTCGGTTTTGTTTTCGTTACCGAACAACATTAACATTTCAATGCTTGTCAAATTCCATTCCTCACTTCTCAATTTTAGTGAATTTAAAAAGTTTATTAACATCAGTTCGATGTCTTAAGACTTCCAACTCTATTCTACTATACAACTATACGCCCCCCCCCCCAACGCGATGCAAACTATTTAGGAATTTGTCAAATGATAATGCATTCAAGTGAGTGGCATTAAAACATCTATCTGCAGAAGGTGTTTGTTGTTATTCCATTCAAGGAAGCGCTGTGCAGCATGTTGTGACAGGAGACAGGAAATTTTGTATTTCAATCTAATACAGAAAATCATATTCCTTGTTCGGTTCGTTTCTTCGCACATAGGCAGAGATGTACTCTAGTGGTGTCTAAAGAAGTTTCGCATTGTGACGAGAGTGTACGTAACTGAAGGATTAGCATTCGATGCCAGTGGTAGCGTAACGCATTTGACATCATTTGCAAGTGTTGTGACTCTTGTGGGGGCCATTGTATTCGCTTACAATCTGAAATTCTGTACCGGAAATAAGTTGTAGCGGAGCTTGTGTGTATTTGTGTACATTTTGAGGACATCTTATTTTACTGTTGCAACAATAAATCTGTTGCCTTAAAATGACATCGCATTGTGGCCACCATCTCTACCACCGTAAAGAATGCTTCAGATGCACGAATTTGAATACATCTCATCTCATGTATTGCTTTAAAATAATCCACCATTGGATTTAAACACTTAAATTAAGTAATTTTTATGTAATGTGAATTAAAATGGATAAAACCTACTTACTTACTTACTTACTTATGTCCTATATCCTTTTGTGGGTCCTAGGGCCTCTACTACGCCTACGCGCCATCGCGTGCGGTTAATGGCAATGGGCATCAGCTCTCTCCAACTCTTCCCCAATTGCCGTCACTCCTCCTCAACTATTCTGCGCCATGTATTTCTCGGACGACCCGTTCTTCTACCATCCTGCGATAAGGGGTTCCATTGCATTGCGCAGTTGAATGTTGATTAAACCTACGGTGATGTTAAATGGCGTACAAAATATACTTAAAGATAGCATCTGAATAAGTTCATGACTTAAAGTAAATTTTATTCAGTTAGGACCAGACCTAACAAACGAAAATGGCAAGCCCAACTATCAAGCTAGTAGGATTATCATAATGCAGCTTCCAAAAACTGAAAATACTCAAAAATGTTACAAATTCCAAATTAATGTCCAAATCAGAATCAAAAATCAATGTGTTTCTTGTCGCCAAAAATTGCACCAGGGATGAGCGGAAGGGTTGGTTTCAAATGTAGCTTGCCAGAAAAGAGAAAGTATCTTTACCAAAGATTCTTTGACTATTTTCTGTGGCAACATCAAATTAAGGCTTTTGATAAGTATTTCCTATTTTGGTTTTTTTCGTTTTTAATTTATCATCATCCGATGTCATTCAGTTAAGGTTCCCCAAACTATGGACGATCTTTTCTATACCATCGTATCGCAGGTTTGGCCTTACTTAATATAGTGTCTCATAAATTCTATAGTAAACGAGTTTTCTAGCAGGATTTTCTGTTCTTATGTGAGCTAGGTGCCTATCGAGCTTGATTCTCTTCTTTTCCTTCACAATATCAACACTGTGGTAACGTTTGTCAAAGCCAGAAATTAATGCAATGCCCACATTCGGCGAGTCAAATTCTCCTACGACCAAAAACTGATGCAAAAAATATTACAATGTCCTAAGGGTAGTAAAAAGTAAGAAACTCCAGCTGTCAGCTCTAAGGACAAGACTAATCGGTTGCTGCGCATTTTGCAGCTAACTCAACGCTTCCAGATTGTTCACTGCTGCCGCCTGTACCACCGATCAATGAACTCTCTATAGGACGGATCTACATTAGTTCTAGTACAGTTGCTAAAGTTTCTTCCCGAGAAGTTGGAAAACAGCCTACATTCGCCGTCGTCTACTTTTTCGTACCGACCCATAGCACGTACATCCATTTTTTCCAAGGTAATGTAAACGCTGATCAATTACCAGCCTTTATGAAATATCTTAAAAATAACGAAATCATTGACCAGCAGTAGGGATCCCGTCGGCAACGTTCTACTGGTGATTTGATGGTAAATATATCTCACCAAACCGGCCTTTGCGTTAATTCGGTGAAAGCAAAGTTGTTGTACTCTATATTTCTTAGACATTTGACAGAGTCGAGGAAAAACGGCTTTATTAGATTAGAAGCTATGTTTTGAACAGCTCAATTTGAGTTGTCTTGGACAGTTTCAAGTCTGAAATACATCCATAAATACTGGAGTTCCCCAGGGCTCTTTTTTCGCGAAACTCTTTCTCATTTTTATTAATGATCTCTTATTCTTCTAATTCAATTCATTCTTTCGCTGACGACAGTACACTCAGCTTCTCATTTAAGTTTGAGGAACGTCCCTTGCCATCCCATGTGGAACTCAAACAACTACGTTAAATTTTGACCTGGACGGCATAATAAAATGGGGAGAAAAGAACTAACGCAACATTCTTACGTTCAGTCGCTAGCTTACATTCGTCATCGAACCAGTCGTTCCGATCTCTACGACTACTGCCTAAGTTGGAGTCAGCAGTACTAATGACAGTATTCTTAAGGCGGGTCCATTTCTCTTCTACACCCGACATCTCAGCCCCAGGACTTACTCTTCCTGGATTTAAGGCGAGTCCTATTGCTTGACCGTAGTTGTTTCTGGTCTCTTCTCTGTGCGTTCGTACCGTCATAATTTTCGGGTTGTGGCGGCGGTCTATCAACAAGTGGTCTACCTGGTTGCGAGTGGCTCCATCAGGGGATTTCACAATAGCTTTGTGGATATTTTTACGTGCAAACCTTGTACTCGCAATGACCAAATTTTTGCTTTCTGCCACCTCTATGACTCGTTGTCCATTGTCATTAGTGTTTACGTGTAAGCAATGTATTGCCTGAATACTGACTCCCTTTCTATTTTACCATTCATATCCGCCAGAATGATTTTAACATCGTACTGAGGGCAGGCATGATTCCCGTTCGATTGATTCAAATAATTTTTCTTTTTCATCATCTGGGGAATCCTCTATAGGTGCGTGAATGTTTATGAGGCTTATGTTTTTAAATTATTATATTAAAGTAATGTATCCCTATGTATGCTTAAATCTTTAAAACTACGCAACGGATTTCGATGCGTAAAAAGTAAATGACAAAAAAATGTTATTGTGGGATATCCATAAGAGATAGAGATATACCATCGTGGAGTTTTCTGTAGACCTTTTCAATGTGTACAATACTTAGTACATTATTTTGATAAATCTCGTAGGGTTCAGCCTGCGTTTGCAATGTAAGCGGAAAAAATGTAATTATTTTCGACATCACATTAGAAACCTCAAAAATAACAGTATTTCTCCACTATTTAATGGATGTTATTATACATATAAACCTATCTCTTCAATCAATCTATCTATTAAAAAAACCGCATCAAAATCCGTTGCGTAGTTTTAAAGATCTAATCATACATAGGGATATAGGGACAGAGAAAGCGACTTTGTTTTATACTATGTAGTGATGTAGTGATATGAAGAAGTGAAGGTACGGTTTTTTAATAATTTCTGTAAACTGTCAATTAGAAGTTATACATTTGTACTCATGATAGAAAACAATGACATGACGATATGCACAAAGTAAAAACTACACCCTATGAAGTTAGCACACAATAATTCATGTAACGCACCTTAAATTCATCTGAGCAGAAAAACCACGCCCTTGCATATGATATAGGAGTATGTATATATTTTGTTGTGCCTTAGCCGAGCCTAGACAAATGAAAAAGGACATCGTTTCAATAAACTTTTTTACGAGGATACGACCTCATTTTAAATTCTTTGCACGTGTCACATTGTTGATGGTAAAATGATTAACAACTTTCCGTGCACGACTAAAGTGAACCCGCCAATATACGAGTAAAACACGTCGGAGATGTAATACCATCAGAGGTCGTGTACAGTCCAGTAAAGATCCATTTTGATTAAGAAAAATGGTTTAAAATGAATTGGACTTTTGAGCGTTCAAGGCGTTCTTGACTTTTTAGTTTAATATTCTGACATGTGTGCAGTGGTGTACTCAGAAATGATACCTTTATAACGAATGCTGAATTAAAATGATTCTTCAATAATAAAATTAAAAGAAAAAATTGAAAATTAAAAAAAAGTTAAAACAGAAGACGGCCCAATATTTTATTCTATATGCAAAAGATTTACAAAAACAGGCACTAGTTACAGCTTGTCTTCCGTCGTCCTACACCAATGCTTCCTTCTGGAGTTGTTGCATAAGACTTTTAAAAGAATAAAACGTGGACTGTTTGCCTTCATTTTTTGCTTATAGTTGCGTTCAGCTTTTGTGCCACCCAAAGTCATGTTTTCCCCATCATAGCTAAAGTTCTAGGAGTATTGCTGCAGCATGTTCATTGAAAGTAATAGAAAAAATGGCAAAAAGGAGTTTTTATGGCCTCAGCATTTGAACGAGTAGGTCGGGTTATAACAGGTAGAACGTCTGCATTCTTCGTTATTCACAGAAAGATATAATAACGTTAAGTTTCGGCCAAATGGCGAACGTGCACTGCAGCTGTATCTACGTGCATTCGATGAGTCTTTTAGTTGGTGTCGTTCGCTGCGATGGCGATAATATTGTTTCTTTTTGTTTTTGTATTTGTTTTTCTCATCATAGTCAACGAACTAGCCGCAAAGATGCAACTTTTATTGCCCACTGCACTATTGAATTTCTCGACAAATACAGAAACTAATTAATGTTTAACTTGCTCTTCATTTTCTAATTTTATTTTGTATGCTTTTTAGCTTTGTAACAGAAGCCTCTTTCTAAATGAATTCGAATGAAGGGGGAGTGGAATTAAAATGATCGTAATTAATAACGGATGCTTTCTGAAATTATTACCTTACTTATTTAGGTAATTGATTTATGGTATAGTGTGGCAATCAACTAAAATTATAGCTTCTTCACATACTGTACAATGTATAGAAGTCCAAAATTAAACGTGGGGAAAGTTTCTTCATAATAACCCGACATTTTCTGCCATCTTAACAGTCAAGAGAATGTAGAAATTTTCAAAGGCAATATACTTTGTTATTCTTTCTGATTTCATCAAAAGTTATTATACTAATAATGAGTGAAAATGATAAATTTAAATATTCTGTTAAAGTTTGTTCTGTTGATGTCTTCTATAACAGCAAAAAAAGCACTAAATGCTTGTTAAGCTTGTTCAATACAACTCGCCTGATCGTCCATTTAAATTGAAAAGTTAATAAATCTTTAAAATAAAATTGTAAACACATCAGCAGCGTAGAAAATCGACTAAATATGGACAAACAATTACATAATGTGTGTTTTTTAAAAATTCATTTACAAAGGAAACTTGATAATTGGATGCCAAATGATTTAACGGTAAACAATTCTATTGACCAAATTTTTATCTGTGAATGTTTCCCTTTCCTTTTTGAATGATACCCATTCATTGTAGGCGTTGAAAACTAGAAAACTGAAGGAACAAAAATATTGTGCGCGAAATTGCTTTCTCATCTATAGTCGAACAGAAGCTCTACAAAATGTATGCATGGCTGTATTGACACCAATAGCGTTATTCTGTATGTGTGTGGTGAGGTGTAATGGGGAATCTTTGATTATGAGTTGATACTGCCACCGCCAGGTAAACCGGTTCATTCTTAATTGTACTGTCAACTGTCAGCCACTAAAATATTCCAGCAATCAATACAAGAGATGCGTAACTTGAGTGATGTGTATGTCGAGTGTTGCTTAGGTTTGCTAAAGTGGTGGATCTCGCTGCACTTGCACTTGCACTCATAAATTAGCGCTAGAGTACGCTATTTTGATACCCCATAGCTCGAGAGACATAATGATGAATATTTTAATAGTTTTATAACTAGGCTGCAGCGTTCAAGACCGAAATCAATTCAAGGATCCTGTGCTGTTAGAGCTCTTTCTAGATGGCAAAAAAAAGTGCGGAGTCTTGAACACAGCCGGATTTCTACAAAGATAGTAGATGAGAGTTTCTTTCTTATCTATTTCCTTACAACTTTTACAGATGGTGTTATGCAGTATAGCTGCCCAATGGCTAGTGTCCCGTGCTGATAGCCACAACTCTGGTAAATGGCCGAATTTTGTTCACACAAAACAAGCAACATACTTTTCCCTAAAATCTGGTGCACCCAGTACCAGTCCAGTGCAGACAACAGCACATCACGCCACCGCATCGACCAATCACAGCAGAGCACGTTGCGATTTGCCTTTAAGCTCGGCACACTAGGAAATACTATAAAAGGGCGAACAACAGCCAGTCGCTCTTCTTGGGTGAAGGTTAGCTTAGGTTAGGTTAAGGTGGCTGTCAGTGAAACCGACACACTTAGACCAGTAATGGTCCACATTGATCAGGAACAATTTCAATCCACCTACTCGAAGAACCAATTAGAGGTTCGTATGAAGCGTAGCAGACTACCAATGTCAATGTTGATGAGATCATTAGCTCCCATATGGAGTTTACACTTTTGGGAGAGGGCTGGACAAGTACAGAGAAGATGGACGATGGTCTTCTCCTCCTCCTCCTCATCCATGCAGCTTCTGCAGAAGTCATTATAGAATACTTCAAGTCTTGCTGTATGCCTGCCTATTTGACAGTGTCCAGCGATGATAGCAACGATGTGCGATATTTTTTTAGAGATCAAACACTTTGAGCGTTTCGAATCCAGCTTGGGCCAGATCTGCTTTGTCGCTATTCAAGTTGTTCCGTTTGACCTACCTACAGTTAGTTGTGACATTAGCATCCCGCTTTAACAAGAATTTGCATGTAGCGATTGGAACCATATTCAGGTAAGATGGGTTATGCAATTCCTTGCTTGGCGAGTTCGTCAGCCATACAGTTTCCCGGAATGTATATGTGCCCCGTCACCCAACATAGGTGGATATTGAATTGCTGCGCCATCTCCACGAGAGATGATCGGTAGTTAAGGGCTAAAATTGAATTTGTGGAGACTGATTCCAGTGATTTTAGTGCAGCTTGGATATCCGAGAATATACGGATATCCTTAGCGGATATGAAGTTTCTCTTCAGCCAAGACAAGGATTCACTGATCGCCGTGGACTTGTATGTTCGTCGTGGAATCTTGCGATAAATATTTAGCCCACTTCCCAACGCCCGATTTTATTGAAACTTTGCACACATGTGTATTTCCGGTGACAAAATTTTCTATTAAAATGAATGAAAGTTGTGTTGTGACCACAGCTCCATTCTTGTAAAAATTTTTGAGTGATCGGACCCCAGGCTCCAAATTTTTTTTTAAAAAGTAGCCCGATTTTATTCATACTTTGCACATAGATTAGAGATTTACACGAACAATTTTAATGGGCAATTTTTATGGGTTGTTTTTATTCAACATTGCTTTGCGTAGCAAATTTCTTTGCCTCCTCTGTGCTAATGTGGGGCTTTGTTGCTATTGATCGGTTCACTAGTTTGACGTGTGATCTCGCATAAATGCACTAATTGCACTGCTTTGTCGCAGGGTTTGTAAACAAAAAAAAGTACTTTATTGTAATTAACAAAAATATGTATTTTTTTGAATGAATTTGTGTTTGTGAAGATAAAATTCAACCCCACGACTTTCGTTCCTCACAAGATACACAATCTTAAGTGTGTACGACATTATTGTTTAACTATTATTACAAGCCTGATAACTTAGAAGGCGAATAAATTGCTACTGAAACAAACAGAACTCTCACAATTTATTTTTTCCGAAGTACACATATACATGCATTGCCAAGCAGAAGTAAAAAAAATTCTAACTACTTCCTTTACTAACTGTATGTAAGATTGCATAAAATTCGCCTTCATTCAGAATTGAAATGTTTTCGCAGTCGATGCCCAATAACCACAGCAAAGTTTTTACCTTCTACAAAAAATGCAAAAACTACAACTGAACCATTCGGAGCAGGCGTAGTTTTTTTCTCTTCCCATCAACTGAATCCTATACGTTCATGTAATTTGTTAATTACCACCGCGCAGTTAGTCAAATAGAAGTTCCCTGAAAGAAGTCCTTTAAGGAGCAAAATTATTTCCTATTTACCAAAATTATTTGCAGAACTTCGTTACGCAGGACAAGTCTCAGTCGAGTTTCTATTGTGAATGCGTTCTCTCGCTAACAGACCGAAACGGAAAAGGAAGTCCTGTGCAAACTTTTTAACGAAGACGTTACGTAACGAATGTTTTGCATCGTCTGTGCAATGCTGCAACAGAAGGAAGAGATGTATAGCTGTGTTGTTGTAGTTTTTCTTACATTTTTTTATTTTATTTAAAGAATTTGCAAATCTTGACGGGCACCTCACGTTCATATTGTACATAGATCAGTTCGAATACTTTCTGGGAAAAACTTTTTGAAAACATCACCTACACTCAGCCGTAATCGACTTAGCCTAGTGAGTGGTACAACAAATATGTTTAGCACATTAAATAATTTCAACACATCACACGCGCCACACGCGACACGCGTGGTACTCGGAATGTAACAAATGCTATTTTGGACTTAGACACTCACAAAATTTCAGCTCTCTGTGTCGTGTGGAAGTTGGTTAAAAAAGACATCAAAGAAGTCGAAAAAAAATTCAACCCATCACAGGCGCTACACATTGCATGCGACACGCGTCATACTCGGAATATCATAAATTGTATTTTGGACTTAGGCACACACAAAATTTCAGCTCTTTAGGTCGTGTGGAAATTGGTTAAAATGGACCTCAAATAACTCGAAAAAAATAATTTTCAACCCATCACATGCGCCACACGCGACACACGTCATACATGAAATATGAAAAATGCTATTTTGGACTTAGACACTCACAAAATTTCAACTCGTGTGGAAGGTGCTTAAAAAGGACCTCAAAGAAGTCGGAAGAAAAATTCAACCCATCACATGCGCCACACGCGAAACGAAACAAGCGTCATACTCGGAATATAAAAAATGGTGACAAACGGTTATAGACATATCTTATGCGTCCACGTCGCGTCACTGGAAACTCGACCAAATCAAGTGAACGATTTCGGTATCCAATCCGATTTGTATTAGCTTGGGTCGGGGCTAAATAAGAAGGGGTCTTGCCTTGGTCGGCGGCGCTTTATGTCGACCTCAGTTGCGGTTGGCCAATCACCACTCAACTGAATTAATTGATTCTTGAAACTAATACATATCGAATTTATCAATAATGACCTTTGGCCCACGGAAAAGGAACTTGGAACATTCACACGCTCCTCAAGACAACAATTAACAAAAGAATTTCGTAAATGCCATCTAGAGATTCTTGGTCTTAGTGAGGCGAGATGGCCTGGAGTAGGGGAAAGACGAACATCTACCGGCGAGTTTCTTTTTTTTTTGGAAAGCCTGCAGGAGAACACCATGCGAATGGAGTGGGATTTCTACTTTCTAAAGCCGCGAGAAGATCGTTACGAAAGAGTGACTTCGTTATTTTGATGGGTGGCTTAACGCAAAGGTAGGCAGCGACAATAGTGATTGGTACCATGTCATGGGAAACCACGGCCTTGGTTCTATGAATGACAACGGTGAAACGGTGATATCTCTTTGAGATATAGCCCCAAACCATAGAGTTTAAATGGGAGAAAACAGTAAACGGTGCACATACGGAAGCAGCCTCAACCATTTTAGGTTATCCCGACAAAACTAGAAAAGAATGGATATCAGATAGCACATGGAACACCATTCCATCCAAAGCCAATCCATCAAAGCAGAGTTAAACGCGTCCTCGGTTGCCGAGTGGAGCGCATTAGCGCGGAAGTATAGGGATCGGGAACGGCAAGTTGGCTGTTCAGCTAGGAACGACAAACGAGCATGGCCAAGCGACATCGCAACACAAGCACAGCAGACGCTGATAATAGACAATACAGCACAGTCTACCAACTCGGTCGTAAGCTCGCCAACAAGAAACACCACATCAACTACCCTGTTAAGGCAATAGACAGCTCTTTGATCCTTATAGTGGAACAACAATTAACCCGCTGGACAGAACATTTTAAGAATGTTTTGAATTGTACTTCGCCAGGCACGTCCATCAACCCACATATGCTACTTAACATCAGCATCGCTACTCCTTTGTTGGATGAGATAAGGACAACAAGTGGTATAAAGTCTGAAAATGTCAAATCCAAGCACGTTTAATGACTGTCAACGCATTTCCGAGTCACATTAAGAACATAACTCATTTTGGTGTTACAAACGTTGTGACAAAGTTATTATAACCATGCGGTGTAGGCTGTTAAAATAAGTTGGGTAAACTAAACCAAGTCGCTTTTATACCATCAGGCATGAATAGAAAGTTTTGCGTTTGGCTTTGGTGTCCCACGTCGAAATCGGAAGGCGTGCATAGCTCGAGTAACGTCTGCTTCGTATTCGACAACCTCCCCTTGCGTTAACTTTTATGATAACGTTGACGAGGGTAAGCGAGCGGTATAATAATACAAGCAAATTTGTTTATTTTTTGCACGTTCTTCTGTGGATGACACTGCCTTCCATTGCACCTCCACTCTCCGCTCAATCACTCACGCTTTACGACGACTTAATTTTCCGGTAAATCTCTAGAGTTCATGTTGTTAAAAAAGTTTTCCCCATAACTCTTCCTTTGCACACAATTAGTCAAACAAATAAAATAAAATAAAAATTGCTGCCTAGTATAGGTTACTGAGGTGGTTCCTTTGACTACAAGATGCTATTTGTCATCGCAGTCTGAAGTTTGTGGCAGACATCGATGCTATTTTGAAACAATTTTACTTAAATGAAAATGAAATTTTGCTTGTTTTCGTTAATACACATATATGAAAGATCAATTTGTATTTAACGAAATACATAGTAATTGTTTTATGAACATACAGATAATAGAGTAGCGGTGGTGGTACAGAAAGAAAGGCTTTTCTTCATCCTGTTGCCATTTACACATAAAATATAATACAAAGTACGTATGTAGTACGTATGTCGTGTATTTTCATTTGTACATGTTACGTTATCGTACAAAAGATGAAATACGAGCACATTGTGCGGAGTTTTCCCAGAAAGGGGAAAGCTCAGAGTAACCGTTAATTCAATATTTCGGGTCGTTACATTATTTTAAATTCTGGGTGTCTTCAAGGATAATTCGACCTTTATTTTTCTTTTTTATTCACATAGCAATTATCTTAATTTAAGAGGCGTAGTTCGAGCAGATCGTAAGTCGGATAGAGCGTACGTAACTTTTCAAGTTATATTGGACGGTTTCAAGTCTACAGTACATCAGTTAAATGCTGGCTTTTCCCAAGTTTCTGTTTTGTCCCTGACACTCTTTCTCATTTTTAATAATAATCTCTTATCTGTGACTTCTAATCTAATTCACTCTTTTGCTGACGACAGCACTCTTAGCGTCTCATATAAGTTTGAGGAACGTCCCTCCACTTCTCATGTGAAACTCGAGCAACTTCGTATGTTAAGCATGTTAAATTCTGATCTAGATAGCATAATAAAATGGGGGAAAATAAATGAGTAGAATTTTACGCTTCCTAAACCCAATGCTGTCTCCTGTCGTTTAAGCGAATCCTTAATCCCATACCATTATCCATGAATGGTAGGTACTTGCATCGAGGAAACTGAAAATCTCGCAATTATCGGTATGTAGGTTAACGACAAGCTTCGTTGGAATGACCACATATTTAACGTAGCCAAAAATTCTGCGAAATGTTTAGGTTTCCTAACTCGTTGCAAGAAATTTGTTACTCCTTCTGATCTGGATACTATCTTTAAGACGCATATTCGCCCCAAACTTGAGGTCAGTTGTCATATCTGGTATCTAGCAGCCGCCAGATAAAACACGAGCGAGCGTTAAACCTTATTTGTGACCAAAACATTACAAATAGATTCGCTTGACTACCGCAGGAACGTTTCCAGCTTGTCACTCTTTTATCGCTTCTTCCACCAGCGGTGCTCAAGAGAAATAGCCAGCTGCATGCCACCTTACCTTGAATTCAACCGCAATAATCGTGGCGCTCATCAGTTTACCCTTAAGCTCATCTTCAGACGTATAGTTAAGTTCAGGGATTAGTTCTTCAACCGTACAACACGTATGTGGAATGCTCTCAGCATTCAGAACACAAACTCATATAAATCTCCTCTTTTCTCCTCCCTTTTCTTAACGACAATGCTGTGCCAACCATATAGCCGAGCATTATAAGGCTGCGAACCCCTTTAAGCGTGCGCGAATTAATTATAAAAAAAATTCCTTGAACTTAATAAGCTAAGATCATTTGCAGGAACATGACAGTCAGGAAAAACAACCAAACAGTGTTTTTCCATCTGGTGCAATACATAACATCTTTATAACTTTACACTAAATATACGTAAACTTTGGTAAAGTGTTGTAAAGTGCTTTGTTATGAATTTCAGAAGCCTTGACAATATCACAATTCTTTGTTACACTGTAATTATTCATTCGATAATATTTATTCTTTCCGTCCGTTCAATGACATTGCAATTCTTTTCGATTTGCCCAGAGGACCAAAAACTTTAACTTCAAAAGAAACAGCATATGCATAGCCCCAGGATTTGGTTAGTGTAAGAACATTATGGTTTCTTATTTAATGAGAGATTTGCTCACTTGCCATGAGCACTGGTATATGAGTAAGCAAGTTGTGCTTTAAAATATCTTGTATCTTAATCCTTTGGAAACATTATTTTTTCTATGCAATCTACGTCATTGCAAATGTTATCTACAGAATGCAACTCTCAGGAAAAATTTGATGGTTTCAGTTAACTTGTTGCTTAGAGTGACTTTTAATCTACATTGCTGGCATGATACGGTGCACACTCATACTCTATAGTTAAAAACTATTAAATGAGCGCCTGATTTAAAGACTATGAAGACGGCAAGAAAGCAACCATAAAATATAACAACAACATTAAACAATCTGACCATTTTCAAAAGCGATGGCTGGCGTTGCAGGAATGCAATTTAGCGGAAACTTTCAGCTTGTATACAAGCTTAAAGTAGCAAAGAAGAAGATTGATGTACACTCATACTCACTGCCTTTCTATAATCCAAAGCATAAAACTTGAGAAATTTCCAACTAATGCTGAACTCATTCTTCATCAGGACATTAAAGTCCACACTCGACGGAGTAGATTAAAACCACATGCACTGCACAAACAAGAAGTTGTTTTCCTAAACCATTCTAACTTTTAAACTTGAGCATACTTTATGGCCAATATCCTTGTCAGTGACGACGTGAACCAAGTAAAGAATTAAACAACAAATAGTTTTGATATAGAGAGCTTCAAGTATATAATTTCATAAGCTGAAATATTCTTAATACACCCACAAGGACGAGGCTTTAATATATGGGATCAGTTCATCAAGGACGTAGCGTCATATCCGTATGCTGTGTACTAAAAAATAGCTTTGACTTTTTCTTTCAAACCAATTCAACTCTCTGAAAATAGCAGCCACCTATGGGCTGGGAAGGGAGCGGCAGGCACAACAGAAATCGTTTCAACTTGACTTTCAACAGAGACGCACAATGTATTTCCAACGAGTAATTTTCTGTATTGAGGACGAACTCAAAACGCCTTCTTATTTCTCATTCAGCAACTGAATCGATTTGCATTTTATTTATAATTTTCAAATCAGGATGAAATTGCCAAAAAACCAACAGAATCGAAAGAACTTTATACTAAGCCGGCCCCAGAAGCCGCTTGTTAGATGGAATATTTAAAGGAGAACGTTCCCTGTTAACAAAAATATTCTCCCATGCAGTTGAGTCCTGCCGGTAATGTTATGTTGGTACTATCCAAGTTAAGTGGTAAGTTGCTGCATCAATTTGCCTCCTTCTTTCATTGTTGAAAATATGAAATTTCCGAAAGTGATGAATAAGGAAATTGAACTGAGCCATTTGTCAGGAGTGGTGGTTAATGGAATTTTTAGATCTTTTTAAATCTAAGGCATTTTATGCCCTAAGGCGACAGGGAAAATAGGCTCTATGAAATACATAAGTGCCGAAGGAAAGATGCGAGTACAGAGTAAGTTTAACAATAGAAACGGAAGCATTTCCCCAACACAGGATATCGAACATTATTTATTATTTTGTGATGCGTAAATGTATATAAATGAAAATGTGTAGCTGAAGGGCATATGAGATTAAATCAAACAAGGTCGCTATCGCATGTTATGCCAATACGAGTATATATCATATCAAGGAGTAATAATAATTTGTTCACCTATAAGGTGCACTATTACGCACTATTGGGGTCATGTTCGAACATTTGGTACATTTTTCTCTAACTCATTTCCAACATAATCGTACATTTATTTGTTTTGAGAATTGTATGCATATGCATTGCTAAAGTGACACAACTAAATGAATGAAGTTAAAATGTTCAACTGTTTTTAGAACGGAACTACAAATTAACTTCAAATTAACAAGAGAAAATGGACTACGAACAAGGGATCAAATAAATATTGCTTTAATTTGATTTCTTTTAGGTAAAAGGATGAATTTTGAAGGGTTAAGAATGAATTAAATTTATGATGACCATTCTGCGCATGCAGGACTAAATTATTATGAATTGGATTTTTATAAAAAATTAATTACAAAGAGCAGCCTGCATGCTTATAAGCGGGGCGCTGAGATCTACACCAACTCGCACTCTAGAGGTTATGCTCCACCTGATCCCACTAGATATATTTGGCAAACAGAAAGCGGCATTTACGGCTACGCGACTGTTAGCTGTCAATCAGTGGAGAAGTCTTCAAAAAGGACACTCCACCATAACTAAATCGCTAAAGCAGGAGCTGACGAAACTGGATTACATAACACCAGTGTTATGCTTTCAAAAAGATTTTCGGACAACAATACCCATCAGAGAAGACTGGAAGAGTAGATCCGTAACCGATAACGAAACAATACAGTTTTTCACGGATGGCTCTAAGCTAGACGGTAAAGTAGGAGCAGAAGTCTTCTGTGACAAGCTGAAAGCATCTCTGTCCGTCTACCTGATCGCTACAGCGTATACCAGGCTGAGGTGATAGCGATCCTCGAAGTAGATTAACATTTATATGGACAGTCAGGCGGCCATAAAGTCGCTGGAGGCGGTCTTACTGAAATCTAAGGTGGCGTTGAGCTGTCAATGTATGTTCAATGTAAGGATCATATGGGTCCCAGGCCACACGGATGTCGAGGGGAGCTGCAGGGAGGACAAGTTAGCTAGACGTGGTACGACTCTCCAGCTGCTACCGGAAAGGGCGGAGGTGGGGAGTCCTATTGCGACACTGAAATTTGAGCTTCGGAAAGAGGCAGAAAAAATCACAAATGTAAGGTGGGAAAACACCGACACTTGCAATATTTCAAGACAGGTCTGGACGAAGCTGGACTTGAAGCGCTCAACTGCGCTTATTTCCCTGCAAAGACGTGAACTAAGAACAGTTGTAGGGATAATGACAGGACACTGCCTTCTAGGGAAATACGCGAGAAGGATGGGTGTCGAATATAATGACTTCTGCAGAGGTTTCATGGACGTGGAGAAGGAAGAGACCATAGAGCATCTTCTTTGCTCATGTTCGGCACTAATGCATAGAAGGCACAAACACTTGGGAAAGCGAATAATGAATAACCTATTAGATCTCGAAAACGGCAAAGTGCGAGATATACTCCGATTCATTAAGAGCTCTGAATGGATCTTCTGAAAAGGGGAAAGGTAAAAGATCCTGTGGTAAAACAAAGGACCGCGAATGGTCTAATTGAGCATTAGCACCGTAACCTAACCTAACCTTATTTTCCCATAATATTGTTACGAAATTTAGGCTTTTGAGTTCGTAAAGGATTTTGCAAATAAAACACAACACAAGTTTATTAATTTACAAATAAATGCATTAACTAATCATAAGCAAAAAATAACAACATTTCAAAATTTTATACCGGTGATTACTTTTCTAAGTACACAAAAATAACTATTACAACAATACTTGTATTTTACTAATATTCTACTTGCATTCTAGATACATCGGAGTCTCGGATCACCAGTACATCTCTTTATTCAAGACCATCCGGATATGCGTGATAGGGCCTTAAAATAATCCTGATATCTTTACTTGGCTTATAGTATTGATCATGATCCACCTACATACTCGTGTCAGTTTATTTGGGATGCCGAATTCTCTCATGACTCTGGATATGCTATCATCGGCGCCTTTAAAGTCTTTACAAAGAGCCCACAACCGTTTAATTTTTTTTTTGCAGAATATAAAGCCAACATAATAACTTGTATGACAGCTAAGTTGTATGTTATATTTCGATTTTTGTGGGACACCATTCACAGTACACAGCATCTCTTGGATTGCTGTTATGGATAATATGTAAGCTTTATATTTGAACAGGGTATCTGCTAGCTGCTCGTTTTTATATGGTGAGGGAGAATTAGTTTCTCCGAGGCTGATTTGTAGTTTCGTGATGAGAGTTTTTAAATTCTCCACATTAACTTCACGTCGGCATGTGTCTGTCTGTCTGTCGTTGGTTGGTAGAATCTTGTAATCAATTTCTAACTCACTTTCTTAAGCCCGAATTTATACAAGCTTAGCAAACAAGCGTATTTCCGATAACAATATTTTCTATCAAAATTTGGAATGGATCGGGCTGATTTTCTTTAACTTTTTTACGCATGTGTATCTGCGGTGATAACACTTTATTTATATAAGGAATAAAGAAATAAAACCTAAAAATATAAACTGGAGTTTAATATTTATTAAAGTAATAGCCCTAAAAGTATACAATAAAATGTAATGATTGTTACAATATTTACTAATTGTTGGACAGCGACTTTGAATTCGACAACTGCTATGGTGTAAAACGTTACAATGGAAATCAAAAATATATTGTATACGACCATAAAACCGAACTCATCTTGTCTCGGGAATGTAAATATTAATCATTTAAGTTAATTTAAATATCTTACGTGTTTAATTATTTATATTACAAAAAAAAAAACGAAAGTGGTAACACTAAAAGATTCTACCCTCAAAGTATACAGTGAAATACATCTATTGTTACAATATTTATAAAGATGTTTAACTATAAAATTATATGTTGTTATGAAAGTTCAACGCTTTAAAGATTCTTGACTCTTTCGTCAAAGCAAAATATAAACCCTCATTCGTTACCTAATCTATTCATCGTATAGAACGTGCTGAGTTTCGTGAGTCCGAAAGCCGTGCTGCGTGGCTAACATAGCCACCATAGTTAGGATTACTTTTATTTATTTGTGTGAGGGTATTTTCCTAAAACATGACGTGGCTAACTTAAACTTCCGTTCTCATATATGGCCGCTTTGCCATTTTTTTAATCTAGAATCAAGAGTTCCTCTCTGTTGACAATAAAAAACTGATTACATTCACATCAGGTGAAATAGCTGGATTTTTCCATGTGCATTCCACCAGTTTTTTGTTCACCTGCTTGCATTAGTATACGTTAATAATACAGCAGTTAATTAAGTTCCGCTTGTATGTAAGTCAGTTATCAAATGCATGAGTGCATGAATGCCGATCAACAAATAACATTACAGCCAATAGGTGACGTATAACTCTGTTATAAGTGATCAAGTGATCTAAAAAAATTCAACACCCAAGTGAGAAGAGATATGTTCGCCAAATCTGATAAAAAATGTGTCCGCGTTGGTCTAATTATTGCGCGCACGAATCTTAACTCATGACTCGCAGTATAAATACACAATAGTTCGGATAATGCAGTTTGATTGCTCAGTGAACCAATTATTCAGTTAGTCAGGTAGTCAGTGCATTAAAGATGTCAAAATCAGTCGCTATTGTTGCCACTTGTTATCTCTTGCTGCAAAGCGTCACGGTAAGTAAAGCCTCAAGACTTAACACTTTTTTTTTTCGCAAATTCTAATGTAAGGATTTTCAGTGCGTTACCGATTATTTGATGGATTTGGAGCGTATAGAATATGACGACAGCCCACTTGTAGTATTTTCCAAATTTCGAGTCATTCGAAGTAAAACTCGAGAATACTGTGTGAATGGAAGCATAATTTTGCTGGAGGATGTCGATCAAACGTAATGCTTTACTGACAGAGTCTAAATATAATGCCACAAGAAATTACATTATTGTTGCAGGATCACTTTATTGACTGATTCATCGTACAGTCCGATGGGAAATAGCCAATTTATTAAGACAGCCTTTGGTGTTCCCCCAACGCCAGCATGCGACTTCTTTAAGGGATTGTTTAGGACTTACATACAACCAGCCTTGCTTGGTAAAACCAATTTTCCGGAAATTCCACCCGAGGGCTTGTGTCCAATTCCCAAAGTAAGTAAAGTAAATTCTGTGTTTTCGTTAAACAATTTCTAATGTAAGTCTTTAATTCAGGGAACATACCATTTTTATTGCGTGGTTCCCAAAGAACATGACGATATGATAACACATCTTCATAGGGGATTGTGGAGGATAACTATCAAAGCTTCCCGGAACAATACGGATTTAGGTGAACTAAGGATTTTAGGGAAGATTTATGATAAAATCATTTTTCCATTTTAACATCGAACTTTGCTTACGGATGGCGGGGAGGACGGTGCTGCAAAATTTATTTACCCTTACTTTTATTTAAACAAACGTAATTAATATGTATATTGTCATTATGTATATTTAGATCTTTATCCACCTAGAGAACATAATTTTTTTTTTGGCACAAATAATTCATAATAAAGGGAATCTCTTATTCGGGCAGATTTTTTGGTTATTTTTTATTTGTTCCTTCTTAAGAAACTGATCAAGGGTTGGTTACGAGGTGAAGCGATGGCCAAATACCGCAACTATGGTTGAATCTTCATAGCTAACGCCGTCAATCTATATCGTTATACTGATGCTCATACTGAACATTTCTTTAGAGTCAGGTATTTGTAGTCTTAATTCAGCATCCAGCATTTATCCCTAGGTTGCTTGCAGTCCATTGCCATCGTCATAAACATTTTTACCATCACCTTTGGGATAATTTGATCAGGTTATTGTTTGGCCTGGGATGAAGTCACGGTGGCATGGGCCAATAATGACTTTATGGCATATAAGGCTATCCTGACTTTTAGGATAGAGAAGACAATCTTTTGTACACGGTACTCAATTGGTGTATGCCGGGATATATATCCCTCTTTATGAATGGGACCCACGATACTTCTTCTCCAAACTTCTGGCATCGTTTCTTAATCCCATACTTGCCGACAAGCAGGAAACGTTCCTGCGGTGTTCAAACGAAGCTATTTATTTCGCAATATTTTCGTCACCGATAAGTTTTATATATATTCTTACTGCCGGTCACTAAGGATTTCGTTGGTTTCAAGATATTTCTTGGTTTGAGAATTGATTAGCGTTTGCATGAACTTGGAAAGAATGGAGTGCTATGGGTCGGTACGAAGAAGGAGACGACGGCTCGCTTTTTTTGGGTATGGGCTGGACAAAGGCTGTTTTCTAACTTCTCTAGAAGAAACCAGAAGAATATGATAGATGGAAAAGCTTAAGCAATGGTAATGCCAGCTTTGAAAAACACATCTTCAGAACTAATGGGGAAATACCATCTGACCCAGCGGATTTTGAAGTGCTGAGGTCATTTAAAAAACTAGCAACTGCACGAGTACGAATGAACATCTGTCCCATAGAGTGATCAATACTCGGACGTGCAGGCGGCAGTAATGCACAATATGGAAGCGGCGTGGAGCTAGCTGCAAAATGCGCAGCAAAGAGATCTGCTTTGTCTTTAGAGTTTACAACTGTAATGTCATTATAAATGAGCGTTGGAATCGACGATGAGGCTGTATTTTTGATTCTTTTCACGAATGACCACTATGACCTTTGGGACATTGTAGTATTTTTTGCCTCAATTTTTGGTCGTAGGCGAATTTGACTCGCCGAAGATGGGCATTGCAATCATTTCTGGCTCGTTTAAAATTTGTTTGGTTTTCATCAGTAAAATTTGCTTTGTAAAATCGAAAGCATACCTCTCTAATCTTATAAGCCTCTTTACAGCTCGAGTCGTACCATCCATCTTCCTTTAGTTTGACGGACTTATTCCTGGATGAGATAAAGTCTCTCATACCAATAAGGATGATGTTTGTGATTATATCAGCGGCGGCTCCCACGTTGCTATCGCAAAATAATAGCGACCAGTTAATTCTCCCAAAGTAGTTGTTAAGGCCGTCCCAATTGGTCTTTTTTTGTTTTCTTGGGAGTTTTTTCTCTCACTGTGCGTGGTTTATTAACGAGAAATTAGCTGATAACACAAAATGGTCTGATGAGCCTAGAGGCGATAATACATTGACGGAATATTTATCAGGACGAGAGTTAAGAAACAAGTCAAGTGTGTTTGCGGAATGATTTAAAATGTCAGGTATTTAAGCTGAGTAAGGTGGTTAAATTCAGCGAATATCTCAACACACTTTCCTAGCAAAATAGTTGACGTGATAAGTTGAGATGCTTTATCAATAATTAAAAACCAATATCTTTGGGCATAACGCTTATTCTAGTAGTCTAGCTGCGCGCTGTTAGCAGTGAACATTATTGTTACTCATCCGTGTATGTCATGATTTTCAGTACATTACTTCTTGTATTATTATATACCAACTTTCACAAAAACAGCGCTTTACGGTATTCGAGTAAAATTGTCCTTCTCTTCCGACATGACCATAGTTCAGTGATAAACTTCTGTTTCAGAAAATGCGTGAAAATAATTTAAATTAATATAATCCCGTTTTTCCTATATAATTAAAAAAAACCCACTTTAAAAATCATCATCATTTTTGGCTCTTCAATTGAGTTTTTTTCTGGCTTCTTGTACGTAAATTAAATTAATATTCCACGGAGAAACGATAAATCAGTTACGTGCAGCTGTGTTCGTCCTTGATGTCGTCCTTTTAGATCAATACTCTTACACATTTTATATTGAATTTATGTCATTAAAATATCCCTGCCATCACGCGTTTACTTAATTAAATAATAATAATAATAATCGTCCACGTTATATCCACTCTGTGCTCACATAAATGTTAAATAATTTTACAATAATTATGTGGCAAATTGCAGAGTGCATTGGAGAAAATAATTTTTTTTTTATTGAAATTATTGTCCAGCTTTACAAATGTGATATGCAATGCTGCACTGTGTGTTGGGTGGGGGCGGTAGATGATCAGCTCATGCTGGAGCATAATTCTGTTGTATTTCGAAACACAGTTAATGCAGTAAAAGCGTTTTAATTGAAGTTAAGGGAGGTTCGGCCACTTCTCCTTCCGATTATAGATAAGTATCTGCAGTAAATGCAGAGCGAAATTTATAATTTTAAAATATGAAATGCAGTCAGACGATGAGATCGTTCCATTGGGTAGAGACACCGTAATACTCGTCATAAGCGGATTTACGTGCTAATGATAATGCACAGTGCTGCGTCTCATTGGCAGTAAATTAATATTCCTGTGGCATATTTTCCTTTTTTTTTTCTCTTATTATCTCTGCTGCCGACTGTATGATTGTGAAATTCAATCCATTTAACAAATTCAACAACTGACTGAACACCACCAATGCATACCACACCTTGGAGTACTTAATGGTCTTTGACGCTCAAAATTGAGTTTCCCTGAAACAGTTTTGAAATGATTCATGACCCTACTCTACTCTACTCTACTCTCTCTACCGGTTGGTTATACAGCAATGTTAACTTGAGTTACTGAGTTAGTGCCGAGGTTGATGATTTTGATTTTGGCAGAATTAATCTTTAAACCCGCAACATTTGCCACCCTTTCCACATTTGTTGTCATTTGGTGCAGCTCCATAATCCTGTGTGAGACTAAGCCAACGTCGTCAGCGTTGTCCAGATGTTTGAGTTGAGATGTAAGAGTCCAACGAATTCCTCCGTTTCCAGTAGATAAAGCTGCGCGAATCACCAACAAAAATAGGTATCGGCGATAGAATGCAACCTTGTCGTACCCCACTTAGGATCTCGAATTCCTCTGACAGCTTTCCTCTATGCAGCATATGGCATTTAGAGCCATCATAGGTTTCTTTAATAATAGCTATTTGTTCATCGGGCAAGGCGAGCCAGATAAACTGTCTGTTGACACTGTCAAATGGCTTCTCAAAATCGATGAACAGCAGGTGGTGTAGTGGTGACCGGAATTCAACGCACTGTTCAATAATGATCCGCAGGGTGTTTATGTGGTCTACACAGGAGGATCCAGTGCGGAAACCTGCTTGTTCGGCATGAAGTGTTTCTTCCAGATGTTCCTTAATTCGCTCAAGTACTACTTTGGCTATTACCTTTGCTACTGCAGGAAGAACTTTTTTAGGGAGCTTGACAATCATTCCCTTCTTTCACTCGTCGGGGAAACTTTCTGCGTCCCAAGCTATCTCTACAAGAGGATATAAAAGCTCTGCTGATGTCAGAAGCTCTGTGGTTATACCATCCAATATACCAATATGTGTGCCCTAAGTGTTTCACTTTCGACGACATCATTGTGTTTCAGAAAATGTAACTAATTTATTTGGTCGTGTGAATAACGTGCATTAATCGATGAAAACTGCCTATCGAATTCTTGTTTATTTCCGCCACGTGCTCCAAGCTATTCACTTCCAAGATAACGTTCGCTTTCGAGAACAGTGAAACATTTCGCAGCATTTTTGGTGACGTTGAATATGTGGTCATTCCAACGAAGCCTTCCATTAACGCACACAACGAGGATTGCGAGTTTTTCAGTTTCCTAAATCCAAGTGCCATTCACGGATAATAGCAGTGGATTTACGATTCACATGGACGACAGGAGACAGCATTGGGTTTTGGAAAAGTTCAATTCTAGTCTAGTATCCTCTCCCCATCCTTTTATGCTTTTCAGGCCAGAATTTAATGTGCTTAACATACATAATTTTTTGAGTTCCACATGAAAAGCGGAGGGTGGTTTCTCAAACTGTTTATATAAATGAGAAAAAGTGTCGGGAACAAAACGGAGGTCTGGGGGAAGCCAGCAATTATGTGATGTATTTCAGACTTGAAACCGTTTAAGACAACTTGAATTCAGCGATTCAAAAGATAGCTTATATTCAAATGAATCAGTTTTTCATCGACCCCCATTCTATACAAACGAGCTTGATGCCAAACTCTGTCAATTGCCTTGGATATATGGAGTGCAACAGCTTTACTTTCACCAAATTGATGCAATGACCGGTTCCACTGTTCGGTGAGATTTGCCATAAAATCATCAGTAGAACGTTGCCCAGTAACCAGTTCTGTTTGTAATAACTGTTTCCCCATTGTCGATATTCATCTGTTTTCTTATTTAACATCGGATCGCGTGAAAATACCGATGGCGATCAAAAACAAAAATTAATTTCTAGCTTTAAATCCAATTGACCCTAGCGCGACTAACCAACATATTGGCTCTGCGTGCACAATAGAGGGTATTATAGGGAAATATGTACACCCATAAATACACTATATTACAGTAGAAGCTCAGTAATTGAACATCGAATTGCGAGAACACTGAGTTTTTCAATTAAATTTAAATTAAAATTTAATTGTTGTTTTTTGGTTTAACAATTGCAGTTATTATTTTTATATTATTGCGATTTTCGCATTTTCTAGATAAGAACATTGATTTTTTGACCATTGCCTCATTATTGAAATTAATGATGACAATGGGGCTGCAGGTATTCAATAAAAAATCAATTAGTAATTTATGTTTGAATGAAAATGAACTATGTCGCTTTATTTACAACGCTTAGGTAGAAGGCTCTTTCCAGCGCTTCTACAGAAGGCACTCAATCTTATCCTTCTGGGTATGATTATTTTATAAAGAACCAGCTATAACTGGGGGTAAATGTGATATTTATCCCAAAACTAGGCAATTGGCCTAGTGAGCTGCCTAAATCATACAGAGCTATAAGTCTAACATCATTTGTCCTCAAAACCATGGAGAGACTTATTGATGTTCATATTAGAGGCAGTTTAGAGTTGTCATCCCCTGTGCACTGAAGTCAGTTTGCGTAAAGGAAAGGCAATAGCATAGAAGATAGAAGGAACTTTTCGCTCCAAGGAAGTGGCCATGTGTGCCTTCTTCGACATTGAGAGCTCTTTCGATAATACACTGGCTACGTCTCTAATGCGAGGGCACTCCTCGGGAGGAGTGTCTGTGTCTGTGAGTGCAGTTAAGGGGTGTCCGCAAGAAGGGAGTGCTTTCTCCCCTTCTATAGTCGATCTTCACAGATCAGGCTACATCGCAATTGGTTATGCGGACGATTTGGCGACTTTTATTAGTGCTAAGCACTGCACGACTATCACCAGTGTCATGAAAGGTGCTTTACGACACGTTTTAGAATGGTGCAGCAGAGAAGGATTATCCATTAATCATTGCAAAAATGTTCTAGTGCCTTTTACGAAGAGAAGAACGGCCGAATCAATATCAAAGGCACCGCGATAGATTATTCCAGTGAAGTTAAATATCTCGGCGTTTTCCTTGATAAACGGCTAAAGTGGAATTCTCATAGCAAGTACGCCAATGAACCCGCCACACGGCAGAACCTAAAATGGTACATTGGATATACACAATGACGGTGAGACCTATTATCACGTACGCGGCCATCGTTTGGTGGCCGAACGTTTTTGAACGGCCATTGGCAACTAAGCTTCAGAAGGTACAAAGAATTGCCTGTCTAGGTATAACGGGTGCCAAGCGCACCTGCCCCACGACTGCATTAGAATCTGTTGTAGGGTTTTTACCCCTGCAACGGCTGCCAGATGCGCTATTAAGCTGCAACTAGAATACGGGTACAAACCGGGTGACTATTTGGGCCACCTGCAAATTCTTGATTGAATTACTGAAAGAGACATGTTCTAGACAATCCCCGTAATTATTTTCAGGGAGCAGTGTTTCGGCACTGCGTGTCACTGGACGCTAGATGTGTGATATGGTTCACAGATGGATCAAAGATGGAAACTGGACTTGCAGCTGGTATCTTTGGACCCGAAACTCCATTCCATTGAGATGTACGCCAGGATTAACCTAAATACAGGAATTAAAGGCGCTAAAATATATTTCCTTCCATATAGTCAGGCAGCCCTTAAAGCGCTGTCATCCAAATCAATTGACTCGTTATCAGTCTAAAACTGTTACGTACACTGCAATCTCTTGCCATACAAAAAAAAATGAAACTCGGCAACGAACTTGCAGATGAACTTGCTAAGACTGGCTGGGAATCTACGTTCAAAGGACCTAACCTGCTGTGGTGTCAACTAGGCTGCCGCCACAGCACTGAGTGTGGGAACACAAACTTTGTCTGGTGCACTGGGAAAAAGTCCCGGGGCTGAGACTATAAGGTAATACTTAATACTGAACATTAATAGCGATAGCATTAGGATATCACCTTAACAAAATTGGTGTGGGCTCAGAAACAAAATGTAGGTTCTGATGATGAAGAGTCATCCAAGCACATTCTCGGTGAATGCCCAGTATTACTTTGGTTAACGAGACGCATCTTTTACAAGGAAATAGGCTCGATAGCTAAAATCTGCCACTAAGTATGTATTATCGTTCACTAGGGAGGTGCTTCGTCTCTTAGAGTAAATAAACCCTAAGATACAATAGATCTTTTAGGTCGCATTGTCTGCAATATGGGATAGGGTATTCAAAAAAATTAAAAAAATGCAAGTTATTAACAATAGTTTAGTGCAACAGACCGTTGTGTCCTAGACCTAGTTTAACGCGACCCTTCGTGTTATGCGTCTTATAGTTATACACACAAATGTAAAGGACATACAATGAAAGGGCGATTTGAGAACTTTTCAATTAATAGAACTTCTCGGACTTCGAACCTTCCGCTCAGTACTCCATCGAACTAGCAAAGGCGCCCACAATGTTTATGTTGCTACAAATTTAATAATCCCATTCTTACAAAACAAAAGCCACATTTCATCCTGCATTACCGTCAACATACGTTATACAACGCTTGACCTTTTAACAATTTGCTAAGCTTATGTGCTGTCAGGCTGTCACAATAAACATATAAGTTAGAAGAACAAAACGGTACGGCAAGGAATATGAGTTTGTCTCCACCATAGGCTCACTTACTAATACAAATTAGAAGAAGTAAACAAAAAATGTTAATTTTTTTCTCCACAATTAGATAAGTCTTTAAGATAATAAATAAACTTAAAAAGCTACATTTCATTATACATAGATCTTTCAAGAAGTAATTGTTTCTTTTTTATCATGGAGAGTACATCTTATTATTTATTAAACAAAACACCTTATATTTCAGGTACCATAGATGTCATTAATTGTGCAATAAATCATCATTCAAATGTCTTTCACGAAAACGCCTGCACTAGTGAACTCATGACTTTTTCGCATAAATCCGGCGATAAGCCGGCAATTTCGCGTTCGATATTGGTTCTTAAATCATTTTAAGCCATTGCGTTATTGGCATTGGTCGTGGAGTTTTACAAAGCCACAAAGAAAAAACCTCAGAATCGTCAAATAACACGAATGAGGGGGCCAATTGGCTAGCCCATTTCTGGAGATTTTTGCAGGTCATCGAATTCCGGCTTCAATAACTGTATAGTTTAGCCAGCTGTGTTGGATGTGGCATTCATCGGAACCAGATATGATCTAAATAAACTTATTTCAATGTATTCCACAACTATTCAGTCAACATGGTCCAGTATCGATCTCCATTAAGTGTGAATGCACTGCCAGCATCATTGAAAACAAATGTTCAATGACCCTTCAGCACGAAACCCACACTAAAAAGTAAACTTTTGTGGATGTAATGGCATTTCATGAATGGCTTCCCATTCACCAAAATGCGGCAATTGTGCTAACCAAGGAAACTGTTGAGCCAGAAATGGGCTGGACATTATTTTCTCATAAGGGCACTAAACACCCAATCACTAAAGTTGTGCCGCAGTTGATGGTCTTTCAGTTTCAGTTCTTGGGTCAAAGCGATCTTATAGGCATGCAAGCGAAAGTCCTTGCGCAAAATTCACCATACATTAGTCATAGAAAGGCAACTCCTCAGAACGATGTCTAAACGACACATTTGGGACCCCACATTCACACGTGAATTTAACCGCAATATATTTGGCACTCTGCATTTTTTTTGTCTTGTTGCCGTATAAACGTTATGAAGTTCATATGTTGACTCAAAGTGTTTCATCATACTTTCAATTGTTCGTTTATCTGGACAAGTACGAGGAGAGAAAATTCGAGTTAGCGCCGCACGTAAAGTTATTGCAACAAAACGCAAAGCTAGATAGACAATTCAGATAATTTGTTATTGTTTGAATCATAATTATGTAGAGTTGACACGTAAAACATACCAACCCAACCAAAAAATCCTATTGGAAAATGGGGCGTCCCAATTGAAAATCCATTTATTTTAAAGCTGTACTCTCCTCTGCATTTATAACTACGATAAATCTTTTTGAGTGTCGCCGTGCGGTATGTGTAAGTGCGGGCATATCGTCCTCATTGAATTTTATTTACTTTGCACTTTATCAACTCTCTGTTATCTGTATGTTATGCATCAAGGCATCCACTCGCCTTTTTCATTTGCACAGAAAACGAAATTCAGAATATTTGCAAATTTCTCTGTCTGTGTATGCGTTTTTTTACTCGAACAAATAATATCAGCGTCCCAGTGTTTTTTCCCATCGCAGAGTGTTCCTCTGCCAGATCGGCCACCATAACTTCCGCTTATCAGACAGTAATAAAAATCCGCATATCAAATACGAATGATGGTTTTTTCTGCCACTGTCACTACTGGAGCGAAGTATCTACTTCTCTGACGGTGATGTTGCTTTGCAAAAAAAAATTATAGCACAGATAGGAGCAACAAAAATATTAATAAAATAACAAACAAACAACCAACCATTGCCGCTGAAGAACATCATAAAAAATATCATAATATTATTTGAAAGTGTGTGTGGCTGTAGATGACACGGTACCCCAGCACTCATATTATCCTACATGGAATGGTAACTGAATAACTGAATTATAACGATAACTGACTACATCGGCAGATCCTATAGCTACACTCGCTTTCGAAATGGACGGAGCTGGCCAACAGCTATTTAATCGATGCCATATTTTAAAGTTACTTGCAGAAAGTGCTTCATTCTTTTTTTATAGACCATATTGCGTTCATTATTGGGGGACAGATAAAATCTAAACGACAGAATTTGGTCAGCAGTAAGTCTATTTAGACTTTATGTTCGTATTGGTTGCGGCAGAACTATCATAAGCTACTCCATGCAAAGGATATAAAAAAAAAAGTATAACGATGTAAGTTCTACACTCGTGGTTACCGATTGACGGAATTTAGATTCGAATTTTCCCAAAAGAGCATGGTAATAAAAACAATTTCTGATTTGGATATGTAATCGTACAGTTGTAGAATCAATATCTAGCATTAGAACATTTATTACTCATGAGATTCACCGTGAAAGAATGTGCGAGTATGAACAAGTATGCGCGGAAAAAATATCACCAAAGGAACCTAAACATCGTATGACCAAAATGTATCTTTAGAACACCACTTATTATAGTGTGATATACAAAGGTGGCTGCATTGACCTGCAGCATGTTGGCGTAGTTCTTCAAATGCAAATTGCTGTCTACAGAAGGACTGTATCTGCGAAGCAGTTTCGAGTTATCATTACAGCTACAATCATGCCGCTGATATGATCACAAACTTCACTTTACTTTATTCCTTTCAGGACAAGGCCTGTCAAACAAAAGGATGATGGATGTTATGATTTAAGTGCAAAGTGTTATCTATTAACAAGAAGGTAAGCTTTCATTTGTACAACACTAAGGAAAACCGAAAAAAATTCAAGTGAGTCAGAAATAATATTCGTCATCATATTTGGCTCTACAACTGGGGTCCGGTCCTGGCCTCCCGCAAAAAGTCTCTCCTCCAGTCCCGATTTCGTGCCAATGTCATCCAGTTTGGCATCCTTTAACTCTGGCCGTCATGGTCTACGCCATCCTTTTAGCGTAGGCTTGGCTGGCCTCGCTGTCGTGTTCCATAAATCTTACCGCAAAGGACTTTCCGAGCAGGAACCTCTTCGATCATGCGAGGTAGGTGTCCTGCCCACCGGAGCCTACTGACCTTAATTTTCTTCACGATGCCGACATCGTGGTAACGATCGTAGTTCTCATCATTATAGAGTCCTTCCTTCCTCACATACGGCGGCAACAATTATCCGTAAGACTTTTCTCTCGAGCGCGGCTAAGAGGTCAGAATGCTTTATGCTAAGCACTCAAGCCTCAGATCCATATGTAAGTACTGGTATGACCTTTGTCTTATATACCAGCAGTTTGGATGCTATGGCTAAGGTCTTGAATTTGAAGAGGCTTGATAGACTATAGTAGGCTTTGCTGGCTTAAAGAAACCGTGTCGGTATTTCTGGTTTCATACTGCTATCGGCTGCTACAGTTGACCCAAGATAGTTAAAGGATTGCACTACTTCAAATTCGCGCTCCACTATTTTAATTGCGGGACTAATGCTGGATCTTCTACCCGCAGACGTTGCCACCATGTACTTTGTTTTGCTCTCATTTATGTGCCGCCCCAGATTTCGTGCCGCCTGTTTCCTGTACAGCACTTTGGTTTCTAACAACGATGTCAATGTCCTCTACGTAAGCCAGTATCTGAATGAACTTATAGAGGATTGTTCCTCTCGGCGTTACGTAAGAGTCTCGGATCACTTTCTCCAACCTCAGGTTGAAGAGGACGCAGGCCAGTCCATCCCCTTGTTGGAGCCCGTTATAGATGTTGATTGGGCTTCATAGTGATCCGGATATTTATACTTGGCTTATAAATTAGGGTATGTATGTGGGTGTACATATTTCACGGAACAAAGAACATACCTAAATAGTCGTGTCAGTTTATTTGGGATGACGAATTCTCTCCTGGCTATACAAAGTTATACTCTGGCTATGCTATTATAGGTGGATTTAAAGTCTACAAAGAGATGGTGTAGTGTAGTGAAACTTTAGAAATTTTTCCATCACCTGCCTAAGGGTGTATATCTGAATATATATATATATATAGGGATAAAACCACACTGGTATGGACCAATGATGACTTAAGCGTATGGGGCTATCCTGTCTTGAAGGATAGAGGTGAAAACTTATACGCCGTACTCAACAACGATACACCACAATAATTGCTGTATTTTATGGTATCTCCCATCTTATGTATGGGGCACATCATTCGTAGATTGGGACGAACTCTGCTTGCCCAGCTTTCGACATTAAGCATGCTCATGAACTATTCCCATTTAGCGGTCCTCTTCTCGAGAGTAAACGATAAGCCCCCGCGTTGCATCCTCAGAACGAGCTGTGTCCTCAACTACAGTTGTCCTCAGACCTGTCTACCTTACGGTCAACCTTATGGTCTGTGGGCACGGACAACTCTCGCGGTACCAACGCGACCTTGGTGAGGTCTAACATCAAGGGACTTAGTTCCTTCTGAGTGGTTGCCTTTTTGCGAAGGAAGGTTTTGGAAGAGCTAAATTCTACTCTATTGTGTAGTACCCACATTGTTATGCTGTCAAGGTCAGAATTTAACGTGCTTGACATACGTTGTTGTTCGAGTACCACTTGTTTTGAAGAGGGGGGCGCTGATATCGCGAACTCATATGAAAAGCTAAGAGTGCTGTCGTCAGCGAAAGAATAAATTGTATTAGAAGTAGCGGATAGGAAATCATTAATGAAAATGAGAAAGAATGTCGGAGACAAAGCAGAGCCTTGGGGTTCCCCAAGCGTTTATGCGGTAAACATTGGATTTAAAACCGTCCATTTAACTGGGCTTAATTAATTTCAATCATTTTGGGATGTATTGTATAATGAAATAAGTCCCAATTTTTAGAAGGAAATAACTTCCAAAATAAATGAAATAAATGCCAACCTATTGGGAAAGGAAACAAGATTTTGTTTTTGGACTTACTTCATTTGGGACTCATTGCAAGAAGCTAAAATTGATATTGCAAAAACAATTGGTTTACTATAGAATCACAGGAATAACTCTTGCCACTGTTTGTTTTCATTATCGGTGATCAAGGATTCCGTCAGTTGATTCCGTCTTTCCATGAATTCAACGACAATACTCGTGACGCTTTAAATTCTTATCATTTTACCCTCAAATACATCTTTGGAAGTTCAGTTAAGTTCAGAAGTTTTTCTTTATGCGTAGAATACGAATGTAGAATGATTTGTCAAGGCATTCAAAATGTATGCTCAGAGACACCTACTTCTCCTCACGATAATAGATTTGTGCCATCGCATTGCCTTGCATGATAAGGGTTCTAACACCTTGAGCGTTTACCTAAAAAACTTATTGTTTATTTTTTTTTACCTATTAACACTGCTGGTGCTGGGCCCCTTTGTGGTACAGGTGTGTATGATTTTGCATTAAATCAAACATCAATGAAATACGGAAAAAATTGTGTAGCTATGTTATTTATTATTATTATATTTTAACTGCAAATTGCAAAAATATAGAAATATTAATAAGCAGAAACAATTACCATCCTCAGATGCTGGTTGGCTGGTTGTGCTACCCCTATGTGAGTTTCAAACAACATTGTAGTAAGAATTAACAACGTTATCAAAAACAATAATAATTTCAACAATTGCTACAATTGAGCTCATGACACAACCTTGGGTTTGTTAAATGCTGATGATATTGCCAATAAATAACCGTTGACATTTTGTGTCAAAGACTAGAACATATTTTGTATCCATTGTGTGTGTTAGTGGTTGCAGTCGCCGTTTTTTTTTTAAAGTTCTAGTATATCAGCAGTAAACTTAACTTAAATTAAGGTAAATATAAGCAGCATTTTTCTGAGATTGACATATGGGAGACAAATTTTTTACTTTTATATATATTTAAAAAATTAGTAAAATTACCAATAGGAGTATTAAACGCGTCCCTAAAAAGCTTCACTATATTGTTGAGCGAGTAATTTTACTCGTGAGATCTTGTATTGTAAATTAATTAGTACGATGTTTGCTTTAAGAATTTTCGGAATATTTTTTTTTACTAAATATTGTGTTTATTATTTTTACCAAAATATTTGCCCATCTATCCAAAGCATTCTCAATACGCGATTTAAATCACAATCCTTGCGTGTTATCCCTTTAAAAATTAAAGAAAGAGTTCATATAGCTACGAATAAGAGTTATTCTATAGGGTACATCAATAATAATCAACATATTTGGCTCTAGAATTGGGGTCCGGTCCTGGCGTCCCCCAAAAATCTCTCTACTGGTCCCGATTTTGAGCCGATATCCTCCAGTAGATCAATATTGCCTGTCCTTAATACGACGCTTTTGTTAAAAAGTGGACAGGTGAAAAAAATCAGTAGACCTTCTGATCTTTTTGATATTGCGTTATTGACGGCAAGATGATTTTACAAGATTGTCTTTATTTGGGTCACGTTTCTATTGGTTGTTCTGTTCTATAATTCGCTCATGGCAGTTCTAGGTTGTCTCAATACAAAACGCTTCCATGACTTAATTGATTATACCTTCGTTCTGCACTAGTCAATATTCCAACATAAAATTGTTGATATTTCTTAAAAACATTTTTAAAATCATAAGAAATCAAAGTCTAATACAATGTCTGTCACCGGCCAAAACACGCGTCATCTACTGTTCTACTAAGCACAATAATGTCGAGATAATCAAACTAAATGGCTGAAAGATGGTAAGATACACTGTGGTCTATGGTGAGGAATTATAAAGGTTTTTTAACTAGGACGGCCCGATATTTCCAATAGAGTTTCTCGGATATGCGTGAAGTTAGCTTTTGTTTGTAGTTTCAACTCGCCTGTGCTTGCCATTTAATTTTGGAAGATTACACGTTCCGCCAAAGCTTCTAAATTATACCAATTTTGGGCGAATTTATGTTGTAACAAAAGCTAATCAATGTGGGCACCGTGACTTAACGGATAAGTGCTTGGCATCTGAGCTGGAGGTTCATGGTTCGAATCCCAGTAACACCAAAAGTATTTTTCATTTCTATCGCGAATGTCTGACAAATTGTCCGACGTCTTCACGGAAAGCTTCTCAATTCGACGTTCGGATACTGCATTAAATTGTAGGTCGCTTCCATTTGTGTGCAAAAATATACATGATTAACACAAATGGTCGCGAGAAGCTAGGCCTTGGACCACAGCGGTCCCAGCGATGTAGCCAATTTTTGGCTCAAATTTTGGTTAATTGCCAAATTGTAGCATTTGGGGATATGAGAAACTCGTAGCCATTCATAAAATGCTATTACACCCACAAAAATTTCCTGTTTGGTGCAGGTTTCATGCTGGTGTGTTCATTGTACAATAATTTTTCTTCAATGATGCTGCCCAGGCAGTCACAGTCAATTGAGATCGCTACCGGACCGTATCATTTGAATGTTTTTGTGATAAATAGGTGGAGCTTTACGCCATAACCTACAGAAATGGCTAAACAATCGAGTTATTGAAGTCGAAGTTCGGAGACCGTGTCACACGTCGGCCACCCACTTGACACATGTTCTAGAGTTAGTATTTGTCGCAAAAATTCAAAACAAAAAAATTCGCTGATGTCTCAATGCTACTCAGCACTTTTAACATTGCTGAATACTGAAAAATTACCGCTACCAGCACTAAATCAGATAATCTATTAAAACTGCGCACAAATCTCTTGTACCTGCCACCTACTTAGTCAAGTATTTTTATTAATCAATCTTTCTTATCTCACGTCTGATGAGTAATTTCCATATACGGTTAATAAATTATCACCATTAACAGTGACAAAATAATAGTTAAGGCTATTAATATGATTTATTATAACGGATTATTACAAATTAATAAAATGAGGCTTTATAAAAATTACAGTTCTCTCATATAAAGGTTATTCACGTTTTTAAAAAAGCGGTATTCAGGCGAGAAAGGTATGGCAGCATTTATGAGTAGAGAAAATAAATAAACTGACGGCATATTACAATTTAATGGCCTATTGTTAACGCACTTAACTTATAAGGAAATTTCCACAACTGACAAGTTATTTACCGTTCGATGTATTAATAACTGCGGACCCTGAAATTTTTGTGATATTCAAATACGCTACAGACATAAGTACATACATTAAAAAGAAGAGCTTCTGACCGTCAATTTAGTATAACATTCACAGCCACTTAATTAGGTGTTAATAATAACCATACATGTACAGTGAAGTTAGGTTAAATATCAGAAAATGGTTTATGTATTTATTATAAAATCATTCTCTTCTCTATTACATAATAAGTGATAGAGTAAGGAACATTCAAAGAATTATATCCGGATATCAATATATCATCAAAGCGCTATTAACGTCTTAATCACAAATTTAATTAAGAAAGACTTTAAAGTGTTGTTTTTAAAACTTTTATATATAGTACGAAATTTGGCATTTCAAGTTGAAAGTTAGTTTGATTACTGTAGAAGGCGAAAAGGTTTAAAATAATGTTTTTAAAAGTCAGTTTTAAAAGTTTTAAAGTCAGTCATTAATAGGTAATTTTTTATGGACACTAATGAATGACGACGACCCCGGCAACGAAAACGGCTAAACGATTTAAGAATTTTCTAATGGAAGGTACGCTCACTGTATACAGCTCGAGCTGCACAGCAGCTGGCCGATACCTTGTCAACATATAAGGCTGACATAACAGGAATCCAGGAGATGTAGTGGACGGGGAATGGTGTCTAACAAAAATCAGAATATGACATATATTACAGCTGACATGCAAGACATCATGTGCTCTGGGTGGGCTTTCTAGTCAGCAAAAAAAAATGAAACCCACCGTTATCGGTTTTAAACCAATAAATGCACCCTTCGCGTGCAGGGCAGATTAAAAACATATACGTTCACGCATCTACAGAGGATTCCCCAGATGATGAAAAAGAAGAATTCTTTTAACAGTCGAACGGGAACTCCATGAGGTAAAAACCATTCTGGGGGATATGAATGCTAAAATAGGTAGGGAGGTAGTATTCAGGTACAGTACATTGGCACCCATAGCTTACACGAGAACAATAATGACAATGGACAACGAGTCATAGAGATGGCAGCAAGCAATAATTTGGTCGTTGCGAGTACAAGGTTTGCGCGTAAAAATATCCACAAAGCCAGCTGGGTATCTCCTGATGGAGCCACTCATGCAATAATGGTGCAATCCTTTAACTATCTCGGGTCAACTGTAGCAGCCGAAAGCAGCATGTAACCAGAAATACGCGTACGGTTGCTTAAAGCCAACAAATTTCGAAATTTTTCTGTTTAGAGTTTTTTGCGCACATATCAGTTTTCTTGTCATGACAATGACAATGTGTAACCGTCGTTCTACTAAATATTCCAGCGATTAACTATAACGATATAGTCGTTCTCATAGAACGTGATTGCAGTGATAATGTACAACAATATTTTACAGCCACTTCATGATATAAACGTTATTTTACCTTGCAATTCGGTAGTCATATGATCCTAGATCTTATGACGATCTCTTTCCGACTTTAAGACAATTTTCCCATTTGTTTGGCTCTGACAGTTCCAGTTGCCCGTAATCCCAGAATGTTAAATTGCGAACCCAAAGGGCGAAGCATATATTCAGAGGATATGAACATTTTTTCGGCGAGCGTGTGTACGTTTGTACGTTTGTGCCGTTTGTTTGTCGTGTTGTATATCTCGGCTTCTACCAGTCAAAAATTGATGGAGCTTATTTTAAAACAATTGGTTAGCGCTCGGCTTGAGATGGCATAATTTTTTAATTAACTTGGGTTAGTAGTTCTCAATCTACGCATCGCTTTTGATTTTTTTAAGCCTAAAGTTTTGTAAAGTGTTGGTTTTTTCAGTCTACTTATAACTAGCTTATAACTGAAAGACATATCGCTTATGAATAAAAGACTTACATTTAACATCGCATACTTTTAGGCTTTAAAGATTAATTGGTCTTTAGACTGAATTACAATTGAATATACATACACGGGTGTGTGTAGTCACTCGCATAGCAGAATACATTAGCTTGTGTGTCTATAGTGGTGGAAAGTTTTTAGTAGGAACGATTTTCAGTACTAATCCCAAGTTGAAGTTACAGATTTAGGACTTTGTTTTTAAGGGAAGACGGCAAAACAAGTCTGACGGTTTTCATTGATAATCATTTTCTTCGTTGTTTTTTTAACTCGTAGTCTCGGCTTCAACCAGTCAGAATAATGTGACTAGTTTTAAAACAATTGTGGAGCGTGTGGCGCGTATGAAGCGTGTGGCGAATATAAAAAAAATAAAAATAACATCTCTTTGGAAAAAATGTCAAAACATACCAGTTGGGATCGAGGCACGGTCAAATAGTTCCAAATAGTATCAAAAGGGAATAGTATGTTTTAATTTTGAGGCAATACTGATTCTGTGTTACACGGTCGGTTCTCTCAATATATCGTTTAAAATACTGACTTTACTCCATCACACTCCCTCCTATTATTCGAATGTGTTAATTAGCATGGCAACCCTGTTTATTGAAGAGCATAATTATATGCAAATGAAACATACACAGACCACACATCAGCATCTTAAAAGCCATGTAAGAAATAAACTTTCTTTTCAGTTCGGAAAAGAGTTAATAATTCGGATAAACATTTTTGAATGCGATGTTAGAGAGATATAGATATTACGAGTATCTCCATCAGCTTCCAGTTTCCCTTTCTCTCACTAGTCATTATGTTCTCCAGGTAAGCTTATACGCTGATTATGGCTTTTGTTGGAAACTGATTTAAATTTGATACTAACTGTGGCCGATCGTCGTGTTGGACGCTTAAATAGCCAAACAAGTTTATGGTGTTCCAATATCAAATACTCCAGTACAGATTTCAGTTGATAGAAAACAGAACGTGAGGGCTAACGGCAGCCATAACGCTCCGATTATATGGCATAGCAAAGTAAGTGCTGGAGGGCAATTTTTTTGTATTAGTGTGATGGATTGCTATGCATCATATATTTGATTGATGCGGATGCTAACATCTGGAGGGCCCAACTGATCATTCAGAATATGAAACTGCTGCAAATTAGAGCGCGGCACACACCTCAGTCAGCTGTGAACGTCGATGCCACACGATAATACCCGGTTCGGTAGCCGAAATTTCACTTTTTTTCGTTGTTCTGTTTTTGTTTTCTTCTTTGCTCTGTTCGCTGTTTCTTTTTTGCTTTTTGCTTTTATTAATTACACACAAAATATGAGAAAAAAATCATAATTGTGTCCAACAATTTTAACTTGACTCTCATTTTAGCATTTGACGTTGACCCATAGCTACCTAACAAAACGTTAAAGTAGCCTTGAGAAAGACCATCAACGCGGTTGTATCTGAATCAAAGTGGTCCGTACTCACCGCTATGAGATCTTTCCGGTGCTTCAGTTCAATTTGTATATTATTTGTGTTAGTGAGTTGCCATTTACTTGGATATATAACAACAGCTCAAGAGCAAGAAGATGAGGATGAAAGTTCAGAAGTTGACATCAGTCCAATGGAAAGATCCAACAAAAGGAGCATCAAGCAGGATGCTTCATTGAAGGTGGTAAGTATGCTGCACTGGATGACGATGAAGAAGCTAGCCCACTTTAGTTATTTTTGTTTATTTTAAGGATCAACTGATTGCCAAGTATGGCTACCAGTCGGAAGTACATAAGGTTATTACTGAAGATGGTTACATCCTGACGATGCATCGCATCCGAAACAGTGGAGCTCAACCGTTTTTCCTGCAGCATGGTCTCTTAGATAGTTCTGCAGGCTATGTGCTTATGGGTCCTAATGTTAGTTTAGGTAAGTGACGGGGTTACAATATTTTCTATGATATATTTAAAAAATTCTATAAAGTTTTCCTATTGCTGGAAGTACAACCAAAATATGGCACTTTTTTTGATTCAAATATATACGCGTTTGTAAAGAAAAAAACAAATAATAAAAAGTGTATCAGGATTAACGCGTTAAGGTGTAATAATTTGAATGAGTTGCGTCACAGGGAAAATCAAGAATGTGCTGTTTTTGAGAAAACTTCTGTGCCTATTTATAAACTAACTAAAGTACCTGTATATTATATACAATAATACACTACAACATAATACAACAAACGTTGAGTTAGATAAGGATGTGTAGTATCCCATCTATTGTTCATCATATTACTGGATAATGTCTTACGTGAGATAGCCACGGGAGCAGGTATCCATTTGGGATATGGTAAGGCGACTAAACGATTTGGACTACGCAGATGATAACATGGTTGCTAGCACACAAACTTTCTTAAATGCTTACATGCAGTAAAAGGTGTATCAGTATTCTTTACAAGAAGTCGGTTGTATAATAAATATAAGGAAATCAAAGGCCATTAGACTGTATTCGAACAACTGAGAGACATCAACCACGAAACGATCGTTGATGTTAAGAAATACGTGCGCCCTAAGCGTAAACAGGCGGCACCAAAGAACACATTAAACAAAGCAAGAAGCACTTTTAACATGTTCCATAAGATATGGAATGCAAGAAATACTAAGCTTCGAATATGCAACGCCTGCCAAAAGTAAGCACTGCTGCATATTTACATGGAAATATGACACGCAAGAGATCACTAGAAGACTGCAGGAATTTGCTAACTAATGCCTGAGGCGGACAATAAGATACTTCTGGCCCGATACCGTCACGCATGATGAGCTTGTGCGCCAAACACATTAAACTGGCATGGAACAGAAAGTTAGGCAACAGAAGTAAGGATGAATAGAACGAACACTGATACCAGAATGGAATCAGCAAGGAATGCGGAAAGTAGAAAAACCTACATTGACCTGGATGAGGATATGAAGCTCCTTCCTAAATTGTTTTGGAAAAAGGTTAACGCTCTTCCCTATAAAAGACAACTGGATAAAACAAAATGCAGATTTGGAAAATATTATAAAGGCTATCAAGGTACCGCAGAGACCGGTGCAGAGAGAAGTGGTTCGACGAGGAATGCGTGATGGCGAGGAAGCGATCATTTGCCTGGCTTAGAGTGTTCCGTAATTCAATCGACGAAAACTCCAAGAACTTCTACATCGATGCAAACAAGGAATACAAGGAGTTATGTAGAAACAAAAGATAAAACTTCTTCGAAGCAGATGCCCTAAAGATGGGTCAGTGTAACACTGCAGCAGAGCAGAGTTCTGGAAGCTGGCGAAGAAGTATGCCATCAGTAAAACTCTAACCCCTAGTGTGCTTTGTACTCATAGACTTATGTAGGTTAGACTTTAGCTTTATTATGCTGCTCCCTGTTTAACAAATAATTTCCTGGATGAACGAATTTCACCGCGAGAAATTAGCGTAGCACTAGCTGGGCTTAAGGATCGCAAAGCTCCTGGATCTGACCGAATACCGGTCGAATTTTATAAATATGGGAATATTGAGCTTACAGACAAGATTGCTCTTATGTTTAATAAAATAATGGAGAATGGCATTATTCCGCAGACATTCAAAGAAGCCCTGATCTACCCCATTCATAAGAAAGGGAATAAATCAAACCCAGCCAACTATAGGGGAGTCTCGTTTCATAATTCCTACTACAAAATCTACACAGCTATTCTCCAAAAACGGCTCCCGACATGGATAAGAGAAAATAATTTGTTGAAAGGATTTCAAGCAGGATTTAGATCAGGATACTCGATTGTGGATCATATATTCGTCTTGAGAAGTATTGCGGAGTCCTTTCTCGCGAGACAGAAAAAGCTATATGTATTTTTTATAGACTTCAAAGTGGCCTCCGACACAGTAGACCGAAATGCATTGTTTTATAAACTATATGGTAAGGGGATGTAACTAAAATTTGGCAGGGTCCTACAAAACCTGTATGAAGACACAAAATCAGCGTGTGGGATTGGGAACGATTTTAAGAGTGGTTTTAAACGGAGGCTGGATTAAAGCAAAGATATCCTTTAAGCCCGGAATTGTTTGCACTCTTCATTGGACCCCTAAGGTTCAGGTTCAGGCAGGTACATTGATAAAGGTCCTGATGTTTGCAGACGACATAGCTATGTTTGCGTGCACTCCTGAGACTCTCCAGTGGATAATTAATCGGTTATATGAATACTGCCAATTAGGGAGCTTAATGGTTATCTTGGAGAAATCTAAGGTAATGATATTAAAGAAAGAAGGTGGCAGGAGCTGTGCTAACGAAAAATGGCTGTACAGTGGAGAGAGAATTTAAACAGTGACCGACTACAAATACCTAGGAGTTTAATTCACAAAAAACTTATGGAAAAACATTTCAATGAAAAAATTGCAAAGGCAAAAATAGCAATAAATGCTACCTGGAGAAGATGTTTCACCAAGAAACTTATTTCGCATAGCAGCAAATCTAAGTTTTTGAAGCATGCTCAGAAGCCATTATGCTGTATGCAGCCCGAGGATGGGGAACCAAAAGGAATGACACCATAGAAAACCTCTTGATATTCTACATAAAAAGAACATTTCGACTTTCGCCGAATACACCTAACTACATGCTAATGATTGAGACAGGACTGATGGCTCCAGTATTCATAAAAACGTTTAAGATGCAAGTACAAAAGACTATATGCTGAATGTTCTTAACATGTCAAATGATCGACTGCCGAAGAAAATTGCACTTAAGACAATTTCCAACGGGTCAAGCTGGTACGCGGAATGGCTGGAGCTAGCGCAAGGCTGTGGGATGGAGCTTCAACTTAATATAGAAAAGTATCAAAATTGGAAACCAATGCTGTATAACCTCATAAAAAAAGTTGACCGTTAACTAAGGGAAGGCTTTCTAAGAGATGCAGCGGCGTCGAATCACAGAACCACGTATAGCCAATTATGCTACAATCTGCAGGGACGAATATAGTGTGGATGAACTATCGATGGTAATAAAACTTCTTGGCGAACTACTCCAGCTGAATTGTATTCCACATAGAGAAGCTCTCCCAATTATTTGCACGCTATGTAATCGTGGAGAAAGGGAAGATGTTCTACATTCCTTGGAAGGTGCCCAATGCTGAGGGAAACGAGAAGACACTTTTTCAGGACTGATTTTATACAGGACGTGAAAGTACTAGGATGCTAATGTGACACAACTGTATCGCTATTGCAAAGTTGCTCTCATTCCTTCGTGAATTATATTCTTTATTTTTTAATTTCAATTTTTATTTTTATTTTACTAAATCAGAAGTGGTAAAGCTAGTAAATTATTACACTGAATTAATTGTCATTCGGCAGACGGCAAATACTAACAAACTAGCTGTTCCCGAGCGCTTCACTACCCGCACACATAAACCCTTACCACCAGTCCCCCCACCACCTACTGACCAAACCACACTGACTAACCCCCACCGCGAGTTCATACAAAAATTCCAGCACTTTCAGTTTTTCCCGAATTTTCCCATTTTCCAGGCAACTTTTCAAATTTTTCTTATTCCTTTAACCCTATTAGGAATTTTTTTTTAAAATGAGCCAAATTGGTTAAGCCGTTTAGTCGTGAAAACGTAACAGACAGACTGAGTTACTTTCACATTTATAATCCTAATAGGGTTATTCCTAAAATGATGGCACAGTATAGATATTATTTAATGTGAGTAATTTCTAGAGCTTTCTAGAAAGGTATTTTCCAAAAAGAATCCTTTAAAGTTTGAAATTAGTTGAAATTACATCGAAAATACTTATTCTCCTCTGCTCACAGCATATCTCCTTGCTGACCACAACTATGACGTTTGGCTGGGCAACGCTCGCGGTAATCGCTATTCCCGAAATCACACAACTCTCGATCCCGATGAAACGAAATTCTGGGATTACAGCTGGCACGAAATAGGAATGTTCGATTTACCAGCAATGATCGATTACGTTTTGAAGACGACAGGATTCGAGCGCATTCAATACGCGGGACACTCCCAGGTGAGCTCGCATCAGTGCGATCTTTTAATTAATTAAGCACAAAGAACAATGAAGCCTAATTTGATGTATGGCCGCATAGGGCTGTACAGCATTTTTTGTCATGTGCTCCATGCGACCTGAATACAACAGCAAAGTAATCATGATGCAAGCGATGGCACCTGCGGTTTATGTAGCCGACACAAGGGACAATCCCTACATAAGGGTATTGGATTTGTACTTTAATGTAGGTCTTTGCATTTCGACTTCATTCTCTTTTTCTCTATCGGTGCTTATTTGATGTGTTCTTCCATCGCAGAGTATCGTCGGCAGCTCAGCAACAGAATTGTTTACGGGACAGTTGAAATTCCTGTGTAAAATGGGCTCGGAAACCAAAAGGAGGTGCATTGAGGCGGTTTTCACCCTTGTCGGATGGGACGACGATGAATTCGATGAGGTTTGTTGCTTATACTAATGCCAGAAGAGTACTTTATGTTTACATTTACGTATATTTATAATTCTTCTTCTTTGTGTGTAGAAAATGTTTCCTGTCATATTTGGCCACTATCCAGCTGGTGTTTCGAGGAAACAAGTGAAACACTTTATCCAGATTATTAAGAGTGGACGTTTTGCTCCGTACAGTTATGGTACCACGAAGAATATCGCCATCTACAAGGAGCCCTTGCCGCCGAAATATAATCTGAGCAAGGTGACAGTGCCTATCTATGTGTATTACTCCTCGAATGATCTGCTCGTTCATCCGAATAATGTGGAAGAATTGTACAAGGATTTATTTCGAACGATTGGAAAGTATTTAGTTCCGTTCAAGAAATTCAATCATATGGATTTCCTTTGGGCAAAGAATGTCCGCAAACTGCTCTACAATCAAATGTTGCATGTGCTGGGCAAGGTGCAGAATTAGGAGTAAAATCAGAGGAACTCAATTAAATTCGTTGTTGCTGTTAATTTATTTATTTATTTTCAATATACATATATATTTGTGACGTAAGTGTATTTATTGCATTGTAGAAAAATTAAATTGCATTTGAAAAGCTGGATTTTGATTTGGAATTCACACGCTAAGGCGTGCATAGTGCAAAATAGTAATGGAAGGAGCTTCAGTTCAATTAATAATGTAATGCAAGTGAAAGTTCTTCTTTATTTTACTATAGCCATTTCATTCGATTGGTTTTGATAAGCCCGTCGGTTTCGAATCATTCCAATCCTGACTCGTTCTTCAAGGGAATCTTGTACGGGTTCTCTGGTTGAACCGTGTATTGTTTATATGAGCTTCCTTTCTAATGAAGTGCTGTTTCTACAATCGGAGGTGCTCAGTGCCAAATTTAAGCAACCAATTCAGCCAGACTTTATTAGTGCTTGGTATAACAGACTGCGATATGTCACAATAAACTCTACTGTTAGCAAAAGGCTATATGTCGACGGAAAATTTTATTATTATTTGCTTGGATGTATCATTTAAAGACATTTTCACTGACCGTTTTGAATTGATCTCCGGTCAATAAAAAAACACTTTTGAAAATTTTCTAGGATATTGTCTTGAACTTAGTTTTGGTGTTTTAAGCGAATTTTAGGCGAATTAAACTCGCCGATGATTGGCATGTCAATCATATTTGATTGTTTGAAAATTATTCGGCTTTCCTATATAGGGTTTACTTTGTTAAACTGAAAGCATACCTCTTTAATCGTAGAAGCCTCATTACAGCTCGAGTTACATCATACATCTTCCTTTGGTTTGACAGACTTATTCCTGAAAGAGATAAATTCTCTCATACCAATAAGGATGATGATTCTGATCGCATTAGAGGCGACTTCCACGTTGCTATCGCGAAACAATAGCGACCGGTTAATAACATATATAATACATCAATATCACAGTACGAAGTGTACAGTTGTGTATCATTTGAGGTAAATATGGTGAACAAATCTGGATCAAAACGATTTCATTACGAATAGTTGTTGGATGTATTTGTATTTTTAATTTTTTTTGGATATTTCTTTCATAGAAAAACCAGCAGAAGCATATTCTTGATGGTTTACCAAAAATCGCCAAGTAATTATTTTCGTGCGTTCGTCCATCAAATATTTATGTGTCACATTAAGATTCATACCATGCAGGCTTCTTATCAAATCGACCCTCCTCTATTAGGTAAGGCAAGCGAACAAAATTGTCATTGGTTATAAGATTGTCTCCATTCAATCGTTTCCTCTATACCATCAGACAACTAACAAAAATTTTGTCATCCCATCCCATCCCATTGAAATGGCCTAACTTTTGTCAAAGGAACTTTTAATCATCCCAGGAAGGCAAATCTCTCTGAAAAGAATTCCTTCGTTTAGCAATAAGAGACTGTCATTGCATCCTTAATTGTCGTAAAAGATATAAAACCCAAATATCAATTAAATCTGCACAGCAATAAAACTGAAACAATTGCAGCAATGTCTTTATGTTGTCCTAATGAAGAGTCCTTTATTCATTTTAGATTTATCTCCTGACCGCTTTTTGCTGTTTGTTTATGTGTGCATGATACCCCAAAGTGATCGCATAACAAAAGTCATCGTATCATCAGGCAAACTCCCCAACTCGGTCCGAATGGAACGTCCAGCACAACCACAGAAAAAATAATTAATAGCACAGGACGAATAGATTAAAATGCTCGGTCGCCATGCCGATGGAGTGGAGTACACAAACCGCATTCCCCCGCATTCACATGATGGCGGTTGCCTAGTGCCCTGGGTAACTGGAGGAGTATAATAAAGTGAACGAACACACATATCGTCGCCGCGAGGGTGCCTGCCTGATCAGTGTAATGCTCTGATTAAATTTTAATTACCATCCAGGCGGGATATACTGCATTCATTGCTCTCTCATCGAACCGCTGATGATGAATTACCCTGATGAGTTAACTGGGGGATGATTGCCGAACACATCGGTGTATGTCCACTCGATAAACAGTTAGTTCAATTTGTATGCAGTCTGCGGTTAAACATGTATCGCTTTATAATCATCAGCAGCAGCAGATATCGACTGCTCCAGCTCCAGCCGTGGCCACCAGCAACGTTCGGCATTTACCATGCAATTCCATTGCTTTATTATCGGCTCGCCCCGAATAGTTAACTCATTTGTGTGTATGTGTTGCGTCCACTTTATTATCGAACTCTTAATCCTGCTCTTCAATTAATCATTGAAAGTAAACTGTTAATGGGTTATGATTTGCATAAAGCCACCCACCCATTTGGTGGTTACATCACCCTCCTTATAGTCATCCGCTAACGTTGATATTTATCAGACGAGCACTAGTAATGCTGTACACGAGCTTTGATAATTAGCAAATGAAACAGCAACCATTACTGCATTGTGACTCCCTTCAACACAATTGCACAAGTTTTACATTTTAGCGTAATAAGAAACGTCACTATTACAAGCGGAAGTATTGTAAACACTCATATCTTTTATTGTTTGTTGTTTGCTAATATGTTTGCGAATGGTTTTTATGTGAAGAGTTAACATAGGAAACTCTAAATCATTTAATGCTCACCTCAATTTTTATGCATTTTTTTTTATCATCGAGTCGATACCAAGCATAAACTATTCAATAATCTATTAAATATCTGCATAAAACTATTAAATAGTGCTAAAGGATCAAATATTATTAAAATACTCACCGGGTGGTTAGCTATCAGCCAGCAGAATAAAAGGAAAACGAGAAGGGATGCAAGTACCATGGCACCTGTGACTGCTGGAAATGTGATCAAATCTCCAAATAGTGGCAGCTGGTACATTCCCGCCCCCCCAAAAAAAAGCAAGGAAAAACTGAACCTAACCGACCAGTAAGGATGAGGCAAGGTTGATAACTTCGCCCGTAAAACAAGTAAATATAAAAAAAAAATTAGTTTTTCACATACAAACTTTTATGTGTGTGTCCACCACACGCAACACAGTCCTTTTATTTTTACATTGTATTATTTGGTAATAACCGCCCAATTATCTGTTTTTGAGGTGGGGCCTATTTCACAGTTAACCCACTATTCTACGCATCACACGTGCCACTCGAGGCTCTCGACACGCATCGCATGCGGGACCTCCGAAACGGCCCCAAACACTGAGCTGATTACAAAAATTCAGCTCTCTAAGTCGTGTGGAAGGTGGTTAAAAAATAATCACAAAAAAGTGGACGCAGGTCGGGGCTATTCCAAAGATTAGCCTATTTTCCACGCATCGTACACGCCACACGCGAATTGTAACATGAGTCATACACGGTATATTAGGAACGTCTATTAAGGTTAAGCTACTTACAAAATTTTAATTCTCTAGCTTGTGTGAAAAGTGGTTAAAAACAGGTCGAGCCTAATACAAAGTTTAAGCCATTTTCCTCGCATCACACGCGCCACACCCGACTTGCGACACACGTAAATAAGGGATCTCAAAAATGCCACTTAGCCCTGAGCTGCTCAAAAAATTTCAGCTGTCTAAGTTGTATGGAAGCTGGCTAAAAATGATCTCAAAAAGTCGAAAAACCCGACGGACAGGAAAAGTCAAGTTAACTAAGACATTTTTAAAAACATCATTACGGAAATAGCAAATAGCATCGGAACAGTAACTCGACTGGTAAGAAAACAGCTAATTTTCTGAAGAAAAGCACATTCACTGGATACTCGTACAGCCAGAACTGGGCTCGGTAGCTCGTGGAGCCAAGATGCTGCGCATAGAAAACAAATGGACACGCCTTATTAACACTATCATTAGTACTGCTGACTCCGTCTTAGATAGTACTCTCACGAAGCGCTTAAAAGACATACTGCCAAGACAAAGAGGATAATCTGATCGCTGTTCTCAGCGACATTTGGAAAGGATGTGAAGAGCTCAAGTTTCTAAATGGCCAGTTAGCTGGGGAATTGTAGGCTCCACCAATGCCTGACGACCACATCATGTTGCCGTCACTAAGCTTAGAGAAACTAGCAGAGCGATAATTTCCCTTAAATATTATAATAAGCATTTAAATGGCAACCCATATCGGAGCTGTTTAAAGAGACCCCATATATGAGCAAGGAGATATCAAAACGTGTAGGAATTATCGCGGTATAACGTGGTTGTGTATCCTACAAGGCAGTAGTGTAGCCCTATATGCTAAAGTCATCATTGGCTCATACCAGTTTGGCTACGTCAAAGGAAAATCATCAACTGATCAGATGTTCACCCCTAAGCAGGCGATGGAAAAATGTCTATAGTTCCAACTCTCACTATACAGCAGTTGTTTATAGACTTAAAAGGCGCCTGCCCATTATATCATAGCCAGAGTAGGACTTTCTAAAGCCATGGGAGATCTAACGGTCAACGGTCTAATACACCATGTCTGCGATCATATGATCCAAAATTGTCCCTCAAATAAGGCAGTGGAGCATGAATTTCAATGGTGCAGTCCTTAAACTATTTAGAGTCAATTGTAGCAGCTCACTTAGACCAGTAGTGGTCCTTTGTGTTACCACAGTATCTACACTTTCCCATTTAAAATGACCTATTCCGAATATGAATATATTGTTCCTAATTTGGCACACACTAATTCCCAACTCATAAGAGCGGACTTTAGCTGCAGGTTCTCCTTGTGTGGCTCAGACCTCAGAGTAAATGTAACGCAGAAAGTACCTGCACCACAAAACGTTGGAAATACATCGCAACAAGTTTGACTAAGTTGTCGGCCACTACATTTATAGCAATGTGAACAAGGAAGCACATAAAACATAGTCATCACCCACATGTTCATCGTCATCTTCTAGAGAATTAAAAAACGAATATGAAACACAATTTCCAGGGTTGTTCTCCTTTTTAATGCACAATGTACACGCACGTACATGCCAATGCATGATGGAGGCGGAGAAGCAACGAGTATAAGTGGTGCTTCTTCTCCACCGACGGAATTTAATCTGCATCTAATTGAACAGTCGAAAGAAAATTCAACATTTATCCTAAGGTGAAAACTTAACACGCTTTTTTGACGTGCAAATTTATTTTCTCATCCCAACACATACAAGCTCGAATGTGTGTGTGTGTGTGTGTGTAGATGTATGTGTACAAGCCGACTTTAAGTGCTTTTGCTGTAGACATTGCGAATGCATAATATGTGCTGATTACGAACTGATAAGAGGAACAAAGTGCACTGCTGTCCAAACAGGGTGCTTCGTGTTCGTTTGCACACTTTAATGGTCAAATTGCAATAAATGATTTTTTTATTCTTATGAATAATTGAACAATTCCTTTGTAGTGTTACTTATTTTCAACCAACACAATTTTTTTTTTAAAATCGTTAATTCCCTTTCTATTATTGTAAATTGTTTGTAAAATTATTGTGTTTTATAGGCTCAAGCGTCTTTGTTAACATAACTGCATTAAGAGAGTACTTAAATATTGTTAAGAAATTTAAGCTTTCGGGTTCTTAAAGGATTTTGTAAATAAAAACACACGACAAGTTTATTAATTTACAAGTTAAACCTTTAATTAATAAAAAAGGCAATAATAACAAAAGCTTACAAAATACACTGGTGATTACTTATTAAGCACAAAATAAAACTTATAACACTTGTATATCACTTAGGTAGAAGCTCTATCTGTTCGCAAGTACCTTTCAACTACCATAGTTGGTATGGTATGGTATTCCAAATAACTAATGACTCCAGCGGCAAAACCCCGTACTATTTATAGTAAATCAAAAGTTTCATGAATGTTCTAGTATTTTCTACTCTTTGTTATTCAAAAAACCTAGAGTATTCTAGATCGCTCTGGTAAGTTCCTTATTTAAAACTCATCATGATCGTAATTACATAGAGTCCCTCTATCATAAAACTTCTAAAAATCACTTTTACATAACGAGTACATTAAGGTACAAAAATGCTTTAAAATGCCATAAATTTGGTACTTAGCCTAAAAGCATGCACTGCAAATATGCTTGTTCCATTATTGGGAAAATACTTGTCCTAGTTATCATCACATGGCGATGTCAACTATTTTTGTAACAATAATAAATACAGCCCTATATACGAATTAAAGCTTCAGCTAATCTTGTGAAAGATATTTGTGGCGTGGTACACTGGTTTCGCACGTAATGTCTGCTTCGATCTTATTGGTAGAATGATACAATTCAGAACCAATCGTTCAAACAGGCGAAAGCAACTTTCAACGTACATTTTCCTATTACCTATATTCTGAGAAGCTTTCTCTAGTTTCAACGCCGATCTTTCTTGCGCATTATTTTTCTTCACATCACCTGTAATCAATCAAACAAAAAAATCTTAGCAGAATTAAAAAAAAATTATGCTGGGAGAGTAACTGTAATGGAATTTTGTCGGACATAACATCGAATATGGGTACAAACCAGGTGCCTACGTTGATCACCTGAAAATGCTTAGCTCAATTCCCGAAAGAGACATGTTTTGTAGTCCACGCCATTGAGGTTTGCTCTAGAATAAACCTTACTAAGGGTATTATAGGCACTACGATTTATATCTTTTCAGATAGTCAGGCAGCACTGAAAGTGCTATCGTCTGACATAATGGACTCTAATTCAGTTAAATGCTGCTATGATGAACTGCAATCCCTTGCGTCAACAGCAAGCTTCGTTGGAACGACCACATATTTGCCATCGCCAAAATGTCTGCAAATCTTGCACTTAACTCCTTCAGATCTGGCTACTATTTACAAGGCATAAATTCGACCTAAACTTGAATACAACTGTCTGGGCAGGTGCCCCAAAGACCACATTGCATCTACTAGAAAGAATTCAAAACCGCGCGATAAAACTTATTGGTGACGTAAATATCGCAAAAAAAATCAAATCGCTTGAACATCGAGGGAATATTTCCTGCTTGTCACTCTTTTATCGTTTTTTCCACAAGCGGTGTTCAAAAGAAATATCCAGAAACATCTTGCCCATTCTCGAATCCATCCGTAACGCTATGCTGAGCATTATAAGGGTGCGAATCCCTTGAGCGTGTGTACATTATAAAAGAATATAGGTTATGCTTGGAGGAGAATGAAACATCCGAGCACATTCTCTGTGACTGTCCTTAAGGAGACGTTTTTTCCACAATGTAATATGTTCGTTGGCAGATCTGCGAAATTCTACCACTAAGGACATACTATCCTTCATTAGGAAGGTAGAAAGTCTCTTAGATTAGTTACACCTTACTATTTCAATATATATTTTCAGGTCGCAATATTAGCTAATTAGTCAGAGTTTGTCTTTAAAAAAAATGTCTCGCACTTTGCTGTTTTCGTTTATATGAGGTTATTCATCAATCGTTTACCTAAGTGTTTGTGACTTCTGCACACTAATACCGGACAGGAGCAAGGAAGATGTCCTATTGTCTCCACTGACCCTTCGCCGATTTACCTTCTGTATAAGTCAATATATTCGATACCTAATCTTCTGGCTTGTTTCCTCAGAAGGCAGTGTTCTGTCAGCATACCCACAGTCGTTTTTAGTTTACGTCTTTGTAGGGAGATTAGCGCAAATGAGCGCTTCAAATCCAACATTGGCTAAACTTCTCTTGTGTCGTTGTTTTTCCACCTTTGCTATGTTACGGCTTCTCCTTTTTTCGAAGCAAGATCCTAAGTGTCACAAAATATTTTTCCCCACATCTGCCCTTTCGGGTAGCAGCTGGTGAGTCGTACCAAGTCTAGCTAGCTTGTCCGACTTGCAGTTTCTTTCCAAATCTGAGTGGCCACGGACCAAAATGATCCTTATTTTTTACTGTTCACCCATCTCGTTAAGAGAGGAATTAGACCTTAACGCCACTTTTGATGTAAGTGAAACTACTTTCAACGATTTTATAGCCGCGTGACTGTCCTCTTAAATAATTATCTTCTATGAAGATAATATACTATTGGTCAGCCAATGCATCGCTATCACTTCAACCTGGTATACGCTGGAATGATCAGGGATGCGGACAAAGATCAATGATTCAAAGATTCATGAAAGAAGTACTTTTGTTGATAGTAGTCAACAGTTGGACTCGACTATAGCTTGGCCAACCTTCTGGGTTTAAAGCGATAACAGTCGATAAAGTAATGCGACAGCAAAACAATTTTGTTGTTGTATTTCTAATACTTTCTAATGCATTCAAATACAAATACAAGATCTACTTTCTCTGCTAAACATTCATTCAAATTTTTTTAAAGAATATCCTTGCATTTGATATCTAAGTAACAACTCGTTCACTACACCCACCCTGTTAAGATGGGACTTTAAACAAAACGCTTAAAACGAATATATTAAGTAAAAATATGCTATCAAATAAAAATTTCAAATGGGCTAAAGGTGCACATAGATGGCAGGACTACACTTAATAAAAATGAATAAATTATTTATGAGTCCTTGATGTGGTAGTGAGTAGTTACCTTTTGAATCCTTTTTCTTCTTTACAGAACCGACACTGTCGCTTCCGCCTCCGATGTGACGACAGAGACAGAGGTGTCGGCTACATGTCTAATGACTACAAATGGGGCGCAGCTGGTCCTGCATATATATCCTCTGCTTGGTTCATGAGCATGAATGAATTCTAAGCTAATTGGAAATGATTTATGCTGTTAATTGTGACCGGTGTTAGGCGGCAAGAGAGCAAGCGCCAAATGTCGAGTCCATTGCCACGGGGGTAATTCACTAATTCGTATGCCTGATAAGCATCTTTCTGAATTTGGGGGTCTTAGCCGGCGCCCATTTACCACCGAAACTTGTCGGTGTGTATTCTGCGCGACATTTGCATAAAGCGTCAGAGTCACATTATTATTATTTGTCAGGGATGATAATTTATTGCCAACCCGAGTAGCTAACAGGTTGACTTTGCATTGTTAAGTAATCGGAAAACTTAATTGCCTTGTGTCGAGCATACGAACATTCGAGTATATTTAGGCATAATGGATGAAAGTCAGCCCAAAGACATAATGTAATCAAATTTATGCAATTAAATTAGTTAATAACATTTTAATTTGTCTTTCTCAGTTGTGTGCCAGGCGAGTTTTAGATATGCGTGCTGGCGCAATCCTTTTCTGAGTCGGTGATTTTATGAACATACGTGGTAGGCAAACTGCTGCTGTCGAACTTCTTAAAGCGAGGCTGAATTTATGCGGTTTGGTGGTGAGGGATTTTAATTTGATTTGATTTGCCATTCAACATTGTCATATATACCCTCACAGACGGTTTTAATTACATTTACTTCCAAGTTAATTATGAAAGTGCTATTCGTTGGTTGCGGTGACGAGAAAAGTTTCTGAAGTGACTTTTTTATTTAATGAGAAAGAGCAGGGTTGTACCTTCATTCTAATTTAAATTGGGAACGCTTTGCTGTTTTATTTAATTTTCTGCTTTTATTTTATGGAAATCTTATGTGTAATAGAAATTCTTAATAACTGTTGCAGGGAAATGTAGGTTAACGAGGGTGAATTGAAAAGAAAAAATAAGTTTACAGAATGCTTTTATTTCTCAACATAGTCACCTCTAAGCTCAATACAGTTCTTTCATTAGGGATCTAAGGTTATAACAGCAGTTTTTAAAAGGGTTTCTCTAAGAAATACGTTGACTTCTTCGGTGAAATCCTTCAGCCTTACACATTTTTTTTATGTTAGTGAACTGATAGTGAGCATGATGAGGGATGATTTGGCAGTTAATCAAAATCATGGTTATGGGTTTCAGGTACGGTTTACCATGACGAGTGTGGGCGTGCATTGTCCTGAAGAAACTGAACTTTCTCAACGCCCCAATTTTTCTGAACGTTAATTTCTTTATTTCCTCGCGCAACCGACGGAAAAGATCGCAATACTAATCTGAGCAATTGCTTTAACTTTAACAAAGTAATCAACCATGATGATTCTCTTTAACAAACACTGTAGTCTGTGTTGAGCAGCCTAGTAAGTTAACTACCCATTAGTGCGTACGATTTTTAATCCCTCATACCGATTCAGCAACTCTAGCGACTGCTGCCTTACTCAATACACGACACGACACTAGGAATGTCATATGCAAACAAATACACTACACTATGATTATATGACAATTTTTTCAATGTTTTCCTCTGTAGAGGAGATTTATGGTATTCCATTACGAGGGTTTATTACAACGCTCTCTCGGGCATGTTATTATCCGGTCAGCAGAGATCACTTTTGGAATGCTTGCAAGTAAATAGCGGGAATTACCAATATAGAACTAAATCCATTCGCAATACACCAAGCAATTCATGAACTAATAGTGCAAGTATTGGAGGAAGAAGCAATGCTCGAAGACTGGCGAAGAGGCATCCTGTATCCCATACATAAGAAAGGAGATATTACAACATGTTGCAATTATTGTGGTATAAAGTTGTTGAGTACCGCGTATAAGATTTTCTCCTCTATCCTACAAGATAGGATAGCCCCATACGCTAAAGTCATCATTGGTCTATATCAGATTCACACCCTTAGGCAGTTGATTGAAAAATGTCTAGCATTTCAAAACTCAATACACCATCTTTTTAACGACTTTGAAGCCGCCTACCATAGCATAGTCAGAGTAGAACTTTATAAAGTCATGAGAGAATTCGGCATCCCAAATAAACTGACACGACTATGTAGGTTGATCAGGACCAATTCTATGAGCCAAGAAAAAAAATATCCGGAGAACTATCAAGCCCATTCAACATCTATTTTCAGGAGATGGACTATGGCCTGCGTCCTCTTCAATCTCGGGTCATAACATCCAGAAATGCGCGCACGGTTGCTAAAGCAAACAAAGCCTACTTTAGTCTTTCAAGGCTCTTCAAATCCAGGAATTTAACTCTACGGCAGAGGCCGGCCAAGTCTAAGCTGTAAGGATGGCCTAGACCAGGACGCTCAGATTTTTGCGATGCCAAACTGGATGACATCGGCTTGAAATCGGGACAGGTGGAGAGATTTTTTGTGGGAGGCCAGTAACGGACACCGGTTGTAGAGCCAAATATGATGATCAGGTGGTACTTTTGTGATTATTTTAGCACGAGCAGTTAAGGGTTAAAGAAATCTCAACAAAAACAAGTTATTTTGATTGACTAACAAACAATCGTTATTCAATATATTATTCCAACATTCATTCATTCTTCACATAAAAATCCTTGTGCTATTAGAATTAATTAAAATGTTTTACCGAACGAAATGCCATGTCTCTGTTGTTTTGAAAATTCCACAGTAACCAAAACGTATACAATTATCAAGGCCTCCTTCGTGTACCAGAGTTGTACTGGCCAAAGTGCCTACGGCCCTTTGGTAGCAACAGTGGTCTTTTTTTAATTACAAACGGCCCAAAGCTTCGATTTTATTTGTCCGTCCAACTGCACTGCTATGCCTTCCCCATAGAACACTCACAATGTCAATCGCAATGAATTCAAATGAAAAATTAAATTAAGTTGCTTCAAATGCAGTCGAATCCATGCCCTGTGGAGTCAGCAGCCACAACCCAGGAACACACCGGACGAACGCATGCGAAATCCAATTCAATTTATTTGCATTTATCCCTTTGACCGGTTCATTTTCGATTTTGCGTTTTGCAAGTGAAGCATTCAAACGGGCAAAATGGCGGTGATCGCCTTACATTCGATTCTTTTTACAATCCGTCGTCGTCTGTGTCGTCATCATTCAATATGGATTAATTATTTACCGTTTACCACCACTTCTGTGAAGCAATAATTGTTGCCGCTCAGATGAAGTGCAAAGGCGATTTCGTTTGCAAATAGTCAGATTTTCATTACTGAGGAAAAGATGGGTTCATGGAGATTGAATGTTATTAGCATAAAGGTATTTACTCTTCTTCTTCCTTTGGTTGCTGCTGCTGTTGTGCGATTGAAGTTGAAATTAAAATTCATGAGAAGGCGGTCAAAGAAAATCAATTTCTTTTACGATTTTATTGGGAAGAAAATTAGCATTAGATATCGAAGAAGTTTCAAAATTAGGCGAAGGCTGTTCTTGGTGACGATTTCATTTGGGCAATTTGCTGCTTTAACGCTATTATAAGCCTCATCTACATCAATGACTTACATAACTAACTTCTTCTTTTAAAAAAGAGATGGTGGTATTTGCATAGAATTACCCCATCCTACATCCTACAAATTAAAAAGTTACGACAAATTAAAGCTTTTTAATCCATCGCCCTACTCTTCAATTCAAATCAAACGTCTTTTTATCGATTACTAGAAGGAATAAAAAAGAAATGAAAAATGTCAATTGTCCTTAAGAAAGCAGAACAAATTGAACTTGTATTGGGACTGATGCAGGGGTGTTCCGATAATTTAAAAAAGAACTGGAGGCTGTGTCATGGAGCACAGCCGTTTGTTTGACGTGAAACGTCTATGTCAGCGAGTCCCTTTTTGTGTATTTGTTCCATTCAACATTACATTTTAATAAAATACATTTTTTTTACTTGGGAAAAAGAACTGTAGTGCAGAAAAAAAACCCAACACTGACATCACTCCTTTACCACTAACAGAACACTTTATACTGATTATAAAAACATACTAAGTCACATAAAATTCGTATAGATCGTATGATAGTATACTATACAGAAGGTAGGTAGAGTAGCGGTCCTTGCCGACTTGGTGAGTTCCTCAAATAGCGCTTTAGTGCGCCGTTTTGCTGCCACAGTCCTCAGGAGACCTAATGGAACGGAAAAGAAAAAAAAAGATACTGTATATTTATATCCAACCTGTAGCATTGAGGTACGATATCAAATCATTGATGCCGTACTCTGAAAGCTCCGTCATGTCAGAAAAGAAGGGAAAGCTCAGTTTGCGGCTGGACACTTGCAAAGAAAATGAATGAGAGTTTCTTTATCGTTCGAATCTAAGCAGCTCCTGCAAAAGATTGGGAATTCCCAGTTTGGCTGCCACCGGCCACCGGTTTTTGTTTTTATGATAGGAAGGCCACATCGCTCTCGTCGTTATACAATTGGTCAAATTTCTCCACCTTGGTTGTGGTTCGGTAGTAAAGAAGGAAAGAATACGTTCCCTAATGGAGGTCAAAAGGCACCCACTTCGATGCATCGGGTGTTTTTTTTTTGCTTACAGAGAAGCTTGCTGTCACACTGCGCTCACTGTTGACATTTTTATTAGTATACTCCGAAAAAAGATCAACAAAAGCCTCACGCTTGAATAACGCAACCAAATTATTCAAATTTACTTTGAATACTTCGATTTGTCTAACGTATTTTTATGAAACACATTAAATACTCCATCTGAGCAAGCGATCCGTCGAGCTGTGAATAGATTTCGTATCACATACTCTCTAAATTATGTAATGACTCCAACACACTGAAGGAATGTGCACACTGAAGGGAATATTGAGCTGGTCGCAGGCATTGGGCCTCATTTTTGGCTTAATGGGTTTGTTATAAGCAAAATTGACACATGTGAAGTAAGGCCAATCTACAAGTGACCCTACAGACTACATTATATCCAAAAAAATAAATTTACACACTGGTTGTAACAGTCAACGTAGATCGTTCATGACCATGATCAATGATTTTTTGTTTGAAAATATGAATCACATTGATCCGGATGATAAGTAGTTACAACAATATGGCGCTACGTGCTACACGGCGACGGCAACCATTGACTTATTGAAATCAAAATTTGGCAATAAGTCGAATTCTAGATATTGACCCTTCCATTGGCTTCCAATGTCGTGCGATTTGGCACCTATCGATTATTTTCTGTGGACCCACCTGAAGCCACTGCATTATGCTGATGAACCAGCCTTTTTTGTGTTATGCAGTGTTCGAAGAAATGGGTCAAAATTAGACGTCCAGAATGCGTTTCGTCAAGAACAGCTGTAGTGACTATAAATTAATTTTCGTGTATTGTCTTTCGGACGAATAAAACAATTCGATTAAAATTAAATATTTTGTATTGTTTATTACAATTTCAAGTTCCATCAGACTTAAAAAATACCATTTACAAGCATTTTCTTGTTAAACATCAGATAGGAAATTATGTTAGTTTTCTGGATTTATAAAATCTTGAGAAATATGACCTATTCTAATTCTATTTGTTTAATTCTGTCAGTTATCGGTTGCTTCTTTTGACTTCGTAGTAAAAGTGATAAAAATTTACATCTTTTATATTAAAGAACAAATTCCTTTTGATAGCTAGTATATGATATACTTTTCTCCTAAGTATATTACCCTAATTTTATATGCGATAAAAAAATGTTTATCAAAAAACATTTATTTCAAAATCCATGAACGAAAGATTTTTTTAATAGGATATCATGGATAGAAGCCCTTTGAAAGTTTAAGGCCTCTTTCCCGGATGGATGTTTTTCAAAATGTTCGTCCACAGTAATACAGCATTGGAATTAACAATATCTCGCAGCTATATTAAGTTAGTTTAATAGAATTTTCGCTCAAGTAAACGTCATGTGAATGATGTTAAAGGATCGCGGAATCCCTCTTTAATGTCATTGGGAAAACTCGCACTGATATTCCAAGAATAACTTTCTTGTTATCAGTTGGGCCGTTGGTGAAATCACGATATTTCCTCTAAATACGAGTATAAATGAGTACGCCTTAACTTGGATTAGATTAACACATCAAACGAATTCCAATGTACATAATATGTAGAACGTAATAAAAAAATAGATAAAAGCAGAAGAAAACAGTTATGCGATTCTACATAAGTATAAGGGAAACACATACAAGTATTTGAGAAGGACAGATTTTATGATAAGCTATAAATTCCTTTATTGCTTTTGCACATTACACCATACATCCAACAGTAAGCAAAGCTCTGTAGCCAGCTAAAAATATCGCTGATTAATTTCAATTAGAAATGAAGGATCATCTGGCGTGGAAGAAAGTAATTCGATGGAACATTTATGTATTTGTTTGTGCCTGTATCAGTTGATTTTGGTGTTACTGGGATGCGAACCACGAACCTCACGCTCAGAGAAGTAATTTTGCATTTATTGTGGCTGATTATTATAAACAAGGTCCTTAGGATATTTGAGCTGGACGGGACGAAAGCTGTAGCGTATGCAGACGACGTTAGTGAAGTCATGGAAAGGGCTCTAGGCAAGGCTACCTCCTGGGCTTAACTCTAAGAAAACTGAAATGGTACTTTTCACCGCTAGGTCTAAAATACCGGATTTTGCCCTCCCAAAGCTTAATGGTCAGAGACTTACCGCAGAGGTAATCTCGTCGTGATCCTTGATAGGAAACTCAGCTAGAAGTTAAATATAGAATTCAGGGTTAGGAAAGCATATATTGTCTTATACGCCTGTAACAAAACTATCGACCAAGAAATGAGGCCTGCAGCCGAGGATGGCAATTTGGCTGTACACAGCGGTGATACGACCTTTTCTTACATATGGTGCGCTAGTATGGTGGCCAGCGAATAATAAAAAGTACAATGCCACCAAGCTAGGAAGAATACAAAGATCAGCAACGGTTGGAATACCTGGTGCACGAAGGTCTTGTCCTACCGATGCAAGGTAAGTATTCTTAAAACATCAATTTGGACTTAGAAAATAACGTAACGTTGCAATTCAGCAGGAATGGCAAGGCAGGTATTCTTAAACCATCAATTCTGTCTTAGAAATTTAGCAGCGATTAGCTTCAGCGGAAATGGCAAGGTATGTACTCTCAATCGAGGACTTAGAAAATTTGCAGCGTTGAGCTTCATAGTAATGGCAAGGTACAAAGTACAAATATCAGTATAACAGACTCCTTATTGAATACTCAATGAATTTAAAATACAACTTCCTTTCCTTGCCATAAAGTTATCCTGGACTTTAAAATCACCTTAGCTATAAGATGGCATTAAGAAGGGAATTATCAGCCTGTTTATCGTACCACCGATTATTAGCAAACACAAGACACCCTACATATACATTTATGTACGAGTATATATGACGACCAATCAACACACACTACTACTACACTATAAACTCTCAAATCTTACTTACAACTTAGGTACACTTCTCCATTGTATTACTTCTCGGTATTATCCATTTTCCAATTGATCCATTAAATTATTGGATCCCTCTTCAAGAGCGTTCAGTCGAAATGTGTAATATCTATCAAAGGATTACAATAAATTCCAAATGGATTTTTGCCCTCTGCCAATTTGCCCCTTCTTAGTATTGCACTTGGCTTACGAACAAATGAATGACCAACAGTGTTTACAGACCAAAATGTTAAGCTTTATATGCAATCACTTAAGTTGGTGTTCCGAAGAGATCTTCGATGTTTCAATGATTTCCTCGAGAGAAACAGTGGAAACGGCAAAGACGAAGTGAAAGGATTAACAATGTAGTCGGCGTATAGTCAAACAGAAAATGCAAACGCATTAGAATTATTGGACTTGCCTTGCACTTTCCCCGGGACTAACAGGATCGTAGTTAATCATAATTACATTTACATTGCATTACATTTGCATGAGTTTCACGGATATAATGTAATCCTTGTATGGGGGAAAGTCGGTGTAAGTGAAACAACCAAGGAAAAGTAAGAAAAAAGATGCGGTTTGAATGTACGCGATGTTCTGGGTCCTGTCGGTGGGTGAAAGTTTTCATTTTCCCATTTTGCATAATGTAATTAGAAGAATTTTAATCAAACTTCTGTGCTTGGCGTCCTTTGTGCTTTTGCTTTAGACATTTCTTGTTGTTGTTGTTTTTTTATTTTAAGTTTTTTTGTGTTGATCTCTTGTCTTTCATCATCATGAGGCGGAAGTTTCGCTTTGTTAAGCATGCCAAAGATAATGGGATGATTTTCGATTAAAAGGCGAAAATTGGCCAAACTGCGCGAATGTCTAATTTTATATTCATCTTCCTGGTGGAAGAAGAAGTGTTGTTCTTACACGTACAGTTCGACCGCTAATGGTTTCCTTATTTTATCAGATGATTTTAGAACTTTCAAAAGCAAAAGTTGGGGAGTGAAAAAAAGTTAAGTTTTCTGTATCCACTTACTTTGTACGATGCTAGTTCAGAATTTCGCATTCTTTTTTTGCAAACGCTATTCCACATTTCTTTGAGACAGTGAAGATTTGTTGTCCCATTTTCTTTTGAATGTGGCAAAATTTTGGCATAAAGTGAACCCCTAAGATTTTTTATCTACTAGTTGCAGTTTAAGAGCGCATATGATATGCGCTTTGTTATTCTATGAACTTAAATATGACTGGGGCATTGCTTTAACCACTAAGTAGATAAAGGGATATAAAGGCATATAAGAGCACCCAGTTATTTATAAATAAATAAACTTGTGTTTGAGAACCAACAGTGCAATTAATCATGGATCGCTTGGACGAGTTAATACGCTGAACCAAATTTCACATAAATCGGACGATATGTTGGTAATTTCAAAGCAGTCGTCCATTTCTGGAGATAACATATGGTCACCGAACTTCGACTTCAATTAATCGATGGTTTGGCTGGCTATGTGTCAAATAGCGCTGTTTTTTTGAAACTACTATTGCTTCAAGTCAACCTGTTTCAAATTATCTCTTAAAAAAAATCATGATAATTCAATGAAAACCACACCAGAGCACTTAGACCATTGGTCCATTGTACTCGTTCCCAGTTAATTCAATATTCAAATGTCGTTGTCACGTTTAGATAGCAAAGAACTTGATCTACTTTCAACGATCGAAGTTCTTCGGTCGTTATTATGTCTATTCCTAAAACGTTCATCTTTATCTTGGAAAAAGCAGGACGGATACAAAGTAATGTAAAGTGGTTTCCTGTGCCTCTAGACTGGAGTTAAATATTACTCGTATATCCAATAACAACATATGACTTTCATTCGGGTTATACCTTATAAGTAAACCGACCATGCTCCTACAAATTTTTCTAGATATTCACAAAACGAACTTACTGGTGTTTTTATTCGGCCTATCCACAAAGTGGATTTATTTATTTGTGGCGTTCCGAAAGTACTCCAGTTAGGACTCCATAAATCTTCGAATACTAATAGAAGCTCGCCTGACTAAAGCCTAAGATTGGTTCCGGACCAGTAGGATCAGCGGAAGAACCACTTTTTGCGAGTGCTTCGGCAGATTCACAGCCTTTTAATCCTGCATGGCCGGGAACTCAGATAAGATTGACGGAATTCCATCTTGAAATAGAGCTCAATAGAGTTCCTAAATTCCAGAACAATCTTTGAGTTGACACAATGTAATTCCAATACTAGTAGAACAGCTTGGCTTTCACAACATTGTACAAAGTTTCGCCCTCGTAACTTTTTTGAGACAGCCAAGTTAAAAACTCAGCCCAGTTGAAAACTGTTTGGTCGTGCGAATGCCTTTTTAGAATTTTCATATCTAAGAAACATCCTTCTCCAGTTCCCTCATCAGTAAGAGAACCGTCAGTAAAGAATATTCGTTTGAATTCCTTAAGTTTCTCAGTTGAGTTTTTCAAATTCTCCCTATTAGGGGATATTGTATCCTCTTTTGTACAAAGGATAGGTACAGTACTGTCCACAGCTATCAGGAGCGAGAGAATATTTTTCGAGACCTTATAGAATATGTTTCCATGCACACTCTTATGCCCCTCATTCATTCGAACTAGACATATAGCTTTCAGCGTTTTTATCTGAATAACTAGATCCAGAGGTGGAAGATTTAGTAATGTGGTGAGAGCATATACCGAAGTGGAGTCCATTTTAAGCACACCGATTATCAACCAATTCAGAGCAATCGTTTTTTATAATTTGGTTACGCTTAAAGGGGTTCGCACACTTACATAATATGGTATAATGTTTGGCGCAGTGTTGGAAGCCCTGAGAGATTTGTTGCATGAGAGAAGACGTGCATCGTCCGCATAACCTTTTACGCATATTGCTAATTGACCAACTTCATCGAGCAAAGAATCAACAACAAATCATCACAGAACCGACCGACTCCTTCTGGGCATCCTCTAGCCTCTATAACCGAACGCGAACTCTTCTTCGTAATTAAGCATAGTCAATTTGAAACATCAGACAAACTGCACCTAACTTTGGGTATATACCAGAAAACCTTCTGAAAAAATGGGGCATCCAAGGTGAAAAATAATCTAAATTAATTTCTGAGTGCTGAAGACGTGTTCTTTATGTTTAGTTCCAGCACAATGGCTTACTCTTTGTCGTCACCATTGTATTCTCAATAATCCTTTCAATAATTCACACAAAAACAAAGGCATATTCCGATACAATTAACGACCTCGGACTGCGTGCGTTGCCCTTATCACTTGCCTGTATCACTTGTAAAATCAATCCAATCACATTTTTTCCATCACATCAAGCGGCAATTGTTTCTGGTTTAAATACATCGGAACCCCCAATCTTTGGTTACCCACTTGTTACAGTTTCATTGTTATCGCAGCGAATCGGAGTTGTAGTCGACCATCTCATTGTGGCTTTCCCAAATCAATAAACCATTTCGATAAAAATGCCATCCTCTCACCGGCTATGACTCTCGACCGACTTATCTGATAAAATTTCAACATCCCTAATGGAATTTTTATGGAATGCCTACTATACTTCATGCTTCAACTGTGCTACTTGCCATTTGTATCTGTATCTTATTGAGTAACATTGAGGATTCGCTTGTTCTTATTACCAGAACCAGGAGGTGAATGACGATCCACTCATCGAGACAAGGACATTCGTTTGTTTTCCTTTTGGCTGATATTGTTCATCGTTCATTGAACATTGGTTCGATTCTACAATTTGATGGTTTTATTGAAAATTACATTGCACTTGTGGAGATTGGTAAGAAAAGGAAAGGAGGACAAGAGCTTAATATGCTTGCCATCAGCAGCTCCAAGGACGGAGTATGCTGCCTCTTTTACTTATCGCAATCAGAATAGGGACTTCGTCACTTAATATAATAGGAACGGAAGTTGACGGATGTATCAAGAATGGATGTCAGAGTAGCACAACTGTAGATTGTGGTCGCTCCAGATGGGTGCACAGTGGGACTATTTAAGTGTATATGTATAAATTTTTAATCACAACTTGACAAAAGGAAGTTTATTTCAATGTTTTTTACTTGCTAACAATTTGATTTAACGTCTTACGTACTTACTTACGAAATAAATTTTTTTACTAATTTATGCATATATCGAGATATCAAAGGGACGTTGTATTGTGACTATACTGTTACATTATAACAGGGTAAGGGACAGATATGTGGCCGCCGTGGATCAGTGGTTAAGGGCATGTATTTCTGAGCAGGGGGTTCATAGTTCGAATCCCAGGAAAGACCAAAAGTTTTTTTCACGGTCCTACCTCTGGCGAATGTCTGAGAGTAATAACTTGTCACGGAAAGCTTCTCAATTCGCCTTTCGGATAGGGCATTAAAATGTAGGTCCTTCCATTTATGTGCAAAAATAAACATGAACAACACAAATGGTCGCGAGAAGCTAGGCCTTTATTATTATCTCGATTTAAACTTACCGTTGTCCGTTCAAGAATTTTCGGCCACCATGTGTTGGCCACATACGTGATAATTGTTCTCACCATAATGTTATACATCCAATGTATCATTTTAGGATTAAGACCCGAAGTTCTTCCTTAGAGGCGTCTACAGGCCAACAGGGCCCTAGTGGCACGTTCAATGGTGGAGTTGATATGATAACTCCAGACTAGTCGTTTATCAAGGATGACTTCGAGATATTTAACCTCACTGGAATACTCAAATGTAGTGACCTTTAAAAAGACAGGTCACATATAGGACAATCTTCGTTTCGTGGAAGTCACTAGAACATTTTTGCAAGGATTGATGGAACCCTTCTCTATTGCACCAGCTAAAATCCCCTTCTATCTTTTTAACTAGATAGTGAAGGGCACCCTTTGTGCTTTTTCCTTTCCTGTATGCGAACTGACTTGAGTGTAGAGGTGCTAGACATATCTTACCAGGCTCTAATATAAACATCATTAAGTTTCTCCATATTTTTGAGGACAAATGATGTTAGACTTATTAGTTAATAAGATTTAGGCAGCTAACTAAGCCTATTGCCTGGTTTGTGCATAAAGGTAACGTTAACCTTTCTGAAATGTAAGTAGCTCTCTCTAAACAAAGCAATCAACTACAGCAGTATGAGCTCAATTACCCTCTGTAAGAGCGCTCGAAAAATGCCATCCCCGCTGGGTGCATTGAATGGAATGAATGGCTCGTTTGGATCGTTTCAATTCAGAGTTATACTCTGTAAGGGCGAACCCATATTCCTCCCAACTCTTCGTGCGTTTAGAAGTGTTGAAAAGCTTTCTAACTTTCTTCCTAAGTTTGACCAGCCGTTCATACCACCAAGGAACTTTACGTTTACGCAAACTGGTTTTGGGGACACAGCTGCCATAGCAGGAAGTAAACAGCACATCATTTAACTGATAAGCTACCTTATCTAGGTCCCCTATGGACTTTACCTACCTATGGAGTAGGTAGCATACCTTACTTGGTGAGGACAAGTCCCCGATAAAGATTCCAGTCCGTAGAGTTACGATCGTATATGAAAGAAGCGTGTGCCAATCTGCCTGTAAGGTCAAACCTGAAATGGTCAGACAGAGATTCTTCATCGTACACATGCCAGTTTTCGATGATACTATATATAAATGGACTGGCAAGCATGAGGTCAAGTACCTCTTCGCGAATCGCATTTATGAAAGTGTGTTTCGAGCCTTTATTAACATTTTCTACATTACTACTAATGAGATATTCTCATACCTTCTGTTGATGTCGCTACTGCCCCAGACAACAAGATGTGCATTAGCGTCACAACCAATGATGAATTGTAGGTTGTTTTCCTTGCTGTATACTATAGTAGCTTCTGGACCTCATATGGCGTAATGTTGACGTCATCGCCGGGGAAGTATGCCGAGGCACACACGATGTTCTTTAATCCCCTCTCGGTAGGAATCTTCACTAGAAGTGCCACCAGGTCCTTCGTCATGAATTCTGAAATTGGAAGAAAGTTAATGTTTTTTCTGATGAAACACGCTACCCTTAGCGCTGGTTCCCGCTTTTAAAGATTAACTTACTTGACTTACGTGGGCGCCGTGGCTTAATGAAAATGCGCACGACTACTGAGCAGGAGGTTCGTGGTTCGAATCCCAGTAACACCAAAAGTATTTTTCTGAAATTGAAGTCACAGCACTTCAGGGTGTCTTTGCCAGTCCTCATTGACATACAAGGCTCTGCGTGGATTTGGCCAATTGTCTTTTTTGCCTTTGAGTTGCATAAGAGCAGAAGCCTGAACTGATGAAGTATCTTAAGAAATTAATGAAACAAAATTTCAGAATGTTTTCGCCAGCCCTCATTGATAGAAATTCACTCATTGAAATACAAGGCTTTGGGTCGATTTGGTTTAACAAAACATCCTTATAATTTAAAGTATTGTACTTGTATTCCAACATTCTTTTTGAGCACACCACTTAATGTAAATTTTATAGCCCTAATTAGTCTGTTAGCTTCACTGTTCATCAGAACTTCCAAAGACCTATTTTTTTTTTGTAAGAAAAGACAAACATTTTTGTTGTTGTTTTTTCAACAAATAAAAGGAGAAAAAAAGAACAAAAAATGCACCCCAAAGCAACCAGAAAGTCTATTTATTGAAAACCTTAATGACGATTGAAAATCCATAAACCGATGATCAATGTCGAAGGAATGCTCCGCACTTTCTCAATTATTGATGATCCGTGAGTCCTCTTATATTATTGTTGTTGTTAGCATTTCTTTTCCAATCACATCATCCTGCCGATAGAATCAGCAATGGTATTCAATACGTATCATTGACAATTTTGTTTGTCTTCTTGCCTTTCGTGTAGTCAATGGCAAACAATGTACAGCGCTTCAGTAGAACTTCACGTCGATTTTTCTGTTAGTTGGGTCGCGGTACTTTACCTTCTTTAGGATTTAATATTGAAAGTGTGTTTCCCTTTTGAAAAGTGATTACAATTTCGACCACCACAAAGTGAATTTGTATTTCTTTGTGGATTTTGTTGTAATTGTTCTGGATGGGTTACCATCATTGTGTTATGTTATGTCAATTTAAGTGAACGGGCGAGTATTTGGGATGATTGTGCCGCGAGAACAATAAAAACGCACCGATAAATATGGTTTGAGTTGAGGCTCGTGCATTTTCACTCATTTCCGGATAATAAACGGGTACGGATGGCTCCAAACCCATTAGTGGTAACTCTTGTTAGTCATTAATCGTAGATAGTTTACCTATATCCTTTTTAGTGGGGAAATACGTACTAATGCGGTAACGAGGCAGCAGACCTCTGTGCAAGAGAAGGCGCAGAAGGAACTTTCACTGGTCCATAACCCAGCATTGCCTATTCCAAATGCCATAGTAAAGAGTAGGAAAACACTACTATCGATGCGGAATGGAATTCATCGCCTGCGATGAAACAAGTCAAGAAGCTTCTAAAATACAACAGTAGTCATATGGACTGGGCCCTCAAACTGGACCGCCATACACTAAGAACACTATTCTGGTATTTGACAGGACACGGCCCATTCCGTGGCCATCTTTTGAAAATGGGTAAATCCCAATCGAACCCCTTCCGATTCTGCAATGAGGCAAAGGAAACGTCAGAGCATATACTCTTCGTAAACGTAGCCCTCACACAGAAAAGGATAAAATATTTCAAGGCTCATACAGTTCCCTGGCCGAATGCCAGACCAATTGCATTGTCAGAATGGGTGGCGTTCACGAAGGAACTGAGCAATCACACAATGTGGTAAAACATCAGTGACGAACAATAGACTCCAAGATCGCAGTGCAAAAGGATCTTTAGCCCCACCTATTATAATAATAACTTTTCTCTACTTATCTTCTCCATATCAATCTTATCACCACTAATTTTATCCCCACTAATGTTATCACCACAAATCCTATTTCATCTTCACAAATCATATTTTATCCTAACAATTCTTATCTTTTATCCGCACCGCACTGATTTTGGATGGATCTTATCCGCACCAATCTTATCCGCACTGCTTTTATCCACATATATCTTATCTCCATTTATCTTATGCCCAATAATCTTATCTATACTAATCTTTTTCTTACCAATTATCCTCACTTTTCAAATCACAATAATTTATCCGCACCGACCTTATCCCCAATAGTTTTATCCGCACATATATTATACAAATTTTATTTCTACTAATCTTATCCCTACCCATGTTCTTTCCTTTAAACGTTCTTCAATTATCATCACCGATCTTAACCGAATTGATCTTATCCGCACTAATCTTATCTCTTTCAAACTTATGCCCACCAAATTTATCCCAACTAATATTATGTGCACCAATCTTATCGCCAATAATCTTATCCCAACTTATTATATCACAATAATCTTATTCCTATCAATTCCATATTCTCCAATACTAATAATACCTATTTTTGTATCCCACCTATTTTATGCACACTAATCTTTTCTCACCATATCTTACCCCCATAAATCTTGTCCCACTAATCTTATCCTCACAAATCTTATCCACACCAATCTTATCGCCACTACTGTTATCCCCACTTATATTGGATCGCACTTATTCGCATTTTATAAACGAACTATATATCTTTTCTCTGCAGACCCTGTCCACTCTGTGTACTAAGTGAGAGGGCGAAAATCTGAATATGGATGTTAGGACCTCTTTTCAAATTACATTAATTCGTTTGTATAACAATGCTTCATGTAATAGTGGTGGTGTATGAGATAAAATAAAGCTTACACAAAGAATTAAAAATACGACAGGCTGTAGCGGTATTTTTATACTTGGTGGTGACCACATTCTGTATCCCGACCGACCAACAAACAGGTGATTCAATAATTCCCATTCGATTCAATATGCACGGCGAAAAACGACTGTCCTGGCAACAGTCAAGCACACCTTTCGTCGATCTGGGTTGTGTATTGAATTTCATTACCAACATCATCACCACCACGGGCACAGACCGTGACAAGGACAATATCGATTATTTAAGCTTTTTATTGCATGACTTTAATCCTTGCGGTAAACCAACCGATTTTTGGCGTCGTGGTGCTGTAGTGTAACCGCACGACCAACAAATGAACGAACAATCACCGTCATTATTGGTGGTTCCTTCTGTCGAGCAATGGTGTCACGCGATATCTTTATAAAGTGAGCGATTATGTTGTCCGCAAAATTGCTGTGCCGTACTTTTGAGCCCAAAAAGAACCTTCTTAATCGAACTGGAGGAGAAAGATAGAGGTAGATATTTTTGATGTTTTCATTTTGTGTGCTTTGTATTTCAACGAATTCAGTTTTATACTTTCGCTGTGCTTTGCGAGGTCTTGATATGATGCAATGTCAATTTGGAGTACGTAGTTACCTGAAAATATTATCCAATTTTCCGAGGTTTCTTTAAATACACAAGGCATACGAAACCGAAAGTTTCTCGAAAAACTTACATTACTTTTTAACGTAGAGCGGTGGTCTATCTGGGCGAGCACCCAAATCTAGAATCAGTACTATCATTTTGTGGTGGATAATTATGGTTATGTTCTATGGCAGGCAATAGAAGACCTTATTGGCTTTGTTCAACCGCGTGCTAATTTCTGCTTCCGTACTGCTATTATCCGCTACGTACATACTTTTTTGGTTCTCATTACTTTACAGCACTTAAGCCACCCATTTAGCATTTAGCAACTCATAAAAGTGCTCTATTAAAGGATGGCTTTGGGATCTGCGATCAAATTGCCACTTTCGTGTTTTCAATATGGGAAACGCGGATTCTTTGGTAAAATTAGTTTGCTCTTTGTACTCTCCCGGTGTTAGGATGCTTTCTTGTGCGTGTAAACTATCTTTTCAGACTTTAAATTAGGGATAAGAAACCAACTAAACAGCAAAAAGAATATAAAATCCTCCAAGTATGGCTATGGCACTTGTATACTGGTCGCGAAAATATCGAAGGACACACCCGCAAATGCTCTCATGGCAAAAGTGGTCGCCATTAAGAGTGCAGAGAACTTTTCATTGCCCATCAATGCGTCTTATTGCCGCTTTACCGCTATTCAACTAAAGTGATAAACGGTAAAGTTTTTAATGTGCAAAAAATGGATAAAATTATCTGTTGGAAATGGTGTCGTGGATGTCTAAGAATAGTGTGAGTGAAGGGCGTAATAGCCCATCAAATTCATCCAAAGCAATTGTTTAGGCAAATCATTTGTGGAATGTGATGAGATCACTTGAAAGCTTATCTCCTTGCGGCGTATTAGCAATGATATTGCATTTTTATAGTTTGCATTCAAGTGTCGTACGATACAGTTACGATTACTGTTAAGGAGAAACTTTTACTGCATTCTAGTCTCTGTTATATATAATTTCGTACTCTGTCTGTCATGTATCGTTCACCCACCCAGCCATAATGCCTTTTGTTTTCTAACTGTGTGAATGTAATTATTGTGGTTTTTAGGGTTTTAAGTGAAATTCCATGTTTTATTATTTTTTTGTTTTAAGAAAAATGTTTTTAGGAAAAGTTGCCCTAAAGAATTTTTCATATTGTACGAAAGCGAGTTTATGAATGTTGGTCCAGCAGTGAAATGGATTGCTTGCCATGTATGCCTGAGTGTCGAAATGATGGTCTGGAATTAAAAAACAAACAAAAGAAAAAGAGAATATAATATAATAATATATATAATAATAGCAATATAATAGAATATACAACTGTGTCCTTCTTTCATAAAATTCCAACAAAATGATGAAGATTCAAAAATAATTTAATTAAATTATTCATAACTTCTTTATTCTTTGGTCGTCCATGACGTAATTCGGCAAACATATTATCTTAAATGTTTAGCCTAGAATGGTATAAGTTGCTTACTTACATATGGATTCAGGCTTTGAGTGAGTAGCAAAAAAGCACTTTGTACCTCGAACAACGTTCGAAATTCTATTATACCTGAGATAGACTGTAATTGGGAGCATAACACCTCAAGTCCTTTGCAGTAGCTTTTATGAAATACAACAACGCCATAAATAAAGCTGCAAGGATGCAGTAGAGTATTTTGAAAACCAAATTTAATTAAATCGACACAAAATCAGGACCGATGTTAACATTTTTTGGCGGCGGCTTTCGGACTTTCAGTTACTAGCACCAACAAAAAAAATTAATTTAATATTTGTCTATCCTATTCCATGTCATGCCACTATGCCACCCGATTCCATATGGCTTCCTCACGAATCATTCCCATACGACTGTATCTTTTGATGATTGTGGATGAGGAATGACATGATACAAAAATGGTGATATGTGTCATCGGCAACACCTACATAATAAGTTATGTAGCCTTCTTTATTCCATCCAGGCATGATCACAATATTTTCTGTCTTCTCAAGAGCGTCAGGTACACGCACTTTTGCATTGGTCTCTCCTTCCATCTCTATTTAGTTTGTCTTTTCCGAGATGCCTACCACCATTCTATGGTGAGGGACCTTTCCTCGAAATTTGAAACTAACTTAACAGTATCACTATCATTGTTCCAGCGTGAAATTTAATTTCATTTGGCTCAAAGTCAAAGTGCGTAAGCAAAACATTCACTAGTGCTTTATATAGAGAAGCCCTAATTTATACAGTGTCCATTGCCACTGCGCAGACATTTCCATTTCTCTTATTCTTCTGGAGTCGTCCCAAGAAATCGGAAAACGCGTTTATACAGCCTGTTCCTAAAAAGGCGAACGGTCATATTTTTCCTCGTACCGACCCACTGCGTTAACATCCATAATTTCTAAGGTCATGGAAACGCTGATCAATCAATATGCAATACCTTGAATCATGTAAAATTTTAAGCGGCTAGCAGTACGGTTTTCTGAGGCAACGTTCAACAGGTGACCTGATGGGTTATCTCACTGAAAAGTGGAACCGGTCTATTCACAGATTTGGTGAAAGCAAAGCTGTTGCACTCGATATTCCCAAGGCATTTGACAGAGTCTGGCATCACGCTCTTTTGTCGAAAATGAATGCCTATGAAATTAATAAAACGCTGCTTGATTGAACTAGTAACTACCTATCTGACCGTTCAATCCAGGTTATATTCGACGGATTCAAATCCAATGTTAACCGCATAAACGCCGGTGTTCCCCAAGGCTTTGTTTTGTCTTCGGCACTCTTTCTGATTTTCAATTAATGATCTCCTATCCGCCACCTCTAATCCAATCCATTATTTCGCTGACGACAGCACTCTTAGCTTTTCATATAATTTCACGCTTTCCGCACGCCACTCTTGCCACTCTTCGTCGCAAATGGAACTTGAACAACAGCGTATGTTAAGCACGTTAAATTATGACCTTGACAGCATAACAATGTGGGGAATACATAATAGAGTTGAATTAAACACCTCTCAAACCCAATGCTGTCTTCTGTCGTCCAAGCGTAATTTAAAACCACAAATTTTATCCTTGAAGGGACCATTGCATCAAAGTAACTGAAAAATACTCAATTCTTGGTACGTGCGTCAACAACAAGCTTGGTTCGAACAACCACAAAATTTGCCATCGTCATGAACGCTGCGAGATGTTTTGGATTCCTAAAACGGTGCAAGATGTACTTCACTCCTTCAGATCTGGCTACTATTTACAAGGCGTATATTCGCCCAAAACTTAAATACAAGTGTATTGCCTAGACAGGTGCCCCTAAGACCACATTGTATCTACTTCAATGTTCAATGCTGTTCAATGTTTGCTTTGTTGCTTTGTCCACAAGCGGTGTTCAAAAGAAATCAGATGCATCCCGAACATTTTCGACCCCCCCGAGCCCACGGGTCACCATTAAGCCTATTTTCGGACGCGCTAACCAATTCAGAGATTATTTCTTAGCCGCACAATAGTTATGTGCATAGACATCTCATCTTTTCCTCTTCCTAATTTCCTAACGCCCACGCTGTGCTAAGCATTATAAGAGTGCAAATAACTTTATTAATTTTTAATTGCGGCCGAACATCGAATAATACTCAAAGAAGCCAGGAATTCCTTCAATTAAATATTTTTCCCTGAAACAAACGAATTCAACCTGTAAAGAAGTCCCAACTATTTACATTACTTTGGAGTTAATGGCGTATCGTGTCCGGCGAAAATATACAATAAACAAATATCCCACCAAGCGGTCATATTGACCGGCTAGAGATGCGCGCCCCTGTCTGGTCAATGCGTCGCATTTGCCTGTCTATTGACTTTACAAGTATTTGATGCCATCAACATTGCATGTATACATTGAATTGAATATTGGATTTCGTAGCCGGAAGATATTGTATACGAACGCAAAAAGTCAAGCTAAGCTTGGACTCTGTTTGTAAACAAAGCGGGTGCGGCTACATGAATTCGATACGTATGTTTTTTGCAGTTTTTGGGGCTGTAGTTTTTATGTAATGCTCAGTTGAATCGTAGCAAACATAAAATTAGTTTACCTACAATTTGCCAACAACAACGATTCATCATCAAAAGCTTACAAAAGTTTATTGCTTTTGCTGAATGCACTGGAAAAAATACGAGCTAGCTATTTACATAAAACGTTGATCAATGCTAACAGACAACAATGTTTACAAGTTTCACAGAATTGAAAAACGCTTACCTACATGTCATGTGTGAGTTTGTGTTTTTATTAATATTTCGAAATGTGCAGTTGGGTATTACTAGCTGACTATGCAGTTCAATTTTTTTCTGTAACACTGCGCACTATTTCTGCACTGGACCACTTTTTCTGCACTGGACCACTATTTCTGCACTGGACCAAGAGTTAATTTATATTATGTACACCGTTCATTAGCTCAACGAACTGTGCATTGGTTCAATTTGTGAGAACAAATATCGCATTTATTTTTGTCATAGGTTTAGATTAACATATACATGTATGTATATTTCAATCATCTTCGAATATATTTTCTGATGGAATTCTATTGAGTTGCTTCTCAGTAAATCAGCCATGGTAATTAAACTCGCAATCGAACTGAAATGACATATTATGCTTCAGGATCTTAAGATGATTGTGTATTGCACTAATATTTGTAGCAAATAGGAAACGTAATTTATGCAATACAACGTACTAACATCTTTTTTTCAACAATGTATTATAATTTTTTTGAATATTTATTCCATAAAGCCGGATTATCTAAAGTTATGTAGCTAATCGTAAAGTATTGTTTTGAAATTTAAGCTTTCTTTCAACACAAGATCGTTTATTCACAAATTACAACTTAAATTCACAAATAGCAAGAGTTCACAAATTTACACTGGTGATTACTTACTGTTCACACAAATAAAACTGATTAAACATAACACTTATGCACCGCTATATCTACTTGCAAGTCATCATTATCATGATATTTGGTTCTACAGTCGGGGTCCGGTCCTCCTTCCAACGTATGCTTGGCCAGTCTAGCTGTGGGTCCCATAAATCATACCGGAGCAGGATCCTCTTCGCTCATGCGAGCTAGGTGTCCCGCCCACTGGAACCTACCGAGCTTAATTCTCTTCACGATGTCGATATCAGATAACGCTCGTAGACCTCATCATTAAAGAGTCTCCGGAAACGTCCTTCCTCACACAACAATTCTCCGCAAGACTTTCTTCTCAAATGCAGCGAAGAGATCAGATTGCTTTTTCATAAGCACTCAAGTCTCGGATCCATATGTGAGTACTGGCATGACCATTGTCTTATAAGCTAGCAGGTTGGATGTTATGGTTATATTCCTGGATTTAAAGAGTCTTGAGAGACTAAGGAAGTCTTTTTTGGCTGAAGGCAATCATGCGTGTATTTCTGATTCCATGCTGTTATGAGCTGCTACAGTTGACTAACGATAGTAAAAGAATTCAAAATCACGCTCCACTATTTTAATTGAGGGACCAATGTTGGATCTTCTGCTCGCAGACGTGACTACCATGTATTTTGTTTTGCTCTTATTTATGTGCAGACCCAAATTTTGTGCCGCCTCGAAAGCTTTATGTAAAGCTCTTAGGTTTTTACCAATATCGTCTGCGTAAGTTAGTATTTGAATGGTTATATAGGATTGTTCCTCTCGCTGTTACACGGGAATCTCGAATCACTTTCTTCAACGCCATGTTAAACAGGACGCAGGCCACTCTATTCGCTTGTCGGAGACCGTTGTAGATGTTGAGTGGGCTGGATAGTGATAGTGATTTTTACTTGGCTTATAACATTGGTCTTGGTCAACCTACATATTCGTGTCTGTGTATTTGGGATGACGAATTCTCTCATGGCTTTATAAAGTCCTACTCTGGCTTTGCTATCATATGCGGCTTAAAAGTCTATAAAAATATGTTGTAGTGAGTTTTAAAACTCTAGATATTTTTCCATCATCCGCCTAAGGGTGTAAATATGATCAGTTGTTGATTTGCCTGTGATAAAACCACACTGGTATGAACCAATGATGACTTTAGCGTATGGGGCTATCCTGTCTTGAAGTAGAAAATCTTATACGTGGTAATCAACAAAGTTATGACACGATAAATTGTATGATAAATGGCATCCCTTCTTCCTTCCATACTTGCACTGTTAGTTTATGAATTGCTTGGTGTATTGCAGGATTTAATCAGCTCCGCTGGTATACCATCTAATCCCGAGGCCTAATTATTTTTGGGCCTATTTATCGCTCTGTTAACTTCATCTTCATCTATGCAGCATGATCTTCCGTCATTGGTGGAGCCTCAAAATCCTCACTTAGCTGGCCATTTAACAACTCATGAAAGTGCTCTTCCCAGCGCTCTTAAATGAGATCGGCGATCAAATATCTCTCTTTGTCTTTGTAGTATGTGCAATGTGGTATACATTGTGTCATAACGCGGTCTCTTTGGTAGAACTTTAGCGCGTGGTACTGTCCTTGCTCTCTGTACTGTTCTGGTTCACGAACAAGATTCTTTTTCTCCCAGGCTGCTTTCTTTCGCCGGTGAATTGCATATCCACGTTGTTATGTCAGCATTTTATTTGGACAGGGTATCGGCCAGCTGCTGTGCAGCTCGAGCTCTATACAGTGAGCGTACCTTCCATGAAAAAATTCTTAAATCGCTTAGCCGTTTTCGTTGGTGTGGTCGAAGTCGTTCATCAGTGTATCCGAGGCTGATTTGGTGTTCCGTAATAGTTTTTTTCTTCGTATTATTCCCCCTATTTTGCTGATGTCTGACCTACAATATTACTGAGCCTAAATATATGTCATGATCTTTTATAATTTCCTAATACCAATACAATGCAATGCAATGATTATTTTTATACAACTTTATATAGTGCGATAAATTATTTCTATATAGGATATAGAGAATACAGAAAAGTGCAGTTGGCAGTTGCAGTTGTAAAGAAAGTTTGAATATTTAAGAATTTAGTAGAGGTATTCAGATATTAAACAATGAGAGTAAGCATTATGCACTTTGACATGGGTAGACTTATCTAATTTGGGTTAATTTTTAAAAAAAATTATATGGGAGTCCATCGGCCCTGCGGCCCGATTACTTCCAAATTTTAATAGAAAGTGCTGTCATCGGTTATACTATACACATGCGTGAATAAAATCAGGTCTGAGGAAGTTGATCACAATATTTATCCAATCAGCCAGCCACAAACATACAAACAAACAAATACATGGGCATGCGAAGTGAATACAGAAAATTTAAAAAAACGGGTAGGTATTGTGCTTCAGTGGTAAGTGTGATGGAATACTTACCGGTACATTGAATAATTCTCAAAATATAATTTCTTTTATATCTGCTCGCAAACTCAATTTTTTCAAAATAACGTTTCACAGTTCTCCATACATTTCAGGCTTGAATCCGATGGTCTTTCACATATGGTCTATTTTAGAAGCTAAGGTATCAACAACAAATTATGAAAGTGTGAAACCATTGAAGTCAGCCTTTGTCGAAAATGGCAAACAATTCCATGGGTTCACATTCTTACAGCGGGCCTTCATTGGAAGAAGTAACCATAGCAAAGAGTGGTGTGTTTTTGAAGAAAGTTGATCTATTTTTAAAATATTCTTAAATTAAATAAAACGATTTATAATTGACGAAATCTGGATCCTTGCTTACCTATACGATATTGATAACTTGGGTAAAAATCGAAGGTATCTGTAATCGTCCATTCCTCTCAACCGCCTGCCAATACTTATAGCCAAGCTAATAGTGTCTAGTTATTATAAAAACTCCAAACATTTTGTAATCACTAATCTTTGCAATTATTTTAACCCTCAATGCATAAATATTTAGTCAGAGCTTTTCAAATCTAAGTGCACTAAAGAGTGTGTAGTGTGTACTCTAAAATGTTCCCCAAAAGATACAACCATTAAACTACAACATTCACCGTAATTGGTCCAAGGGCACTGGTCAGATGTTGAAGTATGCATTGAATTTTAAATATTGATATAATACAACGGTTCGCACATCTATATACGCACACAAAAGGACCATTAGACCACTATTGGCGAGTCCCACTCATCATGGCATGATAAACATACTGATGTTTCCTGTGATATGGGGATTCTGATTAGGCACCACATTACCACTGACACCGTATGTGATTGCAAATAAATTCCGCTTTCCACGCACCACCACCAGTCGAAAATTCCAAAATAAATTAATTATGAAAATTTTACGAACGTAAATTTCCAAACTATACGATGTGATGATAGCTTTACGGTGCTCATTAATACCCATTTTAGTTGGATTTTGCTATTGGTTTTTTGGTTAAGTGCACCATGCTCCAACTCGTTCCCATGTGGTTGCGATAAAATCTAAATCGAAAGTGTTGTCGGTGGGTTCCGATCATTGGGTCAATGAATTTTTAATGTTGACGATGTCGTGGTCATGGCGCTAATCAGCATTAAATATTTGAAATTCAATTACAATCAATTCTTCCGCTGCGATAGCTTGGAATTACAGCGGAAATTAATTCCACCCAAAAATGTTAGTGGTGTTTGTCAGTCCTGTGCGGGTATTGATGTTTTAATGAATGATTCTTCTAATTAGTTGAGCCTTTGTGTTGGGTCAATATTTACGTAGGTGTGTAGTAAAGCATAGTGTAGTGTTTGTGTTGAAAATTGGCAATTAATTCAAAGGCCTGAACCACAAACGTTGTGTGTTAGTGTGAGGCTTTGATTTTATTGCCATTCAGTGCGATCAACATTGATAAAGTTTTATGCATATCCATTTATGTGTGGAATCGCCGGACAAAGAAAATAAATGAGAGTTTCTTTCTCATTCACATCTAAGCAGTTCCTGCAAAAGTTATTGTGAGGGATCCCTAGTTTGAATGCGTGGCTGTCAACCGGCCATTGGCCCGTTGTTATGGCAACCATTCTGGAAATATCCTGCCGAGATCTGGAGATAAGTTCGGTGGATTTTTTTATATTATAGGATTATAGGAAGGCCACATCGCTCTCGACGTGGTGCAATTGGTTAAATTGATCCACCTTAGCTGTGCTTTGGTGGTAAGGAAAGAAATAATACGTTCCCTAACGGAGCTCAAAGGACAGCTGACTTTCTCAGCGCAGTCCCTGTCCAGTGTGATGCCCTTCTTTGCCTGTACGTCTGCTTTTTCGTTGCCGTCAATGTCGCTGTGCTCCGGCACACACACTAGGGTCAAGTCTGTGCAAGAGTAAACTCCAGCACCGAATCCATTACTCATCTTGAATTCTCTACGGCAAAGCTAGGATTGTAGTGAAGTTTTGAAGTGCAGTAGTCCGTTTAAGATGGTATCAACTCCTTTGGTAACAACTGCAGTATATTGCAGTGGCCGTACGGTTTCGGTGGGACAGGACCAAAGTCCTACTACTACTAGCATTCAGTGCATGAGCCCAAATTAATGCTGCTAAGTTGATATCACAAGCCACAGTGAACGGTCAGAAAGCTCACCAGCTTTCTAATACTATCATTTCAAGAATTTCCTTATAGGAAAAGGTCCTGATTAATCTTTCGGATTTTCTTATTCCTGTGATATTATCCCAATGGGATAGCCGAAGTTTATTTTCCCACTTATTAATCATTGCTGGGGTGGCAGCCAATTTGACACTACAGCAAGGTTCTGGTCCTATGAACGCAGACTCCGATCTAGCCCTAGTTAGATCATTTGCATATTCGTTGCCTGCAATACCCGGATGACAAGTTACCCAACCGAGCTTCACCCTGTTATGCCTTGCTAGGGATTGCAGTGCCTCGTAGCAGCATTTAACTGATTTTAAGTCCATTATGTTGGACGATAACGCTTTTAGTGCTGCCTGACTATCTGAAAAGATATAAATCTAAATCGTAGCGCCGATAATACCTTTACTAAGGTAATAATACTAGCACAAGCATCAATGGCATGGAGTTCCGCCAGAAAAACCATGAAACTCATACCCATAGGTATCAAGACTTTAGTATTGGGTCCGAAAAGACCAGCTCCGACTCCAGATTCCATCTTCGATCTGTCCAGTGCTGGAACACCATTAGACCAGAATGCAAGGTTCAATGTTGTTACCTCAAATAATCTGCCGAAACAGAAATCCCTGGCCATGTCAAGAACTTTCCGATGCCCCACCATTTACCTGGTTCGTTTCGGTATTCTAGTAGTAGGTTAATTGCATCTAGCCGCCGTGCTGCTAATGAAGATTGACATGGGTTAAAGCCCAACAACAGCTACTTATATTATCGTAGGGCAGGTGCGCCGATGATGTCGTCCATTATACCTAGACATTGCATTGCAGCTTCTGAAGCTTAATTGCCGTTGACCATTCAAGAACTTTCCCACTGAACAATGGCCGCGTACGTCATAATAGGTCTCATCCTCATAGTATATATCCAATGTATCATTTTCGGTTTAAGAGCCTAGGTTTTGTCGAAGAGGCGTCTGCTGGCCCACAAGATCCTAGTGGCACGATTGATGGCAATTAGTCGATAGTTCGATAGTCGTTTATCAAGGATAACTCCGATATATTTAGATAGTGGATGGCGCCCTCTGTGCTTTTACCTTTTCTTTATGCATACTGACTTGAGTGTAGAGGTATCGAGACAGGCTCTGATATGAACATCAATAGGTCTTTCCATATTTTTGAGAACGAATGACGTTAGACTTATTGGTCTGTATGATTTAGGCTCACTCGGCCCATAACTTTAATTTGCATTTGTGTGATACTGCTTCGTCCTCTCTACAATACAATAACTTATTTATTTGTTGTTTGCTTTATAAACTAAATTTGAACATAACTTGTAAATAAAACTTTTGATTAAAACACATTTGGAGGCCAGAATAGAATCAATAAAACATGCGGTATCTCAATTGCCGGTAATACGTGAACTTAAGAGTTGGTGTCATTTTATGCTGGAGGTGTATCAACAGATAAACGGATCAATTAGAAAATTTTTAACACCGTAATTTTCTGATATTTTTCCCAATTTTATAATTGAGTTGCGTATAATTTTAACCATTCCTCTAACCGTTCCTAGAGCAGAGAGATCATTTATTAAGTTGAAGGTAAATAGAGTGTATCTTGGCTTTTCTATGGCACAAGAATGACTATCAGCATTGGCGCTATTTTCATTTGAATCAGGCGAACCATTAAATCTATAAATTACTGCCAATTAATATCAATTTTGGCGAAAGAAACTCAAGATTTTAATATAAATGAAAGTCTTTTGTTTTTTCAAAATACTTCTGGTAGAAAACAGGAGAAGGACAGAGGAAAATTTGGTTACATAAAAAAAAGTGTGAGTGAGAGATATTAACATGTTAGTCATATCAGATAAGTAATCGGATATCGTTCAAAATAATTTTGATAACGATCTCCCACAAGGCTCCTTAATGCCACATTAAAACACCCCAAAACCCCATCAAAACAACCTCAAGATCATCCTAAGACCCCACAAAATACATACAAACCTCAATCAGACCCCTCCTCCCATACCACCCGATATTCCCCACGCCCCAAAGAACCCACTCAAGACCACCCACAAAACCCCATCAATATTACCCTCAGCCCACTTAATAGCCCCCTCAACACTCCCTTCAAGACTTGATAAAGACAACCTCAAGACCTGCGCAAAATCCTTTCCAACACCTCTCAGCTACCCCGAAAACTACCGAGACACTTATATCAGTCATGTCATACGTAATCTCGCCTTACTACCACTACCCTTCCTGGTACTGGGTGGTCCTGGTAATATATTACCACCCCCCTCCAGAGTGTAAGTCATATGTGTACCAAGTTTGCTGGAAAATGCTCCAGGCGTTCCAGAGTTATGACCAGCGTTGAATTTCTCGTTACCCTCCTTTGACTCAATATGTCGACTTACTCTTGCGCCGGTATAAAAGTCTCACTTCAATAAACCTCACATTGAAAGTCATTTAAATTGCACTTTTTCCATTTCTGGCCTTTTTAATTTGGCAACTGAATCATGACCTCTGACAAAACATAACGTTTATTCGTAAAATGGGCGGTTTTGACTTATCACTACAAAGTATAAAACAAAGTCGCTTTCTCTGTCCCTATATCCCTATGTATGCTTAGATCTTTAAAACTACGCAACGGATTTTGATGCGGTTTTTTTTAATAGATAGAGTGATTGAAGAGGAAGGTTTATATGTATAATAACATCCATTAAATAGTGGAGAAATACTGTTATTTTTGAGGTTTCTAATGTGATGTCGTAAATAATTACATTTTTTCCGCTTACATTGCAAACGCAGGCTGAACCCTACGAGATTTATCAATTGCGGGACATAGCGTTTCTCTTTTGTTGTTGATGATTGTTGATTATCTTTTGTATGTATATAAAAATGAATGTCTGTTTGTTTGTAATACGACATTAAAATTCAAACTGAAACTTTCACAGAATCTTAACAAGAAATCGGTAAACCACATAGTGCGAATACGATCAAGGTGGCGCTTTGTTTAGGTTTAGCTAATAGAACACCCCTCATGTGGTAGTGATGGCAAGGCGTGCTTTCATGTGTGCGGGTGGCAGAGCTCCCGGGAAAACCTAGTATGATATAAAGTGTAGTGTTTTTTCCTTGTTTATAAAAAACAATTTAAGTAATTTTTTGCAGTAGAACCGAGAAAAGGGTGGCGAATAGCTCTGCTAATTATTTCGTATCAAAAGATTTTGTTTTACCGACGAAGGCTTAAGTTTATCTCTACAACAAATAACCTCATATACGTTATGGTAGCTGAGCACAATCAACCTTTTCGAGAAAAAAAACCAGAATACTTTTAATTGGATTCTACAAATTGTAGAAATTATAAACAAAAACTAACACTAAGAACATAGTTAATTAAAATATTCACTCATTATAACGGGTTGTTCAATTTATTCATGCAGTTGCGAATCCTGTTTTGCATTTAAAGTTTTTTTATTTTCTAATATCGTCTTGAAATTTTAACTTTTTTCGTGAATCAATCAGTCACTGCATTGCGGTTGTACTATATAAGGCCGAGCTCATCCAAAATTAGTCAGCAGTTATTGTTGACTCGGGAGTATATCTCTACAAGCAAACAAACAATACTTAAAAATGAAATTTCTTATTGTATTTCTGATGCTGATTGTCGCCATTGCGGCAGTACCACAATTCGGACGAGGAGGCGGAAGCGGAAGCAGTTCCCTTGCCAACGCCCAATCTCAATCATTTGGCCAAGGTGGTGGTTTCGGTGGTAGTGGTTCATCGGCTTCTGCATCTTCAAGCTCAGAATCGTTCAGCAGTGGAGGAGGAGGTCGTGGACTTGGTGGAGGTCGTGGACATGGTGGAGGCCGTGGAGGTGGTCGTGGACGTGGAAACGGTGGACGTAGGCGATACGATTAATCGATTCAATTTGTATAAAATCGAAATAAAATTATAAAAATTTTTATCTGGCGCAAAAAACAAATTAAATTATTTTTATTCTGTTTCACTTGTCGTACGGCTTGATAATGGTTTTTAAGTCTTCATTGTTGGTTTTTCATTGCTGAAAACGGCTTAGAACATGATTTGGTAGAAAGTATGTGGCTCCAACTAATGCTGCTTACATTACATTAGAAAACTCCTTCATCTTTTGTATTCATTCATTGTGTTATTGTATGTAAACACCCCCCCTAAAAATAAAATTTTTCATGTAAATTCTCTAATAGGAGATACATATGTGTGCAAAGTTTGAATCGGGTTAATTTGGAAAAAATTAATATAAGAGCCCCTTCATTTCAAAAATTTTTCAAGAACTGTTGTAAAAAAATTTGTGTGGAAGCCCCCGACATTGGTGCCCGATCGCTTCCAACTATCAATAGTAAGTGTTGTCATCGGTGATATACATATGTTTAAAATCGGTTTAATTTTTAAAAAACTTATATAGGCACCCCTCGGGCCTTAGGGCCAGATCACTCCAAAAAAAATTTACAAAAAGTTTTGTCTTTCAAATTTTAAGAAAATCGGGTTAATTTTTAAAAAATTTATATGGGCACACCTCAGGCTTCAGCGCCCGATCACTCCAAAATAGTTAAAAAAAAAGTTTTCTCCATCGGAGATACACAAGTGTGTAGAAAGTGTTGTAGAAAGTCGGGTTAAATTTTTTTAAAAAAATGTATGGGGCCCAACGACCAATGGGCCTCCAAAATTTTTAAAAAAAGCGTTGCCCATCTGAGATACACATGTGTATAAAATTTGAAGAAAATCGGATAAATTTTGTAAAATATTTGTATGGGAGCCCCCCGACCCCGAGGTCCCTTAGAAAGTATTGTCAACGGAAATATATATGTGTACAAAATTTCAATAAAATTGGGCTTTGGGAAGTGAGTTACAAATTGATCAGAAAATCTCACCAGCCAGCCAGCCACGGGCACGCGAAGTTAAAAATTTGAATTTTTCTTGTAAATTTGGTATAAAAACATAACAGCCACAGCGCACGTTTACTTTATTTTACATTTACATTTATTTACGCTCACACTGGATTATGGAGCACAACAAATGTGGAAAGGGAAGCAAATGTTGCTGGTTTGAAGATTAATACTTCCAAAACCAAAATCATCAACCTCAGCATTAACTCAGTAACTCAAGTTAACATTGCTGGACAGCCGGTAGAGAGAGTAGAGAGTTTCCAATATCTTGGGAGTATTGCCTCGACCGAAGGTGGAACCGAACAGCACATTGTCAACCGAATCGGCAAAGCAAAATCAATGTTTGGAATGATTTTCATTATATGGCGAAGCAATGCGATCAGCTTAAAAACCAAGCTGCGACTGTTCCGTTCAAATGTTGAATCTGTGCTGTTGTATGGGTGCAGCACTTTGGAGGTGACCGCTACTATCACAAAAAGATTACAAACGTTCGTAAATAGTTGGCTACGGAACATCTTACCTAACCGGCCGGCCTAATCGTATCTCTAACGAACATCTTTACCATAGAACGGATCAGGAACCAATAGGCACAACCATCCAACGACGGAAGTGGTAGTGGATTGGTCATACACTCTGAAAAGGCGTCAGTTCCATAGCAAACTACGCAGTGCAAGGGAATCCGTTATCTCAGGACGGTAGAAGAACGGGTCATCCTAGAAATACATGGCGCAGAACAGATTAGGAGGATATAGGACATAAGCAAGTAAGTATATTCTTTTTTTTTTCAATTTTTATTTCTTTATGTCATCCATTACATAAGTCTGTTATTTTTATATTCCTTAGTCTGAGAACTATGCAAAACACGAACGATTATTCTCAATTCAATATAGAAATAAGTTGAATTGAAATAAATTAAATTAAATAAAACAGTCGATATTTTGTTCACCAATTTATTGATACAATATTGTCTGTCAAAATGATGTCAAGATTTAAATAGCATTCCATCTTTTAAACTTTTTCATCATTTATCTTTTCTTTTGAATATATCTTCCATTTTGCGTGAATTATAATTGCGTTAATTTCATAACACATAAAATGTTAACAAAAAAAACAACTGATTTGTGTGTACAACTATAGAACTTAACGTAATCAACACTTGAATACATTACCCCTTTAACAATTGATGTGCTCAAAAAATTCGAGCCTTAGTAATCCTTTCAAGAAACTCATTGAGTTTGAGTTGATTGGAATAGCCTTCCACAGGAACCAGACATCGCTGGAAGCTGAAATTTTCATCATAGATTAGGATTTTAGCGGTTTTGGTTTTTGTTTTGGTTTGAACTCGCTAGGTGGCGCTGTTGTCAAAATATAATGGTTTTTTTTTGTTTCTCAGCAACGAAGCATCTTAGGATTTTTTTCGTTGCTATTTGAGTTTTTGTTAAATTTGGACCTGATAGATGGCGCTGTTTCCAAGATATAAAGGTTTTTCTGTTTCTTAGTAACGAAGCATCTTAGGAACTTCAGTTTTTAACCATACGTTTGTTTCGTTGCTATTTGGGTTTTTGTGAAATTTGGACGCGATAGGTGGCGCTGTTTTCAAGATAGTAGGTGGTAGTACCGCTATTTTTGACATTTATTTAGTTTCATTACAGCACGCGCAAGAATACATCGTAGGACGCAAAATTACAAATAAAATTTATAAAGATATAAAGATGAAATGTTGATTTGTATGTAGGAAGTAATCTTCGAAACTACTGGACGGATTTCAAAAAACTCTCACCAGTATTTAGAATGGACTTTCACGGTCGACGAAAAAATGGCCGAGCGGATGCGTGGACTGTGTGCTGGCACTGTTCGCCGTGCTGCTTTCTGTGCTCGGTTTTTACGTACTATGGCTGCCCATAGAAAAGTATAAGACTATGTGCTTAGTGCGTATTACTCTATGGTTATAAGTTATAGTACAGCCCCCATCACGCGATGGTAAGAGAAAGACGTGGGTTCATGTCTGCGGGTAGCAAAGCGCCCGGGAACTTTTAGTTGAGTAATAAAAGTGAACTCTCCGGATTTCAATTTGAATAAAATTCTTGCTTGGATTTATTTTAGTTTTATTAGAAAAATAAATAAACAATGATGTCTTTTTTTTGACAAACAAACAATAAATAATAAACTATTATTAAACTTTAGCTTTTTCGATTTATATAAATAAAGGCTACAACTAGCGCAATACAGCGGGATCGAACAGACAGAATTACGAATATGAAATAAAGTAACAAAACAATGAAGGTTGACCATAATATAATATTTGGCGCGACAGACCACCATTGCGGACTAAGGCCTGACTTCTCGCAACCATATGTGTTGAGCATGTATATTTTTGGACACAAATGGGGGGGACCTACAATTTAATGCCGGATCCCAACGACGACTTGAGAAGCTTTCCGCGAAAAGTTATTACTCTCGGACGTTTGTCAGACTTTCGCGAGAGTTGGAGCACCGTGAAAAATACTGTTGGTGTTACTGGGATTCGAACCACGAACCTCCTGCTCAGAAGTCCATGCTCTTATCCACTTAGCCACGGCGCCCACTTGACCATAATGACTTATATATTTAGCCGCCAAGTGAGGATCATCGCGATCAATTGTATTTGAATCAAACATACGACTAATTTCGCACTTAAAGCTGTCGAGCAATCGGTGTCAATTGTCATTCAACATCGGGTACTGTGTGATTATATTTGAATGGTGTTCGTTTTGCTTGGATAGAATTTATGAAAGAACTAACTATCAAACAGGTTACTGTATTGCACTTTTTTTTGATATTTATAATCAATATATCATTATTAATATACTCCTATTAATATACTCTTGCTTGAATAATGCTACTAAATTATCCAGGCTTACTTTGAAATTCAGTCGTCGATTATAAACGAAATTGTGCTGTGTGATGAGGGCTAGGGCTACATAGCCTACATGCTGTACAAGTTTTGACCGACGGTTCCGAGTTAAACGCTGGAGTAGCGTCTGTAGTCTTTTGTGATAGACAGAATGTGAGCGCTTAACATGTAGCCTATCAACCCAAGTATGGCAAAAACTAGACTTTTGGACTGCAATGACGAGAGTTAAAAAGGTTCGTAGGTATAGTAACATGACACTGCCTTTTTGAAGAACTTGCGAGAATCTTGGGTCTGGAATCTAAGGACGTCTATAAAAGCTGTAAGAACATTTAGGAGGAGACTTTAGTTCATATTTTCTCTGCCTTTGGCCAACATGTGCACACAATTACGCAAATTAAGATATAGGACAAGTTTTGTTACGCTTTACGTATCTATGTATTTTTTATATACACCTGCAAACGGTTGTGATCAAAACCGATCGGACGACACAAACAAACCATCCAGCCACTCAGTACAAAGAAAGATGAAAAATCAGCAACCTGAGTGAATTACGGATATTGCCAATTTGGCACCAGTTTCAGTCAGGTCACATAAAGGCAGATAATTTTTCGTTTAAATCTTTTATTATTCAACGCACCAAAAGAACAACAACAAAACGAAATTTTTAATTAAACTTCATATTCCGTATATCATTTATTTAGAATACAACTCCGCTAAAGTTAATATGCCAATTCATGTTGGCTGATAATCAATTTCGTTATTAAAACACTTCGTTGTGGTGTGCGGGATGGTTCGGTCCGGGAAAACTAGTTGTGAGCGACACTGGCATAGCCAGACTCTACTTGAACAGCACTTTCTTCTTTAACGGACGTTCCATATTGGCCGTCTGCATTAAATAATCGGACTGCTCGTGCGGCGGTGGCGGCAGTAGGGGCGGTAGGGGCGGTAGGCGCTGTTGGCGCGGTAGGGGCGGTAGGGGCGGTAGGAGCGGTAGGAGCGGTAGGAGCGGTAGGAGCGGTAGGAGCGGTAGGGGCGGTAGGGGCGGTAGCGGCGCGAGTGAATCTGCAATTGACGGAGACGACAGCGACGGCTACTAGTACCAGGAGTGTTGTGATGATGATTTTCATGGTGGACCGAAGTGGTTGACTAAAAATGAACTAACTGGCTGGGAAATATTTTATTAAAGCTTTTATACGAGTTTCTGGCATATTTTAGTCGATGTGATTAACCTAATTTTGAACGCAACTTGAACTTGATTGCGTCATTGCATTGTATAGAAAAACAAATTAATCTAATCTCCAAAAACAGAAGATGTTGTTGTTTTTGAAGCTTGTAGTTTTGAGATTCTTATCATACTTGACGTGTCTGTAAAATGGTTGTCTCACCGTTGCTTATTTTTGTTGAATACTTACGTGCTTTTGGCTGATATTTCGAGCGTGTTACCTAATTAAAAGAACACCAAGTTTGTGTGCTTTCACCTGTATCTACTTCTTTTCGCTATCGTAGATAAAGTAGATAAGACGCTATCGATGCTCAAGACAAAATACAAGTGCCGCCAGTTCCGAAACCTCAAAATGTAGCCTGATTGCCCACATCTAGGTATAATGGCATTACTTATCTACAACAGAAAGCAGCGCAGTACACAGCACACAGTCATTATGATGCCGCTATACGAGTCTGGCGTGATATCTAAAACATTTATATGTGATCCCCCCGAATAAACAGACATACCGACATACTTACGGGCATGTGAATTCTGACCCCCCCCCCAATCACAATCAGTGACCCCTTCATCAATCACACACACAGAATACCATATAATCGACAGCGAAAAAAAACGTGTTCGAATCGTGAGATAAGATCGCGAGTTCATACATAAACCCAATAAACCCCCTAAGTATAGGCATGGGTGTGATTTGGCCGAACTCGTTTTCAACGCTTTACCCATTAACATTTTAATATCCATAACAGCTCGAAAGACGAAAAGGTAAAAGTAGCTTCCGAAATACTTTTGAATTTATATGAAAGCCAGAGGTTATGGTTTTTGATTCGTCATCATCATATTTTGTGTACCATATATCTATATATGGATCGAAGCAGGATCTTCTTCGCTCATGTGATCTAGGTGTGCTAACAACAGAGCCTACTTCGTGCCTTAATATCGTTACAATTTCGGTAGCACTCGTATATCTATCTATATATATCATCTATATATCATAATAGAGTCTGCAATCCTCGCATAACGGAATCAACAATAAACCGATAGACTATCCCCTCAAACGCGGCTAGGAGGTCAGAATGCGTTTTCTAAGCACCCAAGTCTCGGATCCAGATGTAAGTATATATTACCATTGTTTATACACCAGCAGCTTGGATGTTATGGTTCTATGCCTGAACGACTAAGGTAGTTTTTGTTAACACTAAGCAACCGTGCGCATATTTCTGATTTCATTCTGTAATAGGTTGCTACAGTTGACCCGAGATAGTTTAAGAACTGCACTACTTCAAATTCGTGCACTACTATTTTAATTGTTGCATTGTTCTCATTTATGTGCATCCCCAGATGTTTTGCCGCCCGCCCATCTAGATGAAATCTTCTTATTCAGCACTTGGGTTTCTAACAGGACAGGAAAATATGATAGATCCAACTGCTGCTTAGAGATGACTATGCATTTAGATTCGTTAGCATTTAGCATTAGACCATTACGATTCGACCATAGCGCTATTAAGCCCAGCGGACAACTTAGAACGAGCTGAGTATCATCAGCGTACATATGAAGTGAACTGTGCCTTACAATAGATGGGACTTCATTTACAAACATGGAAAATAATAATGGTCCTAAAATGGATCCCTGAGGAACTCCACTGGTTGTAGGGAGAAAGTCTGACAGGAACTTATTAATTTCGACTGCCTGAAATCTGTTCGTCAGATATGAAGATATCAAATTCACAGCGCTAAGTTCGAAATTGTATTGTCGAGATAGCTTCTGGCATAGAGTTGAGTGGTCGACAGTATCAAACGCTTTAGAAAAATCTAGTAGTACGAGGAATGAGACTTTTTCCTTTTCTAGATCATGACGTATGTCATCTGATATGTCTATTACGGCTGTTATGCAGCTAACATGAAGCAGATGGAGCCAATGTTTGCGACGACACAAATTTATGGTTGAGATCATTGAGATCAATTCCTTCGAGATGCACATGGCTCTGTGTTGGGCCCCATATTATTATTGATTTAGATTGATTCATTATTTGACAAATGCCACACAGCGATTCCAGATGATATTGCTTTCACTTTCAACGATTACACGCACGAATGAAGATCTAATTTAATTAAGACAGTCGTTCGCACATAACAAACTGTAAATAGGTGAAAAAACTAAACCAATGATCTTTAAGTTATCCGGAAATGTAGTAGCTGATTATGATGTTATTTTTCACACACACAACTGCATAAAGTCTTGCTTACCTCTACATACTTGTGGTAAGAATAACTGTATAGCGAGTAATTTATTCTCGAATAAATCTCTCTCAAAATCGAGTTATTTAAATATCTTGAGGTTACTCTTATTACCACAAGCAAATCGTTCGCATCATATATGGCAAAAGTCGCCTTAACTTCACTTAGCCTATTTTTTGCGAACTTAAAGCATTCTACCACTTCTGCACTTAATTACATTTGAAGTCCTTAGAGAATGCTTTATACTTATGGGTAATATTGTTACCAGATACTCAAGCGTTTATAACTTGCGTGTCAATGATAAGTCATTTGTAAGTATCCCTTTCGCACATAGAACTCATTTCTTGCATTTTTACTTAATCACTTCACTAACATATTTTAATAAACAACCGTACCGTATCAGAACAACTTACAACATTAAATGATGGTTAAAAGATGGCTATTCTCAATTGATCTTGACACTATTGAATCGTTACTATGAGTTCCTGCTTAATATTTTTCTGTGCTTTGGAATGTTAAGTTTTTTACCACAATCTATTGTGTTATATACTGTTCTATCATGTACTCTTTCTTTCTTTCTTTCGCCTTTTTAATTGAATTGAATTTTTTCACTAAAACTCGGGTGCATCCTGTACCAAATCAGTGCAGCCAACAGTTGGTCACATATCGGTAAGCAGAAAAAAAAACACAAAACTGGTAAGTGGCAGTATGGTATGGCATCAAGGCAAGAAAAAGAAATAAAATCTCACCACACACAGAAATGCTGCGCATCTACGCTTCATTCGAGACTCGCTCTACTCGACTCAAGCCCTGCATCTTAACGCATCATCCAAGATACGAGATACGTTGACACACGCAACGCAATTCTACGAAACATCCAAGATTTGCTCTGCTTGACTCACGCTGTCAGTTCTGCGCATCATCCGAATTACGATCTTGTCGCCACGCAACGTCTAGCACAACGTATCATCGAATTTCTCTGAACAAGCAATCGGACTCACGCCTCTACGCTTCATCTGATATACGCTCTGCTCGACTCAAGACCCGCATATCTACACATCATCCGATACATGATTTGCCCGACACAAGCGCCGAAATTTCTACGCATATTCGAGATACGCTCTGCTCAACTGACGCCCTGCATCTCTACGCTTCATTGGACTTCGCATCTCTGTGCCTTATCCAAGATAAGCTTTGCTCTAAGCACGCACCACAATTTCTGCGCTTCATCTGAAATACGCTTCACTTGACTAACGCCCCACATATCTACGCTTCATCCAAAAAACGCTCTGGTTGACTCAAGCTTCGCATTTCTAATAATAATATTCGGCGCGACAGACCATTGCGGTCCAAGGGCTTGCTTCTCGCAACCATTTGTGTTGAGCATGTATATTTTTGCACACAAATAGAGGGGACCTACAATTTAATGCCGGATCCGAATGGCGAATTGAGAAACATTCCGTGACAATACTCTCGGAACGTTTGTCACCCATTCGCGAGAGGTGGGACACCGTGAAAAAAACTTTTTTGGTGTTACTGGGATTCGAGCCACGAACCCCCTGCTCAGACTGAGCTCCACTGAGAAACGGCGCCCACACATTCGCATCTCTAACCATTATCCGAAATACGACTTGCTCGACATACTCCGCGCAATTTCTAGGCATTATTCGAGAAACGCTCTTCTCGACTCAATCTTCGCAACTCTATCCAACATCCTACGCATCGTGTCGCCACCCAACATGTAGAAGAACGCGTTATCTAAAATACGCTCAGCTTAAAATGCGCATCGATTGACCTATGCAGTAAGATCTTAATTGTAAGTTAAATTACAACAAAAAGACCAACAAACTGAACTGAAAATTCAGGATAAGTATTGCCCCCTAAAATAACTGCATCGCGAAATGTACTTCATCGCTTTAAATTTCCTGAAATTCGGAGCATTTGTGCAATAGCCTTGCGTCATATCCACTTCCATATCAGTTGGCACTCACATTTTAGAATCTGAGATCGGTTCCGCACACTGCCATACAATTTATATCCATCGACAAATGCTGGTTTACTGTTTGCGTACACTGCTTGCATGCAAGTTGGGTATTATTTGTACATTAATGTAAAAACACCTCTATAAGTTTTATAGAGTCGTTCCAATGCTCAATCGATCGAACTAACTCGTGAAAGGCCGTCTTCAGCGACCTAGACAATTATATGTAATTTGTTGGATGTTTAAATATTGCAAGTACAACCAATTAAAACTTTTAGCACTTATAACATAAAACAAACTCTTTTATTTCTCCCATCTGATGATGATATTATATTTTTATATTTAAAAAAAAAAAACACATTTGGAGTAATTTTATTTCCACTAACAAAGTTGTCTTCTATTCACGGAATCTTCCACCATGTCTACCACGTCCACCACGTCTGCCATGTCCTCGTCCACGAGCAGCAGCACTTGCAGCACTTGCAGCTGCAGACGATCCACCACCGGCTGCGGCAGCAGCTGCAGCTGCTGCGGATGACGAACTTCCTCTTCTATTACCCAATTGCGGTAATGCCGCAGCGGTAACAATCAACAATAGCAATACGAACAGTATTTTCATTGTGAAGCACTTAACGTTTACAGATAGAAATCAGTAAAAACTGTTAATGTTCCTTGTGTACAATAAGCCTTTTATAGAGTTTCTAAATTTATTACCGTCTTACAGTCGCAAATTCCCAATTACAATATAAGCCGGTTATACGTTAATTCCCAAAAAACAAAAGCAAATCGCTATAAGCAAATGTAAGCTTTATAGGTGTTGTACCAACAATTAAATGCAGCACTTAATTTTGTTTGTTCTTAAAGTGCAATTAAACAGAGGCTACGCTTGATTAACATGACATTTGAATAATGTCTAAAACCTCAGTTATAAACCTTTCTGAGGCTACTTGTTTTAAAAGAAGAAAACAACAAAATATTCTTAATTTACAATAACACCCAAGCAACAGGAATTCCCCTTCTTAATTTGACTCAAAACTGAGAAGTCATTCCCCGAAACTGGCGGTTTTTTCCGTCTGACGAAAGAAATTTTAAGTTTTTTCCATTAAGTAATTAATTTCGATGAATTTATGGTTTTGTCCATCACAAGCTATGCTATTAGCAAGTGAGATATTCGCGAGTACATGAATTCTGTTTAATTATTTTATTAATACAACTAAAATAACAAAAGCACACAACAATTCGGTGAAAAATAATACATAATAGAGTACTTAGAATCCTGGATATACGATTTTCTTTCACGATATCTGAGATGTTATTTGAATGCTACAAGACATTCATTGGACCAATACTCGTACGTGTGTCCAATATAGAGAAACATCAATTCCAAAAAACTTCGTGCCTTTGAGACGAACTGTCATAGAGCGTGTATGAATATATATAAAAGCGAACATAGATATTATATATGAAACAAAAAACTTTTTGAGGCTTTCGGAGTGTCAAGAATTGACAATGTCGTTCATTATATTAATAGAAACCATATCGATGATAGCGGTCAGCCATCAGCAGAGTATAGGGTGAATAACACAGAATGCTTCAGAAATGCATGTGGCCGCAACTATCTCTGACTGGTGGAAGTGCGATCAAAACTACACATGGTGGCCGGTGGTAATTTTCCTACAGAACAGGAAAAGCGAAATAATCGGACTAGTCCCTTCCAAGAAAGGTTGGTAACCTCGCCCGTAAAAAAACCATATTACAGAGACCAAATCAACCACTGACGAACGACAACGACCACGGCAACGAAAACAGCTAAATGATTTAAGAATATTCTCATGGAACGTACGGTCACTGTATTGAGCTTGCGGACATAACTGCTGTTCAGGGGATGCGGTGGACGGGGAATGGCATCTTACAAAATTCAGAATAAGACATATATTTCAGCTGTCATGCAAGACATCATGTGCTCGGGGTGGGGTTTCTAGTCAGCTAAAGAATGAAACCCACCGTTATCGGCTTTAAAGTAGTAAATGAACGGCTATGCACTCTTTGCATTTGGGGCAAATTTGAACACACACACGTACAGAGGATTCCCTAGATGATGAAAAAGAAGAATTATTTGAATCAGTCGAATGGGAACTCCATGCGTAGCCTCAGTATGATGGGGGATATGAATGCTAAAATAAGTAGGGATCCAGTATTCAGGCAGTACACTGACACCCATACCATACACGAGAACACTAATGACAATAGACAACGAGTCGGCAAGCAATAATTTGGTCGTTGCGAGTACAAGGTTTGCGCGTAAAAATATTCACAATGCCTCCTGGGTATCTCCTGATGGATCCACTCGTAACTAGATAGACCACCGCCACAACCAAAACCTGATGACGGTACGAACGTACCGAGGTGTCAACGTCGACTCGGACCAATATCTTTTTGGTGTAGTGCTCCGTGCGCGGATTGCATCATCAAGAAAGACAGTATCCGCAAATCAGATTCGAGTAAATCGACTGCCCTTCGCAACGAATAGGCCAGAAACAACTACGGTCAAGCGTGATGACTCGCCCTAAATGCAGGGAGAGTAAGTTTGGGGCTGATATGCCGGGCGTAAAAGAGAAATGGACACACCTTAAGAATACTGTCATTAGTACTGCTGACTCCATCTTAGGCAGTAGTCGTAGAGATCGGAACGATTGGTTCGATGACGAATGTAAGCTGGCGGATGAACGTAATAATGTTGCGTACCGGGTGGTCAAATTACTCACATTGTCTCATAAATTTATGAGTATCTTCGTTGTTTGTTGATTGGAGCTTAGTTTTTGTCAGTAGGAGTAAAGTTAAATTTAGTGAAATTCCTTATTCCTAGTTCCATTATGTATGGCTGTGACCCCTTGACCACTTCCCCATAGCTGTGACTTACCATCACTATTCATCTAAGCGCTGGCGGATGAACGTAATAATGTTGCGTACCGGGTGGTCAAATTACTCACATTGTCTCATAAATTTATGAGTATCTTCGTTGTTTGTTGATTGGAGCTTAGTTTTTGTCAGTAGGAGTAAAGTTAAATTTAGTGAAATTCCTTATTCCTAGTTCCATTATTTATGGCTGTGACCCCTTGACCACTTCCCCATAGCTGTGACTTACCATCACTATTCATCTAAGCGCTGGGCCACTGGACGTATCGAAACCATATTCACACCATAAGTTTGTTTGATGTTCTGATGTGTTCGTCTTTTTTAAATTCCGGTAGGTAGCGCTAGAAAGGCGATTTTTACGAAAATGTGGTTTGAACTGTGTGTGCACATATTTGTAAATTCATCACGTCTAAACCACTTCATATATTGAAGCCATATTCACATTGTATGGTTCGACTGGTGCTCATAAAGGCTTACCTCTTTTTTGACGCACGGTAGATGGTGCTGAAGTCGAGATATTTTTGATAATGTGATTACGCATAAATATATGTAACCTCATCACGCCTAAACCACTGGATGTAGCGAAGCTATATTCACATCATATGATCGGTTGATGATCAGATTTTTTTATGTTTTATACGCGGTAGATGGCGTAGGAGTCGAGATGTCACCAGAGATAAAGGACGTCATCATGCCTAACCACATGACGTATGAAATCTATACTGCACCATGTGTGTGTTTACTGTTCTTTTTCTGACTCGGTAGGTGGCGCTGGAATAGAGAACAACATATGTGTTAACATATCACGCCTAAACCACTTGACATATTGAAGCCAAATTTACAACAATATGTCGTCGACCCGGTAGGTTGGAGCCGAGATATTTTTGAAAATGTGTATTTCTAATGTATAAAAACGTTTTTCAAAAGCTTTATTTACACCACATGTTCATTTGGTACCTTAATAAGTTTATGTTTCTTTCTGGACCCGGAAAGTGGTGCTGGAATAGAGATATTCACGAAAACGTTGCTAGTTTGGATATAAGTTGTTTTATTTCACACAATAAGCAAAGTGTCAGTTTTGTCGTATTTCTTGATTATAGGCTGTAGTACACTACACTTAAAATGTAAAATGTTAATATCAGTCACCGTGGCGGTAAGAGGAAGGCGGGTAAAAGGTTTAAGGAAAGCGAAGCACGCGGAAACAGATAGTTTTATTTATATGGATTACTCAATCTCCAATATTTCTTTCAACGTTTGCTTTAATCTATTCTTTTCTTATTCTGTTTATTTTACAATATTTATAATTTCGTTTTTTTCTTAATTATAAATATATTACATTATTTTTTTTTTTTCATTTTTTATTTGTTTATGTCATTATCTATTATACTAGTTTGTTACTTAGTTCTTAGTCTAACAACTATGCAAAACAAAAGAACGTTGTTTCTCAAATGTATATAGAAAGATGTTTGAATTGAATGAATTGAAATAAATAAAATTAAATAAGACAGTCGATATTCTCTCTTTACCAATTTATTGATACAATTGATTTGAAGACTTAAACGTAATTCCATCTTTTATATTATTTTGCGTTTGTCTTTACCGCTTAGCTATATATTCCACTTTGCGTGAATTATAAATGCGTTAATTTCATGCCACATAAAATGTTAAAGAAAACAGCTGATTTATGTGTACAATAATATGATTTAACGTAATTAACATTTGAATACGTTACCCCTTCAACAGTAGATGTGCTCAACAAATTCGAGCCTAAGTGACCTTGTCAAAAAAGATCTAAGAGATTTGTTCACGCAAATTCAATATCAGCATTATCTAACCGCAAACTGGCGCGTAATTGTAATTTATTTAGTCGCTGCATGTTGAATTATGCAAATTAAATTAAATCTATCTTTCAAATTATTAACTGTCATAATAAATTTAGTATATGATGCAACTTTCACAAAAAAGTTTATTGAGTAATAATAAAGGGTGTTTTTTTGGGAGGTTTGTTTTTCCGATAGATGTCGTTTTATTTTATGACAGTTGTTTTGACAGCTCAAAGTGGCATTTCTACTCAGTATTGTTTGGCAAATCATTATGAAAAAAAAAAAAAAAAAAAAAAAAAAAAATGACATTTGTGAAAAATAGTCGTGGTAGCCATATGCCAGAAATTGTGTTTAAATGTTAAATGCCAAAAAATTATCTACCAAATAAAAAAGGTGTTTTTTTAAGAGGTTGCCGATTTCTTTTTTGAATAAAACACATATAAAATTATGAAATGACCAAACTTTTTTTTTATTTGGTAGATTTTTTGGCATTTAACATTTAAACACAATTTCTGGCATATGGCTACCACGACTATTTTTCACAAATGTCATTTTTTTTTTTTTTTTTTTTTTTTTTTTCCATAATGATTTGCCAAACAATACTGAGTAGAAATGCCACTTTGAGCTGTCAAAACAACTGTCATAAAATAAAACGACATCTATCGGAAAAACAAACCTCCCAAAAAAACACCCTTTAATAGTGAACTTTCTGGATTTCAATTTGAACAAAAATCTTGCTTCGATTTATTAACTTGTTCACTTGAGTTTAAGTTTTAACAGAATAATAAATAAACAATGATGCAGTACACAGCGTGTTTTTGGCAAACAAACAATAAATATTAAACGAGTATTAAACTGAAACTTTTTTGATGCTAATTTAATGCCCAATACAGCAGCATCGGACAGAGAGAATTCCGAATCTCAAATAAACTAACAAAACAATGCAGGTTGGCCATAACGACTTACGTATTAAGCCAAGTGAAGATTTTCGCGATCAGTTGTATTTGAGTTCAACATAATTTCCCACTTAAAACTGACGAGCAATCGGTGTCAATTGTCATCCACCATCAGGTACTGTGTGGTTATAAGCAAAAGGTGTTCGTTTTGCTTGGATAGAACTTACTAAAGCATTAACTATCAAACAGGTTAAAATATTTCACTTAGTTTTGATATTTATAATCAATATGCACTGGCAAATTATTATTAATATACTGTTGCTTGAATAATGCTACCGAATTATCGAAATTTACTTTGAAATTCATTCGTCGATTCGCGCAACTTATAAACGAAATTGTAATGAGGCTTCTTTTTTAGCTAAATGGCTTTGTGAATAACCAAAATTGTCGCATAGGTAGTGAAATTAATCCTGAAGATGTTGTACAGACTTCAGAAAAATGTTGCGGTCTACATGCTGATTATTATCCGATCTTATTTCTTCAAAAATGGGTCCGGAGCTCGAGTTACAGTCAATAGAAATCGTTAACGCACCATGATCAATGATTTTTCGTTTAAAAATAATGATAACATTGATCCGGACTAGATGTCGTTTCACCAGGATGGCGTTACATAACATACGTCGACGGCAACCATCGACTTATTGTAATCAAAATTTGGCGATAAGTTGGGTTCGAGAATTGGACCTGTCAATTGGCCTTCAAAGTCTTGCGATTTAAAACCTCTCGAGTATTTTCTGTGGAACCACGTGAAGTCACTGTCTTATGCCGATAAACAAGCAACAATTGGCCAACATTGTTTGTGTTTTTTGTGACATAAGGCCAGCAGTGCTCGGAAACGTGGCCCAAAATGTGCTTCATCAAGAAAAGCTGCAGTTGTTATATGCAAGAAATTACATATAAATGCCATGTATTAATTAAAAAAATCGATAAAATTAAAAAATTTCTGTTACTTTTTAAAATTTCTATTTGGCTTAAAAAAAAAAACACCCGTAAGCTATAACTCATACTCATACTTTCTATATTCGCGCTAAAGTCTAAGAGGCATTAGTTGGATGCTGTCATAATCTGCAAACTGTAAGGAGAAGTTTGTAGTCAAAATGTTTACAAGTCCTAGCACAAACGTTCAAGGAATAAATGAATTAGTAGCATGAGTGTGTTCTTTCTATATTGAGGATGCCTTTTAATAATGTGAGGACAGAGCCAAATAGAGGAGATTGCCTCTCTTGGGTAATCATTGTTGTCCATTATATCAAAACGAATTCATTCTCTCGCTAACGATAGTACTCTCAGCTTATCAAGTCAAACTCAAACAACGACGTATCTTAAGCACGTGAAATCCTGACCTGGACAATGCCATTATCCATGAATGGCACTAGCATCGAGGAAACTGAAAAACTCGCCATGTTCGGTATATGCGTTAACAACAGGCTTCGTGCAAATGCCCACATAGTCACAGTCGCCCTCTTATCTGGCTACTATCTACAAGGCTTTTATTCGCCATAAACTTGACTCTAATTGTCATATCTGGACTGGTGCTCCCGACCGGTGACGTTAACATGGCGAAATGAATAGATTTTCTTGAATACCGCAAGAACGTTTCCTCTTTGTCACTTTTTTATATGTTCTCCCATCAGCGGTGCTCAAGAGAAATAGCCAGTTGCATGCCGCCTCTCCTTAAATTCAATACTCATGGCGCTCTAAATCTAAATGAAGTCCATCTTCGGACGTACAGTTATGTTAAGAGATTCGTTCTTCAGCCGACCACGTATGTAGAATGCTTTGCCAAGCGAACTTTTGAACGTCGATATAGGTTGGGTCCGTGTTCAATCAGACGTCTTGAGGTACTTCAGAGCGGATGACTTCTTTAGACATGGTAGACTCTCCAGTTGCTACCGGAAAGAGCAAATTTTGGGACGCGATTAACCCAGAACTGCGGAAAGATATAGAAAATTGATAAATAAAAGCTTCACATGTAGCATACTAAGGCAAGCATGACCAAAATTGGACAAAATTGCCTGAAATGACGACAGTTAAGAACGCTCGTATGTATACTATAAGGACACTGCCTATTTGGGAAACTTGCAAGAAGGCTGGATATGGAATCTAATGACTTCTATAAAATCTGTAAGAATATTAAGGAAGAGACTTTAGTTTACTTTCTCTGCACTTGCCCGGCATGAGCCGGCTCAAACCCTTGAACAAATCACTAGACCATCGGATCTCGAAAACAGCAAAGTGCGAGATGTTTTACGATACATGAAAGCTCTGAATGGGTTAAGAGGTGGGAAAGAAGTATGATCTTGTAGTATAGCAACGGACTATGTGTGCTGAAACAGCCACTGAAACCTAACATAACTTTACATATGATTTGTGCGCCAAGCAAACAGTTACTCCACCAATTTGTGATTGGTAATTCGAAAAAAATAAAAACGGTCGAACGGTCATATTTGATTAATGCAATTACGCAAATTAAGATATAGGACAAGTTTTGTTACGCTTTACGTATCTATGTATTTATTATACGTACCTACCTGCAACGAGTTGTGATCAAACTTGATCGGGCGACACGAATAAACCAACCAGCCAGCCAGCCAGTACAAAAGAAAGATGAAAAATCAGCAATCTGAGTGAAATTATACGTATTGCCAATTCGGCACCAGTTTCAGTCAGGTCACATACAGGCGCGGATAATTTTTTGTTTGAATCTTTTATTATTCAAAGCAAAAAAAAACAACAACAACAACATCAAAACAAACTTTTTAATTAAACCTCATATTCCATACATTATTTATTTATCATACAATTCCTCTAAAGTTAATATGCAAATTCGTGTTGGCTGATAATCAATTTCGTTATTAAGACGCTTCGTTGAGGTGTGCGGTGTGGTTCGGTCGGGATAAACTAGTTGTGAGTGACACTGGCATAGCCAGACGCTACTTGAACAGCACCTTCTGCTTTAACGGACGTTCCATATTGGCCGTCGGCATTGAATGATCGGGCTTCTGGTGTGGCGGCGGCGTCGGCGGCCGGAGCGATCTTGCTACTGGTGGACTCATCGCAATTGACAGAGACGGCGGCGACGGCAACTAGTACAAGGAGTGTTGTGATGATGATTTTCATGGTGGACCGAAGTGGCTGACTAAAAATGAACTAACTGGCTTGGAAATATTTCATCAAAGCTTTTATACGAGTTTCCAGCATGTTTTAGTCGATGCGATTAACCTGATTTTGAATGCAACTTGAACTTGACTTATGCGAGATGGCATGACATATAAACAATTAATCCAATATCCATAGAAAGAAGTTGTTGTTGTGGTTTTTAAAACGTGGAAGTTATGTGGTTCAGATAAGTGCCGTTAGTTACTTCTCTGTTGGCAGAAGGGGAACAGAGATCATTATTTACCACATGAGTACCCTCCGAATCATAATTAAAGAGTCTGTAAAATGGCTTTTTTTGACTTGCGAAGCGGTTATGACTACTACTTGGAGCATGCTGCGTAATGAAAGGAATTATAGATATAATTCAATGCATTAGCGAAACACAACCATTACGCCAAATTCAATATCAACAATGGAGTACACCAAGGTTGTGTGTTTTCACCTGCACTCTTTTTTGCTATCGTAGATACAGTGATAATTCCGACGACTATCGATGCTCAATACAGAATAGAAATGACACCAGATTCGAAAGCTCAGAACTTATGCCTGATTGCTTAAATATTTAACGACATTAGCTATCTGCAACGCACGAAAAGTCAAAAAGATGGTCAACATGAGGAGGGCGACAAATATTGTGATAGTTTTAAGTTGTTACCCAGGATTTGACATCAAGAAGACTTCAAATCTTACTATGTAGGTATTTATTGAAAAGAATGGCAACACCAGAATATAAGATATTTGTTGTCACCATTTTGGAAGGCAATAAAAGAATGTATAATATTAGTTATGATTGTATCGAATTAAATAAATTACGGACGGTGGTTCACTTCTCTTTGGCCTTTTCAAATCTTTACCCATTAACATTGTAACATCCCCAACAGCTCGAAAGACGAAAAGGTAAAAATGTCATTCCAACTGTGGCTAAGAGTTCAGACTGTTTTTTCTACGCATCCAAGTCTCGGCTCCCTATATATAAGTGCTGGTATGACCATTATCTTATATAGCAAAAGCTTGAATGTTATTGTTAATCTACTGAATTTTAAGAGTTTCGACAGACTAAAGTAGGCTTTGTTGGATTTAAGTAAAGGTGAGTGTATTTCTGATTCAATGCTGTTATCGGCTGCTACTTAATAATCGCGCTACACTATTTTAATTGAGTGACCAATGTTGGATCTTTTGTTCGTAGACATGGTCTCCAAGTAATTTGTTTTGCTCTCATTAATTTGCAGATCTAGATTTCGTGCCGCCCATACAATCTGGATGTACAGTACAGCTCTTGGGTTTCTTTCAACGATGTCAATATTATCTACGTAAACCGGTATCTGAAGATCTCGCGATTACGTCAGAGTCTCGGAAATCAGTTTCTCCAACGACAGGTCGGAGCCATTTATAGATCCTAATTGGGATATCCCGATATTTTTACTTTGCTTATAACAATGATCATGGTCAACCCAGATAGTCGTGCCAGTTTATTGAGGATGCCAAATTCTCTCAGCGATTTATAAAGTTCTACCTATAGTTCTATTCTATAGGCCTATGAAAAAGATGTTGTAGCGACTTTTGTAACTCTAGCCAATTTTCACCTATGTTATGATGAAAATCTAATCAGTTATTGATTTGTCTGAGATGCACTGGCACTGGCAGGGGTTAATGATGATATTCGCATATAGGGCCCTAAAAAATAGAGGAGAAAATCTTATATGCGGTACTTTACAACGTTATACTACGATAAATCCTCCACATTGTGATATCTTCCTTCTTATCTATGCCTCTTCGCCAGTCTTCTGGCGTCGCTTTTTCCTCCTTTACTTGCACTATTAGTTTTTGAATTGCATGGTGTAGTGCGGTACCTCCAAATTTGATCGATCCACGAGGCTACCATCTGATCACGGGTCCTTATTATTCTTATTTCTTTTTTCGATGCATCCCCAAATCAATTGTGAGAAAACCTTACAAACTTTACAAGCCAGATGCATCCCGCACATTCTCCAACCCATCCGCAATACCCGTGCCACAACTCAAGCACACGGGTCTACCATTAGTCCTATCTTGGGAAGTACTAACCAATTCAGAGGTTCCTTCTGAATTGGTTTCTAAAATACCCAGTGGTGCCACCACACCACCCCATCACACTGTCCCCACAACACTACCACCGACCAACTGACCACCAAGACCCTCCATGACCCACTCCAAAACCCATCTAGAGATACACCAAACCAACTCCCTTCAATATATATTACCTCCATCTATCAAATGCACGGTCTTCAAGTCAATCTCAAAAACCCTACCCAGCCACCCACCATGTCAACCCCATCAATCATCACACTAATACCCTACAAACATCTACTCCAAACGTCCCCACCACGGCCCAATGTTTCACTTATATGTGACTAATGGTTTTTGATGTAATCGCGAACAGACAAACGGACATACAGATAAAGGTTAATTTATATATGTTAAGATTAGAATACAAATATTAAAAGCTAAATTATCTCAATGTCTCTTCTTTAAATCGACGGAATGAGTTTCAAAAACAAGTAAGAAGATAAACCCCTCCATTTTCTCTTTATTCTGCTCAATTGGCCAATACATTAATTTCAGTTATATCGAAATTTATGATAGTGTTTTTCTTTAGTTCAAGTGCTACGAGTATCTTCAAAAAAGTCAAGAGAAACCCATCTATAATTGTAATAAGTATTAATCACTTATATTCAGCAGAAAAAAGGACATATCCAGCCAAAGACATTGTCGTTACAATAATGAATGGCGCTCATATTCCTTTCGAAGATTACCAATCATCCATTGATCAGTATCAAGTATTTTCTCTGCTTCGCTTTTCAACCACTAATCCAAAGACATAATTGTTTTAGTGATCAGCAAAATCCCATTACACAACGATTGTACAAAATTCATTGGCGCCTTCGCCCACAAACGAACCAAGCGCCCATAATGAACTGGAGGCGCAGGATACTCGGGTTTGCTCAGCTACAGTCAGAAATTATTTTCTTATCGGAGATAGTCCTAATGTGCTGAAGGATATTTTCAATATTTGCCCCCTTCTCACGGAGTAGTTTCATTAAATTCAATTGAGTTGGATTCTTGTCCGAAAAGTGCTTGTGGAGCTGTCGCCTGCCAACTGCTAACAATGAAAATGATTTCTGGATCTTTGCTGGCGTTCGGTGATCCTTAGCATTCATTCACGTTCAGATATTAAAAGTAATTTCCAACCATGAAAGTTCATAAATCGACTTTGCTGTCGACACCACATGTCAGTTGATGGTTTGTCTGCTCTCCCAATTCCACTGATATCAGGGACATTTCGGAAATGCCCAACGTGTTGTTATCCTTGCAAACCAGCGTACACACAATGGTCATATACAGAACGGCTATTGTGAACGTATGCCCAGGCAGCCGACCGATTGACAATAGTATTCAAGTAGGAGAATTTTTCCCCACATGCCTTGATGGCTATAGCACCGGGAAGTTCCATTGTTGTAGCCAAACAAGCGCCAAACAGACAATGAATAGTAGATTTGCCCTTGGGTCCTTTTGCGGACTGTCAGCGAAATTCAATTAGGAAAACGGACTTTTATCGGGACAAGACCGACTGCATTTCGACAGCGAATTGAATGATGATGATGATGATGATGGGTGAGATAAAAAGGAAAATTCTACTGATATATAATAAAAATTCATCACCATATTGCCATTCATTGAAATTTCAATTAAAAAATCCATTTTTTCATTGATGGATAACTAAGGATAGATGTTTTCAATGAGAAAAGAATGCGTTTGCTATTTGGGGCTCCTTTTTCTTGAAAATCTATGAATTGACTTCTAGTACCACTCTCAAATTTGAATGCTGCGAAATGCAAATTCCCATTGAAACGACTTAGATGTAGCTGCTACTGCAAATGCGAGTGTAAAATAATAATTTCCGGTGTGGAAGTTCAGGTGAGCCAAGAGATTTATGCCAAAGTATTTTTGTTTAGAGGAAAGCAATTATCTTTATAGTCGCGCGTCCTGCTAACTTTATCTGCGTTCGCACACAAATTGTACATAAATGTTTTGGTACAAGTGGGAAAACCCGCTTGACTGTTCGAGTTTTGTTTGAACGAGATACTGCCATGGAACTTTGGGAAATGCCCAAGTGAAGTGGCTTGTTTATCATTAGCATGATAAAACTTCTGTTTTTATAGAAACATTTTACCCAGTCATTATTCTACATAAAAATTGTAGAAGTTTTTGTCTGACTTTTTGAAGAGCGAAAAAGTTACAGCAAAACTAGTTGTTACGTCAAAACAATATTTAAAACACAAAACACATACAAATATGTACTTTCTTACCAGTCGAGTTTCAACTTACATGCCTCTCCAACGGTCTTTTGCTACCTACCACCAATTGTGCACACCTGTCCTTTCTTTCCTTTCTTCCTTGGACCTTTATTGCAAACGGAACCAAAAATCGTGCGAAAAAGATACACTTGGTCTTTTCCTGCCTTTAATAGAGTCCGTGCTTTAGCACCATAAAAGGGACTGTTAGGCCTTCAGATATTAAAGAAATCATCTGTCAAAATGTCACCTTATCTAAATAGTTTCTTGACTCAATCGGTCATTTTTTTCTCTTTCTGCACCGTCTATCAAATATTGCAGAGATGCCCAAAAAGATATGACCTTTTATAGTTCGTCTCTACAGATTCTGTTATATGCGGCTTGGAAATCGATAAAACGGTGGTGAGTCGTGAGTCTCATCTAAAATCTGCACCAGTAGGAATATCAATCTAAAACTGTACTGATAGGCCCCAGCCAGGTAATTGATGAGTGGCTTCAGGCTTCATGCTTCAGGTTTACATAATACGGAGGGCATTATATTATAGGCGATGTCAAGGAGACAACAGTTTGAGCAGCTAAGTATATCACCTTTCTTGTGGATCGGACAAACTATGCCCATCATCAGGCATCTCTTCATCTTCTTCTTCTTCTTGACCAAATTCTTGCGATAAGTTGGTGTATCATCACCATCATATTTGGCTCTACAACCGCGGTTCGGTCATGGCCTCTCCCAAAAGTCTCTGCACCGGTTCAGATTTTGAGCTGATGTCATCCAATTTTTCATTCCTAAACTCTGGGCCTCCTGGTCTACGCCAGCGTATGCTTGGCTGGTCTCGCTGTCGTTTTCCATTAATCCTACCACAAAAGACTCTTCCCTCACCAGAGCATACCGAGCTTAATTCTCTTCACGATATCGGCATCGCGGTAACGGTCGTAGATCTCATCATTCATTTCTCACATACGGGGCCAACAATTCTCCGTATGGCGTAAGGCGCCAAACCTTACTTTGAAGAGACTAACCCGATAATTTAGCTTTTCCTGTACTTGGGGGGAAATTACCGGCGGCCACCACGTGGAGGTTTGATCGCACTTCCACCAGTCAGAGATAGTTATGGCAACACGAGTTTCTGAAGCATTCTGTGTTATTCGACCTATTCTCCTGATAATAATTATGTGTGGCGTGTGTCAATGTATACATAAAAGTTCTTACCGAAAAAACCAAGTTTTTTTTACATTTACTTGTTACGTTTTTTATGTATTTATTTTTATAGTATGTACCATCGTTTGCACGAAGTAAGCAGTTGGATTCAACATCATATTTTTTGGTCAAAGGAAACAGAGTTTCAAAGTTTGATTAGGAATCTCTCTCGTCGCGTCAGAAAAACGTTTAGAAAGCTGGTTTTCAAATTCAGCGTCGAAGCCAACACCTCCGCCAAAATCAAAAATATTCTACCAACCACTAAAATGTGGTGTCCAACAGGCCACTTTAATGTGCTTATGTTGGATAAATCAATAGGGGGAAAATGCATTTAAAATGCCAGCTTAATATTTGCAATTCAACAAAGAAAATGTGCTTGTTTAGCTTCAATATAGACAGTGACAATGAAAAGACAAAGAAGACATCTAAAAAAGAACTCCAAATTGGCGCAGATCTGCATGCAGTGGGACCTGTTATTGTTATCAATACAGGGTTTGTAATACTTGAAATTCATATTCTGCCGTCTACGTGCTTCTTATATTATAATAACCTTAAAGTGAATTTTAAAACTCAACAAAAATTGCCGCAATAGACGATTAAACTTCGCGGTAAAGTTTTTGTGTTTTTGGTTGAACTCGTCCCGTTTTCCCCTTTTGCAAATTAAGCTCGAAAAGTGTTCTTCAATGTCGAAGAATGCCACTAGGATGAGAAATGTTATCATCATCATCATCCAGAAAAAACTACATCGTGTGTCCATATGCAAGCGATAACTTTTAATGGATAAACTTTTCAGAATGTCCACCGATTTGCATTCAACTTTTTCCAGGACATTTTAATGATGCAACTTTTTCTATTACTTTTCTAGGATAATTTCTGTGTAATAGACAAAACCTCTATCCTAATTGGATGTTAAGTGAATAATAATTTTTGGTCTTAACCACTACTAACCAAATAGGCTAAAATGGAAATTCTGCTGTAACTTTTCGAACTGCAAATTTTTAATTTCGATGAAATTGCAAAAAAATGGAACTTAATTCACTTTTTTTTACATTAAATGACACAATGAAAAGCGCTTACTGGTGAAGTGATTCGCGGTTCGATTTGATACGGTTGAGTGTACGATATCGAATCAGTTATTCAGGATGCAAGAATAAGCGGTTTATGCTCGAGAGGTCTTTTCGACGGGTAGGAATAACTTTCGCAGCACTTAAAAACTTTTTACCAGCTGCCATCAGTTTTATGTTCAATTGTTTTACATTTTTTCACAATTGTGTGCGGAAACGGACGGATCGATGGAACTTTCAAAGAATGCCGCGCAATCCTTCACAATTCTCGGCAGAATGGTATATAGTAATGTAATGTAATATTTTGTTATGTAATGTATAGGGTGTGTCAATATAGTTTATAATATATTGAACGTTTCCGATGGCTACAATAGCTCTTAACTCTCTCAATGAACTTTCCTGGGGACAGGGAATTTATTGAGTAAAACTTTGAAACAATTCTCGTTCAGATGTCCCCACTCCCACCCCAACCGAATGAACGCATCAGCAAAGTACAGTAACAATACGGCGAGTACAATAAAAAATCCCCTAAGAGGAGAGCATTTTGCTAAACAATAGCGATCTGTTCTAAAGCCGGATGAAGTTTTTAAATTGTTTTATAAACGGAATTGTGTGACAGTGGGGTTTTGCCGAGTCGCACATTTATCGACGTCGTTTAACTGCTTCCCAAAATGTGCGCAATATTTTCCTGAGCAAATATGTCAGCATTGTTTAAATTTTGTTTTCACATTGACAAAAGAAAAATGGGTTAAATGTTTGGCAAGTGACTTCATTGCTGGAAGTAAACTGAAAATTTTGCGAACTCAGTATGCGATGGAGAGCTTTACAAAGTTCTATTGTCAAAAATTATCTATCGGTTAAGTTTTATATTCCCTTTTTTTGGCTACTTGGATTTTGCGTTTATTATGCATACTGGTATAACAGAAGTATGTTGTTGTTCCTTCCACCGAATGCCTCATTTAACTTACCTGCCTTCCGTTGTATCAATTGTATAAGACTTCCTTTCACATTTTTTGTATTTTACTGAATCCTAGGACCTGACCTGACCTGACCTGAACCTTTAGAAAGCCTACGCCAACCCTGTATTACAATGTTTGTAAGCAGCTGAGCACTCGGGTACATACCTACGGAAAAATGTGGGGAAGAGAAATACAATCCCTTAACTAACCTTTTTGTCTATCTCAGTTTGCCTGAAAGACAATCGAAATCGTAACTGATAACTGATAATGTAAGTTGTACTGGGAAAATCCTACAATACAGTCAGAAAGAACACAGATTGGGCAGTTCCACGGAGACCGCACTGTGGTAACTGACAAAAAGCACCGAGGAAATCTGTACCCAATAAGAAATTCGCGCTATGCACCGTGTTAGACATCGACAGGTCTTTTGATCAATCATCTCACGAAGAAAAAGGAGAAGTATAGGAAGGAGGCAACACAACCATTAGATAGATATGCGAGAATCTAGGCATGAGAACAGCGAAGACCAGAGTTGAGGACAAAACCAATATGGTCATCACGATAAGAGGATTTCCATTAGGACGAGTGTTATCTGCACTTTTGTGGGCGTCATCGCCTAAGTGGTTAGTGCGTTTCGATGTTCGAAGGTTCGAATCTCTAAAAAACACTAAAAATCTTTTTCACGATGCCACTTCACGCAAATGTCAGACAAACGTCCGAGAGTAAAAACTATCAATGAAAGCATCTCAATTCACCGTTCGGATACGGCTTAAAATTATAGGACCCTTCCATTTGTGTGAAACAATATAACGGGCACAACACGAATGGCGGCGAGAATCTAGATCTTTGGCCATAATTGTCTGTCGCTCCAAATATTATTGTTATTATTATTTATTTGTGGAACAAAGTCAGCGAGCAGTTAAAGATGGAACTATTCCCCGCTATCGTTATCGTGGTAAAATGTGGAAGGTGGAGTGCTATCTAACATAATCCAATACAGATAAACCCTAGAAGTGGGACTCAGGGTTAATACGAGTAAGACCACAATAATCCCATTCATCAACAAAAGGAAACTGGGCCGCATGCACACAACTACCCTTAACGGAGCATAGTAGATTCATATGGAACAAACACCAAAATGGTGTCTCTTATGGTGTTCATAAGAGTTGCAGTGAACACGTGTAGAATAAGCGCTAAAATTATGCATTGAAAGATAAGCTATTTAGGAAAAAGTCCAGAGGATGAGGATTTGTCTTAAACTGGAGGATGGAGCAACACTTTGGACTACTTTCACAAAATCCAGTGGTGGCAAGCAAATCTAAGAAGTCCAAGTTTTGTTTTAGCTAGCATGTTAAGTAACATCGCGGATTCCAAAGTAAAAAAAGAGGTGCACTCACTTTCCATGCAGACTTCGCTTGAAAGCAAGACAATATTGAGCATTAATGATGAGTTTGTTAGACACAAGTAGCCATAAAATGATATACGGATGGTTCAAAGAAAGCAGAAGGCACTGGGGTTGGTGTTGTCCCATGTACTACAGGAAATAAGACCGTACCCAAACATAATGTGAGGAGGAGCACATGTCATAGAAAACTTAACTCACATTAATCTGGGAAAGAAGTGCATGAGACATAGATAGCCAAACAGCGAATGAGCTAATGTTCAACAGAATAATAAATCTAATGATAATTATGATTCTTCGACGATGATGTCCTATTGCAGAATTTTTTACTTCGCCTGGAGTTTTTGCGTGTATGTTGTAATAAAAAATTATTGTGATCCTATTATGTCATTGAAATTTCCATTTGTAATTCTCGAAAAGAGCTTTCCTAGAATAAAAAAGAAACTCGAAGTTTAGCTCACTCCATTTATTCATCTAATCGTATGCAAATTTGCTAATACATATCGCTTGTTACTGTTGCCATCTCCATTTTCGTTGGCACGCATTCTTGACATAGCGGTGATAATAGATAAATTTATTCTCCTTGAAATCACTCAGAATTGGATTGATTCACTTAAACCAAAAGACAAAATTTCTTCACTTACGCCAATACAGACAAATGCTTGTCGGAAAAAATGAAAGTCAGCAGAAAGATGCATGCGAGTAATCTTGCCCTAAAGGAAAAATTCATCTGTAGGTACTCAAGGATGCTGCGGTTTGCGTTATGTGGTGTACCTAAAGAAAAAGAAAATATTCCCCAAAAAATGGAGCTACGTATTTGTTGCTTTGGTTTGGTAGTTTCCTGTCTTCCATAAAATAACGATATTGTAATGAGATTCAAAATGAATAAATTCCACTCCAGGGAAGGATATTATATAATGAAGGCATACACATACTTTTTCATATAAATAAATAGATATCTCGTCTACATTTTTTGCTTTGGTAACTGGTGAGTACCTACTCTTGTAAAATACACTCTCATAAATATGACTTACTGTAGAACTGTAACACCAAGTTATTAACCAAAATTATTATTTTTTTAAAAAAAAAAGTACTCCAGACTCCTGCAAAGTGACTCCTAAATGATAAAAGGATGAAAAAGATAAAAATGTTGTCCTTTTATCATTTAGGAGCCATAGGCAATGATTCAAAAGTGTTAGCAAGTGATGACAGAATTTTATCAATGAGTTTTCAAGATTTTCCCATTTAATACTCCCAAAGAAGTTGTTGAAGCCAATCCCAATTCGCTTTCTCGTTTTATCATAAGGTTTATTTGGGAGTTTTATCTCTAACCGAGTTGCTTAACAACAAGAAATAAGCTGATACTGCCCAATGGTAGGGTAGACATCGAGCGATAATACATTAACGGTTTATATATAAGGATGAGAGGTAAGTGACAAGTCCAGTGTGTTGACTGAATGATTTGAAATGTCAGGAATTTTCATTTACAGGCCATTTACAAGCTGAGTAAGGGTTTTTTTTTATAATTCCCGCACGCGTAAAGGGATTCGGACACTTATAATGCTAGGCTATATGATTGGAACAGCGTGTCTTCGAGGAAAAGGAGGAGAAAAGAGGAGATGTCTATGAGCTTGTGTTTTGAATGCCTGTGGATCATAGTCATGTGGAAAGACAGAGCTTGGCAGAGCATTCCAAATACGTATTGTACGGCTAAAAAGCGAATCCCTGAATTTAACTGTACGGCCGAAGATGTGCTTGGGGGTAAACTGATAAGCATTTAGAGTACCACGAGTATTGCGATTGAATTCAAGAAGAGGTGACATGCAGGTCAGAATTTAACGTGCTTAACATGTGGATAAGAAGCTGAGAGTGTTGTCGTCAGCGAAAGAGTGAATTGGATAAGTAGTTGTGGACAAGAGTTCATTAAAAAAATTAGAAAGAGTATCGCGGACAAAACAGAGCCCTGGGGAACATCACCATTTATGTGATGTATCTTAGACTTGAAAACGTCCAAGACAACTTCAATTGAGTGGCCCAAAATAAAGCTACTAATCCATTGAAGCAGTTTTTCCTCGACTCCATAAGAAGAGCTCTGAGCTCAAACTCTGTTAAATGCCCTGTAAATATCGAGTGCAACAGCTTTGCTTTCACCAAATTGATGGAATGACCTGGTTTCACTGTTTGGTGCAATATACCATCAAATCATCAGTAGAACGTTGCCCACAATATTCGCACTGCCGTTCACTTAGGATTTCGTTTGTTTCAAGATTCAAGAGTTGAAAATTGATCAGCGTTTCCATGACCTTGGAAAGGATGGATTTAAGTGCAATGGGTCGATACGAATAAGGAGACGAAGGCTCGCCTTTTTTGGGTATGGGCTGGACAAATGCTCTTTTCCAACTTCTCGGGAAGAGTCCAGAAGAATAGGATAGATGGAAAAGCTTACGCAATTGTAATGCCATCTTGGAAGAACATCTCTTCAGAACTATTGGGGAAATACCATCTGTCCCAGCGGATTTGAGATCGTTGAAAACTCTAGCAACTACACGAGTACGAATGAATATCTGTCCCATAGAGTATGCGTGGTTTATTAACGAGAAATTAGCTGATACTACACAATGGCCTGACGAGCCTAGAGGCGATTATACATTGACGGAGTATTTATCAGGACGAGATGTAAGGAACAACTCAAGGGTGTTTGCGAATATTTGTTACAGCGAATATTTGTTGCAGCGAATATCTCAAATCACTCTCCTTTGGATGGTGACAGTCTGGAATAGAGAAGACAACTAGAATTATGTATATTCATTGAAATCGCCTGAAATGTATTCTCATCAATTTGCAACAGTAACTCGACCGCAATACCCGTGCCTGAACTCGAGCTCATTGGTCTACCATTAGACCTATCCTCGGACGTACCTACAACTTCAAGGACTCCTTTTTTAGCCGCTAAACGAATGAGTTACCCGATACCGTGTTTCCACATTTCTCAACCGATTAAAGGCCCGACACATCTCTCCTCTTCCTGTCCTTAATTTTCAAACGCCCACGCTGTGCAAACCCCTTGAGTGTGTGTAACGTTGGTCAGGAAATTTATAATTTACTACAATAAGCTCGCTCTGCTACAATTCTAAGCACCATAACTGCTACATAAAAACAGTCAAATGTAAAGTCACAACATTTGATTGAATTTTGCGCAAGTTGCCCCCATAGTACGGTACAATTTCACTTCCTTAGCTTCGATAATTTCATTTAGAATGGCGCGTCGCGTACGCTTTTCATCAACAAATGGAGATGAAACGTTTACTCAGTCGGCCAACGCTCACCGATGACGAGACACTCGGAAATGATAAAACCGACCAGGATTCACGATGGCTCCTTTCATAACCTTATTATGATTATTTGTGGAAAACGAAGGAATACCTAATTTTCTGTCACATCTCCAAAACTGCGTATAGTCTCAAACTTAAAATGTTGGCGTTTTCATTAGGTTTGTTTAGTCCTTGAGTAAGTTTCCCTTCTCGAGTCCAGGATAATGGCGTACCAATGCAACGACACGAAGGTCGTAAGTCTTTTGCATTACAAATGACCATTGGTGGGTGACAAAATGAGAAAACGAGTATCGCGTATCGCGGGTATCCTGCCTGTCGGCTCGAAGGAGTATCGTCGATCCGACAGGCGTGGAAAGCAGCAACGAGAAAATTATTATCTTTCCATCGTGGATGTTATTTTGTGATGCCGTCACGCGATTTTCATTATCATGATTATTTCCCCAGACTTCCTCCGATGGCGCGACGTGACGATCATCCCGCAGAGCAGAGGGTACAGCATCCGCCACCTTCTTAGACGCTTTTAGCAATTCATTTCTTTAATTTTCCCTTTTGATTAGCTTCTTCGCAGTGGCAGTCGTATACCCGGAGAAAATTTCTATTCAGTAGTTGTCTCGTCGCCATGGCGTTGGCGTTGGTGAGCAACGCAACGCGTCCATTGTTCGGTCGGACATGCAAATTGGAAAGTGAATATTTTGGCATTCTGTTTACATTTCCAGTAGTTGTCGCCTACCCTGCTGAGAATTATTTACGGTTGGGAGATGGGAGGATTTCATTTATTAGCTCGAACTTTTTGATTAATATTTTCCATAATCTTGGCGGAGGCACGTTAGTGAACCTAAAAGCGAAGGGGCAGTGTTTTAAATGTACGAAGGACTCGTGCCTTATAGCGCTGCGGGTTGGCTGCCTGAAAGACAAATCGGACGTAAATATTTGGATGCTAATGATTCCAGGGATATAGAGTCGCACCTCGTTTTATCTCCTGTGGAAGAGTAAACTTTATTGGCCACTTGAATATTAATTGGAGAAGATAATTTATTGTTGTTGTTGTTGTTATTTGCACTTTGTGGGTTTCATTGTCTCTTCTGGGTTGTTTACGCAGGTATTTATTGCACCGACCACTACGCGAATATTTTCCGATGTTTTGTATTTCTTGTATCTGTTGGCTATGAGTACAAGTGACAAGTCACAAATTGGTTTTTTTATGTATTAGTAAAAAGTATTGGAGGAAGAGTCTTGTTTTTAATAGATTTGGCGACTGACAAGCGCTTCCTAGTGCGCATAGATAATCGATTAATTTCAAGCGTCTTTTGAGAGTTTTTGCTTTTTTTATCGCATTTACTTAGACCTCAGAGTATGTAGTTGTAGTTGTCCACTGGAATGACTTTTCACTCAGGGAATGTGATAAATTGAGGTAATTTTTTATGACTGTAAACAAACTGTCTTTAAATTCCAACATTGTTTACCCCACTGCTCACTCACATGCCATTAATTGCAATATCTGTTCATGCACAGAAAAAACCACTGCAGTCAACGACTTGAACAGTAAACAAAAAGTCGAGTACAGAACCAAGTCATCACGCTTGCATTCCACCAGGAAGAAAACCAACGATAAAGTCTGACAATTAAACGAAGCTTTGCCAGGATAAACATTTTCCGTCTGCTGAAATCACTTCGCTTCTTCGTGTTGGTTTAATTAATGGTAATTAGAGCGAGCAGATGGCAGACGAGCACACAAGTTGTCTGTTCGCTGTCAATTAGATTTTTCTGATATTCTATTATTCGACGGATGGTTTAGTAATCCGACTTTTGCTCGAAAAAGTTACCACGAACGTCCTATTACTTTCCAACTGAGTTATGAACCCAGCAGCGGTATGTGTGTCAATTGTAGAAACCCTTTTGAGAGTGTTATTTGTTGTGTTTCAAGTTGTTTTCTTTTAATTTTGTTATTAAAACTTTGATTAAATTGAGCTCCGGTAAATACCAGGATGCGCCAAGCACATCGACCCAGTGACCGCTTTAATAGGAACCAGGAGTTATTCTAATCGTCTCGCATTCTTTCAAAGTAAATCAACATGGGCGACGAATTCGTTGTCAATCCCTTTTTTATTCGATGGTTGTCGTATTGGTGTATTGAGTGGTCAGTATATTCCCACTTGTGCAGCTTAATTTCTAAAGAAGGTTTTCATTTGGGACGCGATTTGAATAGAATTTGTCATACACATCGAAGACCCAAAGACAGTGTGAGATGTTCACACCTTTACCATCGATACTTTGCTGTCATAGAGAACTTAAAATTTTTGTTGAAAATGCATAGCTTCAGATTTTACGAAGTCTTAGTTCAGCTGTTAATTTATTTTATAGGAGGTTTTATTTCATGGAATTAATACGCGTGCCGATATGCTAACAATATGCTGAAAACTGTTACACGTCTTTTGCTTTTTCCCGGCTAGTCTACAATAGAGTCCCATTTTGAAAATCTATGCTTACAGCTTAGTTTTCGTACAGGTTGCTAACATAGACGGCTTTAAAGTCAGTAAAAGTAAGTTTTGGAGCACTAGACATTTTTCCTTCACCTGCCTAAGGGTGAAAATCTATTCACTTGTTGATTTGCCTGGGATGAAGCCACACTGGTATGCACTTGAGGATAGAGGAGAAAATCTTATACGGGGTATTTAACAACCTTATACCACGATAATTACTGCACGTTGTTATATTTCCCTTCTTATATGTGGAACACAGGCAGGAAGCTTCTTCGCCAATCATCTGGCATCGCTTTTCTCCAATTATTGCACTATTAGTCCATGAATTGCTTTGCACAGTGCGGAACCTCCTGATTTAATCAGCTCCGCTTGGATACCATCTGCTCCCGAGGCCTTATTGTTTTTAAGACCATTTATCATTTTGCTAACTTCATCTATTCTGGGTGGTGGAAGAATAGTGTGGTCGTCGTCATTGCTGGAGCCTCCAATTTCTCAGTTAGCCGGCTATGCATCAATACCAAAATGCTCTTCCCATCGATCTAAAATGCCTTTGAGATCAGCGATAAGATTACCCTTTTCTCCTTTGCAATATTTGGGACGCGGTGTACGAGTATATTGCGTCATACCACGGACTCTTTGGTAGAACTTCCGCTCCTGGTGCAGTCCTCGCTATCTGTTTTATTCTAGTTTTTTCATATCTTCCCTTATAACAGTCGGCTATATGCATGGCACAGTATAGGCCTTAAGGAATAGAAGGAGAAAAGAGGAGATGTCTTTGAGTTTGTGTTTTGTATACCTGTGGATCAAAGTGATGTGGGAAGACAGAACTTGACAGAGCACTCCACATACGTGTTGTAAGAACAATCCCTGAACTTAACTATAGGTTTGAAGATTGACTGGGTTAACTGATGAGCATTTAGAGCGCCACGAGTATTGCGGTTGAATTCAAGGAGAGGTGGCATGCAGCTGGCTATTTCTCTTTAGCATCTTGGTAGAAAAAGCGATAATACAGTGACAACCAGGAAACTGTGGTGATGTGGTGTGGTGTTCAAGCGAATCTATTGATTTCGCTATATTTGCATAACCGATAAGTTTTATCGCGTGGTTTTGTATTCTATCTAGCTAATGAAAAGAAGTTTTAGGTGCACCAGTCCAGATATGGCAATCATACTCAAGTTTAGGGGAAAGTAAAGGCTTGTATATAGTAGCCAGATTAAGGAGAGCGAAATATTTTCGACAAAAGAGCTTGATGCCAACATGTGTCAAATGCCTTAGAAATATCGAGTGCAACAGCTTTGCTTTCTCCAAATTGATCCAAAGACTGGTTCCACTGTTCGTCAAGATATACCATCAAATCACTAGTAGAACGTTGCCTCGAAATCCATACTGCCGGTCACTAAGGATTTCGTTGGTTTCAAGATATTTCTTCAGCTGAAAATTTATCAGCGTTTCCATAACCTTTGAATATAGACGACAGGCATTGAGTTTCCTTTCGACTGATTCGACTGTAGGTACGTGAACTTTAATGAGTCTTATGTTCTTAAGTCATCCCCGCACGCGAAGAGTGCATAGCCGCTCATTTATTACTTTAAAGCCGATAACGGCGGGTTTCATTCTTTTACTGACTAGAAAGCCCACCCCGAGCTTGTGATGTCTTGCCTGACAGCTGTAATATATGTCATATTCTGATTATTGTAAGACATGATTCCCCGTCCACCGCAGCTCGTCGATTGCTGTTATGTCGGCATTATATTTGGTCAGGGTATCGGCTAGCTACTGTGCATCTTGAGCTCTATACAGTTCCATGAGAAAATTATTCAATCATTTAGCCGTTTTCTTTGCCGAGGTCGTCGTCATTAATCAGTGTATCCGATGCTGATTTGGGGTTCTGTAATAGTTTTTTTACGGGGAAGGTTATTGGCCTCGCGCCAACCTTACTTTTGATGTAATAGTCCGATCATTTAGCTTACCGGTGGCCACCGCATGAAGATCACCCAAATCAATTATACTTGATGCGTAGGTTCTCCAAAAGACACAAACACAACGACAAAATGACACATCACAAATATAGCAGTGTGTATTATGCACCATCTATATAAGTATATGAAAGGGTGTACCCTCCTGTTTTCTAATACACAAAAGCAGAATGATGAGTAGAACGATCCGTTTTCCGCTGATATAAGTTACTTTTAGATAATCAGCAGAATGTTGGCAATGAAGTCCTAGGCTTACGGTCGTTAAAAAGTTGTAATAATCAAATAATTGATCAGTGTTTCCAAGACTTTCGAAAGTTGGGATGGTTAAAGGCTTTACACGTAGAATGCGGCCTTGTCTTTCAACTGATAATACGTCCATTGTAAATGAGCATTGGAATGGTGGAATTTTGAAATGAAAATGAAATTATTATTTTCTCATTGTAAAATTGATAAATTGTCAAATTATTAAAATTCTTTACTACAAGAACTCACAAATGTGCACTGTGGCGGATGTCGGATGCAACGGATTTTGCAAAACCAATTTTATAACACCGTAGGTAGCTGGCGAATTCATTTTCACTTCCTATATAGTGTACCTAATTAAAATTTGTTAAACTGCATTAAATGCTCTCTGTTGCATATCCTGCATGCCGGCAGGTTATTACGTTTTCATGTTTTCCTTTTTTTTCCACTCCGCCAAAACTTAATTGCTGCTCTGCGCCATATCCGAGCCCGCTCGAATTTTCGTGTGTTGGTAGAGCAAAAAAAAACACTTTTAATTAAAATCACACATCATTTGCGTGTATCACACTCGACAATCCGACTCATTAAATATGGGAACATTGAATATTTGTACATAAAAACGAGTGTATAGATGCAGACAAACCGCAAAACGATTAAAAATTTATTGCTCTGAATAATTTGTGCATTTGAATTGAATAAGGACGCGTGGCTGGCGTGGGCCATGGGCCATGTGCAATTATAAACTCAGCTTTTTATTAACACAGAGCCTATACTAACATTGCTTACAATAATTGAGTAAATGCGATTACGATTAATAATAGAACGCTTGCACTCGAGACTGTTAATTAAATAGATGGAGCTTAGAGCGGGTAATAGCGCGGCAGAACTTTCAAATTCAAGCAAATCTGCTGTTGAAAGTCGAAATGACATGAATTTAATTAAATGTTGGTAGCCAAAAATTGCAATAATGGTATACGGTTGGGTGCGTTCCAATAACAGTATTATTTTCTTTGAACCTTCGCTGGGACTAATGATTTGTTGTTGGCTGTAAGTTGCACGTTTGACTTTGGTTTTTTTGTTCCTCGTCATCTGCTAGATTTATGTACGACGCGAGTACTGCGACATCAGCTTATAACCCGTAAGCCATAATAGCTTTACTCAGAAGCCAGCCGAAGATATATTAACATCCTTTCCCACTGAAGACTTATTGCACTCATTTATATTGAAAGTAGTGTCGTAGAGTCAGCGGTTGTTTGTGCCATCCACCATTCGTCAGCACCATTGCGAGCCAGCCTCTGGCGCAGTGGATGAATTGTTTCAATTTCTTCGCAGCCATTTCTGCAGTTTATTACAATTTGCTTGATCTGAAATGAAGTTGGCTGCGCCTTTGGTGTGAAAGACGGGAAGGAAGTTTGTTGAGCGTTTGTTTGTCAGCGTTGAACGTTCAGCGCGCGCTAGCGAATGTACCCAACCAGTTATTGCACTTTCTGCGTTCGTAACTACAGGGGTGGCCAAAAAGATGTTACCACCAGCGCGCATTATTTCTTAATGATTCGACATTACCTGGATGAAACATTTGGTGGACGCTGAAATGGGTGGACCTTTGGTTTGGCCAGCACAGTAATCAGATTTTATTCCATGTGATTTCTGTCTATGGGGAATGGTAAAAGAACGCGTGTATGCTACAAAAACTACTGACACAATGACGTTAAAGAACGAATAACAACAGTTGTCCGCTCTATACCTACGGAAATGTATGAACGAGCTATGGCTGGTATGGTGAAAAGACTTCGCATGTGCATTGAGAACCAAGGAGTACAGGTCGAAGTAGTGCAGTAGCTTCCTATAGATGTGTGTACATAGTGTGTGCTATTATGTTATTAAAATAAAAATATTAAAGTCAATCCCATATAAGTGGTAACATCTTTTTGGACACCCCTGTATATAGCCAGCATCAGTCAGCATAATTAATACTATTTTGGGATTCATTGAAATTTCTTATTACGGGTAGGATATATCTGATACTTTTGTGCAGATGTCTGCATTTCAAGTGAAATTACAAAAGTTCCCCATATAACTTGTAGCCAGCTACTTTTTGTTCAAGAATTTCGGGATACTGTTATGGAAACCACTTCAGATTTGGCGGTTATTAAATTGATTAAAATTTGTTAATACGCACGTGTGCAGTTTGAATTAAATTCCGTAAATTTCCGCAATTTTATACACGAGCCAAACGCAAGACAGTTTGCCGAGACAACATTTCTACTTACGAAACTCGAATTAAAGATTGAAAATCCAAATCAAACAAAGTAATTCAATGTTTATTTTTATATTGTACTTGGTAAAATACACAGCGTTGCCCGGCTGCCCGGCTGCCTCAAACAATAACACTCCAACCGCAAATCGGCAATCCTAAACGTATGCCTACTTAAATTACTCGTAATGTAATTAACCAGAAAAGTATGCTAAATTTAAATGAGCCATTCTGGTGGTGCAGACCTTTTGGCATAATAGTTTGCAAAGCTTTACGACAAGGTTCGTTAGTTACCAGTAACTGCTTTAATCTACCTGTTGCTTTAACGAAAGAAGTCGCAGCCTCGTAATACTAATGTATTTTTCCAATTGCTGGCTATAGTTAAGAATTCTCTCTCATAAGCTACTGTGTTCTTTTTTGATCTCGGAGTACTAGGAGAGATAATTCAACTGTCAGAATTCAGATCTGGTTTTTTTTTCATTCTCCGAGAATTATTTTTTCTCTGGAGCGTTCTTTTTACGTTCCGATAATTCTCGGATATGATCATTTCACTCTAAATAAAATATACAGAACATTTCCTTACAGCTGTAGTTGTTTGTTTTTTTAAACATGAGACATGTCGACTACTATGGAGCATTAAGGTGAGAGATAAAACATTTCCCTGATACTAAAAAAACATAGCAGATAATTTTTCTATCCGACAGATCTGATCAGAGAAAACATAATCGGATTTATCGGATATCTCGGAACTTGGATTTCTCGGATTTCTCCGACTTAAAAATAAAAACACGGTCATGGTTTTAGTTTTACCTTCCATTATTTGCAAATTGTACTCGAGATATGGGTTGGTTTTGTGTTCTAAATGCAAAGTTTTGCAACCGACACTTTGCTACCAGTCGACAACCGACGGGTATGGTTTCGTTTACTCATCAAGTTTACAAATAGATATATCAGGATATTTTCTGTAAACTACAAATGTCAAATTTGGTTCGATTTGGCGTTCCAAATGCACAGTTGCAAGAACACCAAGAAAATCGTGTGACTTTGAGAGCTTACCCGTGGGTTATGTTTGGGTATGGTTTGCGCATTTGGAGAGAGACATAAACAAACACTGGTTTTACTAATCTTGTAGATTTGGTTTGGTTTGTTAATTAAAAGAAAACTTGACGAAGACGCTTTTAGGCGCAACTTTCTTCATAACAATTTATATTCAAATCAATTTCTTTCAAGATTTTTTTTATTAACTTAGCCTTATAGTTCCAAAAGTAAAAGTCTTCATTGCATTTTTAACTGGAAAGGCATATTAGTTGAGTAAACGACTTAAAAAGTTCACAAATTGTACATAGCTGCGGTCCCCCAATTTCTAAGTCATATTATTTAGTAAATGTCAAATTAGATTATCCTACAGATAATAAGACCATCGCATATTGACCGCAGCACAGCACAGCATACCGTAGCCGAGTTTCTTATAACGTTGACCTTAATGACGCAAAATTTTTGCTACGCTATGTTGTGCAAGGTTTCGCTTAATATGCGGCTGGCCTAATTCAGTTATTCTGTGCTTAATGTCGAACAAGGCAAATGCAGGATTACTTGCTGTATTCCAATTTTCGTTGACAGGTACAATTATCTACAATTTGCTAAAAGATAACGAAACGCAACATTTAGATTTCAACGGATATATTAACACAAGATAAACAAGAGCAAGAACCAGTTGATTGTAATTCGTTAGCTTGATGTTAGAGGAGGAGGTGCACTCCTCCACCTCGTATTGGCGGCTGACGGTGCCTCCATGATTAGTCTTAACACCTGCTACCGCAAAATAGGCTACCGCTTTGGCCATGTCAAGCTTATCATGAACAGCACCTAGGGTTTAAGCGTCTGGCCGCGGTAATTCAGTTAAAAGAGGAAGCCTCTACTGCTTCAAACACCGCCACTGGGCATGTTAGTAACGACGACTCCGGAGTTATACCCGCCAAACAGGCAACACAACCGACCACTTCGACCAGCAGCGGTGCTGGGCATGTCGATCACATGTTCCGGAGCCTCTGCCAAAAAGGTCCTCAGACCTATCCCTTCGACAAGCAGAGCCACTGAGCATGCTGGTCCAACCAAACGTTAGTAAAACCTTTAGGTCACTATCGTAAAGATTGTACGATTGCACCTTGTACGACCGGCGATGTGGCTGATTCTTCTATTCCGAGAAGCGGTGCCACTGGCCACGCTAAGAGAAAACAAGATGAGTCGGTTAAGGGCAGACCACTTGGTCAAACCCCGACTACTTGCCGCAAAGAAAAGGGCCCAAAAAACACAATTAGTCCGGCAAGCTAGATCCGCAAGGGAGGATTAATGAGCACCATTACGGTGCTACAAGAGAACCTACGCTGAAGACAACATAACCCTTGCAATTATCCAAAAACCTTGGATTATTAGCGGACAAATCAAAGATTTACAGAATAAGGCAAGTAAGTTAATATTTAAATGTAGGGGCAGCTTAATCAGCACAAAAATTAACTTTCTTCCAATTCAAGAATTCATGACGAAGGACCTGGTGGCACTCTTAGTAGAGATTCCGACCGAGAAGGGATCTAATAACATCGTGTGTGCCTCGACATACTTCGACGGCGATGACGACAACATTCCGCCCATTGAGGTCCAAAAGGTCGAACAATACTTCCGACAATTTATATTAGGTTGTGACGCAAATGCGCATCACGATGGTGCTGTAGTGATACCAACAGAAGGGGGGAGTGTGTTTTAGACTATCTCATTAGTAGTAATGTAGAAATTGTAAATCAAGGCTAGATACGCTATTAACCTGTAACTAGAATACGGGTACACTCTAGGTGACTATGTGTGGACATCTGAATGTTTTTGACTCAATTCTCAAAAGAGACTTGTTTTGCACTATCCTCGACACTGTACTGTTCGGCAGGTTACTTGAGGTAATAATATTGGACCGTGCAATCTGGTCTAATGGTGTTCCAGCACTGGACGCAAGACGTCTGGTCTGGTACACAGACGGATCGAAGATGGAATCTGGAGTCGGACCTGGTGTTTTCGAACCCAACACCAAAGTCTCGATACCAATGGATATGAGTCTCACGGTTTTTCAGGCGGAACTCCATGCCATTGAAGACTGCGCTAGGATTATCCTTAGTAAGGATATTATCAACGCTATGATTTATATATTTTCAGATAGTCAGGCAGCAATGAAATCCTTATCGTCCAACATAATGGACTCAAAATCAGTTAAATGCTGTTACGATGCACTGAATTCCCTAGCAAAGCATAACAGGGTGAAGCCCGGTTGGGTCCCTGGTTACCAGGGTATTGCAGGCAACAAATATGCAGATGAACTAGCTAGGGCTGGATTGCAATCTGCGCTCTAAGGACCGGAAAGTTACTGTGATGTCAACTGGGCTGCCACCAGAGCAATGATTAATAAGTGGGAAAATAAACTTCGTCTAGCCCATTGGGATAATACCGCAGGGCTTAGACAATCCAAACAATTTATCAGGCACTTTTCCTATATGGAAATCTTTGATCTAGACAAGCTGGTGCGCTTTCTCACAGGTCACTGTGGCTTGCGATATCTCCTTAGCAGAATTAATCTGAGTTCAGACACTGAATGTAGGTTCTGATCGGAGGATGATGCATCATCCGTGCACATTCTCTGTGATTGTCCAGCATTGATCTGGTTAAGAAGACGTATTTTCCATAAGGCAATATGTTTGTCGGTGGATATGCGAAGCTCTGTCACTAAGGATATACTATCCTTCTTTAGGGAGCTAATAGGTCTCTTAGATTAGTTACACCCTATGGTACAATAGATCTTTTTAGGTCGCAGTATCAGCCATTTAGGCTAGGGCTGCTTTATCAAAAAAAACCAATATTTTGTGAACAAACTTAAATTTTTTATTTCTTAATGTTAATATGTTGTCCTAATAACAGAGCAGGACATAGAGTGATAAAAGATATACATACATACATATATACAAAACTCCTTATCGCTTAAAACTTACAATCTATCAACTAAATAAAAATAAATCCTTTTGTACAGATACAGAGCACAGAGGGACAGTACAAAAAAAAATACTCGTAAAACTTAAGATGTACTTTGGTGAATCGCATTCAAATATCATGATAATATGAATACAAAAGAGATAGAATGAGAGAGAGGGAGATGTATAAAGATGATGGGATTGAGGAGTTAATGTTTGGGTAATAGATAGAGTCAGTGAGGTAAATATACGCGTGCTTCACGCACTATCTTTGCCGCACAACATTTTTTCACATTTTTCAATCATCACAGTTGCTTGTCTCCACGAATTCCGTTTGGGGCCGGCCAGGCGGCCAAATACTCGTTCCCTAAGGCCAGCCTACGCGCCAACAATCCGATTCGATTTGTGATTCTCCATGCGACGCATATTCCGTATGAGACGATGGTAGACCAACGACTTCACATCGATGGCCCACAGAAAGTCCAAATGATTGAATTTTTCCATTGGCACGAGATATTTGTCAATGACGTTAGGCAAGTCACGCGCCAATCTGTCAACGCCCGTCGTCGACACGAGCAGATCATTCATCGAGTAGTACAGCGCAACGGGCACCTTCACCTTGGCCAAGTCATAGTCGGGCGGCATCATGCGGCTATATTCCAGTTGATTGCGCAAATACCCACGATCGAATTTACGAAAATGACCCGATTTCATTAGCTGACCAAAGTGTTCCAGTTGCTTGATTGATGCACCAGACGGTGTGTGACTCAACATGACCGGCAGCATTGTCTGTGGGCGGGAAGAAAGAAGATACATAGAGAGAGAGATAGAGAAAGAGAGAGAGAGAAAATATAATCAAAATTCAAAAAATAAATCACAAATTTTTGTAATATTTAATGGCATTACAGCTGATAAATGTTAACCCATTAACACCCTCCCATGGGTATTTTTTATGTTTACATTTTACTTGATTAGGTGTTGAAAAAGGAGTGTAGTACAAAGATCACTTGAACTATAGTTTCTCAAGGTTCGAATTTGTAAACAATATTCGAAGCAATTGTTTCCGAAAAACAAACTGTTCCAGTTTATGTTCTTCCTCTAAACGAAATATGCAAAGATCATTGGAGGATCGTCCTTTGCATTGCTTAATTTCAAAACAAATATTTTTGTATAACTCGTACAAAGTCTCAGTCTAAGATCCATCTAGATCCATCCATCTTTATACAGCCCTGTGTTTGATATTGAAAAGGCAGCATGGGAACGTGAACACAGTGAAGTCTAGTAGCTGTCTAGGAACTATTTGCCTATCTGTCTGTCAAAATATTGGATATCCCTGGAACAGTTTAAGGTTCTATGATAAGATATCTTTAGACCCGATAAGGAAGCGAGGATATTTTTGGTCTTTTGTGGATCTTTTAATGGTCTTTTAAAGGATTTTTTTGGTCTCTTGGGCGTATTTTGTTGGACTTCTCGCGATATTTTGTGGGTTTTTTAAAGGTCTCTTTGGGAGGTCTTTTGGTGATATTTGGTAGTCTTTCGGGTGTCTTTTGGGAGTCTTTTTAAGGTCATTTAAGGGTCGTTTGGGGTCTTTTGAGAATCTTTTTGTGGTCTTTTTAATAATTTTTCGTAGTCTCTTTGGCGTATTTTGAGGGTCTTTTGCGGGTCCTTTCTGGGTTTTTTAAGGGTCTTTTGATGATCTTTTGGTGATCTTTTGGTAGTCTTTTGATAGTCTTTTGGGGATTTTTTAAAGGTCTCTTGGGGGGTCTTTTGTGATATTTAGTAGATTTTTCATGGTCTTTCGGGTGTCTTTTGGCAGTCTTTTTAGAGTCTTTTTTAGGTCTTTTAAGTGTCGTTTTGGGTCTCTTTGGTGTTTTTTGAGAGTCTTCTAGGGGTCTTTGAGGGTCTTTTGAGGGGACGTTAAACTTTGAATACCGGTCACCACTTCACCTGCTGTACATTTATTTTGTAAAGGCCGACAGACAGTTTATCTGGCTTATCTTGCCTATGTACCCGATAATCTAATAGATATTATCAAAGCAACCTAAAATCTAAATATCATGTTCTGCATAGAGGATTGAGAAATGTTGTCAAATAAACTCGAGATCCTAATTGGGATTCGATAAGCGATGTTCTTCACGCAGCTTTTTCTACTGGAAATGGATGAATTCGTTGGACTCTTATATCTAAATTCAAACAGAATTATGGATCTGCACCAAATGACGCAAGCGTTGAGATGGTGGTAAATGTCGTGGGGTTGATTTTTCAATACCTTGGGAATCTCGACCGAAGCTGGAACCCAGCAGGATATTGTCAAGCGAGTCGGCAAAGCAAACTCTGTGTTTTTAATGATGAAGAAGCAATGCAATCAGCTTAAATACCAAGCTATGACTGTTTTGTTAAAATTTTGAATCCGTGCTGTATGTTGTATGGGTGCAGCAACGCTTCTATAACAAACAAACAAAACTACTAACGCTTGTTAATAGGTGCCTAAGAAACATATCAAAGGTTATATGGCCTAACCGTATCTCTAACGAAAATCTTTACCAGAGAACGGATCAGGAACCAGCAGGCACAACCCTCCAACGACGGAAGTAGCAGTGGATCGAACTTACACTTCAAAAAGGAAACGACGCGATGCATTACTAAAATAAATGACAGAGAAATACATGGCACAGAACAGTTGAGTAGTAGTAGAGGCCCTAGGACCCACAACGGGAAACAGGGCATATAAAGAATGACAAGCTACTAGGTAGTGAGCGTCAGTTTATAAAGGTTGGGCAATCTACTGGTTTGTTTTTAAATCATAGGCTATGGCAATTTTTTTTAACGATTTGCTTTAAATTTTACAGCTCGTCAGTCTGATATTCCGCGGCCCGATGCAATCATGTTTTCACTTGAGGAGCGTTTCGAAATATTGAAAACTTAGTTGTTGTGAAAGAGCGCCAAACAGAGCCGCTGTAGTGAATTTGGTGAAGAAAGTTCATGAGAAAAGATTGCTACTAGATATCAGAAGTGGTACCCGCGAGCACGTACAGGTCCCACTCCCGAGAATATTCCGACTGTGGCCTATAATGTGGGATAAAATCTATCGACCTCAACTTGACCCAGCAACTGGCGATTAGTCGTATCAGCCTGAGCAGAATACTGCACAAAGATCTCGGATTATTCGTCTACAAGGTCCAGATGACCCAGTTGAAATCAAATGCCGGATCACTCCGATATCAGTTCTCTGCGTGGGGCATAGATCAGCTTGATAATGACGTCGATTTCGGTCGAAAAATCATCTTATTAGACGAAGTGCATTTGTATTTCGGGGGCTATGTAAACAAGCAGAACTGCCAAATTTACAGCCACACGTAGTCGAAGAGAAGCCAATGCCAATTCTTCGAAAACTCTGCTGGAAAGGTCGTAACCGTCAATGACGACCGTTACAGAGCCAGCTGACCAACTTTTTATAGCCTCAGTTCGACGCCATAATGTGGACAACCTTTGCTTTAAACAAAATGGCGCCACATGACACACAAGACAACTGACGATCGATCTCTTGCGCGCCAAATTTGGCAACCGAATCATCAGCCGTTTTGAAGATGTCAATTGACCTGCGCGGAGCTGCGATTTGACGAAGTTGCAATTTTTTCTATGTGGTGGCGTTAATGATAGATATTATGCGGATAATCCAGAGACAAATGTTGTACGCGAATTGAAAATTGCACTCACAGGATGGCTTACTGTAAGGTCAGCAGGGAGATCCACATGAACGAAATGGGTTTTCATCCTAAATCGGAGACTCCATCCTTTATAATTAAAAAACAAGTAAATGTAAAAAACCTTTGTCTATTTTTGAGGTCGTATTTCAAAGTATTTTCTTTTTTCACGCTTCATATGCGCCACACGTGACTTGCGACACGCGTCAATGCGGGATATACAAATTGGCCTTTGACAATGAGCCGATGAGGTTAAAAAAGACCTACAAAAAACGAAAAAATGGCGCGATTTCAACCCATCACATGCGCCACACGCGAATCGCGACACGCGTCATACGCGGACATAAAAAATGCTATTTTGGACTTAGACACTGACAATCTCATCAATCTCAGCTCTCTAGGTCGTGTGGAAAGTGATTAAAAATTACCTCAAAAAGTAAAAAAAATTCAATCAATTTCACATGCGCCACACGCGACACACGTCATACACGGAACATAAAAAATACTATTTTGGACTTGCAACTCACAAAATTTAAGCTCTCTAGGTCGTGTGGAAGGAGATTAAAAGAACCTCAAAGAAGTCGAAAAAAATGTTTCAATCAATCACACGCGCCACACGCGACACGCGACATGAGTCATAAAGTATAAAAGCGATTGACTACGCAAGAAGCGCATTAGACCAGTCGCATATTGAGCATAGCGTAACACAACATAGCCGTAGCCGAGGTTCTTACAGCATCAATGTTATACTGAATGCCACAAAATGTGAATGTGCACACAACATTGTGTGCCCTAAAAACCAACTGCGCTGTGCTGCATTCAATATGCGCCTAGCCTTTTGATCTTTTGATCTTTCTGTATGTAAAGAATTCGATAGTAAAATCGATTAAAATTTAACTTAGCCGCATAATGAAGATTCGGTGTGGTTCTAGCGGTTAGTGCGTTGGACTCTTGAGCGGATAGTTCGAAGTTCGAATCCCAGAATAACACCAAATACCATCTCTCGCGAATGTCTGACAAACTTACGAGAGTAATAAAATATCAATTCGCCTTTCGGATACGACATTAAAGTGTAGGTTCCTTTTATTTGTTTGCAAAAATATAACACGAATTCTCACGGGAAGCTAGGCTTTGGAGCACAACGTTCTGATGCGCCAAATATTACTTTAATTTAGATTCATATATCCAACCAACTACTAGCATATACTTCAGTGAAAATGGATTACAACTCGCGAATTTCGTTCAAATTATTCAAAACACTCCCTTTATGCAAAAGTCCAGGAAGATGAAGAAGAATTATTTTTCCACCTTGTCCTTGTCAAGCTCGAATTTATCAATACGAAATGTAGCCAAATTTTTCAGTTGTATTCTCTGAGTGGAATAGGGGCCCTAATTGCACTGTGTTGATGTTTGTTATGTTGAGTGAGCTTCCCAAAATTAGTACCTATTACGAGCTTAACCACAACATTCCCTCTAAATAATGGTTTTTATTGGCATTAATTGTATTGCACGACTACTCCAGATCATTAGCATACCGTGCCTAGACGGTCTAAAATCCCTGCATAAACACACAATCCCATCAAACCCGAATAGCATTTCATTACAATCATAGTCGCACAATTGCAATTATTGTTGTGCTGTGTGCTGTGACACACGATATCCTTTAGTTTCCCAAGCATAATATGCGAGGGGAGAGGCGACCATTTCACGAATGAGATTCCCTTGCACAAGTTAATTACACGTGTTGGGCTCGTCAGGAGAGTTATACATTATACTCCTTTACGGCTGGCGCTCTTCTGATTATACCATGTTCAGGGTCCATACTGTGTTACGTACAGTGGAGCATATCAGACTGTTTTGTTATGTTTGCTTTATGGAAAAAACAGGTGGCATGTAGAATAAATTTACTCACTTACAGCTCCTAAGCCTACAAAAATTCAAAACTTACTTTAAAAATTAATTTAGTTAACAGTCCAGCATCCCTTGGTTTACTGTTATCCCTTTACATATTCGTTATAAGCTAGCGGAAAAACCATGCGTTTCTCGGCTGCCTCATTCAACTGACCTCCAGCCAACTGACCCACCACCACCAATTGACTACCTCAGCCACCCAAGAAACTAAAGAATCGACACTTATATCGGCCAAAAATAGGTACGTGTTGGAATCGTGAATATCATGCAAAACTACATTAGAAGAAAGAAATCATTGTTCTTTGTAGGCTTTCGAAACAGTAGAGGGAAGTGCGCTTTTCTACAAACTATACAACCGTGGGCTATCTAGAAAAACTGATATGAAAATACGTCTTCAGCCGCATGAGATGAAAACAATTATCAGATTTCTTCGAAACAATAATGGGGGTAAAACAGGAGTGCAACTTTAGCCCACAAGCATTTGTGATGTTTATTGATGAAATAACAGATGACATCGATTAAAGCTCTGCTATATGCAGATGATTTAGTCCTATTTGCGGACTCACCGGAGAGCTTGCAGAGGATGATAAGCAGCTTACAATAATACAGCGTAGAGTGTAGACTAATGGTCAATATAGGCAAATCCAAGGTCATTGTTTTTGGAAAAGGAGGAGGACGAGGTCGCGAGAAATGAAAAGTAGTTTTTTTTTCAGGTCAAGAGCTAGAAATAATTAAATGGTACAATTACCTCGGTATCAATATACAATAACATGAATATGTAACAACATCTCAAATGTAAGCTTACAACAGCGAAGTCAGCCATTACTGCGGCTTGGAAAAACTGTCTGGAAGATAAGATCAGTTTCTAAATCAGTCTTGTTGTATGGGGCACAGGTTGGGGGTATAAGATGTATGATAACGTGGGAAAACTGATACGTTTATTTTTGAAATGGATTATTAATCTGCCTCAAATCACACCGAATAGTTGAGATACTGGTCTACCCCCCACTACTTATGAATACCTTAAAACTTCATTTTGATTATATAATGAAAACGCTGTTTTTAGACCAGGAAAGATTGACTTAACATATAGCGGAGTACATAATAGAGGCAAAATTACTTTGGTTCGATGAATGGCAGTTACTTGCAGATTCCTCGATTGAAATTCGGGAGGAAACAGACTCAATTGGAAGAAGGAGATGCATAATTTACTACTGAAGCTGGATGAGAAAATGCATAAAGATAGCCTTTGCGCAAATAACTACCTGAGCGATAACTACTCGATCAAAGTAATATCCTCAATTTTTAAGGCAAGAGGAGAAATTATGAAATTGAATTTCATACCACACCGTGATGATTTACCAATAATTTGTTCCTTGTGTAATCTACGAGAGAGAGAGAGAGAACACCTTTCACTTTTTGCGCAAGTGTCCAATTCTAAGTGAACTTAGGTGTCGGCGTTTTGATAAGGGAACCCTGCAGGAGGAAGATATGGTGATGATTTTAAATGGCACGATCTGGTGCGAACTACACAACTATTGTCAGAAAAAAAACAGCTTTTTAGCCATGTCTTTAATTTAAAAATTATATGCTTGTATTTTGTTAATGGATTATTGTAAATGAGTAAAATCTATCTCTATTTATCTATCAATCTATCAAACTGGTATTCAGAAAGCTTATCTCTTAGCTTCGCTTTTTGCTTGTGCATCTAAAAGTGTTACTAAATGAAAAGGCTGTAACTTCGTCATTTATGAATCTTTTTATTCAAATTTTTTAGAGAATATTAAAAATATTTCAAATTTTATGGATAACACGTTACTGCTCGATATCGCCACCTTTGGCGCGGATGAAAGTGCCGAGTATCTTACCGAAGGCATTGCATGCTGCACGAACGTAACCATCTCATCAACTTGGTATTTTCTGATGAAAAACTTTGACCGGGTCAACAGTTACCTAATGAACGAACAAAATGATCGTGTGTGGATAGAGGGTAAGTCCAGTGACCATTTGGACAAGCGAGTTGCTCTTCCCAAACAAGCGCCGGCTTCTGTGATGGTTTGGGCAGCTGTTAGTGCCAAATCGATCAGGGCGTCAAGGTGAAATAAGACGTGTACCGGAAAAATGTATTAAATGATACGTTAATGACTTGGACATTAAAAATCGGTAAAAACCTCTGGATATTCTAACAGGACTCAGCACCATTACATAAAGCTCGTTTGACACAAAAATTTTTACAAAATCTAGTTCCAAATTTCATTTCTTCGCAACAGTGGCCTCGATACTCACTAAACTTGAATCCAATGGACTTCTCCGTGTGGTCCATTTTGAATGTCAAAGTGTTGACAGTAAGATATGAAAGTGTCGTCGCATTGAAGACAGCTTTTCGTGGATAAATTATCAAAATACCAACATGTCACATTCGTGCACCATGCAATGACTTCGTTTAGAGACTCGACGCCATCATTCGCTCCAAAGGTCGGAGTCGCAGTTTTTCATAAAATTTAATAAATATTTTTAATATTCTCTAAAAAATTTTAATAGAAAGATTTATAAATGACGAAGTTACAGCCTTTTGATTTAGTAACACTTCGATCGCCGACCTCGTAGATGATAAATCTGCACTAAGTAAATATCTATCTATCGTCTATCTAAGGTAATGGCATCTATCGTTTATTTCAAGCTAATAAGCTATCGGGATACGAATGCTCCGATGTGCAGTATTGTTTTTGTAAAAATCGCTCTTTATCATCATGAAGTGCATCATGACTCATTGTTTGGAGAGAAGTTTTCAATGCAATGCTTCTAGGCGAATCAAGCGTTGTATCCAAGGCTTTTGATATGATTGTCTTATAAATAAGATTTGTTAACTCAACGTACATACCTCTCTCATTGCTTGGATTCAGGATTATTTGTGGAATCGTAAAATACAAGTTGTTTGAATGGACTCCCTTCAGCTTCCCATGGAACTAATGCAGGAATGCTACAAGAGTAATCTTTATCGCCTACGCTCTTCTTGATATATGTCAATGACCTATTATCTTTTATAACCTGTGATATCCATTTATTTGCTGATGACACAACGCTATCGGCTTCTATTGAGTTTATAAATTAAAAAGAATGCAATCCTTGCTTGAATGGGACGCAAGATTAATGAATTCGGGTATTTGGTCGAGCATTCGAGTCATTCCTAATTGGGACAGATCTAATAGCGTAGAATATAATCCGAATAAATTCCAAGCTTGCCTTTTTTCTCAGAAGGTTACACATAGAGAAGGCTAAAAAAACGTTGCACCTGAAATTTTTTTAAAGCTGTTTTAAATTTAAGGTTAAACTGTCTGTCGCTTTGAAGAAGATGTGTCTTAACAGTCACCCAATGATCGTTTTGCTACTTTACTGACTTCCAGCTAATTAGCATTAAACATTGCCCTTTTCATTTAGTCCCACAGTGCAATTGTTGTTTAACATTTCTGTCAATTGTTTTACTCCCGCCGCCACTTATCGTAGGTGCAAATTACCAATCTAACATTATGTTGAAAATAGGTCCAACCCCACTACTGCCAAACCTCCATCTCCATTAGCACGTACTCACCTTGTTCAGCTGCTCAGAATTGTAACCAGCGACCAGGAATAGGATATTGGAGCACACGTCCTGTGTCATTGCATTATCGTGACAAACAACTTGGCTATTATCGACAAGGAACTTCGTATTTGGCATAAACTCTGTGATACGCAGGACCCGTGTGGCAGCCTAAAGCGATGTGTTGAGCGACAGCGGAAAATTGGTACGATTGGGTGGGTACATGAGAAAAACAAAACGCCTATCGATTTACAAGGGAAACAACTCGTATCGTACTGCACACATACACGTCTATACTTACTGTAAGGAAATCCAAAAACAATACTAACGTTCGGAATAATGGACTTTTCATGTCGGCGATAAATGCGATCGGCGCCAAAGCATGCATGGAGATGATTTTCTCGGCATACGATGGCTGCTCAGAGCACAGAACCCAGAATACTGCTGTGCCCTGTAAAAAAAGAAAAAGAAGAAAAGGGAAAAACAATGACACATAATATGATAGGACTTTAGAAGTCAGTCGAGCTAAAGGATAAAGGATTTAATGCATACTTGAGAGTGACCGATATAATGGAGTTTCTCGTAGCCCGTCTTGCCCAGGATGTAATCGATATTTGCTGGCAAATCATATTTTCCCATTTCGTGAAATGTGAAATCCCAAAACTCCTGATAGTCACTGTTGAGGCTAGTGTGATTCTTTGAATAGCGATTCCCGCGTGCATTCCCCATCCAGACGTCATAGCCGAGATCGAAAAGCATGTAGCCTGTGTGTGAGAGGATGCATGCATGAATGGTTGATGCAGCAAATAGGAAACTCAATTATGCGACGAGAACTGCAGCCAAGGATCAGCGTCAACTTCAAACCCATCGACAACTCACCCAATCCAGACTTGGGACCCATCAGCACCCATGTCGCGGACGTGTCCAATATACCGTGCATCAGTAGAATCGGCTGAGCGCCCTTCTTTGGCATTCGGTGCATTTCCAATATGTAACCGTCCTTGGTGACGACCGTGTGTGTCTCCGATGGATAACCATATTTCCGTATTAGTTTAGGCTGAAATTGGATAGAAAGGGGAATCAGTGTTTATTATTTTTCCTCTTTTTTTTATACACGTGAATCTGTCCAGTGATTCTTGATGATAGCTCAATGCCAGCGAATGTTTTTGTCACGATAATGACACCGACAATGACACTGAATTTGGTGACAAGATTTGTTGATCGAAAAGTGAATGTTGTTTTAACCAAATACTGAGTAGCTGTAGTTTTAGTCACTGTTGTTGTTGTTAATGAAAAAGCAATAATTTAGCCATGTAACACTTTATTTAAAAACAATTACTTTAATTAAATACATGAGGTTTGAGAGATATGAGGATATAAAGGCGAGACAAAAGGTCATTTCGGTTGTGAAAGTGTCTTTGTAGAAGAACCAGTAGTTGTCTCCTTTTGTTGATGCATTTGCACATTTTATTAATTGATCTACAAGAAAATCGACCAGGATGTTATGTAACGGTCATTTTTGAATTCGTTGCAACTGAAAAAACCAATAGAGGTTGGAAACGTTTAGAAGAGTTCATTCTTAATCTTTTATAACTTGTTAAATATTTTTTTGTATATCATTAGCACAGCAAACCACTACTGATAGGGCATGATGCCAATGCACAAAACGAGGAGTAGGGTTGTATCTTTTAGAGAACCTAGATGTATATAATATAGACGTTTGCAACTAGGGTGAGGGAAGATCACCTTCGGAACTTCAACAGTGAGTCGAGTAATTAATAAGTGGGGGGTCTCCAACAAGGCATCTCCATCAGATCATAATCCTATTGATCCCCTTGTTGCCAAATGCCCACACAAGCAGGAATGTAAATGAATCTCCGATGCCTGATGAGTCGAGATGCCCGGCAACCTCTAACAAAGTGGGCAATAAAGCTTTATGGTGGAGCGTACAGATCTCAGCCCTTCGAAAGCCGGTGTGAAAACTTTTCAAAACCACCAAGAGGAGGGACATTTGGCAGCATTATAGAGAAGCTCACATAGGATATAACACTCAAATGAGAAGAGCCAAACGCAGAAGAATCCGTAACTTCTATAAGGAGGTAACAAATACTACTGCATCTGCCAGATTATATAACGCGATGGCTAAAGATGCTAAGGGCACCAAGACATCACTTAAATACCTGAACGGTAGGTTCACAGAGAACGAGGAGCAGATAAACCCCACCACTTGAGAACACACTTTCAGTACAGTACTTTCGGTGTTACAGTGATTAGTAACGAGGCTGAGAAGGTTATGAACCATCTCTAGAAGAAGGCCTTGGAGTGCTTTAGATACGGGCATGCACTGTCTCTGTAGCGCAGGTCAGTGGTAAGCGTAATAGATCCGCATAAGTCGCGGTGCTACTACATTCCATTCATCATCATCAACCTACTGAAATATCAACGCTACAGTACTAATTTTTGCAAGTACAACACTTGCCTCTCACTTGGGTAGTCTAGTTGAGTCATAGCTAACGCCTTCGCCGCTATACTAATCCGACCCTCTCCCGTGCTAGCACCGACATTCCAGATCACATAACCCTTAGCATTGTGGTAGATTATGCTACACCATCTATCAGGTTAAGCTCTTCCGACTTGCTATCCCCGACACACCGACAGAACGGACTTGTATGAATAAGTAGATATTGATATTGATATTGATATTAAGTAATTATAAAAAACAAAATTTTGTTATATATAGAAGAAAACCCTACATCTAGAAAAAAAAACGATTTCTTTTAATTTATAACATACCGTAGAGAAAAACCCTGGGTGACCGGCGATCGTCACCCAAGCAAGCACGTTACAAACATGGCTTGTATTGCACAAATGCACCACATAGTAGGCAAAACCTGTACTCTGTGCGCTGTGCATCTTGGTTATGTTCGAAGACTTTGCGGGCCGGAGCCTGGATGACCATCCGCTCTACATAATGCGTCATTAAATGTTCTCCTCCAAACTCCGTCAACGCAAACGGGGACGAAAATCGTACAAAGCATTTTTCCCTCGCAATAACCAAAAGATATCTTCATCCGCCTTCAATAGAGTTCATTCTTTAGCGTCATTTAACCAGGACTAGGATACTTAAGACCTTCTTAGTGATCCGAGATATGGTTCTACTTTTACTTCCTTTTAAGTAAAAAAACAGCGATTGGCAAGTATGATTCTTCGTTTGATTCCTGTAGAAAGTCAACTACCTTATAGTTATTCCTTTATTTTGTGACGTTTTGATCAATAAATTTCCCTTCTTGCTGGCGGCAAATACATTGTCCTGCCCGTGTCCATCACATTTTCGTCGCTTGTATCACAATGCTTGCAAATGCACCAGTGACAGCGCGCTGGTTTCTGCCAATGATATCGATTTCGTAAGTGTAAGCCAGCAGTTGATCTGTCTTGAAGAAAATTGTGCCTCTGTTATAAACCGGAGAGTATGGCACTTATCTCTCTAATATCATGTTAAAGAAATCACAGACAACACGTTAGCTTATCTCAATTCTTCCTTGATATCGAAGGACACGATCAGGCTCTTGCCAACCTCGTCTCTATAAAAGCTGTCATATGCTGTCGATGGATAAAAATGTGGTTATTATCGATCTGTACTTCATGGGTCTTCTCCAGAATATGTCGCAATGTGGAAATTTTGCCGACTGTGGACTCTCCTGACTAGTACAATACTTGTGCTATTGTAAAACCCCATGTCATAATCCGGTATTACCACTCATTACGGCAAGTATTCTTTTATGTACAAATTTTTGGTTTTAAACTGTTATCGATGAGATGACCCACTTTTTCATACTCGGTTGACACACATTATATAGTTGCTATAATCGGACTTAGTTCGCACTTTCAACTTCAGTTTTACAAACTGTACGAAACTCTTACTTCAGATGCAGTTTTTACGGCTGTGCACATGACATAACTGCACCACCATGGGCCGCCGTTCAATTTCAAGTTAGCCAGTAGAGATCATATTGAAATGAGGTTTATGCCTCTACTATGATGCTTAGTTGCTTATGCATAAAAATTAAGCAATGCAATAGATTGCTGTACAACTTTTAGTATCCGCTAATATATTTTTTTTATGTTTCTCTGCTGTCTTAATGTTTTGCATAATGCAAAATTAACGCGAAACTTTTAATGAAACGAAATTCCATAGTACAACTGCCTGTGTGTGTATTTAGCTCATGTTAGAGTATTAAAAATTAAATTAAGAAAAGTGAATTTGGTAGAGTGACCATCGTTATATACATATGTATGTGTCAGATATGTCGGTTCACCTTTTCTTTGAATTCAGAGGATCAGGAACCAAACTTCTATGAATTTTTGTGGTTTGTTAAATAAATTTAAAAGTAGTTGAAGTTAAATGATCTAAGTTGTGATATAAATGTGTTAACTAAATGTCATATCAGCAAGCTGACCATATTTGTTAAAATATGACAGCACACTTACGTCTCTGAGACTAATATTTAGGAAGTTATTATAGCAATACGATATAGACCCTTTCGATACGCTACATACTTCTGTTTTTGGTACCCTTATGTTTTTGTGTGATCTAAACACGAACCGTGTGAGCCCGAGGGGCTCCAAATTTTAATAGAAATTGTTGTCATTGGAAATACATATGTATGCAAAGCTTCAATAAAATCGGGACTTGGGAAGTGGGTTAAAAATTTATCGTAAGATTCCACGATAAACAAACGGACAAAAACACGAGCACGTAAGTTAATATAGAAATTTTAAAAAGAGAATATCTCATATCCCATATTTCAACTGTGGGTCTTACCGACGGAGAGCATCGCAAATATTCCACACTACTGATGTGCGGCTAAAAAATGAATATCTACATTGATCGGTATGTCCGAAGATGGGTTCAATGGGTTCTTTTAAAAACAAGACAAACAGGAATCCAGCTTTTTGACAAGCTGTGAATACTGTCATCAGCAAAAAAAAAGGAATTGGATAGTAGTAGCGGAGTACAGGGAGCTGGACAATGATACACATGTGTCAGTGGTATATTCTTTTCATAATAATGCTTTTAGAAAAGCAGTATATATAGCTTTCCTTATAATAGCAGAAAGAGTTCATGTAAATTTCCCGAATTAAGCACTAATCCCCTATATAGCTGAGTTCTTGATCGATTGTAGTTTCACAAAGGTCGCCCCTATTTGGCCATTCTAATCAAATCAGGTTTAAGACTTCATCAGAGAGATATTTTTCTATTTTTTACTGTACTCTTCATAGTAGAATTAGAGTAAAAGCTATACAACTTATCTGGTATTACATTTGTTAGTACATGAAGGAGACTTTATTTGAGTAATTTGAAACGTCCAGTCAGTATTGGAGTATCGTTTGAAATGAATAATATAGTTTCTATTTTTTGAAATAGCTTCATTCCACCTGATCGGACCAAAAGATATTGTTTACCTGTCATCCGGTCCCAAGCCCGGCTATGTCAGAATGGGACCATCCTTACCGACATACTCGTGAGATCTTTTATGGAGCACAATAAAAATGGTTTTTTTTCAGGAGGAGAGGACTGAGCTAGGTAGTTCGTCTGAAAATGATCTCCTGGCGTTAAGTCAAGAGACGCTAGGGCATTGTGGTAGCGCAAGCACCAGTCATGTTGCCCATCAGCTACCGGGTAGTGCCAGCACTAGTGATAGTACTCCACTACCCAATCAGACAACAACACATTTACCTACAGTCGCAGGTGCGGTCCCAAAGAAGCAGACAAAAAAAGAAATACTGCAGGTATCCGTCTGAAACAGAAGTACCGGTTGGCTGTCCGAATTTTTGACAAGATCACCAAGAATAAGGCAGCGGGTACTTCTCACTACAGAGATGCTGAAGATAACAAAAAGTGGTAGACGTATATAAGAAACAGCAGATGCGCTGGTGTGGTGGCCAGCGATTAATAAAAAGTACAATGCCAGCAAGCTAAGTAAAATACAGAGATCAGCAGCTGTTTGCATAACTGGAGAACACAAAAACACAAAATCCTACACTTACTACCTCCCGACCTATTTATTTAATACGTTGCAGCGTGCAGCGCGGTCCGGCACAGAGAATCTGATTGCTTTGCTAGCAAACCATACGGTCATTGCAATATACTGCAGTTGTTACCAAAGGAGATGAGACTATTGCACTCCTGAACAACTCAAGAAAGTTGGAAGGACAGGAGCGCTGTGGAGCTCTTTAATTTAACTCTATTCACCGATGGATCCAAGATATGTAATGGAGTCGGTGCTGGAGTGAACTCTGAAACCCTTAACCTTTCAAGGTCCTACAAACTACCGGACTCTGCTAATATCTTACAGGCGAATATCTTAGCGATAAGAGAGGCATGCAGTACCCTATCTCACAATACCGTAATAGCGGGCAAGATCAGCATATGTGTTGACAGCCAATCTGATATTAAAGCCAATATTGCGACAAGCAACAGTTCTAAGTTCGCCAGGCACTGCCAGGCCGAACTGGCTTCGATAAGCCAATGCACAGACTTGACGCTAGTTTTGGTGCTGGAGCACAGCGACATTGACGGCAATTGAAAAGCAGACGTAGTGGCAAAGAAGGGCGTAACACTGGACATGGACTGCGCTAAGAAAGTCTGCTGTTCTTTAAGCTCTGTTCGGGAACATATTATTTCCCTCCTTATCACCAAAGCACAACAAAGAGGAAGGAATTTGGCCAATTACACCACGTCGAAAGCGATGTGGCCTTCCTATAATAAAAACAAATCCACCGAGCTGATCTCTAGATGTCGGAAAGATATTTCCAGTGTAGTTGCCATGTCCCCGGGCCACTGGCTGGTGGGCAGTCACGCAGCCAAACTGGGAATGCCTCACAATACCTTTGGCAGAAGCTTCTTAGATGTGAATGAGAAAGAAAGTCTGATGCATTTTCTTTGCAAGTGTCTGGCCCTTACGGCTCTCAGTTTCCGCAAACTGAGTAACCCCTTCTTTTCTGGCCTGAATGAGCTTTCAGAGTATGGCATCACCGATCTAAAATAGTATATCAATGCTACAGGTTGGATGTTACTATACACAACCATAGATCTCATGAGGACTGTGGTAGAGTCGGCGCACTAAAGCGCTATTTGAGGACCTCGCTAAGTCGGCGAGGACCGCCATTCTACCTACCTACCTTCATTCATATACAATCAAGTTTTTCACGAAAAATAAATTTACCTTCTTAACAATTAAGGTTACATAAACAACATAGTGGCCAATTAACTATTAACGGAAAAATCGTTTCACGTTTTTACTCCGATTTAGTAGAAAACACTAAAGAGCAAAAATTATTACATCATAGAAAAATTAAGATTCCCACACCAACATACTAAACCTCGCTCTCTTCTTTGCTTCTGTAAAAATATCAAATATCTGCCATTAGCTTACTATGCTAATAATACAATAACAATAAACAAAATCAACAAATAACAAAAATTATAAAAACAAATAGCTCTCAATCACAATGTCGGGTGTGGAAATGACAACAAAAACAAATAATAATATGATTTTGTGTTGTGCCACTTTGGGATTTCACTTAAAAAACATAGCACGAGCACTCGAGTATATATGAAGCGAAAGCGATAGCAAGGGACCCAAATCGACCATCAACTGGATACTAGAGCCATCATGTGTCGTTTTTATCGGAGTCTCAGACCAGTATGTATAGCCAAATGGGGTGCCGATCTTTTGATCGACTTCCAAACATACAAAAGCTGGCTAAGTGGTAACCATCTATTTAGTCATAAAATTTATATCTTCAAGCATGCTAGGCAGACTCCCAGAACCTTTTGGAATTGTATACGGATGGCAAATTGAAATGTTCATTCACGAACCTATAAATTCAATGATCAACTTCAGCTCAAAAATGTCTCACCGTCGCTAACTACCCACCTTAGCGTTACTGTTCGTGCAATTACAATAGAAGCATGTGCGATGTCTGTACTAATTGCAACCTCGTGATTGAGATGATCACACTAATTGAATAGTCACTTACACTAAATGCCCACATCATCGTAGTTGACAAGAGATTCCCACTGAATGTGTGAAGGAAGCCGGGCACGAAAAAACACAATTTCCCCCTTAAACGAGTTCAGTCTTAAGCAAAAGTATATTACCTCTTTTTCTCGTTAACAGATACCACAAAGCTATCAAGTAATGATGAAATGAATTTACTGGGCACTTGGACAGCTGGACGTTAGAGTCACGGTTCTCTCCACAGTGTGTGGAAAAAAATTAAGAAAATGCTCTACGAATTGTACGCCTGAGCAGTTCATCGACACTCGCATGCGCATGCGCATTTGTTTACGTATTTCATGGCATGCAACACGAAAATTATTGTATTGTTTTTAGAGCTACGCTTTGTGACTCAGCGACTTAGCGTTCAGTCTGATGTATTACCGGCTGGTTTTCGAATCCAAAATTTAAACCATTACCGCAACAAAAGCCACTCCGATGAAGCTTCGGAACAAATCCCTCTCCGTGCTTTGTGACTTCCGCATTTTGCAGTTTATAGTTTTTTCTTTATTTTTTCTTTGTTTAGATAAGAAAGTAACTTTTTGTAGAGACGGAATTGAACAATTTACGTTGAGCTTAAGAATTGGTATTATTATGATTTTCTTTTATTTAGCTGTCCTAAAAGACTCTAGACATCATAGAAATAAAGGTTTTTGAAAACGACAAAAACAATCTTATATAAGTTAACCTGATGAGCTAAAGGTAAAAAATACTAATAATAGTTGGCGCAATAGGCCGGCCGTTGTTGTCCAAGTCCTAGCTTCTCCAAATGAAGGTTGATTATTATCCAGATTATCGTGCGGATAAGAGAAATGACGAATGTTTATGGGACAACAATGCAAACAAAAACTTCTATGCTCAATGTAAAGGTTATGAGATTTCAAATTCTAAGCTTTGTAGCTTTAGTTCACTCCAAAAAGGTTTAATACATAAATCTTTGTGTCTTATTTCGTTTGGAAAGTATAAAAACCTCGTCTGCTTAAAACTTCATGAGATATGAGCATCAAGCTATGTGACTACAATCCATGGCTATTAAACTGCTTTCGATCGTTTGAAGGTTTCATTTTGAAAGTCTAACAGTCTTGGACAAATAACGGATGCGAATGCAAGTAAATTTGTGTTTAGTCGGACAGGTCAGATAAAATATTGTAGCTGTAGCCTAGATTGTGACTGAAAAAACATAGCTTGTCCCGTCTTAAAGCGTTCACAGTAGCAAAGAAACACTAAAATCGCATTGGCTGCAGCAAGATTTGAATCTAAAGGCCAAACTTCAACTCATACAACTGAACTGAAGACGGTCGCGGGTTACGTCTTGAAGCAAAAGGATTCCGATTTTTTTTTCATAGACGTGTCAAGGTGAATTTCCATCGCAATTGATATGTAAGCAAACTACCTGCAATTCTGAATGTGCCACATGAGCAACATTTCTATATTCTTCTGGCTGACGATATGTAGTTATATTAAGCTGAAGCTGGACAGGCCGTTATAACAATCATCCCTTTAAAGAATTTATTCCATAATGACCAACTACTTGGAAAATTTATTTTAGCTGGCCGGTCTTTGTAATACCATCTTCTGGATCGTGCCTAAGAGGTCAGAGTGCTTTTTTCTAAGCACACAATGTAATGTAAGTGGTAGTATTATGACCTTTGGCTTATAGATCAGCACCTTGGTTCTTATGGTTACATTCCTGGATTCAAATTGCTGAATAGTAAGCAACCTTGTGCGTATTTCTGTTTGTTTTGTTTGTTTAATGCTGTAATCGGCTGCAACAATAAGCGCGAGAAAATTAAAGGATTGATTGCCATACTTCGAATTCGCCCTCCACTATCTTAATTGATGGTCATCGATCATTGGTGGTTCCTCCAAACTTCTTAGTTAGCAAGGTGCCTTTGAGATCACTATATGTCTTTGCAGTATGATCAACGCAGTGCATATTGCGTCATACTAAGAACTCTTTTGTAAAACGGACCGCGGTCCTTGGTTTCTATATCAGGAGACGCTTAAAGGGGTTTGCACCCAAATAACACGCGGCTCTATAATTGGGACAGCGTGGGTGTTAAGGAAAACGAGGAAAAAAAGGTCTATGTATTTTGAATGCTTGTAGATTGTAACGATCTGGAAAAAAGGAGTTTGGCAAGGCATTCCACATATGGGATTTGTGGCTGAAGAACGAATCTCAGTACTTAACTGTACGTCCAAAGATGGACTTGAGGCAAAACTGATAAGCACTTATAGCGCCACGAGTATTGCTGTTGAATTCAAAGAGAAGTGGCATGCATATGGATGTTTCTATTGATCATCGCTAATGAAAGAAGCGATAAAAGAATGATAAGTAAGCAGGAAAACGTTTCTGCAGAGTTCAAGAAAATCTATTGACTTCGCAATGTTTTCGTCACCGATAAGCTTTAACGCTCGATTTTGTATTCTTTTTATCAGGTGACCAGATACGACAATTGTTGACAATTGTTTTGGGTGAAGAAACGTCTTGTAGATAGTAGTCAGAGATGTGATGCCAATGCACCTCATGAGGTCTTGCGCAACAGTGGCATCACTAGAAGGGGTGTGTGTCTTTTAGAATATCTTCTTAGTAGTAATGTAGATATTTAAATAATGGCTTCATAAATGCGATTCGCGAGGAGGTTCTTGACCTCACTCTCGCCAGTCCATTTATTTCAAACTTGGTTGTAAACTGGCATGTGTCTAATGAAGCCTCGCTATCAGACCATCAACACATCAGGAGCGAGCAGCTGGGAGAAAGTCGGAAAACTCTTCAACACTGCTAAATGAACGAAAAGTTGGGAGTGATATAAGTTCGCTATCACAGAGTATAACTCAGAATTGAAACGATCTAAATTAAAGGAAGTGCTGCGAAGACATTTCTAAAATGTTAGTAGCATGAATCCATAAAGCATTCGTCAAAGATCAGACAAATTGTATAGGTTTACTAAAAGAGACCAATGGGACCTACACGTCGGACCGTGAGGATGCACTCAGAACCATGCTTCAGGTTCATTTCCCAGGTTCGTCTACTTTTGCAACACACACGTACCCGAACACGTACCCAAAGGGTCTGCATTGCTAGTAGGGTAAATAGTTTTATCATCATTATCATAGTATCTTTCCAGCGCTTCTACAGAAAGCAATCAATCTCGTTCTACCGGGTATGATTACTTTTTTTAGTGTCAGCTATAACTGGGGGTACACTCCTACTACCTGGAGACAGGTAAATGTGATGTAAGGCAGGCAACAGGCCTATTGAGCTACCCCTCCGCACTCAAGTCAGTTTGCATACAGGAAAGGGAAAAGAACAGACGGTGCCCTCCACTTTACTTAACTTCAAAGAAGATAGAAGGAACTTTTCGTCCCAAGTACACGGATGACTTGGCGATTCTTGTCAGTGGTTACCACTGCACGACCTAGTGTTATGCAAGATGCTTTACTACACGGTTTAGAATGGTTCAACAGAGAAGGACTACCCATCAAACGCTACAAAACCGTACTAGTACCTTTTACAAAAAGAAGATTGACCGATACAGGACCTACTATTATCAAATGCACCTCTTTAGCTTATTCCAGTGAGGTTAAGTATCTCGGATGTATCCTTAATAAATGACATAGCTGAAATTCTCACATCAAGTCCACCATCGAACGAGCCACTAGGCCCATGTGGGCCTCTACGGCAGAACTTGAGATCTAAATTCTAAAATGATACACTTGAAGTGGACGCTATAGGTCTGGTCTGGTTTACAGATGGATCGAAGGTGGAATCTGGAATTGGAGCTGGTATCTTTGGACCCAACGCAATAAGTTTAAATATAAAAAAAAATCAATCGGAATGATTCATGGTATTCCAGGCGGAGCTCCATGCCATTGATATCTGCGCAAAAGTTAACCTTAGTAAAGGCATTAACGCGAGAATTTATATCTTTTCAGATAGCCAGACAGCACTATAAGTGCTGTCGTCTAACTTAATGCACTCTTTATCATTTAAATGCTGCTGCGATGCACTGCAATCCCTTGCCAGACATACCAGGTTGAAACTCGGATTGGTCACTGCTTATCAAAGAATTGCAGGCAACGAATCTGCAGATGAACTACCCAGGGCTGGCTCGCATTCTGCGTTCATAGGACCCGAACCCTACTGTGGTGTCAACTAGTCTGCCGCCAAAGCACTGACTAACAAATGGGAAAAGGTTGGGACAATCCAAACGATTAGTCAGACCCTTTTTCTCTCAGGAAATCCTTAATCTAGACAACGATAGCATGTCACTGTGGCTTGCGGTATCGCCTAAACAAAACTAATCTAGGCTCAGGCACTGAATGCAGGTTCTGTTCGGAAGATGATGATGAAGATGTGAATTCCCAGCATTACTTTGTTCAAGGAGACGTATTTTTAATAAGAAAATATGTTTGTCGGCGGAGCTGAGAAACTCTGCCACTAGCGACACACTTCATCTACATTCTACACACAATCGTTCATTAGTACGTCTTTTAGGCTAATTACACTCAATGATACAATAGATCTTATTAGGATGCAGTATCAGCCACATGGGTTAGGGTTTTACAAAAACAGACTTTTCACTTTACTGATATCGGTGGTAAGTGCGGAGAGAGTTTTAAAGTATCTAATAAAAATTTAACTATATATCAGCCACAATTTAAGTTGAAAAAGATATGGCTTTACCAGCTTTACATTAGAGATGTTAAGAGAGTGATGGTAATAATATCTCTCTCGCCTGGGATGGCAAACCTATTTCACGTTTTTCAACAAAAACGATTAAATATTAAACAATCAGCATGTATCATAGAATTCAACAAATACATGAGAGGAGTGCAATATTAATTTAGTTTTCCAATCGCTTATATGACAACAAACAGGCACTTGTGCAGAAATAAATATCACAATCAACAGAAAAATATGAAATTTCTACGAATCTACACCAACAAAGTTCATTCACGTAGGGTGGTGCTGCAACAACCGGAGGCTACCGACCAGGGTGGTGCAGCAACAACCGGAGGCTACCGCCCAGCCCCAATTAATTTAAATTCAAATCAACGTTTCGATTTCATTTCGTGCATTTTAATTATTAAAATCAAAATATTAGGCTAACAACGGTTTCATAACTTGCATATAAACGTCATAATGCACAAGGTCCATTTGTGGATGGACGATGGAATTTGCGTTTGCGTTAACGTTTGAAAAAAAATTAAGTGTCATGTTTCCGCTCCGCTGCTGTGCACACATTTCGCAACAACTTCCGAAACATATATTAACTGTTATATAATTATGGATACACTCGCACACATTCATGCAAATGACAGATAATTATGTAACGCATCATGAACTCGTCGCAGTTGTCGCAACAACGTAACAACCGTTAAACAATTTCGAAAAAGATAGATATTTCTACACTAAATTATGATTTTAATTTTGCTTTGATAAAAAATTTTGCACAACCATGCACAGCACGGTCTCATCCCTTGGATTGAACGCGTGGTTTTTGAAATTTCTGTGCACAAAAATGACATTTATTTGACCCAGAGGAAAAGTTTGTACATTTCAATTTACAGAGAGAGACAGAGAGAGAGAGAGAGAAGAGTTACACAACAGGGTTCATTAATAAAAAGCCAGACTTTTAATTAAGTAGAATGTATCTGACCGTGTATTCATTCTTTTGCCTGTTTGTCGATTATTTGAACCGAATGTCAAAGCATCTATTTGTCTCTTTATGCTTTTTTTGGCACTTGGAGTGAGTGAAGTAAGATGGTTCGACGCTGGAGAGTACCAATCCCCAACGAGTAACACTGTGCTACTCTACTCTGGCAAACTATCCGGCAGTCCCCGTGATTCTGGAGTGGGTCTGCTGCTAACGCCAGCAGAACGCAGAGGCCTAATTTCCTGGCACCCGCATAGTGATAGGATCTTATCGGCCAGATTTCGGACTGAAGTACGGCGCGTCACCATCATACAGTGTTACGCCCCAACGAATCCTTCCACTGAGGATGAAAAGGACAACTTCTACAATCAGCTGCATTCAACGCAACGCCAAACGGAGATATCGTCATCGTGATGGGGGACTTGAATGCCAAGGTAGGCAACGACAATGAACGACTCAAACATGTAATTCGGAAGCACGGCCTCGGTGAACGAAATGACAATGGTGAAAGATTTGTTGATTTCTGCAACACAAACTACCTTGTCATAGGAGGCACCATGTTTGAGCATAAGACCTGCCACAAAGTCATCTGGGTGTCAACTGACAGGCAATCATCATCCTACCAAATCGACCATGTGGCGATCAGCCGACGTTTTTGGAGCTTTCTTTTCATCATCATCATATGTGGCTCTACAACCGGGGTCCGGTCCTGGCCTCCCGGGAGCTTTCTTTTAGACGTCCGAAACAGACGAGGAGCCGACATGAGTATGGTACGGGATCATCACCTTATGGTAGCTACTGTCCAGTTACGCATACTGCATCAGTTGAAAGAATCCGCAATATCATCCGAATGCCAAGGTAAAACATTGACCGGCTAAAAGTCCCCTCAGTACGCCAACAATTAAGGGATCTTTTATCACAAGGAGTGGTGGAAACAATCAGCAGCTCACTGCCGTCAACCATCCAAGAACATTGGAAGGCTGTGAAAAATGTTTTCACATCTGAAGCGGACAGTATTGTTGGTAGAAGCCAGGCAAGGCACAGCACGTGGCTTACCGAATATACCTGGAGGCGGATTGAAGAACGTAAGCTACTTAAAGCTCGTATTGTAGATACCCCAGCAGCAGCGAGGAGCGAGCTAGAGTCCGGTATCGAAGCAAACTGAGAGAAGTACAGCGTAGTGTAAGACGTGGCAAACGTTACGTTATATTAACAACCTGGCCTCAGAAGCCGAGGAAAAAGCGAGCAGGTACGATAGCAGAACCGTTTACAGAATCACCAAAGAGCTGGCAGGTGGTCACCGCTCTACCCAACATCCGGTGAAAGGCCTAGATGGTGCCTTACTTGTTTCAGATGAGGAACGATCGCTCAAGCGATGGAACGAGCTTTTTTCTACGGTCCTTAACCATGTATTCACCAACGATATTGTCCATCCTTGTACCGACTGTCAAAGCAGTTGTCCTTTTATTTGTCTGTTTATTTGTTCTTTGACACTTTTCTGTCTGTTCATCTGTTAGACGGGAGAAGACGCAATTGATCATGCGTTCATTCTTTTGCCGCTTTGTCCATTATTTAAGCCGAGTGTCAAAGCGCTTGTCCGTCTATTTGTCTCTTTATGCGATCTTTGGCAGATGTCTGTCTCTTCATCTTTTATAAACGAGAACACGCTCTGTCTGTTTGTCTGTTTATTCGTTCTTTAGTACTCTGTCAGGAACATGCATTTGACTATGCGTTCATACTTTCGTATGTTTGTCCATTATAAGAATCGACTGTGAATGCGCTTGTCTGTCTATTTTTCTATTTATTCGCTCTTTGGCACTTTTCTGTCTGTTCATCTGTTTATGTTTGTCTATCCTTTTTACCGACTGTCAAAGCGCGTTCTTTGGCACTTTGGCACTTGTCTATCTGTTCATCTGTTAGAAAGGGAAACACGCATTTGACTCATGCTCGTGTATGTTTTTCAATTCTTCGAACTGACTGCCAAAGCGCTTGTCCGTGTATTCGTTTCATGCGTTCTATATCATTTGTCTAACTGTCCATCTGTTCGTTCGTTTATTCTTCTGTTCATTCCTTTGTCTAACTATCTATAGGTGCAAACATAAGCCTATAGGTTTATTTATTTATCACCAGTATATTCTTATTAAAGAACTGCGGCCAATGTAGCCGCAAAACTCTTTGAAAAGGTATTGACGCGTCTTGCACTAAATTGAGTTTCCGAGTCTGGCTTTTTTTAGACTTTTTTCAATGTCGAATACCTAATAAATTCTTAAGTAATGAGAAGAAAACTCTAACTTTTTGAAAGACTGTCTGGAAACCCATGGTTTAAATTTCGTTGAACCGAGCAAGCTCAGTGCATTTTTCAGTGAACGTGTCACCAGAGAATTAAATCGAATCAGAGTCGCGTCTTCTCCCACTGCTCTGAATCGCTTTCATTCCCAACTAAGCTTGCAATTGCAAATTCCCAAACATTACCGTAATTAACGTAGCATCCTCCAGCACATCCGATTTAAGATACCTTGCTCCACCAGCTAAATTGGCATTGCTTGACAGTAGGACACTATTAAGCAGATTTTTGAGCGAGTAGCTAGTTGGCGAGAGTAATGTAAAAGCCATCGCCTTACATTGGAATTGAAGTACAACAAATATTACCACAACAACCGGCAACAAGCCAAGCACTTTCGTAACAATTTCACTTTTCATTTTTCCAACGCAATACAACAAAATGGCACAATTATTTTTTAAGCTAAACGTATTGCTCGTCTTCGCTGTGGGCGCGGCGTTGGCGAGAGACTACACTAGACGGACGATCACACTTGCGTTTACTCGTAAATCCGTTGTCCCTCGTTTATTGACAATGTCGGGAAAATTTTTATGAAAATAATTATTGGAATAGACGTTAGCTAGAGCATTAAATGAAACAACACAACCGACGTTGATGGCAAAATCGGTTGTACTCAGGCGAATGTCAAGTCCAAACTAATTTTGTAAACGACCAACGATTGATAATCGAGTCGCTGTGTTTACAAAATGACAACAATGCGATCACCGACGCGACTCAATGACATGAAGATACTTTTACTAGCCCTCAACTGCTTCCTATGCGCGATCTATCTAATTGGTAGTTGGCTGAGCTGGTGTTTGGTGTTGTTTCGATTTGAATTCCGCGATGATTTTAGGTAAGGCTTAAAGTGCGAGACGACCGACGGCCGAATGTTATCAACAACTGGTGTGCGATTGCTGGCATCCGCTCGATGCGACGCTTTACGATAGACTACAACATTCGGTTTGAGTTTAAATTTTCGTTTTACGCCATCGTAGTCTATCTGTCGATCCCCACCAATGTGGCTTTCTATTTACGTAATAGGCGCAAATGAGTGCAATCTGTTTGCTGTGTGCCACACTACTACCACTTCGTCGGGCACGACAGCAATAGCACTAATCCATGCCTGGCGCACATCTGCTGTACACAAATTGCCGCACCGCAACTCCGCTTGCTCTATCAGCGGCTCTGAGTGAGACACGTAAGTCTGCATTTTCTGCATTGTAATATTGCGCCATTGAGTGTGCTGCGCAATTCAATGTTGGCTCACCTGTGTGCGGTGCACTTCCACTTGTCGTGCGCGCGCGCATGCGCAATAACAACTGAAACGAGGCTCCACAAAAGATGCTTGATTACAGGAAGATATAGACACAGAAAGTGAATAAACATGTTTGACCCAAAGCCACACTACCAGCTGGAAGACGACTTGCGTCCAATCCGTTCAGTATGCGGGTAGGAAACTGGACAATAGTCTTTTGGCTCGTGCCGGCGACTAAGACTGTAGTGATGTTGTGTTGTTTGATTAAATGTTCGTCTTAAGGAGATTTCGAGGAGGAGGTGTAAGATTCTATGTAGGAAGATGCACTCTCAGGTGTTGATTATGCAAGCTACACAAAATTTTGTTGCTTCAAATACGACAAGTAGTTGTAGAGTTGTTGCTTAACAAAAAGCCTGACTAGAATCTCTTATTAGCCAATTGCATAAAATAAGTTTTTCAAAAATACAAGCATCTTGGTGGCTTAAATGAAAATTTATTATCTCTGAAATTTTTCATGAAGACCACACTAAAGAGTCCACGGTATTACGCAATATACACCGCGTTGCACATACTGCAAAGAAAAAAAGGGGAAATCTGATCGCCGATCTCAAAGCCATGTTAGAATGATGGAAAGAGAACTTTAATGAGTTGCTTACTGGCCACCTATCTGAGGAATTGGAGGCTCAACCAATGAAGGCAACACTATGCTACCGCCACCAAACATAGATGAAGTTAGCAGAGCGATAAATCAGCTTAAAAATATTAACGGCTCGGGATCAGAGAGTATCCCAGCGGAGCTGATTAAATTACGATAACCGGCAATACACCAAGCAATTCATGAACTAAAATTGCAAGTATGGGAGAAAGAAGCGATGCCAGAAGACTGGCCAATAGACATCCTGTGCCCCATATATATGAAAGGAGATATGCAGCAATTATAGTGGTATAACGTTGTTGGGAACCGCGTATAAGATTTTCCCCTCTATCCTTCAAGATTGGATAGCCCAATATGCTAAAGTCATCACTGGTCCATACCAGTGTGGCTTCATCGCAGGCAAATCAACAACTGATTAGATTTACACCCTTAGGCAGGTGATGGAAAAATGTCTAGAGTTTCAAAACACACTACACCATTTTTTATAGACTTTAAAGCCACCTGTGATAGCATCTACAACGGGATCCTACTGGTCTGCGTCTTCTTCAACCTGTCGTCGAAGAAAGTGATTATAGACTCAGACGTAACGGCGAGAGGAACAATGCTTTATAGGTCCATTCAGATCCTGCCTTTCGCAGACTACACTGATATCGTTGGTAGAAATCCAAGAGCTGTACAGAAAGCTTTCAACCAGATCGAGCAGGCGGCACGAAATCTGGGGCTGCACATAAATGAGAGCAAAACAAAAGACATGGTGGCCACGTCTGCGAGTAGAAGATCCAACATTGGTCCCGCAATTTAAATAGTGGAGCATGAATTTGAAGTAATGCAATCCCTTAACTATCTCGTGTCAACTGTATAGCAGCCGATAACAGCATGGAACCAGAAATACACGGACGGATGCTTAAAGTTAACAAAGCCTACTATAGTCTGTCAAGACTCTTCAAATCCAGGAACCATAACATCCAAGCTGCTAGTATACAAGACAATGGTCACACAAGTACTCACATATGGATCCCAGACTTGGGCCCTTATCATAAAGCATTCTGACTTCTCAGCCGCGTTCGAGAGAAAAGTCTTGTGGAGGATTGTTCTCCCCGTATGTGAGGCAGGACGAAACCTTAGACTCTATAACGATGCTTATAGGCTTACTTTACTTGCCAACGGATGCTTAGAAAAACGTGGCGGCAAATGAATGTATGGCTACACCAACCAGACCTAGGCCTATATACACAGCCCTGATATGATGGCCAAAAATAGAGCAATCAAAGACACGCTCAAAACTAAATAAAATTCAGAGACTAATCTGTCGAAGTGCTATTAAGACTTGCCCAACAGCTCTTGAAAAGCCTCTGGGACATCCAGCACTTCACTTACACATCAAAAGCGCAGCAGGCTCGAGATTCATTCCACTTAATGTAACTAACTAAATAAAACCTATTAGTCCAGGACATACAACCATTATTACCAAAATCAACATAGATAGCGGAATTGTCCTTCAATCAGACTCAATGATAAAAACAACTGATTTCCAATAAGAATACCAGAACGAAATCACGGTTGAAAATATCATAAATAACCTTTCCCATTATGCATCTATGTGGTATACAGACGCATATAAAACAAATACAGGGAGGGGAGCAGGAGTATTCAGGCCCAGAAACACACTACGAATACGCCCTAGGAAAATCCCCAACCGTTTTCCAGGCAGAAACAACAGCAATTGGAGTCTGCACCCTAGAATGTATCATAAAAAGGTACAGAAGAACCGAAATCTACATGATTTTTGACAGTCAGGCTAGTCAGACTGCTAGCATTAAAAGGCCCAGTTTTTAACTCCAGAACAATGTTGTGCCGCTACTGCCACTAAACGAAGTGGTTAAAACCGACAAGATCAACATAATGTGGTTTCCCGGCCATTTAGGCATTGAAAGGAACGAGGCAGCAGTCCTCTGTGCAAGAGAAAGTGCTGAAGGAATTTTCCTCGGCCCCGAACCAAGCTTCGCCTATTCCAGAAGCTACCTCAAGAACAAAATAAATGAGTGGGTTAACAACGCCATTGAAGAGGAATGGTAATCATCGATTGGGATGAGACAAACCAAAAAGCTTCCCAAATACAACATAAAAGACATAGAGAAGGCAATTAATTTAAACTGCTATGCACTCATATCTCTTGTTAGACGAAATCAACAATTTTTTGGCAACCTACAAGAGAATAACCGTTTTGATCTCCAGGATATCATCAACATATATTGCCAGAACTGTGGAGTGGAACCATCTCCAACTTAAGCTAGGGAATTCCGCTTTGATGATTTTTAAAAGAAATAAAAAAATGTTGGCCTAGATAGATCAAGGCATTATCCAAGCAACTTACCATCCGACATCTACGAGTATTTGATCTTTAGAAAGTCAGCAGTCCTATTGCTGCTTCACTTAATGTAATGGTTAACTCCCTGGCGTTACAAAAAGTGAATGCTAATATGCATAAAAAACAAACTTAAGACTTTCTTCTGCAAACCACAAAGTTAGAGATACCATTAATAACCTCCGCTTATTGCTACTTCTAACTGGTGCAATTGTTAAATTACAAAAAACTTTTCATATTTAATGATACAGAAATGCCAGCTAATTAGGAAGCTTTCTTCTTCTTCTTGATGTTTATTGTTTTACAACATTCAGGAAGGTATTTTCTTTCACTTAGCAACTGCAAGCAACAAAAGTGTAATGGGTGCAAGGCTAATTAGTAACAGTTATTAAAATCGTATTTTTATTGTTTCTTGTTGTTTGTTGCGTCTATATAACAGACAAAACGATGTGACTCAATAGATTTACCTCCAGCTATGCCTCACATATATACACGGACAGCGAAGTTGTCATAGAGGAAAACTAAAATTGCGAACAAAGAATTAATTACAGGCGACAATGTTTTTGCTGAACAAAGACTAGAAGCTTTGTGTAAATGTGGCCAAATGGGAAAAACAGTCTTTCAGCTTTTAACAAAAATACAGAACTCTCCCTGAGCTACTATTATTCTCCAGGATTAGTATTTTAGTAGAGCGTGAACAACTCAAAAGCAAATATTGAAAAAAGAAAACAATGGAATTATTAGAAATGTTCTGTAAAAACTGTAAAAAGCTAATGCACACATTTCATTTTCGAAAAACGGTTACAAAAAAATTGGCCACATTGGCACTTAAGACTAAGCAGACTTTGCAAACGTATAGTACGAGGCTACATACGTTTATTCTATAGTTCTATAGTTCTACCCTGTGTGAGAGTTTTTCGTTTTTGACATTCAAACTATACGGAACATAAGTTGGTCGTCCTATCAAAGTCAGCTAAGATTCTTCCTTATGGACCGGAGACATGGGAGTTTAGCAAAAAACCCACAAACCTATTAGCCGCGTTGGTGAGAAAAGTCTTACGGAGAATGTCGTCCGTATTTGGGGAATGACGATATAGAGGTTCCTATAATCATAAGATCTACGGGCGTTATGAAGATGTCGACCTCGTGAAGAAGGCTCCGGTGGAAGGGAGCAGTCATTTGCAGTAGGACTAATGGGACAAGACAGAGTGGCAGGCCAAACCTACGCTGGAAGGAGGTCGTATACCAGGGATACTAAAATAGATGGCATCGGCTCGAAATCAGGATCGGTAAAGAGGTTCAATGGAGGTGGCCAGGACCGCACACCGCTTATGGAGTACAAATATGATAATAAAAAAGATGCGATGCTGATTTTAGAACAGGTTTCGGAAATCGTTTGCAATCGAGTATATCTGGTATCAACACAACACACCCAGTATAGCCTATTTGGAGTAAAAACTCTGTCGTCTTTACCTAATGCATACATTTAGTTTCAACTATTTGGTATCTTCGTCTCTGCCGTCTAAACATATGATTAAGTTGTACTGATTTCTAACCAACATTCGAAGCTACGCGCTGAGCTCTTGCCACTACTCTACGCAATGTGCTGATACACGACATCTAGATTTATGCATCCATCGACGCATCACTCGACATACGCGTTGTGCTAACACACGTTCCCCCAGACTATGCATCGCCCTTGTTATGCATCACTCGACACGTATCGTGCTAATAAGCGTGATCCAGATTTAAACAGTGCGCCTCGCATCGCTACTAATCGCTTAAGCACCAATCAGTCTATGCTTATTACATGCCTCGCTCAACATACGCGTTCTGCGATTTACACATATATGAAAATATTATGGATCCCCTCAGTACGCCAACAATTAAGGCTCATTGCCTGACGACGCTTGTTTAATCTCCCACAGGATTATGGGGCTGCACCAAATGACAACAAATGTGGAAAGGGAGGCAAATGTTGCGGGTTTGAAGATTAATGCCAAAACCAAAATCATCAACCTTGGCACTAACTCAGTTACTCAAGAAAAACATTGCTGGACAACCGGTAGAGAGAGTACAGAGTTTCCAATGTATTGGTAGTAATGCCTCGACCGAAGGTTAAACCGAGCAGGACATTGTCAACCGAATCGGCAAAGAAAAATCAGTGTTTAGAATGATGTCCATGATATGACGAAGCAATGCGATCAGCTTAAACACCAAGGTGCGAATGTTCAGTTCAAATGTTGAATCTGAGCTGTTGTATGGGTGCAGCACTTGGAAGGTGACCGCTACTATCATAAAAAGATTACAAACGTTCGTAAATAGGTGCGTACGGAACATCTTAAGGATTTTCTGGCCTAACCGTATCCTAACGAATATCTTTGCCAGAGAACCAATAGGCACAACCATCCAGCGACGGAAGTGACAGTGGATTGGTCATACACTCCGAAAAGGCGACAGTTCCATAGCGAACGACGCAATGCAATGGAATCCCCTATCTCAGGATAGGGTCTTCCGAGAAATACATGGCGCAGAACAGTTGAGGAGGAGTCACGGCAATTGGGGAAGAGTTGGAGAAAGCTGAAGCTCATTGCCAGAAACCGCACGCGATCACCTGCTGATCATTCGAAATACACAACACGATAGATGTGATACACAGTTGCCCTAAACTGCTTTATTTATGTGCACAGTTGAGTTAATGTACGAAGTAAAGAAAATATAGGACCATAAATGTGGGTTCGTAACAACATTCAGGTTTGTAAGTGCTCGGGTGTTAAATTTCAACTGCACCCACTACAATCTTTAGTTTTAATACCAATTTTTTAAAGCCCATGCTGTGCCTAGAAATTATATGAAGCATGGACTAATTATATAAAAAATATATAAAACTATAACTAACTAGTATCTATCGGAAGTGTAGAGCAAGCCAATGCCAATCAAATTGAAGCTCTAAAATCTGCGGTTGCAGTTATGAATTAATTAAAGTGGAAGTTAGTCTTCTTGCATCTATACAAACTCATTACGTAACTGATTAAGGTGTTTTCTTGGCACCTTTCAATTATTTTCATTTTACTTTGCAATTGGCACCAATAGCCACTAGCTCATCTATCCGCCCATCCGCCAGTCCACCCATGCGTCCATCTGTTTGTCTGTCCTTGACATGAGTGGTGCTTGACTGTATTTCTTCCATTGATTCGTGTGTAATTAATTACTTAAATCGAATTGAAATGACAAACACGAATCGCTGCGAAAACCCTTAATGCCAAACAATGCAATGCAGTGCCATAAAAATCCAATTAAGACTGAATGCTTCTTGTAATTAGCATTTTTGTCGCACACATCAATGATTGGCATGCGCCAAAGGAAGTCATGGTAACGCTAATGATGCAACACAGCCACCCGATGGCCAGCATTTTCAATGGGCATTAGGGTATTCAATTTTTTGGCATTGTAGCGCGGTCTTACATTTGACAATTTAATAATTGGCCATTGTCAGACAACTCTTTGCCACCACACACCTTTACGTGCCGTCTAAGGTGTTCTTCTACCTTTTCATCTCTGGACTGCATTTGAAAATTCAATGGACCGGTGCGGTACTTTGATTTTCATTCGCTCTATATGTCCTTGCCATACAAAACGTCCGATGGGCAGTTTCTTTACTAGAATGATGTAGTTATTGTAGTAGTAGGAGTAGTGATGAGAAAACTCAAGACCAAGCTAATGGCATCTCGGTTTTGGTCTTGGCCTTGCAGGTTGAGTCTTCGTCTTGGTCTTGGTCTTGCATTGGTGGATTTAGTCTTGCTCGTTCAGCCTGAGTCTTTGTCTTGCGGTCTTGCTGATAAAATTCTTGAAGACCAAAGTATTATATCTATATGATTAACACCTTACCATATCTTCTTCTTAATATATAAAAATTAAATTTTGTCTGTATGTCTGCATGTCTGTATATGTGTTTTCGCATAACTCGAAGACCGTTCACAGGATATAGCTGAAACTTTCCGATGTAGTGGGGACGGTTGGGTTGGATGTTTGCATGGTGTTAGTGTTGTAATGGTATTGAGGGGGTTTACGTGGTGTGTCGCTTGACTCGAAGACTGTGCATTGTTTTTTTATAGATAAACGTATTACCAAGGGACAAGTCACTGAATGGCTTTCGCAACGGCAATAAGGTGGGGACACACTCTTTCATCATCATCATTGGCTCTACAACGGGTGTCCGGTACTGGCCTCTCAGAAAAAACCTCTCCATCGGTCCCGATTTCGAGCCGATGTCATCCAGTTTGGCATCCCTAAACTCTGGGCGTCCTGGTCTATGCCCTCTTTCCAGCGTAGGCTTGGCCGACTGTTTTTTCATATCTTCTGAGCTCTTTATATTCATCTTCACGTGCCCGAGTTCTATGAGGTTGCTGCATTGCTCGGTACGCAACATTCTTACGTTCAGTCGCTAGCTTACATTCGTCATCTAACCAGTCATTCCCTTATGTCTGTATGAGTTCTATGAAAGATCTCTACGATTACGGCCTAAGAAAGATTCAGCAGTACTAATGACAGTATTCTTAAGGTGTGTCCATTTCTCTTCATCTCAGCCTCAGGATTTACTCTCCCAGCTTTTAGGGCGAGTCATATCGCTTGACCCTAGTTGTTTTTGGTCCCAGCCGTGTTGACTCGAACCTGATTCGCGGATAAAATCTTTCGTGATGATGCAATCCGCACTCGGAGCACCATTTCAACAAGATAGTGGCCTGAGTCGACGTTGACACCTCGGTACGTTCGTATTTAGATTCGGGTTGTGGCGGCGGTATATCAACACGTGGTCTATCTGTATGCGAGTGGCTACATCAGGAGATACCCAGGTGGCTTTGTGGATATTTTTAAGCGCAAACCTTGTACTCGCAACGATTCTTGCTTGCTGCCATCTCTACGACTCGTTGTCCATTGTCATTAGTGTTCTCGTGTAAGCTATGGGTGCCAATATACTGCCTCATTACTGGCTCCCTACCTATGTTGGCATTCATATCCCCTAGAACGATTTTTACGTCATACTGAGGACAGGCATGGAGTTCCCGTTCGACTGATTCAAAGAATTCTTCTTTTTCATCATCTGGGGAATCTCGTGAACGTGTATGAGGCTTATGTTTTTAAGAGTGCATAGCCGTTCATTTACTTCTTTAAAGCCGATAACGGTGGGTTTCCTTCTTTTGCTGACTAGAAACCCCAGCCCGAGCACATGATGTCTTGCATGACAGCTGTAATAATATTCTGATTTTTGTAGGACACCATTCCCCGTTCACCGCATCTCCTGGATTGCTGTTATGTCAGTCTTATACTGAGACAGGGTATCGGTCAGCTGCTGTGCAGCTCGAGTTCTATACCGTGAGCGTACGTTCCATTAAAAAACATTTTTTAAATCGTTTAGCTATTTCCCTTGCCATGTTCGTCGTTCTTCATTAGTGTATCCGAGGCTGATTTTGGGTTCCGTATTCGATCATTTAGCTTTTCCTGAATTTGGAGGAAAATTACCACCGGCCTGCACCTGGAGGTTTGAACTCACTTCCACCAACCACCTCTAAGAGATAGCTACGGCCACCTGAAATTCTAGAACATTCTGTGTTATTTGCCCTATTCTGTATATCCATATCTCTATCAAATTTTGAATCATTTATATTTGCATAACTGTACTAATAACACACTGATGGGTTTTTTACAATTAAAATTATTCCTTTGAATCAAAACAAAGAAACTACCAACAACAACCATAAATTGTGGAAATTGTAAATTTCGTAGTTCATCATTTCTTGTATCAAGAATCCACATTCGTTCCTTTTCTGTTTTGCAGAAAGATATGCAATAACAATTAGAATTGTTACTCACGGTATATTATGATATGTTAGTGCGGAGACAAAAGCTCATTGTCGCACATCAGAATCTAAAGGAATGACACATTTTTATCGCATTCAAGAACATAACAGAAATGTGGGGTTTTTGCAAACACGAAACGAAAACCCAATGCGAACGGAGTCCTTTCAGTCCTTTAGATGGTAACTTTTTTTCTCATTGGTTTTTGTTTTTCTGAGCTCAGGCAGTCCCATTGTCATTTCAAGGCGCAAAGGTAAACATTTACATTGTTATTGTAAACCACCTATAAATTCTGGTTTGCTGTTGTCCCCGTTTACATTTACATCGTTTACACCTAAAATGTATCTGCGAAATGCAGAATGATGTCAGTTGTGACGCAACTACGAATGTACGCAATTTCCACTTTTTTCTAACGTCGACGATAGAATCTGAAAGAATTTCATTTGTTTGGATTTTTATGTTTTGCGAAACGGCGTTGTCAGTTTTTTTCACAATTTACTTGTGGTTTTACTTGCTTTTGGGTTTTATGTTACAAGGACGAGTACGGACTGGGTGTTTGTGCCGGTGCATTTATCAAGAAACGAAGCAATCCTTAAGACGACAATGTGACGGATACGAACTTTCCTATTTGTTAAAATGGTTTGAACTGTATTTAATAATAATAATATTTCGCGCGACTGACCGCAACGTGACCCTAGTCTCCTCATACAGGCCGATTGGCTTATTATCAATTCTTTCGAATCTATTCGAAAAGTTGTTAATATCAAAAATAAAAACAATTATAGAGAGTACCAGTATTATACCCGAAAATCCATTTGGATTTAGAAAAAAAAACGTGGAACAATCGTGATTATATTGCGTACTGAGCAATGCAACAATCTCATAGAGCGCGGGCACGCGAAGAAGAATATGAAAAATCAGTTCACCGGCAAAAGAAATCAGCCTGCGAAAAGAATCTCTTCCGTGAACTAAAACAGCACAGAGAGCGAGGACCGCACCAGACGCCGGAGTTCTACCAAAGAGTCCGCGATATGATGCAATATAGTATCCGAGAGTTGGGTGATTAGCAGAAAGAATGCTTTCCTCTTCCGCGTTCGAGAGGAATGTCTTGCGGAGAATTTTTTGGCCACGTATGCGAGGATGGACGATTCTGGAGACTCTATAATGATGAGATCTACGAGCGTTGTCGCCGTTTCCGTTGGGTAGGACATCTAGCTCGCATGAGTGACGAGGATCCTGCTCGGAAAGTCTATTGGGATAGAATTTATGGGACAGGACTGCTAGGTCGGCTGGAAGGATGGCTTAGACCAAAACGCCAAGAGCTTAGGGATGCCAAACAGAATGGCAGTTGCTCGCAATCTCGACCGGTGGAGAGATTTTTTGCGGGAGCCAGGACCGGACCCCGGTTGTAGATAATGATGATGATGATGATGATAATGATGATGTTGTCATCGAAGATACACATGTGTACCAGCCAGCTGGCCAGCCACGGGCACGCGAAGGTAATATTGAGAATTTAAAAATAATAGAAAACAAAAGTATCTATATAAAATTTACCTTGAATTAGAGCAGTTGTCCATCACTAATGATAAATGATCACCCAATTACTCAACGATTAGACTGCCAACTCTCAACTAGCTAGGCTGCCAACTTGATAGAAGATTAACATGAAACAAAAGCTGCCAAAACGCATTGGCTAATAGGTTAAACGTTGCAGGTATGCTTGGATTGTAAAGGATTACTCTATAAGTCAATCTTAAAGCCAATTTGGTCTTAGGGTATTAAAATATGGGGTGCTCTGTCACTTCAAACATGGATAAAATACAACCTCGAAGTTCCTACAGTCCAGGAGGAAACTTCATCACAATTTGTCCGCTACTCTATACGGTTAAGAAGACAATATTATCACGATTGTTCCATGTTTTTTTTTTCAAAATCCAAATTGATTTTCGGGTATAATATTGGTATATCTCTATAATTGTTTATGTTTTTGATATAGTTTTGATTCGATAGAATTGATAGTAAACTAATCGGCCTGTATAAGGAGACTAGGGTTCGGTCCTAACCAGGCTAGGGCACCAACATATTTGGGAAAGTTTCCCCATTTTCGAGTAGTAGCCAGAAAGATTCTATATATATATGTAATAGATGTATGTAATATATGTATGACTGTAGTTTGGGGCAACTAAAAAACAAATCGATTCCAACGGAGGGGCACTAGAAATCTTTCCAACTTGTTGATCTACTAAATGCTGGTTTGGGATATATACCTTTTTTAGATGCTTTACGGTTGCATTCCATTTCTCTGCGTCACTGCCAGCCTGATTGAATAATTGCGCAAAAGTATCCACTGCATGATCAATATCTCCTATCTCTTAACAAAACTATAGCCAGTTAGTATACATATGCTAGTAATGCTATTATAAGGTTAAGTATGATTTAAATTAGTCAGGATAGCCATTATGCAGCGGCAGTAATCCGAGTTTTCAATAAGTTGTAATAATTTTTCCTGTATTTGACCCTATAACCGAGGCAACTAGGGGAATAAAAATTATTTTAGTATACCAGCCATGTCTAAGCACATAACACAAATACTACGACTCTTGAATCAACATCCAATTAAAGGTCTGTCTAACTCTAGTACTCGAGAAGATATAGGATGCACTCACAGAATAAAATACCAACCAGATTTAGAAAGAATCATTTCTCCATTCTAAGAGAAGCACATTTTTCAGCATATTCCGCAGCCATCACAAACTTTGTAATCACAAAATGTAATGATTGCTGCCTCGCAATTATTCTGGCTTCCACCACAAGGACGCACACTATTCGCAAAAGAAGCTTACTGTCGTCGTCATCGCCTTCGCCATTACAGTGACGATTATTCATTTAGTCATTCATTCGACTGGTGACGCCTGATGAAAATAGGAAACCACTTTTCGCGCCAAAGAAAGACGAAATTCCTCATCAAGAGTTGCGCTTTGAAATGTTGATGGAAAATCGCAATAGAAATTCATACAATGCAAGGCGACTGAAAGCTGTTCATGCAGCAATTGCTTAAGCCGCACAAAAACGCCTCCGACAAAGACTCCTCGATGCACATGACACCAACAAAAGTTGCAATCTCTGACTCACGCTGCGAATCGCAGTAAACGTAGAAAGTGGCTCTTTGTTCAGCGCTGCGACCACAACACCTGTCAGTGACACATTTATTTCGACTGAAACGAAGCTGGGGATTGCAGCTGGATCTCGTAGGCATGCGCGATGTGCGTCTAATGCAAACTTCTAGCGCTAACTGTAGACTGTGACTTGAAGATTTGCGCTCCAGCATCGCAAGCGCTACTAAGGACGTTTGGAAATTCGTACAAATTGCGAACGCAGCAGGAGAAGGATGTCGGTGTGTGGTTTTTCCGTTATAGGTGGTTATATAACCGAGCTTATCTTGTGCGTCGTGTTATTGCTTTAGCTAAGCTGAGTTATAAACGAGCTCAACGCTGTTGCAAAACCACCGGTCGCGCTACAAAGTGGGAAGATTACTTTTCGTGCAACTGCTTTGCGAAATTGAATAACAACAACAAACCGAGAGATAATTCCACTTTTGAGTGCGTTGTGTGCGGGTAACCGAATTGCGCTACTCGTAGTTAAGTGCGTCGCGTAAACAATGTTGGCGCCACAACAACGCCACTAATTGCCGTGTTCTGTTGCTGTTGTGATGTCTTAGCTTTCTAAATTACTGTTTGTTGTTTTTCATAGCAGCGCCGGCTAAAAAAGAAATAACCAACAGTTGACACCTTCCTTCCTCCGATGGGGAGCGGCGGCCCTCTATCCGGTCGCCCTGAGCTTGAGATCATTAAATGTTTTAAGTACTTTTCCCTCCCGTTGCACATGAACGGGTTTTGCTTTTTATTTTTACTTAGTGCCAATTGCGCATTAAAAATCCAATTAATGACCCAGATAATCGTTCTCTTAAGGAAATGCTGTGAACGTTTTGATGGCATAATATATGCTGAGCAAACACCTTAGCGGTTGGTTGGTTTGGTCTTTTCTTTTAATTACCATTTCACACCTCGTGTGAACTTAGTTGCGCAGACACTTTGGGGGGAATTTCTCATTATTACGGCGGTGATCATTGTTTTGCGTAAGTAAACATTTGCCTACAATGAATCTTTCATTTTAATGTTGGCCTCATAATCTCCAGAGCTCATATTATGTAAGAATTAAGATTAAATTAGATCGTTTAGAGATTTAAGTGCACTGCACTGGATTCAATGAAGCTGGGGATCACCACGTAGGGATTTAGAGCATTTTGGTATTTTGGTTTCTGTTTTCTCTTTTCAAAGACATCCTAGTATGTTGCATAAACCAAACCATTGCTAGTCTTTTGGGAACATATTTTTTTAATTTTTTTTAAAGCCATTATATCATACAACACTTTTATTTTTAGTTGATGTACTTTCTACGGTTGAGCTTGCTTGCAAATAGCAATAATTTTATTCTTATCAATTCTTATCTGATGAAATTTTTGTCTGGAAATTTGTTCATCATTATTAGATAATTAAACCAAATTTCAGGCTTTCTATGCATTTATTACGTATTTATATATTAAACAAGAGTCATGTGAAGCAGACTGAGGCACGATCAGACTTAAAGCCACCAATTTGTAGCAGCACCACAAAAATCATCGTGCGGGGCAGATTTAAAAACATTAGCCTCGTAAACGTTCACGCACCTACAGAGGACTCCGCAGATGATGAAAGAATTATTTGAATCAGTCGAACGGAACACCATGCCTGCCCTCAGTATGACGTAAAAATCATTCTAGGAGATATGAAAATTAAAATAGGTAGGGAGTCAGTAATCAGGCAGTACATTGGCATCCTTAGCTTATACGAGAACACAAATGACAATGGACAACGAGTCATAGAGATGGCAGCAAGCAATAATATGGTCGTTGGTTGCGAGTACAAGGTTTGCGCGTAAAAATATCCACAAAGCCACCTGGGTATCTCCTAATGCAACCACTCGCAATCTGATAGACCACCTGTTTCACCTGTTGATATACCGACGCCACAACCCGAACCTGGGCCAACAAAGCCTAGTTTATTCTGTCAAGACTCTTCAAATCCAGGAATTTAACCATAACATCCAAGCTGCTGGTGTATAAGACAATGGTCATACCAGTACTTACATATGGATCCGAGACTTGGGTGCTTAGCAAAATGCATTCTGACCTCTTACCCGCGTTCGAGAGACTTTCGGAGAATTGTTGGCCACGTATGTGTGGTAGGACGATTCCGGAGACTCTATAATTATGAGATATACGACCGTTAACGCGTTTTCGACATTGTGAAGAGAATTAAGCTCGGTAGGCTCCGGTGGGCAGGACACCTAGCTCTAATGAGCAAAAGGGGATCCTGCTCGGAAAGTCCTTTGCGGTAGGATTTATGGACCACGCCAGCAAGTTCGCCAAGCCTACGCTGTAAGGATGGCGTAGGCCAGGACGCCCAGAGTCCAAAATGGATAACATCGGCTCAAAAACGGGACCGGTGGAGAGATTTTTTGCGGGAGGCCATGACCGGGCACGGGTTGTAGAGCCAAATTTGGTGATGAATAAATATCAATGCTTAAGGCTTGTACTTTACTATATGTGAGTTCTGTGCAAATTGCAGTTTTTAACTTAAAGCCAACTAACTTAGTCAATGAAATCACCTGGTTGTGTTCCCTGTAAGCAGTTATATATTTGATCGGTTGTTATTTATGAAAACTCACACTATTACCAAACTGTTTTTATGAAATTTTTACCGTATATTATTAGCAGGTGGGGAAAGTTTATAGGCAATAGGACACCACCTACGCGGCGGTACGTGAAAAGCGGTGCATACATGAAATGCGGGTAGCGAACTGAACGGGAGCAGCTAGTGGCTTATAAGTCTTTCTCCGAGCGCCATGGGTCAGTGGATAAGTGCATGGACTTCTGAGCAGGTGGTTCATAGTTCGGATCCCAGTTACACCCAAAAGTATTCTTCACAGTCCGACCTCTCACGAATGTCTGGCAAACGTCCAAATGTAATAACTTGTCACGGAAAGCTTCCCAATTCGCCGTTCGGATACTAAATAAAATTTTAGGTCCCTTAAATTTGTATCAAAAATATATATGAACAACACAAATGGTCGCGAGAAGCTAGGCTTTGGACCGCAATGGTCTGTCGCTCCGAATACTATTATCTATATATATAAAGTAGAGAATTTATTTGTATGTATATTTGTATATATACTTGTGCCTAACTAGCTCTGGAACGCCTTGACCAATTTCAACCAAAGTTGGTATACATATTATTTACTATGTTGAATCAAACATAGGGGGTGGGGGGTAGTAGGTTTTTTGGCTGGGGGAGGCGTGGCAGGCGATTTTATGGTCGGACCCACCGTTTTCGGTATCACCGAGACGAATAGTGCTGGTAGTACACTCCTATGGGTGGTGGGTGACCGATATAAGTGTCGATTCTATGGTTTTCGGGGTCGCTGAGTTGAATGGTGATGGTAAGACAGCTCCAGCGGGATGGTGTCATTTACTGAGGGGTGGGGGGGGTTACCGGTGAATAGTGATGGTAAGACACCTCTACGGCTAGGGGTTCGATGAAGAGGGAGAGGGGTGTCGATATTACGGTCGATTCCATAGTTTTAAGGATCGCTGAGATAAATAGTTATAGTAAGACACCTCTTTGCGGATGGGGTCAGGAGGAGCCTGTTTGGAGGCGATATTAGCGTCAAATTGTACACCCGTGCAACGCCGGGCACTCAACTAGTTATTAAATAAAAGGATCACAATGGACTCCCAGTGGAAAAGTCTTTGTTAAATATCGCGTTCTGTGCATGGCTTCAGCTCTCTTATCAGCCTTTTTTCGCAAGTTAATTTCTACATAATTTGGTCAAAAGAATATCAGCAGAAGCGTAAGGGAATTTTACCTCTATATGCGATTTTTATAATCAAATAACGTATCTAAGAGCTTTAGTAAAATGCATGTTGGTATATTGTTAATTATTTTCCATCTAGCCCGCCTAGTTCAGTTATTGCTTGATATTGTTTATTTATGTTAAGTAAGTTAAACTCTTCGATAGATTTCGTGTGGTCAATAGTCAGGCAAAGAGGCGGGCATACATGTAGATATGCATTTGTAAAACTCCATTGGTTACACCTTAGTGCTAAAAAGTTCATTTAGTTTCATTAGTCCAGTTGCACAATTTAGCGATGCAATATTATTATTTGAAAAAAACCTGCATATACTCAAAATATTTATAAACTCAAAGCGGTATTAGAAACAATCATCGAACCTACCGGCAAAGCTAAGATCATTGGACCAATCCACAGCGTGCCGATTTGCGCAAGAGTCCAAGGGGACAAAGGTAAGCATTCATCTGTTGTCACGTCATCACCGTCATCCCCGTCGTTGCATTAACATCTGACTGATCGTCTGATCGACGTCTACCACATTCCTCTGCAGAAGGAAAAAGCGCCTCCTTCTTGTTATCGAAACAACCAAACGTCATGCACGACTGATGAGGCGCGCTTGCTTTGGCTCTGATCCCAATTGCATGTGACATAACCAGCACACAGCAGTAAGAAGCAAGTCAATGAGTGTGACAGTACGGGATGAAAAAATATAAACAGAATTACGTACTTTATTTAATGTTCGTTTTACGAGCATTGTGAGTTGTGACGGCAGATATGGGTGAGTCGATGTCGACGATTTCGCCGCCACCAACAATCTACAATTGGCAATGGAATGCGGTTGCAATTAAAACCGAGCAGTAAAATACCCGATGCAACAAACACAAATCTGTGAGACATGTGTAGTGGCGAGTAACTGCAAATAAAGCCAGACAGCACACATTGCGCACTCCTTGCCGTCCTGACAATGCAGTCAGTGTTTGTCGATTGGCAGACAATTTGCTGGTGCTTCGGTAATCTCACGTGCGCTATGCACATAATTCTTAGCCCAGTTGCAGCAGTTTTTGGAAAATTGCAATACTCATTTTGTGTTTAATTTTTTTCCAGAAATTCAACATACGCTCGAAATGCAATTTTTATGTCATCATCGTATGTGGAATGCAAAAAAAGGCGCCCATGTAAAATTCAAATTAAAATAAATAAAACGAGAAACGCTCCGGGCGATTACGGACAATATAAGTGCACTATGGTGACTGTGGGCGAATCCAAGCGAAGCTCCACAATTGCTTCCAACTGAGAGGAAACGTACTTTATGCGTAGTTACGCATGTTGAAATTCTTCTGTCAGCAATAAACAGGATTAAGGCATGCAATTGAAAGAAGCCGTCCACACTTATGATACAAAAACTACGCCAGACTAGAAACATCTCTTGTTACTCCAAAAATGTTCTCTTTTTGGTCATATTATTAGTAGTAATTTCAGTATTTGTAACTCTGTTAATGCACCTAACTTTACCTTCCCGTGGTCGGAGAGGTTCAATGGTTGGGAAGAGGTAATCGATATTACAGTGATTTCTAATGATAAACTATTTAGGGTTGATAACTGGACAGTGTCCGATGTCAATTCTACAACAACTCTAGCGATAAGTACATAAAGTTTGATCTGAACCTCCAGACAGAGCCGATCAAAACTTATCAAAATACCAAAAGAATTGACTGGATGAAATTCAGCAACATCATCCAGTTAAAATTAGGCAAATTACCCAATCAGTCAAAGCAAAAAAGCTCATCCCCGTGGTGCAGCGAAGACAAACTCACGACTATGACTAGGTCGATCTTTAATATATGCTATACCAACAAATACTGGCAGCCTTATAAAGATAGCCTAAGAAGGTACAAGAAAGCCATCAAAGAAGCCAAGCGACGCTCTTGGATGGATTTCTGTCAATAAATTGAAACTACAAGGCTAGAATTTTCAAGACACGTGCACGTGTCCGAATATCATCAAGAAAGCGTACGCTAACTGGATGGGATCTGCGGCAGAATCCTTGGATCTTCTCACCAAAATACACTTCCCCACCAGCAGCTATCAATGCGTAATTTGGAGAGGTTGCATGCTCAGCATTCGGGCCCACGAGATGTAGTGGATGACATTATAAGCCGTGAAAAGGTTTCATGGGCTCTAAGAAGTTTTTCGGTCTACAAGTCTCCAAGAAGGGGCCTTTAACAATGTGAACATTGAGGCCATTAAGGAAACTCTGACACAATCAGAAGTGGAATTCTTCTTTTTTCTACGCAATGGATCATATCCACGCTCGGTAGCAGGATTACAACTTTGCCAGCTGTAACATTACCAAACGAGTCGACAGAGGCACTCCCCAAGGAGGGAGCATCTCACCCTTACTGTGCCTGATGGTAGTTAACAAAATTCTACTAAAACTCGAAGAGGATAGGACGAAGGTAGTTGGGTACGCATATGACCCAGTGATACTCGTATCAGGCCAGAACCTTTCCGTGATCTTCCATGCTGTCCGCGCTCTTTAATTCTTCTTCGCTTTCGCTAGGTGCTAGCGAGCATACACTTTCTATGCGGTCTGGTGACATATCACCGAATTCCTCTTAGGTTTGTTGATTTTTGTTTCAAGGATTCAAGTATCGCCTAGGTCCTCCGGAAAAACACCGTGTACCTTGATTTTAAAGTTACTTACACATTTTACCAAAACATTTAAGCCTCTTGTTACTTTGACAGCGGGACAGTCTGTAACTGCACTGTACTGTAAAATAATAATACCTCATTAAGTGGAAAATGGGAACACTGATGATACGAGTATTCTGCGGAAAAGGAAGAACACGCGCAAATAATCTCTCGGTCGCATTTTATTCATTCATTTACTGTGCACTTAGTAGTGTTGGTATATGTGTGAGCGTTAAAATCCACGTGCACCATCCAACAGTCAGTACCAATAGCTTTACAGGAGGCGACGCTTACTTTGGTTGTGGCGATTCAAACGAATTTTTAATTAAAATCCACTTTTTAACCCTAAGGGCGCACCAGAAAATTATTATTATTCCTACGTACCTACGAGTATGTCTCGTGCGCGTTTCCCAACCAAAGATAAAAGATTTTTTCGACTACAAGTGGTTTCAGCTGAGAGTCAGACCGGACCTAAACGATATGAAATGAAAAACTGAGGCTGAGATTTTCGCTATTAATACGAGTATGTGCCCACTGGAAGTCAGGGTGAGGGTATATTAAGTTTGATAGGCATTACGTTAAAGAGAATGGAATTTTTAATAAAATGTTTAAAAATTGGGAAGCACCCAATTTGAGTTGAAAAACATCAGTACTTTTTTAATTTTGTTGTCATGTCAGTGAAAAAGATAATCTCACTTTTTGAGCAAGTGAAAGCTGAAGCTACCTATCGCTAAAGCTTTTCCCTTTTTTGCGGCGATTGTGCGGAACCACTCGAATGTCTACAAACATCTTTCTACATGGCGATGACAAAGTCCATCTGATTTCTGTATTCCTGATGGCCATAAAAACGGCATACAAAGAGCATCAATGCAATAAAAGGACATCCAAAGTACTCGAATATAAACGAGTAGTAAACTGACAGACCGCGGGGGTTTCGGCGAAATTGGATTCCGCTGTTATTCGAAAATGGAAGAAAAAAGAATTTTTGCCTTCGGTCCTTTTTTACCAGATTCTTCTTTGGGGCATTTTTATTCCGAGTTTTTGACATTAATTTTGCAGTTGTTATTAGCAAACCGACGCAACGAATTCTAGGATTTCTTATTTCTTACTTAAGTTCTGTACACAGAACACTTAAAAATTGCTAACTCTTTCATTTATGTATGGCCAGAAGCAACCTTCTTATTTTAAAGTGTATTTAAGCAATTTGCACACATTATTGATTACTCAATTCATTATAAATTCATAAATTCATAAATTCATAAATTCATAAATTCATAAATTCATAAATTCATAAATTCATAAATTCATAAATTCATAAATTCATAAATTCATAAATTCATAAATTCATAAATTCATAAATTCATAAATTCATAAATTCATAAATTCATAAATTCATAAATTCATAAATTCATAAATTCATAAATTCATAAATTCATAAATTCATAAATTCATAAATTCATAAATTCATAAATTCATAAATTCATAAATTCATAAATTCATAAATTCATAAATTCATAAATTCATAAATTCATAAATTCATAAATTCATAAATTCATAAATTCATAAATTCATAAATTCATAAATTCATAAATTCATAAATTCATAAATTCATAAATTCATAAATTCATAAATTCATAAATTCATAAATTCATAAATTCATAAATTCATAAATTCATAAATTCATAAATTCATAAATTCATAAATTCATAAATTCATAAATTCATAAATTCATAAATTCATAAATTCATAAATTCATAAATTCATAAATTCATAAATTCATAAATTCATAAATTCATAAATTCATAAATTCATAAATTCATAAATTCATAAATTTATAAATTCATAAATTCATAAATTCATAAATTCATAAATTCATAAATTCATAAATTCATAAATTCATAAATTCATAAATTCATAAATTCATAAATTCATAAATTCATAAATTCATAAATTCATAAATTCATAAATTCATAAATTCATAAATTCATCAATTCATCAATTCATAAATTCATAAATTCATAAATTCATAAATTCATAAAATTCATTATGTATGACTGCAATAAAGTGTTTATTAGGTGTATATGCAATTATTGAGCATAATATCTGTCTGACTCAAAACCTCTGCAGATACAGTCTACGACAGAACTGATTCGGATACGAACAAGAACTAAAATTTCGACTTCAGTTCAACATAAAAGAAGTTGCATCTTTATCTACAGTTTACCCCATTAAGTTTCACAGAGCAATCATCACAACAATCAAGCAAGCATCTGCCAACAGTTCACGCTCAAATATTGCCATGAGTTATCCGTCTAGACGCGCGACAGCGTCAAAATAAATAAACGAAACTTGTATGACGTTCGTGTCGCAGTGCTAACAGAACCCATCATGGAAGGGAAGGAAGAACGTAAAATTGGTACCGGGCTGTGTACCGTGAAGTGCAGAAATTATAGCGCACCATGGTGTCGATGGTCGAGCACTTCCCGATATTGTGTCGAGTATTGTTATTCCAGCTATGACTGGATCATGAGTTGGCATAAATTAGCCTTCTTATCTGGCAGTAGCCATTCTCGTGTGTTTGCTGGCAGCGAGGTTGCCAGCTAGCCAACTGAGCAAACAGACAAATTGCATGCAACGCACAACTGAACTGAAATCAATGCAAAAAGTTTCAAAATAAGTTTCAGGGCGGCCGGCGGGAAGCTTAATAGGCGTTTGCTGATGGGCAGGGCATAGGTACGAGTCATACTAAGATAAGTTTTGATGATGGGCGGCGGCGACTGCTGAAGTTCCAAAACCGCATGATTTTGCCTCGAAGGCTGCGTTCATATTCGCATAACATCCTCGCGCTTATGTTGCCCGCCGCATGGTAGTGAAAACCAAACAAAAGGATATCAAGTTTATGTCCTTAAATACACACACTGCTGTTGCTGTACATTGTTTTTAAGATAAAGTGGCATCCCATCCCATCAAAAGAAGGAGTCGTAAACTTCCTCTTTGTTTTGTTTTGTATCTGGATAAGAGATCAAGATAGCAGTTCAGTGTGATGTGGAGAGGACTAAAAAAACATAGAAGTTTCAGTTTTCTTATTGCTTCAATAAGTCAGGTGGTGTTTACTCGATGGCAAGGAAGTATTTGCATCAATGTGCTTTTTTCTTTCGTCTTAAAATGTTAAGCTGCAAGATGTAATTAAATTCTTGTATTAGTCTGTGCAATCTCATTTAACAGAGCTAACTGCAATTCATTGATATATAGGTGGGAGGTAAATGCATATTTGTTTTTAATTAATTTGTTCATTATTTCGGTTTATATTTAATAAATTGTTTTTTATTTACAGGCTTCGAGATTATTCAACTGCCTACAAAAGTATACTTCGACAGCTGATAGCCAACCTTTATATGTTGATCCTAAAGGTATGCACCAAGTTATTAATATCAAACTATCTTAATCTTTGCGGCCTTGCCAGGCAGCACAAAAATAAATTTAGGCATTAGTTGATTTTGAAAATTTTCAATTAATTTTAAAAAATTATCTATTCAAAGGTTTTTTTTATAATAACTGTTCTATTATGGAATATCCGATCTGAAATTTAATTTAGAAACATTATTTATGGTCCCAATTATACATATCTTGATGTAGTTTCTGAAGAACTGAGTAGAGCCAGCCAGCCAGCCAGCCATTGTCATCGATCATCGGAAATGAGCATCAGCCGGTCTTCCATGCAACGAATTCTGCGTAAAGATCTTGGTTTGTGACCTTATAAAGTTGAATTGGTCCAGCAATGGAAGCCCCGTGACCATCCGCTTCGATATCTGTGTGTGCCTGCGACCAACACGATATTGATGAGGATTTTGCTCAAAAAATCATCTTTTCGGACGAGGCGCATTTCCATCTCGATGGGTTCGTAAACAAACAAAATTGGCGCATTTGTGGATCGGAAAATCCAAAGGATATGCGGAGAAGCCAATGCATCCATTGCGTGTTACTGTTTGGTGCGGCTTGTGGCGTGCGAATCACCGGAATCAACTACCTCAACATCTTTTTTGTGGCCATATCTTGAAGATATTGGTTTGGACGACCTTTGGTTCCAGCAAGATGGTGAGCCATGCCACACATCAGGCGTTACAATAGCGCAAGTGCATCAAAAATTCGATGGCCGCATTATCAGTCGAAATGCTGACGTGAATTGGACGGCAAGGAGCTGTGATTTGACGCCTTTGGATTTTTATTTGTGGGGTGCCGTGAAGAACAAGTATTATGCGGACAATCCACAAACAATTGAGCATTTGAAAGCCAATATTGAAGTCACCATTGCCGAAATAGAGCCGCACACAATCCAAAATGTGCTCAGAAATTGGACCGACCGAATGGAGTACACCAAGGCCAGCCGCGGCTCCCTTTTGAATGAAATCATTTTCCATAAATAACCAGGAGGATTGTACTTTGAAATAAATTTGGTGAAGACACGTTTTATTAAATTTTTAAATCTGAACTTCTTATTTGGACACCCTTTATTTAGTTGTAGTGGGTTGGTGTGATAATCTGAGAAAAACCACACCAGAGCTCTCAGACCGTCGGCCCATTGTACTCGTTCCCAGTGAGTTCACTATTCAAATCTCTTCGTTACTTTAAGATAGCGAAGGACTTGGCTAGTTTCAACGAAGGAAGTTCTTCGATCGTTATTATATCCGTTCCAAAGACGTTCATTTGTAGCCTGGAGAAAGCAGTACAGCTACAAAGAAAATGTGTAATTGTTTCTTCTACCTACAGGTAAGACTTACATAATATTAGATCCAATATAAGTCCCAACTTGACTTCCATTCGGGTTATGTCCTGTAAGTAAACCGACAGTTACTTCTGGATATTCACAAAATGAACTTAGCGGTGTTTTTGTTCGGCCTATCCACAAAATGCTTGGTAGTTCTACATGTATTTATGGAGTTCCAACGTTGTTCCCGTTCGTCTTTCATATAAATCTTCGAATACCAATATTCAAGTTTGCCTGACTCAAACCTAATATTGGTTCCGGACCACTTCTGGCGAGTGCATCAGCAAATAATTTTCCTTTTATTCCTGTATGTCCCGGAACCCAGATATAAGTGACGGAATTCCATCTTGAAATAAAGTTCAGTCTTCTCTTACATTCTATAACAATCTTCGAATTGAAACAAGGTGATTCCAGTGCTAGTAGAGCAGCTTCGCTTTCACTACATATTGCAAAGTTTCGTGCTTGTATTTTTTAGAGACAACTGGGCTGTCTGAAAAAAAATTGCCCATTTTCCAAGTGCGAATGCTTCCTTATAATTCTCATCTAAGAACCATCCTGCATAATTTCCTTCATCGGTGAGAGAACAGTCAGTTTAGAATATGGGCTCGAATTCCCTAAGGATCACAGTTGAATTTTTTCAATTTTCCCTGCTAGGGTATTGAACTTTATATCCTCATTTGAACATAAGAAATGGTACAGTACTGTCTACAGGCATCAGAAGCGTAGGAATTTGTTCCGAAACCTTTTGTAGTATGTTACGATGCCCACTCCTCTGCTCATAATGCCGGAACTTATTCTTGCCAAGTCGACATATTCGAGTAGCTTATACCGCCTCCATCTGAATAACTATATCCAGAGTTGGCAGATTTAGCAGTGTATTGAGAGCATCTGCCGATATAGAGCGCATTGCGCCCGTTATTCCCAGGCAGGCGTTCCTTTGCAATTTGTTTAGGGTCATCTTAGACATTTTCAGACAAGTTCTTGGCCACCAAACTGAGAATGGGTATGATTATCGGTAAGTACTACCAGTGTACCATTTTCGGACTCAGCCCCCATGATTAACCAAATGCTCTTTTACATTGAATAAAGGTAAACTGAGCTTTCGATATTCTCAATTCCAGGTGAATTTTCCACATTATCTTGCAATCTAGAATCTCCCTCCCTCAACCAATATATATATATCTAAAGCTTTTATTTATTGAGAAATCGCTTTTGCTTGGTTTCGGGATAAAAGCGACTCTAACATTGCACTTACGGCTAGCTTCTCAAAATCATGACACATCATGGCACTCAAGATGCCTCGCCCCGAGCACTTGAAAATTGTATATGTATTGTTTATCCTCTTGAAAAGCTCGTAGTTGCGAGTTACCTATACCAGCTGAATTTTTAATTATGTAACAAAATTGCCTAAAAAATTAAGTCGAACGGGTGGACGTTGCTGCAGAACAAATTGATTATCTCTTGGGGTTCTTGGGGTCAGTAATAATGCAGTTTTTCTGAGTATGACAATCGAAGTAAAAAAGCGAGTACAAAAGAAACAACAACAAGTTTTGGGATGAATGCACAACTAAGGGGATGCAAATGATTAACAGCAGGGAAATAAGTAACTACATAAACTTCGCAGTGCCAAAGTGTTAAACTCAATTTCGTAAAACGTGAGCGATGCTATGGGTCATCCGATAGAAAATTACAAATCCAATTCATGTAACCAGCTGTCCTAGCAATCGACATCAATGTGTCTGTTTGTTTTTGTCCCTAAAAATATCTAAACACCGCGCTCCACAGAACATAGGCTTGTCTTCTTTCATCGCTCCAATGTCCGGAATTACTGGCCCCGTGTGTTACCAATTCACATCACCGCAATTGACATCTGCTCAGCTATTTGGTAATCGAAAATGGCGATTAATCAAACAGTCAGTAATTTAAAATTGTCCGATGGAGTCGATATGTTTAAGTTTACGTCCTGTGATATATCTAGATACTATGTCTATGTTATACTTTCGAACGAACTGTACAAGCATCTATTTGCTGGAAGCCCTTTGCAATTGTTCTAGCTATGGCCGTCGAAGCAGAGCTCTGCGTGCGGTTTTCCATGACATTTCAAAACTTCCAACAAGGTAGCGTCACAATGTCGCGTCGCTCAAGTTTGTTTGTGGGATTGTGGTTCATTTACATTTTGTTGTCCTGTTTCCTGTTTGTTTTGATTAAAGTTTCTCTCTTGCGATTTTTTCGGAATCATAATATTTTTTCAGTGTTTTTACTTTAAAAGCAAATGTTTTGCTGGGCATTTTTTATTCGAGCACTTTTCCATTTCGTAAGTGATTTTAAATTTCAAATAAATTAAAATAAATAATATTCGTATCCCATTGGTATAGTACTCATTTGGAAATTTATAGGGTATGCAAACTTTACTGTGCATTGTCTGAGGTTTTTATGTACTAACTTAGGTTGCGTTACAGTTTTAGTGAACCTACCATTTCGCACAGTCGTCTGCTTACTTTACTTCCTCCAATATTTTTTGGAGATCACGCTCCACTTGTGTGTGATATCTAATGCCAGGCTTTGTGACTTTTACATATTAATTATAATAATAATATTCGGCGCGACAGACCGTTGCGGTCAAAACTCTAGCTTCTCGCGACCATTTGAGCATTGTGCATGTATATTTTTAGACACAAATGGAAGGGACCTTCAATTTAAGGCCGGATCCGAACGGTGAATTGAGAAGCTTGCCGTGGCAATTTATTACTCTCGGAACAGTTGGCACCCATTCGCGAGAGGTGGAACACCGTGAAAAATACTTTTGGTGTTACTGGGATTCGAACCACAAAACTCCTGGTCAGTCGCCATGCGCATTTCTACTGAGCAACGGCGCCCACATATAAATGAGTTAAATATTTTGGTCATTATTCCTGGAGTACCATGTGTCTATGTTTTTCATTGTGAACTTTTCTTAATCTTTCTTTTTTTTAAAGCCATTGCTCACCTCGCCTTTTGTTCTCGTTGTCACATCTTCCAAATTTTGGCATTAAGATCACACTACACCTTCTTTAAAGTGTCACGTTGGGGTCATTTCCAGTAAGCTTTGTCGAAGAGCTCGCAGAATCAATTTTTTGTGTGGTTGGCTATTTCATCAGTATGGCAAATTTTGCCTCGCCCGAAGGTTTAAGTTTCTTGCCTAAGTCTGCTGATTACAACAAATCTGCATCCGAATAAACCCCTATGCTGTTACATAAAAAGCAGTCACCGTAGATACGAGGCCAGTTTTATAAGTCAGTGACTTTTTCAATTTCCCGCGCAGCAACTTTACATGCAACACTGCTCCCCTGCACACAACTGCCACCTATTAATGGACTACTGTCAAATTTTGAGCAAGCTGCGTCGTTAAGTTTGTGTTTGACAGCCATTGAAAGCAGACAACCTCGTGAATTTTAAAGAAAATGTAAAAAAATTGAATTTCGTGTGCTGACTTCAAACGATTGTTTGGCGATGTTTAGTTTTTGCGCCGTTTCGTAACCGTGGACAAAACATGGATCCATCACAACACACCAGAAACCAAGGAACAATCGATACAGTGGTTTTTTCCTGGTGAACGTGCCCCAAAGAAGGTCAAGATGGGTCTGTCGGTCAACAAGGTCATGGCCACAGTTTTTTGGGTTGTACGCGGTGTCATTCACATCGATTGTCTTGAAAAGGGTAAAACGATCACCGGTGAATATTACTGAGAGATTTTGGAAAGACAGATTCGATATTGATTTGAAACAAAAATGACCGCATTTGGCGAAGAAAAAATATTCCATCAAGAAAATGAATGGGTGTGCATGAGTGTAGTCACCTTGGCAAAAATTCATAATTGCTACCCTATCCAGCATATTTTCCAGATTTAGCCCCGCGACTATTTCCTGGTTCCTACGCTGAAGAGGGAAGAGATTTGGGTCTAACGAAGAAACAAACGCCTATTTTGAAGGCCTTGAGAAAACCTATTATTTGGATGAGATATAAAAATTGGAAAAATGCTGGACTGAATGTATCGAGCTTAAAGGAGACTATGTCCAAATAAGGAGTTAATTTCCCAAGTCGTTAATTTTTACCAGCTGTAACTGCGTAAACCACCGTTGACTCCAACTGGGAAATTCCTCCGCTGCCGTCTCATCTGTTGGGAGCGCCTTGGTGGGAACACTACTTTGATGCGAGGTAATTGGTTTGCGATTAGAAAGATCTAGTTTATTCACAAGAGCGACAATCGCATAGATCTAAGTTTCATTTAAGTGGTTGCGACAAGGTTTCTCCCAAAGAAGGACTGCAGGGTTTTTGTAAATAACCTGAAAGACATTTGCTATAAGACAATAGCTGTGTTTTCCATCGGACAACTGTTTTAGAACTATAAAAACAATTCCTCCTTCACATATTTCAAAATAAGTTCAAAGAATGGCACGTTTATTATCAACGTTTGTGTCTTGTGCATTATTACGATAAATGTTACCAAAATGCCTAACATTCGTATAGTATTCCAAAAACACATCCCATAATTCGAAATAATTTTTGCAATTAATAAAAACAGAGAGAAACCTAAATAATATATGAATGTGAAGCGACATTCCTCCCATAGGATTCACGATGCCTCAGGGGTACTTATATGCTGCGACACATCCAAACAAATCATATCATATCTTTCATCTGAAAATCTCATAATCCTGTCAATAATTTTCTTATTATCTCTAACGCACAATAACGGAGTGGTTATTACAAACTGCCTAATGGGGAATTATCGGAGACCATTTTTCATAAGTAATATACATATAATTGAATGGCAAGCGGTCCAGATTATAAGAGTTATTATTCCAATAAATCATAGAGAAAATAGTGAAGCACTGACACAATGATGGAGTGCTTGTATGCCAATATATGTACTCGCAAATCCGCTCATTGCTGTTTATCAAATTTCAGTTAATGGCTCACTCAGTAGCAAGAAAGCTGATATGACTGATTCCTCGAATATCAAATTTCACAAATATTCGACAGGGAAATTGACTGACATTATCCTCGTTACAAGCGTAACCGAATCAAAAAGCAACTTCCCATTGAATCAAAATTTGCGTCGGCATGTTTTTGGAATACTTCTTGATTCAGTTATTTTACCAGACATCTACTGGCATCTCGAAATTCTTTCTACATTTAACCCAATTTAGTTTTCTGCACAACTAACGTTTTCCTTATGAATTCTTCAACACATATACACACAGATGCTTTGTCAATTGTCCTTAAATCTTGATTTCCGGATATTTTTAGGCATTTTGCATGTTGCTCCTTATTATCGTTTTCTATGTTATTTAGCTGATGTCATATGTTTTACTCCATCGATGTTGGTAAACCTAAGAGTAGCTGCTACCCCTTAAGGTAATTGACGGCACAGAAACGAAAATACTAAAACGCATAGCGCTTAAGGGTCTCTACCGCCGAAAATGTCTATGTTTGCATTTTGTATTTGATTTCTCTTTCAATGGCAAGGAAAGTGATGGTTATACTGGGTGGCTTTGGAGAGAATGACACTCATATATACTGTGAAGGTTGAAAATTCAAATTAACTGAAATTGCCAAGTGTTCATCATCATTTTTGGCTCTATAATCGGGGTTCAGTCTTGGCCTTCCGCAAAAGTCTCTTCACCAGTCCCGATTTTGAGCCGACGAGATCCAGTTTTGTTTGATTCCTGGATTTGAAAAGTCTTAACAGACTATAGTAGGCTTTGTTGGCTTTAAGCAACCATTCGCGTATTTCTGCTATTATCGGCTGCTACAGTTGACCCGAGATAGTTAAAGGATTGCATTACTTCAATATTTTAATTGCGGGACCAATATGTTAGATCTTCTGCTTGCAGAGTTGGCCACCATGTACTTCGTTTCGCTCTTACTTATGTGCAGCCGCATATTTCGTGCCGCCCGCTCGATCGGGATAAACGCTTCCTGTACAGCTCTTGGCTTTGTACCAACGACCGTCTGCGTTAGCCAGTATCTGAATGGACTTATAGAGGATTGTTCCTCTCGCCAATTCCTCAGTTAGCAGACTATTTAGCAACTCATAAAAGTGTTCTTCCCATCGCTCTAAGATACCTTGGACATCGATCATCAAATTATCCTCTTTGTCTTTGCAGTATGTGCAACGTGGTGTATACTGCGTTATACAGCGGACTCTTTGGTAGAGCTTCCACGCCTGATAAGGCCCTTGCTCTCTGTACTGTTCTAGTTCATCTACGAGATTCTTTTCACAGGCTGATTTCTTTTGCCGGTGAACTGATTTTTCATATCTTCTGAGCTCATTATATTCATCTTCGCGTGCCCACGTTCTATTAGATTATTGCAGAGCTCTGTACGCAACGTTCAATCGCTAGTGTGAGGAACAAAATTCTTGTGTTCACACAAAACATGCCAAATTCAGGTGCACCCTGTACCCACGCAGTGCAGCCAACAAACGGATATGAAAGTAAAACGACAACAGCAACATCACACCACCGGACTGGCCAATCACATCGCAACACGTGACTTAAAGATTTTGCAACACAAAATGGTATAAAAGGGCGAGCAAGCAGGCGATCGCTTTCTGAGTCGCTTCCTTAGTTGCCACTGCGCTGTCTGGATCACGCCTCGGTAAGTGCTGAAATATTAATCCACATACAACGTTTACTTTGCATTTCGCGGCCGACGTCATTCACATATTCCCTGTTGACGTCACTGCTTATCACGCATCGCCTATGGCGCACGATCGTCTCAGACTCACGTCCACGCATCGCTCAGGATTGATGCTTGTCTCAGGCTCACGCCCACATATCGCTCAGGATTTCGTCTCAGGTTTCCGCACACTTCACACGCAAAGGCTCACGCCAAAGGAGCACGAAGGCTCACGCACTCAGGTTCTTTTCAAGGCTCGCCCGGTTCACGTCTTCAGCGCTCACGTCAAGGATCACGTTGGTAAGGATCACATATTTTAGGTTCACGTCGCTCAGGCTATCGCATCGTTAAATCAATACATTATAAGAAATAAGGAAAATAAAGAAGAAGAAGAGTCACCAACTAGAATTTTTATTGTAACGACCCCTTTTCTCTGAACCCTGGTAACGCTGAGTTTACCCCGGCTGGGAAAACTCCGCTACACTCGCTTACATTCATCATCGAACCAGTCAGAGATAGTTAAGGCCACTTGCAATTCTGATGCATTTTGTTCTGTTTATCCTGTTGATGATGATGACTGACCGCCAAATGTTATTTCTATCTAAAAAATTACAAAAATTAAGGACTGCTGTAAAAAAATCAAATTTTATGGAAAAACAAATAAAATCTTCATTTGAACTAAAATTTAAACTCATATCTAATAATTGAGTTTGTCGTATTATTTGCACTTTTATATTTGGTTCCTTTTTACACTTAAAACACCCTGTAAACCAAAGGGAAAAAATTTCCATCTCTTTAAAACACAGAGGAAAAAAACTATTCGCTTCCTTATTTCATACAGATTAAGGATACAATCGCCTCTCCCAAACCTCCTTTAAATGTGGGACAAACTAAAAGTGCTGTGCTGTTTTGTTGTTTGCTAGCAATCTTTACTCATCGTGGAGACTCTGGATGAGTGCTGTATGGAGAGTCCTCAGGGGAGCACTATGCAATTATCATATCAAATTTAAGGAACACGTTGCGAACAACTGAACCGAGTGGGACATCCTTGGAAATGGTGTACATTTAAACGAGTTACTTTTTATCATGGTATTGGCTTCAGGTTTTTTCCGTATCTCTTTCCCTATCTATATTTCTCTGTCTAATATTGACATAACGTTGTATAACTCAAGTAGAAGAACACATAGCCCGAAGGAGATCACATCGTTTAAGAAGGATGACTAAATGATATTATGATTTTATGCAGATGGGATCACCTAAGCGAAAGCAGATTTCATGTTAAGTACAGCGGGTCGCTTGGTTTAACCTGAGGATCCATATATTAATGTTCTGAAAGTAATGCAAAGAGAAGAAGTTACAAAAATCCAAAGATTTAATAGATGCAACATTTGTCTTGTGTTACAAAACAAAATTAAAAGCAAAGGAAAAAGTAGTTCATGATTGTGTACAGTTACAGAGTAATCTTTATGGTTATCATCACAACCGGTTACTTTAAGCAGCGGCATACCGAGAATGACCTAGTTAACGTAAAAATTTAATTCATTTTAAGAAAGGTTGTCATCACTCACTATACTAACATCCGCTTAATGCCACGACTCTATTTTAAGAGTAGAAGAATATGTTTTCCCTTTTGTTGATTTTAATGAGATATATGTACATGTTGATCTACTTCAAGTCAAGAGACTGTTCTGCTGGCTATGGTTCTTCATGGGACTTACGGACAATAGAATATACAGGGCGGGTCGTTTGTACGCGTATACTACAACATCACTATATTACTCATATTCATGTATCTTCTTCTGCGGCGGGCGTATATGCAGAACTTAAGCAGAGCTTAGTTGTGACTGGTTCGGTAGTAATGATGCTGCTACTTACTTACTAAGGTGGCGTTACGATTATCCTTTCCACGGTCAGCACCTAAACATGTGCGCGTTTTCTAAGGTGAACCCTTTTTCTACTGCTTTGACCATATGGGTTGGATTCAAAAACTCAGTACATAGTTTCTAGGTCACTGTCGTTTACTGATAGTATAGTTCGTCATTAAATCTTTCCAAATAGTATCCTCCAAAACCCGCCAACGCATACAGGACGGAAAATAGTTTGAAGAATTTTTTAATCGAACCGCCTTTATTCGCCTTCGAGAGAATGCGTTAAGATGAAAGACATGTTAAGTATAATTTAGGGACGGCTTTTCTCTTTAATTGCCTTCTTATCACAAAGAAACTGCAAGAGTGACAGCTCGCTGGGTTCTGCGATTGATATCAATCTCACCAGAAATTAAACAGATGCAAATCTCTGTATCTATATTGGGTCTGATAGTTTCGCACAATGCTCTCCAATATGCAATTAAAGAAATCATATGATGGCGCGTATTCTTGCCATAGCCCTTTTTTGAAAATCAAAGGATTCGTTCACGTTATTCCTGACTTTGTCAGAGCAACGATAATTCTCCATCGTCATATTGCACAATCGAACAACTTTGACAGGGATGCCAAAAATAGACATAGCTCTTCTCAATAGATGCTGTCACATAAGGCTAAAATGATATAAAGCTGTTCAGATTTGCAATTCTTGAATCTACTTAAGGGTCAGCCGTAGTATGCATATTGATCGTGATCGTTGAATTTCCTCCCCTAAGACTTCACCAATCAGGTTCTTCAGCAAATCTGGTGTATGCATTCTACCAAGTTTTAAAAATCTCGGGCTGAAGACCGGAACAGCAGCTTTGTGATTCTTTATTTGTACATTGCAATCCTCACTTAGTGAGGTAGACGGACCATTTAATAAAACTACCTTGCTTTCGAGCAGAAAGTAGGCGCCGTGGCTTTTGTGTTTAGTGATGATGATGATGAAAAATGGGGTGTATTCAAATAGCACTGTGATCCATATGGATCTATTTCACTCCCCCTAACTTGTGCTATAGAGAGAGTGCATACCCGTCGCTATAGCACCGCCTCCATTTCAATGGCTCTTATGAACTTGTTGATATGGAGTGGGTTTAGTGAATGTCGTGCAGACTCAGAGATCGCGTGAGTTCCAATGTAATCTCTCCACTGTCGGATCGTTGAGAAGGTGCCACGTGGTATCCTCCGCTTCACCACAAAGCCTGCGACTGACATTATTTTCTTATATTAATTTCTGTAGGTGTCCCTTCAGTCTACAATGTCCTGTTAGGAACCCCGTAATGATTCTTACATTACTGCTACCAAGTTCCAATATCGAAAGAGACCTCCTTGGGTGATAGTTCTCCATCATTTCCTTTGCTTGTCGAAGGCCTGGGTGATTTTCGCAGCAGCTTATTTTTATTTTAGTCTTACCTATTATGCGGATCTCTTCCCGCATTTTGCGGTACCCTATACCACAGAATTATTCTGGCCCTACAGGCAAAGTTCCTGCCCCTTTGTTAGTGCGCCTATCCGCTGCTTCTTTGCCTTCTATGCCTGTGTGTCCCGGCACCCGGCACCCAGAACAAATGTACCTTGTTGATTTCGCCAAGTCTTTTTAGTCGCCCTGCACAGCTCCACCAGTCTTGACGTGATTTGGAATGCATCTTAAGCTCTTTGCGCAGCTTGGTTGACTGTCATGATGGTTACTTCCTGCCTCACGTAGTTCCTTTCCATATTAAAGTGAGCACATCTTTCAATGGCATGTACTTCTGCCTGGAATATGCTTGGGTACTGCCCAATTGCTTTATAGTACTTGGTTCGTGACCCATGGACTACTGCACCCGTGCCTTCTGCTTTCTTTGATCCATCCGTATACCACTTTATGGCTGCCGGATGTATCTGGTATTCAGTTTCAGATATGAATTCCTTCTAGGTATTAATTTCGACTGCAAGCTTTCAAGCTTTTGCACCATGTAAACACATGGCTTGCATGTTTGGCTAGTGACTCCACTAATCCTTTATCTCTACCTACCGTGAAGCAGCCTACCTTAGTTTCCTTGGATTTGGTCTCTACCACTATGTGTAGTTGGAGTTGGCCAAAAATTGCTCCATACGCGCCGCAGGTTCTCATGGCCCTGTAGTGGTTAGTGCGTGGACTTCTGAGCAGGACGTTCAAGGTTTGAAATCCAGAAACCTTCTGGTGCTGGTGAAACAGGAATCTTTCCCACTCTTTATTCGTGATAGATCAATCTGACTACATTAGCCAAAGAAATTTAAAATCACTTAATATGCTTTAGTTTCATTTTAAAATTCAGGCTGGGTAATTGGAAAGAAAGGATATCGTTTTTGCACTACATATGCGTGACATATGCACAGCTGTTAGAGTATTGAAGGCACAGACAAAAAGTTGTGTCCAGTGGAACTTTTCAAAATAAAACTTAAATGTGGCATCTCTACTTGTAGTGCTCTAGTGTCAGAGCCACGAGACGGTGAGAAAATTATTTATAACTGGAGCAATGTTGTGATCACATTACCTCTACCTAGTTGACTCAGCGCAGACTATACAAAGAAAATTACAATTAAATTTTATTCGTTTTTTTTGTTTTGCTTCCATCAATAGCTCGTTCTAGTGAACTATTCCCGGTGGCACGACAGTAGCACTTCATGTATGAATGCATACCTTTCGATTCGATTCAATCCAATGAGAGCCCGTTGTCGATGGATGTCGGATGAGTCGTCTTTATCAAATAGGTTTCTGGGGCGAAGGTTTATTTCAACTTTGCAAATATAGAAGTGGTGTAGCAATCGTTTTTAGGGAGGAGTAGTTATCAAAACCCTCACTGGAAATGGATTGGTAGTAGAATATTTGACAATGTTGTCATAGGATTAATAATAAGCTGAACACTTCGGATAATTAATTTGCACAGGATGGACGAAAGGAATTTCCCTATTCAGTAGATCAGTAGTGCTATGGAGAGAGTGCGTGCTCCTATAGCACACCCTCCATACCAATGGCTCTTATGAACTTAATGACATGGTGTGATTTCAGTGAAAGTCATGCAGACTCTTTCGGACCTTTTCCCCGCAAACGTTGAAAATTTGCCACGGGTTTTTCTCCGCTTCTCCACAAAGCCTCCAACTGCCAACGTCTTCTAATTTTAAATTAATTTAGGTGCCCCTTTAGTCTACAATGGCATGTGAGGAACCGCTCACATTACTTCTACTAAGTCGCAGTATAGAGAGAGACCACTTTGGGTCATAGTTCCCCATTGTTCCCTTTGCTTTTCGTAGGCTTGGGAGATTTTCCCATCTTATGGAAGCAGTTTTCTTACCTATTCTTCATATCTTTTCCCGCATTATGCGGTACTCTTTGTCAAAGAATGGTTCTTACAAGCGGAGTTTTTGCCTCTATGTTAGCGAGCCTGTCCGCTGCTTCATTGCCTTCTACAGCAGTGTGTTCCGGAACCCAGTACAAACGTATCTTGTTGACTTTGCTAGATCTGTTTAGCTTCGTCCTGCATACCTCCACCAGTCTTGAAGTGATTTGGAATGCATCCAAGGCTCTTAGGCTGTCTGCCTCACCTTACTTTCTGCTTAACGTAGTTCCTTTCCAAATTAAAGTGAGTACATCTTTCAATGGCATGTACGTCTACCTGAAATATATTCGAGTACTGTCCCATTGTTTCAGAGTACTTGGTTCTTGGCCCAAGAACCCCTGCACCCGTGCCTCGTGCTTTCTTTGGTCCAAACGTATACCACTTTATGGTTATCGGATGTATCTTGTATTCGGTTAAATTTGATTTTATTTTTTTATTATATTTTGAACAGCTTTTTCAAAGTCTCGAGTTTTGTGAAGGGAAGTGAACTTTTGAACAATTTATCAGAGGGGTAGTTGCAATCAAAAGGTCTTTAGCTAAGTCTTTCAATAAAAGATAGAAAGACACTTAAGCTTAAGCTGTGTATACGTGCATATCTAAAGCCAACACACACATACATGTAAAATCATTGAGATACAACTCAATTTGAAAAACTACAAAAGCTACCGCTTAAATTACCTACACTCGAATGTCATTTGTCGCCTGATTACACTCAACATAACAATGAAAGTTAAATCTGCAGAAGAAAAGCGTGATCAACACAATACAGTCATCGTACATTACTCCAAACAATAATTACACGCCTATCTACTTCCAAAAACACAATTAATAAATTCCCACGAACACTCTTGTTGGACGTTCATGCTTGTTCCATACGTATGACGTGTAATTGCTACTTTACGCTTTTGTCCAATGTCATTCAAATCTCACCTCAAGTGTGACAGATGTACCAGACCGGAGGAATCGGCAAACAACTGTGAACGGAGCATGGCACGGCCATGTTCATCGCTTAGCTAAGAACTTTGTAGTTAAACGAACAATAATCACAACAACAATAACAACAAAAGGAACGAATCTAAGCACAGGAAATTCCGTCCATCCGCTTCAAGACGCTTGTGTTGTTGGTTCTCCACCATCGCTTCTCCGCGCTTTCTTTTGTTATTGAAATGACTTAATACCTCAAGCGCTTGCGACGAGGGATCGATCGATATGCATGGACGGATGGATGGATGAACGGATAGCTAGAAGAATGGGCTTGTCCGATTGCCCTTGGACATTCATTCATTCATTTAGGCATTCATTCCCGAAGCAGTGTGCTCTGGTCATATGTATAATTGCTTGATAACTGTAGATTCTTTGAACGGAACAATGTGGCGGCGCGACGTCTAAAGGTGTGACGACTGACGATCGCGGAAGAACTTAAGATTGAGATGTTCGAGTGTGTCGTTGCATGAGTTACTTCAGATATTTGACGCTTCATTTCGGTTGGGGGATTGGACTGGACTCTCGAGTCTCGACTCAAGCGAACTGAGTAAGGAGGAAAGAAATAAACCAAACAAATAAAAAATGTCGAGGGAAGACAACATCTTAGAAACTGATGAAGGGTAAGTTCTTTGGATAAATCGCTTCCGGTTTCAAAAGTAGTTCTTTGTTTTATATGTACTCGTAATTACGACATGCGAATAAGAACGTGTGAATACTATAACCTTTCTGTGTTGACTTGACACAGAGGGAAGACTAAGAGTAGCTGTTGTGGTTATGATATGCTTCAGCTCATCTATCTATGCTACGATGCAAGGCGGTCAGCAAATAGTACCGCAAAACAAGATCCGCATTTTTGGGTTCTGGCATAAAACTAGAATAGAGAATATTGATCTTCATGGCATCATTATCAATATCTATAACCGGCGTCTGAAACTGGCCTCCAAAAGTAAATATGTCGTCACTTGTATGTAATGCCTTTTATATGATGGCACACGAATAGGAAGGCAAGACCCCTTTAATACAAGCCATAGCGTAGTTCCTTAAGTATCGAGAATACGAGAAGGAAATGTAAATGTGAATGCCTGCGGATAATACAGCTCTCATACTCGTCTTTTAAGACTGAATCTCTGTACTCAACAGTACGTCCAAAGACAGGGTTGAGGGTAAACTGTTGAGAATTAAATGCATCACGAGTATTGTGTTTGAAGTCATGGACAGGCGGAATGCAACTGGCGAAAATTTTGAGCACCGCTAATTGAAAATAAAATAAAATTAAAAACATTTTTTTTAAATGCTTTTATTAAACTATAACTAGCCCCCTAAAAGGTAGAAAATAAAATAGGTGGTATATCTAGAGCAGCTAGAACTGCTATAAAATAAATGAAAATTGCTGCAATGTTCATTATGGAAATCTGGAATATTTGAGGCTCAAAAAGAGCACAAAAATTCAAAGCACCACGCTAGGCATTTGAGGATTAAAAGCAGTTTAAAAGAGACTAACCTCCTCTCGAGACCCCCCAAGAATGCCTTAAAACCCACCTTAAGAGCCCCTTAAAGCCTTCGCAAGACTCCAATTATTTTAAAATACCCTCAAAACCCCCGTCGAGAAAACCCCGTCAGGTGAGATTTTACTCACAATCCTCTCAAAACTACCGTAAACCCCACTAAAAACCACCTAAACACCCCACGTTAAACTCCCTCAAGACCAACTGAAACCACTCAAAAATCTCTTAAAACCCTATTAAGAGCCTCTAAAGACCCCCGCAAGACCCACTAAATATCCCCTTAAAGCCCTCTCAAGACCCCAGTAAAGACCTCTTCAAGACTCCACTCACAGCCCTTTCAAAAGCCTCTTATGCTTCACCGACTTGAGCTCTCCCCTCAAGACCACCACAAAATCTTCTTAAGACCACATCGAGACCCGCCAAAATACCACCTATAGGCCCCCTCAAGATCACCTAAAGACACCATTCAAACCCCCTCAAAATCCTCTTAAGATCCAAAGAGACCCCTTAAAAACCCCTTCAAACCACCTCATGATCCCTTAAAAACCATCTCATGGCTGCTCCTCAAGCAACTCTTAAAAACCACTAAATACCTCCTTATGACACTCCAACGGTGCCCTCAAACCCCCCTCAAGACCACATCAGGACCCGTTCAAGAATCCTCTAAAGATCCTCTCAAAACCCGCTCAAGACCCTCTTAAGGCCCCCACAAGACCCACTAAATATCCCCTTAAAGCCCTCTCAAGACCCCAGTAAAGACCTCTTCAAGACTCCACTCACAGCCCTTTCAAAAGCCTCTTATGCTTCACCAAAAACCACCTAAACACCCCACTACAGACCCCTCAAGTCCTTTCTCAAAACCTTCTAAAGACTCATCAAGAATCCCTTAAAATCCTCCTAAAAGCCCCGCAAGACCCTTGCAAGACCACGTCAGGACCCTCTAAAAATTCCCTCTAGTCCCTCTTAAGATTCCTCTCAAGATCGCATTGTCGCAGGAATTGGAGCTCTGGCCGTCAACTGCGTGTAAAATTTTGCGTGAAGATCTCGACATACATCCGTATAAGATCCAGCTGGTACAGAAATTAAAGCCAGAAGACCATCATATGCTCCGTTCTTTCGCAGATTGTGCTCTAAAGCAATTGATAACTGACCCGTTGTTTTATCGAAAAATTGTGTTAAGCGATGAAGCTCACTTTTGACTTAACGGGTTTGTTAATAAGCAAATTTGTCGCATATGGAGTGAGACCAATCCACAAGAGACCCCACAGATGCCACGCTGGTTGCATTATCGAACTTTATTTCTTTAAAAAGAGTCAATGGAGATAGGTACAGCTCCTTGACGAGATATGGTTTCAGTAGGATGACGGATGGTGCCATACGGCAATTGCAACCGTCGAATTATTAAAGTCAAAATTTGACGATAAGTTGATTTCAAGAAATGGAGCTGTCATTTGGCCTCCAAGGTCGTGCGATTTGACATCTATTGATTATGTCCTAAACTTCTTTATGCTGATAAACCAGCAACATTCGACGCCCGACAACATTTGTGACATACAATCAGCAGTTCTCGAAAAAGTTGCGTCAAATTGGACGTCCAGAATATGCTTCGTCAAGAATAGCCGCGGTGGCTATAAGTCCGAAATCATTTCCAAATATTGATCTTTCGAATGAATAAAACAATTATCCATCCAAACAAAATTATTTTTAATTGGCAAACTGAAACATTTACGAGTATTACGCATATTTTGAGCTATATCTATCAGATTATATGCATAGCTACACTTAATTCCGCATATCTTTGCACTTGGGGAATGAAAAAAGTTTACATTTTGTAAATACGAAGCACACCAATTCGATTATGTAACAATATTTGCACTTAAAGCAATAACTAGAAATACTACTTCATACTTGTAAATGAAAATCCATATATGGCTTTGTATGGGGTAGAGGGTTAAAAACAAAAAGAGTATCGATCTATCTTTGATTGTTCACGTCTATAATTTAGAGCGCTTAATAAAAATCTTACTTCACAAAAAAGTTGGCTTCCCCTATATCTTCTTCAGAAAAGTTTTGTTTTCATTACAATTCCAGATATTTAACATTGCGGGCTGACTATCGAAAGTGAGGACATTTCCCAGTTATACGTTGAATTTTATTTAAATTTATATTATATTACAAATTTTCGAATTAGTAACACATTTAATGAAAAGCATAATACACCGACATAATAAAACGATAATACAATTCAATGTTCCCATCAACTCAATAGAATTGACATTCATTTCCTTAAATGAAACACGTCCGGCTGGCTATTTGGCTGGAATCTTAATACGAATATATTCTGAATGTACGTACTCGCAATAAATATTATTGTTATGTCCGATATAGTGCACATTTTCTGGTCGAGATTTTCATGCCAAGCACGTAGAGGCAAAATATGTCACATGTGTATCCGATCATTGAGCAGAGAGTGTAGCAGCTCAGTAGGCAACTATTCAAAACTCCATCATCAGTACGAGCTGGATAATGTCCTTTGTAATATTCATAAATCTTGTCGTTGAGTTCAAGGCGATGGACAACGCCTTATCCTAAGTGATACCAAGTACGTAACTATTAATGCGTTCCATATTGTCTTGGATTTGTTGTGTGACCGTAGAATATATTTAACCGAATGAAGGACGAGGGTTCCACGTAATTCACCGCATCTGCAGGACAAGAAACCTAAGCTTTCATAGCAAATAAAAATGAATAACCGTTACCAATATGGAATATATTCTAGATTGTTAAATGACGCGGAAAAGGGTTAAACTAATATAAAAGCTGCTTGGCGTTGTGGGTAAGACATTTAAATGTGTCTCTCTCCGACGCGTACATCACAAAAATATTATCCTTCGAGAATATTTTTATCAAAAATATCTCTGTTAGAAAAATGCAGAATATTTACATGTGTATTAGTCTGGATGGGCTTTATGGGACATGTCTCAAAGCAGACCAAGCTTTGCTGGAAGGAAGTGTATAGTTGTAACCGAAGACCGAAGAAATGGCAAACTGACGATGGTGTTTAGGTTAGGTTGAAGTGGCCGTCAGTCAAGACCGACGCATTTAGACCATGAAGGTCCGTTGTGATACCACAAGGATATAGACAATCCCACGCCTACTCGTTGGACCAGTTGGAGCTTCGTATGAAGCGCAATAGACTATTAATGTCAATTTGGTTGAGATCGTTGAAAAAGAACGCTCCCAGGGCCGGGCACGTACAAAGTAGATTTAGAGTGATATCCTCCTCCTCCTCATCCATGCAGCTTCTGCAGAAATCATTGGAAAAGGCTCCTAGTCTTTCTGCATGCTCGCCTATGAGACAGTGTCCAGTTATGACACCTTTAATGGCACTAATGTGCAGTCTGTTTTGAGAGATCAAACACTTAGAGCGTTTCGGGTCTAGCTTGGGCCAGATCTGCTTCGTTGCTATGCAAGTTGTACCGTTTGACCATCTATAATTGTTTTTATTATAGCATCCCGTTTAATGAGCTTGCACGTAGCGATCGGCATTCCTAGTGAACCATATTCAGGCAAAAGGGGTACTATGGTTCCATGTTTGGCGAGTTCATCGGCCATACAGTTACCAGGAATGTATCTATGCCCCCGCACCCAGCACAGGTGAATGATGAATTGCACTGCCATCTCCTCAAGAGACGATCGGCAATTCCGGGCCAGAATTGAATTAGTTGAGATAGATTCCATGGACTTTAGCGCAGCCTGGCTATCCGAGAAAATGTGGATATCCTTAACAGATATGACATTACTCTTCAGCCAAGACAAGACTTCCTTAATAGCCATGATTTCCGTCTGGAAAACACTACAGTGATCAGGAAGACGGAACGAGAGACTTAGATTTAGTATTTTTCAAAACACACCTCCGCCAACCCCTTCATCAGTTTTAGAACCGTCTGTGTAGAAGTGAATTCCTTCATTTTCCAAGTAGATACCTTCCTCCCAAGAAGACTTCCATGGTAACCTGGAAGTTTTTGTTGAAGTGCGGCTGCGAAATAGTGTAGTCTATGTTGACAAGTGGAGTCATGAGTAAATTCAGGATAGAAGAGTGGCCGAAATCATTCACGGTCCACTGAGAGATTGCACTTGCAGCCAGTTGTCTGCCGAAGATGTGGAGTGGAGCATGGTTGAGCAGAATGTCCAATGCAGCAGAGGGAGTTGTACGAAGGGCTCCGCTCACACAAAGACAAGCTGATCTTTGGACTCTGCTTAGTTTGTCGCGATTGATCGCTTTATCTAATGCAGTCCACCAAACAGCCATACCGTATCGCAGAATAGGTCTGACTACTGCTGTGTACAGCCAATGAGTAATATGCAGTTGGAGACCCCATTTACTTCATATGGCTTTTTGGTGTATGGCTTGAGGATGGTGTTTAGTCTGGGATTATGGTTGGTGCCCATCAGCCACTACTTTCTGTCTCAATTAATTTTTTACTTCTTTCATTTTATTTCATTTACTTTTGACATGTAAGTGCGATAAGTAGGGCGTTGAAAAAAATATACCCAAATTTGTTAAAAACTTAATTTCCTTGGCCTGAAGATGATTAAAACAAGTTGACAATTAACAGCAGATTGGAGTGAGTTTGTTTCATATCCACACCTTACCATTGGCAAAAGTTTCCGGCAAAAGTCAGCATTTCTATTCAATTGCATTAAATTGGGGATTGATAAATAATTAAATTAAAGCCTAAATTATAAAATCATTGGGCAAAGTCTAACGTTATAACATTAAAGCCTTTAATTAAATAAATAATTAATTATGCACTGAATTAGTAATGATTTTCCGCGTAAATAAACATAATAGCTCATTAAATGCAAGTTAGCTGTTAAATCCTTGTTGATTTTGCGATGGGAAGAGAGAGGATGAGACAGTGAGGGATTTTGTTTGATGAAAGGAGGTCAAAAGGCATCAGCGACAACCACAACGTTTTGGTATTTATCTACATCTAGCAAACAATTAAATTCGATTTCTCAGCTTATCGAATAGGGAAGGGATTTGTTTCACCCACCTCCCACCAATACAAATTCATTCATGGTACGAGCATATAGGTGCGGTTCGCCACATGCAATAGACAGTACTCTTGCTTCAATAATTAACTCATTTAATTATGGATCGCCTTTAAAATGGTTAGAAGCGCCAAGTTGCGACTTCATTACTGCACATTAAATAGTTTCCATCGCCTGTTCATGAAGTGAATTAAATTCCACATGACCAGTCTTATAGTTTGCCCAAATAAAGTAAATCCTTTGGATTTGGTAATAACTTCTTCTTTGTGTACATCAAATTGACATTTTTTTCTCCACTATTGAACAATTTCAAGTGTTTCCTTGTATGTATATCCCAGCGTAATGGACACTTAAAAGTTATTTCAACTCTTGTCATCGTTTTGGTAATATACACAAGCAGAACTTCTCGAAGTAAGAATTCTGAGGCAGACAAACCTCGCAGCTCTGTCTCTTATGCCCGATGAGCTTGAGAGGTTTATACCTCATCCAAAGGAGTGCAATTTTCCAATGTACATTCGAAGGCGCCGCTCAACGTTGAAGAGTGTCTCTGTCTAGTGTTCACTTCTGACGAATGAATGGATGACAGGACGGATGGTTGGAAAAATTTATCATCTCTTATACAGCCCCATTATAGTGTTAGACTAAACGCTAAAGCGACTTCATTTGCTTGTGCTTTGCTAAGTGTTCGTTGACACATTACAGGGATAAAATGGAGCAAAAAATCTTCTCTCTCCGCTAAAATGAGATATCATGAAAATGTTGATCAAAGTTTTGTGACTTCAAAAAGATAAACAAAACTTAAGCGCTCTAATGAACTCATTAATTGAAATTCTTCTGCTAAATTATATCAATTCGTAAATAAATGAACGAATTGATATAATTTAGCAGAAGAATTTCAATTAATGAGTTCATACGTGCTGGTTCTGCAATGTGCTTGAACCAATGACGTTTTATGGTCTTTATAGAAAAGTTCTGTCAGTTCTGTCTCTGGTACTATAAGTTATATGCACTATCTGACTTCATATCTGGAATTGTAGGACTACATTCTAAAAACGTCATTCCGGAAAATGTACTCAATTCTAGTTGTATTCGCCTTTCTGGCCGCCTTAAACGAAATATGAAAGTTGTACTGAGTTATTTGCAAAGCTAAACAATATCACTTGGCTTGTAAATAAGCCCGCTTGAAGTCACTTGTAGACGAACTGGTATACTTGAAATAGTTATTTTTAAATTCTCTATATTGACTTAGCGTGACCGTGTCTGGATGGCTGTCTGGTAGAATCTTGTTATAAATTTTTAATCCACTTCCTAAAGCTCGATTTTATCAAAACTTTGCACACATGTGTATCTCCGATAATGAATTCTCATAAACCTATGATTCACTCAGTGCCAGAATTGCTGGACTATGGAGATTGTCATGGGCATAAACAATGAAAAAATTCGTTCTCAGCCCATGTATATTGCAGAGATCTACTCTGGAATAACCAATCACAGCAAAAACAAACACACACAAAGACACAACTTATTGCTTCCTCTTGTTGAACTGCGAAATGTATGACTCTAAGGGGATTACAATTGCTTTACCATTTCTATTTCTTATATTCTACTGGCGTCCGTCTTCCCAAAGAGTTGGAAAACAGCCTTTGTCCAGACTGAACCTACTAAAGGCGAACCGTATTTTCTTTCTTACATCTGCTTATATAAAGGCTGATTAATCATCAGCTTATGTGATACCTTGAACGAAAAATCCTTAGCGAACAGCTGTGCGGTTTTCGAAGACAACGTTCTTCTCAAAGAATGATGGAACCAGTCTATTTATAAATTTGGTGTGAACAAAGTTGTTACTCTCGATACTTCTAGGTTAAGTGGCAGAGTCTGACATCAAGATCTGCTGTCGAAAATGACTGCCTATCGAGTAGATAAGACCTTTATTAATTGGACTAGTAGTAACATTGATGACCATTCACTTTAGGTCATACCATCGTCATCATCGTCATTCAGGTCATATCATTATGTCATCCACTTCTGTATCCCTAAATTCTGGGCATCCTAGTCTACGCCATCCTTCCAGCGTAGGCTTGGCCGGCCTCGCTGTCGTGTTCCATAAATCCTACTGCAAAGAACTTTCCGAGCAGGACCCTCTTTCCTCATGCGACCTAGATGTCCTGCTCACCGGAACCTTCCGAGATTCATTTTTTAACATTAACATTGCGGTAACGCTTTCATCATTACAGAGTCTCTGGAAGCGTCCTTCCTCATATACGGGGACAAAATTATCCGCTAGACTTTTCTCTAGAACGCGGCTAAGAGGTCAGAATTCTTTTTGCTAAGCACCCAAGTCTTCGATCCATATATAACTACCATTGTCTTATATACCAGCAGCTTGGATGTTATGTTTAAGTTCCTGGATTTGAAGAGTCTTGACAGGCTATAGTAGGCTTTGTTGGTCTTAAACAACCGTGCGCGTATTTCTGGTTCCATGCTGTTATCGGCTACTACAGTTGACCCGAGATAGTTTAAGGATTGCATTTGTTCAAATTCGCGCTCCACTTATTTAATTGATGGACCAATGTTGGATCATCTACACGCGGACGTGGCTACCATGTGGTTTTTTTTGCTCACATTAAGGTGCAGTCCCAGATTGCGTGACGCCTGCTCGATCTGGATTAAATCTTCCTTTACAGCTCTTGTGTTTCTACCAACGATTTCAGTATCGTCTGCGTAAGCCATTATCTGAATGAACTTACGCCGTTACTTCAGAGTCTCGGATCACTTTCTTTAATGCCAATTTGAAGAGGTCGCAGGCCAGTCCATCCCCTTGTCGGAGCCAGTTATAGATGTTGAATAGGCTTGATAGTGATCCGGCTATGCTATCATAGGCGGCTTTCAATTCTATAAAAAGATGGTGTAGCGAGTTTTGAAACTCTAGACATTTTTCCATCAACTGCCTTAGGGTGTAAATCTGATCGGTTGTTGATTTGCCCTGGATGAATCCACAATGGTATGGACCAATGATGACTACAGCGTATGGGGCTATCCTGTATTGAAGGATAGAGGAGAAAGTCTTATACGCGGTACTCATCAACGTTACACCACGATAATTGCTGCATGCTCTGATATAACCCTTCTTATGTATGAGGTACAGGACTATTCTAAGTGCTCCGCCACGCAGCCTAAACATTCGGACTCAGGGAGCGTATCACATTAAAAACAGCCGTAGTTTGCTACGATCTTAGCTAAGTTATTTACTTTGTTCTCTAAGTTTTCGCTTAAAGAATGTGAAACCGTTTGTGAGCCACTGGCGCTTCTGATCTTGTCGGCAAACGATACTCCATTTTTAACAAAATTTTCAATATGAGTTCTTTTTGGAAAGCTTTTTGTTGAACTGCCCTTGTTGTTAATTGGAGTCGCTCGTGAAATTTTGAATACTTCACAGCGACGTGCCAGGAGGCTGGATGTCCAGCTTTGCTGCAGAGCACACAGAACAACTGCTGTTTGTCTGTATCCTTCTGAACATTTACCCGACCCATGTGAATTTTGGCATTTTACGCAACTGAAATCCATGTTACAATTTGATGAAGTGTGTCCGAAACGTTGACATCGGTCTTTTAAAAATATCCTCATTTTTAATTTTTTTTTTATAAACTTTTCAATACACAAAAGGACATTCCGCCTCTTCACGACAGGCGTGGTCCAAACAATTAAGTTCATTCAAAGTTAAAGTATGAATTATCGAAATTAATTCACCAATCTACCAAGGAACCACGTTAGTCCTTAAATCCTAGATCCCCAATAACCAATCACTATCATCTAAAAAGGAAACAACCAACAACAGGTTGGACAATCAGAAATTATTGCCACATTCAATTAACAACGTGTTGCAACTAAATTAACGAACAACACAAGAAATACCAAATGCCATCATCTTTTATTTATTTTGTCTCTTTGAGGTTTTCCGAAGGAGCTGCTTGTGTGGCAGTTACACCACAAACCTCGGAAAAGCAAGAAGATACGCAACTTCTCCTTGCGGTTCTATTCACTGCAACCGGAAAAGTAACTTCTCCGACTGTCGGACGCCACAAGGAGTAATATTTTATTTCCTATTGTGTAAGACACTGGCGTTGGAAGGACGACAGAACACCAACCATACCAAACCAAGTCAACAACAGCCAAACAGAATGGAACTCCTTTGAATTTTATAATCAGCACTAAAATCTAAGCGGAAAATTTATGCACTAACAAAGTTTATTTATGCAGTGCCGTGCGTTGCGATCCAGGCGAACTTATTTGCGAAGGAGAATGAATCGACAATCTTTAGGTTGTGGTAGAGGCGCTTGTGGTTTTAATAAGACAGCAGCTAGCACCAGTCCTACTTTATTCATCCCTTATCAGGACTAAAGTATTTCTCGTTTGTTTACTCCCAGCGTAGATCTTTGGTGCCCGATTTCGTTTATTTCTTCGTAGCGCGCGGGTCAATAAAGCTTCTGGCTGATGAGAAGTTATTTTTAAGGACAACACATAACAGTTCTACAAATATTGTGCCACCAATAGCACCACAAAGGCAAGGGTTTACAAAGGGAAATCCTATGAAATTGCTGGTGTTGGTTGAAAGTTTGGTTACCTCTTTTATTGAATGTGGTTTTTGCGAAAGGTGGTTCCTTGGTAGATTGGTGAATTAATTTCGATAATTCATACTTTAACTTGAATGAATTTAATAGTTTTGACCGCGCCTGTCGTGAAGAGGCGGAAGTCCTTTTGTCGAAAAGGTTAGAAGCGCCAGTGGCTCACAAACTATTTCACATTCTTTAAGCGAAAACGTAGAGAATAAAGTAAATAACTTAGCCATGATCGTAGCTGCCCAAACTACGGCTGTTTTAAATGTGCTACGCTCCCTGAGCCTGAATGTTTAGCTGCCCTGAATGTCAATTCCATTATCTTCGTTTCTAGACATGGTGAGGTGGTTGCTAGACATGGTCTGGTTTGTGACAGATCACAGACAGAGAAAACTGAAAAAAATACTCAATCTACGCATCGCTATCGATTTTTTTTAAGCCTTAACGTTTGCAAAGAAAAATGTGCTTTTTTCAGTCTATTTTAGAAATCGTTTTGGCCTGAATGACCTATCGCTTATGAATAGGCATGGGTTAATACTAATATTTGTAGATATCACCTGATATGAATATATTCGTTATTTAATATTATAATATCTTAACCGATACGAAAATATCACTAATACTGGTATCTCTCATAGTAAGAAAGCTATGGTATTATATTTGAGAGTACAGTATTTAGACATCTATTTTTTTTAAAATACATACATATCTGTTTATGTTACATATGTATATTAAATTATGTTGTCAATACTATAATGTACATAGAAGCACATAGAATAAAAGAATAAGTTCTTTAGATTCCCATAGGATATTTAAGTTTGATACATGACTGAACATGTAACATAGAAAAATTATATTTATGAACAGCATCAATTGCCGAGTCAAATGACCGATATCCGTCCGTATTTTGAGCTATGAAACTGAATAGTACTATAAGACCATGAGATGCTTTCTGTCTCACTCCAAATCACTTCATCTTTGCGCTTTCGTATCACACATATGCACACTGAATACCTACACATGCATATGAATATTAGTTCTCGATTGGATTCTTACTGGAATAGTGTAATCTAATACGTTTGGTGAATATCAACGTATCATAATATCTTTGTTATTCGTATTAGTGATACGTAATATGTACAAATATTAGTTATATTTTAACGAATACTAATATATTCGTCTCACCTCTACTTATGAATGAAAGACCTAAATTTAACGTTGCATACTATTAAGCTTCTAGTATAAATTAGTCTTTAGGTATGTGTAGTCACTCGCTTAGCAGAATACATTAGCATAATTACATGTGTCTATAGTAGTGGAAAGTTGTTGGTACTTGTATATCTCGGCTTCTACCAGTGTCAAAATAATTGTGATGCGTGTATCGCGTGTCGCGTGAGGCATGTGTGTCGCGTGTAAAAGAAGGTTTTTATTTTAAAAAAAAGGAAGTTTTAAAAACAAACACGCGTGTGGAGGGTGTGACGCGTGTAACATGTGCTGCGCGTGGTACAAAAAAGTGGTTTTTAAAAAAAAAAGTTGGACTTTTAAGATAATTCAGTGTTTAGACTGAATTACAACTATCCATATGGCGAGCTGAGAAGCTCGCTTTATTATCTTATAGACGTAAGTTATTTATTTATTAAATAATAGTCTTAGAAACATATTGTTCTTGTTGTAAATAAATTGATTAAAAACAAACCCAAATTACAGTTTATTAGGACTTGTTATAACTTCAATGACCTGTCCACTGAAGGACATTTAAAAGATACTTTCAAGTCACTACTTTGTTATTAAATTGTTCATCTTCTCACTATACTCATCGTCAAAAAAATCTGTCCAATCAACCGGCAGGATCGCTATTCATAAATCAAAGTTCAAATTCCAAATTGGATCGCTTAATATTCCAACACATATTGCACATTGAGTTGTGCACGTATGCTGAAGCTTACTGTATATCCGGAGACTTCTTCATATGCTGCTCCCAACATGCTTCTGCTCAATATATTTGTACTTTTAACAACATGATAACTTTGTATCCCTAATATGCTAATTTGATTCGAATTCGAATTTTTCGTTCTATCTTTTTTTTTCGCTTCATCATCTGCATGTGCTTTGCATGTAAAAACGCAGTGAACTGTTAACGTACGGTTGCCAGTAGTGTAGTTGTTCAACGAATATCCTTTTCATAAATATATTGTGTGGGGAGGGAGAACACTAGAATTTCTTCATTTCCATCAAAAGGAAAAATCAAAACCTCCACTCACTGGGGAAGGTAAAAATCTGCACAATTCGATTGAAAATGATGTCGACATCGAGGACGATGTCTTTTCGCGAAATCAGTATACATAGTAAGTACTATGTTCTAATACAAACTTTTTTTAGCGCTCACTGTGACATGCACACACGTACACGCATACTCGTACTCGTATATCCTTTCTAGTTGCAACGTGCATTGAATAATTCAGTTGAACTGATTTGCACGACAAAACCATCCGCAAATTTCGTACAGAGCCACACAAGGATCCTTAGTGGCATTCAGCCAGTCAGTCAGTCAGTGAGTCAGTCAGCATGCAGCACTCAAATTCGATTCGAATATTAGATAGAGAAAGCATCAGGTGCAGATCCGTGTAACGGTTTTCTCCTGACAATATACGAGTACTAGTTGTTTGAGATAGAAAAACAGTAACAGCGTTTCTTTACTGTTCCTCGTACGAACATGACGCTTAAGGTTTTAACTACAAGTTATCGCCGTCGCCGTTGCGGTAAATCGATTTTGCCCAAGCAACTGGAATTAACAGTACAAGTATTCGTACATGTGATGTGACGATGACGATGTAACATCGTACTAATCAAACCAAACGTTGACGTAGAATTAATTAAATTGATCGATGGTGCTTCCCGAGCTACCGCTCTGAATCAATTTATGATTTGGGTGAATGCTCCGATACCGCCGAGAGGAGATTTCTTTGGTGTACATGGCACTTTCCACCTGATGAACAACAACAAAGAAATATTTGAACTCGTAGCGGTAATAGAGCATTGGGAATTTAGGATTTAGCTGCATTGCACTTAAAGCATTTCACTCCATTCAAAATTCCCCGCAGAATCTCACCATCGATGCTTCTCTGAGATCGTTTATTGGTGATTTTGAAGCCAGTTTTTCAAATTTGGGTCATTGCATCTATACGAGTATATGAAGTGTTGTCTGTTATTTGTTGAATCATCCTGTATTTCAAAACAACTTCTTGATTTAGAACATCAAACAGCACAGAGAAAATATGATTGTCAGAACTGAGAGTGCTCCCAAGGATCAGGTATAAAACAAGTGATGTTCACCATGAGTTTGTTATTTCGATTATTAGGACTCTTGGCTGAAAGGCATCTGTCATGTATCTATGTGTTTCCTATAGTAATAAAAAGAAGTATAACGCCACCAAACTCAGTAGATTATAGCGATCAGCAGCAGTCGGTATCACTGGAGATCTACGATCATGTCCAACCGAGGGCCTTAACACCATCTTGCACCTATTACATCCTAACATATTTATCAAGTATGTTGCGTCGTGCAGTGCAGTACGACTCAGAGAATCTATGTGATTTGTTACTACTGTAATATACTGAAGACAGTACCTGAAGGCATGATACCATCATATACTGACTACTACATCCCTAAATGTAGCTTCAACTCCTCGTTCAGCGTCGAGTTTCCTACCAGGAGAAACTGGAAGCATGTGGCAGTAACGAGGTAATTTGACGTAAAAAGATTCACTGACGGATCCAAGATGAAAGATGGATCCAGTGCAGGTATCTTCTCGGATGATCTAAATCTGTCAAGATCATACAAGCTACCCGAATCAGCTAGTATTTTTCTGGCAGAGATTCTAAGAGGCCTGCAGGGCACTAAGGCTCACTAGCGCACAAATTAGAAGGATATATGGGCATATGCGTTGATAGCCAATCTGCCATAAGGGCATTTTATGCGACCACCATAAACTCGAAACATGTAAAGAATTGTCAAGAAGAATTGTCCTCTATTAGGCAATTCCTGGACATCAGCATGGTATGGGTAATATAAAGGGTAATGAGAGGGTGGACGAATTAGCTAAGATGGGCGTCGCTATGAACACCGGCTCTATAGAGAGGGTTAGCTGTTCAATGGCCTTAGTCAAGGAGCAACTTCTCTCCTTTTTTGATACTAAGACACAGCTCAGGTGGAACGCAGTCTGTCGAACTGTGCCATATCAAGGCTGATGTGGCCATCCTACAACAAAAGGAAAACCAACCGAGTTGTTATCTAGAGCCCGGAAGAATATTGCCAGAGTTGTGGCTATCAGCACGGGTCACGGGCTGGTGTGCACTCATGCTGCTAACTTGCAGAAGTTGCAAAGATGAAAATGAGAAGGAAACTCTCATACACTCTCTCTGCAGTTGTACGGTCCTAGCAGGGCCAATACACCGCATTTTAGATAAACCATTTTTCCACGACCTGAAAGAGCTCTCAGATTACAGGATCATCGTGTAGATCTCGTATCTGAACGCATCAAAATGGCGCACACTAGCGCTAATTGAGGCCCCCGCAAGTACAGCGGGGTCCCCCAGTCTACCTACCTACCATCACTTGACGCAGCCTTGAAATTTTCCTCTCAACGCGCCTAAAGAAAATGTGCTTCAAAAATGGATAAAAAACTTTTAACTTTTAGTTGTATTTCGCTTCAAATAAACGTAATATTTACTTGACATTGCGGCATGCCTACATAAAAGTACTTTGCCATTGCTTCCTTCAGCTGGTTAAATTACTGCACATTTGACTTTTGTTCCTTGGTAGTTGGCAGTTGGCAGTTGGCACGCGATGTCATCTCGCAATGTGCCGCATTCCAATTGATTGATATTTGCTCGGTTGGTTGGTTGATTCATTTGTTAGGTCGCCTCGTCGTTCGTTCGTTGGCTGGTTAGTAGGTTGGTACACTGTAGCTAGTGCTCCGCATACCACAACGAAGAATTGCCTCTACCGCACATGCATAATGCATAGTAAAGTCAGTATAGTAGCCGTGGCCAGCATACCACCGACCAGAGCGCAACTAACGAACAAAATCAATAACCGAAATGTCACCATTTGCCGATCATTTATTTATTTCGTAAAATTCTCTGTCAAAATGGTTGGTGGGTCGAGTGGGAAATGTGCGGCTTATTTCGCTATTTGTCAGCACTCGCAACAGCAGGCATGGACAATGACAAATTGCTGGATTTCCAGTTGCAGTAGGAGATGTAGTTTTTGTTACTCTGTGCCGTCAAACCATTGTACCACTGATACATCTACATCGTGTATACTGGTGTCAGGTGGTTTTGCCGAAATTCGTGTCGATAAATTCAATTAAAAATTTAATTCTCAATTAAAGTACGAACCGTACCAGTCATCATGAATTTCCGTAGAATGCGAAATCACGTACTGAATGCATTTTCATCGAATCAAAAGACATTCAGATGGGTATTATACATTCATAGTTTCATTCATAGAAATTTCCCACTTTCCAGGAGAATCAATAAAGAAAAAAATGCAATCCAGAATTCAGAACAAAATCCCCAACATATGAAATGTTCCCAATGAAACTCCGCAAAGACCACAGCTGCCATCATCGTATATGTACTCCAAATGCATGTGCTGCGCCTATCTAATGTGGTGTGAATGAATCCGAAGGTTGGTGCGCTCTAATGGAAATTTAATAATTCCGACTAAATTTATCCGTTATGTTATTTATCTATGAATTTGTGTTGATGCATTTCGGTGCTCAAATTGAAACACAAATTGTGCGTGGTTAAGAATTAAATGCCCATAAGTGGATGGGTGGATATGGAGGATGCATATTCGTTTTATTTATTTCATTCGAATTAAGCGATGAAAGTGGTTTTATAGAAAATAATAAAAAAAAAGCATTTCTGGTTAGGCTTTTCCATCACATACCATAAGACTTCCGGTCTGCGGCTATTTCCATGCAAATGACCTAATTAATGAGCAATAACAGCAGACCTGCTCGTCGGCGCTTAATGATTGATTGTAAGCAATTATTACACATCGCATCATACATATTAACCATTTACACATCGACGGCTCCCGGTTGAGCCGTTGTGGGCGCTTCCATCAAAGTCAATGATGGGGAATATCAAAGCCTCCAGCGGAAACCAAATATAATTATCGAGAATTATCGAATTAATTAATGACTTTATATGCATATCGGCATCTGTAGGTGCTGCTAGGCAGTCGTGACTTTCATCAGGATGTTGTCAAGCATTATGTCTAAGTACGTTCGTATTTTTGGCTTGCTCCTCTTCGTCACAAAATAGAAAAATTAGCGACAAGAGTAAGTTTAGTCCAAGCAATTCCAACTAAACTATTTCAGCGTAACAGTATCTTTGCCGATCAACAGCATCGCACAACACGATTTACAAAGTGTCGAACGTCGAACGCCCTACAGGGTTCTCGTGTACTTGTATGCGCGCACTGGGCGGCGTACATAAAGTTACTATGCTTCATTACATTATATGACCATGTAAAACGAAGCGTTTACTACTTACTTAAGTAGGCACGACGACAACGACGATGCCGGCATCACAAACCCTATTGTCTACGCCATATCGTATATAATGAGATACCAATCGAGCGCATCAGGCAACCCAAACCCAAGAGACCGTCAGACTGGAGCAGAGGTCGCATCGACTGTGTGGCTATTAGGTGCTGCGACGCCCGTCATCGTAGGAGTCGTGATTATAAGTCACGTGCGTAGCGCCTCATCCTGCTGAGCTATGCACGCGCTGGCAGCTAATTTGTGAACATGGCGATTAGTACCGCGCCGAAAGTGGTTACAGCCACAATTCACAATACAGACAACGAGCACAGCCAAAATGACTCCAACTGGCGAACTGACTCCATGACGAACAAACGAGCGATCCATATCGCCTGTGTTTTTCCAAAGACAATGGAACTTCGGCTGGAGGACATGAGGCATGACACAAGGCATAAAATGAGCCACTTAAATCCTAGTTGCCCTGTGTGTAATAACATGATTTTCCTTGTTAATGCGTTTTTCTTACTTATAGCCATCTACTAGCATCTACTAGCTACAAATATAGAAGTACGTTGGTGAGGAAGTAGGCTGACATCAGATTTAATCTTTGATCACATTCGGTAGTAGTTCCTAGTGTAAAATCTGAATCGCAAATGGAATTAATTTCCCCATTGCATGCGAATTTATCTGAGCTCTATTTTTAGGAGTTGGCTCATTAGTATCGAACTTTAATTTAAATAAAAAACAAAAATAGACAGACTTGTGTAGAAAGACTCTTTAGTCCCTTCTTCAGTAGTATAGCAAGCCTCTAAATGTGGAGGTCACCATGCGCCTCCAGTTGTGCCCACAATCTTATTTGAATCCTTCCTTGTACTTACCCTGTAGGTGGGCTTCGAAGACTCTCAATGCGTTAATAGTCATCTGTTCTATATGTCCCAGCCATCTCAAACTTCATATAGGTAGTTTCTCGTTCTTGATATCTTTGCATTGCTCATATACCATTCGTCATTGAATCCCGCTTACGCAAACGAGATCAAAAATGGTCGCTAAAATCGATTATCTGCCTTCGTAAAGTTCATAATATGCTTCAGCTCCAAAAAGCAGCAGTCAGAGTTTATACAGGATCTTCTAAGTGGCCCGGGAGAGGGCTTTTCTACTCAGTTGACTTCTTAGCCCAAAGAAACAGCCATTGACAAGAGGGATTCTTTGTTTGACATTTGTAATGGTATCGCTATCAAGCGTGGATATTATGAAAAAGGAGGAGAAAATAGGAGATGTCTATGAGCAGTTTTTTGAGTGCTTGTGGATCGAAGCAATGTAGAAAAACAGGGCTTGACCAAGCATTGTACGGCTGAAGAACGAATCTCTGAAGTTAAATTTACGCCCGATCAGGGATTCATCCCTTGGCAATAAGTCTCTATATAAAAAAAAAGAATAGGATAGATAGAACAGCTTACGCAATAATAATGCCAGCTTGAAAGAACATCTATTCAGAACTAGGGGGAAATACCATCTGGCCCAGTGGATTTGTAAGATCTTTGAAAATTATAACAACTGTATAAGTGAATGTTGATCTGTCCCATCTGTCCCAATACTTTCTATGGGCCTTTCTGTTTTTTTAGTTTTCTTTTTATCCGACAAACGGCGCTATTTCTTGCATTGTTTTCGGGGTCGCTGAGATAATTGGTGATTGTAAGACACTCAAAGATGGATGGTGGCCGATAGGCTGGTGGAGTGTTCGATAATGTGGTATTTATTTTGCTGTGGAAGTGCTGATGACGGATGGGATCGAGAGTGGGAGGTTGTCGTTATTGGTGCTAATGGGTGGAGGTCAGTGTGGTGTGTGGTCAAAGGGGCTGGTATCGTCAGAAAGGTGTCTGTGAAGAGAAAATGGGTGGTGGGGTTATGTGTTAGGAGCTATTGCTGTTGATTGGGGTCTTAGATGGTGATCGTTGGTCGAAGGAGATGGGACGATTAGGGAGCGGACCAGTGGGAAGTGGGTCGTTGGATAGGAAATAAGCGGGGAGTTATGTGCAGGGGCTATGGTTATTGTTGGGGGTCATGAAAGTGATGGATGGTGATTGTGTAAACGACGCGGAAAGAGGTTGATGGGGATCAATTAGGGCGATGGATGGGTCATGCGACGACGGGATACGCTAGCAGACTATATGACACGGGAAGTTTAGGAAATGAACATAACAGAGAGAGTACATGGTAGTGGACCACGAATTCTGATTAACGCTTGTGTTCATGAGAAGAGCACAAGTGGACAACCGCACAAATAAGAATAATTAAATACCTGCTCTTATTGAAAAACGAGCGACTGCCCTCGAATGCGGTAGGAGTGCCGGCTTCCCAATCCTTCACAATAGTGGTTATTAATGCTACAACTACAAAAAACGACATGTTCCAAAGATTTCTTATACCAATCACTGCCTTTCTGTTCGAAATAATAATAATAATAATAATAATAATATTCGGCGCGACAAGCCGAGCTCCTTGCGACCATTTGTGTTGTGCAGGAATATTTTTGGACACAAATGGAAACAATAATTCCTTTGAAATTATTGAATGCTCCACATTGTTTGCCTGTTCGACTTAACCTGGGTTCCATTGTTAGGTAGGTAGTATTTTGCGAAACTAATCCTTATACTATTCCTTAACTTTAAGGTTGATTATTTCTCACCATAGGGATTTTACGGCTCGACCATATGATAGTCTTCACATTGAACTTCATTAGACAGTGCATAGCATGACACACGCACAACAACCGAAAAGTGCGATTAGCTCACCTCAATTATTCACTGAAGGAGGAGTATTGAAGCTTCAATCATTTGCTTGAGAATAATAACCCATAGCCATTATTAAGTAATCCACTTATCAGACCTTCAGAGCCTTTACATATATTATCCTTTCGTGAAAGTAAAGCTTATACTACCAACAATGTCGTGTGCTTAGTATATAACCTTCATAAATTCCGATTAATATTTACTTCCACTACTATGCGTGTTGTAGGCATTAGCACATCCTTACTTGTATCGAGTGGTAGATTGTGGAACGTCCGACATTGTAACGATATTCTATCGCAAAAGCTTATAAATATTAATGACTAAGCTTTCCATTGATATTTCGATATAGCTCACTTTAGTTATTGCAATAAAACTGTCCGCCCTTTTGTGTCTACGGTGTTGGTCGTTTTCATGTCGTATCGAGGCATTTGAACTTCGACGTAAACATACAAATCGATGATTTAGGACTATGCGTGTGCGAATTGATGGCATGAGTTCGACACGGATTCATGGCGAAATTATTTGTGGATATAATGGGCCATTAAAAACTTCGATTTGTTTGCTTAGTAATTATGTAGTTTGACAGTTTGTTAAGATCTACATCGATTACATGGTTATTGATGCAAAACACTAATCGATGTTTGAGCAATTCTGACTTAAATCTTGGAAATGCACCAGTGATAGCTCCCTCATCAATGCATGCCAGCAGTTGAACTTTAAGTCTGCTGGCATATTATCTCCAATATTTGATTCTCTCCGATATCCAAGGAATCGGTCATTTTGTTATCGATCTAGAGAGTGGCAAAAATTATTTCATTCATTATTTTATCTGGCCAACTTTTAGAGTTAGGCTGGTGTATGTAGGAAAAAGCTCGCCTATCAAGTGCGTCTTGGCGAAAAGACACATTTTAAGATAATGCAAACAACAAAACGCAGAAGCGATAAACATCATAACTAGAAAACAAGAGACAGACAATGATAACATTTTTAACAATTTATCCCAGTTTGTAGAGCATAAGCTTGTTGTATACTGATAGGGCTCAGTAGCGACCCATTACCCAATACATCTTTTTGTATTTCAGTTTCATCACTTGATCATTGATATACACTGGCTTGTGCTGGATATGTTCGTTGGTAAAATCAATATGCACCGATTTGGTTTCATTTAATTTGATACGCCACTTCATAGTCCAGCGTTGTACTTCCGCAATAGCTGTTTGTAATTTTTTGTTGATTCGATATTATTGTCTCCAGTAGCCATAATTGCAGTATCATCAGTGAATGTAGCAACAATATTTTCATTGAACGTAGGTAAGTCACTAGTGTACAGGATGTAAAGGGTTGGTCCTAGTACACTGCCATGTGGAACACCTGCTTGAATTTTCTTTAGACCAAAATAAGCTTCCTGTTGCTGGATTCTGAAGAACCTTTATGATTGCAGTAGTTCTGAGTACTGGACTGGAAGCAGTAGTTTAAGCTTGTAATTCAACACCTCATGCCAGACTTTATCAAGAGCCCGGGCTACATCCAAAAATATTGTTAAACAGATTTTTTTCTCTTCAAGCGATTGTTCAATGAACTTAGTGATTCGATTCGATTCAAGCTGGTTAATCGTGGAGTGTTGATTTCTAAATCCAAATTGACGATATGGGATAAGATTTCTCGCTCTGCGATGATAGGTTTTAATCTATTCAGTAAGAGATTTTCAAATAGTTTCGATATAATCGGTAGTTGTGATATTGGCCAATACGATGTTGTTTCATGGGGTGGTTTACCTGGTCTAGGAATAATAATGACTTTAGCCACCTTCCATATTTGTGGTACGTATTTCAATCTAAATCGTGCATTGATCAAATTAGTTATTTTAATTGTTGCCTTTTCTGGAATTTCCCTGAGTATTTGTCCAGTGCTAAGGTCAAAGCCAGGAGCCTTTTTCGGAGCAATATTAGTTTTTATTCTTTCATTAACTTCAGTCAACGCAATTCGTGGAATTGCTATCCTTTCTTGCTTAATAAGTAGGATTGAAGAGTTTTGAAATAATGTTTTCACTTAGCGTTAATATAATCGGATAATGATCTCAATGTAATTTCAAACTGTCATTTTTATTATCATATTACAAACAAGTTCTTAAGCCAATATGGACTTAAGGAACTCAAATCTGGGGTTGTGCCAGCCAAGGTAACAGAAACGTAATTCAACGCTTTTAGAATAAATTACTTCGTGACATCGTCGATGCCTCGTGGTACATTCGAAATGACAACTTACATAAGCACTTGTAGATAGAATAGGTCGACAACGTCATTATCAACGGTTTATCAGAAGCTGACCCGAGATAGTTTATTTGTAGCCCCAGATTTCGTGCCGCCTGCTCGATCTGAATGAAAGCTTCCTGTACAGCTCTTGGGTTTCTACCAACGTTGTCAATATCGTGTGCGTAAGCCAGTATCTGAATGGACTTACAGAGGATTGTTCCTATCGCCGTTAAAAGAAATCGACTGCAGTTAGGAACAGAGTTCCACCACTATAATGCCATCTCCATTATGACTGGACACAATTTGAGAGAGCTGCTGCACCTTACATAAAGCAACAGATCTTGATCATGTATTATAGAACTTTTGCAATGGACTTAATTTACTTTGAAAACCCCTAGTTACAATTTATTGCATATAAAACGCAGGAGTTACTTAGTGATGCAATAATGCTTTGTTCAGAAAATATGCGAAGTTTATTTTGATAATAATTTGGTTCAAAATGGGTTTTTAGAGCATTTATAAGAATAAACATTTATAAAATACCTTCTAGTTCAAAAAAATGAAACATTGGCCTTGAAATAGTAATGCAAGGGCTGTCATTGAGTTAAACGGAAACGTCAACATCACCATTTAAAAGTAAATGAACGACAAGAAAAAAAAGAACCAAATGTGACAGAACTTAACCTTTTGCTCCACAAAGCGTCTCATTCAGTTCTACGTCATCGCCTCGCCGGGATGCAAAACGTTTCCTGGGGAGTGAATGAAAAATAGAAGCCCCTACCAACAACGACCTGCACCTGAGGCTGTACGTGTAAGTTCATGACAGAAATGGAGTGACAATAAGCTCTGTTGATTCCCCTTTGCATAAATGTTTAACTTTCGAGTCGCACAGTCCATTTCCTGGAAGGAGGCGTCAGGAAAAGTTATAAAGTCTCCTCTCGTAAAAAAAAAACAGAGCCTTTTAAAAATGCACAGTTGATGACAGTAATAAGGTTCTACCTCCGGCTGAAGGTAATTCTATTCACATGGGTAATCCTGTTTTCCATCCTCATCGCAATGGAAAAAAAATATGGAATGCATCTGAATTACCGGAAAAATGCAATCTTTCCTCGAGCTCTCCTCTCTCAAGCATCCTTAAGCTGACTCCCGTCAGAAAATGGTGCACAGTTTTTTGTTTTAAAAAGTTTTTAGTTTCAATTTCATAACACATGAACTCGAGTATCCTGTTGGGCACTACTAGTAAACTGATGATGTGCTCCGCACATATGTACGAGTACTCGCACAGCAAAACGATGAAATTCCATTTCGGGAAAAACTTCACTCGAAAATTGTGACAGGTTGCGGCGGTCGGTGAAATTGCCTGCTAACGCGCCCAGACAGTCAACAGGATGTGCCTGGTATAAAAGGTTTTTTGGGTATAGTTTTTTTCCCCCTCCCGTTTAGTTGCTACGTCGTCGTCTGTTAAGGTGGTATGGTAACAATTTCCAACTCCAGCCCCATCACGCAGTCACCGCAGAGTTGAAATATTGCTTTGCAACAACTTTTCTCACATTTTCATCAGGGATATAGCAGGGAAAGGTAAAGGGGGGAAATGACTCGTACAGCATAATGCAATACAAAAAGCCAACGAACCTCGAACCTTACAATATGCTCCTGACAGTGTTGCTTCTGCTGCGTTGTGCATTTTTTGTTTTAATTTTATGATTTATGAGCGCGCAAAGTAGCGTCGCACTGCGAGTTGTTGACATCGCATCTCTAATGCATTTACCTGCAAGTAAAGGAAACAGAGCTGCTACTTCGTGTGCGTGGAGACGTTACAAAGTTGGACGTACAATGTATGTCCTGGGTGGATGCGTATCCATGAACGCGGTACAGGCATCCCAAGAGTCCAAAAAATAATCGTGTGAATGAAATTGTGAAAAAGTTAAAAACTTTCAGCAAAACTGGATAATTAGACGCCTGACGTCCGCACGTTATTTCGCATTTCAATCCTGCTTGTTAGATGAAAAATCAAACGAAACCACAAAACTATTCATCAACAACAAAAGGCAAGACGGTCAGATCAGTGGTGCCCCAGTAATTAATCTGCCTCTCTTACTTTTCTGCTCTTCCTATTTCTAAAAGAATCTATTCCAATTATAAATCCCTGACCATCAACCGCGCCCGAAAATGTACTTCGACAGACGGCACAGACTTCGGATAAACTCGTATACCTCACACCGATACCTTTTTGCTTTGTTCACTCGGTTAGTGAACCATATTCTCCGTATGATCCTTTGAATCCTCCCATTACGGTATATACAAAATATAGTACTCGGGTAATAGACAATCCCAGCTGAAGGTCGTCGTACTCCAAACTGCATCCATATATTTATCTCTAATGTAATGAATCTATGAGTAGCTATAAACTGCGAACATCCTTTCTATAGTTTTGTTCAAATGCAAAATCGCCTAGAGTGCCATAAGCTGGATGAAGAAAATTACGGCTTTAAATTTTAAAGGCAACAGAGTGGTGGGGAAAAAACTCTGGTGATTGTAGAGCGTAACCAGTTTTCCGGGAAGTTCTCTCGTCATAACGTTGCGGTTGGTGGAACAAGGGCAAGATTCTCTCCGCGTGCAAGGATTAATGAGATCACGTCCTGTGACAACGTGAAATGTGCCTGTGAATAAAAATTTATTTAGAAGGCGTGAGTTTTTTCCCACTTTCTATCTCTCTCTCTCTCTCTCCACCATTCTGCCTACTATGTTCTATGTATAAAGCTTAAGTTTTCTGTGCTGAAACTTTTGATTGTTCAGCGCTTTACCGGATGCAGTAGTTGCTGTAGTAGTGTGCAGCGCTCCGGTGACGTCCTTCGTCTATGAAATGAAATGATGCCAACAGCGGCTGTTTTGCACGAAGCGTAAAGAAAAAGTTATCCTTTTGCATAGTATTGTTGTGTTACTGTGCGTGTGTATGTGTGAAAGAATAAGGTGGGCAGTGGGTATTTGGCTTGAAATTGCTTTTTATTTCTACTGTTTTGCAGGGTAATTGGACCGGTGTCTCCGTAACTTGCAAAGGTTAATGTTTCCAAGCAAATATGTACTAATATTATAAAGAGGTAATGTTGGTTTGTATGTAGGAGGTAATTTGCGAAACTGCTGGAACGATTTAAAAATTCTTTCACCAATATTTAGAATGGACTTTCAGGTTGTATATTATCCCATTTAAATATAATGGCTTTGCCTGGCGACCAATTTTGTAACTAATAACTAAAGTCGCCGAAAAAACGGTAGAACTAATGCAAATGTATACCCTTTCATCAGTCAATACCATAACACCGATTCATTTTGCAGACCAAAGTGCTACGTTGCTACCCCTTTTCTTAGTCAACGATAACAACAACGTTCTTCTCTATACGATCAACTCTCAGCACCCGCTTTTTCAAAGCACGATCTCATACACCTTACTTATGATTTAAATTTTGTGACTGTATCCAATACATTTGAATATAGAGACTTTAAAGGAACTAATTACTCATTATTAGAAGAACATGTAAGGACAGTTGATTGGGATGGTATTTACCGCTTACCATCCCCAAATGATCAAGTTGTATTTTTAAATTCTAATATAGGGCATCTCTACAACTCACATATTCCTATAAGATCCAAATCCAGTACTTCTGACAACACACCTCTTGGTTATCTAACCAAATTCGTCAACTATAACGCGACCGAGCATACAATAGCTGGAAGCATTTGATTCGCAACAAAGTCGTAATGGAGATAAGAGCCGCCAAATCAAGCTTCTACTCTAGTCAGGCTCAGTACCTCTATGGGTGGTAAGCGTTTGTGAAAAAATCTACGGAGCGTAGGAATGTGCAAAACTAATAGACAGCATTTCGAAGGAATTGATCTCAATGATCTCAACAATAAATTTGTGTCGTCGCACACATTGGCTCTATCTGCTTCATATTACTTCCCCCATCTAACTGGCGCAGCACATACTATCAACTGACCAAGTTTTTCTTGCACAGCATTGAACAGCACTGATGTAGTAGAGAGTATAATGTCCATAAAATTAAATTCCGTCTGCCTCTATGAAATAGACCCATCTTTTTAAAAATCATCTTACCTGTAGTGTTACCCTATATTTACGTACATCTTTAATGCAGTGGTGACAATAAGTATTTTGCCTACAAATTGGAAACATGCAAAATTACTGTCTGTCCTCGAAACACCTAAAGGGGATGAGCTTAGACCAATCTCCATTCTCCCATTTATATCCAAAATGTTCGAAAAAACAAATAAGTCAATTTCTCTCTACCCATAAAATCTTAACGCCTAAGCAATCTGGATTCCGGCAGAAAAATAGCTGAATAACAGCCGTAATATGCATATCAGATGACATACGTCATGATCTATATGAGGGAAAAGTCTCATTCCTCGTACTACTAGATTTTTCTAAAGCGTTTCATACTGCCGACCACTCAACTCTATGCCAAAAGCTATCTCGACATTACAATTTCGAACCTAGCGCTATGAATTTGATATCTTCATATCTGACAAGCAGATTTCAGGCAGTCGAAATTAATTAATGGTCTAATGCTAAATGCTAAAAAACCTAAATGCATAGTCATCTCTAAGCAACAGTTGGATCTATCATATTTTCCTGTCATCACATTAAATAACACCCCTATAGACTAGTCGTGACTTGGCATGGGACACTCACATTAATATAGCAGTAGGAAAGACGTATGGAGTGCTTCGTACTTTGTGAGCTACACGTTCTTTCACTCCTTTAAAAACTAGAATTTTACTGGAAAAAACATTAGCTGTACCAGTCCTGACATATGGTTGCGAAATTTACTGCAATTGCTGCTACGTATCTAAGAGGAAACTAAATGTTGCCTTTAATGCCATAGTAAGATATGTCTTTGGCTTACGATGATTTGATCATGTATCCAATTATACCTCTCGTCTTTACGGCATGACGCTCGATAGTCTTCCAAAATATCGTACGCTTAGTCTTTTTACGGATATCCTGCTTACTCACCAACCCTCATATTTTTATGAAAAAATTATATTGGCTTATTGAAACCGATCAAACCAACTAATTCTTCCCAGTCTCTCTAATTTCGTATTTTTAACAAAAATTTCTTACCAAGCATTTTCTAAAAAACACAAAGCTAATTTGGCTCAGTTGTCTTGTTATGTTACATACGGCAGTTTGTTGATGATCTAGTTCTTTAGCAATAACGGATTGCTAGTGCTTGTTTCTTCTAGTGATTTGACTCATTTTGTAGTGAAGGTATAATACTGGCGACCATTTGTGTCAATAATCCAATGTGAGATATTCACTATACAAATTCGGTTAAAAGAAGCGGTAGTTGTGTTTGGTGTGTTTGTTTTTTGTAGTTATGTGTGATTTCAAAGTGGATCTCAGCAACATACGTGGGCTGAGAACGAATTTTTTCGCTGTGTTTACACATGTACATGTCCACAGGCCAGCAATTCTAGCACTGAGTGAAACTCAGGTATTTGATAATTCTGATACCTCGGAATTAAATCTACCTGGGTATAGCTTGGTGTAAGCTTTTGTCTCAATTCAGGCTACGTCCGGAATTTAATTTCATATTGGTCAGAGTAAAGGTCCAGGAGCGCAACATAAAGTTTGGAATGATGTCCATGATATGGCGAAGCAATACGATCAGCTTAAACACCAGCTACGACTGTTCCGTTCAAATGTTGAATCTGTGCTGTTGTATGGGTGCAGCACTTAAAAGGTGACCGCTACTACCACCAAAAGATTACAAACGTTTGCAAATAGGTGCATACGGAACATCTTAAGGATTTTTTGGCCTAACCGTATCTCTAACGAACATCTTTACCAGAGAACGGGTCAGGAACCAGTAGGCACAACCATCCAACGACGGAAGTGGCAGTGGATTGGTCATACACTCTGAAAAGGCGACAGTTCCATAGCAAACTACGCAATGCAATGGAATCCGCTATCTCAGGATGGTAGAAGAACGGGTCGTCCGAGAAATACATGACGTAGAACAGTTGAGGAGGAGTCACGGCAATTGGGGCAGAGTTGGAGAGTGCTTAAGCTCATTGGTAGGAACCGCACGCGATGCCGCGTAGGCGTAGTAGAGGCCCTAGGACTCACAAAAGGATAAAGGACATAAGTGAAGTCAGTAACTTTCCGCTAATTTTAAAAATAGTGCTTATTGTATCTGTTTACCATCTATGTTTACCATGTTTCTACCATCAGTTTAAAAAGTATGTTCGTTCTTTAAGATGGTATTTTATTTTGCTGTAGTTTAACCTACATGGGTATTCATTCACATATTTCTGGTATGTATATAATATTGCCAGATTTTTTAATAAAATATCAAACTGCCTTCTTAGAAAAACAGACTATGAGTCTGGTGTAATGTTAAGGATAACCCCACATTCTGACGCAAGACGCTCCCATTCTTACACTAGATTTCCTCTTCTTCTTATGATGTGTGTAAGTACATTTTTCGGTAGCCTTTCTTCCTACAGCAAAATCACTTTTACTGTACAATTAAAATGCATCTTTAATGCATTCAGAAACATAGGGAGCGTTCCCGTTTCTAAATGTAGCATGTAATTCAAGGTGCTGCTAGCTAATCGAAATATTCGCTTAAGAAAGTAACTTCTCAACGGTTGTAAAAGAACAGTATTCCCACACCCCACATCTGTGCTCCATATAAAAGATTTGCGGCTGCAGTTGAACGGAACAAACTTTGCTTTACACTATGGCTTACATGTTTGTTACTGATACATTTGCCCCAAACTGAACCAATTCCGCGCTCAGCTTCAAACAATTTGTTTTGAAGGTGTTTATTCATGCTAACATTTGAGGTGATGAGAACTTCAAGTAAGTTCCCATGATATATATACATAGAATACAAATACCCGTACCAGTGCTTACACTCGAATTCACTAAGCAAAATGTGCTCCGCTAACGCAATACAATCAGCCTGCAGTCAGTCAGAGTGAAAAATGATTCAACCTTTCTTCAGAGATATGGTCTTATGTTATTTCCGGCTGACTATCAGAGAAACCTATTAACTAAGATATTTTATTATTGTACTTACTCCTTCTAAAACTTTAATCTTTAATATTATCTAAATATATTCGTTAAATACGATTAGCATTTTCGCTTGCCCCTAAATTCCGCCATGGTTTCCCAACGATCAAAGTTCGCGCCAAGTCATCTCACGGCGATCGCGCCTTCTTTTGATCGCGTTTTTCATTGAAGTTTCAGTGAACTCGCTGACACCTACGACATTCGACGACCCACCACCAGATACACAAGAAGTCAAATCAGCCAAAATGTCCACAGTTCCCACAAGACGCATTTGTTTGCGGCATATCTGTACAGATGGAAACCTTAAAAAAATAATCGCAATCTCCTTATTTGTTTGGTTTATGGTTTTATACTCGCCGTGATATTGTTTGTTGTCCCAGTTTTCCCTACAAATAAACCGATCTCTGTGAGTTGAAAGTCCCAGTAAAAAGGGACTGTGCAAGGGATGAGCCTGTAGCAAAATGCATTTAATAAACAAACAACAACAGCAACGTCTACCGGATTATATTGCAAAGCCCAGGAGCACTTACTTTGTTGTTGTTGTGAATTTATCTCATTAAAAAATGATTCAAAAGTTTTACCTCACATCGCTTTCATTTTTGTCATATATCTGTTTCTGTACCAAGCTGTTGGGCCAACTATTATTAAAGCAAAACAGATCATCCGTACTCCCTTGGTTGTCATTCTTTATGTTGTGTTTATTTGTTCGCTTCTTCTTGAGCTACAATAGGATGGACACAACTGGTGCTACAGCACAGCAGCATCATCTTCCAACCGTTGATGTTCGTGCGTGTACACCACATTTATTAGTCGCCAATAATCGATTGTAACCATCCGCGTCCGCATGGACTAAAACAATCCCATGCAGTTGCCTTCGATTGTTTTCACATCATCACAGGCGCGGCACACTGAGGCTGAACTGAGTTTACTTCATGCAGCGTCACACAGCATGGGGCATCATAGTAGCTAAACAGTCGTTTCCCAGAAAGTTTAAAGGAAGAAGAAAGGTGGCAAACTAAGTCGAGTGAAGTTCCTGCTGTTGTCGTCGTGTGTCAGTTTACATCAGCCATCAGGCTGACTTTATTCGAGAAAAGATTCGCGTTGCAAGCATCAATGTATAAATCTGTGCGACGCGTTAGTTGCCGCTGTTACCTAATGTTTACTGGGAATAGCATCTCCCTTTGAGCATCATTTTATTCGTTATTGCGGTCGACATGGACATAGATTTGTAGTTGTCAATTGAACATTATCTACAAAATGAAATTGGAAAAATTTCAACCCAATGGGAGGACACAAAGTGGAAAAAGGAGATTGTGAATTATTGGCAAATACCGAAGACCCCTAAAATGAAAATAATGTTGGGATGCTCAAGCAAACAGCAAGTTGTTTTGCAAAAAAGTTTTATCAGGATGTCATATGAGTCATGAGAAAGCTCTACCTAACCAAGTTAATGAAACTTTATAAGCCACAGCAGCAACATCGTTGAAAGTAGCAAAGAAAGCTAAAATGTATTGTTCTACTTGGCTAAGAAAATGCTGATGTGCATTAAGTAAAACAAAAAGTAAAAAAAAAAATTGTGTGCATGGGAAGCTGAGAAAATTATATTAAAACAACGGGCAAAAATATTCGAAACAAGTAAATAAATATTGACACAACAAATAAATTGATTTCCACGCATCCCACGCGCCACACGTGACTCCCGACACGTACCACACACGGGATCTCAAAAATTGGACACTGAGCTGCTCACAAAATTTCGTCTCTCTAGGTGATGTTAACGATGGTTAGAAAAGGATCCAAATATAGTCGGCGTGGTGTGGCCCAAGCTCTACGCGGAATCTCAAAGAGACTAAGCTATTCCAACAATTTCAACTTTCTAGGACGTGTGATTTAAAAAAAAGTTGGGACATATTTCACAGATTTACCCACTTTCCAAATATCGTATGGACGAACGCGATTCACGACACGTCACCCATGAATTCGCCGCAAGAGAGGGCTATTTCAAGATTAACCGGATTTACAACCATCGCACGCGGCACATGTGACAAGAGTCACACGCTGCATAGTAGAAACGCCCAACGAGGTTAAGCTACTCACAAAATTTCAACTCTCTAGCAAGTGTGGAAGGTGATTAGAAAAATGGGTGTGCCATACGCTATTCGTGACACGCGTCAAACGCAATAATTCATAAATAATTCATGACAATGAGCTGCTCACAAAATTTCAGCTCTTTAGGTCGCCGAAAAGGAGGTTAAAAAACAGCCCATAAACAGGACAATTTTTCTTGTTAATTCTCTAATCAGAGAATCAGAGAGCCGTGGCTCAGTGGATAGGAGCATGGACTGCTGAGCAGAGGGTTCGTGGTACGAGTCCCAGTAACACCAAAGTATTTTTAACGTTGTCCCACCTCTCGCGAAAGTTTGACAAACGTCCGAGAGTAATAACACTTTGTCACTGAAAGCTTCTCCATTCGCCGTTCGGATCCGGCATTAAATTGAATTGTAGGTCCCTCCATTTGTGTGCAAAAATATGCATGCCCAACACAAAATGGTTGCGAGAAGTCAGGCCTTGGGCCGCATGGTTCTGTCGCGCCGATATTAGAGATACACATGTGTATAAAATTTAAAGAAAATCGGGTACATTTTAAAAAAAAAAATTGTATAGGAGCCCACCGACCCCGGGGTCCGATCACTTCCAAATTTTTACAAAAAGTATTGCCCATCGGAGATACACATAATTTAAAAGAAAATCTGGTAAATTTTGTAAAATATTTGTATAAGAGCCCTCCGACCCCGTGACCCGAGCGACTCCAAATTGTAACAGAAATTGTTGTCATCGGAGGTACACATGTGTTCAAAGTTTTAAAAAAATCTGGCTTCAGGAACTGGATTAGAAATTGGTCACAAGATTTGGTGGGCCAGCCAGCTAGCCACGGGCATGCGAAGTTAATATAGAGAATTTAAAAAGAACTGCAAAGAAGTCGAAAAAACCGACAGACAGGAAAAGTTCAGTTAAATTAAAGTTTTTAAAAAACAAACAGAACAAAAATATGAAAACACCAAAAGTAGAAGACGAACCAACATAGCTCAGCAATTAAAAAATTTAAAGATCTATATAAATAACAAGCAATTGTAAAAAGACTTCATTTTTCGGGTACAAACTTTTATATATACATCGAAACACGATACACGGTCGTTTATTATTTGGTAATAATCGCCAAAATATCGGTTTTTGATGTCCAAATTCCAAAAATTTATATTCCAAAGAATTTTCGTTTTTCCACGCTTCACACGCGCCACACGCGACTCGCAACACGCGTTCAATGCGAAATGCTCGTGCGAAAGGTGGTTAAAAAAGACCTCAAAAAACGGGAACTAGCGCGATTTCAAACCGCATGTGCCACATGCGAAACGTGACACGCATCATATGTTTTCAACTCTCTAGGTCGTGTGGAAGGTGGTTCAAAAGGACCTCAAAGAAGTCGAAAAGAAAAATTTCAACCCATCACACGCGACAGACGCGACATGCTACTTGCTTCATACTACGAATATAAATGCTACTTTGGATTTAGACACTCAGAAAATATCAGCTCTCTAGGTCGTGTGGAAGTTGGGTAAAAATGACCTCAAAGAAGTCGAAAAAAAATTCAACCTGTCACACGCGGCACACGCGACACGCGTCATACTCGGAATATAAAAAATGCTTACAAATGGACTTACAAAATTTCAGTCAGCTGATGGTTGGCCAGTTGGATGGGGCAGCCGTGAATCGCCGGGTATTTTTGCTGGTTTTAAATGAATGACCGAATGAATGAACGAATTACCCCCCCATATATGCTTACTGCTCTATGCTACAATATACACCAATTTGTGTATCGCCGGATCTACGCATTACTCAACATACCTCAAATGTGCATACATATAACAAAAAAAAGCTAACAAATTGAATTATAAGAACACAAAAATAGTATGTTACTGTAACGATCCAACATATTGATCACTGGTTACGCTGAGGCATAACTCGGCTGGGAAGACTTCGTTACAATAAGTCATAAAAAAAATATTGTTGATTAAAAAAGTTATACAAAATAATATAATACGAACCTATGTCCTAATTATATAATGACCGTTGTCTGTATGGATATAACGCTTTTATGTCGCCTCATCCCGCCTAAGCAACTGGACGTATCGAAGCCATATTCACACCATATATTCGTTTGGTGCTCCCATAAGTTTAGGTTTTTTTGGACCCGTTAGATGACGCTGGAGTGGAGATATTTACGAAAATTTGTGATTATGGTTGGATTTGGTTCATATTCACACCATATGTTCGTTTGTTGCTCCGATGAAAAATGGTGAAATGGTTAGCTGGTAGAATTGATTGGTAGATTCCGTCAGTTTTGACGGGTTCTTACCTAGACGTAAATAAGATTGATTTTCCTGTTGAATTTTTACACACACAATGTCCCTCGGGAATGCCGCCACATATACTGAAGTGGTGCATTTATCATGCTTCTTAACCAAAAAAAGGGTTTGTTGAATGGAACTCGATTAATAGTCAGGAGTCTTAATCGAAACTGTATAAAAGCAGGCGAAGTAAATAAGGGGGAAGAAATTTGCATATCTAGTATTGATTTAGAGGCAAGCGAAAGTACTTTGCCATTTAAAGAATGAAGCGTCGCCAATTTCCATTGATGTTGGTTTTTGCAATGACCATCAACAAGAATTAAGTCCAGTCTTTTGATCATGTCGGTGTATATCTTCCTGAGCCAGTTTTGCTCATCGACAGTTATATGTCGCTTTAACTCGAGGAAGATATCATTAAAATTTAAAAGTCTTTTTTTCAATATAAAGATAAAGAAGATTGTCAAGGAGATTTACCTAAGAACTCGAGTATGTTTACAAAAAACAGTGTAATGAAAGAAATACTGAAGTAAATAAAAAAATCTGCATGTTTTTTTAACTTATTTTATCCAAAACAAAAACTTACTTTCTTTTTGCGTAGTTTGCTAGGTAACTGTCGCCTTTTCGGAGTGTATAACCAATCCACTGCCACTTCCGTCGTTGGATATTTGTGCCTATTGGTTCCTGACCCGTTCTCTTGTTAAGATGTTCATTAGAGATACGGTTAGGCCAGATGTAGGATGTTCCGTAGGCACCTATTTACGAATGTTTGTAATCTTTTTGTGATAGTAGCGGTCACCTTCCAAGTGCTGCACCCATACAACAGCACAGATTCAACATTTGAACGGAACAGTCGCCGCTTGGTGTTTAAGCTGATCGCATTGCTTCGCCATATCATGGACATCCTTCCAAAACTTACTTTACTATACTTTAAATTTTTTATAGTCGTAATTATATATTGGGATTTAAGTAAAAAAAATTAATTCCGTCATTTTTGACGGGTACTCACTAGTATTTTAATAAACTCGTTAGTTTATTTGTTTTTCCTTTATATCTTTTAATTGGAATTGTTACAAAAATAAGAATGGAATATACCTTTGATGTTACAGTCTCTTTCAGGCTTTAATTTGAAAAGAATATTACAAAATAACCAAAACACTTTCACCCTGCCATGCCATGATTGTCATTCGACTGACGCAAAATAAAGTTGAACACTCACGTGTACCTAAATCGATTGAATTGCAACGAACCTAATCAATTTATTGAGTTTTGCCTCAACCGCCTCATACAAAGGAGTAAATAATAACAGAATAGCGTCCTTCGAACACAGCCTGATGATGCCGATGCCGACAACGTTGAAGAAGTACAAGATGACGGAAAAAACTTCTTTCAGATTGGCGCCTGTGCTTACGGTGCTACTGTTTTCATTGCTCGCCGCGCCGCCGTGCAAACGCTGACTGGTGGGAGTTCCAACACCGAATGCATTGTGCCAATACGATTCCGATTGCCGGTGCGGTTTGCGCTGTGTGCCTTTTATGGACCCGCATTGCAAATTATCGGCAAACGTTTTGTAACGAGTGAAATGTGCGATTAATGATAGGGAGCGTGAGTTGGGGTTTGGGCGACTACACAACTATCGCTTGGCTGTGCTGTTCAGCCGTACAACGGCAAAGTGTCGGATGAAGCGCCGAAGAATTTGGGTGACTGGGAGCAAGCCCAGGTCGACCTCTGTCGAAGAATAAATTCAACTCGTGCTTAGGGCTCATATGCCACACCACATTATGGTTGTCCCATTTCATGTACGATGTGTGCTAAAGGTTTTTCTACATCTCCTTTCCAAATTTACACTTTTATTGGTCGGTAATCTTTTTCGTTTACATGAAACAATTTTCTTTCACTTAAGTACTCGTCGTACATTATGGAAAACTACTGTACCAAGCAATTTTCACACAATTTTTTGCTATTTTTAGAGAAATCACTCAATGAACATCATAGTCTAAGAGTTTAAACTGATTTAAGGTAAGTTAGGGTATAAAATTGCCCGCCTACTTTGCACGACGATACCGTGATTGCCGTCATCCTTGATTGCCAGACATGTATATAATTTGCACGAAAGTAGCTGCTATTTGGCTTACACTACTGACTGATATTGGTGTGAAGACATTTTCTGCTTGCCTATCTGCTAAAGCTTTAAAATGGCAAATTACGTACAGTCGTCGTTAGTCGTACTGTAGACGATTGAAGGTCAGAAATTTGCTTTCCCTTGGAAACGTAGAATGTACACAAATTCTACGTCGCCTTTTTGTATAAAAAACGTTTTTTTTTTCACTTTTTGCTTTGGTTATATTTACCTCACTTAATGAGCTTACTACAAACTTGGAAGCCATTAGCAAATAGACTTTTACAGCAGATAGGTAGATAGGGCAAACTTCGTTCCAGCAGAGATTAATGCTAACACAAAACTTACCATGATCAAAAGTAATTACTTTGCTCAATCCATCAGAAGGTAAATGAAAAAGCTTTAAAATTTAATCTTTACCCAGAATTCGTCTTATGTCCATGACTATAAAACTTAACTTCTTTGTCCTCCTTACCACGAAAATAGTTCGTTTTACCATAACAACGTAAATACTCCATTAAAAAGGAAATAAGGAACCTTTCTTGTTAACTTTAAGTACGATTTGAACAGCCCACTCTTTTGCCATTACAAAGTATTTGATTTGGTGTGGAATATAAAATCGTTGCCAGTAGACTGCGAAGACTGGAAGACATATTTATAAAAGTTATTAGTTATAATATTATTCGACTCGACAGACCGTTGCGGTCCAGGGCCTAGCTTCTCGCGACCATTTTTGTTGTGCATGTATATTTTGGACACAAATGGACGCCGTGGATCAGTGGAAATGCGCATTGCTACTAAGCAGGAGGTTCGTGGTTCGAATCCCACTAATACCAAAAATATTCTTCATGGTGTCCCACCACTCGCGAATAGGTGACAAACGTTCCGAGAGTAATAACTTGTCACGAAAAGCTTCTCATAAAAGTTATTATAACAAGAAGAAATTGTTAAAGTAGGAACTTTTTTAAGCCCTAAGTGATATTGGGATATTTCTCGACGTCTATTGGTTGACACATATAGCAACATATAGTTTGTTAAGATCACTATCCAGTTCAATAAAACTTTAAAACGGGCCACGACAACACTCGCCTATTTTCTCTTCAAATATCGTGGGAAAAACTAATGTGTTGTACCTTTGGTTCGAGAGCAAAAAGAATTACAAAGAAAGATTACTTCGAAAGAATGCGAAGGGCTGATCAAAACGTTGCCATTTAGATATAGCTGGTGGCATAATTACTTTGGCTATGGAATAAAACTTGTTACTCTTAAAAGAAAAGTATGGCTACCGGAGAAAGCCGAATGGGATGGACTCAGCAATTCCTTTAGGAATACAAACCGGCCACTTAATGCCAATATTGGTGTGGATGTCATTTCTGATACGATTGCAAATATAATCCAGGAGGGTATGAGACAATTTATCCCTTCCAGGAGTAATTGTATAAAACCGAAGGAAAAAGCTTGATATGCTATAAGGAGGCTTCTAGGAACAGAGAGGTTTGCTTTGGGTTATATAAACAAAACCCAACAGAGGAAAACCGAACCAAATTGAGACGAGTCAGAAACGATTACAATGCCTACCTTAGACGAGTCAAATTCGACTATGACCAGAGGCAAAAATATTTCAATATCCCAAAGGTACTAATAATTTTTGGTCATTCGTGAAACGCATTAAAAATACTGCCTCGTCTTCAATTCCAACAGTCATTTGCAATGACACTCCAACTGCCAGATCTACAGACAAAGCCAATCTGCTTGTTTCACATTTCGCAGCTAGTTGAACGCTACCAGATTACGCATTATCGCTGCCTGCACTTTCAAGAGTCGAGTACTCTATGGGACTGATTTACTTTCATACTCTTCAAGTAGCTAGAGTATTAAATCATCTCAACATTCATAAATCTGCTGGGCCTAATGGTACTCCTGCTATAGTGTTGAAGAGGTGTTCTTCAACGTTGGCATTGCAACTGCGCAGGCTTTTCCATTTCTTTTATTCTTCTAGAGTCTTTACAAGGAGTTGGAAAACAGCCTTTGTCCACCCTGTTCCTAAAAAAGGCGAACCGTCATCTCTTTCTTCCTACCGACCAATTGCGCTAACACTTTCGATTAGAAACGCTAATCAATCGTAATCTTATGCAATACCTTGAATCACGTGAAATCCTTAAAGACCAGCAGTACGGTTTTCGAATGCAAAGTTCTACAGTTGATCTGATGGCATATCTCACCGAAAGACATCCTTCCTTTTGATGCAGGCTCGGCTGGAACCAGTCTCTTTACAAATTTGGTGAAAGTACAGTTGTTGCACTCAATATTTCCAAGGCATTTGAGAGAGTCTGGCATCAAGCTCTTTTGTCGGAAATGAATACCTATGAAATTGATAAGACCCTGCTTGCTTGGACCTTTCTGACCTTTCAATTTAGGTTGTATTGGGCGGTTTCGGCATAAACGCCGGTGTTCCCCAAGGCTCTGTTTTGTCTCAGACACTCTTTCTCATGTTCATTAATGATCTCCTTTCCACTACTTCTAATCCAATTCATTCTTTCCCTGACGACAACACTCTTAGCTTTTCATATGAGTTCGCGCTTTCTACATGCCCCTCTTAATCCCAAGTGGAACTTGAAAAACAACGTATGTTAAGCACATTAAATTCTAACCTTGACAGCAAAACAAGGTTGGGACTATACAATAGAGTAGAATTTAACGCTGCCAAAACCCAGTGCTGTCTTCTGTCGTCTAAGCGTACTTCAAACCCCCAACCTTAATCCATGAATAGATCCTGCATCAAATAAACTGAAAAACTCGCAATACGTGGTATGTGCGTTAACAACAGGCTTCGTTGGAATGACCACATATTCGCCATAGCTAAGAATGTTGCGAAATGTTTATGTTTCCTAAAACGGTGCAAGATGTACTTCACTCCCTCAGACCTGGCTACTATTTACAAGGCATATATATTCGCCCTTAACTTGAATACAACTGTATTGTCTGGGCAAGTGCTCCCAAGACCACATTGCATCTACTCCCGATAAAACTAAGTTGGACACCCCGGGAATCGAACGCGATGTCCTCCGAGTGGGAGCCAGTGATTCTAACCATTGCAACACCGACACTGATATAAAGAAGAGTATGTGCAGTGGCATGTAGCCAGAAGTATTTGTTTGTACTTTTTCACGCTCAATGGAAGACAACAATTTCCCTATCTCCATTCCTTTAATAAACCCTCCATTTTGTAACTCAACAGTTATGATAGAATGCGGTCCGGTCCCGGGTTGCCACATCAACAGATAATTAAACATTTTTTCCAACTGTCTCAAGTATCATTTACTGCATAAATGGCATCATGAATGCAAAGAGCTCCATTTGCTTCCTTCTTCCCGTCCTTGCAGATAAAAGGATAATAAACTTTCCTAGTGCAAAAAAAAAGAACTTTCGTACCCCAATATTTGGATTGTTCAGACAAAGTGTAATGAATGAATATCTCTGACCCTTTTCTACAACTCAAACAGACAGACTAACACACCACATGAGAAGCCGGAATCCACTATAAACCCTGAGAAGAACTTGACTTCCCTGCCAGTAGACCTTCAGACATCAGGATGCAGCAGTTGTTGCTGCGGATGCTTCACCGACTATAGCGCTGTCCTGTTTTTGATCATCTTGTAGACTTGTAGTTTTTGGCACATTACAGAGAGTCCTTAATTTGCAGTGACATAGCAGGACACAGCCATAGCCGTACACATAGCAGTGGAGCAAAATGATGTGCTCGTACATAATTACAATGAAGTTCAGTGAAAGCAGATTTCATTTCACGAATAGTTTCTGGCCACGATCCAAAAAGTTTCCAAGAATTTTCGTCGTTCGAGCAAGTGGTGGAGATGAGGAGGAGATGGCAGATTGGTTCTGGCAAACGAAACATGTTGAACACTTGGCATGAGGAAGCGCATTTGCCTGTTTCTTGTCGGTCGGTTTGGCGGATGGTTTAGAGTCCTTGTTGAACTTGAATATGTTCATAAATTTCTTTTGGCCAAAAACAACATTGAGCGGTGTTGTGAGGCCGAGGCGAAGGCGGCGCATCACACAGCGACAAATTGAACTTGAAAGCATTTCGTCTGGTGAATGGCGGATGGCATGTAGGACGAGTACAGCCGTCCATTGTCAGACAACGACTTCCACTTCTCCCATTGAAAAGAGGAAGGACTATCAAAGGACGGAACTTGAAGAGTATGGTGTCGTCCGGGGCCATGGATTTATCGCACCAGACAATATGCGAATATAAAACGTTTCCTCGTTGATTTTTTGTTATTCCTCTTTTTTGTACTCTCCTTCAAAATATATGAGCTACAAGGACTGCGAGCATGTTCAAGGCTTAACGGAATGAATAATTGCAGTGCTGATGTATGTACGTCGTATAGTGAGGCTGAGCTTTCCATTTCGTGCACTCATGATAGTGCGTTGGTCTCAATGCTGAGTGTTTTTAACTGGCAAAGCTGCAAAAAGGACAAAGAGCCGCGATCGTAAAAGAGCACAATCGAAAAATCCTAAAAGAAATTAACGAAAAAAATTCTCTTGACTTTGTTGTTTGCTTATTTCAGCTGCTGAAGGGCAAAGCAATCAATCACAGGGACGACATACAAATACGTATCTAGAAACTGCATCAAGAATTTCATTTGGAGAAACGAGTTCGTTTGGGCTCTCCATTAAAAGGCAAAAATGGCGTTGACCACTTTGGATTTTGTTTGTTGATACTTCGACTTTAAAGCTTTTCCCCAACTGAGATTACATTAGGATCTGTTGGAAACCGAATACTTATAACGGCATAAGCAACTAGCAGATAAATCATTCGATAAGACACAATTCCATCAGTGGGAACTTGACCGGTAGCATTTACTGTGTATCCGTGCCATCCAAGAACTTTAAATTTGTTCTGATAGTCATTTTTAACGAAGTTCCCATCGTTACAAACACTATGTCTAAGGTTTCCGCATTTTCCGATTTTATTATTCAGCACATTGGGTTATAATGCTTGCCTTACACCTAGGCAAACAATAGCCACACAGCCGAACGTGTGTAAAATCCCGCCAGCCACAGCGAGGCAGTGGACACACGACCGAACGTATGTACAATGCCGGCAGCTACAGCTAAGCAGTAGACACAACGTGTGTAAAATTCCGGCAGTCACAGAAAAGGAGTGAACATATAACCGAACGTATGTAATATACCGACAGCCATAAGCAACAACTGGCACACAACCGCACATGTGTAAACTTTTAATTCAAGTACATATTAGAAGTAAAATTCCCACCAGGTTTTTGCAGATTATTAGTTGGGTTCGGCAACTTGTGTCCATAAAGTTATTGAATTCCTTGCGGAAAAGACCACTTGCAAAAGTTCTCACTTAACAAGTCATATTGTTTTTGAGCTGGGAAAATCGACAGAAACAGTTTGAAAAAGACAGGAAGGACGATCGTCTTTAAACCGAGCCAAACATTTTTTTCGTCTTTTATTTTGAACTGTGACCCCTTTTTTCCAGACCGGACGACCATAAACCACGTCAGTACCCTTTCCTTCATCTTGTCGTGCCTTGATCTATAGGCCTTCGGTACACCCTGCGTGCTGCCGTGCCTTGTTCCATAGGCCTTTGGTACTCCCTCCGTTTTGTCGTGCCTTGTTTTATAGGCCTTCGGTGTCCCGTTCGTACTTTCGTGCCTTGTTTTTTAGGCTTTTGGTACTCCCTCCGTGTTGTCCTGCCATGTTCCGTAGTCTTTTGCGGTAGAATTTATGCAACAACACAGCGAGGCCCTCCAAGCCTACGCTGGATGGATGGCGTAGACCAGGACGCCCAGTGTTAAGGGATGCAAAAGTGGATGAAATCGGCTTAAAATCGGGACCGGTGGAGATACTGTTTGCGGGAGGACAGTACCGGACCCCGGTTGTAGAGCCAAATATGATGATGATGATGAATGGGTATGAGATATATATCAATGAAATTATAAATTCTACAGCAGGATACCCCTAAATTTAAAAAATTCTAAGAAAAAATACAACAACTCATCTAGAAAAGTTCTAGAAAACTTAAAAGGCATTAGATGGGAATAAAATAATCACAACTGTTTAACCTAAAGACCCATTAGCAGCATATCAACAACTTCCTATGCACTAAATACGAAAAATACGAAAAAGATGACACAGATAATGTTCCGTATAACTCCAAATGGAAATTCTCACCCAATGTAAATAAAATGAGAAAATTTTCTGCAAATCAACAGGACATGAACACTGGCATCTATTGACTCAATCAACCACATTGTACCAACCGAACCAATAGCACCGATTCCCGACATCCATAAAGTGCTAACGCAGGTAGGCATTTTTTGTATGTGTATGGGATCATCAAGAGCGATATCAGAAAAAACTATTACCACTCAGTTGATGGAATTAAATTAAAAGGAAAATTGAATAAGAAAATAGGAGGGGAAGGGGGGAAATAACACCTCACAGCGTAAGCATACCAAAGAATTTGTGCGACCGTCCGGACTCACGTACGTACATCCGAAGTTTTATTGCAGGCACTTTTAACCAAAAAGCATATCATGTTTTCAGCGAGTCCTTGCGATGGCGACGACTCAATATCTACTAAAAAAGCTGCAGAAATGGAATTCATTCACTCAACTTAGCAACAACAATAACAGTGCTACAAGTTTATGTTTTTCCACTTTCTTTGAAGATTTCGTTACGCACGAGCTGACGAGACAGAGACAGAGGAGTGAATCGAACTTGGCAGGGCACTCAATTTGATTGGAGGATGACGACGACGACGACGACAACGAAGATGAAAGGAGCACTCACCAACCGCATCCACTACTTCACAGTTAATTTCTGATGACGATTCAACTGAATAGCTGTTTTTGTTGTTCCAGCTAAGTGTAAGTTGCCATCCCTCTTGCAACACCTAGTCACCCAACCACCAGATAAGCTTTTTCACCGCGAATCGAATGCATTTGACACACTTCTTATTCCCACAAAACTTAAACATTTCATCTGCAGGAATTATCCTGCAATTTTTGTTTCGTTTTTTTGAATTTAATTTTTTGAATAAACTAAATATGTACAAGGGGTGCGAAGTTAATAAGCGATCGCTTGTTGACAACATGTAAAGTGATGTCTCAACAACCCTAGCAGTGCGTTATGTTCGTACGGCGCTTACATTGCGTTGTGTGCCACGTGCCCTTTAAGTGATTAACTTTGTTGTTGCCTTTAATTCTAAGAACTTTACTTAAGTCGGCTGATGATGAAATATAAGCTTCTTGCCTTTAGTTCACCGTTCGACTGGGATAAATGTTTACCCGGAAGATTTTGCTGCACAACAAAGCGAATATAAAATAGTTCGTTATTTTAGGATTATGCAGCTTTCCACCCTAAAGCGAAACTGTCTGAAAGTAGTATATCCTTGGAATGGGCATTTGAGAATACAATACTTGGCTTAGCTGGTGTCACTACCAGAGAATTTCGCATTCATTTATCGAAAGAGAAGATTTAAGTTTAACCTGCATGACGCCGCATTTAGCTGCAGATTACCGCCCGTTATAATTAAGGGAATATTGCCACTGTACGTGCAACAGGCTAAGAGGGATGTTTGTCATTATCGCAAGGCGTTGAGATAGAAAATCAATTTCTTATCATTTGCGAATTGAAAACAAACTCAGAAGAAAGTGAACACCAACTAAGTTAAGCGGTGTGTTACGGCTATAATTATTTTAAAAACGCTTTGAAGATGTATTGGGGTCGTAATTAGGTAGTGTATATATATACCTTATTATGTGTTATATTTTTCTAATAAATATCAAGATTTGAAATTAAAAAACTAACTTTTATGGCCAATTTTATAAGAACGGAACTGATATTAAGCCATCAACAAAAAGGAAGAATAATATGCAGTGTGTAGAATGCCGGCGATCAGAAATGCAAAAGCTAAAAGCTAAAAAGCAAAGTGTATTAGGATAGGCCCTTTAAAGCTAATATACACGCCTCTAAAAAACAACCCCAACCAAATCAGCCCCTGATCCACAACGACGACCACATCTTATCGATTTAAAAACTTTCGTTTGGAACGAACGCCCAATCTATAGAGAACTAACTGCACAGCAGTTCACCGATAGCCAGTCCAAATATAAAGTTGACATAACCACAATTCAGGGGATGTCGACGATTAGGAATTAGGTCTTACAAAAATCATAAAATTATTATAGCTGGCTTGCAAGATATCATGTGATCTGGGTGGGCAGGAAAATAATAGAACCCGCCGTTATCGACTTGAAAGTCATAAATGAATGGCTACGTATGCAGGGAAAAGAACACAAGCCTCATTCAATAAACCACAGAGGATTTCCTAAACCACGAACAAGAAGAAATCTTTGATTTTGTCGGTTTAATATCCGAACAAAGCACAAGTAAAACTTTGCCCCACGAAAACACTGGCTGTCGCTTAAGAGGGTCGTTAACATCTAACCCAGTGGTGTCAAGTGATCCGTGCCCAGTTGACTGGTTGGTAGCCAGGGGTAACCGTGCTATCTCGAACGGAGCCCGTGGATACCTGCCGACATCCACGTGTAAATAGGACCTCACTGATCGGAGCGAAGAATAAAGGGCTCCACACAGATTGGTGTAAAGGTATAGGCTGCCGGGAGGAAGGTGATGCTGCATTCACTACCATCTCCATCAACTACTCCCGTAGCCGAGACACTATTAATTCCGCGGGCCACTCAATTAGATACCGATACGGTAAGGTTTCAGTGAGCAGCCTGAGGAAGAAAGAGGGTGCAAGGGCGGAGAAGAGGCAGTTAGACCCTCCTGCTCTTGCTCTCATGGGGAGAGTGTGATGGAAGTCGTGGAAGGGAAGGGAGCAAATGAGGTCCCTACTCTGGCTACGTGGACGATACAGTCATCGTTGCAAAAGGGAAGTTCGAAGAAGTTCTCTGTTTAATCCAAAACGGATTAATCATCACGAGTAGATGGTGCCTAAAAGTGAGACTTAGGGTGAACGCAAACAAAAGCACACTGGTGCTCTTCACCAATAGAAAGAAACTGGGGCAAATGCACCCGGTTACCCTCAATGGAGAGGAGATTACTATCAGCAAAGAGGTTAAATACCTGGGACTGAAATTTGATAGTAGACTGCTATGGAATAAGCACCCAAGCAGTAGTGAAAAAATTAAAAATACGACTTATGGTGTGCAGGAAATTCCTGGGGAGCTAGTCCCAGGATATTGCACTGGATGTACACCATGATAGTTATTCAATTGATTACTTATGAACCAGTGGCATGGGCGAATAGAACCAAGCTAAGCACCACGAGAAGGGAATTGGAAAAAGTGCAGAGGCTGGCCTGTGTTTTAACTACAGGGGCCATGAGAATCTGCCCCAGGGCGGGTATGGAGGTAATTCTTGGATTACTCCCACTACATATAGTTGTAGAGAACAAATCCGAGAAAACCAAGTTACGTTTGAGCAAGGTAGGCTGCTTCGCGGACGTTAGGGCAAGGGCATTCGTGGAATCTCTAACCAAACAGGTCCCGTAAGCCAGCATGCCTTGTGACAACATGGTGCAATAGCTTGAATTCAAGAAAAACTGAAACTGAATACCAGATACATCCGGGAGCCATAAAGTGGTATACGGATGGTCCAAAGAAAGCACGGGTGCGGGAGTCCATGGGCCAAGAACCAAATACTCTGAAGCAATGGCGCAGTACCCGAGCATATTCCAGGCAGAAGTACATGCCATCGAAAGATGTGCTCACTTTAATCTGGAGAGAAACTACGTGAGGCAGGAAATAGCCATCATGACAGATAGCCAAGCTGCGCTAAAAGCCCTAGATGCATTCCCGTCAAGACTGATGAACGAGTTTAAGGCGAAGCTAAACAGACTTGGCGAAGTAAACAGGGTACATTTGTACTGGGTTCCAGGACACACTGCCATAGAAGGCAATGAAGCAGCGGATATGCTCGCTAACAAAGGAGCAGAAACTCCGCTTGTCGGGCCAGAACCATTCTGTGGCATAGGATACCGTAAAATGTGGGAGGAGATGCGCAGAATAGGTAAAGCAACTGCTTCCGTAAGATGGGAAAATCTCCCAGGTCTACGAGAAGTAAAGGAAATTATAGGGAACTGTGACCCAAAGAGGTCTCTCTCAGTATTGGGACTTAGTAGAAGTAATGTAAGAATCATTACGTGTTTCCTAACAGGACATTGTAGACTGAAGGGGCACCCAATGAAAATAAAACTAGAAGAGGACGGCAGCTGCAGGCTTTGTAGATAAGCGGAGGAAACCCCGTGGCCGCTTTCAACAGAGGAGAGATCACTTGGGAGCTCACGCAATCTCAGAGTTTGCACGCCATTCTCTGAGCAAATCATTAGGTTCATAAGAGCCATTGGTATGGTGGGGGTGCTATAGGGACGGGCATGCACTGTTTCTATAGCACTAGTTAAGGGGAGCGCAATAGATCCTTATGGGTCGCAGTTGTTTGGTAGATACCCCTTTTTCATTATCATCATCATCATCATCATCATAAAAAGGTCGTTGTAAAGTTTAAAAAGCTGAACTTTTAGCTAAAGGAGTTTTTAAAAAAGCAAATAAAACTTATAAAGAAAACACATTAACATTATTTCAGTTATATTTTATTTATATTATTATTTAACCTTTTAATATATTATGTAACTTAAATATATAATATATATAGAGAATAATATTCATATACATTTTTTTTGTTCGTCGATTACAATAATAAATTACGAAATGTTATTTACAAAGGTTGTTTGTTTTTGTTGCGAAACAATTACATTAACGTTAAATAATGTTACAATAAACATGTGCACTGTAGTAAGTATGCAACAGAATTTTTTTTAAAGAAAAAACAAAAAGGACTACAACCAGAAGTCAAAAAGACAAAGAGATATCAAAATCACACAAAGATCCGCCTGATCAAAATGCATGCATATTTTCAATAATTGGTTTTCTTCGCAAAAGCAAGTAAAAAATTAACATCGATTTATATAGGGTGTTTACACAATTTTTGCATATTTTATTTATTTCATTTATTTTCTTAATAAATTACATTCTGCTGCATACAACATGCGAAGTCACGTGACTTTATGTGTTGTGACGTGACATTAAGTGATATTACGTGACATGGCGTGACATAACGTGACATGACTGATTATCGATTCGAGTAAACCACATTTGTACAAGTTTTAAACCCTAACTATGTGTCATTGGTAACTTTTTTGTTATGTCGTCATTTCCTTCTCTGCTCTTTTCTATATAATATCTAAACGCAAATATATAGATACATATGTATTTATCATAATTGTATATATAATGCACGAATACTACATGAAGATCCTTATGAATTATTGTTCAAGACTGAATAAGTATACAGTTTTGGTAATGCGATTTCCATTACTACTCGTTATCGTATCGAATTTCGAAGTTCAAGTTTCCCTTAAAAATAATTTCCATGTAATTTTAGTATTTGGCTTAGTTTATCTGTATCTTTAATACCTTGGTATCTATTCATTTTATACATAACTGCGAAATGTTTTGTTATTTTACTTACGTTACCGTTACACGTTATGTTAAATTAAATTTTTGACTAAAATTAAGACGACTTATCTAGATCGTTTCGTCCTGAACACGTTTCGTGAAAATAATGCGCAAAAGATATAATCTAATTGAAAAGGATCGATATGTACGATAATCTGTCCTTTTGTTGTCTTTTTTTAATCCTTTCGATTGTTAACATTGATTGCAATAATTAATGAAATAAAAACCTGAATTTTACTTATATATACAAAGTTGGGGTGCTGATGGTGGTGGTGGTGGTGGTGGGGCGGGGTTCAGGTGGCCGGATCAATAATAAAATTAATGATAATCCATTTGCGGTGCATCCAGCGCTGTGTGCAGTGTCAGAGTGACACCTCGATTGATACTCACTGCCGGATAGAATACCCCATAGAGATCACGGAATGCAACGGATCCTTGTGGCATTTCATTAACAAGGAAGCTAAGTGTGTGTCGCTCTAAATTGAGAAGAACCCCAATAGTACTTCCCGTACTAATGCCGCCTTCAACGCGGCGTTCATGTACGGAATTATGCTGGAACCATGACCGCTGACGATCAATATACATGGCGAAGGATTTTTCATCTTTGCCTGAAAGAAAAAAAAGAAGACATTGTTTAGATTCAATGGGAATACTTAAGAAAAAACCATGCAAGTATGGAGTAGAAAATCAACATATAACAACACTACCAAGCCTTAAAATAGTAAGTCTTAGGTGGTTTCAACTTTTTGTAGCCAAAAATTTGTAAGTTCCATTCAATTCATTCAATCAAATGTTACGACTCTACAATCTGATCAGAAAACCTTCAAATTTAAAGCGAAACCTGATTTTCGACACTAAACGAAGCCAATACAATAGAACACGCATAATTATCCAAAAGTACTAAAAAGCTTAGTTCAGTAGCTGGTTAAAAAAAACTCCATTGCACTTTGACTACAACCAACCTCGATAAAGAATACGAAGAGATGTGTCCACACGCGATATTACTCCTTGAAAACTTAATTACTGCGCTATTACCCATACTAGGTCATAGGGCTTCAATAAACCCATTGTGTTCGCCATTCGGAAACGTGCTTCAACTTCCTTCAACTCATTCCTACCGCTCTATATTCGTCTCCTACCATACTGCCTAACATTTTCTTAGGTCGACCAACTTTCCAACGAAATTTTCTTAACGGTAAAGATTCCGTTGATGAATTCTTTAAATCAGCCTAAGGGGAACTCCATGCCAGCTCTCAGTGTGATGTAAAAATCATTCTGCGGGATATAAATGCCAAAATAGGAAGGGAGCTAGTATTCAGGCAGTACATTGGCACCCATAGCTTACACGAGAAAACCAATGGCAATGGACAACGAGTCAAAGAGATGGCAGCAAGCAATAATGTGGTCGTTGCGAGTACAAGGTTTTCGCGTAAAAATATCCACAAAGCCACCTGGGTTTCTCCTGATTAAGCCACTCGAAACCAGATAGACCACGTGTTGATAGACTGCCGCCACAACCCGAATCTGATGACGGTACGAACGTACCGAGGTGCCAACATCGACTCGGACCACTTGTATGTTGTTGGTATTTTACTCCGAGCACGGATTGCATCATCACGAAAGACTGCATCAGCGAATCAGATTCAAGTCAACACGGCTGCCCTTCGCAACGAAGAGACCACAACTACGGTCAAGACCTAAGTCCAGTGAGAGTAAGTCCTGGGGCTGAGATGTCGGGCGTAGAAAAGAAATGAACACGCCTTAAGAATACTGTTATTAGTACATCTGACTCCATCTTAGGCAGTAGTCGTAGAGATCGGAACGACTGGTTCGATGACGAATGTAAGCTCGCGACTGAACGCGAAAAGAAAGCAGCCTGGGAGAAGAATCTCGTCCGTGAACTGGAACAGTACAGAGAGCAAGGACCGCACCAGGCGCGGAAGCTCTACCAAAGAGGGTTATATGATCGTCGATCTCTAAGGATTCTTAGAGCGATGGGAAGAGCATAAGATGCTAAATGGCCAGCTAACTAAGGAATGACCGAAAACCACACAATTCTGCCGCCATCAAGCAGAGCGATTTGAGCGATGGCTCAAAAATAATAAGGCCTCGGGATCTGATGGTATCCCAGCGGAGTTGATTAAATCAGAACGCCCCGCAATACACCAAGCAATTCATGGAAGGAAGTTGGAGAAGAGGCATCCTGTGCCCCATAAATAATAATGGAGATATTACAACATGCAGCAATTATGGTGGTGTAACGTTTTTGAGTACCGCGTATAAGATTTTCGCCTCTATCCTTCAAGACAAGATAGCGCCATACGCTGGAGTCATTATTGGGCCATACCAGTCAGGCTTCATCCCAGGCAAATCAGATTTACACCCTTAGGCATATGATGTAAAACTGTCTAGAGTTTCAAAACTCACTACAGCATCCTCTTTATCGACTTTAAAGCCGCCTATGATAGCATAGTTAGAATATAACTTTATAAAGCCTCTAATAAATTAGAGACGAATTCGGTAAGGTTAGTCGTAGTGGACCTACCTTTTAAGAAACCGTGCTGTTGTGGGGAGAAGATGGATTTTCAGGAGTCGTAAACAATGCTTTTGAAGAGCTTTGGGATTGAAGAGAGTTTGAATATGGGTCGGTAGTTTGATATCTCGCTTCTACTACCTATGGATAGGGAAAGTAAAGGAGTCCTTCCATAACTTTGAAAGATTGAGAGTTGAAATAGAGTTTTAAGGGGCTGACTTATAGCATTTACGCATTTTTTAAGGATATGGCGGTCAGACCATTGGGACCTGGGGAAAAGTCATCCTTGAGCCGATTAATCTTTTCGCGCAGTATATATTAGTCCTTATATCGACAAAGACAAGGGAGGTTTGATGGCCGTTGTTCTGTTGAAATAGTTAAGTTCCGGTTCGTGGGGTTGTCACTAAATGATTGGCTGAAGAAGGTGGTAAAGAGGATGGCTATTACTTTGGGGTCTGCAGATAAAGTGTTAAATAACTTTAGCGTGGAAGGAATCCATCTTTTGACGTTAATAAAGGCGGGTTTCCGTAGCTGAAGAGGAATTAGTTGGAACAAAAGATGATTTGCCCACTGATGGAGACCATTGCAAAAGGGGGAGGATGAAGTCGCCAACAATTATAGGATCGTCACCGGGATCAGCGACGTCAAACAGCATCAACAGCTAGTTGGTATACTTGGACGGATTGAGCAGGGCCAATATAACAGCAGAGAATGTATACGCTCTGTTTGGGTACAGATATTTTAGCAAATACGAATTCAAAAGAAGTGGCGTTTGAGCTTTTAACAAGGGTTGCATCGAGACTGGATGACATCGGCTCGAAATCGGGACCGGTGGAGAGACTTTTTGCGGGAGGCCAGGACCGGACCCCGGTTGTAGAGCCAAATATGATGATGCATCGAGACGATTATGTATGGCTAAAAGAACACCGCGGCCAAAGGGGAGGCCAACGTTTTCCTGGCCATCAGCGCGAAAAACTGCAAAGTCAGAAGTGAAGAGTTCACAGTTTATGAAAATTGGGAGAACGGTTGGTTTCGGTAAGGGCAAAAATGTCATAAGGAAGTTTTTAAGGTTAGTTAAGGTGCACCATCGAGGTTTTGGTGCGAAGTCCCCTAACATTCTGATAGTAAAGGGAAAGTAACTGCGGGTCGCTACCAAGTGTGAGATATGGAACAATCTGTTATGGTTGTTGCGGGAGATACGAAAGACGTTTGGATCCAATCTGAGAAGCATAGGTTGAGAGGTCTGTAGCAACTGTAGAAGAAGAAATGTAAAAACACTCAAGAAAACGGGTGTAGATATTTCTGGTGGCCACAGGGTCGGTTTATAGGCCCTCTTTTTTAATCAAAACCATAGCATTCGTCTTTGCCTTGCCGTCTATGCATACGGAGCCGGGATTGTCATATAAAAAGGCAAGATAAAGCCGGACATTTTTCGAAAAGCCGGTGATCACGCAGTCTAGATATAATATAGCTGCTATCGAGGTCTTTGATCATTGCCGTTGGGTCAGTAAGTTTAGATGTGAGTTTAACGGTGGTTGGAAGCAATGGATCGAAAGTAAGGAGAGAAGCATTAGGTGGCAAGTCGGCCGAAAAGGGTGCAGCTATGGCGGCGAAATTGCTACGAGGATTTGTGGAGAAGTGGGGCAGAAGTGTTAGGATGGGCGAAGTGTGAAGAAGAGTAAGAGGGTGGAGAAGGATTGAGAGTGTGGAAGAGATTGAAGTTTGAGTCATTAGCGGAAGGTGGTCTAATAGAAGGAAGACGTTTTGGTAGTAGAAGCAGCATAGACGTGCGTCAGTTTAAATGAGACACGGTATCGTTGAGGAGTTTGGGGCCTGGAATTAGTCGAAGAAGGGAGAAAAGTGTTTAACGGATTAGTAGATACATTAGTGAATTTATTGCGGAATGGGGAAGGTAAGCAAAGCATAGGGCTGACGTTGGGGAAGATTCCCCTCTTGAAGCTTTAATTGGGGCTTAGTATAGGTTGAGAAGTTGAGTGAGAAGTATTATGACTAAGTAAGAACTTGCTGCTCTTTTGTCAACACCATGATGGAAACTGACATTTAGAATAACAAGCATAGGCATGCCAAGCCTTCGCTGGAAGGTTTGCGAGGACGTCTTGAATTTGCGGATGCCATCGTTTTAAAATCGGGAACAGGTTAAAAAAATAAAAATATTTATTTTTACAAAACTACCCGAATGAAATTTGTCTTTTGTTCAGTTTTTTTAAACCAAAATCTAAAACCCAGAAGTATCAGAAGTATTCTGCACATTTTAAAGAGAGAAAAAAGTGCCAGTTACGCTTCGACTACTTTGACACAAATGGATTTCAATTAAAAAACTTTTTCAATCGTAACTTGGTTCAAAAACAACTTCAACAAAAAAAGAAACACAAAACATTACGAGAAGGTTTCACGCGCCCATTTGATATCAATTTACAACGCCATTTAAGCGCGTTAAGGTAGACAAGTTTGGCGGAAAATTCCTTCCAGTCAATGCTGCATATATAAATTCACCATACATCTTACCACCGCATGCAAACTTGAAAGGTTTTCCTTTAAAAAGCGGTAAGCAAGCATTAGGGAAAAATGCGAAATGTTGTCAAGGGAACCATCACAGTTTCTTATTCCCCGCTCCCTCCACAAACTGAATAATCAATAAAGGAAACTTTTTCATTTGCGAAATTGATTCCATTATGCGCTTCCAAGTTCTGCTTAAAATTCGCAAATTTCATTATAAGAGAAAGGACACAACTTTCTTGCACGTATAGCTGAAGATAGGAAAGGAGCGATCGAACAAAAAAAAAAGAGAAAAAACATTAAAAGTAGGAATAATTAGCAACACCTTGATGGGTTCTTCTTCCAAATGCAATTTATTGTGAGGAATCCCTCAGAGAATTCATCGAATGCGGCACAACAGCAGAAATGTGAACTGGGTGAAATTAAAAATTTACAACGCCGCAGTATGCGAAGCGAACAGTCTCTTGCATGGGCTAAAGACTCCACCTCCACTGATTGAAAAACAAAAACAACTACTGGTTGTGCTGGTGATAAAAAGGAAAAACTTTTCCGATTACTTGAGAGTTGTAACAAATATAAGCACTTAAGGAAAATAAAGGCAATCAGTTGACTCGAACGAGACGCCATCTGACAAAGAAAGTCTAAGGACCCGGCGTTTGTTGTTCGCCATCCTGCCGATACCATTATTCGTCTTTTTTGATTGCCTGCCTTCAATTGAACTTCTTTGACAAAACAAAAACTGTTGGCATAGCGAAGCAATAAAACAGAGGAAAGCATTGCCTCAATAGTGGAACAGGTAACGAAAACTTTGAGATAACATATTTATCTTATCTGACAAAATAACTTATACCGTTTGAAAAGTAAACAAGACGGAGATACAAAAGCGAATTTGTACTTTTTTGGAAAATGTAAGATCCTCTTTCAATCGCATGAAGAGACAACAAAGAAAATCGATACGATTGAAATTTTCTTACAAGGAAGAATACGCGACACAGGATAAAGAAATCGTGTGTTTGGTAAGACTGGAAGAGAGGAGGATATTCGTAAAACTAGAAGTGCTAAGTGAATGATGGACTTATGTAAAAGAAATTACAAATTCAGGACATCAACATATACAAAGGTGGCCTATGACCTAACGACAGTAATTAAAGTAAGTAGGAGGTACTGTGGTTTGTTACAAAATAATTTCCATCCAAAAAACAAATCACAACACATCCCTAAGAAATATTTATAAAAAAAAATGAGAGTGGATATTATTAAGGAAATTAGAAACTATATCGTACTATAAGCAAAAAGTAATGATAGCAGGTTTAACCCAAAGCAACAATGGCAAATAGTTAATGAACTCGTACCAATACTCAACTAAATTGTACGAAATTCGGTGAGAATAATGCCAAAACATTCGATTACTTTGAATTGGCTAATGGAATAAACTCTTTTTTTAAGGATACAGGTGAAGGATCAAACTAGGTCTCAATATGAATACTACTTGAAGCTCCCTTCTTGATAAAAGAGGTATCTTCCTTTTTTTTGCTGGGAATCTAAAGTAATTCGTGTTGTTCACTGCCTAACACCTAAGCTTTCTTCTTCTTTCCTTTACTCCGCAGGGGAGCATAGGGCTTCTACAAACGCCCGCCAATGAACTCGATTGATCGCCTGAGGTTTCAAGAGACGCCACTCGGTCCCCTGGGATATTTACTTCCTCTTCTATTGCCCTTTTCCATGTCTTGCAAGGATGGCCAACTCGGCGGCTTTCTTGTGGATTCCAGTCGAGCGCTAGTTTCGTAATATCGTCCGCTGGCTTTCTAAAAGTGTGGCCAATCCAGCTCCATTTTCGTCATCTGATGGTGATCACGATTACTTCCTGTTGCGTTACTCCTCACAAGTCTTGATTGGTGACAATGTCCGGCCATCTTATTCTCAGTATCCTCCTTAATCAGTTGTTGACGAAGACTTGGAGGAGCGTCGCAATTGACAATGTGACTTTCCACGTTTTGCAGCCATACAAGAGTACTGATAGAACATTAGACCTGAAGATCGTTAGTTTCAGATTCCGGGAGATTTGCGAGGAGTCCCAGATATCTTATTCTCAGGATACTCCACTTGTTGACGAAGACTTGGAGGCACGTCGCAATTGATTCTGTGACTTTCCACATTTCGCAGCCATACAAGAGTACTGATAGAACGTTAGATCTTCAGATGGTTAGTTTCAGATTCCGGGAGATTTGCGAGGAGTTCTAGATATTTTTTAGCATTCTATAGGAGTGTCCTTGTTAACACGAAAGCACACATCCGAATCAGCACCACCATTTTTTGACATCCAGCTGCCCAAATAACAAAACTTATCGACTTCCTCTATCTGAAGTCCGTAAATCGAGAGATCACATGTTCCACTAGCGTTAACGCGAAGTAGTTTTAAGACGTTAATTTTTAACCCACTTTGTTAGCGTGGAGTTCTAGCGAGTTTAATTTTCGGTCCGTCACCTAGCGATTGTGATAGGAGACAGATATCATCGGCATAGTCCAGGTCTTCTAAATTCTATGGCAAACCTGAGGGAGTACGGGTTACTATTTTCATCACCCAGTTGATGACAATTGTGAAAAGCAATGGTGAGAGGGTGCAACCTTGCTTGACTCCCAAGCAGATGTTGAAAGGTCAGCCAAGATGACCGTTATGAATGACGCGGCATGTTGTGTCGCGGTACAGTTCCTTGATGATGTTGATGAGTTTTTCCGGAACATAGTTAGACAAAATCTGCCACATCATGTTTCGGACCACGCTATCAAAAGCGCGTTAAAAGTCTACAAAAGTCTGAACAGAGGAGAGGGATACTCAACTGACTGTTCAATGATTATAGCAGGGTGTTAATTTGATCAGTACAAGAATGGTTTGGGCGAAATAATGGCTGTTCATTTCTCAAAATTGACTCTAACGCATTCCGTAAGCGCCTAGCTATTGTTTAGGTGTTTTGTTTATGGTGTTTAGCAGGGTAATTCCTCTCCAGTTTTCGTAATTACTCAAATTACCTTTTTTGGGGAGTTTGACTATTAAGCCTTCTTTTAACGACGATGGAATGGTTTCAGATTCCCAGATACCTTGCTATATCGCATGCAATGTTCGCGTAGTTAACTCGACGTCGGCTTGAAGGAGTTCTGCGTAGATGTTGTCATTGCCTGCTGCTTTACCTGATTGCAGTGAACGAATTGTTGTCCTTATCTCATCCACCGAAGGAGTAGCGACGCTGATGTTAAGTAGCCTATTAGGGTGCATATGTGGGTTGATGGACATGCCTGGCGAAGTACATTTCAAATAATTCTTAAAATGTTCCGTCCAGCGGGTTAATTGTTGTTCCTCCATAAGGATAAAAGACAGGCCAGTTTATGTGGTGTTTCTTGTTGGCGAGCCTACGAGCGAGTTGGTAGACTGTGCTGTATTGTCTACTATCAGTGGCTTGCTGTGCTTGTGTTGCGATGTCGCTAAGTCACGCTCGTTTGTCTTTCCTAGCTGAACAGCCAACTTACCGGTCCAGATCCCTATACTTCCGCGCTAATGCGCTTCGCACGGCACCCGTGGCCGCGTTTAACTCTACTTTGATGGATTTGCGCTCACGAACGGTGTTCCATATGCTATCTGATATCCGTTATTTTCTAGTTTTGTCGGGATAACCAAAAATGGTGGAGGCTGCTTCCGTATACGCACTTACTGTTTTCTCCCATTTAGACTCTAGGGTTTGGGCCTGTATCTCAGAGAGAGACTGTTGTATGCGGGATACATATTGCAGTTTCATTCCACGGACGAGAAGACCGGTCGAAGTGAGGGAGCTGCCAGACACCCGAGAATTTACATTCACAAAAAGATATACCGGGCAGCTCGAGAAGCTATCCTATAATATACAATAACTAGCTTCGTTGCAGTACTTTCGTTTGAATAGAGTCATTTTTCCAAACTTGTGCTATAAGTTCAGGAAGAACGAAATTCACAGCTTAAAAGGCACTCTCTCGTCACGACACGGCCTTAAAGTATGTACAAGTTTTCCAAATACGTACGCTTACAAGTCAATTCTCAACTCAGCTATTGAATAGGTTTTCCAGCGAAATTAAAACCAATGAACTACTTACTTAAACATCCAATTTAGAGGGTTTTTTAATACTTTTACGCATTCACACACATAAATACGTACACAGAACAGTATGTCCACCACTTACCAAGCATTTTGTTCCTGTTGACATCGATCCGTGCTACCCCAAATGCCGGATCCGTGTCCGCAGTGTAGTTGTCAATTGTATATTCCCAATAGTGAATGCCACGGGAGAAACCGACCGAACCGAGTGCAACGCGATGCTCCCATCCTTCAACGGAGACGGTGGAATTGTTATTGGTGAATATCAACCCGGATCCGGAGCCACCACTCAATTGTGGATCGAACCTGAACCAAGCAACTGTTATTGTAATGAAAAAAGAAAGAAAAAGAAAAGAACGGAAAATTCCTTTTATTAAAAGAATAGCAATAGAGAGGAGAAAGCTTCAATAAAAAAAAAAAACAGAAATGCATTGCGTTGAGATCAATCGGAATGGGTTGTGTTCGGTCTTGCCATAGGTCGGTCGGTAAAGTGCAGACACAACAACAAGGACAATCGTCTTCTGTTTACACTTTTCAGTCATAGATGCTCTAGAGGATTTACTCCTTGGAGCGCGATGGCAAAGAAAAATACACTGAAGGTGCCACTTTGGAAGGAATAAACATTTTTTTCATCATTCCTGCATTCATCGTCGTCATTGTCTACTTCTTTGTCTTGTAAACATAATCGGATATTGAATTGCATTCCGGAAATAATATTTGCCCAATAGGATGGAGCATCAGAGGTCTTGCAAGGTCCTGTTGTTGTTTGTCAATATTTGCGGAAGCGATCGATGACTTTGATTGGTTAGTTGGTCAGGTTGCTTATTTTTTTTTTGTAAAATTTACCAAGCTCCTTTATTTAATATTCTATTTAGTTGTTAGTATTGAGTTTTTGATCTTGTTATGGTGCAATATAGGATAACGATTGTCTGCTTATACGTTTTTGTTGTGAACTACAATTTAAAGCGATGAATGTTTGACTGGAGGAAAAATATGGTTAAAGTTGTCAGTAGTAGTAGTTGGAAAACTTTTTCAATTCTCGCAATTAAGTCCATTCATTCTATGGTCTTTATTATATCTGATAACATTAAGGGCAGAAGTTCTGTACTGTTTCAGATTTGTTTCAATTCAAGAAATATGTTTGAGCAGACATACATCCTTCTTAATCTGAATAACAGGGAGAGAGACCATATAAACTCAAAATAGCCCATAGACCCTTGTACCTGTTAGATTACCTAGTTTTACTTTTGCTGATAAATCATTTTGATTGGACTACTGGGAAGTACCTTGCTTGATTGTAAAGCAACTCATTAAAATATCAACGAACTCCATTACAAGAATTTATTCCCAGAACTAGAATCTGAAATCTTTGTACTTTATTTGGAACATATAGTGAAAAATGAAAAGACACTGGCTGATGTCTGAGACCGTAAGACAACTTATGTGAAACAGAGATCAAATTGGGGAGTAAGACCCAATTTGATGTCAATGCTTTCACCAGAGCAAATCATGAAACCACAGTAATCCTTCCGAAGTCACCTATCCCCCTTCTATGAAACTAAGTAATGAAAGATCTACTGATATACCTGAAAAGGGAGGCCTGCAAAGTGATCACCTTTGCGGATGACGTTGCTATCGCCGTTCCAGTAAAACACCCTAATACCCTGAAAGAACTCCTACAGAATGCTCTTACCAAGCGAACTAGATAGGCAGATCGTTGTGGTTTGGGAGTAAACAGAAACCGAACTTGTCCTCTTCACTAGAAAATATAACATTCCACATATAGACTCACCCTTTACAAAGTGCACAAAGTCTGATAAAGCCAAATATATGTTCTCATTCTGAACAGAAAGCTAAGCTGGAAACCAAATATACAAGAACGAGTTCGAAAAGCCACAGTGGCACTCTTCTCCTGTAAAAACCCCATCGGTAACAAATGGGATCTTCATCCCCATATCACCCATTGGCTATAAATATCGGTATAGGACCTACACTTCTGTACGGTGTGGTTGCCTGGTGGACTGCCTTAGACAAAGCAGTTAAGCAGCTATGCAATGATGAGTGTCTATTTCCCAAATAACATTTTTTTATTTATTGCGTGTGATGCGTGTCGCGTGGAATGTTTTGAAATGCCGCTACTTTCTCGTTTTTTGAGGTCCTTTGAAACCACCACGACCTAAAGAGCTAAAATTTTGTGAGTGTCTAAGTCCTAAATAGCATTTTTTATATACGACGTGTGACGCGTTTCGTGCCGTGTTATGGGTGGATTTTTTTTTACTTCTTTGAGGTCCTTTTTAATCACCTTTCTCACAAGACACAACCTAGAGAGCTGAAATTTTGTGAATGAGTGTCTAAGTCCCAAATATCATTTTTTATATTCCACGTGTGATGAGTGTCGCGTTTCGCATGTGGCGCGTGTAAAGGTTGGAAATCCAGCAATTATCTCGTTTTCTTTTAGTGAGGTCCTTTTAAACCAACTTTCGCACGACCTAGAGGGCTGAAATTTTGTGAGCAGCTCAATGTCAGGAGCCAATTTTGATATCCTGCGTGTGACGTGTGTTGCGAGTCGCGCGTCTGATGCGTGGAAAAAAGAAAGCACTTTGAAATAGCCCAGACCTCACAGATACTTTGCCGATAATTACCAAATAATAAAGGACTGTGTGGCATGTGTCGATGTTTTTACCGGAAAAACGAAGTTTTTTTTACATTTAATTGCGCTTTTTTTCGTCCAGTACAAGGAGTATTCGGTTGCTCCGAAATAACTTCGTTACACCACTAATTATATTTTTCTTAACTCAAGGTTTTTCTTTTCAAATCAATTGGAAATAGTGCCCTCAGAAAGTCAGAATTTGTCATTTAATTAAAGTTCACGTGTGGCACTAGCACTTAAGAAAAGAAAATACACACACAAAGTGCTCTTAGAAATTCTGCCACACAGTCTGCTGTCTTTTCCTTCCTGACAACTGACTTTTCTAGCTTCAAATTGAATGCGAAAGTATGCCGCTTAATGAGGATTATGCGTGGGTCATGGAGGTCACCGCTATGCCTACCTATGCCTACCTAACTGCCTCGTAATAGTCGGTGGAAAAAACGACTTTGCAGGTGTGGAACAGCAAATGCAAAATGACTGATTCCATTTTGATTACAGTCTACTGTTACTGCTTTTCGCTCCAGGCAAGTGAACAGACAAACGTAAAAGGTCAATGGCTTCCCAGCACGCGAAGGACTTCTTTCTTGCATTGAAAAGCGAGAAAAGTGAGTTAAAGTGCAATGAACAACAAACAAACAAACAAACAAACAGCCTACTTCGTCACTGTCATAATGTAGTCAGATGTCCTCCTTTGTGCCTCTCCTCCTTGCCAGGCGTCTTTCTTTCATTCGTACGTCTAGCTACTATCTACTACTACTACGACTATAAGTAATTAATTGAAAAATGAAAAACTCTCACCTTCCGCTGTCTGTAGGCCAATTAACTCGGAGTATTCACCTTCGCCACTGCTGTTGAACGCCTTCACGCGAGCGTTGTACATCGAACTGAAATGCAATCCATCGACCGTGCAAATTGTTTCCTTGCCGCAATAGACTTCCTGTGAAACGTTAAGTTACAATAACTTTTAGTTGGAAAGCTGCAACATCAAGTAAAACTTGGACAGCCAGCTAGTTGTACTTACCCTAAATTCGCCACCACTGCCGTCGTCCAATTCGAGAACATAACCCTCGACAAACGAATGATTCGGTGCCTGCCACGCTACAGTAACGGAATTGTTTTCCGCTGAGCAATCTTCGGGAATTATCGCTGGCGTTAGGGGAGCTGCCATATTTGCCCATTGACAGTAAGTGTGGGACGAGAATGGTAAGAAGAAGGGAAAATTGTAAATTAAAATTGTTGCTGCATAATGAATTGCTACGTGAAATTGAAAGATAACACAATTACACTACACTACTGTGTTAGGTTTGTTTGCTAGGGAACTGGAATCATGCTGTGGGAGCTTTTAGTTAAAAAAAAAAAAAAAAGAATAGACATCAAATTAGAAAAACTTAAAATGCAATGTCAATGTTCTACCTTATCGATTGGGGGTTGCGTGTCAGTGGGTTACAGTGTCAGTAAAAAGTTAAGCGATTCAAATGTTGTTCGGTAAATAGGGTGATAATAATAATTATAAAAATTTCATACAAAGACAACCAATAAATTCATAAATAATCAAAAAGCATTAGAATTATAGTATTAGTAGAAAATGTTTGACTTAAATCACACAAAAGTAGCCCACAATAGTCTGGTTAGGCAACATTTTTCTGCCACTTATTAGTGGTTTGTCTGTCACTAGGAGAAAATGAAAATAAAATCAAATCCAGAAACCAAAACCCCGAAAAACCAAAGACTTTTTTTATGTCATATGTCATTGCGGTGACTGTCACGCTAGCACAAAATCCCCAAACGAAAGTCAATTTAGAACAAATTAACAAAACAAAAAATAGCAAAATATCTTTTGACAGCACGACAAGAAAAATTACCCAGAACACTGAACAGATAAGACAGTGCGACAACCTGACAACATAAAAAAAAATTATGTACACACAAAACGAAACGTCAAACATAAAACCCCGTTAACCAAACGAAAAAGCGACGGACGAATGAAAAGTTCAAAATGAAAATTACAATAAATGATTAGGAATTTCGGGGAGAAAGAAGGAAAAGAAAGCGCCTTCGGGATTTCTATTTCCGAAGTGGGATGATGTATGCGTGTGTTTTTGTGAGTTTGTGATTTTTACAGAAATAATGCCATACATGATGATGTGTGCGTTGCTTTCGTCTCACCTGCTGGTAGTCTCTCATCTCCATCTTTAGCAGCTATTCACGGTAAATCGATCACAGAGATTGAGCAGAGTAAAGCAGAAGAAGTCGAGTTAGAAGGGGAACGACAAGAGAAAGGAGTAAATACAGTGTTGGGCAATATGAGCAAATGGATAATAGTTATTTTTTTCTTCATCTAACATTATACGTACTATTAATCTTGATAAAATGAGGTAGAAAGGGGTGTGTCATGGGTGATGTGTGATGTGCTAGGTACAAAAAAAAATAAAAAATAATAAAACATCAAATATATCCTTGTGATTTGTGCGATTTATTGTGTAATTTGTGTGTATGTGTGCGAAGTAGAATTGAAATATAACGATGATAGGTAATAAATTTATAGCTCATTCCTGTTATGGAACCCTATGTCAAAATGGCCTAATGAGCATTATTGTCTGCGTGATTGGATATCCCTAGCGATTTGCTGTTATTATTTGGAAATGGGTTTCTATGTACGAGCGAGTATGCATTTAATAAGCAGAGGGAGAGCGTTTTATTTCTTATTTATTAAAAGGTGGCCCAATCATGATGAATGATGCATTCGATTAATAACCAAAGACAAGGAGCGCAATCGGAATTTTCAATGCAATGCGAAATTGAAAATAGCTAATCAGCCCCTACTTTAAGTTTTAATTCGCGCTTGAAAAAAATTCCTGCCCTAGCGACTTAAATAGTGATTGACTTAAATTTTGTGTTTAATTTCATAAGCCATTATAACCGAGTTGGGTCTCTTCTTTCAGATATCCCTTCGCCACATTACTATTAGATATTGAAACCCTTTGTGTTAAAAAAGAAATACATTACAGCGATTTCATTTCTGATACAGAGTATCCTTTTTTAATTCTATATATTAACTTCGGTCAGCCATCAGCCGAATAGGGGGAATAACACAAAATGCACTGGAATTGCAAGTGACCGTAATTATGTCTGACTGGTAGTAGTGCGATCAAAGCTCTACGTGGTGGCCGCTCTAATACAGAAAGGGCTTGCCACTTCAAAGTAATGTTGGCGCGAGGCCAATAACATCGCCCATAAAAAAAACTCTATTACGGAACCCAAAATCAGCCTCGCATACACTGATGAACAATGACGACCACGGCAACGAAAACGGCTAAACGATTTAAGAATTTTCTCATGGAACGTACGCTCACTGTATAGAGTTTGAGCTCTAAGCAGCAGGTCGATACCCTGTTTAAATATAAGGCTAACATAACAGCAATCCAGGAGATGCGGTGGACGGGGAAAGGTGCCTTACAAAAATCAGAATATGACATATATTACAGCTGTCATGTAAGACATCATGTGCTCGGGGTGGGGTTTCTAGTCAGCAAAAGAATGAAACCCACCGTTATCGGCTTTAAAGCAGTAAATAAAAAACCTTCGCGTGTAGGGCAGATTTTTAAACAAAAACTTCAAAAACGTTCATGCACTTACAGAGAACTCCCCAGATGATAACAAAGAAGAGTTCTTTGAATGAGTCGAACAGGAACTCCATGTCTGTCCTCAGTATGATGTAAAAATCATTCTGGGGGACATGAATGCCAAAATAGGTAGGGAGGCAGTACATTGGCACCCATAACTTAAACCGGAACACTAATGACAATGGACAACGAGTCATAGAGATGGCAATAATTTGTTCGTTGCGAGTACAAGGTTTGCGCGTAAAAATATCCTCAAAGCCAAGTATGGGTATCTCCTAATGGAGCCACTCGCAACCAGATAGACCACATGTTGATAGACCGCCGCCACAACCGGAACCTGATGACCGTACGAACGCACAGAGGTGCCAACGTCGACTCGGACCATTATCTTGCTGGTATGGCGCTCCGAGCGCGGATTGCATCATCACGAAAGACTTCATCCGCGAATCAGATTCGAGTCAACACGGCTGCCCTTCGCAACGAAGAGACCACAACTACGGTCAAGCGATAGGACTCGCCCTTAATGCAGGGAGAGTAAGTCCTGAGACTGAGATGTCGGGTATAGAAGAGAAATGAAAACGCCTTATGAATCCTGTCATTAGTACTTCTGGAGTTCTGACTCCATCTTAGGCAGTAGTCTTAGAGATTGGAACGACTGGTTCGATGACTATTCTAAGCTAGCGACTGAACTTAAGACTGTTGCGTACCGAGCAATGCAACAATATTATAGAACGCGAGCACGCGAAGATGAATAAAGAGCTTAGAAGATATGAAGAAGCAGTTCACTGACGAAAAGAAAGCAGCCTGGGAGAAGAATCTCGTCCGTGAACTAGAACAGTACAGAGAGCAAGGACCGCACCAGGACCAAAGAGTCCGCAGTATGACGCAATATACACCGCGTTGCGCATACTCCAAAGACAAAGAGGGTAATCTGATCGCCGATCTCAAAGGCATCTTAGAGCGATGGAAAAAGCACTTTCATGAGTTGCTGAATGGCCAGTTAGCTGAGGAATTGGATGCTCCACCAATGATCGCAGATCATACTATGCTGCCGCCACCAAGCATTGACGAAGTAAGCAGAGCTGTAAATCGGCTCAAAAATAATAAGGCCCCGGGATCTCATGAGATCCCAGCGGAACTGATAAAAATAGGAGGCCCCACATTACACCAAGCAATTCATGAAATAATAGTGCAAGTATAGGAAGAAGAAGTTATGCCAGAAGACTGGCGAAGAGGCATCCTGTGCCCCATACATAAGAAGGGAGATATCACAAAATTCAGCAATTATCGTGGTATAACGTTGTTGAGTATCGCGTTTAAGATTGTCTCCTCTATCCTTCAAGACAGGATAGCCCATCATTGACCCACACCAGTGTGGCTTCATCCCAGGCTAATCAAAAACTGATCCGATTTACACCCTTAGGCAGGTGATGGAAAAATTTCTAGAGTTTCAAAACTCACTACAACATCTTTTTCTAGACTTTAAAGCCGCCTATGATAACATAGCCAGAGTAGAACTTTATAAAGCCATGAGAGAATTCGGCATCCCAAATAAACTGACACGACTAAGTGGGTTTACCATGACCAATGTTATAAGCCAAGTAAAATTATCCGGATCACTATCAAGCCCATTTAACATCTATAATGGGCTCCGACAAGGGGATGGACTGGCCTGCGTCCTCTTCAACCTGGCGTTGGAGAAAGTGATCCGAGACACTGACGTACCGACGATAAGTCCATTCAAATACTGGCTTACGCAGACGATATTGACATCGATGGTAGAAACCGAAGAGCTGTACAGGAAGCTTTCATCCAGATAGAGCAGGCGGCACGAAATCTGGGACTGCACATAAATGTGAGCAAAACAAAGTACATGGTGGCCACGTCTGCGAGTAGAAGATCCAACAATGGTCCCTCAATTCAAATAGTGGAGCGCAATCAAGTAGTGCAATCCTTCAACTATCTTGGGTCAACTGTAGCAGCCGATAGGCGCACGGTTGCTTAAAGACAACAAAGCCTACTATAGTCTGTTAAGGCTCTTCAAATCCAGTAACTTAACCATAGCATCCAAGCTGCTGATAAAAGACAATGGTCATATCACTACTTACATATGTATCCGAGACTTGGGTGCTTAGCAAAAAGCATTCTGACCTCTAAGCTGCGCTCGAGAGAAAAGTCTTAAGGAGAATTGTTGGCCCCATATGTGAGGAAGGACGATTCTGGAGACTCTATAATGATGTGATCTACGAGCGTTACCGCAATTTTGACATAGTGAAGAGAATTAAGCTCGGCTCGGCGAGCTTCGCATGAGCGAAAATGATCCTGCTCGGAAAGTCCGAAAAGATTTATGGAACACGACAGCGAGGCTGGCCAAGCCTACGCTGAAAGGATGGCGTAGACCAGTACGCCCAGAGTTTAGGGATGCCAAACTGGATGACATCGGCTCGAAATAGGGACTGTTGGAGAGATTTTTGCAGGAGGCCAGGACCGGACACCGGTTGTAGAGTCAAATATAATGGTGATGATGATTTAATGCACATATAGGTATATAATGCAAGGCACAAGGTTTGCGTTTAGAAACCAGATAAGGGTTTCTTCTCTAGTACATTTAGACTCCGATTTAAAAAGCAACTACAACTGCTCAGCAAGCCTTGTTTTAGATATCAAGTAAGATAGACAGAATTTATAAACCGTTCTAAGAAATGGTCACTGCACGAGTATACCAAATATCTCTGCTATAGCTGCATATTTCGAGTGGAGGTGGGAAACAAACTTGGAAGCCTTTGAAAGCATCCTGCAATCTTTACAATCTTCAAAACGGCTCCAAAATCAATTCTTTTTAAAAAGTCAAACGAGTAGTTAGATTAACGGTTCTCATATGTGGTGTTATCATGGATTTCGCGCTGTACTTAGCGTAATTTTAACAAAATAATAATAAAAGTAACAGCCATTTACTTTAGCAACATTCTACTTATCTTATAATAACTTCAAAATCTAATACATTTTTCCTGAGAATATGCAGTGATGTCTAAAATAGTATACCTATTCGTTACTCAATTAGATGGCCAGGGGTTAAATAGATACACGCTCTTATTCTATAAATAACACTAGCAAAGGGACACGCAAATTAGTATACAGTTATTTTAGCGTTATACTTAAGAGTTAAAGTTAAAGTTGCAAATAAATGCAATAAAAAATACTTACGTTTCATTTGAATGAAATTCAAATTATCAATTGCCCGCAATAATGGAGCATCGTCCAGTGTCAAATCGACAATGGGCGAGACTCTGGGAGCGGCATTTGTCACCTCCTGATGCCATGTCATATCGGTGTTGGCCACCCTATTGATAAGCATCGATCCAACCTGTTAGGACAGATGAGAAGAAAAGAAATCGTAGCCGACTTCCGTTAGTAACCTCTTCCTCTTCCTCCCACTCAATGCACGCCCTTCCAATTTACCTGTAAAAATGCAGCGTTGTCCGTCTCTTTGAGTGCCTCAATGCAGAACTGTATGAGTCCAGTGGTCTGTTGCAATTTACCCGTACAATTTGATTGCTGATCCTGCAGATGAAGAAATATTTCAAGTCAACATAACTATACTACACTGCCTGGATATCCTTAAAACATACCTTTAATATCCTAATTTTTGTATCCTTATCCATGCGGATGGCCTCAAGGAGGTATTCTCGTCTGTCGTGTATTGCTTGTATTAAGGCATCGCACTGTGCGGTTACCAGTCTCTCGAACTCTATGCAGGACTCCTGCAACAGGCAGCAAAATGCGAGAAAAAAAAATACGAAAGATTTTTTTAATTAAAATTTCAAGAACTTGAAGGATTTATGAACAGCACGAACTCCTTGGAAGAGATAATAAATCCTTTTGGCTGAAACACTTGCAACAATTACAGTATCACTTTATAAAGCCACTGTCGTTTGTCCGCCGGTTGGTTGGTTCGGCTTAAGTTCGGACCAAGTATTTTTTGTAGGACATTCTGATTGAAAAGCGAAGAAGACAAACTGCTGTGTCTAAATTGAAAGTGTAGTTTTTGAGCGTCATATTGTTAGTTATGCTTTGCAGTATGAGGAGGGTAGAAAGAAATGGTAGCGGGAAAAAGTTTTAGGAGACTAGAAACGAGTTATCGTAAAATTTACTGGATGTGAAAAAGTTTGGAAGAAAATGGATTTTACCTACTCTCGTAAATAGTCATTCATTAAACTGTCGCAATAGTTTCCAAGGACAGCAAAAAGCCCTCAAAACATGGAGCGGACTTTTAAAATAATTTTCCAATTCCAGTTCCTATCTTTCGCGTACGAGTACAAGGACGGACTTGATTTTTTTTTCGGCATTTTTATGAACGACAAAAAAGATACAAAAAACTCCGTCACATCGCCTCAACCAAAGAAGGACACCCTACTTAAAGTGTAATCATAATTCCTTTGTTCATGCTGTTGTGATTTTTCAGGACTACGGTATTTTTTTCCAACCCAAACGATTATAACGTGCACTTTTCTCTAGAGGACGACGTCATCTTACCGTCACTTTATCGCTCATTCCTTTTAATCGTTGTATGAATTCTGTGGTCGAGCGAGCCTTCTCCGACAATTGTTGCAGATTATGTGAAAGTTCCGTCTGTAAGGAGAAGAGGAAGAAAACAAAAATTAGCAAAAAAGATGAAGAAAAGGATATCACCAAAGGAAGCACAAGAAATTGAAAATAAAAAAAACAACCCATAAAAATTAAAATTTTTCATCTAAATTCTCTAATCGCAGAAATTGATATGGGAGCCCCTCGATCCTGGGCCATTTTTTTTTTATTGTAGAAGAAAATCATCGAAACAAACATTTGACATCAGATGTTAAAATTGAAAAAGCTCAGATCATTTTATTCTGAGCACTTAGAGCACGCTCATACTCTGAGCAAATAAGAAACACGAACATTTATCTTGAGAACTCTTTGACTGCTCTGAACTAATTTATGAAAACGCCAAATGACAGAATATTGTGAAAACTTGTTGTTCTATCTGTAAGTTGATATCGACAACAAAAAAAACGACATCAATAAAAATACAATTCAGTATATAATAAAAATGTAAGTTGAAGTAAGCATAAAACATGTATGTCTCGTTTCATTTGCTGGGTTCATTTGTGCGTGCGCTAAGATTTCTCTCTCTCTCTCTCCACCACCACCAAAACCATGCAGCGCAGCCGACTGCGCAGCACACACCGCAGACAGTCCATAAAGGGCGACGAATATCTGATGCCAGTACAGATATTTAAAAAATGTATAAGGGCCTTGCGGCCGAACCCGGGACCCGATCACTACCAAATTTTCGAAAAAGTATTGTTTATTGGGTATACACATGTGTGTACAATTTGAAGAAAATCGGGTAAATTTTTTAAAATTTTTGTTTGGGAGCCCCCCGACCCCGCAACCCGAGGGGCCTCAAAATTTAATAGAAAGTGTTGTCTCCGGAAATACGCATGTGTGCAAAATTTCAATAAAATCGGGCCATGGGAAGTGGGTTAAAAATTGATCGCAAGAATCCACGACAGACGACCGACCGACGACCGACCGACAACCGACCGACGACCGACCGACGACCGACCGACGACCGACCGACGACCGACCGACGACCGACCGACGACCGACCGACGACCCACGGGCAAGTGAAGTTAATATAGAGAATTTAAAAATCGGCCATCTACCCATGAGCGGGTATCCAATCCAGCAAAGGGGATACCAAAAAAATGCAATTGCGAAGGAGAGATAATCAAAAAGATTGCGGTGGAGACATTGCAAAAAGGGTTTAGCTGCGATTTGCCCACTGAAATTCCTAAAAAGAAACCACTATCCATAGATGATTGTTTCCTTGAACGAAGCACTGGATTTTTAACAAGAAAAGTGACAAAGATTAAACACGAAATGAAAGGATATCGACCAACACAAAAGAAAAGTGTTTTTTTTCCGCGAATGGTGTATCCTGATGTGGTTTGGTGGAATGTCAAATGCAATGTAAACATTTCGCGAATTGCACTTCTGTCTCGCTTCCGTTGAATGCCTGTCTTTGTTGAGGAGGTCTCCCGTACATTGATGCTGCTACGCAGTCGAAGAGAAATAAGAAAAGCAACCCCTAATTGTAGTACATCTCTACTTCGCCTTTAGTGTGCACTCTGGAATGTTTACAATTCCGTTAGGGAATGGCAATTTTTTTTTCGAAATTCAACTCTTTTAAATTTGAACAACAGTTTTTATTCCCACAAAAATAAAACCATTTTTCTAAATTAATACTTTTATTATAAAATATTTTTGAAATTAAATCTGAAAAAGAAAATTCCTGCATTTACCCCAAAAACCCACTGTGCATCGCTTGCATTCTCGCGGCTGTCTGCTGCCTGTGGCGATATTTCGCGTTCCCCCAGACTAAACAACCGATACCGATGCATGTTGTGCGGAATAATGATGTTGTCGACAGATGGATGGATGCGGATGACGATGACACGTGGTAGTCAATGCGCCGACGATGTGTATCTGCACTCTATGCAAATTGTGGAGTAGAGCAGAGCACACACCACAGTATGTTATCTGTGCTGATGAGCATTCCTTACCAGCAGCACATTGTCAGCATCGCTTATTCCTGTCTTGTGGTATTTTTCGCGTAAACTTCCTCGCATGCATATGGCAGAAAATGGAGTGGGAATACTCCCACCACCACCACAGCCGTAATGTTGCATCTGTGACATGTATACCATATGGACTACCCGTACTGTCTGTCTGCCTGTCTGGCACACCACCAAACAATCACAGAATGTTTGCATTCGGCTGACAACAATCCATGGAGCAATTGCAATAGGGAACAGAGAATTTTAAAATTTCTTGCTGTAAGTGCAGTGCAGTGGCGTAGTATGTTGTTTTTACAAATTGTATTTTATACAACTGAACTGCCAGTAAAATTTTTGGTTTAAGGGCGCTGACAAACCACACACCGTTCGTATTCGTGGTAAAACGAAATATACAGGCTGCGGTAATCGAAGTGTTACTAACTTCACGCTGCTGTATCTGTTAAACCGCTGAAGACAGTTCGCTTATATTTTGACAAACGTTAGTCTGTTTTATTGTTTAGAAGTCTTCGAAAGAAAATTGATATACATCGTATTTGAAAGGAGTATTCAAATGGAATACAAACCTTACAGTTAGATTGCACTGTTATTTTTGGCTGGAACGTCACAACCGGCTATTGTCAAACAGCTGAATGAATGATAAAAATTTTGAATGAGAACAAAATTTTTGTGTATCGGACCATCACATGTTACAACGACGATACTGGTAGCATCGCAAAAAGACATGGAGGTGGTCTTCCAAAAACAGCAACCTCGCCAGAAAAGGTTCGCAAAGTGAAGCAACAAATTAAGAAAAACCAATGACAAAGAGCGCAAAAACTGTAAAAAAAATCTGCATGTGTCTGATAGAACCATCCGACGGATACTGAAAGCTCAATTAAAGCTCTACAAGATACAAAAAGTACAAAATTTAACAACGGCATAAAAGGCAGTTCGGCTTGATGAGTGCTAAAACGTCTGCAGGAACGTAACAATCTCGTCAAATTCGTGTTTTCTGATGAATTAATTTTTACGGTTCAACAGTAGGTACACAAACGAAAGTGGTTAGAAGGCAAGTCCAACGGCAATTTGGACAAGGAAGTTATCTTTACAAACAAGCGCCGACTTCTGTGATCATTTGTGCAGCTGTAACTCTAAATAGTCGTTCTTCGCTATACGAGTACTTTATCGATCAGGACGTCAAGGTAATAAGAAGTGTACCGGAAAAAGATATTAAATGATACCTGTTATGTGGTTATGCTACCATGGGCAAATAAAAAATTCGGTAACAATCACTGGACATTCCAACTGGACTCAGCACCATCACCATTTTTACAAAGTCACGTTCATTTCTTTTCAACAATGGCCTTCGAACTCACCAGACTTGAATGCAATAGACTTCTTGAAATGGTCGATTTTGGAGGCCAAGGAGTCGACAAAATGACATATGAAAGTGTGGGCGCATTGAAGCAGCTCTTCGTAGAGAAGAGAAGAGACCAAAATACCAACAGGTCACATTCGTGCAACATGCAATGCCTTTGTTAAGAGAATCGACGCTATCATCCGCGCCAAATATGGCTTAATCTATTCGAAATTACAGCCTTTTGATTTAGTAACCCTTCTATCTCCGATCCCTGGAGTCTTGCTGAATTTCAGGTCATCGGTAAATCGGTTGTAATCGCATCAGACGTCAGACCTCATCTCATCATTGGATTAAAAAAAACTTCGTTGGACCAATCCATCAATAACAACAATTGCGAAAGTTAAGAATCTTCCCAAAAACTTGGTTTAAAAGCCATATGCTTGCTTGTTGCCATTATTCTGTGGGATAACATCATTGAGTAAAAAATGTTCAATTAGGAATATTGAATAATGTAGTTACTTATAAGCCACCTAAAGCTTCTATTAGGCTGATTTAAAACTTTTTGAACTCCTGAGTGAACTCCATATCTTGCAGTTTTGATTAAGCTGCCAGATTATCGATGCTTAGGTTAAGCTAAGTTAAGTATTTATAAAAATTTAAATTTTTTTGTCTTCTTTGATAGGTATAATTGGTGGATTTGGAAATTGATTAGTTCCATTAATATTAGGAGCTCCAGATAGCATTCCCCCGAATAAATAACATATCCTTATTATTAGTTAGTAGAACAGTAGAACTACAAGATTTGGAATAGGTTAGACCTGTTCAATATGGTTAATATGAACGTATGTTTATATATCAGAAAAAAAAAGCATCAGCAACCATTCAACCGAAATTTCGAGACAATGTCAGAATGTAGGATGAGAGCTACTCTCATAAGAAAAAAAGGAGCAAAAAAGGTACTCGATTGAAGACACTGAAATAATGCTCGAAAGTTTTACCAAATGGTAAACAGAATATTCTGAGCCACAAAACCCAGAAGAATACGGAAGGAAACTGATACGGAGTACATAGAAATACCATTTTTGCAGACTGTTAAAAGATCAGCTCTGCTAGAACATCTCATAAGGACATAAATCAGAAATCATACAAAGAACCGCTCTTGCCAATCGCCGTTTCTTATGCCTAAGAAGACGACTGAGCGGTAACACCTCTATATGACATCTTAATCATCCCAGTTCTGCTATATGGAGCTTGAGAATGGAATCTAGCGAAAGCAATGCAATGGTGGCACATTAGTAGAAATTCCGACCGAGAAGGGTACACATAATATCGTGTGTGCCTCGCCATATTTTCCCGGTGACGACGACAACATTTCGCCCATTCAGGTCCAAAAAGTCATACGACACTGCCAATACAGCAACCGACATTTCATCTTAGATTGCGATGCCAATGCGCATCATAAGGTCTGGAGCTGTAGTGGCATCAATAGAAGGGGTGATTGCCTTTTAGAATATCTTTTTAGTAGTAATATAAAAAAAAATTTGAAATAAAGTCTCCAAACCCACCTTCATAAATGCGATTCGCGAGGAGGTACTTAAACTCACACTAGCCAGTCCATTTATATCCAATATCGTTGAAAATTAGCATGTGACTCTTTGTTTAGAGCCAGCTAAAACTGGGGTTACATTCCGAATACCTGGAGGTCAGTAAAGGTAATCTTTATCCCCAAACCAGGCAATAGTTCTAGCTGCCTAAATCCGAAAGACCTATAGGTCTAAAATCATTTGTACTCAAAATGATGGAAAAAGTCATTGATGTTCATATAAGAGGTTGGCTAGATTCGTCTACACTCAACTCAGTTTGCATACAAAAAAGGCAAAAGCACAGTAGGTGCCCTTCACTATCTAGTAAAGAGGATAGATAGAAGGAACTTTTCGTTCCGAAGAAATAGCTCTGTGTGTATTCCTTGACATTGAGGGCGCTCTCGATAGCACTGGCTACGACTCAATAGCAAGAGTAATTAGTAACAGAGGTATTGAGGACAAGGACCATACTGGAAAGACAAGTTATTACTTCCTCTTCGGAAGGGGTATCTGTGTGACCGCATTTAAGGGTTATCCCCAAGGAGGAGTTCTTTCTCTACTTTTGTGGTCACCAGTCATGGACAATCTTCTAGTCGATCTACATATATCAGGCTACATCGCCATAGTAGTAATGTTAGTATTGCAAGGTGCTTTACTAAAAGTTTTAGAATAGCAGACATGTGGTGTCATGGAAGGCTCTCATGTGTGCAGAGTTTGAATAAAATCGGGCTAATTTTCAAAAAAATTCTATGGGAACACTGGGGGCCCACTTCCGAAGACTCAAATTTTCGTGTTGATACAAATATACAATTGAGGAGTTTCATAAAAGATCAAGTACACAACCACAACAGTTTAAGTCTTCATGTACTTAGTAACTTATTAACGTTGTTATGCTAATGCCCTTATGTAGGAGTTGTTAAAGTGGATACTTATCGAGAACAAAAGGAAGTTGACGGCAGTAAAAAATGTTGTATATCTTGGATTCATCATCAATTAGACTAAAGACTGAAAGAATAAATCTGTCCTGACAATCGATAAAGATTTTCATTGTTACACCCCCACAGTTTAACGCCATGCGATTCTCTTATCATATCGATTTTGTGAATAAAATTTCGCTTAGAAATATCAGAAGCTCCCTTCGCTTCCAATTCAGCACGGTACTGCTGGCGTCCAATTGACTAAGCTCCTTATGTTTACTCGCACAATGTGTTTAGGTTTATCTAAAATTTAATTTAATTTTAGTTTTTCACTTCTTTGGAATGAGAAAGTGTCTATCTACAGGATTATTTCTGTTTATGGTAACAGGAAACTAGAAGAGTCATCAGATTATCAATATCACGTCCTGTTGAGGAGCATGTGTTAATGTAAAGAAAAAAAAAACAGAAGTTTTGTTGTAAGTTTCTGACAGGTTGAGCACTTTGTTCATCTCCGAGGATTGGTCTCCTTGTGGGATTTTCTGTGCATGGGTGGTGCGCGCAGGGAGGTGCAGGAGCAAAAACTCAATTAAAAAAGGAACAAATTCTGCCTGCTTTTTAGTTATTCTTTTTCTATTTCTTTTTTAAAGAGAAAAAGGATGAAAATGAGATGGTTTTGTGATGCAGCAGCTGTCCTTGTCAACGTCACCGTAGTATTCAGACAGTCTGTACTAGAAAGTCCTGCTGAGGCAATGTATGCAGACAAGCGTACGTTGCCGACGCGCCACTTGCAAATAGTTCAAGATGACTTAGCGGTAGCATATGCTTCGCACCAAACATTACACCCCATATACCGCACAGAACACAGAGAACTTCTTCTGCTTTTGATCCTTTCGAGTGGAGACTTTGGCTTGGCCAGTTTTGTGCCATATGAACCGGGAGTGATGCTGCTCATATGTGCTGCTTATACGTGCGGCGGTATAATGTTTGTTTTGGGAAGCCAGCCAGAGTCATCGACTCTTTCTTTTTTCCCTGACTGTGACAATGACAGAGAACATGTTTCATAAGGACATGAACCTTTCGCAGAGCACTGATGGCCCAAACGATTCTATGGCACTACTTTGCCCATTTTTAATGAGTTTTGTTTGGTTTGTCGTTGGTTTTGTGTATATCCTTGCAGGGATATAAAGCGGAATATAATTATTCTCGGTTTATGTCTAATTTTCTTTGGTTCTTGTGGGATATGTGAAATGGTGAAGATTTTGATAAACTTTTAATAGAAATAAATCGCAAACTTTATCGAGTTTGGTAAATTACAATTATTCACAGGGTGCACACCATTGTTTTTGTTACATAACTTTAACAGTTTTAAGCTTAGGAGTCATTTAATGTAATTCTTAATATAATGTCATTAGAAACTTTTATACCTTAGAATAAATAACATGTTGTTATTATAACTACCATTGATTGATGATCTCTTAATTTGAAGACTGGTCTTAAGAATATTAAAAAGTTATAATTCAGATAAAAGCCGAGAAAACAACACAAATCATAAAACTTTACCTGAGCAAATCTCAGTGCTACAAAGTGTTACTATATACATACACATATAATACTCGTATGTGTATATTTTCTTTGTAAATTTAAAATTAAGGGCTATCATTATAACGTACAGTTTTGGAAGGTATCTCACTTTATAGACAACTTTCTCAAGATATTAGCAAAAAATGAATATTAATAAAAATTGCAATATCCATTAAATCATCATTGTATAGTTTTAGGATTAAATCTTTTAAAAAATTTGCAATAATAATTACATTTCATTGTATACTTTTAGGGTTATTAATATTGCAACAATCATTACATTTTATTGTACGTTTATATCGGTGGGTATATCGTAAAAGCATACACCTTATTATACTGGTAGCTTTTTTAATGAGAAGTTTTGAGTGCCTATTCGTACTGTAAATGAAATTTCCTCAGTTTTCCAGCTACTGCTAGAGGCCATAAAAAAGGAAATGGCGGTCATATAAAAAATGAACACGACGCTATGTTAGGTATCCATTCTTAATGACAGCAATAGTATATTACCATGGTTTTCAAACAGTGAGTCGTGGCTTCTAGGGCATCCCGTCGTTCTGCTATGAGGATGTGTATTTCCAGCTTTACATGCAGCATGATGGGAAACTTCGAAACTAGGAAACCATGAGTATAATAATATAATAGATAAACCACCACAAGGGATAATACGTCATTTGTTTTTAAATATTGACCAAAAAGAAAATACACAATAAAATGAAAAACACATTCTCTAATCAAGCTATAATTGTAGCATAGGCTTTTCTTGCATCTTACAAAGTTTTTTATCGTTTAGCTAAGATGAAGAAACCTCACGCTATTGCTGAAACCATTATTTTAACAGCTGTTATTGACATGGTGTCTATTATGATAGGGTCTGCCGCGAAGCAATTGCCAAGTGGACCGTGAAAAATACCTTTGGTGGTACTGGGATTCGAACCACTATCCTCCTGCTCAGAAGAAATGGACTTATCCACCAGTGAGCTACGGCGCCTACCTTTGTAAGATAACACTATTAGTCAGATTTGACAGAAATGGAAGAAAAGTACATAAATTGGTAAACATGTGTGGCAGTGTGTACAGATGGAGGTTGTTCGATAGCAGGTTGTCATAGTGGACTCCAGGTTCCCATTAGGAAAAAAAAAACTCCAAGCGAGGTTTGGACACATTCACATTGTAGCACTAGCTTCAAAAAACATTTGCTGTGCTCTTAATGAGGTTCTTTAATCTATTATCGAAGTTATACATTTTATCAAAATACGTCCAGGGTGCGTTGACATGAGTACACGTCTCTTCTTTGTTATTGCAACTCTCGCTGGCTTTCACGTGAAAATATTTTTTTGAACTTAGGTATGAACTTCATAGTTATTTACTTGAAGAGATACATTCCAGTGCACATTAATTTGTCATCACTGAGTTCGTTTCATAGCCTGGATACTTTTGTGATATCTTTGACAATTTGAATTCTTTAAATCTGTCATTGCAAGATACTGGGACACATATTCTGCTACTGTCAGATAAAATTACAGCCTTCAGAAAAAAATATCAGCTGTAGAAAAAAGATTTCTGCAAGCTTGCATAAAATAATGCAACGTACAGTTAAGTGAGATCTAAAAAGTGTGTTAACACAGCTGGATATCTTCTTTCACAAGTACAAAGATTACTTTGGTACGTCCAATTTTCCAACAACTTATCGACATTTCAACAGATTCTATATTAAAAACTAAGTTCCTGTTGTTTTTGAGCTTGGCGAATTAAGTACATCCCCTAATAGGGAAAAATCCGCTCGTAGTTTGCGTCATCTTACTTATGCGAGGCAGGGTTTTTCGCAGTGGCAATCATCAAAACGAATGACAGATCACAAGTGAACTTTGAAAAAGAAAAGAGAATCGCAGTTTCCAAATTTGTATCCAGATTTGAAGAGTAATTAATAAAAAAGGAAGCTCATACTTCCCATTAGCTTACAACAAAATGAATTTTTATATCATCATCATCATATTTGGCTCTACAACCGGTGTCCGGTCCTGGCCTCCCGCAAAAAATCTCTCCCTACGGTCCCGATTTCGAGCCGATGACATCCAGTTCGGATTTTTATATAAAAATGTAAATTTTTATTTTTAAATATCTGAAATACCCAATTTTGTCAGTTGCCCACATTGCCCCTACCAAACTGACCAACTGAAATCACCCCACTGACCACCCATCAACCCACCACTGACTTCAAAACTAGACTATAACCTCTGGAGCCCCCGTGGAAGGGTCCAGATGCATATTACCCTATATATGGGTATGGTGCGACGCTTTACCACGGAAAATAAAGGGGCCCGCGGGTACTTAGAGTATGCTCAGTATGGGTAATGTCTTCGTACTTTAGAGAACCCAGAAAGGGCTACTGTGATATGCCTGGGATAGTTTCTATCCTGGATAGCATGCTATCCTAGTGGCAAATGATCGGAATCGAGGTTTTGGAAGATGTGCCGCAAGGGATAGCTTTGCTTCGCCCAGGCACTCATACTGAACGAACTGAGGCTTTTGATGTCAGATCTCACCAAAGTCGCGTTGGTACTACTGGAGTTGGTTCTGCCCACGCTTGACCTACGTAGTGGCTGGAGGTTTACTACCCAAATGCGGGTAGAGCGCTAGAAGTCCCCTGATGTTACCAATTTTATCGGTACATCAGTCTTACTTCGTGATGTTACTGGTGCGATTATGTGCTCGGCGAGGAGTTGCGCGTCATACAACCGGTTGCCGTCTTTCATTAAATTGGTATGGGTGTAAGATAGGCTCAGCTCTCACTAATGAGTTAATACTGGTACATCAAATGGTGGTCTCCAATTGTCGCACAATTCGTGGAATTATGCCCTATGTTGGCGGTGTTCACGTTAATCCAAAGACTCTTCATAACCTTCTGAGCAAAAAACCCTGGTGAAAGCCCAAAAATAAAATCGGTCCTGTGGTAGCGATAGCGCACGATTGATCGATGCGGGTGGATAACTTATTGTCAGAAAACGGTCACTTTTATATATATGTAGTCCTATAAAACTAATTTTTCTTGCCCTCATTAATCGAGAATTCCATAATCACCACATCCACAATTGAGGTGTAAAAGGTTTGTTAAAGCAATCACATGACAGCGCATCACCTTGCCCAAATCCTTTCTTGACAGCGAAGTTCTCGGTCATGTTGTTCCAGACCATGACTGAGCAACGAGGGTTCTTCATCGATATCCTGCAAAGTCGAACGAGTTTGGCGGAAAGAGTTATTCTACTGTGCCACAAAAACAATGAAGTAAGGTAGGCATAGAGATGCAATTTGTTATGATATGTTAAGCAATACGTCTGTTATTCTTGCCACAATTTTCCATACTTATTGGTTGTTACCTTTATATTTACAAGTTTATCTTTTAAATATCGATTATGAGCCAACCTCATCGATTCAGGCATTCATAAAATTTGTGCAACCAGCTCTACCCCATTCTGATTGGACAAATCTTCAAGCACTTTCAAATCTGTTTGTAACCAAACTCTCAAATGCTTAAATACCATAACTTGTCACTAGATCCTTTCGTTTAAGAAGCCCTAAAGGCAAACAGTAGAGTAGCCTATCGTTAAACACCACAAATATCGAACTTCAAACGAACATCCTTTGTTTCGGAATTTGCTGTTTACTTATGTCTCCGGTAAAGTGTTTATGCGTACACATTGCCTTGAGGTCTCAACATCCAAATGCGAACAGCAACATCAATTTATTTATTACTCCTGTTTGCTCGACATTTTCATATCATCCTAATGAATCTTTCTCTGACAGCAGTGAGTTAAGATATTTACTTTACCCACCCCCCATTGCATTCAGTCCGACGCCATCGCCTGTTTGCTCGGGTACCTTTATCAAAATTAACTCGGAATGAGCCAATGAAATGAATATTGATGTTTCTTGACAGACGCCTCAATAGAAGGATCTACTTGTACGCACACCACCACCACCATCAAATATATGACTATTGGGGAACCAACACAAGAAGAACCAACACAAAACCTTAACAAGTATTAACAACATTTTCTTTATCTCCATCTCGGCAGTGCATATCCAGCTCCTCCTTCGAAGAAGACTAAGCGGACACAAGAGCGGTGCGAAGAGTGTTATTACCATTACCGGGAAACAAAATGCTTTTCCTGTAGCATCATATTATTAGATCCTTGGGTACAGTTCGCAAGCAAGTGAATTACCTTTACAGACAAATCGGCATCCTTTTCCACAACGCTACGCTCCAGCTAAAGAGCGCAGTGTTGTAAATGTAATCTAAGGGGGGATGGTTTATGATGTTGTACACCATGACGCACCGTCGCCTGCCCTGCGGCAGCAATTTGGCTTACAACCGTCAAATGGACACATGGAATTCTTCTCTTCCACCTTCTTCTCCATCATTGGGGATTATTTTGCGCAGCAGGAGAAGCAATAGAAGCATCACGACATTATGAACTCTGAACACGAATTCTGAACCTTCTGAGTGACTAAGCACGCTGCGCGCGATGCAACAACACACCGCAGCAAGGATAATAACAACAAAAGTTGGCATGGTACCCAGGACTGTTTCATATGAAACTGTGTAGTGTGCAGTTGGAGCGAGGACGAGGATGCGTATGACAAGAGCACTGCACAGCCCCCGGGGGTGCATTGAGTCATGTTTTCCGGCTTAAATGGTAGCATATTGCGAACATGCTATCCGGGATTTATACAGAGTTCTAGGGGTTGTTTAACATGCTTTTACCAACTATACGGAGCCAAACAAAGGTGCGGGATTAAAAAATATATTTCTCTTTTATTTCGATTTAAATTACGTCCAATTAATGATACTGAAGCTACTGAAGATGAAAATATAGAAGGTTTAAAAGCAAATATAACGATGGCAACGTATTTTTAACTGAGAAGATAGATAGGGAAGATGAGAATCTAGGATAAAATATTGTTGTTTTTCTAATTTTATTAGTTATTAGTTCAGTTTTCTTGTTCAATATTTGAAAAAAAGAAGTTAGGTTGTCGAAGGCGTCTGAAAGTTTTTGCATATTTTGAATGGTACACTACTACTCGTAAACAGTTTACTCTTCTCTTCTATTCTAATTCACTTCTACTTCTAATTCTTCGATTCACTCATCGTTTTTCAATTGAGATTTTTTGTGGAATTTTGAAACCGTTTTGAGTGCTTTTAAACCACTAGAACCGCTTGAAACTTAAGATGGTATCCAAGCAGAATTGAAACTCCTTCTTTCAGCGACAAAGCCTTGCATGCATCTTTATTATTTTTACTCATTTATATGTTGAGCTTAAATAAATAAAAACTTTTTTTTTATTTTAGAAAATTGTTCACTCATTTAGAAGTTTTAGAAGCTACTATCACGACCACAAAGTGGAACGCTATTACTTAAATGAAATCAAGAAACCGTGCACACGTAAAATACCCATTGAACGTATGCGAAGTGCTCACACTAACTCGTGAGCGCCTCGTAGTTTGAGCGTTAAATTTTGACAAAAATCCTTATGCTACTTTTGAGCGAAATATCGAGTAAAATATATATTATTCTTTCTAGAATTAACAAAAAAATTTGTCTATTTCGACTTTCGGATTACTCATTTGATTTGAGCATGAAATTCGAGTGCTTTTAAAAAATCTCGAAATTCTTTTAAACTGAAAATAAGAACAACAAACTACAACTTATAACCTTGTTATTACTCAAGACAACTCAACTACAATAAAATTTTGCTTTCTGGACTTTCGGAGTTAAGCTTAAAATTTGAGTACTTTTAAAAAAATCTCGAAATTCTTTCAAACTGATGCTAAGAACAACAAACTACAACTAATAACTTTATAATTACTCATCGCTGTTGAGTTTTTTTTAGTTTGATCTCCAATTTTGAGTAATTTTATAAAACTATAAAAAATTTGGAAAAACTTTCAAATTAATTCTAAGAACAACTACAACAAATAATAAAAATATTTGAGTCTTTTTTGTCTTTTTTGTCTTTCTTGTTACTCATGAGCAAGTTCTATGAGAGGCTGTAATTTAAAGTCTAAATTTGAGCCATTTTATAGAAATTTTTAAAAAGAACAACTACAACAAATAAAAACATTTGAGTCTTTTTGCTTGCTTGCTTATTACTCATGAGCGAGTTCTATGAACGGGGGGTATAATTTGAGCTCTATTACAAAAGCGCCATCACAAAAGATTAAAAAAATCCATAATGCATAGTAAGAAAATTTCTGGGATTGAGCTTTAGCTTTTGATTTTAGATTTTACTAGATACTAGTTACTAGTGACTAATTACTAGTTCCTAGTTACTAGGATTCTAGTTACTGGTTACTAGTTAGTAGTTAGTAGATAGAAGTTAGTAGTTAGTAGTTAATACTTACTAGTTACTAGTTACTACTTGTAACTTAATTGTTAATTGTTTGACGAATCAGTTTTATTTCATAAACTTTGACAATTCATACTCAAGTGCTAAGTCGTGGAATATAGAGGCTTATATATATTTTTGTATTTAATTTGAATTGTGGATATTGGGTATTGGATTAGGATGGTACAAATATTTTGAGTTACTTTAACCATATTTCACTGGACATTTGAGTTGATTTCAAATCATAAGTTATTTTAATCATTTAATTCACTTTTTTGTATTAAAATAGTTATAATTGTATATAATCCTCCTAAACTCTAAGATTGCAACTAGTAAGGCTTACTTAATTTTTAAAGAAAACCCCCAATTTCACTCATATTTTAGACTCTTTCCCCACCACTACAATTCATAATTCAAATTTATATTACCCGGTTAACATAATCGAAAGCACTACTGTTGTGTCTATAATATTTTCCCTCCCACTATGGCATGCGATGAATAAATTCTATATCAACAAATGGGGTTGATGCTTGCTGCTGCAAGTGGCTCGGAATGTTTTTGTTTTTCCTGCTATGCGCAGACAAAAATCGAGCACCGGATACTACTTAAAACAATTCAAGCTCTTAAGGCAATGCACGGGTAAATGTGGTGGTTGTAGTAGATTTGGAAATGGAATGAAGGAAGGAGGGGAACAAACAAGTACTCAGCAGCTATCGGATATCCTTAAGGGAAATGTTCAACGACTTGTACAAATGGCTAAACATTCGATTCGACACGAAGCGAAGAGGATTCCAAGATCGACAGCATCTCTATCTGAAGGTAGTCATCGTCAACACATTTGGCCAATGGATGAAATAGCCCCATCATTAGGGCTTATGGAAAAAGGGATGGAAATTCTTCTGTTTTTGTTTGTGTAGTTATTAAATTTTACGAAATTTAATTCGAAAATAATTTTTCTGTTTTCCTTGCTGTTCTGTTGCTCCTGTGGTGTGGCCTTTCAAGTTTGAAAGATAATTCCAGTAAACAAAATAATACCCTGTCCATAATAAGCTGTCGATGTTGCCTCAGTGCACCACCATCGCACCACCCAGTACCATTTTTGTTCATCAGACGCCGATGACTTCGCCTGTTTTGCTTTGATAAGGCGACCACTTGGTTGCACATCGTTGTCGTGTTGTTGTTGTTGTTGTTCTTGAATTTAAATTGAAATTCAAATGTTCTGAATTGTTTAACCTGCGTTTGTCTGGCTGTCTGTCTGCCTATCGGTTTGTTTGTTTGTTTGTTTGTCCCGCGCATTTGTTTATTTGCATAACATTTGCCTGAACATTGCTGCAATATTTTTAAGGGTTGCGCTATTGTGTATAGCTGCCATGCACCGCATCCATCCCCTTTTTGGGATTTCTTTCATCAGGAAAATGCGCAACTCTGAACGCCTGTTGTGATCCTGATACGAGCGCATATTTTTGTAATTAGATGTAATTATACAATGGAGAGAACAATCTGTTTTTTTTGTATTGTTTCGGTTTGTTGCATATAACCTAAAGTTGAATGTGTGTGTGTTTTTTTAATTTGAGGTTGTTTTTTATTAGGTTTGCTCGGTGTTTTTTGTGGTTAAGCTGCATACAATTTTCTTTGAAAAATTTTTAATTTCAGAAAAAGGTAAAGGAATGAACGTGAGTATCATGAGAGGATAAGTAATGTGGCCAAACGAATGACTGCTTCAGGTGAGATAAATTTGCCTTCAGGAGTCAAAAGAGCTCCATTTATTTGTGAATAATTATGATGGAGAAAATCTTATCTTTGCTGCTATGAACTTGAATTTTATTTCTTGATAACAGTAGATTATTTAATCACTGGTGTCTGTTGATATAAAAGTCCAAGCTGAAAACTATGCAGAAAGTCTGGATGAATCATTGAAAGCAGGTCAAAGTGATTTGTTCATCTGTTCCCTAATTTATTCCATCATAGAAATTTTTCTTCTAGAACAGTTGAAAATTATAAAGGCTTTATTAAAAGACACTCTTGAAGCGCTTATTCAATACTATAATATTTTTGTAGATTAAAAGTCGAAGCAAACACAAATGACTTTCTTCCAAAAAAACACTGATCATCATCACTGCTATAATATTTAATAATAGTAAACCCTGAAATGCAAAGAAAGCCTAATTGAAAAGCCATAGTTCATGAAGTTCCTTGTCTTCAATTTCATTTTGATGTAATTATTTCGGAAAATATTTGGTGGAAGACATTCAACGGCGGTATCGACCGAATAATAAAACCACAATTTGGAGGCCACTGAATAATTTTTACAGCACAAGAAATTATAAAAGTCACGATATCTAAAGTTGTAGATGTTTCAAGATATCATCATCGTGTGTCCAAGTCTATTCCATTAGTTCAACGTAGACTTTGCAGAAGAATCTTCTTCAGTTATGTGTGTTAGGTGTTATGCCCACCGGAGTCTAGCTAGCTTGACTCTCTTCATGATATTATGATCGGTGTAATTCAAGATTTCATCATTATTGAGTCTCCGCAACCATAGTCTGACTCAGAGCTTAGGGTGCTTTTTACTAAGCAATTTCCGGATCCGCATGTATGTTCTATTTCCATAATGTATAGTATGTATATTTGATCGTTTTAATTGATCTCACCATTCAGGAATCCGCTGGGCCTGAAGAGGTGTTCTTTCAAGCTGACATTACCAATGGGTAAGCTATGCTATTCTTCTGGACTCTTCCCAAGAACTTGGGAAACAATGTTTGTCCAGCATATACACAAAAAATGGGATCCGTCGTCTACTTCCTCGTACCGACTTAAAGCACTAGCATCCATTCTTTCGCTGGAAACGCTGATCAACTATCAGGATATGAAATACCTTGAAACTAACGATATCCTTAGTGACCGGCAGTACGGATTTTGTGGGCATCAAATAAATCACCGAACAGTGGAACCGGTCTTTGCATCAATTTGGTAAAAGCAAAGCTGTTCACATGATATTTCCAAGGCATTTTAAAGAGAGCTCTTTTTTAAAAAATGCTTAATTATGGAGTCGATGTTAAACAGCTTCATTAAATTAGTAGCTATCTTTGAACCCCGTGTGGGCCGTGGCTCAGTCGTTAAGTGCATGGATTTCTGAGCACTGAGTTCGTAGTTGGAATCCCAGAAAAACACCAAAGTATTTTTCACGGTGTCCCACCTCTCGCAAATGTCTGACAAGCATCCGAGGGAAATAACTTGTCACGGAAAGCTTCTCAATTCGAAATTCGGATACGGCATTAAATCGTAGGTCCCTTCCATTTGTTTGTAAAAATAAACATGCACAACACGGTCGCGAGAAGCTCCATATGCCTTGGTCCGCAATGGTCTATCGAGCCGAATCTTATTATTATTATTATCTTTTGGTAATACAAGTTGTTTTGTTTTTTTCTAATCTGAAATTCACCGCATAACTGCTGGCGTTCCACAGGGCTCTGTTTTGTCCCCAACACTATTTCTCACTTTTATTAATGACCACACATTCGCAGAAGACAGATCTCTTAGCTTCTCGCATAATTTTAAGAAACAACAGTTAATATGTTAAGCTGTTAAGCTAGACAGCATAACAAAATGGGGATTAGTTAATAGCGTAGAATTTAACACTTTTAAAACACAATGCTGTCTTCTGTCATCTAAGCGAACCGTAAACGTTCAGCCATTATCTCCATGAATGGCACTTGCATCGATGAAACTGAAGAACTCACAATTCTCGGTATTGGCGTTAACGACAAGTTTCTTTGGAACGACCACATATTCGCCATCGCCAAAAATGTTGGAAAAGGTTTAGGTTTTCTCACAAGGTGCAAGAACTATTTCACTCCCACTAATCTGGGTACTATCGACAAGGCGTTCATTCGCCCCATATACTTGTTACTGTGTGCTATATCACCTTGTGGGTCCTAGGGCCTCTACTATGCCTACGCGCCATCGCGTGCGGTTCCTGGCAATGCGCTTCAGCTCTCTCCAACTATTCCCCAATTTCCGTGACTCTTCCTCAACTTTTCTGCGCCATGTATTTTTCGGACGGACCGTACTAACAACATTCTGAGATAACGGATTCCATTACATTGCGTAGTTTGCTATGGAACTTTCGCCTTTTTGGAGTGAATGACCAATCCACTGCCACTTCCGTCGTTGCATGGTTGGGCCTATTGGTTCATGACCCGTTCTCTGGTAAAGATGTTCGCTAGAGATACGGTTAGGCCATAAAACCTTTAAGATATTCAGCCCCATACCTGAGTACAATTGCAATATCTAGCCAGGTGCTCCCAAAACTTCCTTGCATTTGCTAGATAGCAATCAGAATCGAGCGATAAAACTTATCGGTGACACAAACATTGCGAAGTCTATAATAGACTCGCTTGAACATCGCAGGAATGTTTCTAGCTTCAATGTTTACAGCTACTACCACCAGCGGTGCGCAAGAGAAGTAGCAGGTTGCATGCCATCTCCCCATTAGTTCAACCGTAATATTCGTGGCGCTCTAAACGCTCACCAGTTTACTCTCAAGCACATCTTCGGCCGTACAGTTAAATTCAGAGATTCGTTCTTCAGCTGAACAAAACGTTTGTTGAATGCTTTTCAAGCTCTGTTTTTACACATCACTACGATCCACAGGCATATAAAACAAGCTCATAGACATATCCTCTTTTTTTCATCCTACGTGCCAAGCCTAGCATTATAAGGGTGCAAGACCATTTTCGCGTACACAAATTATAAAAAACAATGGTCTAGTTTCTAGTATATATTTTCGGATTTTTATGCGAAAATTCCTAAATTTGAAAAGACTAGACAGACCATAGTACGCTTTGTTGGCTTTAAGTGTTTGGCCTTTGGCCAGCTCGATCTGGATGAACGCTTCTTGTAGAACTTTACCAATAATTTCAATATCGTCAGCGTAAATAAGTAGTATTTGGAATTTTTTTCTCTTACCGTTACATCAGGTTATTGGATCACTTTCTCCACAGACAGATTAAAAGGAATACCATCCTCTTGTCAGAGGACGAAATGGTCATCCTATGTTTTTCCGCCAATTTATTGCTCTGCATACGCTTGACGGCAGCATGTATATTTAAGTCATTGCTCATTGGGGATCCGAGCATTATATGTATATAAAAAAAATGAATCAGATGAACGGTTCACGACGCACTCGAATGCGGTTTCTTCTGAGTGTTAAATATTATCGTTTGTGCGTCATTTCGTTGTGATAAAATATGAATTTATGACCACTTACCACAAAAACAGCCAAAAACTGTCAAACCAGAAAACACAAACCGGTCGTACAGACACCAAAGAAGTCAAGCAATATGCCGGCAGGTTTTTCGTACGCCAAACGAACTTAATGGTTTAATGATGACAATTTTAAGAAAAAATAAGGATGATAACCGCAGAGATTCATGCAAAACTTTTGGCACAACTTGATTACAAAATTCTTGAGAAAAGACCCAGTTGAATAAAGAGAAATGTCTTCACACTGAAACCTAACGTAAGTCTTGTAAATAGTCTTGGAATATCCTCAATTGTCTTTTGAAAATTTGGCATTCTCCTCCTGCAGTCTGCATCCTGCTATTGATCTCTTATCTGGATGATCCACTGTGAAATATATTCAAAGTTACTTCAATTTATACAAAATTTTGAAATTTTATAAAAATCCAATCCATAAAAATCGGGTTAATTTTGAGAGCAGACGCGAAGGTAGTACAGAGAATTTACAAATACCACCACATCTGTGGATAATATTTCTTCAACATACTAAAAATGAAACAAAGAAAAGTTCAACATTTATGCCATTTACAAGGAGTCATCTTAAAGCTTCACTTCGTGTCTTTTGTTTAACATTTACGACATTTGCATTTATCGTGAAATCTTTAAAAGGAAATTAACAGAAATATCTCATTGACAGTCATAAGAAAATTATTTATGGTTCACCGATGATGGCGTACCTTTCATCTCAGCCGCCGCGCCGAAATGTCAAAGTTGCTGTTATTCCTTTTAAAGTAAGTGCGCGAGTATATATAGTGTGATGCTGAGGAGTACACAATATTCGCAAAACTAAATCACATCACACAAATCATCAGCATTTTTTGCACACATTTCAATTGAATGTGTTCCGTCACGACTCATAAAAAATATAAATGAGGCGGCAAAAGCAAAAAAAAACCAAAACGGTCCAGACGATGCCTGTGATAACATCCAAGAAGACAATAATTTTCATCGGCATCCTCACTGCTGACCTCCTGAACTTTTGCATTTTGCATCTTGATTTACTCGGAAGAAGATGCACAAGAAGTCCACACTTCTCGCAGCTTCCGTGAGACCGAGAGTACGATGCACGAGAAGGAGAAAGGCAACGATCATAAGACTGCCAGACACATACTCGTATATGGCAATAAAGCAAATTATCTGCACATTTAAAACTCACTTAAAATCTGATTACTATGCTGCGGCGACTATGAATTTTATTGCACGTACTGGTGCGAGCTTGGAACTGCACACCAGTAATGCTTCCAAATGCCATCCGAGTAATGTCAGCCAACCGGCTAACCGGCCGCTCCGCCGCCGCTCACTCATTAATAAATGTTTCAAAACTTCAAAGAGATCTTAATCGTTTCGTTGATGTTTTCATTATGGCATCGCACACGTCTCGCATCCAGGCAAAGCTCAACAGCAGCGCACAGTAAATTATTATCACTTTTGTTTCAAAATGAGGAATGCTACCCAACTATATGGGGGTACGTACAGAAGGGCGACGACTTCTTCTTCTTCTGCGTCTGATTTTCTTCTTCTAGGAAACTTGTTGGCAAAAGGGAAACATATTTGTCGAATGCACATTAAACCAATGATGGCAGGCGCCTGACAATTACTGCCGACATACACACACGCACACGAACTGACACAGATAATCTTAAGCTGAAGGAAACAAAGAAAACGTGGATACTGCACTTCATTTTGATAATACGTACGTACGTCTCCTGGAGGCGCTATTCGTTGCTTCCAGCGAAAGCGTGCGCGCATAGACAAACTTCACATCAGTTTGGAGGAGCCAATCTGTCTGTGATTATTATCTTATTATGAATGTGCAGCGAGCAAAACCGACTCTAGCTGCGGCTGAAGATCTAGGACTCATGGAAGCCCTCGCGCACAAATCAGCAAACTTGTCGCTTCTTATTACAGTAATCGAAATGATGAGGCGTCGTCGTCGTTGTCGTCATCGTTGAAGCGCACGCACGTTCGCATGGATCTGTCTCGCCGGGATTCAGGATGGATGTGTCTTGTACCCACTCGAGCTACCGTTGAGTTATCCAACAGCAGAGACAGACATTCGAGACAGGCCTGACAGCCTGTGTACATTATGTTTTATTTAGCAAGTTGCACATTATTTTCATTTTAGTTTATTGCTGGATAAACTTTGCGGTTGCGTTGCATGCATGCATGCGTTGCCGGCGGATTATTTACGAGGCTGTACGCTTTTGTTTCATCGTTTCTGCAAATTCGTATAATAAATTTGACACAGGCGAACGGCATTTTAAAGTGAGATTTGGGTGTGTTGCAGATTCTGTTCAAAAGTTTGCCATTAATTGAGTTTGCAATAATTTGTCACGTTGCTTGATAAAGAAACTTAATATAATGTTGCAACATTTATGAGTGATTCAGTTAACAGAAAAACTTTCTTCTTTGGAATTCGGTGATGAGCTGAATGAGATTTTTAACAGAAGTTTTCATTTGGAAGACAAAAAGGAGAAGTAGTATTGGCGCTAGAAAATATATAAATTAACAAATTTAACCTTTATTAAAATTAATATATTTATCCTTTATTGAAATAAACAGATTTATACTTTATTGAAATTAAGAGATTTATACTTTATTGAATAATACTAAAATTACTTTTTATTCTGGCAAGCCGATCGATACTGTGCCCGTTGAGTTATCCAAAAGAACTAAACTAAAAATCCTAACATATCTTAAACCTAAGGTGTGCGTGACGATACGTCGCTGGGTGGTCGCTGCTTATCGGAAGAGTCGCAGACGCTACGTCAGCGGTTTGTCGATCGATGATTTTTATTGATCAGTAACTTACTGCGGTTGGGTATTTGGTTGTGATAACCAAGCAAGCAACAATGCAAAATTCGCTGACACAGGCCATGCGCGAATCCAACTGCGGCTGGATATTTGGTTGTGACCAAGCAAGCAACAATGTAAAATTCGCTGACACAGGCCATGCGCGAATCTTACTGCGGTTGGATATTTGGTTGTGATAACTCCTCCCCTCCTAAGTTAGGGACGTCCTCGGGCCTAGTTGTTTTTCTGAGTATGGCTTCCACCACCTTTGCCGTTGCAGCTTCCTGCTTTCGTTTTACAAGGAAAATGAATAGGAGCAGTAAAACACCGACGATTGTCATCGTTGCCAAGATTGATGATGTTGCAGTCAATCCTGTTTTGAAACCGCTGTTAAGGTCGTTTATAAGCTGAAGGTTCTTTAACGCATGGTGTCGCAGATAGGGTAGGCTTATTATTTCATCGTGTCCCGTTATATTTATCTGGGTAGTCCAAGGGATCTCTGCAGCTCTTATGCGGAGTGCATTTCTGTTCATGAATATTGTTTCATTTACGCTAGCTTCGCCCAAAAAGGTAACCAGGTAAGTACCCTTTCCGAGTTTAGTTGTTTCATTAGCTAACGTTACCGTTGCGGTGTGGTCGTTGATGATGACCAGACCGTCATCGATCTCTTGCATCGGATCTAGCTGCCCAAATGTTGTTCTGCATTGCGCTACGGACCGGGATATCAGTTGTTGCGCACAAGTTGTGGTGCGTGATTTTTCGCAGAATTGCACAGTTGTCCCCAAGCAATTGCATACCGGGTAGACGTCCTTTCCGCAGAGTGCGACGGCGTTGTCTCGTAGAGATAGCATCTTGTTGTCATGTGCTACTGGGAGAATGGTTATCTTACTACAAATAATCTTAGGTCTAGGATATTTAATTAAAAAGTGAATTAAATTATTTTCATGATAAACTTTAAACTTAGAGACTACTAACAAATCGGCTACGGTTAAATTGTTGAGAGACTCGCTTTTCATTAGTGATTCTATTTCAATACCGTCCAGAATGATCGGATTTAATAGCCCCAACTGTGCTAAAGCAATTGATAAGATTACGTTATCCAAATCAGTAACGATGGCTCTATTTCTGACCAAAAGAATTTCATAGAGCTGAGCGGTATCAACCTGTTCTTTCTTTTCCACCCTGAGAATTCTGTTTACCATGTCAGAAAGGTCATTAACCTGTTCCTGTAGTTGAGAGTTTATTACTGCCTGCTGATTATTGTTATCCCTAAGCTTATCCATTTCTATTGTAACTTTCATGAAGTCATCAAAGTCGGGCGTGCCCGCTATAACCTTAAGCGCGGATCCCAAGAAGTTCAGGCTCCGTGTGTGCCTTGGTGGGCCAGTTATTGTCTGGAGAAGTTTAGCAATCTGAGCGAGGTCAGCGTTCACGAGTTTCGTCATGTGACTCTCAGGATGCAGTTTCATTACGGAGTTGGTTTTGTCTATTACTTCTGCGTACGCTGTTAAGTTGGTCGTATGTCTCAAGTAGCCGTAGGAGTCCCATATGACTATGCCGCCATCTTTAATTGGTATGTAATCCGAATGCGTGTAGTCTATGATTTTACAATCTATTAGGAGCGTAGCCGTGAACAGCCCGAATATCAACAATCTAGAAAAGGAGGAAAATAAAATTTAACTTTCTACTTTTGCCTGGCGAATATTGTCCTTATGAACTATTCTTCCATTTATTCTAACTGTGGAACCCATGTCCTCTTGGACCACCCCTTCAGTGTACAAAGGTGTTAGCTTATTTCCCAGACGACGGTTTGACTTAATAAGCACCCTTTCGCCCACAGAAAAAATTCTTGTAGTCCTATCTTTGTTGTGGTTCCTAAGGGTGATGTTTTGGGTCTGTCTTAGTTTGTCATGTGTTTGCTCAACAGTTTCTGGGCATGAGTGAAAAACGTCTAAAGGCCTCTTGTTAGTGACGGAATGGACGGTTTTATTATATTCGATTGTGGCCAGTAATATGAGGTCAGTCGTGTCATCAATTCCTTTTTGCAACTTTAAACACCTGGCTATTTCGCTCATGGTGCTATGAAATCTTTCCACCTGTCCATTTGACGTACTGTGTAAAGGCGGAGCATTAGCGATTTCAATGTTGAAATTATCTCTAAGACAAGACCTAATGGTATTTGAATTTAGCGATTTCTCGTTATCGCAGAAGATAGTTTTCGTACCGGGGAACAGGTTGACTAACTGCAGAATGCATGGTTTTATGTCAATTATAGTGCGAGAATGTATTGGTTGTACTACAGCGAATTTTGATAGCTTGTCAATGCAAGTCAGAAAGTATGTTGCATTAGTTGAGAAGATATCAATATGGAGGATTTCCCCCAGAAATGTTGGTATGGGTGTTTTTTCAATAGGGTGTTTTACCGGGTGCCTGTCATATTTGGCCCTCACGCAAACTCTGCAATTCAGTGTGGCTTCTTTAGCCTTTTTCTCCATTCTCGGGAAGAAATAATCATTCAATATTTGCTTCACGTTCTCTTGGGCAGCGCGATGAGCCCTATTATGTTCTTGGTTTATTATCTCTAATTGCTCATTGGGATTAAAAATATCTGTCACGAATTTTGTTGTGTGACGAAAAGTGGTGCTGGGGAACATACTAACCAGCTGATGTTGGATCTGAGCCAGCAAAGGCAACTCACAATGAATACAGTTAACTACATCGGTTTTTACTACCTCTCCCAACATTTTAAACAAGGTCTCCTTATCGGGAAAGGTAAGGATATGACGAAGTTTGTTTCCAAAAATTACGAATGTTCTTTTGGATGGGTGCTGACCCGATTCCAAAATAAGTTGGTTTTTATAGACGTTTACAGGTTTTGAAACGGTTTCTATTGCGTATGTTAGCGATTCCTCACTATGGATAGTGGCACCATTTGAATCGTTTTCGGAATCTAAAGCATTTATAAATTGGCGTGATAAGGCATCTGCTACCAGATTGTCTTTACCTGGCTTATAGTGGAGCTTAGCATTATAACCTTCGATAAAGGCTTTCCATCTTTTAATTTTCGGGTTTGGGTTGCGGTCTGACACCGCAAAAGTCAAAGGTTGATGGTCGGTGTAAATGTTCAAGTCCCTCACACCGTACAAATAATGCGTAAGACTCTTTAAAGCCCAAACAATAGCCAGAAGCTCTCGCTCATTAGTGGCAAAATGCTCTTCTTTTTTGTCCAATGTCCTTGAAATCATTGTGATCGGTCTACCTCCCTGAGACAGAACTGCGCCTAATGCGTGGGAAGAGGCATCGGTGGTAAGATCGAAAGCTTTTCGGAAATCTGGATAGGCTAACATAACGTCCTCTGAAATAAGTATCTGCTTTAGTTTATTAAATGCCTCAATCTGGTTTTGATCAAGTGAAATTTTAATCTTTTTTGATTGTGAAGCTGATACCTTACCAAATTCACCTCTGAGGATGCTGGTTAATGGTTTAGCAATTTTAGCGTAGTCACGGATAAAACACCTATAATATCCTGCCATCCCTAGAAAGGATCGAATACCTCTTAGAGTTGTGGGTTGAGGAAAATTTTGGATTGCCTCGACCTTCTGTGGGCAAGTTTTTATTCCATTTCCAGATATGGTAAAGCCAAGGTATTCAAGTTCTGTTTTAAAGAATTTCGATTTCTCAATGGAAACTCTCATGTTTGCATCTAACAAGCTTTTTAATATAGCTTCGATATGATTTAAATGTTCATCTGGGTCTTTCGAAAAAATTATAACATCGTCTATATAAACGAAGCAGTACTGGCCTATGTGTTTTCTTAGAACATCGTCAATGGCACGCTGGAAGATGCTGGGCGCATTCTTTAAGCCAAAGGGAAGGCGGGTAAATTCATATTTACCGTTGCAAACTGAGAATGCGGTTTTCTCACGATCACGTTCTGCGAGCTCAATTTGGTGAAAACCAGCTTTTAGGTCTAATGTTGTAAAGAGCTGGGATTTTCCTAGATTCGATAGGATAACACTTACGTTTGGTATGGGGTATGAATCTTCAATTGTTTTATCGTTTAATTTTCGAAAATCTATTACAAGCCTTTTCTTCTTGACTCCATTTTCATCAAATCCCTTTTTGTCAACAACCCATATAGGGTTATTGTACGGCGACCTCGAAGGTCGTATTATATCATTTTCGAGAAGGGTTTTTATTTCCGATTTCACAAAATCGGCGACACCCAGTGGATATGGATAAAATTTTGCATAGGTTGGTTCGTTGTCTCTAGTGCGAATTGTAGCTACAACATTCGTGTTGTAACTAAGTTTTTCGTTTGGGTCTGCAAAGACTCCGGAAACGCGCTTTATCATTCCTGAAAATTTTCCCTTTATGCTCGCCGGGACTGACTCGGTCTGGAGCTGAAGATGGCTGACATCTTGACCTTTGAGAAAATTTATAACTTCTTTCCCAGAATCGTATTCTATTAAGTTTTTGTTTAAGTTGATGTTAGCATGAACCCTATTAAGTAGGTCAAGTCCCACAATACCGTCAAAGATAGTGAGATCTGGTAAAATGAAAAATTCAGATACTACCCCTAAAAGATGTACTTTACACTTTTTTGTAATAATAGTAACTCCATGTATGGATTTTATTTTGAAATTCTTGTCGACAGGACTGACCCCTTTTAGACCCGCTAGAGGACTAATATAGCTTTTGGAGGCTCCTGTGTCAACAAGAAGTTTTATCTCCTGCCCACCTAGTGTTTTTGAGATCCAGGGCAGGAGGGACCTTCCCCTAAAAAATTAATCTCTTCTACTTCCTGTTCTTCAACTGCTGATTCAGCCAAATCCTCATATGACAATTCTGATTTCTGTTGATGCTCGGGCTCTGGCTGGCCCAAATGATTCACCCTTTGAAATTTTTGTCCGGTTCGGCGGTCTGAAGACGCCTGACGTTTTTGAAATTGGCCATTTCTAGGATTCGTGAAATTTGTGGATTGTTTCCAGCGAGACGAAGTAGGATCTATGTCCATTGGTTCTGGACGTGATTGCACCTCCAGGTTGAAACCTTGGCGGTTCTGACCGCTAAAGTTCCCCTGACGGAAACTTTCACTGCCCCTATCTTGTCGGAGGTGACCATTTCCGCTGCTAGGTTGATACTGCCTAATGTAATGGGGGTTTTTATAGCTCTTATAGTTATCAGAGTTGTCTCTGTTGTTGTTGTTGTGACTACCAGAGTTAACCCTGTTGTTGTTCCGTTGACTATAATTGGGTTTTCTTGCGGCATCGGCCGCCCTGTTCGCAAAGCTAGCAGCGAACATATAACGTTCATGATTCGCATCCACTTCTTGTGCCAGTGCTAATGCGGATGGTAAATCATTTGGTTGAGATGCAAAAAGTATGTCACATAATGGCTTCTTGAGCCCAGAAATAAAAACTCTTAGGGCATCGGCCCTATATTTTTCATTGATTGCATTTGCAATGTTTACCTCATAGGACATTTTCGTCTTGTTCGCAAGCGAAGATAATTTTTTTTCCACTTCGTCGTAGAACTCCAGCATGCTGGAAGAACCCTGTCTTAACGTCGATAGTTCTTGCTCCACCAAATAAATGGGCCGCTTATCAGAAAACGTAAAATCGAGTCGGGCTATGATAGCCTCAAAATTTAATGTGGTGCTAAAAGAAGAGAGGAGGGCGTCAGCGGCACCTCGAACTTTATTTCTAATAATTGTGACCGCTTGATAGTGCTTTGAGCTGCCATCGTGGTTTTTAAATAGCTCGTAGGCATTATGTGCGGCTTCGCGCCACGATACATAAGACTCAAGCTGACCCGAAAATTCTGGCAGAGTTTTCACAACGTCAAGGGATTCTTCGCAAACTATTCCCGGAATAATCTTAACCCTCTCATACCTAGCTACTACCGGCCTTTCGGAGGCACTGACAATTTGGTCCTGTAATACCTTTAATTTATTTTCAAATTCCTGCCTTTGCATCGAAAGGGCAGCAGACACTGAAGCATTTATAACTTGCGTAAGCTGTGCTTCGTTCATTTTGCTAATATTCTCTGGCTGTTCTGACAAAGAAATACTCTCAAGGCAGCTTATCAAATCGTCTAGGGACGGGTTAATTTGATCATTCATAAACTTTAAAAAACAACCACTTAGCACAGCTATTTATTAATTTATTTATTTAAGCAAATTTAATTTACTTTTAAGGCAAACAAAAAAAATAAGAGAAGAACCTCGTCTATCACTCTGCTCACTTTTAAAATTTTTACACAATCAACTGCTCTTAGCACAGTTTATTTTGAATTTTTACTTTTATTTTAATCTTTTTTTTTTTAAAAAAGGAAAAAGAAAAACGAGTCGGTCAACTTACATAAATTTCATTTTGAATAAAATGTAGTGTTCTTGTATTTTTTTCTTCTTTGTTGAATCTTCTCCAAGATCTTTCTAATTTTCTTTTGCTGCTGATGTTGCTTGATGTAGCTTAATGTTGCTCGATGTTGCTTGATTCACTTTATTAATTTGAAATTTAAATTGCCCCACGTTGGGCGCCAATTAACAAATTTAACCTTTATTAAAATTAATATATTTATCCTTTATTGAAATAAACAGATTTATACTTTATTGAAATTAAGAGATTTATACTTTATTGAATAATACTAAAATTACTTTTTATTCTGGCAAGCCGATCGATACTGTGCCCGTTGAGTTATCCAAAAGAACTAAACTAAAAATCCTAACATATCTTAAACCTAAGGTGTGCGTGACGATACGTCGCTGGGTGGTCGCTGCTTATCGGAAGAGTCGCAGACGCTACGTCAGCGGTTTGTCGATCGATGATTTTTATTGATCAGTAACTTACTGCGGTTGGGTATTTGGTTGTGATAACCAAGCAAGCAACAATGCAAAATTCGCTGACACAGGCCATGCGCGAATCCAACTGCGGCTGGATATTTGGTTGTGACCAAGCAAGCAACAATGTAAAATTCGCTGACACAGGCCATGCGCGAATCTTACTGCGGTTGGATATTTGGTTGTGATAACTTATATAGAATATATTCTATAGTCCTTGCAATTAAATTAAATGTGTCTAAGTCAACTATTACATGTAGATATAAAAAAAACAGAAATATTAAAGAGAGTACATCTAGTATTTACTCTAGACTTGCAAAACAAAAAATGTTGTAGAATAGCATCACATTTATACAAGTGGTTTCTTTGGCAGAGAGAAGCAAATGTTGCCATGTCGGGTAAAATTTTGAAGGCTCAAGCCAGAAAATTGTTAAAATTATTGCAATAATTTTCTACTAAATAAAAAAATTCAAAATTGGACGTCCAGAATGCGCTTCATCAAGTACAGTCGTGGTGGCTATATTACCGAAATTATTTTCACTTTTGAATGCCATGTATTGATCTTTTGAATGAATAAAACAATTTTATGAAAATTAAATTTGTTTGGTTATTTATTACAATTTCAAGTTCTATCGGGCTTAAAAAAACACCCAAGTTCGAGCTCGAATTGACAGAGTCCCCATCGTGCTATGTGACAGAAAAATTGGTCAAATATTAGTCAAACATCAATGGAACCAAAATTCATACTACTCAAATCGTCGCAAAATGCCACTTTACTATTAGTTCAAGACCAGCTATCAACGGCTACTTATTTACCTTGACACGGCCCAACCCACGGCAAGCGGTAGTATATTCAGTTAAACCAAACCGAAAAATGGTCCTTCGAGCCGGATCGCCGGAAAAGTTTAAAGCTTTTTAAACAACAGTTTTAATTAGTAAAGGTAAAGGTCCTTTTATTCAAAGTTGTAAAGTCACAATACAACCAACAAACATGACTGATAGAGAGGACAGGTACATCCTAAAGATATTGAAGCAGCCAGAACAGCACTGAGTATTTGGAAAATTTAACGAAGATAAATTCACAGCATGACTACTTCTCTAAGAAGTATTGTAGTCATTTTGAAGATAAGTACATCGAAATCAAGGGTATATTCAAGGTTAAGTTGGAACTTATAAGGAAGACAGTTATTACCTACCAATGCAGGGATGCAATCATCACGTTCAGTTCCTGTAAGGAGAAGCCCAATTCCAGCTGTAGCAGGTGAAACATCGAAGTCAAAAAAGACATCATAGATTAACAATATTCCTCAGGAAGACAAGGTTATAGAATCAGAAAGTGTGAAGTGCCCCACAAGGTTTACGATGTTGAACCTTATTAAGAACAACTTAATACGAATCATCGAAAACTTAGATTTGAGTCAGAATCCAGTTTATCTTGAGTGCAAATGTCAACAATTGAAGGAATTTAAGCACAAAGCTGGTGTTGTTAAATGATGAAGAGGCTGCAACACATAGGCAAACAAAATTTCAAGCTGTAATCCTACCAACTTTTAGCGGAAAGTACGAAGAGTGGATATCATTTTGGGAATTATTTGAACGATTAGCTCACCAGAACGAATCCTAAAGCGATGTTGAACGTATTTGAAAGGCAATCTGAAGAGAAAAGCAGTGAGCAGCGAACAAAATTTCAAGCTGTAATCCTACCAACTTTTGGGAATTATTTGAACGATTAGCTCACCAGAACGAATCCTAAAGCGATGTTGAATGTATTTGAAAGGCAATCTGAAGAGAAAAGCAGTGAGAATTGTCAACTACTTGGCAAATTATGCAACAACTATAGAACTTCTAACGGAACGGTCTCAAAATTAAGCCGCATTGGTCAACAATTACATACAAAAATTAAAAAGATTCGGAATAAAAGTGCGTTCGATTTAAAAACTATAATCGATGCGTCTTAAGGAATTCTTATACGGTATAGAAAACTGGGAGTTGACGTTAGCTCCTGGGATTCATTAGCGATTCAATTATTATGTCCCAAACTAGACCCGGAATCATGAAAATTATAACAGCAATCAAGAGGAACTTCAACAGAAATACCAAGGTTAAGTGAATTTTTTGAATTCATCGAGGATTGATTCCGAGGGGATTGCAAAGCAGTCGCGAAATTCAACACCTTAAAACCATTTGTCTACATTTACACAGTCATAGTGCATTATTTTCGGCGAGTCTCATCAATTGCACAACTGCAAAAGGTTTTTGAGTATGCAGCCGAAAAACCAAATAGATGTGGTACAACAGTCGAACCTGTGTTTCAACTGCAAGAAGGACATGACGACAAGGAGTTGCAAAATATGCGCACAACAGCATTATTCCTTACTTTCTCTAGATTTCTCTAGATGCAAGACGACTACCGTTTCAGTAGAAGGAAGAAAACCAAGTGAAGAACGGCCAGCAACATCTCAAATTGCTACCGGATGGTACTACTAGCCACAGCCATGGTAAACAGATGCGTGGGAGGACAGGTTAAACTCTTGCCAGCTCTAATTGATCAAGGGTCCCAATCGTGCTCTGTGACAGAAAAATTAGCTCGTCAAATCAGGGTCATCTGTCAAAAATCAATGGAATCAGCAGTCATATAAATCATCGTTAAATGCCACTTTACCATTAGTTCAAAACCAGCTATCAACGGCTACTTTTTTACCTTCACAAGTCCCGATCTACGGCAAGCGGAGGTTATTGAGTAGTATATACAGTTAAGGCAAACTGAACTACAGGCATTGAATGCTGTGCAAAGCAGTTGCTATAACTCTACTCTATGTTGCTCTATGTAAATATTGCTTTGCCTGTAACTGTTGCCCTCTTTCTACAGGTGTAGGTGGGTCAGTTGGAAAGCTGAATGTTAGTAGACTTTCCTCCATTGCAACTTGCATAACTTGAACAAAACTGTAGGTTATTCCCATAAGATAGAAGATGACAGATATTTTGTAAGGATATACACAAATTGCTAGAATCCTAAGCCGAATACAGTGCGAATTCCTCAATGGAAGAATATGCACGACCAAAAGTAATGCATTTTTGTACCAATTTTGTTTGCATTTCCATCATGATTACTCCAATTTGATATTCATGCCAATGCTTCGAAATCGCTATCCTACCGCCGCGCACAAACCAGTTACTTGTAATGATGCAAACAAAACAGTGCTCCAAGGTAAAGGATGAGTGAGAGATTTCTTCGATTTTTACATTATTTCTAACCCAAATCGCTGAAGAATGCATTCACAGTTGTTTTTGTGGGTTCGAGCACTTCGCTTTCACGTACGCTCAACTCATAGATACTCATCGATCTTGCACTATGTCGCCGTCGTCATCGTCGTATTTGCGTTGTTGTCTTCGTCCATCAACATCATCATCATTATCGGTCGAGTGTTGGATGGATGAACGTGAGTTGGGTGTAAACTGAATTGAAGAACTTTTAGGAGGACGAGAGATAAACATCAGATCGAATTGCATTTGGGTTTATTGATGGTAGGTGAGTGGGCGCCCATCAACTTTGGGTGCTACTGTTTCTACTGCTGCTGTCACGTTCGTGTTATGCCAGACATCGAACAACTGTAACAAAATAATTGCTAATTCGATAACGGATTGAACTGTAACAAAAAATAAAACGCTAAACAAATAAAAATAAAACTTAGGTATGAAATAAATCAAATAAAATTTTATTGACCTCCGCGATGTTGACTGTGAGTGAGGCTATAAAATGATTTGATTTATTTGGATGACTTAATTTTTGAAGTTTTGTAACTTAATTTCGTAACTCATTAAAATTCGGGACGCACCACATGTTGCAGCAATTTCAGCGCCTGGTGGAGTGGAGCGTGTATGATTTTTCTGAGTAGAGTCGTTGGATTTTATTTTCTACGAGCTGCCCGTTTAACGAATAAAGGGATAACTGATGGTTTTTATTATTTAATTTAATGTCAATCGTCTTACCACGAAAATATTTCTCAATTTTTATTTAAAAGATTGAGAATCAGTGAAAGGTAAATTTGAGAATCATTAAAAGAATAGCTGCTATCATGGTTTATGTCTATGTTTAATTTTAGATGAATGTTTGAGAATCACTGAAGGAAAAGTTAAAGAATCTCTGGAAGAAAAGTTTGAGAATCACTAGAAGAAAAGTGTAAGTATCACTGAAAAAAGATTGAGAATCTCTGAAAGAAAAATGGTGCAGCAGAGAAGAACTATTCATCAATCCTTGCAAAACCGTTCTAGTGCCTTTCACAAAATGAATATTGGTCAATCTAGGACCTATTAGTAGTATGGGAACTACTTTAGTTTATTTCAGTGGGGTTCAATATTTCGGATTTATCCTAAATAAACGGAGAAGGTTCGCGGTTCAATTCCACAAAACACCAAAAGTATTTTTCACGTTCCCGTCTCTCGCGAATGTCTGATAAACATCCGAGATCAATAACTTGTCACGGAAAGTTTCTCAATTCGCCGTTCCGATACGGCACTAAATTGTAGTTCCCTTCCCTTACAATTATTCATTACGATGATGGAAGATACGCTATTAAGCTGCAGCTAGAATACAGCTACAAGCCTGGTGACCATAAGGGACACCTAAACATTCTTGACCTTGGGTCAGCGAGTACCGTTTTGGCAAGTTATTTGGGTGGAAAAAATATATCTTTTTAGATAGCTAGGCAGCACTTAAATGGATGGATTCTTTATCAGTAAAAAGCTGCTACGATGCACTGCAATCTCTTGCCAGACAAAACAGGGTGAAACTCGGTTGGATTCCTTGTCATCAAGGAATTGCAGGCAAGGAATCTCCAGATGAACTAGCTAGGGTACCTGGACCATACGTAGGACCTGAACCCTACTGTGGCGTCAACCATTTAATTTTAGTTAAAAGATTGAGAAAAGAGAGAAAAGTATGCGTACCACAGAATGAAAGGTTTGAGAATCTCTGAAAGCAAACTTTGAGAATTATTGAAAGAATGGCTACCATTATGGGTAATGTCTGTTTAATTTTATTTAAAGATTTAGAATCACTGAAAGAAAAGTTTAAGAATTCATTTAAAGAGTGACTGCCTTTATGGTTTATGTCTCTCTTTAATTTGAGTTAAAAGTTTTATGTACTAAAAATCATGGCATACAATCAGTCTGGGTAATATGTACTTGTGTAAACACACTGTATTTAAAAGTTATTTTTAGAACTTTTACCATATATGTACGAGGGTGGGTCAATAAGTCCCTGAAAAATGAAATAAGGAACACTCTTTTCGGCATAAAAACCTTTTATTTTTCAACATAGTCTCCTTTTAGCTCGATACACTTCATCCAACGTTTCTCCAATTTTTGGATGCCCTCCAAATAATACGATTTCTCGAGCCCCTCAAAATAAGCGTTTGTTTCAGCGATGACCTCTTCATTCGACCCAAATCTCTTACCTCGAAGCCATTTCTTCATGTTTGGAAAATTCGTAACAATATATAGATGTCAAACATTAAATCACCAAAGTAACTGCCCTGCGGCACTCCAACACCAAAGAGCAAATCGCACTTTCTAATTACGAACATCCTAGTAACATGGACAATTGTTGAAGTCTTCAGTTCGATTCAATCAGCCAGCACCAGCACCAGCACCACCCTTATTGCCCTCTTCACTTTTCTTACACAGCTGCAATTCCAATCAATTGTATCTCGTTTATATAAAGTAACATATGCTCCTTTTTCTGAACCTCACTCAGCATGACTACAGCAACTAATGGCAAACACTACACTGGCGCCTCTAGAGATTCCCTTTTGATTAAATGGCAACTTATGGGCGCTATGCGAACAAACGAACGATCTGCCGGTGACATATTCTCAATTCCATGTAGTAGATGTCAATTTTGATTTCGCTAACATCGTCGTTCGTCCTCATCAGTGAGGATGGAAACAGCACATCACATCACTCGGCCATCATCATCAATTGACTTGAAATAATTCTGATAAATGCGAATGCGATGCAGACGAATTAAATTAAAATCGAAAAAGCTGCCAACGCTTACAATGGTAGAGCTATGCGCCATGCATAACCACCAGAATCTAAGTACGTATGTATTCCAGAACTGGCACTGGCGCAAAAGTGAAGTCGTCCTCGTCATCATCATCATCATTACACACGCATAATCTCATTTTAGTGCGTTACCCAGCAGCAGAGCATTTTGAATTGGAATTTATTTGTTTTGACTCTTCGGCTGCATTATTTACATCTTTGCTTCCTTGGCTTGACTCTTCCTTGTGATCCGAACCCCTATTGCAGTCTTGTACGTTTTCTGCATTCCGAATCAAACGCATAAATATTCCTTGCGCGAATATCAGCAAAGTAATCCTTTGCCTTGCTGTTGTTGCTACTCGCCTGGAGTTTAAAGCAAGCAAGCAAGCGTGCTGTCTGATTGCCAGAAGTCTAAAAGGGTTCATCTTTTCGCATAAATAAGTCTTAAGCCTCTCGAGCGATACAAAGCTATTCTGATGATGTGATGCCATGCGATGTGTGTTGCTGCGTTGTAGTGATGGAGAGAGTATCACTGCAGTAGGACGACGAGTAGCACACTGCCTAATGGCTACTATGCCATAAATGGAACAGTATGGATGAAAATTTATTTTAAATGATGAGGGAAAAAACCTAATTTACTCCCGGTGCGCAGATCCTGACGACGATGACGACGACGACGATTGTGACTTGTTGCGAATTAAATATCGCGGTTGTCATATAAGGGAATCCCTTGCCAAACTCCATATATGCGACATCATTAAGAGTAACAGCAGCTTTCGATTTAGCGGCGGCGATCGTACAGCGTCTGCCTGACAGACAAAAGGTAATATATCAGAATTTGATTGGATTACGCTGGCGCGCGCACACGCGAATTCCCAACATGATGAGCGCAATATGCGAAACGAAAGATTTGGTGGCTGTTTGGAAAGTAAATCTGCCGTGCACGTGGGCATTTGTCGTGTCGTTGAAAAGATGAATCTCTTTTTCTTATTCTTCATAATCCTATGCTTTATTTTTTGCTCATTTTATATTGAATGCAACATTAACTTGTCTTCATTTGAATGGGGGAATGTTTCTACAATCCATTTCTGAAAATTTGATTTCTCAATTCAATAAAAATCTATAATACTCATAGAAGACGTCGGTTCAACCTGATGCGTTTTGTAGCATAGGTTTTTATATTCGGTAATATGATATTACATAAGCATGAAGCTACTAATCAGAGGACAATCAATTTTTTATTAAGCGAGCGTGTGTACATTTGTACGTTTGTACATTAATTTGTCAGTTTGCCATGTCGTATATCTCGTATACTACACGTCAAAATTTGATAGGACTTGTTTTAAACCAATTGGTTAGCGCTCGACTTGCGATGGCGAAATTTTTTTTATTCATAGGGTTAGTAAATAAGAAACTGAGAAAAGAACTCAATCAACGCATTGATATCGATTTTTTTAAGTCCAAGGGTATGCAATGTTAAATGTGGTTTTTACAGTCTATTTTTAATGTTGCTTATGACTGAAAACACTTCATTTAATATTGCATACTATTATGCTTTTAAGATAATTCAGTGTTTAGACTAAATTACAACTATCCATATGGTGAGCTGAGAAGCTTGCTTTACTATCTTAATTCTTAATATATATGTGTATATGTATCGCTCCAACTAACGAACGCCAGCTTCGTTTTCAAAGTGGTTTTTTCATGTAGATAAATATATGACTGTAGTTTCTCTGGTTACATTTTGAGTCGTGGTCAATTGTGAATGTAGTGAGAAAAAAAATCTCCATATAAAATGGGCTTTAATTTTTTTTTGATTAAATTATTAAGGGGTAGGAAAGGTATAGGTGAAACAATTTCGATAGGACTTTCTGGTTGTTCGGGTAACGAAGCGCACTCGAACAGCTTGAAAAGCACTAGGAGACTGTAAGCAAACAAAAATGGAGTAAGTTTAACCTGAAAGTGTGAAGGTCCACTTGAAAAGCACCGACACACTGTAGGCAAAAGAGAATCGAAATCGGAATGACTTTTGCACTGGAGTGATTTTGCCCACGAGTATGAATGTTTACTTATAAAGCACCAGCGCACTGTGTACAAACGGAAAACAGAGTGAGTTTGATCTACGAGAGTGAAGGTCAGCTTAAAGAGCACCAACGCACTGTAGACAAACGAAGACGAAGAACGGTATCTATTTATTTGTGTCCAGTCAGAGCACATGAACAATTTTGAACTTCAGCCAAGTTGATTATATTCGGATTTCTTGGTAGAAGACGTCTCCAATTATCACAGAACTGCTGCGGGTAATCACTAAGAATTTTATTTTCAAAAAGCGCCTGGGAATTTTATGGGTGTAAAGTGAAAATAACCATATATAGACTACATTATCGTTCTTGCAGTGTTTTCTTTCCTGCTTGTTTATAGTATGGTCGATGGCCAATACGTTTTAAAGTTATAGCAATACCCAAAAGGCCTTATTGCTGTTCACTATGGGGATATATTCGACTAATCATAGTCGGACAGACGGACGATTCTAAGAAGACAATAATATGTATATATTGTTTGTGGCGGCGTTAATTTGTTCGATTAAATTAAATAAAATATGAAGAGAGACCTAATATTTTGGGCGATTTTTCAGATAATACTTTGGGACACTCATACATACCAGGAAATGCAGGGTGGTCGAACCAGATAGACGTGATGAGACTCTTCAGCTGCTACCGAAAAGGGCAAATGTGGGGAGGCTAAAGTTTAGGGGTCCGGAAAGAGGCCATAACAAACGAAATATTGAAAAACAACGAAAAAGCTTATGTTTTGAGCAATTTTTTATGACTCTTCAGCTGCTACCGAAAAGGGCAAATGTGGGGAGGCTAAAGTTTGGGCTCCGGAAAGAGGCAATAACAAACGAAATATGAAAAAACAACGAAAAGGCTTCTGTTTGGAGCAATTTTTTATGACTCTTCAGCTGCTACCGAAACGGCCAAATGTGGGAAGGCTAAAGTTTGGGCTCCGGAAAGAGGCCATAACAAACAAAATATTGAAAAACAACGAAAAGGCTTCTGTTTTGGGCAATTTTTTATGACTCTTCAGCTGCTACCGAAAAGGGCAAATGTGGGGAGGCTAAAGTTTGGGCTCCGGAAAGAGGCCATAACAAACGAAATATTGAAAAACAACGAAAAGGCTTCTGTTTTGAGCAATTTTTTATGACTCTTCAGCTGCTATCGAAAAGGGCAAATGTGGGGAGGCTAAAGTTTGGGCTCCGGAAAGAGGCAATAACAAACGAAATATGGAAAAACAACGAAAAGGCTTCTGTTTTGAGCAATTTTTTATTCTTCCAAATTTCGGCAATTATTCATTATCCACAGAGTCCTAATATTTTACAGATTTTTCAGAAAAGACTTTGGGAAGCTCAGACATGACAGAAAATGTATAGTGGACGAACTAGGTAGACACGGTGACACTCTTCAACCGCTATCGAAAAGGGCAAATGTGGGGCCAATTGCGACACTAAAGCTTGTGCTTCGGAAAGAGGCGGAAGCCATAACAAACAAAAGGTGTAAAAACACCGACACCGTATAGCAAAACTGGTTTGACCAAAGCTGAACTTATGGCAACCTATGCGCTAATCTTCCTACAAAGAAGATCTAAAAACGGATGTGGGAATACATACATGGGACTGTCTTCTGGGGAATCATGCGAGAAGGATGGATCTAGAATGTAATGACTTCTGCAGAAGCAGTATGGACAAGGAGGAGGAGAAGACAATAAAACCTTTGCTCTTGTCCGGCATTAGCATACAGAGGGCACAAACAACTTGATGAAGACTTGATGGACAACCTCTCAGATCTCGAAAACGGCATAGTACGAGATTCATACTACGATCCATTTAAAGCTCGGAATGGGTCCTTTAGACGGGAGGTTAGATCCTGTGGAAAACCCACAGACCGCTACTGTTCTAAGTGAGCAATCAGAACCTAACCTATCCTAACCTTGGGTAATTATTCATTTTGGCTCTCTAAGCGTTTATTCAGGAAACCCAATTCCTTAAGTGTTTTAAAGTACGAGCAGTTTTTGTGTTGTACCGCGGTTTCCCCTAGCAGGTTTATGGAAATGGTTCAACTATATCCATTTTTGTATAATTTGCGCACGCGTTAAGGGTTTTTCACCATTATAAGGATGCAAACCCCCAGGTTTAGTATACCGTGGGAGAATCTATTGACTTTGCAATGTTAACGCCAGCGATAAGTTTTATCGCACGGTTCTGAATTCAAGGTGGTTTTAGGAGCACCTGACCATATATGACAATTGTGCTCAAGTTTGGGGTGAATGCATGGCAAAAAGCCGATTCAACGATTTACTTTACCTTCTTATACCTGATCAATTAGGACTCTTATTTTTTTCAAATACGACCACGTTTTTCAGTCACTGTCTACATATTTCTTCGAGTATTTCTTAGATGTAGAACCGCTATCGTATTCGTCCGGAGTTGGAGTTTCTCACTTTCAAACCAAAAATAGTTGGATCTATTTTTGTTCCATTCTGTTTACTAATCAATGGGCGATAACTTTCCAATTATTCCAATTACCAAGCAATTATAAAAAGAAATTTATTCGTAAGCTAAATGCTTCTGAGCGTTTCCACACACTGGCGCTGACACACATCTGTTACGCAGACGGGTGAGAACTTCCTGACAAATGCTTCCACTCGAATTCCCACTCCGTTTGTCAATATTGTTGATTAGAATACGAGTAGTTAACGAGGCTCGTCTTCTTCGATAATTATTGTTATCCATCCCGCTCCACTGCCGTTTAATGCGATCGTATTTGACATTTGATAATTATTTGTTAAACAGTCGTACAACAACAACACACAAACACACAACACAAAAGTGATGGTGGATAGAGGGATGATGTGTGCGCCGACTACCTTTACGTAGGTACCAGCTACAACTACTCGTCTCAAGCGAAATCAAAACATTTCCAGATAATTTGAAACAACAAGCCGTGCAGTGAATGCCGCTCCTAGTTCGGTGTCTTCGGATGCCAAGGCAAATGAGGGGGAAATGACAGATCACTAACCAGTGGTGCAATCAGCCATTGCCATACTCACATCTACATCTCTAGAGCAAGGGCGTGCAAGGCAAAAAAATGTGTGCTCTCCACTTTCCTTCAAAATATTTTCTTATATTTCTTTTCCCACTAACCACGAGATTTTCACTTATACCACAGTACTTACATATGGAGATGCGGTTGTTTTAAAACCAAAATAAATATTTCCAAAAGGACTTCAATAGAAGTCTGTCGTTATGATCAGGCTAAGCGAATGATTATAATAAATATTTTCAAAAAACAGTGGTTTCCCTCCATTCTTCCACTTTCCCTTTCTTTTGCTCTTGTTAATGAGCAACAAGGAATCTTGTAACATAACGTAAATGCCAAGCCCGCAATCTGACAATCTTAGCCTATTGTGACAACGAAGCATTGCAAGGATTCAGCTGCCTTGTGTAAAGAATAGGATCTACAATCCCCAAAAATTAAACGGAGAATTTTCCTATTGGATAAACAGTGCGATTATTTTGTCCCTTGCCTGGTATTTATTGTCTTAATATTTCCTTTCGAGTGCAGCCAACTGTGAAGGATGGTTTCAGGATGAGCGATTTTTCTTACGAACATTCAATCTCCTATTGGAAACATAATAATCGTTTAAATTTTAATTGTGCAAACAATTCTTACGGATTACTGAAACATTTTTGTACAGTCAACATAGCAAGTGGGAAGTGCTTCTTGGTAATTAATGCGACAACACACAAAGGTATAGATCTACTGCATTCAGAAGGTCAATTTTTAATTTAAGGAAAAAAGGATGGATAATAAAACCAACCTATAAAAAATATAAGTTTTTAAGTAAATTATCTATTCTGAGATACACATGTGTGCAAAGGTTGGATTAAAATATGATTAGAAGAATTCGCCACAAGCAAACAAACACACAAACACATCCGGTCACAAAGTTAATACAGAGAATTATCAAAAAAGATGATACGAATTAACCTACAAAAAGTAACGGAATAGACCAGCTGTGTTAAAAAAGCTTGGCTTTGATTATCACTCGAAAAGTATACCTACTGAACTATGTATGAAATAGACTTGTCTGAATCAGTAGCAACTGGCCTTACTTAAGTCATTTTCCAGACTATTGAAAATAGTGTATTTGTATGGAAAAGATTAACAAAAGTAGGCTGTTGTTTGACAGAAAATAAAGATACTTAATTTGCAGAACTTGACCTGAAACAACTATGGTCATGCGACAAGACTCGTCCCAAATGGGGAGAGAAAGTCATAGGACTGAGATTCGTAGAAGAGAAATGAAAACGCCTTATCGTTAATATTGGAACGACTCATGTGATGATAAATGAAAGCTATCTTCTGAACGTAAATTAAAGCTACCTTTTGAACGTAAGATGGTGAGAAAGGAAGGTAAGAAGATGAAGGCACGCAAAGAAGAATATGAAGAGCCTAGATAGAAATCAGCATGGGCGTAAAATTTCGTCGATAAAGTAGAACAGTACACAGAGAGATGACCGCACGAAGTCTGGGGCGGGCTCACACGAAAGAGAGCTAAGCAAAGTACCACATATGTCCCTAAATTAAGATAGTAAAGCGCCAATCCGAATTAATGCAATCTTTTATCCCAGACTTAGGTGCCTAGCAAAAAGCACTCTGAGGTCTCGTTTTTTGTTGCTTAGGAAACTATATGCTCTTTATTATCAGCTCTAATTGGTGTAATGACAGTCAGTAGCTTAGTAATATTTGTAGTGTTTACGAGAAAGAATCACACATCTGCAATGTCATTCCAATGCTTGACAATAGAATCCACAAAGAAAATTGCTTCTCAAGTGACAGAGGGTAGAAGATATCTATATTTTTGTTAGTCGGAAGCCCATTTAGAAACAACGAAAAAAGATTTTTTAACGGAAAAACTCGTAAATTACCCAAAAATGTGTACTCCTTACAAAATATATATAATAATATAACATTTCTGTATACAGCTGTTGTCTGACCAAGCCAGCGATGAGGAAGAAGTACAATGCCAGAAAGCTAAACAGATTAGTGCGATCAGCAGCAGCTGGCATCACAAAAGCTTTTCGATCATGCTTGACTGAGGCCCTTAACGTCATCTTACACCTATTACATTATTACATATTTATCGAATATGTTGTGACGTGCAGTTCAGTAAGACACAGGGATTCTACTAGATTATCATCATCATCATATTTGGCTCTACAACCGGGGGGTCCTGGCCTACCGCAAAAAGTCTCTCCACGGGTCCCGATTTCAAGCCGATGTCATCCAGTTTGGCATCCCTATACTCTGGGCGTCCTGGTCTACGCCATCCTTCCAGCGTAGGCTTGGCCGGCCTCGAACGTGGCTAAGAGGTCAGAATGCTTTTTGCTAAGCACCCAAGTCTCGGATCCATATTCGCGCTCCACTACTCGCAGACGTGGGCACCATGTATTTGTTTTGCTCTCATTTATGTGCAGCCCCAGATTTCATGCCGCCTGCTCTATCTGGGTGAAAGCTTCCTGTACAGCTCTTTGGTTTCTACCAACGATGTCAATATCGTCTGCGTAAGCCAGTATCTGAATGGAATTATAGTGGATTGTTCCTCTCGCCGTTACGTCAGAGTCTCGGATAACTTTCTCCAACGCCAGGTTGCAGAGGACGCAGGCCAGTCCATCCCCTTGCCCGTTATAGATGTTGAATGGGCTTGATAGTGATCCGGATATTTTTACTTGGCTTATAACATTGGTCATGGTCAACCTACATAGTCGTGTCAGTTTATTTGGGATGCCGAATTCTCTCATCGATTTATAAAGTTCTACTCTGGCTATGCTATCATAGGCGGTATGGTAGACTGGTATGGACCAATGATGACTTTAGCGTATGGGGCTATCCTGTCTTGAAGGATAGAGGAGAAAATTTTATACGCGGTACTCTTCTGGCATAACTTCTTCTTCCCATACTTGCACTATTATTTCATGAATTGCTTGGTGTAATGTGGGGCCTCCTATTTTTATCAGATTATACGGCTTTGTAATATGCTGTAGACAGTATCTGAAGGTATGACTGCATCCCAAAACTTAGCTTAAACTCCTTGAGTTTCCTACCATGGAAAACTGGAAGGATGGGATAGTAAGGAGACAATTTGACGTAACAATATTTACTGACTGATCCAAGATAAAGGATGGAGTCAGTGCAGGTGTGTTTTCGGATGATTTCAATCTGTCAAGGTCTCGATTCAGCTAACATCTATCAGGCGGAGATCAAAACTTGTTAAACACTGTCAAGATTAGCTTAATCCTGGACATTACCATAGTATGGATGTCGTGGCACAGTAAAATAGATGGAAACGAGAGTAGGCTGGTAGGCCAGTAGGCAGCCATGTAAGCTTTGAATACCTCATAACAATTTCTGTTTAAGTTTTGAGGATGTAAATGAGAAAGAAGCACTCATACACTTTCTCTGTAGATGTCTGTCGATTCCGCACTTTAGGTAAACCATTTTTCCGGCCTGAAAGGCCTCTAATATAACGGGATCATCGAATTAATCTTGTATCTGAACTGGATTTAAACCACTCGAATATGTCTCTCGAGCTAGGTGGCGACAAAATGGCGCACTTTAAAGCTAACTGAGGACCTCGCAAGTACAGCAAGGTTCACCACTCTACTTACCTGCCTCATAAAAATAATATAGGCAACAATTTGTACTGGTACTGGTTATTAGAAATTGTTTTTTTACTTAGATAGAACTTACTGAAGGGTTAACTATCAAAAGAGCCATCATACTGCACTCACTGTTTGACATTTATTATCAGGTATGCTCTGGCAAATCTTCATGAATAGACTCACGCTTGAACAACGCTCCACATTTACTTTGAAAATAAGTCGTTATATGTTATGTTAATGCCATGTATTGATCTTTCGAATGTATATATAAAACAATTTGATTAAAATTCAATTTGTTGTGTTGTATTTTACAATTTCAAGTTCTATAGGAAACACCCATTTCTTAGCAGACACAAAATTGGTAACATAACGTAACGTAAAATGTCAGGATGAACAAAAATTTTTATGAAAGAAAAATGTTTATGAACGATTTACGAGCGCCACTCACGAAAAGGTGTTGTGTTTCTGCTTTTCATTGGCAAGGACAATTTATTATTGTAAGATTGTTGAATGTATTGATTGTCGCATGCTCTGTAAATGCAAACATAACATCGCGTAAGTGTGGCACCATCCATCCTGTCTTGCCTTTTGTTTAATATGGCACTCTTTAAAAAAAAAATAGACGTAGGTACGCTACATTGTGTTTAAGCACTGCAAACACCAACATAAGCCCGGGACATGTTATTGCAAACACCAAGTTAACATCAACACACACTCGCATTTTAAACGAAGCCCAAAGATGATGAGCGACCGAAGTGACAGCCGATGTCACACGGGAGATGAGACAATATTGTGACAGCGACAACGACAACAAACACAAACAACGCTGAAATAGCAAACAACACACGCTTTGCGTTCTATGCATAAAGATACGTTCCATACATCCGTGAGTCTATGCTCCACAGTGTGTCGGAAGAGAATTATGTTTGACAAGGACTAAATGATGTCACTTGCGGGTCGTGATGGCTTTTTAGCCTCTGCTGTTGTCTGTTGGTTTAGTGATGCGTGTAAAAACGATTGTTGTCGCAATTTTCCAATTTCGCTCAACCATCCGTGTGGTAAGGTACAAGAGTGAGATACATCTGAGAAATTTATTGTGCGTTTTTTTTTTCTGGATCATGGTTGATTTTTTTTATCGTTAGTCGTCGGGAGGGTAGGATAACATTTTGTATTTTATAATCTTTTAGGGTATTTTTTCGATACTTCTATGTTTGACTAGAGAGGTATTCATATTGTAGAATGGATTATGTTATAGTCTTCTTAAACAAACTAGCGAGGGTTAAAAAAAAATAGCCAAACATATAACAATATTTTTATTGGATCTTTCAAACCCTCAGGGCTGCGTTTCGGGTCCGACACTCCTTCTTATTTCTATTACCGATCTTCTGTCTGTAACTTCTAATCCAATACATTCCTTCGATGACGACAGTACTCTATCACTCACTTTCCTACGAAAATAATGTCAAATCACTTCATTCCGGAGCCGTTTTAATTTTCGTAAGGCTGCTTTTGAGAAATAAAAATATCTGATCAGTAACGTTATTTTCGGCTTTATCTTTGATAATTCTCAAGTTACTACTGATGACGCTGTCAAATGTTATTCTATGCTGACATGATGTGATCTTCAGTGGCTTCAAACAATTTACTTGTACCCTAAAGAATCCTTTCATCCGCTCCTCATTGGTACAACATAGACTTACGTTCGCTTCGCAACAAAGAAATAAATTGTGACATATGTACATACCTTAAATCTAGTTCCGATTCTGACTTCTCCAATTACTTCCACGGTTTCTCTGAGCTCTGCCAATCAGATTACTTAAATTATCTAGATCTTATGTAGTCCAATGTAATCTCTGATCATGAAGATTTCGTTAATTTTATTAATACCAAAAGGAAATTGTGCAGCTACCCCTATACTTTGAACTTATCCAACAGAGTTTCTAATGAAGCTTGAGTAATCGAAGGAGGTAAAGGTCAAAAATACGTGTAGACTAGCACTTCTGACGTATGTATTGATCTATACTTCTATACATTATTATACAATATTATATTATAAAGAAGTAATGTTAGTATGTAGGAGGTAATCTGCGGAACTACTGGACTGATTTCAAAAATTCTTTTAACAATATTTAGCATGGACTTTCAGCGTAAACATAGGCTATATATTATCCTGTTTAAATAATATATAGCCTTTCGTGGCGACAATTTTGTAACTTAACAACTAAAGTGTGCTGTGTGGTGCGCTGCTTTCTGTGTTTTGTTTTAAATGTATATTAAATTAATGTATATAAATATTAATGTCTGTTGGTTTGTGCTAAATCGATTAAATTCATAAACGAGACAGCCGATTGAGCTGAAACGTTTACATAATATGCGCCTTAACAAAATCTCGATAAACCACATAGTGCGAATACGATCGAGGTGGCTTTGACTTTGACTTTATTTAGGTTTAGGTAATAGTACACCCCTCCCGTGGTAGTGATGGCATGTGTGCGGGTGGCAGAGCGTCCGGGAAAATCTATTATTTGGTAAAGTACGAGGGTCAACAATTTTACCTTCTGTTCAAAAAGGAACATAGTGAAACCCAAAGCTGTTCCCAATTTCAGTGAATCCATAAAATCATAGATATCTCAGAAATTCGGCTCTTTGCCTACTGCATAGAGAAATATAAAAGAGAATTGAACAGAAAATAGCAAACGAGCTAGCTACTGCCACTGCTACTGTGCAGGATATAATATAATTACGGTTGCCCCACTTACGTCTGTACCAACGACACGAATTACGTAGCTTCGAAGAAGCACTAAAAATGGGTGAAAGGAGGTACTAATTGGATATTGGACCACAGAAATAATTCTGAAAAAATACATTTTGATTCCGAAGAGAGTTTCATGATGAAGTGAAGTCAGTTCAACATCTGATATCTGGCCGTTCATCTCTTCAAATGTTTTAGTTTCTGGAGCTCACCGAATATATGAAGCATTCAAACTGATTTTCTAAAGAAACAAATGTGTAGGAAAAAGCTCATCGTATCAAGGGATTCGGAGCTGAACTGCAGAGTTTTAATTACAAATGCTGCACACATGCATTTCAGAATCGAATAGACATCTGTGTTTACAACTTAAAAGGATGCATTCATCAACTTGGCAGTTAATGACAAAAAATCAAGAGGTCAATTTACAAGAACTACATAGTGACTTAATGAATCAAACTCCTGCAATCATTGCTTTAAAATTTAAATCATTCTTGCTCAAAATTTTGGATGAATCGTTCCGATCATCTCCCCATCATAACCCATTGCCAATTGCGTTTCAATATTAAGCACACACGTGCCTTCTGCTCCGCCGGGTGCGTGCATTCCGTCTTCTCTTCCCTATTATCCTGATATGAGCAATTTATCCATATCATAAATCTCAGGTTATCGCATTTCATTATCGTCGTCTTAAAGGCAATCACCAAGTGGAAACAGCTGAGTCCTAATCCTACTACCTAACCAATCGAATGCATTGTAATCGTGCCTGAGCATCAATTTCAACGCCGGGAACATGACACTGCAGAAATGTCCTTTCTTTCACATGATGTTTCCTATGACGTTGCAGTTCAATCACCAATTGACAGGCATCAGAGGCTCTATCACGTGCCTTTTGTTTCGTTTTGTTTGATGGAAGGACGTGTGCGGTGTGTCGTCTGCGTGCATGTGTATGTGTATGATGTGCACATTTATCCTTTTTTTTTTTTTTAATTGCAATTATTTTGTCCAGCTTGTGGGTAAGCTATGTTAAATTTCACACCATTATCCTGCATTCTATGTAGGGATTTTATGACTTTGTACAGCTGATGGATCGGCAGGCGATCGATTGGTCAATTGACCGGTGTTTGCAATGAGGGTTCATGTTTTGGTGTCAGTGAGAGTGAGATTAACTCCTATTGTGTTTTTGTGATTTAATTTAAATTGCAGATTGCTAGATGCAATTAATGAGCACGGCGACTTTCCCATAAGTCGTGAGAAAAACTTGTACGTACCACATTTACAATACCACAACTACCAGATAAACCAGAAGTAATTCGAGCCTTGTTCATTAATTAAATATTTACTTCTGATAGCAATTAGTAGATTTCAATTAAAAACCCTGGAGCACTCGTATTTATTTGGACATTATTAATAATTGCAATATCCTATGTGTATCTGAAGCACGCTTGAGATAACTTTTGGAGAAAATTATTAATATTTCCATATACAGTATCGATCAAGAGTAAATGAATTGATATTTCAATAATTCTATCCATCCGTAAGGATAATGTTATGCTGCTTTAAATCGCACCATTGCATTCACGTAATTCATTAAAAATGTGCAACAACCGCAACCAACAAACGAGAACTTCCAAGGTGTTCCGGATGGTGATGACGGGGTCAAAAGGATCGGAATACACAGATGCAGAGATAGGCGACAGGCACAGATTGTGATTCAAATCAACATTACATGGCAGCATATAACTCCGTCTGCCTGTCTGTCCACAGTACGGCTTAAGGCTGTATAGAATTACATCTACCAAAGGTATTAAGATCGATCTCGTTGCAGTAATATGGGAATAATGAATTGTACTGTTTGCGCCATTTAATTCCATGCATATGTGAGAGCAAAAGAGAAAGACAATTAAGTACACACAGTACGTTATCTTAAATGACAACAATTTGCCTCAATTAATTTGCATATTAAGCCGCACGCCCATGCTGCGCTGGTGACCATGCCTGATTCATGACACCATTTCGAAATTAACAAAAGCATATCTCAAGCATATCCGTTTCCCTTGAAGCAGAAAATGTGTGTCGTTGTCATTGGAGTATCTAAGACCAGGCGCACTCATAACAACCTCACAGTAAGGGTATCAAATTTTTATTCCTTGTTGTTCCCATTAGTGTGATAAATACGCACCAAGAGTGAAATAATTACAACAAATAACAATAAACGGATGACGCTAGTTACTCGCTGTGATGCTGGTAATCAATCCGCGCGAGCATTGAGGGGCGAAAGAGTTAGGTAGCCTGTAACACTACAAAGCAAACAAAAAGCACACACAATCTGCTGCCGTTCTAATTTCCAACAAATGCGCGAATATCAGCTCGCATTCCACTGCGGATGTTGCTGCAGCTCAAGTTACGTTGTCCTCTCGACCGCACATTACGAACTCGACCAGCAAAACTGTCCATTAGTGTGGTGGACACTTTTATGTACGCGAGAGCGTTTAAAACTTGTGCGGAATTTAGTTTGCGCTTGGACTTTGTATGTCAGTAGTTGCAACCCCATTTACTGTGGAACAAACGTAGGACTGCTACATGAAAAAACAAATAAAAAATTTGTTATTATCTTCTTTGTGTGATTTTAGTAAAGAGGTTCTACGATATTAACAGTATCTCCATGTAAAGATACGATACGATACGATGGGAATTGGAGTGTGTACAAGCCACTTGCACCGCGACCTGCATGGGAATATTGTGCCCCCTATTATTTGAGCCTAGAAGTCTTTTGATAAACTGTATTGGAATTTGCTGGAATTGGTTTGTATTCTTCTACCCTTATAGTTATTTTTCCCATATCTTGATTATATTAGGGCTGGGCAATCTGCTGGGAGGTGCTCGATTGTTTCCTCTTCTTCGTTACAGTTTTTGCAGGTCTCATCAATACGGATTCCTATTTTATGCAGATGCTACTTACAAGTATGTATTATCCCCTAAGTGCTCCACATAAGATTCTTAGTTCTTGCTTATTGAGTTTTATGACCTCTTTTCCCTTTTTCTGGTTAAAGTTTAGGAATTTCTTTAGACCCTCTGTATTTTCCCATTAGTTATTTGTGCATTTTATTGTCCAGTTTTTTATTTCACTCTTTATAGCAGGATTTCGGAATCAGTGCAGAGAGCTCGGTCCTAAGACTGCAGTTTCAGCTCCTTTCTTTGCCATTAGGTCGGTCATCTCATTTCCAGTATGCCCTCCTAGTACCCAAATAAGTTTGTTATTTTTTGCCTGGTTATTTATGGCATTGTGGCATTGTAAGCAAGTTTTAGGTTGCAGCGTTTATTGCGTAAAGTTCCGCTTGAAATATTGTGGAGTCTTTGCGTAGTGGCACCTTGGTCCCACTATTCCTGCTCCTACTCCTTCAATTGTTTTTGACCCATCAGTGAAACATTTTCGAGAATCATCACTGATCCATTTTGGGTTTGTATTCCACTCATCCCTTGTGGGAATGATGGTTTCATAATAGCTTTTTTATAAATTTGTTTGGTCGCTGGTCCGGGTGAGTACCTTTACGGGTTTTACCTTTTCTAGTATACTCAGATGCCCTTTGTGGTTTCCTTGTTTGAAGTTGGAAGGTGTATAGTTTGTGAATAGATATAAATTGTCTGGCTGCTTCGACTTTAATGGCTATGTGTAACGGGGTTAGATTTAATAGAGCTTCTAAGCCTGCCATAGGTGTTGTTCTTATTGCCCCTCTAATACTTACACATGCTAGTCTTTGTATTTTTTTTTACCTTTTTTATTGCTGTGCGTTGTTCCATTTTTTCCCCACCATATTACCGAGGCGTATAAAGTACTGGGTTTGATAATTTGGGTATAGGTCCAAGAAATCATTTTTGTTATTCTTAAGAGAAGATAACATATTGTATATTACAAGCTGTTCGAAGGCGTTGCTAGCACCTTTCAGGCGGATATCCTAGCAAGGCATACAGAGTCCTATCTTACAGTATCGCAATAGCTGGCAGGGTTGGCATATGTGTAGATCCTGGCAAGGCATACAGAGTCCTATCTTTCAGTATCGCAATAGCTGGCAGGGATGGCATATGCGTTGACAGCCAATCTACAATAAAAGCCATTATGGCTACAAGCAACAATTCAAAACTTGTCAGGCAGCTACAAGCTGAACTGGCTTTAAGAAGCTAAATCATAGACTTAACACCAGTATTAGCGCTGGGTTAGCAACATTAAAGGCAATGAGAAAGCAGATGTACTGGCAAAGGGCGTCAATTGGACATGACTATGAGAGAGTCTGCTGTCCATTGAGCTCCGTCGAGGGAACGTGTTCTCACCTTTCCCTACCACCAAGACACAGGTGAGGTGGAATGACTTGAACTGCACCACGTCAAGAACGAGTAGGCCTCTCTATAATGAAAACAAATCGACCGAGATGATCTCCAGATCACGGAAAGATATTTCCAGAGTGGCCATTTGCCAGTGGGCAGTGACGCAGACAGATTGGGAGGATTCCCACCACATAATACCATTTGCAAAACCCAGCCTTGGAGGGCTCCGGACTCCGCAAATTGAGCAAACCCTTCATTCCCAACCTGAAGGAGCTTTCGGCATAACCGATCTAATATCGTACCTGAATGCCACAGGTTGGATATAATCAACTCAATTACCTATCACTTCTCCCGAGGACTGTGGATGTAAAACGGCGCACTGAAGCGCTATTTGAGGTCCTTGCGACGAGAGCGATCACCACTCTACCTAGATACCTACGTTATTGGAATAATCAGCGATAAATCCTATTTCTGGCTCATTGGCTTCGTTAATAAGCAAAATTGTGGCATTTGGACAAGTCAGCAACCCGAAGTCGTTCACAAATATTGACTATTTTGTGCGAGTTTCATGATAGAAGGGTCATTCTTGGCAGTCACAGTCAATAGAGATTGCTATCGGACCGTGTTGACTGACTATTTTTGTGACAAAAATGAAAGAGGTTGACTTGGAGTACATATGTGATTTAAGCAACAAGATCACTTTCGTGTAATTTGACGCCTTTGGAAGTCTAGTCCACGGTCTATGTCAATAAGCCACAGATTTAAGACGATCTCAGGACCAACATCAAACTGGAAATTGTGCTTACGACAGATGTATGCAGCGAAAAATGCATGAAAAATTGAGTTTAACGAATTAATTCGCTCTCGTGAAAAAAATTCCAATGATGATGTGTTTAATAATTAATTGCATCGATAGTAGTTTGACCTAATCCTTCAAACACAATCTGTTTTATTTCAAAATCAATATTCGGCGTTAAAAAAGCCAAAAAAAAAATTATTTTAACCTCATTTACCTGTGGTTTGCTCTCCTGTATACAACAAACACTTCAACAGGTGAACTTACGAGTGTCATGTTGCAACTATCTAAAGGCAATATCAGTGTCACTGTCGCATCCACAATTGTCCTGCATTGTTGTCCCTTCTGACCTCTTTAGCTCTTTAGCCTGCATTCACATCAAGTGCTCCTGGATTGTGCGATGGCCAATTGAAGGTGGTAATGGTGGTGGCTTTTAATTGAATTTTCCGTTTACATCGCACCGTCCGCTCACCTATGTTAATAGTTTAATGTGTCACATAAATTGAACGCACCGCTTTGTAAAAAACATCCTCGCATTTGAGACAGTAAAGAGCCGACCATTTGGGTCGCGATAATGTTGGTAGCGCCATCCTCTGCGCACCATGATTTACATTTCTGTTCACCCATCACTTAAGTTGTTGTAATCTATGCTCGCTGTTCGAATTTCTGCTGGCATTACAGTTGCTAGCCTCGCGCTAAAGGGCGAGGAGTCCGGGACTGCATTTTTTTGTAGGTGCGACATGTAACGCTGTAATACGTACTCGTACTCGTATTTGATGGGTACTTTTTTACAAAGCCCAAAATGCAATAAACCTGACATGTGTTGTCGCATTTAATGGATGAGATTATCCTGTTTTTGTTTTTGTTTTTGCTGTGGTTGGTCGCTCCAAGGAAGGATTAAAAAACTGGATACGTTAATTAAGTAAATTACCGAAGATTACAGGTGGATGAAATATTTTGCACTTGCGTTTAAATGCGTAACTCGTATAAAGGGTCGTTAACTATTTTGCATAAAATTAAATTAAAAAGCTAAGCAGTTTTGCTTTTTGTTAAATTTATTGAGAAATTAGTTGAGATTACAGACAGAGAGTAAAACCAACCTTTGAAAAAGTCTGCTCAGAGAAGAATTTGCTACGAAAACCCAAACGAATTTACTGAACTGAGAATATACTTAGTTTCAGAATATCACATTCCTACAGCCTCTGTCGATAGCTTCAGTGGTATCACCAGAATTAAATATAAATGCGTCCGTTCGTTTCTCCGATACCAAAGCATATTAAATACGAATATTAATTTGAATGATCTTCTATTTTACGTTGCCTGGTATGATTAATCTTTTGCCATAACCAACGTTATAGGTGTCAAAGTAAAATACGTTCATTATAATATGAAAAAATACACTTTCTTCAAAACGCTAAGCAGTCGAAGTTAGTTAGTACTTGATTGATTGATTTTAGAGGCTGTTATAGCACTGTGACCCACGCGGATTCATTGCGCTTCCCCTAAGTAGGTAGGTAATGGTGATCATCATTTGAATACACATCAACCAATTTTGACATAGAAAATCAATAAATCCATCTCTTAGAAATTAATTGAACTTAATCACATATCGGCCGACATTGACTCGAATCAGCAGTCAAGGAATGTGAGATCAAGTGCTAAGCGACAGTGGTTATGATGCAACAGTCCATTAGAGGCATTGATACTGATGTACACCACAACAAATAAAAAGCCACAAAACGAGAAGAGAAACATGTCGAGATAAGGAAAGAAACCGCGTAGGGAATCGCAGTCACTACTGAGAACTTGGAAAAACCACTTCTGCAGACTAAACAGAGCTAGAGAATAACATTCCGTTGTCAGGCAGAACAAATCATTCAAAATGAAAAGTAAAATCAGTATTGTTTGCCCGGTACCCAAGGAAGGAGATCCAGTAAACTGTCCCCATTAGGAATTAGTCTTTAAGAGTATATAAGTCAATAAGATCGATCTTCTGTACTGTGTGAACGCATGAAGGCATCATATTTTCTCGTATCAGTGTACCACTTAAATATGTAAGTAAATTGCTTAAGAGGAATTGTAGGCGTTACTACACATGTTATACGAGTACTAACTACACAAAATCAAGATAAAATGTAGTTGCGTTTAGACAGTAGTATTTGTGTGTAATTTTCCATGCTTAATGGAAGACAGCAAATGTGTACCTACATCGCAATGTAATAAAATGTAGTGATGTTAATCAACAGCTTGTCTTTAGAACAGAGAGCCTCGTAGATGTTGAATCCCTCAGCAGAGCATAGTCTCTTAATTTCGAAAGAAAAATCGCTTAGCCCATAGAATAGGAAAAATCTAAAGTTCTACTCTATAGCAATTAGAATATTTCATATCCTGAGCCGCTTAGGTTCGGAGGTTAGCCGATACTTCCAGTACATAGTTTTTTACGTACATACAGACCCGGCTAGTCGGTTTGTGTGTCACTCTTTTAAGAGCGAATCAACTGGACTCGTACACCATTGCCTCAATAATCCAGTTATACCGATCGATTTATATTTCCTGCAATAGTAATTGCCTTTCCAGGCCGCTGACCTACATCATAGAGCCGTCATTATAAAAACTCTATGACACCCATGTACGGACTAACCAAGACGCTGCCACCGCTTATCCTTTAGGTTGAATGCCGGCCACATCCCATTCGGGACACCAATATATGATTTGATTCATTTATTACTGTGTCGTTCAGGTATGTCACGGTAGTATCTCCAGACAGCATTACGGCATTATGAATGTCGGGGGTACTTTTGTCTCTTGCTCTTTAAGCAATATGGTAGATCAGCGGAACGTTGCGTGAGTCCGATAGATAGCCCAGTACATCCAGACGTTAAAATGCCTCAGGCGGAATAAATCGGTTCCTTAGTGCTATCTCGAAGTATTGAGTGTTTGGATAGAAGGCTCTCGAAATAAAGTCATTTTCAATAGAGTACGACCGATCGAAATGGTTCCTAGTAAGATTTATAATGACATCGAAAGCGTTCAGGAGTTCCTTATACGATACATAATGCCTGTAATTGGATGTTGACTTATATAAATATACTTTAAAATTTGTCTTGTCTTAAGTATCTGCCACCTAAACGGACACACCCTGTATAACCGTTTGTAACTTTTTTACTTAACAGCGGAGAGCAAACGCATAATCTCACAGTGAACTAGAAGGTTAAGCATAATCATCATCATCAGCAATACAATTTTTTCACGAAATTAACCAAGGAAGTATCTTTAAGTATCTGCCACCTAAACGGACACACCCTGTATAACCGTTTGCAACTTTTTTACTTAACATGGGAGAGCAACCGCATAATCCCACAGTCATCTATAAGGTTAAGCATAATCATCATAATCAGCATGACCATATTCAGCCCTAACGTCAGGGTCCGGTTCTCCCGCAATAAAATCATCTGGTCCCTGGCCTTTCTCAAAACAAATTTATCACCGCTTTCAAGTCGATTTCATCTAATTTTGAATAACTCTAGGAGTCTTGATATACGCCTATTTTCCTGGGTGAACTTGGTCTACTCAGCTATCGTATCCAATTAATCCTCATGCAAATGACTGAGCAAGTTCCACTTTTCTCCTACCCTGCCTATTTTGCATAATGGATGTATTGGGCGCGGTGGCTCAGTGGTCAGTGTGTGTACTTCTGAGCAGGAGGTCCTAGGCTCGAATCCCAGAAAACACCAAAAGTATTTTTCACGGTCCCACCTCTCGCTAATGTCTGACAATCATTAGAGAGTAATAACTTGTCACGGAAACCTTTTCAAGTCGCCATTCGGATACGGCATTAAATTGAAGGTCCCTTTCTTTTGTGTGCAAAAATGTACATGCACAACACAAAGCTAGGCTTGGACCGCAACTGTCTGTCGCGCCAAAATATTATTATTATGTAATGGTAGTGTTCGTAGAGCTTATTATTTTATAGTCCAGCAGTCATTTCTCTTCACACACTTTTTGATAATTATTTAATACATATGAGCTTCAATTATTTACTGACCACACTCTACGAGCATGCATTCAAATTGTTTTCCACATAAAACTGAAAGCGAGTAGTTAACAAAGCGGGACGACGTGTCCTTTATGTAAATTGTCCTTTCCTCGCGGGTATGGTTATCCAAAAATAATTAAGCAAATACCTCCATAATTTAAATTAATTAACTTAGAGCATTTTTAATGGCATAATTTTTTAAGTTTTTAATGGAACTCACTTTTAAAGTAATAGTAGATAGAGGTTTTCTATAAATAATTAAGCAAGGACCTTCATAATTTAAGTTAATTAGCTTAGGGCATATTTAATGGCATCATTTTTTTAGTTTTTAATTGAACAAGGATCCTCACTTTTAAAGTAATAGTAGAGGTATTCTTTACAATACTAGTACTGAATACAAATATACCATCCTCACCCTTGTTATATCATTGTTCCAAGAACTACTGCGTCTCATTTTCAACATACGTTGTTGTTGCTTCAACTCCCTACAAAAATGCCCTTTGTTGTATGTGTACCTTTCTTGTAACCCTCTTCTTTTCATACTCGGGAAGGGACTAAGACGCCCTTAAGTGCACTAAACTGTACGGTGTGCGATTGTTGCACAGCCAGATGTTGATCGGCGGCGGCCGGCGCACAATAAATGATTACAACACCGATTTAGATTACCATCGAGAAACTATCGAGCGCGCGCGAATATTTCCATTTGATAAGTGACATTTAAGTTTTTCCATTTTCCTCCTTTGTCGCATGAGCATCGGCTTGGGGTAGGTACGCGGGATATACTCGCGGGTCCTGGGTACAATATATTATGTAGTAGTGGTTATGTGAGTAATGTGAGTGCGTGGCAAAACGACACGTCGCGGCAACGTCATCACATTAGGATTTTATTACTTAGAACGTCTGCATTCAGTAGCAGCTCCTTAATCTCCGTGATAAATTGAGGTGCCAACCGGAGAGGGTATACACATACACACACACACACATAGTCATGATGTATGTCATGTCATGCATGCATTTTCTCGGTTTTTAGGTAAAAATGCATCGCATAGCGAGGGTGCGGCAAGATGTGTTTGCCTCAGTTAGTGAGGACAGACGCACACAAGAGCTCACCACAAGGAATTTTCTCGCTTTCCCATTGGAAATTATTATTACGAAACGAATTATTGATACCGAGCGGTCGGGCACAGACCGCCAGATGAGCATTTTTTTTATTTAGAATCGATTTTTTTTTATTGCTGCTGCCGCTGCGCATTGTTAGGGTGCGTCGCGTGTTTATAATGTGTTTCTGAACGACGACGCGTCGAAACGATTTATGAATTATGAGTTTTGGCGGCTGGAGCGGGATGTGGATTTTTCGATTATTAAAGGATTATCTAGGAATCTTGTTTATTTACACTCACATACACTTTTTAATGGGTAATTTCAGTTTTTATTATTAGAAAAAAATGATGACGCCCATCATGAACGGAAGCGAAATGCACCCTTTACATTTTTCCCTTTTAAAAGCGTACGAGATTCGTTGTATACACATGAAAGATATATTTATGCGCAGTTGTTGCGTTGGAAGACAGATCTGAGGGCAAATGCCAAAAAATTTGGTATTTTTATAATCTTTAAATGAGGAATTAAAAGACTTGAGCGCACTTATGAAGTTTACACACTTAGAAGATAGTAAAGCGGAGCTTTTTAGCTCGCCATATGGATAATTGTAATTCAGCCTAGAGACTGAATTATCTTAAAAGGATTTTACTTTTTTCTCTGAATAAAAAAAAACTCAAATTTACACCATCGCAAGCTGAGCACTTTACAATTGTTTTAAAACAAGTACCATTAAATTCTGACTGGTAGAAGTCGCGATATACAATCGGACAAACGTACAAACTGACAAACTGACAAACCGACACACGTACGCCAGAAAAAAAATATTTGAAACCTTTGTTCCAGTCCGTACCATTTAAAATCATCGCCATTTCAGCCCCCTCCAGAATTCCTTCACTAAATAGCTTAGAATTCGGCACCTGCCCGGGAAGTGAAAGGTGTCCTCTCTCTCTCTCTCTCGTAGATTACACAAAGTGCAAATGATTGGTAAATATTCTCGGTGTATAATGAAATTCCGGTCCATAATTTCTTCTTTTGCTTTAAAAATTGAAGATATTACTACGGTCGAGTAGTTATCGCTGAAGGTAGATATTGTCGCAAAGGTTATGGTTGAGGTTTGCATATTTTGCTCTGTGTACTGATCTTTTACATTTTCGATGCTATCTATATGCATTTTCTCATCCAGCTTTATTAGTACATTATATAAAGCTCCTTCTTCTAATTGTGTATGCTTTAAGGTATTCATAAAGAGTAGAAGACCGGAAAACCCGAACTGTTCAGTTGTTTCACGAAGTTGTTTCACGGTCCAGCAGAAGAAGACTATTTAACAAAAGAGCAGCTAAGGGAAGAACAAGAGCAAGATGATTTACTTGCTCCAATACTTCGATGGATGGAGCAAGGTGGAAGACCGCAGTGACAGTATCAGCAAGTGCTAAAAGTCCTAAAAGGCTACTGCGTTCAATAGCAAACATTGAAATTGGAAGATGGTGTTTTGTTAAGGCTTTGAGAATCTGCTGATGGTCGGAGTACCAGATAACCAACGAATTTGGTGAACAAGGTTCTTCACAAAATTCACACCGGAACACCAGAAAAACTTTTGGGAGTTAAGATGACACTAAAAATAGTAAGAAATCGATTGTGTTGGTTCAATTGCCTCATAGATGTTGAAAATTGGTGCCAAACATAAGCGAAATGTGCTGCTAGAAGAGAAATCCAAGGTTGAAGTGCCATAAATTGAGCAAGCTGATTGAGCAAGTAGGACAATAGAAGAGGAAGCAAGAACCCAGGGGACCGAATGGCGTCTCTTGAAACCTCAGCCGTTAAATCGAGTTCGTTGGCGGGCGTTTCTAGAAGCCCTATGCTCCCCCGCGGAGTAAAGAAAAGAAAGAAGAAGAAGAAGAAGAAGATTGAGCAAGTATGATCAATGTTCATACAGCAGTATGGAACTACATTGTGAATGGTAACGCTGCGTGCGAACTATGGAAAATTTCAGGACACAGAGATTTCGTTTAGCTTTACCATCCCAAGAGAAGACAGGAGAAATCACACAAAACAACAGGAAAGTTGAATAGGCTCTTAAAAGTTAATAAAGAGTTTAAATGATGTAGTATATCGGATTCAACAAAGCTCCAGATGTAAAATGAAAATTGTTCACATCGACAGATTGACAACGTCAGAAGAAGTTCTGAATCTGTTCAGGACGAACAGAATTAAGGCAAAGGTAATGTTTCGAAAAAAGTTGACATCGCCATATGAGGATAAATGGTATAAGTATTTTACTCAATAATGGAACAAACCTATTTGCAGTGCATGCTTTTAGGCTTAGTAGTAAAATTATGGCATTTTAAAATTTTTTTACCTTAACGTAATTTTTATGTAAAAGTTAATTTAGCACGGTATCAAAAATAATATTTTGTTACGATTTTGTGTTGCGATTTTGCGTTATGATTTTGTGTTACATTTTTTAATTCTTGTAATTTAGTAATTTCTAAAGCGATTTCTATGAAATTCGGTATGTAGGACTAATAGGCGACTAAAAGACTTGGTATGGAAATTGTGATACTGGAATTCCGGGATCTAAGATCTTGTGGGACTAAGTTGCGACTATAAGACTTGTTCCTATGGAAATTATGGGTTACGATCATTGGGGACTGGGATTTCGGAAACTAATCCATTTCTCAAGGATTTTCGGGAACGCAGCTACTTCTAAACTGATTTGTACGAAATTCGGTATGGCCTTTTGGGTATCTTTTTGGGGTTTTTGGGGAATCTTTTGAGGGTGTTTTAGGGGTCTTTTGTGAGTCTTTTGATGGTCTTTTAGGGGTCTTTTAAGTGTCGTTTGGGGGTTCTTTATGCGTCTTTTGGGAGTCTTTTGAGGGTCTTTTGAGTTTCGTTTGGTGGTTCTTTAGTCGTCTTTTCAGGGTCTTTCTGAGGTCTTTTGTGTGTATTTTGTAGAGTTTTCGGAAGATTCTTTGGTTAGTCTTTTTGGTCCTTTAGGGGTTTCACTTACACCGCGCATTAAGTTTACACGGACTATTTTTTTTATAACTTGTACGATATATGACTCATATGTACCTGCAAGTATGGTGAGTTGTAAATAACGAACTAACCATAGTGATATAGCACACTCTTGGTAGTTCGAATAGAAAACAGTAGAAAAGATTAGAATCTTCGTCAAGCTTTTGATTTACTACAAATAGTGCGGGGTTTTGCCACAGGAGTCATTAGTTATTTGGAATTCAACCAGAAAAGTACTTGCGAACAGATAGAGCTACCACCTAAGTGAAATACAAGTGTTTTTGTGTTCATACAAAGTAATCACCAGTGTTTTTATTTGCAAAAGCCATTACGAACTCGAAAGCCTAAGTTTCATAACGATATAGAAGATTTTGTTGAATTCTTATTATGACACTATTATATGTATTGTTTTGTTTGTTAATATACTAAATTTTGTGTTTTTAAATGTTCTACTTTATATGAATTTATAAAAGTAGTTAAATAGGGTCGCCAAAAACGTGAGAAAAAAAAGTTTAGGAACCCATGATGTAAACCATTAATGTTTACCAAAAAAAAAAGACGGAGATTTCCTACATTTGGCGTGAAGCAGTAGCTTTAGCAGCACTGAGCCGTGCTAGATTTGCTCACTCACTCACTCTTTCCTATTTCGAATTTTTGATAAATATTCCCACAAATTGGTACACTCTCCAGTCTTTATACGCTAATGCTCATCTCCATTGACCACAAAAATCTGTGCATTTTAGTCATTTTCGGACGCAAACACACACAAAAGATGCAGCCTAAAAACCGCAAAATGATTTATCTCCGTTCCGTGTACTGAGTTGCTGGTGCAACAAAAGTGATCATTTGTTTCTCGTAAACAAAGAGAATCACTCATCACGAGCGACGCGGCTTAAATCGATTCCCACGAAAAATACTAAAACGGAAAATACACCTGAAATACCGCAACACTGTGAAACTGGATGCATTCAAAGCACCGCAATATATGTGACCGAGAGTAGTTTTTGTTTCCCCGTCCAATTTAGTGCGAGGATGACAATTTAGAGTGAAGCGCAAAATATGTTTTGCAAACGGGGCCACTGCTTTAAAAAGCGTTCAATAGGAAAACGATTTTTGCCATCCTTTGTTGCAGCACGTGCCGCACCTCCGAAACGAAACGAAAAAATGTCGGCAATAAGTTTTCGAGCAATCAATACAACGCCAAAAGGTGAACAAAATGGTGGAAATAAAAAACAAGAATTCCACTCATCTTGTCTTCTTTTTTGAATGAATCCTTTGAAATTGTCCTTCGCACTTTGACGTATGGAGAGAAAAAATTTGCCTGGACAAAGGGAACGCAAATCAAATCTGCATAAAACCTTTACCCTGGTACCGCAGTTGATTGATCAGCCTGTCAACTGCTGGCAGATTGCGATGATGACTTGTATTGTAGGAACACGTCATAACCAGAGCAGCCATAAAGGACTCGGACAGAATGAGTTCAGTTGTACTATTGTACTGTTATCACGTTCGAGAAGACAAGAATTTTAAATATCAATCCTTTGTCAAAATGATCCGAGCCGAGATTTTTCATTTTCGACCTTTTGGCCGCAATAGTAACGTGTGTCCATAATTGGATTTATTGGTTTATTGGGAATTACGAGCATTCGATTTCGATGAGGAAACTGATGGGTCCAATAATTTTGATCTGTAACTTTTTGGCATAAATATGGAATGGGTTACGGAACGGTTACACGTTGGAAAGTATTTGAATTTTTTTTAATTTTTATCGAATTTCGAACAACATTTTACACCTGCCACTTAGGGACGTTTGGCGACAATGCATTGACATGCAATGGAAGACATGCATTTCGTTACAAATTATTGTTGCCAATTGTAAAAGACTCATAGCAGATTCAAATCGAGAACTTCACATATTCACTTAGCGGTCTAGCCATTGCGCCAACGAATTCACAAAGCAACCGTTAACTTTTTGCAAACTTAAAATTTTAGCGTCGTTATCATTCTCATTCTGATTCTCGTTGGTTTTTTGTATTTGTGTACAGATATGAGTTGCAGACCTCCACATCGAGGTGCTATGGATTTGTGCAGGTAATATATGTCTCTTTCGATTACGTAAAACCATACCCGAAACCGTACCCACGGGTAAGCTACCAAAATGACATGGTTTTCGTGGTGAATGCTTTGCAAATAGAACGCCAAACCGAAACCAAATTTAACAAGAACAACATACTGAGAAATTAGTCTGCTTGCTCTCTCTTCGCCAACAACAAACTGAGAAATTCGTCTGCTTGCTCTCTCTTCGTCTTCTTGCTGAGTAAACGAAACCTTACTCTGCTCTCTCTTCGCCAACAACAAACTGAGAAATTCGTCTGCTTGCTCTCTCTTCGTCTTCTTGCTGAGTAAACGAAACCTTACTCTGCTCTCTCTTCGCCAACAACAAATTGAGAAATTCGTCTGCTTGCTCTCTCTTCGTCTTCTTGCTGAGTAAACGAAAACTTACCCATCGATTGCCGACTGGTAGCAAAGTTTCAGTGTTGGTTACAAAGCCTTGCAAATAAAACGCAAAATCAAACCATACCCCGGATAAAGTTTGCAAATAGAACGCCAAACCAAAACCACGAGAGAGAAATTTTAACTCTACCCTGCAAATCAAAAGAGCTAATAGTTTCACATTAGTAAGTTTGACTGCCCAAACTTGAGTACGGTTTCGGTTAGAGTATGTGCAATTGGAAAGAGACATTAGACTCTAGAAATCGTTGAGATTATTAATTAGACCGGACAGTAAAATTTCTCATTACTCATAACTCAATGCTCATTAACGTATGAGATGAAGCTGGAAGTTAAATATTCTATTAAGGATTATAAAGTTAAAAGCTGGCGAGCACAGCACTACATTCGCTAAAGAACTTTTTAGAAATCAGCTATTCAGTTGAAACAGATTTAAATATAGGAATAGGAATAGAAAGTGGACTTTGTGCATCACATTATCGAAATGGTTGAGGGACTGAAGTACATCTTGCACTGTTGTAGGAAACCTTAACATTTCGCAGCATTTTTAGCGATGGCGAATATGTGGTTGTTCCAACGTAGCTTTTTGTTGACGCACATACGGAGAATTGAGAGTTTTTCAGTTTCATTGATGCAAGATCTATTCTTGGATAAAGGTTGTGGGTTTAGATTACGCTAAGAGGACTGAAGACAGCATTGGATTTTTGAAGCGCTAAATTTGTTCATTTCTCGCTATAACTACCATGTTCTTCATTCACGCTATCAGATTGTGGAACTCTCTTCCCGTTACTTGAGGATAATATAAAGATCTGGAAGCTTTAGGAAGGCAATATACGAGTACGTTAAAAGCAATCCAGGTTAAATTTTAATTTTTAATATACACTAGCTGTTAACCCCGGTGTTACCTGGGACCACCCCCTCCACCATCAAGATTACATTACCTGTCAAAAATTCAAATAACAAGCGTTGAATAATGCCGGATTCAGCAGCGGAGAAAACCAAGCCCAGACTGGTGAAGCGGAGTGGCTTTGCAGGTGCTCCCCATGTTGTTGACGCTAACTTCTGGATGATGTTATTTCGAGTTTTTAATTTTGCTGCAGAATTTGTATAGTGCTCCTTAAATGAAAACGTTTTGTGTAGGATTGTGAATTAGATACACGTTGTTGAATTTTTTGTTTTCTTGAGTTTGTTGTTAATGTGGAAGAAACAAATAACCCCCGTTTTGCTCATACCAGGACATAGCCACCATTTTTTTAAGTATAAGCTCAGTTGAGAAAGATCTGTGGTAAGGATTTTTTCCGTTTGTTCTATGTTTTGTTCTATGTTGTGTAGCTATAGCGAGGTCGTCAGCATATGCAAACTTCTTTGAGGTCGTTTTTGGAAGAACATAGGTATAAAGGTTGAATAGTAGTGGTGCTAACACTAATCCCTGTGGTAGGCCGTTGTTGAGTTTTCTTGGCCGGCTCTTTGCTTCATCGATTAAGACTTGAAACGATCTATCACTGAGCATGTTATTAAGAATTGTTGCTATTATGATGCAGGGCACGATCTGAGGAAGCTTGTAGATGAGACCGTTCCTCCAGATTGTGTCGTACGCCTGTCGCAGCAGCTGCGCCCAGATCTAAAGCCTGCCTGTTCCACGGGTACTACTACTGGCGTAAGTGGTTCGATTCTGTTGTAAATAGGTCTTTCGATAAGCTTGTATACAACACACTAAACAAAGCTATCTGAACTTTCTGGTTTATCTTTGGGTTTCCCAGGTTTAAGCAAGACGATGACATTTGACTTGTTCAGTTCAACTTTTGAAATGCGTTCCACTATGAAGGAGAAGGCCATTTAGGCCAACAGATTTTCCAGGCTTGAGCTTAAGGAGTGCAGCTTCAACTTCTTCACGGGTAAAAGGCCTTGAAAACTCGGTCATTTGTTGAGAGTTTTTTTTCGGTAGTTTGACACTCTGTTGGATCATTCTACTCTCTACTTTGTGTGAGGGGGCAAGGCCTCATATGGTCTGTCAGAGTCAAGACTCTTTAGTTTTAGGAACCTATTAAACCTATCTAAGGTTGGGTATGTTAGGCAATAATCATTTTAGTACTTATGAGTACAAATCTTATATTTAAATAACGAAACAAAAAGTACATTTCAAACTCCTAGCTGCGCTGGAGACAAGAATCTTAGATAGTACAGATTGTTGGACCAATGTGTGTGAACGGACGATACTGCTGACTCTATAATAAGGAAATCGACGGCCACCACCACGGTCTATGTACCGTGGTCCAAAAAATTAAGCATGGTAGGCTCCGTAGTAGTATTTTGTGGAGCTTAAAGACCAAAGAGGAAAATAATGTAATTCAGCGTTCCTTGGGGAGTTTTTTTTTTATTTTTATATAAAACGACACAGTAATTTAAACATAAATTAAATTTAAGTAACATTTAAAATTCGTTATCGAAATGTGTCTTCCAGCGCATAACTATTGATACATACACACCACCAACCGACGGATCGGCCAACCAACCCAGCCAGACGACATCGAACACATTGCAGACTTCACGGCCAATAAAACAATTCCATTGTGATCCATTGATTTTGAATTCGAGACGAACAAACGACCGAGTTAATGTTTTTTTTCCATATTGCATCCTCATCATCAGCATTCCTTTTGCATACAAAATGGTAATTCTGATGCGAATCACCCCGAAGTTGCGTAAGGATATTCTGTCCTTTTGGGTCTATCTGACTGCCTCACACATTGTTGTCCCTAATGACCAAAATGAATTGTCGAAGTTGTTACATTTTATGCTTTGTCAAAAGAGATAAGAATTTGCCTACAGGACTTGTGTTCGGTTAAACGTCAAATGTCGTTACGAAGCCATACAGTCAGATGGGACAACTGACAGGCAGACCAGAGCAGACACTTCGACAGGAAAATATCGGGGATTATGACTTGTCCTTCGATGTGTTTTAAAATGCAAATGTAATGTGATATAATGTGAGAAGGATATGCGTCTGTGAGTGAGTGTGAGGATGCCGCTTAAAGGTACAACAACAACGCTGAAAGCTTTGTCTTTTCCGTCTACGCCAAGGAAAATTAAGACAACTCAGTTGCAGGAAGTTATGCACATTTTTATAATCTTATGAACTTTTAGAACAAAGGACATGGACACTAATTGACACCTGATCCCTTTTAAAAAAGACAATCGGTGTTTTGCGAAGGTGAAATTTTGAAAAAAATTCATGCCGACTAAATAGACAAAAAAATCGATTAATTATGAAAAGGAAAATTGAATTAAAAATTTCTCTATGGACTTCAATTGAACTAATTGCTGATTTTATTGGATAAGCTGCCTGTTTTTGTCGGCTTTCCAGCCAAATGCGACAATGGAGGGGTCTCTTCCGCACACAATTGGCAATTGTCAGAAGTCAATAATGAATCAATTTTGGTTCGAGCACGTCCTTTGAAAATTTCGTGTTGTATCTATGTGTATGGGTATATTGTATCGCTCATTTGTAATTCGGGAAATGGAATGCACGGAACATGAAAATGTCAATTTACGAATGAAAGCCACTTTCTTTGAAACATTCCAATGGGAAAATATTCCCGTTTCTTTTAAGGACATTCAAACTTCACTTTGCTTTTGCCTGAGCACAGCAATTAGGGAACTATAAAGCGATGGAGGAGAAAATTAAATTAGTTTCAAGTTTCCTCTAGAGGAAGTAGGATTTGAATTGGAATTGAAAGGAAAAAATTGTACTGAAGTAGGTCTGAGTATTAGGTCCTTGAGTAGGACCGATAATATGTCAGAAAAAAATGTTTATTGCTTTCAATAGAATTGATTTTCTTGGGTATTTCACTTATGCTGGAAAGTTTTTTCCACATCCACTCATGTGCCTTACTTTAAAGTGACAACAACAACAAAAAAAAACTGTCACTTCAGCATGGCGCGAATGAAACGTTGCCTAGAACGTGATATGCGACACGACGTCGGTACACAATTTTTAATACAATCAGTCCCGCAAATGGATGGCGCACAGAGTATCAGCTTTGAATTTTGATAAATGGCCAAATCTAAGAACGTGAATGAACCTCTTGCTTCTCTGGTGGTACATCAAGGCAAACCAGCCGGCCCGTCACATACAAATTCAAAAAGCTTTACCTAAAGTCATTCTTCATTTGGAATTACAATTCCAAGTCTATATGTGAGTTTGCCATGGTAGACATCATGAGATTCTTGTGAAGACTTTTTTAACTCTATGTGATGATCCGACAGGCTGTCGATCCGTACAGACGCAGTCAACACACATACACACAAAAATCCAATCGTGATTACAAAATCACATCACGTCCTGTTACTTTGTAAATAATGTTCAATACACAATGGATAAATAAGCATGAAGGAGACGAGAATGCGTGTGTGTGTATGCTGTGCGTCCTCTAGCATGCACGACAAATCAGGACGCACGACACAGCAGCACCGCATGTACTCACTCGTACGCCACACAAAGAACTCAAACTGAATATGAGAAGAAGAAACAGCACCGCGTCGCGTTAAATTTGTATCCGATTTTTCCAACATTTCCTTTGGATATTTTTCTCAACGGGAAAAAATCAAAAAGTCGGCAGATGGCAACTCAGCTCGTCACGTAAATACTTCATAATCGAAAAAGAGCCCCAAAAAAGTTAACAACGAATAGCGGACCAACTCCATTTGGTAGAGGGATACATCGAATCCATCTTCGACCATTATAATGACAATTTCCCTTTATACCTACAAACATAAATTTAATCATTTCATCCTGCATGTGTCACGATAGATTAGGTCAACAGATTTATAAGTTCGACTATCAGTCCGAAGTTCGTCCGGCCGGACAAAGTGCCAAAGTTCATCAGCGTTTTGTCGAATATTTATTACAGTGATTCTTTGTCGCTATTCGTGTCCGTATCTTTAGACAACTTGGACGTAATGTAGATGATTTCGAATTCCATCTATCCTGGACATATCATCGTCTACTACACATCGTTCGGATTCAATTCAGGTGACGATGAATGAGGATATAAATAATAGATATACCCACATTAGATATCAAATTTATCCAGATAAATGAATATCCGCTATTCGGTGAACGACAGTTTAACAAAGACACACTGTGAACGAAAAATTCACATCTAGTCAGTGTTAAGGATGATTCTTGATTATTGAATGTCATGAGTTTGCCTTTTGGTAGCGTTTTGTAATGTCAAGTAAAAGTTACCTTGCTTGTTGAATGTATCATTCGTTTTTATTAATAAATTATTTAATTATGGAAGAGGATCATAAATGAACAGTTCTTCGTGGAACCACCAGAAAGTTCTCCTAACGCTCACAAGAATATATGAGCACATGCTCATGGGATCCCAGCGGAACTAATTTAAATAGGAGGCCCACAACATACCAAGCAATTCATGAAATAATAGTGCAAGTATGGGAGAAAGAAGCGATGCCAGAAGACTTGCGAAGAGGCATCCTGGAGCAATTATCATGATATAACGTTGTTGAGTACCGCGCATAAGACTATCCTTCCTTTATCCTTCAAGACAGGATAGCCACATACGCTAAAGTCATCATTGGTCCATACGCTTCACCGTTGGCAAATCAACAACTGATCAAATTAACATACTTATGCAGGTGAAGGGAAAATTTCAAGAGTTTCGAAACTCACTACACCATCTTTTTATAGACTTTAAAGTCGCTTATGATAGCATAACCAGAGTAGAACTTTATAAAGCCATGATAAATTTCGGCATCCCAAATAAACTGACACGACTACTATGTAGGTTGACTATGGCCAATGTTATTAGCCAATAAAAAATATCCGGATCGCTATCAAACTCATTCAACATCTATAAGGGGCTCCGACACGGGGTTGGACTGGCATGCATCCGAGATCCGATCTCTGACGCAACGGCGAGATAAAAAATGTTTTATAAGTCCATTCAGGTACTAGCTTACGCAGACGATATTGACATCGTTGTTAGAAGCTCAAGAGCTGTACGGGAAGCTTTCATACAGATCGAGCAGGCGACACGAAATCTGGGGCTGCACAAAAAAGACCTTACACTTGCCAGTCCATTTATCTTCACAACGGTTGACTGGCATATGTTGGACAATGTGTGTCTCGCTAACAATGACTCGCTAACAGACCATCAGCACATCAGGTTTGACATTCCCGGCAAACTGACAGATGCTTTACGATCCTAAGTCTGTTGACTGGAACCTGTATCGGGGACTTGTCCTCTCTAAATTGGATATGCTTGTCACGTCTAAAGATTCCACAGGGGATCTAGATGAGGCAGCGTATCAACTAAATAATGTGTTACTCACTTTCTATCATGACAGTTGAGTCAGTAAAACCAGTCTGAGTAAACGTAAGGCTCCCTGGTGGTACAGAAGGCAATCGATCTTATCCTACAGGGTATGATTACTTTATTTAGAGCCAGTTAGAAACTGTTGATACATTCCTTCTATCTGGAGACAGGTAAATGTTATATTTATCCTAAAACCAGGCATTCTTGAGACGGCGATAGCAACGTCATTTGCATAAGCGATTACTCTGCAGCCCTTACTTCTTAGGCAGAAAAGGAGCTCATTCACCACCAATCTCCATAGAAGGGGGGACAGATATACTGGCAGACGACCAAAGAACTGGATTATGGACCAGATCGAGACAACTCTTTAAAATTGTTTCTAGCCAAGGAAGGATTATATCCGAAGTGCTTTGCAGTTCGGATGGAAATATGCTGTCAATTCCTGCAGGATTTATGGATTGAAGGTGGAGATGGTTGTACGAGTGTCTGCCCAATCAACGCTGACATTACTACAAATATGCTCCTAATATGTCCCAGCTCCGAGGTCAACCAATACGGTCTCTTCTTGCCTCTTGGACATATGAGGAAGCACAAAGCGCTTTACTAAAACCACAGGTGAGTTACTTGACCTTGTTGTCAAGTTCATTAGTGCTAAGGGGGGGGGGGGATAGTAAGACTAGAGTTTTCGTTAGCTCGCTAAATAGTGGAAGGTAATTAATGTACTTAAATACGGTTAACTTTCCGCAAAGGAATTCATGGCTTGTCAGGTCTTTGGTCGCTCTTTTTCAGGAGATGATACATATTTGTGCTCCAATCTGTAAAAGCGCAAAAGGTTTTTTAAATGCGCAGCAGCACAATGGGACTGAAGTTTTATTAAATCTGAACGTGCTTTGATTTCCAGCTTTTGTACTAAAAATATTTTTGGCTTTTTTTGATTATCGCCATATTTTTTGTCTTTCTTTGGCCTCTTTGAGGATCTTTAAATAATACAATTAATATTTTGGCGCAACAGACCATTGTGGCCCAGTGCCTAGCTTGTTCGCAATCATCCGTGTTGTGCGTGTTATGTTTTTGCACGCAAATAGAAGAGACCAAACATTTAAAGTCGTATCTAAAAGCCGAAGTGAGAAGCTTTCCAAGACCGTTATTACTCTCAGAAGTTTATCATATATATGCGAAAGATGGTACCATGAAAAAAACGCTTTTTTGAGTTTTTCTGAGATTCGATATGAACCTTTCGCTCGTTAATCTGGCGCACTCACCATTTGAACCATGGCGCCCTTTCGTAAAAGATCAAAATGAAATTAATTGAAAGTTCAACTGAACTACTGATATTAATCATAAATTATCAACAACAATAAAGTGATAAATAATTCCATAACAATAATAAGATCTAAAATCCGGAAGTTTCTTAATTGATCGCAGTTCTTACACTACGAGTATATAATCAATGAATCTATAAGTCTGCACCCCTGCACCGATTCTTTTGCTAATGATATCCAATTTCTTGAAAATTTAATATCTTAGCCTCATAATTCAATTAACAAAGTAGCGCTCACCCTGCAGCTGAAGTAGTAAAGATATAGTTATTGTTGGACACACAACTCAACATCAGTCGAATAAACGACGATACGCTAAAGATAATGCTAATTAATGACTTTTTAAATGAACAGATAGTACGTACAATGGAAGCAGCAGCTGGTTCTTATAAAAAAAATATAATTTTCTTATTGTCACCACCATTAGGAGGCTGTGATTTAACAAGATCTGACCAGAAGTGAATTGACACCAAACAAAAATCTCGACCGCCATGATAGGCCTGACCGATGTTGTCTTCCAAATTGATTGCAATAAAGAACAATTATGCGGCGACTGCTCTCACGCAAGGGAGACCCGATTGAAGAAGTTCTAAATTAGCACGAGGCGGGGAATATCACACGCTTCAGTATTCAGTGTTATTACTTTGAAGAGCGGCTAATCATGGACTGACAACACTGACTCATGCAGACCACTTATAGTTTGCTTTGTGACAAAATAATACCGCGCACAGTACTCGCATTCGTCCAATCGTACTAGAAACAAAACTTCGTCGGACATGGAGCATGGAGTCGTTGCTAAGGAAATTCAAAATCAATTTAATATCAAATTTATGATCATAAATTAAATTGGATTCGTTTATGCTGGCAAGTGTGTGTGTGTGATTGTGAGATATTTGCAAGCGACACCGAACATTATACTTTTGTACCTATGTCAAGATAACCAACCTTTTTGAGGAGGAGTGCCAGTGAAAGTCATTACTAAACTGTTGGAGCATCCACAATCAAATAAATCAAATCCAAAATGAACTCCCGGAGATATCTGCGCGCACTGTGAACTGCAAGTTTAAGTGAGAAAATCCGTCAAACAAATTCATTTCAAGTGTAACGCGATTAGCGCGCGAACGACATGCGACGAAGGAAGCAAGGATGTGCTCATCGTGATCGTCAACAACAACACCAACCCATCCTTGTGGGATGGTGAGGATGGTGCTGGTGCGGAAGATGAAAAATGCATTAACATTACTGATGAGTTTTGCTTTCGTGATCTTTACCGGATTTATCTGCGGGAGCAGCTGGCAAGGAGCGCACATTCATTGCAAACACACACACTGTATCTACGAGCGCCAAAGTAAAGTGATTTTTCTTCTTCAATTTTGATAATCATTATTCATTTCCGTCGGGAGACAGACGAATGCTGGGAGTAGAGTATTTCAATAGGCAGGCAACGCTGCTCCCTGAAATTTTGCACTATATCGCTGTTGTGTGTGTGTATCTGTGTGGTTCTAGTCGAAACAAATATACCTTTTTGTAAAACAACCCGATTAACTAGATAAAGTTGGAGTTTGAGTCAAATTGCTGGGGCAATTTCCAAAGACTAGATCGCTTTGATACCTGTCTCTGCACATTAATTGTAATTAGTTGTGGGCGTGATAACATTAATTAGAAATTTTCTATTTTTACTAAAGAAGGTATTTGAAGTAATTTGGCTAAACATATAGCCATACAAATCCGATGACATGAAACTAATGATGTATGCATCAGGAGCACCAGGAGCAATCTGCTTTCCAAGTTTTCAATGTAACGAATACAAATCGTTCTTCTCGGCACCATTTCACATCTTCCCCTTGCCAATTCAATTTGCAGTTTCCGTTCAAAAGGATTTCAAATCACGCAATGCCTACACCTTTCTTCGACGACTTCTTTGCAAAGGAAGGATGCGCTCCGTATATGTCTTAAAATAGCATTTCATTTGACAATAAGTCTTCAAAGTATCCCACCATCAAATCGAAGCAACCTTAATGCTCCTGATGCTGCTCTGATTAATGACACTGAGCTCTTACACATTAGAAATCCACGTACAAGTACGATGTTTGTGCCAAAACGATGAAATCACCAAACGACAACATCTGTTACGTTCAGATTTGGCTGAGAAGGGAACCGAACTGGGAACAACAACAACAGGAACAACACCAATTTCCAAAATATATATATGCGGATGGAAGCAGATGTCTGTTTGGCGAATAAAGGAAATTTCTTACGAGTACTTACGAGTACTGGCTGAGAAATGATGGTCCTGTTATGTTCAATTATGATTCGCCTTTGTTTGTTTGTGTGCGTGCGAGTGAGTTTTCTTGTACATGTGTTTGACAGAATGGTTGTGATGATGATTTGCGTTTAGTTGAATTTTTGCCCTCGACACCCTGCTGCACCCTGTGGTAATTCGATTAACAGAGCCGGATGTTGTCTTGTAATTCGAATTTAATCGCAGATCTTATCGGTATCGATTTGGTTCGATGACCGGGGATTAACACAAACACCATCGCCATCGCATTGTTCAACGGTTAATTGTTGAGTTGAGGTATGTGCCGCAGAAAATGTCTTAAATTGTTGATTCTTTAATTCTTTGAGAAAATTGTCTGATGTTTTTGCTTAAAAACGAACGAAGATCCAAAGTTGGCCCCAAAATGATGGTCGAACACGAATTTGTTGATGCCGCGCAATTCCTAAACTCCCGCTCTGAGATTTCTTAAACTCACCGAAGCTGCTTATAATAATAATATTCGGCGCGACAGATCATTGCCGTCCAAGGCCTAGCTTCTCGCGACCATTTGTGTTGCGCATGTATATTTTTGGACACAAATGGAAGGGACCTACAATTTAAGGCCGGATCCAAACGGCGAATTGAGAAGCTTTCGGTGACAAGTTATTACTCTCGGAAAGTTTGTCACCCATTCGCGAGAGGACACCGTGAGAAATACTTTTGGTGTTACTAGGATTCGAACCACGATCCTCCTGCTCAGTAGCCACGCGCATTTCCACTGAGCCACGGCGCCCACCGAAGATGTTTAGACCATTTAAATCCAGATTTATAACCATAATATTGATGCTTTTGCGTACTAGTACATACAAATCTTCCAAAACTTGGATACTTAGCAAAAAGCATACGAAACTATTAGCCACATTTAAAAGAAGAGTCTTACAGAGATTTTTTTGTACCACATGATCTAATTATACCAATATGAGAAAATGAAACGATGCCAGAAGACTGAAGAATAAGAAACCTTTGCCCCATCCGTCTATCTTCTCGCGACAATCCGTGTTGAGCCATTTTCGACAGGCGAATTGAGATGCTTTCTGATGACAGTTATTACTTCCGGAAGTTTGCCACATATTCGTGAGAGGTAGGACCTTGGTGTTTTTCTGGGATTTGAACTTCGAACATCCCGTTTAGAATTCCAATGCACTAACCCCTTGAGCCACGGCACACACCACTACATAAGAAATGATGTATAACAATAAGTGGTGATTAAGTACCGCGTATAAAATTTTTCCATTTATTCTTCAAAACAAGATAGCCTATCACGCTAGGAAAGTTATTGGCTTCATCAAAGGCAAATTAACGACTGATTAGATATTCACCTTAAGAAAGGTAATGGAAAAATGTCTAGAGTTCAAACACCCTCTTTTTATAGACTGTACAGCCGCCTATAATAGCATCAGAGTAGACCTTTATAAAGCAATTTGAGAGTTCGAGAACCAAAATAAACTGAAACGATCATCTCGGTTGACCATATGACAAAGATAAAGACCATAAAAATATTGAAACCAATATCAAGCTTATTTTATATTTATATAACGTGCTCAGACTAGGGGATGATTTGTCCTGTTTTCTATTCTACCTAAAGAATCTGATGTAACGCTGATAGAAACAATTCTCTATAATTCCATCAAAATACTGGCTTACGCACATGATATTCAAGATCTGTACAATAAACTTTCATCCACATCGAGCGTGCGGCACGAAGCCTCTGGTTGCAAGACTTACATGAGAGTAAAACAGGGTACATGGTGGCCACGACTGCAAGCAAAAGATCCCTTAATTATTATGGTGGAGCTAACTATCTCAGATTAATTGTACTTATATTGTATATAATAATGCAGCAATTATCGTGCTATAACGTTATTGAGGTATGCGTATAAGATTTTCTCTTCTATCCTTCAAGGATAGCCCCATTCGCTAAAGTCATCATTGGTCCGTACTAGTGTGGCTTCATCCCAGGCAAATCAACAACTGATCAGATTAACACCATGAGGCAGGTGATGAAAAAATGTCTAGAATTCTAAAACTCTCTACATCATCTTTTTGTAGACTTTAAATACGGCTAAGATAGCATAGCCAGACTATAACTTTATAAAGCCATATGAGAGAATTCGGCATCCCAAATAAATTGCCACGACTATGTATGTTGCCCTTGGCCAATATTATTATAAGCCAAGTAAAAATATCCGGATCACTATCAAGCCCATTCAACATCTACAACAGGCTCCGAGAGGGGGATGGACTGGCCTGCATGCTCTTCAACCTAACGTTGAGGTAAGTAATCCGAGACTCTGACGTACCGGCGAGAGGAACAGTCCCTTCAGATACTGGCTTACGCGGAAGACATGTATGACGTTGACATCGTTGGTAGAAACCTAATAGTTGCACAGGAAGTTTTCATCTAGGCGACACGAAATCGGGGGCTGCACATAAATGAGAGCAAACAAAAATACATGGTGGCCACGTCTACGAGTAGAAGATCCAACATTGGTCCATCAATTCAAACAGTGGAGCGCGAATTTGAAGTAGTGCAATCCTTTAACTATCTATGGTCAAATGTAACAGCCGATAACAGCATGGAACCAGAAATACGCGCACGGTTGCTTAAAGCCAACAAAGCCTACGTTAGTCTGTCAAGACTCTTCCAATCCAGGAAGTTAACGATAACATCCAAGCTGCTAGTATAAAAGACAATGGTCATACCAGTACTTGCATATGGATAGGAGACTTGGGTGCTTAGCAAAATGCATTCTGACCTCTTAGCCGCATTCGAGAGAAAAGACTTACGGCAAATTGTTGGCCCCGTATGTGAGGAAGTACGATTCCGGAGACTTTGTAATGATGAGATTTTTATCGGCACGGTGTCAAAAATAATTTTGTGTTACATTTTTAAATTCTTGTAACTAAGTCATTTCTCAAGTGATTTCTATGAAACTCGAATGCGACTATAAGACTTGTTCCTATGGAAATTCTGGGACACGATAATTAGGGACTGGAATTTCGGAAACGAAGCGATTTCTTAAGTGATTTCTATTAAATTCGGTATGGCCGTTTGGGTAGGTCTTTTGTAGGTCTTTTCGTGGTCTTTTGAGGAGTCCTTTGAGAGTCTTTCGGGGTCTTTTGGAGATCTTGAGGGAATCTGTTAAGAGTATTTTAGCGGTTTTTTTGAGGGCCTTTTGGGGGTCTTCGGAAAGTCTTTTCAAGGTCTTTTGAGGGTGGTTTGGGGGGTTTTTAGGCGTCTTTTTGGGGTTTTTTGTGGTCTTTTGCAGGTATTTTGGGGAGTTTACTGAAGAATCTTTTGAGGGTATTTTTGGGGTCTTTTGAAGATTCTTTTGAAGATTCTTTTGATGAGTCTTTTGAGCTTTTGTCTGTGGTCTTTTGGGTAGTCTTTTGGAGAGCCTTTTGAGGATATTTTGGTTGGGGTCTTTTTATGATTAGTTTTGCAGTTTTGGAGCTATTTTATGAGAAATACCCTTATTTTTGCCGCACGACATCAAAGAAGTTTTACTTACATCGCGCGTAAAGTCTACACGCACAGTTTTTTTTATACAAAAACAGAAAAAGTGTATAATTCAGCCATTAATTTATCGTTATATTAAAATAAAGACTTATATAATTATATTTTCATATTTTTTTTTTTATAAAAATTAGTAAAATAAGTAAATTAAATTTTTAATTCACTTAAATACATTTGTAGTTAAAAAAAATTTGGCAGATTCTAAATTTTAGATTAAAATTTCACTTACTACGGTAATATTTATTATATAAGTCGATCAGACCCACGTTAAGCAATAAAGTTACATGAAGTATGGCTAGTAATGTAAGCTAAATGTGGATTTGGTTATTGGAGAAGAACAATGGTTACGCTCCTTCTCTGTTCTTGTAAGTTAATTTTGAAGAGGGAAGCACATCATCGAACATTTTATATACAATTCACAATACCCACGAAGGTAAATCAGTAATAATTATACACTTCATCAATAGCAATATAATTGTCAGTCAGTCAGTCCATCAGCAACTCATACCGTAGTGGAAAGTTTCACTTCTGTGAGTAAAACTCCTTGCAAAGTCAGGTTAGCGAGTAGGTAGGAAGGTGCTCGTTATCATTATTAACATAAATATTAATTATCACACTCGAACACATTTGTAACTTTGTATTCGATGTAGAGATAATTACTATCGAGCAATTGAGGTTTTTCATGCAAGAGCTGCTAATACATCAGCGGCCAATGAAAGTGCAATAACTTCAATTATTGCGCAACGGACGAACAGTGGATTCGTTTGCATAATAAGGATCGATCTGCCACCCCGAAACATAGGTTGAGAAAACTGCAGTGAAAAGCTTAAATAAATTTGCATTATAGTATATTGGGAGTACCTAGTCGCTTGAGTGAGCGTGTGAATCAATAATTGCAATCGATCCTACTTCCTGCTCACATACGAGTAGTTGCATCATTATCAACGGGATATTGTGAAAAAGTTTTTATCTTTTTAAGTGTTGTTGTTATTGTTGCTGCTGCTAAAAAATACAGGAATTCCATTAAAAAAATACGCACTTTTTCATTAATTACTTGGCGCGCGCTTCAATTAAATTTTATGGTTTTTTGAATGGACATAAAAATCCATTAAACGCCATCGACGCGTGGTATACGTACTCCTTCTGCACTTTAGAGATATGAGGGATTCGAGGGATATGATATATAAATCACCCCACACTCATGAACACCAACCAACACTCCATGCAGCCCATAGATCGTTAATATTGATAACAGCATCCATTACAAATTGATTGAATGATTGATTGATCAATGGGGCTTTGGGTGGCAATTGAACATTTATTTCTTTTTTTTTATCATTTGAAGTACTCACACGAATCAGTTTCTAGTTAAATATGTGTCAATGGGCAATCAGAAATCCATTTCAATAGACGAGCGGACTAGCTCCAACGAATCCTACACTAACCAGACTCAGAGTTAATTGGAAAGACGCTGAAAATATCATTCAAGAGCGAGAGATACAGTGAGATAGAGAGAGATTTTCCTCCACTTGAATATATTTTTATCTTTAAGTGGAAAATGCGATTGTGGATCACCCAACCGCGATGAAGTAATTCATTACGATTTTTACGCGCTCGCTACAATCAGTAAGATGATTCCGGGAAAAGGGTGCTTTCTGTAAATTGAAGATTAATTTTTTATTTCATGGAATGACTTAAGGGTAAATAATGGCTCGAAAACTGATAGGATGAATGATTATAATTTTTATACCCCCGGTAAATAAAATTATTAATTAAGAAGGGAAAAATCGTAAGATAAAGAAAAGGAAATTCATTAAAAATCATAACCAATTCTTTGCGGAGAAGAGGACGCGCTCCTATATTGTGTATGCCCTACTAAAGTCCCAAAAAAGTAATAAATCAAATGATAACTTTTTGAAGTGTGACGTTTTTTTAGTTTCTGTTCCACAAGAATGAGCAATTTTTCAGCGGAACAAATCCTTATTGAGTTTATTCTCTTTATCCTGGAAAATTTATTTGAAAAATTATGAATTGGGTGCTTTATTTTCTATTAAAAAAAGCAACAGGGTGCTCTGATATTTTATTGTAAAACAAAACTTGTCAATTTACTAATTTCGATTTCAGTTTTTAAGTTTCCAAAGTAAGCTCGCATTGCATATAAACACAAAAGATACTGACAATAATAATAATATGTAATCCAAGCCGTAGCTTCTCGTGACCAATTTTGTTGTGAGTGTGAGGAAAGGACCTACAATTTTAAGCCGTGACAAGTTATTACGCTCAGATGTTTGTCACACTTTCGCGAGAGTTGAGACCGTGACAAATATTTTGTTGTTTTTCTGGGAATCGAACTGCGAACATCCCGCTCAGAAGTCCAACGCTCTTATCATAAGGGACACGGCGCCCACAAAAGACACTCATTCTGACTACTTCATCCGATTGTATTGAACGCACTATCACATGAACTTCTTCTTCTTTTGCTTGGCTCTCCAGAAAGTAGGTAACATTCAAATTGTTGAGGAACTCGGGTCAAAAATGAGAATAATTCGGACCTATTCCAATCTTATGTTATCTGATCTAATATGGTAGAGATCTAATCACTCACGCTTCCAACTGGCACAACGAATTTATTGGTGTAGGGAATTCAGCATAGCGGTTACAAATCTTGTATCTTCCTTTACCACATATATTATAAAGAATGTATGTAACACTTTTGTCACAAACTCCGCTAAGAGACTAGAGTACAAATCTCCTGTGTACCGGATCCCTTAATATTATTCATAGTACCGCCCGCCTTTTCCTATACACTGATATTATGGTTACCATTGTTTTTTCTTAATGCTTCAGCTTTATTATATCATCTACGTAAGCCATTATTTTGGTCGATTAGTACAGGATTTAAAACTATTATTTGATTCCAAAGACAAAGTACATCTCATAATAGACGTTATTAGACGAAATGCCAATACAAAGGATATATACTTGGCTTATTACATTGCTCATCATTATCAACTTTGATGCGAAAATAACTGAATGCAGCCTGCACAAGAACTCATCATACAAAGTAACAATTCTAAGAGCGTTTTTCAAGATTGATATATTATCGAAACGATCCCACAATAAATGCTGTGGTCCTAATAGAAAAGAGCGTTTTTAAAGATTGATATATAATCGCATCGAACCTGCAATTAATGCTGTGCTCTTAATAGAACAGGCCGGATTTAGGCAAAGGTGCAGTGGTGCTGATCAACTGTTGACGGTTACAACTCATGTTAAAGGTGCCTATTTAGTTAAGCTGAAGACAACAGTGATTTTTTATTAATCTAATCGCAGTATTTTATAATATCTGGAGTGACGGCCTGATTCAGAAGCTCCTGCAAATCGTACCATGTATCAAAAAAAAAAATTATACCGAACCGACAAGAGGGTTCCTCAACGATACATCTAGCTGGCCAAGAAAACTGAATAAGGCTTCCGCAAACGATCAGCATTAGCCCTACTACCATTTGTCAAGCAATAGTAGCCTCCCAACATAAGTTCCATGACTCCCATCGAAGAGGCACTTAATCAATACATATATACGTATATCAATAGGAAGCTCATACTTCAATAAGGCTATGCCCAAGCTTAACTATAGTAACTTATTTCCATCTAAAGCTAAACTAAATTAACATGACAAAACGAAACTGGAGATATATTTGAACAAAATAAAATTGAACCACAACCCGACAACCAAGAAGAAGAAAGCTTACTTTCAAGGCACACTTACTTAGAACAGTAATGGTCTATTGTGATACCGATACAAAAGTTCCCCCTACTCGTTGATCCAGTTGGAGCTTCGTATGAATCATATGAGACATCTAATGTCAGTATTTGACAAATTGAGGTCATTCAGGTCATTGTAGAAGAAGGCTACCAGATGGAGCTTAGGTTTTTTAAAAAGTTAGAGATGGGTATCCTCCTCCTATTTGTCTATGCAGATTCTGCAAAGTCATTCGAAAATGCACCGAGCTTTGCTGCATGCTTGCCTATAAGACAGTGCGCACTAATGGCTCCTATTGAAGTACCGATGTGCAATGCCTATGAGACAGTGCCCAGTAATGGCACCAATTGAAGTACCGATGTGCAATGTGTTCCATGATCCAGCTTGGGCCAGATATGCTTTGTCGCTAAACAAGTAGTTCCATTTGACTACCTAACTGTAGTTCTATCGGTAGCATCTAGCATTAACATGAGTTTGCATGTGCCTAAGGAATAATTTTTAGGTAAAATGGATAGTCTAGTTCTATGTTTGGTAAGCTCATCAGTCTTACAATTCCGGGAAATATATCTATGCCCCGGCTCCTAACACAGGTGAATATTGAACTGCTTCGACATCTCCTTGATAAATTCCTAATGATCGGAAGCTTAATGCTACAATATAGTAATTCCAGGGATTTTAGCGCAGAGAAGATGCGGATATGCTCAGGAGATATGAAATTTCTCTTCAGCCAAGATAGGACTCCATTTATTTCCATAATTTCTGCCTCAAAAACACTACAGTGATTAGCAAAACAGAAAGAGAGACTAAAATTTAGCCTTTTCAAGAAAACACCTCCGCTTATCCCTTCATTAGTTTTTGAACCGTCGCTGTAAAAGTAGATCGATTCATTTTGCAAGAGAACACACTCATACCAGAATGATCTGGAGTAGATGAAGACTTGGACGTTTTTGTTGAACTAAAGTTGCAGAATGGTGTAGTCTATATAACCTCTGGTGGAATCCTGAATAAGCTCAGAACAGAAAAGTGTCCAATTTCATTCTTGGCCCACTGCGAGGTGTCACTGAGGCGAATAGCAGCGCTAGCAGCTACTATTTGGACTACTTGACCCAAATTCAAAGATTACCTCCTACATACAAACCAACATTACCTCATTATAATATTAGTATAGATTACTTAATCTCCTATCTATCTTCCAACGTAGTCTTTTATTTATTCTTCTCTTATTATATTTATTCTATAATATCTAAAATATCTTTTTTTCTTCGTTGATAATTAAATAAAAATGTTTTTTTTATGTCGTTATCTATTATATTAGTTTGTTATTTTCCCCCCCATATTGTATGCAATCTTAGTCTAACAACAATGCGAAATAAGAGAACATTAATTCTCAATTGTATAGAAATATGTTGAATTGAAATAAAGTAAATTAAATTAAAATAAAATTTATTTTTAATAAATTGCTGCTATCTGCCGACGTATCGTAATGCCTTTGCGTTTCCGATTCCTAAAGTCAAATACGCCCTTACACTGTGAAATTAAATATTGGACTTTCAATTTACTGACAAATCCAGTCAACAGTCTGATAGTATACCTTTCGGAAAGCTAAATGGGCGTTCGTGGCCTTTTGCATCAAGAAATGGGCAAACAACTTCGCTTATAATGCGTTGGCACAAAGGAAGCCATTAAGCATCAATGCATTGGAAAAGTAATTTCTTCAATAGAAACTTGAACTCACCCTGCTACGATAAAGCTATCCAAAGATATTTTCATAAATGAAATACATTTCCAAACGTAAAAGGAAAAAAAGACACGCCATGTAGACAAATAGAGACGAAAAAGCCAATTACGGGAACCAACTTAACTCAATCCAACAACCTTCACCCTTCCCCAACAAGGCAACAAAGCCTTTCAGCAGTGTAATGGAAAAAAATCGGATTTATAACATCCACCAACTTGCTAAGTTGCATTAGTTATGGATTTCCGATTTCCTGCAATTCAGAGGGAGTGAGCAGGTGTACGTATTCGGTGGTGGTGGAATATACTCCCATCATGCCGAGTGATTTCAGAGTAGTCACTTAGCCAATTCCTCGATAAATCATTTCACTTGAAGGCATCGCAGTCAGTAATTTCCATTTTTTTCCTTCCTTGATGAATGGGATCTATGAGATATCCTCACAAAGAATTATGAATTAAAGCAAACTGAGAAATTATTCAATGTTTTCGTCCTTTCGATGATCAAGTCCCCTTTTATCTATCACGATATTGACAAATCCTTTGTAGACAAAAAGATATTTAGCTTCAAAGAAAAAACAAACGTCAAATCGCAATCTTAATCAGATTATTTGCTGACCACACCCGACTCCTCACTCATTCAAAAATGGCACCATGGCTTCAAAAGGAATTCTAAATGAAAATGTAAAAAATTTAAGGACATTCTTCTGTTTAAACAGAAAAGAAAGAAAAAACATTAAATAAACGCAGGACAATAATCAGACGTTATCGTCGTCGGTCATGAATAGAATATTTATTCAAAAGTTCAGGATTTTTATGTACCCGAGCTTAGTTGACTCTTAAGAAAGCTGGACTACCAATAGCAGGGGTTCTGCACTTATACAAAATTGGTCTCCTTGTTGGACTTTTCATCAGGGAGAGAGAGTAGGAAAACATTTCTTTGCAATCCTTCCACTGCACTGCAACGTTGATGTCATTCAATTTGTTGTCCTGGGGAAAATCATTTTAAAAACTGAAAAGACCATAAGTTACCCACAAAGTCTATTGTGCACAGTAAGGACCTTTCTTTCATGGCTGATTGAAGATTAAATTTTCAAATGTGCAACAACAACAACAGCAACAACTGTTTGCAGGTTCCATTGCATCATTCTGGCATGTGACCAGAAACAGCTGTGCTCATTACTCGATTATGTGTTTTCCGTTTGTTCAGCTTAATTGCCTTTGCAGTGGGGTGCTATCAAAAATTCGATATGCACTTGATGAGTGCGATGAGTGCACTATAACGTCGGCAAATGTTAGACGCAACGATCAACGACATGACACGTGAAACGTGATTGAAACAAATTTTGTTTATCCGGCGGAATGGTGGTTAGGGGATGCGACAATTCACTGAGCTCGTGATTTTGTAAGGAAGGAATTAGCTATTCCAATGCTGTAGTGCGAGTATCTTAGGCAAAGTTTAAGAGACGTTCGAATAAACAAAGAAAAATTCAAATTAAGTAAGACCTTAAAATGCGGAAATACATACATAGTCGGGCAATTCATTCCACAAAATTATTGAGCGGCGGTTCTGAATTCTATCTAGTAGATGTAATGTGGTCTTAGGGGCACCTAACCATTGGATAATTGGACTAGAAGTAGCGGATAGGAGATCCTTATTGAAAATGAGAAAGAGTGTCGGGGACAAAACAGAGCCTTGTGGAACACCGGCGTTTATGGGGTGAATATTGGTTAGCATTGATCTCTTTTTTGTCAAGTAGGACTGGGAACTTATTTGGGAAATTATTAGAGAAAGTGTCATCGGAGATACACATAACATCGGGCTAGTTTTGAAAATAATAGGACATGGTTTTGATGGATTAAAAAGATTCGTGACAGATTATAGTAGGCTTTGCTGGCTAAAAAAGAGACTTGAAAGACTATACGGATAAAGATTATTCTTGACAGACTATGCTTTGTAGGTTTGGTTTAGGAAGAGTCAGTCTTGATAGACTATAGTAGGCTTTGCTGGCTTAGGAAGAGGCTTGAAAGACTATACGACTTAAGATTAGTCTCGACAGACTATAGTAGGCTTTGCTGGCTTAAGAAGAGGCTTGATAAAATATCGTCAGCTTAAGAATAGTCTTGACAGACTATAGGGCTTAAGATTAGTCTTGAAAGACTACAGTAGGCTTTGTTGGCTTTGAGAAGAGTCTTGAGAGAACAAACGAGCTTTGCTGGACAAACAACAGTACGTTTTTTTTGGCTTTGGGAGAAGTCTTGACAGACTAAAGTAGGTTTTTTTGCTTAAGGAAAACTCCTGAAAGACTAAAGTAGCCTTTATTGGCTTTTACAAGAGTCTTGATAGACTAAATTAGACTTTGCTGTCTTTAGAAAGAGTCTTCACAGGCCGTTAGGTCTGTGCAAAAGTTTGAATAAAATAGGAAGTGGGTTAAAAATTGATCACAAGATTTGGCGACAAACCCTCAAATAAACAAACACAGCCACGTGGACGCGATGTTAATATAGAGATTTCCAGAACAGGCTTAAATGCTTAAACAAGTTAACAGCTTGATGAGTTCCTTACCCATATTAAAACAAAAAAATGGCCCCCTATGCCTTGCCAACAACATGCAAGACACCCCTGACAGCAATTAATCCATTTTAACGCGAGTACACTGTATGCACTCGAATATACCCCACAGAAGCACATGACGCTAAACAAAATCTCAAACAAGCAAGAAGGTGACATTGCTAGCATCGGCAACAAATAGGTTTGCACTTTTCCTGCACTCGCTGCTCCACTTACTACGACTACGAATCTAAGAGACAATATCGAGAACGCACTCGATGCATCACAGCACAACGATTACAATTTACAAGTTAGTATAATACTCTCGTAAGTAAAGTACTATGTCCTACCTCCTACCTACTATACCTTGCACTGACAATGTCATTAAAATCGATGATGGTCTCTTCATAAATCACCAAAACATGTTCAACATAACCTCATTTCACGGTCCATGAACTCTGCACAATTGCTGTGCAGCGATGTGCGGATCTCTCTCTATACGGAGATACTTTGACAACGCCAACGACGATGACGACAACGAAGTTCTCCTCCTTCTCCTACTTCCTTAGCGATGCTTTTATTGCCGTAGCCGGTTAGCCGCATAGCCGCACGGAAGAAGAACTCCACACATTCGTTAGCATGCGTTTCCCATGGGTTCAAGTGTATCGTACCGCGCACGTGGTGTTCCCATATTGCTGCTACACATTTGCACTGCAGTAGCTCAGTCGCAAGCACAATATCAGACGATGTCAGGAGTTATGCCATGGCAACAACATCGCAGCTCACCGCCTCTTTTCTTCCTGTTCATTCGTTTCGCCCATTCGATTTCCGATTTCGTCGTTGGCGGGTTTTCATTTGGCTGCCTCCTCAGTCTCCACATTTGTTATGCGTTTTTTATTTCCAGGGAATATGAGTAGGGTTGCCAGGTTTTGCGGATTTGCAGAAAGAGTACAAAAGTTGAAGTTTGTCTAGAAATGTTTGGGATAATTTAGAAAATAATCTTAAGAACATTCGACCTAAATAGTAATCAATATTTAAGTCAAATTGAATTTTCGACAAATAAATTAAAAAATAAAATACATCCTTCGTTCATTCTCCCATTTATAAACAATATTTTGGAAGGAACCTCCATCAAGAAATGAAAGAAAAGAACTGTACACCCAGTACAGTGAGTAAACTGTGTATACAGAGTGTACTGGATGTAATCGGGCATTAACTTCACTGAGAGAGTCTGCTGTCCTTTTAGCTCCGTCAGGGAATTTGTTCTCATCTTCTTTACCACCAAGGCACAGCTAAGGTGGAATGACTTGACCAACTGCAACACATCGAAAGCGATGTGGTCTTCCTATAATAAAATCAAATCCACCGAGCTGATTTCCAGATTACGAAAAGATATTTCCGGAGTGGTTGCCATAATCAGAGGCCACTGGGTAGCCACGCAGCCAAACTGGGAAAACTTCAAAAAATCTTTTGGATGAATGTAAATGAAAAGGAAACTTTCTTAACAAATGCCCAGTCCTGGCGAGTTTCTGACTCCGCAAACCCTTCTTCGGCGACCTGAAGAATCTTTCGGGATGCGACATCACCGATCTGATATCGTACCTGAATGCTACAGGTTGGATATAATCAACCCAACTATCTATCATTCCATTCGATCTCCCTAGGACTGTGGCCGCAAAAGAGCGCACTCAAGCGGTACTTGAGGCCGTCGCTAGGACGGTGAGGACCATCACTCCAGCTACCTACCTATAAGTTTCTGAAATCGAAACAGCGCACTCAAGCGATATTTGAGGACCTCGCTAGGGTGGCGAAGACCACCACTCCAACTACCTACCTATAAGTTTCTGAAATCGAAAAAATCATTTGGCAACCCAGTCAACCAGAGTGGGTAAAAAACTTCTTGCGAACTTTGTATATCGGTAACTTGTCAGTGCATTCGTCCCGTGTGCATTACAATATTCCGTTTTCGATTCCGGATTCAAATTTGCGTTAAATTAGGTTGAGAATTCAGATACTCGTGGTGTTCAGTTCGGTTTCCTTTTATTGGCAAAAATTCGTTCATTGCTCTGTGCACAACTACGGAACTGCAGAGTTTTGTAGTTTACAAAAAAGTTAATACCTACAAGTAGACGTACATATACAAGACAAGTTGATTGTATTTTAAATTTTTACATCTTGCTTGGCACATGTTTACATTGGTATTGGCATGTACTCGTAACATTGAGCTACAATTTATGTGTTTCGCAAATGCAACAAAAACAAAACCAGCATTCTCCTCTGCATTACTGAATTAGTTGTTTGCGGCAGGTAATGTGTGTGGTACAATTCGGTACAATTCGTCAATTATTGTAATATGCAGGGTGATTTATGTCAAAGGAAGCAGATAGTTTGAGTACATAATAATTTCAGGAATATTTGTTGGTTTGAAGGAAGTAAAAATTCACATTCCGAAGTCGAAAAAAAATATAAGTATCCAACCACACCAAGAGACTTAATAAAAGTGAATTTATTACTATATGGTTACAGTTCTTATACGCTCAATAAAATAATCGCTTTTAGGAAATCTTTTCATTCCATTAACATATTCATATGAAGCACCCTCTTTACAAAACTCAAAAAAATCTTTACTGTAAATGCCGAGCTCTCTTCCGAAAATTTTCATGAACATAAATGAGTTGGAAAAAGCTACTTAGATATTTATGCAGTTTACTTTCGTCTTTCAATGTGTGTGGCTTCATCCTGTGCAACTATTGCGGCGAATTTGCCTTCACATAGAGAAAAAAAAATACAACATCCTTGCGGATATCCTCATCCGCAGTAATAGTTTTATACTATGAATATCGTATATGTATGTGAGCTTCCCTTTGGCAGATACATTTACACAAACCCATGCACACACATTCTTGTAGATACAACTAATTCCCGACAACAAACAAACCGCATATGCAGCAGCAGTTTCTCCTGGATAACTTTACCGTTTTGTGGGAGCACAGGCCGAAGTGAATCACAGTCGCACCACTGTGATGCAATAACATGCAAATGTGTTGGAAATTCCTTTAAAACTTACACCGCAGTAACGAGGTTGGCTTACCTGAAATGAAATGACGAAAAAATGGAAAACATTAGATTTAGTGGAAGCAAAGATGTTAGTTTTGTTTTTGATAAAAGGAAACATTCATATAAAATAAAGTATAGTCAGTTAGTACGAGGAAATCAGGGTACACACAGGAGTTAAAGGCTAAAATGTGGTAGAGTTTCTATTTCTATATCTATGGTTAAAGCAAAGTAACTATTTAATGTTTTTGTATGGGTTTTTTGTTTATTATCTCCATGTTTTTAGGCTAACTACCGAATGGAATTGTGGAATACCTTTAACTCTTGCGGGAGCTTGTTACGAAATTTAGGCTTTGTAGAGTTCGAAATGGATTTTGAAATAAAAACACAATACAAGATCGTTTATATACAAATTAGAACTTCAATTAACAAATAACAGTATTTCACAAATTTACACTGGTGATTACCTATTATTCACTTATAACACTAATAGTAGGCGGTAGCTATATCTACTTCTCAACTTTTCAAGTAGTCTGGTTCATTTTCAAATTGCGTTGCTGTGTTAATACCAAATCCACAGTCTCCAGATGTTTCTAATCTTTTCTATTCTATTATATTCGAAAAATCTAGCAAATACCAAAACATATTGGGATAATCTTATATAAACAGCTTTATATAAAAGTTCCACACGTATAACTTTAATATTAAATTTGAGTGAACCTCAAGAAATACAATGGTTTTGGAAATTTCTTGAATCTAATATAAATGCTTATTATACGAATATGTACATAGTCTGATAAAGGATATCTTTTTACATTTTCATTACAATATTGTAGGCAGAATCATTATGATGCCGCTATGGCGTGATGTTCGTACAAAACATAACACAGAAAGTAGGCCGCACACAGCACAAAGTCATAATTATGCGCGACCGTTTTTTCGTCGACATTAGTTGTTTAGTTACAAAATTGGTTGCCACGGAAGGCCCTTTTATTTAAACAGGATAATATATAGCCTATGTTTACGCTGAAAGTCCATTCTAAATATTGGTGGAAGAATTTTTGAAATCGGTCCAGTAGTTCCGAAAAGTACCTCCTACACACAAACTAACATTACCTCTTTATAATATTTGTATAGATTTAGACCAATCCTGAAAAAATCCCTGTGGAACGCCACCGACTGACTGATATAGCCAGGGGATTTAATTTCTATGTACATGGTATTATAGCCGTATAGGTACCTTTTTTTAAGAGTGCTCTGTTCAGTGCTCGACAGCACTGCGGCCTTAAAATACTTATTATGCCATCAATTTTTTTTAGAAAGTAATTAAATCCCAGGTTCTCGCTTTCTCTCTTAGTTGTGTTCCAGAGGACTCTTCGTTTCATTCGCACAAGAGTCCGGCACTCGCAGAGAACATGCTGCGTAGTCTCATTATCAACCAGACAGAGCCTGCACACTGTCACCGGATACAAGTTGAGTTTGTTAAGATGATATATCTCAGGTCCCAACTGTTCGTAAGAAAGCCCAATAGCATTTTTACTGGGAAAGGAATAAACTTGACTTGTCTGTTATATAGTCTTACCCCAGCAGTACTCTCCAATTGGATGACAAAGCTGTATTTCTCAGGAGAAAATTCCTGTAGCAGTAGTCCAATTTGCTCCACAGAAGCGGTGGTTTATCAAGCACTTGCTTTATCTGCAGTTTTGTTGCCAGAATTCCCTTGGTCTCCCTGTGATATCGAGACTTTAGTATAAGGTGCAAAGACATCAGCACCCACTCCAGATCCCGTCTTAGATCATCCAGTGTACCAAAACAGACAACTCGGGTCCTGAGTCACAGTTGAGCGATTTATCTAGCATAAGCCCTGATACCTCAATGCATAAGTTTGTAATAGTAACCCAATCAGAGGGAGGTCCTAACTTATCTTTTTTTTTCCCCCGTTGAAAGATACCAGAACGAGTTTACTTGGGTTGATAGATAGAACCTGCCTGCAGCACTACGCCAAAATATGTGCCAAGGCACGATGCATGAGTTTGGATATGTCCAAGCCATTGTTTCGATCAACTAAAACAGTGAGGTCATCTGCATACCAATAGGTATGAGTGTTAGTGAGTCAGGCGATATGGCCTGACTCATTTAGCTCGGTAAGTAGCTTGTTAATTACCTGTGACACAAGTAAATGTGAGAAAACTCCCCAACGCGGGCATTTTTCGACTGCATAAACCGCTACTGATACATCTCCTATGAAAGAACTGATATGACGACTTTTTAGCATGCCACGAATTCAGCTGTTTGTCGTGTATTCGATACATCTTCGTTTAATTTTTTTGACAATCAAGTCATACCCGGCATAATTGAAAGCTTACTCCATGTCCAGAAATGCGCTCGGGTCCATTCCTTTGAAGATTCTTGGAGACACTTTATTTTCGTCATCAGGTGAGGAAGAGCCCATTCTGTGGCGTTTTTCTATGAATACTCATATTGACAAGAGTGTAAAGTGGTAGACCGTTATAACCGCAATCTTTTGTCAAGATCTTTAAGTCCCTCCATTGTTTTCAGATTCGCTTTATAGGATTTGGATTCTATGTCTGTTATTTAACGAAGGGGAATATCAAATCCTTCGTTCGTTTCATTCGGATTTTCATAAACTCTAGGTGACTTGATGAACGCTTGTCTAAGCATTTTTTGTTTGATATCAAGCTGTTTTCTAGCTAGATTAGACCATGCTTCGATGAATTAAAAACTATTTTCCAAAGCATTCCATTCAAGTTTTCAAGTTTGAAATACATTGTCTAAATGCTGGTGTACCGCTAGGTTCTGTTTTGTGTACAAAACTTTTTCTTATCAACAAACTGTTGTCTGCTTTTACTGATTTGATACATTCTGACAAGCTGACTAGAAGCTTCTCCTAAATGTTCCCTAGCTCACGTTCCTACTAATCGAAAGTGGAACTAAAACATCTTTAACACAGACCTGGATAAGAGAAAGTAATTAAGATTCAAAAAATAGAAAAGAAACGCTTCTAAGTCTCAAAGATGCATTCTCACGTCAAAGCGAAACATAAACTCAATCCATGATTTAATAATGACCCGTGCATTGAGGAAGCCTAAGAAGAAGTAAAATGCTTTGTTCTTCGACATCGCCAAATAGGCAAACAGACACAAAAAATGACAAATTTTAAGCTGATATTTGATATTTGATATTCTATTTGATTATAAGAGTGTTTAACCTTTTAAGCGATCGAGTGTTTGGAATTTTTATTAGCTAAGTACTTCCTGAGTCGAGCTCTGTTGTTCCAGCCAAGCAGGTGGATAGTTTTGTTCAGACCACAATATGTTGCGCAATGTTGAGGTCTTCTTCTACTACTCTACAAGCTTTTACGAACTTAAAGAGTTTTAGGACAATACAAACTTTAGACTTTATACATAACCCAATTAATTTAAAAGCGATTGTAATGGTTCTGTTGTTTCAAATACAAACAATGAAGCTAATAAGAAGTTACCGATGCCACAAATTTAATTTACGAAAGTCAACGAGCTAATTATTTCATATGATGCAAGTGTCGCGAATAAATGTTCACTTACCAAAGATAAATGAGACGAGCTTAATATCACAAAGCGCCTCATTAACGAAACTTAATTCAAACATCCGGTTTGGATGTTGTCTGGCTTTTGCATGCAAGGACTGACAAAGTTTTTAAAGCTAATATTAGCATTCTTGCGAAAAGTTTAACTTGTTCTTGAAAATATTTGAGTATGCAGCAAGGAATTAGCTTAAGTCTATACAAATGACATATCATAGAACACACAACTTACCCATAATATAACATCAGAATGAATAAACAAAGCACGAACAAGCCAAAGAGTTGGGAATACCCCGATAGAATGCTTCACTCTATCAGTGTATTTGACAATACTTGAATATGCAATGCTGTTGCAAATTGCTAGACGAGCTCGGGCATCTTAGGCGATGACACTTGCTATTCAAACAGAAGCCCACTTAATAGATCGTTTCCCTCTCGGGTGGGTGCAACTTACTACCGCCGCACTAAGGACTGATAAGATGGGATAAGATTTCGCACAAGTGGCAGAGGGTATACAACGATGACAATGACAATGTTGCTGTTTTCAGTACAGATAAATACTTGAATGGATACTTGAAGAAGTTCTGTTTAGTGTCCTTATACCTCGATAAAGTTCAAATAATTTCTGAAAAGTCTGATGGCATTAGTTGTAATTCGGATGGAGTGCAGGAGTGATCAAGTGGGCTAACAGTGAAATGAGTTTATTACAATTCGGCAAAACTTTTCTCCGATTTAGCCAATTAAATACAATATGGCTGCAGATGAAATTTGGTTGCATCAGCAATAATTTACGCCAGTTATATTTACAATCAGAGAATGAGAAAAGACTGAGTCATCTATGGTAACATAATCAGACAAAATATTAAACTCTATGAAGAATTAATTGGAAATGCATATTACTCTAGATGCCACTATCAACCCTCATTCTATCACAAAGTAGGTTATAATATTCTCTCTACAACTTAATTTACGTCTAAGTATAATGCCATCACACACGCTCCCCACTACATAAAATGAAACCCCAAAATATAAAAGAATGATGCGAAACGAACTTAATATTCGTAGAAAATTCCAAATTGCAATCTTCTTGATGATAGCGTAACCGGAGCACATACTTCCACTTCCAAAAAATATCATCAGCATTGTATCGAAATTCCCAATTTCGATGGAGTTTATTATGCGATTTCCCGCAGATTGTTGTCCTCGTCCTAAACAAAAAACCATTTGGCACGTAGAGTTATTCTGTCATCAGAGTCATCCCAAACCAGCTTCACCAGCCACACATTATTCTCCTCCCGGAAAACGAAAAACCTTTCGTTTCCTTTTTTACGCCATTAGATAGAAAATTGTACGCCAAAATTTTAGAAGAATGTAGCTGATGTTGCACACATGAACCACAGAGAAGCGACTGACAACAATTCCGAAACTCCTAAGGAAATTGATGTTAAGTGTAGTGAAGGAAGTACAGTGGCACAAGGTGTCATAATTTCCTATTAAAATGTTCAAGAAGGTGTGACAGAAGCGAAATGTTATACAATTTATGGAATGGAATGCCAAGAAAGGTCAGCGTTTAAAAAACCATAACTAAGTTCCTAAATATTCAGAGTAATACAGAAATAAGCCTCGCAACTTATAGGCGATAAAGTGAACTGTGATTGTAGGTTCTTTTTCGAGTTGAAGCGAGTTGAAGAGTTGAAAGTTTTATTGAAAGACAATAACTGAACTATTAGAGTGATTGAGAGCATCGTTAAATAATATATGAAAAGGCGTGGCAAGCTCGAAAAAGAAGTTCAATGAGAAGTATCACAGGCACGTGTTCTTGTGTTCTTTCCTTCCTTACCACCAAAGTACAGCTAACGTGGAGTAATTTGACCAATTACACCACGTCGAGAGCGATGTGGCCTTCCTATATTAAAAACAGATCCACCGAGCTGATCTCCAAATTTCGGAAAGATATTTCCAGAGTGGTTGCCATATTCAGGAACCGGTGATTAACCACGAAACCAAAGTGGAAATCCCTCTCAATACCTTTTGTAAGCGCTGCTTGTATGTGAATGAGAAAGAAACTCTCATTCATTTTCTTTGCAAGTGTCCGGCCCTTGAGGTTCTCCGCTTCCGCAAACTTCCCTTCCCTTTCCTTTCCTTTTTTAAATTCCTTTTCTTCCCCTCCTTTCGTTTTCTTTCGTCAAACAATTATTGTATACAGCAAAGATCAGTACTCAAAGAATGGGTGAATGTCTCAGTACCTTCAAACATAAGCTTGAGATGTAATCCTTTCCTTTCTAATATAAAACAAAAAATGACATATTTGACATGATATTTGGCATAAATTGACGTTTTAAAAGGATGATTTTTTTTTCACAAATATGTCGATGTTGACGTCAAATAAGAATCGAATCTTACTCTTAATGTCTCTCTCTCTCTAATATTTATGTCTAAAACCATTTTATGTTATACTAAACAACCACTCTCTTTAAAATACGTCAAATATTTTTCCAAAAAAATCGTCAAATTATGACAATTGTCACAAATATGTCACTCAAGTAAATGAACGTTTATGAATTGAAAGTTACACTGTCTGTCTCTCTCTCCATCTTTCTATCTCTCACTATCTCTCTAAAGATTATATCTCTCTAAAGTTACGTCATAAGATTAAGTTGTCTCATATTTTTTTCTATCTTGAAATTATTTCCCTTTATCCCACTGTGCATTAGAACAATGTCAATAATGTGTACTGCACACAGCAGACCGAACCAACCATGTCACACATTCTGGCAAAGTGACCAAGTGGAAAGTCGTCTGAAGTGATTGTGTTATCCAGAGATTGCTAGAGATTCCTTTAACTGATGACGAAATTCCATCAAAGCAGCAGTGAATTTACCGTTAAAAAAGCTGAAAGCATTTCGAAAGTTCCATTATTCTTCCATGCAGTGACGACGCTGTATGGTTTTAGTGTTAGTGTGTGCAAGTCTCATGCCCTAAAGCCTCATTAAAAGGCTCCACCGCTCCTTGTCACATTAGAAACAGAGCACATCTCGTCATCTGCACACTGGTATCCACATCAAATCGGTAATATGGACAGCTTGAGAGAATGAAGGGTAGAAAATGGACACTTCCACATTTCCTGTTCGTTTGGGCTGTCCGATGGATTTCTCAGCCGACGTCTTGTCGACGACGGCCAAATGCGAATCCGCGTTTAGTTGACATGGTGGCTAGAGTTAGTTTTGACGGTTTATATTTCTCTTGGCGTTGAGCTGATATACATCATTATGTTTAATAGGAATGTTTGGTCAAAATATTGGGGCCATATATTATAAATACCATATATTATATGTTGTGCGATGTGCTTCAACAACACCATCAGCAGAATTCTATCTCTCCCTGTGTCTTTTTGGCGAATTTTATATCCTTTTTTGAACATCGGAAAAGCAAACACACGTCACGTTCATTTTCTATTATTGCATTAGTGCATGATGGCTGACGATTTGGTAGCTTGAGATAGTCAGTCAGTCTGTCAGGAATTTTTTTTATGATAAAGGAATTGAGCTTAATAGCTCGTACATGGAATGTATTTCGTGGTAATGTTATTGGTTGCGCTAATGATCCACAGCAGGGGACCGTGAACTCACCGCTTATGTTCTGCATCTACGTAAACGAGCATCTCAGGGATAGGAATACAAAGTGACCATTTTCTGATAAGGATAATAAGGATCGATCTTCAAGACAAATGTCGTTCTGTACTAATTGGAGGCTTAGATTAGTGTAAGTATCCGCAAAAATTGTAAAAATTACGCCTTTATAACGCCTTCTTGGGATTAATCATCAGGACCAGGAAATGTCTAGAGTATCGAAACTCACCACACCATCTGTTAATAGACTTTAAAGGCTCCAATTATAGCATAGCCAGTTTTGAACTAAAGCCATGAGAGAAACTGGCACCCCAAAAATACTGACACGACTATGTAGGTTAAATATGACAAATGTCAGGAGATTCAAAATCTTCAACAGGCTTCAACAAAGGGATGGACTGTCCTGCGTCCTATTTAACTTGGCATTGGAAAACCTAAACTAATAAAACAAAAAGCTTTCATCCAAATCGAGCAGGCCTGACTATCCCAGAAGATGCGGATATCCTTAGTGGATATGACGCTTCTGTTCAGCCAAGACAGGACTTCTTTAATCGCCATTATTGCTGGCAGAAAAACACTGCAGTGATTAGGAAGATGGAAAGAGAGACTTATACAGGGTGACTGACACGAAGTATTACCAACGCAAAACGCCAAATACTTAAATTTTAAATTTAAATTTTCGAATTGCATTAGCAGTTTTCAATTTGGCCACCCTTAGCCGCGATTATGGCCTTCAAACGGCCGACAAAGCTATTGCATGCAGCACGAAAGTGGCTCTGCGGTATTTTGGCCCATTCCCGGCGAAGCGCTTGCTTGAGATGATCGACACTTTGGTATTTTTTTGTCCCAACCTTGCTCTTCAAAATACCCTAAACCGATAAATCTAGCGGATTTGCATCCGGTGAATTTGGTGGCCATTGGACAGTGGAAATGAACCGCGGAACATGTTTTCTCAGCCAACCTTTTTGACGCGCGCTTTATGACTCGGCGCCGAGTCCTGTTGAAATGTCTAGGCTCTGCGGCCGAAATGTTTTTGTGCCCAAGGCTTCACCGCTCCCTCCAACACATGATTCCGGTAAATTTGAGCATTTATCTTGATACCACGGTCCAAAAAAACGAGCGGTGAACGGCTTTCGGCGACCCAAACCATCACCATAGGCGGCGCTTGGTTTCGAGTGGCAATCCCTTGGTCCAAATTTTCAGTAGAACGGACGGGCAAGTAAATCCGGTCGTTTTGCTGGTTCACATATTGCTCAATAACGAAAGGTGACTTATCGGAGAAAACCAAATTCGGCAAATCGCCACTTTCGTGCAAGCGTAACAACTCCTTTGCTCTTTCCACTCTAACTTTTTTTTTTTAAGCTCGGTGAGACCATGTGTTTTTTGGAATTTCCAGGCCTTTAGTCCAAGATGATCTTTCCGTTCGAGCAAAATGTTCGCCTCACGAGCCAATTTTTTCTGCCGCTACGGCACGGATTCCGAGCCAATTTGGCCTTCACCTTCCGAATGATATCCGGCGATGTTGCAGTACGTTTCGGCCACCACCATTGCGTTTTGCAATGCTATCAGTATCGTTATAACGTTTTATGGTGCGATACACAAACATTTTATTCACATGCAGATGTTTTAACTGGTTAACAATCTGCGGCTATGGTTTTCCAGCCAAAAATAGAGCAAATAGAGGAAAAATACGCTTGAATTCCATTGCGGATAACTTTTTTCTGAATATTCCCCACTAAAATGCTTTTGTATGCTTGTAAACAATGGAATGAACTGTCATTAGTGTAAATTTGAGCGCTCTGTCATCACTGGTTTGATAGCAATGACAGTTTGAAGTTGGTAACACTTCGTGTCAGTCACCCGGCATTTTTTGAGAAAACACCTCCACCTAACCAACCCATCATTAGTTTTTGACCCGTCAGTTTAGAAACTGATTGATTCATCTTCCGCGATAGCACTTCTCAGAGTATTCTCGAGGGGATGGTGTGACCTGGAAGTTGTTGTTGAAATTCGGAATGGTGTAGTCTATACCTTCTGGTGGAGCCCTTAATGAATTCAGAATAGATGAGTGCCCGAAAAGGGTGGTATGAGACAGCTCCGCTCATACAGCAGACAAGCAGATCTTTGGACTTTGCTTTGTTAGCCGGTAAGCTGCGAAAGCCAAGACATCTACTTCGCATAAGCGAAGAGAATCCTGCTTCGGATAGTCTTCTGTGCTAGAACTTTTTAGGCACTGCAGCTAAGCAAACCTAGCAAACGCTGGTAAGATGACGTAGACAAGGACGTCCAAAGATTACGGATGGCAATCGGATGACATCGGCCCGATATTGGTACCGGTTAAGAGGCCAGGATCAGACACCGGTCGTAGAGCCAATATGATGACAACGTAGACAACTTTCTGCATTATAAATGTCACATAAATGAATAACTTAAAATGGCAAAAGCTGCTTTCATGGCAAGTAAAACATTTATATTTCTCAAAACATTTCCGTTCCGACATCAAAGTGTTGTGATATCTTACATCAGACCTTTTAATAGTGTTATGATATAACCTTAGCTAATCATATAAGGAAAGCATCCCGTTTTTTAAGAGCAAATGTCTCAGTAAGATACTAAACAGATATCGTACCGAAATTTAATGTTTTTTTTTTTACAAAACCATCTAAATACATATTTAACTTTTCGTTGGTCGGCTGTCTATGACATCTTCGCGTTGATTAAACGAACCGCTTATTAATAAAATATTTGAATAAAGTCAAAGTTGAGTTCTTGAAATTTCGTACAAAAACTTTTGGCTCTTAATTGCCTACCGCCCTAAAAGACAAATACCACCCCACCAACTCAATAAATTAATTAAATTTTAGAAAAACGCAACTTTGCTAAAAAATCAACTTTTTCTAAATATTCATTAACTTATTTTACTCTCCTTCGGTAAAATATACGTTTTATGCTAATTTATATTCCATTACCGTTCCCGAACATTTGTTACAGAGAGAGAAAAAAGTTTAAATTATTCAAAACAAAGAGAGTTAACACAAAAAGGGAAGAATAACCGGGAGATGCCTTCAATGAATGGTCTTGGTTTTTCTTCAGCGCAAGTGAAACAGCGAAAATCCTCGAAGAAGAATGAAAGGAAAAAATCAGAGTTCTTCCAGATCCTGAAGATCCTGCTGAAAAAATTATTCATAGCCTCTATCTTCAGACAAAACCTGAGCTCAACTGACCTGAATAGTTTTTCTTCCTATACGTGGTTCTTTTCTTTTCAGTCTCTACTCCGCTCCCACTCCCCCACTCCGTCTCATCAACACCATCAATCAATGCTAGCGTTTGTTAGCAATTTGTTTTTAGCGCCTTTTCACATAGTTAGCGGTTTCGTTTGCATTTCGCATAATTTCTTGGAATTTTTTTATATTTCTACACTCAGGTGAAGACACGTTGTCATCATCAGCTCAACTCAGCTGCAGACTTCTGAGCGTGAGCGTTGCAAAAAAAAAACTCCTCGAAGCACTTTAGAAAATTTGTAAAAAAAATTTCATTTTTTTTTAAAGTTGCATAGTTTTGCATTGTTATTGTGATTAAGGGAATGAAAGCACGCCTTTTGTCGTTGTCGTTCAATGGGTGCTTTGTGGTCGTTTTCTTTTCGTGACATTTTATATTTTGTTCTGTTGTATGTTGTCGTCCTTAATGACGACTCATCACAGTGTGAATCTTAAGGAAATGAAGAAACGAGGACGCAAATTGTACATTAGAGACTTTGCTTTGTTCTATATTTATATATGTGATTAATAACTCTCTTTTTTTGGAACAATCTTTCCCATTAGCAAAATGAACGTATAAGAAATTCTATAAAAATTTACTAAAAACCTGATAAGAAGAAGGAGTACCACATGGCTACCTACGTGGTCCATTGTTCTTCAATTTAAAGAACTTATGTTCGAAATTTCCTATACTTTCAAACCTCTTTACCAATGTAAGACAACAACTGACATGGAATGTTTTACATCCCCTCGTAAAGAGAGCTTCGCGTAGTAGAGTAGAGTGCTTTCTTCAAAGGTGATGCAAAAGGAAGAATCAATGAGCTTGCCAAGACAGACGGCTTAATCAATTGTTTCGTAGTGGTTTTTTTTAAAGAGAAACGACCTTTTTTCTGTCTTCTTATTTTTGAAAATAATGAAAACCACATCTCTTTCTATATCTTCCCGTATGACAAAATTCCGAAAGCGCATAGGGTTCAGGGACTGTGAGAACTAAAGGATAATTTGTTGTGTGTCTAGAAGTTACTTAGGTAGTTAGAGGTGACACTCAATCTCTTGCACCGAAGAAGCCAAAGGTGAATCTTAAATCCATTAATACAAAGCTGCATATGTGATACTTTTTGCACATCCTCTATTCAGCACCAACACCAATGGGTTGGGTGTGCTGAAGGGTTGGTGGGAAACCCTGGAGAGTAAGCCCTATAATAATGCAATGGATAAACACCATGATAGTTATATTAAATACAACATACGAAGCTGTAGCCTGGACGGAAAGAACTAAGCTAAGCTCCCTCATGAAGAGAATTGGAAAAAGTCCATAGGTTGGTATGTGTGTAAATATCAATCTAAGTAGACTATGCTACGTTTAAGCATCGTAGGCGATATCACAAACGTCAAGACAAAGCCTAAGGTACACTCACTTGCCAGGTAGATTCCGCTAGCATGACAAGCATGACTTCAAGGAAAAATTTGAAGTTAAATTGAGTACCAAAGAGGAATTCAGTCTTGAACTTAAATCAAAGTAAGTCCATACTATATATTGCGACAAATCGGAATTCAGTCTTGAACTTAATACAAAATATATCTATACTCTGTTCTGGGATACATCGGTATAGAAGGTAACGTGTCAGTGGGTGACCTCGCGAACAGAGGAGCTATAGTATGCCTATAGTATACCGCAATATGCGGGAACATATGGGCAGATTGAATACGCAAAGAGGTCTCGAATAAGAATTGGATAGAGCATAAATTATTGTTAGAATAAATACGGTGCTGTGCGGAATGGCAGAGGGGACTCCGGAGCATCTTCTGCAACGAATGCGGAGTAACGTCCCGATCGAAAAAGAATTATCTTAGAGCACACGCAATCTCGGAGTGAGAGCGACATTCTCTGAATAGACTCCAGAGCCATTAACATGCCGAGGGTGTTGTAGAGTAGTCCAGGACAGAACCCCAGCTGCAGTGCTAAAAATGATGATTATGCTGCTGTAGGGATCCGGTTTACACTATGGCGGGGTCCAGCTGCATCTTACCCTATATATGTGAATGGTGGGGGGCTTTACCGCGGAAAATAAAGGGATTAGAGTATGTTCGGGATGGGCAATGTCTGGGTACTTTAGCGACCGTATCAGAAGGGACTACTAGTACTTAGAGAATCTTTTTTTGGTCTCCTCGTATTTAGTGGCTCAGTCTAACACCTACATATATGACCGTCATGTTTGCTTAGGATATATTCTATTCTAGGAGGCCTAGAACTGCTTGGTGGTGCTTGCTAAAAAGTCCTATTGGTATATGATTTAGTTCAAGGTTCCGGACGAATTGGCTTTGCAACCGCCAATGGTCTCTTCGTATTTAGTGGCTCAGTCTAACACCTACATATATGACCGTCATGTTTGCTTAGGATATATTCTATTCTAGGAGGCCTAGAACTGCTTGGTGGTGCTTGCTAAAAAGTCCTATTGGTATATGATTTAGTTCAAGGTTCCGGACGAATTGGCTTTGCAACCGCCAATGGTCTCTTCGTATTTAGTGGCTCAGTCTAACACCTACATATATGACCGTCATGTTTGCTTAGGATATATTCTATTCTAGGAGGCCTAGAACTGCTTGGTGGTGCTTGCTTAAAAGTCCTATTGGTATATGATTTAGTTTAAGGTTCCGAACGAATTGGCTTTGCAACCGCCCAGGCACTCATCTCTGAACGAGCTGAGATCATTGATACTAGATCTTACCAAGATCGCCTTGGTACTACGGCAGTTGTCTTTGCCCAGATAATGTTGGCCTTCGGGAAACCCGAGTCTGAGAGACTATGTGGACTTTTTCGGAGGACTAAGACTTACTCTCACAAGAGGGAAACGCCTGATAGGAATATAGTTATGAGCATGGTTAATGGCGAAAGCTAGGCAAGCGCGGGTTCTTCCCACTCAACCAACTACTACTACCCCTAAGGTACAAGTTGAGGAAAGTGCAATAGATCCATATGGATAGCAGTGCTATAGCATCCCTCTTCTCCCAATAAATCAATCAATGCCTGAAGCAAATAACTATAAGGCCGAATTCTTTATATTTTCCAATATTTTTTTAAATTAAGTTTTGCATCTAAATTCAAACTATCAGCAGATGATCCCTTGAATTTGCATTATTTTTTTCTCATTGTTAACTTCGTTAAACCTTAAAGGTTGACAGATGTTATTGCAAAACAAAGTAAGGTAATAACGTATCCTCCCTGTAGGCGGACTTAAAAAGAAACCAAATTGATTCCATTCCGTATTCGAATATTTGTCTGACATCCAGTCTAGGGAGATTTTTATGATTCCACAGGAGTAATCGATAAAATGAAAAACCGAAAATTACAGAATTCTACCAAAGAATCAAAATCAAAAGGAAATCAATGCTTGAACAATAAATCCAATCAAACAGAAATGGAGAAAAAAGTAATAATAATAGCAATTTAATAAATATGATAATAAAAGTAATAATCATCAGAATGAATATCTCATATGGTACCCGACTACCCGGGCAACCCGACTTAACCGCCTGCTGGGTATAAATCTCACAAAGGACGTTTAACGTCGCGTCACGTTGCCGACAAAATGAAATTCGTTTTAAAAACTCGCCTGGAGCATCACTGTACTCGTATCAGTGACAAGCAGAGACGATGGGATTTGGGTGGATGTGTATGAGTAATCCGATGCGGCTGGTCTTTCGTGCGTAGATTTTCGCCAGTGGGGAAACAGCGGCAGCGATGCAGCAGCACTGTAGATGCACAGATTGTTGCTGATTGTCCTGATATAGTTTGCTTCGAGCATCGTCAAAACGGAAAGTAATCGAGGATTTTTGTATTTCTCCTTCGAAATGGCACAACCCGGGTACAAGTGGTGGAAATTGAAGGCAAAATCTGTAAACAGAACAGAACACAATTACACTTCGGACTCTGCTGCATTGTTGGCGTTTAGAAGAAGGCTCATCATCATCTTATAAAAGTGTCTTTAGTATACTTATTAGCAATTTAACGCCCACGGTGCACGCGCTGCTGTATTCTAGACAGGCCGATGATCGCAGACAATTTGCCAAAAACGACAAACACACACAGACGACTAGCAACAAAAAAAAAACCCTTAAAGGATATTTAATAACACTGAAAATTTTTCATTTCGTATCCTTGTTGCTAGGGCTATTACTAGCGCTGAGTTGGAGTGTGCCATCGTATACCACGACGCTCTTCAAAAGGAACAACAAACAAACAAAAAAAGTTAAAAAAGTCTATTTAGTCTACGAGACGAGTACTGTGAGCGCTATTATCCTTCTGTTGTTGTTGTTATTATTGTATATCGCCATATCATTTGGATTTTTATCGGCTGCTTGTCGTAGTCATGGTGTAAGGGCGTTACTTTATCCATTTGATGGAGTCGAACCGGAAAAGACAAGACACACAAGCGGCCGACCGTTGTGGGATAAACAACGCCATCCGTGCAGCATAATGTGATTATTCTTTTGTCGATGAAAAAAAAACACAAAAAAATAAAGAAAAAGACGAAGGAGAAAAAAGCTTTTGAATTTGAATTTGTGCGAATTTATGGCCGTCAATGTCCTGTCGTCGTCTTTTCACTTTCTTCCAGCGAAAGGACTCAACGCGAAGTTTCGCTTGTTTGCTTCCTTGATTCGGTTTGTAATGTTGCTGTCATTTGTTTGTGGTTTTTGGTCGTTCAGCGCTTGCACACAATGGACGATTTCATATAAAATTCAAAATTGAAACAAATTCCGTCACAAAAGAAAGAGAAAACAAAAAGACGTAATGAATATTTTATAGTTTTTCGTCTGTCTGCTTTACGATGGGCTTTGTGACTTTTGTCTCTTTGTATCTATCACTAATATAATGACCGGTTTATCGCTTATCTTTTCCTTTTTTTATCGAGATTATATGTAAGCGCAATTTCCAATTGATAGGAAATAATCTCTAAATGCCGAAAAATCCTATACAACAACCTTGTTCGTGGTAAGGAAGTGAACGACTTCTAAGCTAAACTAAAATTGCTGCCTCCTGCACCTCAGAGTATTGAACACTCTATGGTACAGATATTCATTCGTACTCGTGCAGTTGCTAGAGTTTTAAATGATCTCAACACTCACAAATCCGCTGGGCTAGAGGGTATTTCCCCATTGGTTCTGAAGAGATGTTCTTCTTAACATTGCGTAAGCTTTTCCATCTATCCTATTCTTCTGGACTTTTCCTGAGAAGTTGGAAAACAGCCTTTGTCCAGCCCATACCCAAAAAAGGTGAGCCGTCGTCTCCTTCTTCGTACCGACCCATAGCACAACCATTCTTTCTAAGCTCATGGAAACGCTGATCAATTTTCAGCTCATGAAATATCTTGAAACCAATCAAATTCTTAGTAATCGGCAGTACAGATTTCGTGGGCAACGTTCTACTGGTGATTTGATGGTATATCTCACCGAACAGTGGAACCGGTCTTTGCATCAATTTGGCGAAAGCAAAGCGCTCCTGCACTCGATATTACTAAGGCATTTGAACAGAGTTTGGCATCAAGCTCTTTTGTCCAAAATGCGTGCTTATGGAGTCGATGATAAGCTGCTTCACTGGATTAGAAGCTATCTTCAATTCAAGTTGTATTGGATGGTTTCAAGTCTATGTAAAGTTTATTACTTAAATGCTGGCGTTCACCCAGGGCTCTGTTTTGTCTCCGACACTCTTCCTCATTTCTATTAATGATCTCTTATCGGTGACTTCTGATCCAATTCACTCTTTCGCTGACGACAGCACTCTCAGCTTCTCATATAAGTTTGAGGAACGTCGCTCCACTTCTCATGGGGAACTCAAACAACTTCATATGCTAAGCACGGTAAATTCTGACCTAGACAACATAATACAATGGGGAGAAAGCAATCGAGTATAATATAACGCTTCCAAAACCCAATGCTATCTCCTTTCGTCTAAGCGAATCCTTAATCCCATGCCATTATCCATGAATGGCACTTGCAGCGAGGAAACTGAAAATCTCGCAATTTTCGGTATGTGCGTTAACGACAGGCTTCGTTGGAATGACCACATATTTACCGTCGCCAAAAATGCTGCGAAATGTTTAGGTCTTCTAGCCCGGTGCAAGAAATATTTCACTTCCTCTGATCTGGCTACTATATACAAGGCTTTTATTCGCTCTAACCGCAATACTCGTGGCGCTCATCAGTTTACTCTCAAACATATCTTCGGACGTACAGTTAAATTCAGGGATTGGTTCTTCAGCCGTACAACACGTATGTGGAATACTCTGCCAAGCTCTGTCTTCCCCCATCACTATGATCCACAGGCATTCAAAACATAAGCTCATAGACATCTCCTCATAGACAAGATATAAGAAAAGAGGAGATCTTTTTAAACCGCAATCATAGCAAAGAAGGGGGCGTAATGGTCTGAGCTTTACTATATTGTTATAGCACCATCGACTTAGTGGTACAAATCTCAAAAATAACAGGGAATACCTAAAAAGCGGTGTTTGAGTTAGCTTTTTCGAAAATCCACGATCTCTTTGGACCACTTTCATGGATATTTCAATACGACAACGGTCCTATACACACCGCTTGCACTGTTAAATCATTTGTTGCCAGTTAAAATGTTGAACTTTTACCATAGCCATCATGTTCGCCAGACCATTACATTATAGAAAATGTCTGCAACTGGCTCATACGAAAAGTGTACGAATGAGAAAAACAATACGATGACAAGGAAGCGCTTATCTTGCCTGGAATGGAATTCTTTCCTAACAAATAACTGGGGAAATATCAATTTTATCTTCTAAATTGAACTGCTTCTAATCTGTAGGTTTGAGGTCGGGCTTATTTCAAATAATTTTTTTTTTTCCACGCATCACACGCCCAACACGCGACTCGTGACAAGCGCCAAAATTTAACCAAAATAAGCCAAAAATTACCAACATTGGCCCTTCACATTAAGCGGCTCACAAAATTTCAGCCTTATTGGTCGTGCGAAAGGGGCTTAACAAAGACCTCAAAAAATGAGAAAATGGCCCGATTTCAACCTATCATACGCACCACACGCGAAACTCGACACGCGTCATAATAATATTCGGCGCGACAGACCATTGCGGTCCAAGGTCTGGCTTCTCGCGAACATTTGTGTTGCGCATGTATATTTTTTGGACACAAATGGAAGGGACCTACAATTAAAGACCGGATCCGAACTTATTATTACTCTCGGAACGTTTGTCACCCATGCGCGAGAGGTGAGACACCATGAAAAATACTTTTGGTGTTACTGGTCTTCGAACCACGAACCTCCAGCTCAGTAGTCACGCGCATTTCCATTGAGCCACGGCGCCCACAGGCGTCGTAGGCGTAAAAATAATAAATAGGTCTAGGAAAGGTGGTTAAAAAGGACCTCAAAGAAGTCGAAAAAACTTTCAACCCATCACACGCGACACACGTTATACGCGGAATATTAAAAATTTATTTATTTTGTAATCACTGACAAAAATTCAGCTCTCTAGGTCGTGTGGAAGGTGTTTTAAAAAGACCTCAAAGTAGTCAAAAATACAGACAAAAGGGTCAGCTTGAAAAAAGTTATCTGCCATCCACACTCTGGTAAGCCGACAGTTTACTTTACGACAGCGTTTACTTTTTGAGATGAGAGAAAGCTGAAAAACCAATCCCGGGATTGAAATGACTTAAGTCCGGGATTTCGGGACTCTATGTCTGTCTTGACGAGACAGGCGTTGACTTATACTCTTTGGACTCTGAAAGTCAAATAGGAAAAAATGTTTGTAACGGTATAGAGATCTATTTTTTTTAATCCGGTTCGGTTCGGATTCAGTTGTTTAAAAATTTCGAAAAAAAATATATTCCAGTTTCAATTTGTATTTACATATTGATGTAATTTCATACGGTTTTGTTATTTAAAAAGGAAAGGAGAAAATATGGCCGATTACTAGTGCAGTTACCTTACGCATTGAACAAAATTTCCCAATACATTTTTTCCCTCTATTCTTAAATATTCTGTATAAAGTTTTGAAATTGTTGCGAAGTGGGTAAAATAAAGTATAGTTAGCTTTTTTATGATTTTAATATTTTAAATTGCTTAATAGCATACATAATACCCATTGATTTATTTTATTTTGTTTCTCATAAGAAATCCAAAGAAAATATGTTGGTGTTCTAAAACAGTTGTTCAATGGAAAACGCAGCCATTATTCGCTATCGGAAGGGTAGATGCACTCACGTAATGCTAAAGTGAAATAAAGTTTTTCCCTTCTCTAATTACTGCGGTCTACTTTCGTGCCACAGGACACCGAAAGAGTGAGTCCAATAGTTTATTGGCGTTTGTAGGTGCGGCAAGTTTTTCCGGTCTTCACCAAGTGATGGCTCAATTTAAATGCCACCAAAAGCCCACACCTCAAAGCTCTGCCTAACACTCACTAAGCACGGTATTATTAACCACGGCCAAAAACAAGCTAAATCCAAGCCTAAATCGATGTGAGTTTAAATTCCACATTTTGGACCGCCGGATACATTGTATGCTGTATGCTGCACACTCGCAGCCAATCAATCAATATGCCCGCCTCTTGCTTTTATGTAAAATGAATGGTTCCTGTGATTGGAATGGCGGGGCGGTTAGTTGCGACATAGTTTGCCCTAAGCCCTAAAGCGACATTTATGCGAGTTACACACGAATGAGTATATGTGTGTGTGTTAGTGGGAAAAATGCCAATTAATTATTCAGCAATGACGTCGGCGCTGAAGGAAGCAGCAGCATTAGCAGTTTGGTGCTGTGCATCATGAGCTGTAAAAGCTATAATTTGAAAATTGACATCCAAATTGAGTTGTGGTTATGTGGCGACATCGACGGCAACAATGACAACAACAACAACGACAACAAAAGAAGCGAACCAGTTGTGTGAGAAGGTAACGGTAACCTGGCAGTTGGCGGTAAAATGGAAATTTCTGCACACAAACAACCGTCAGTCTAGACACCAGCCGGACACGACCCCATGTTCAATGCTAACTGCCATCTGACCACCACCACCATCAAGGACGACATTTATTCAAATGTGTCAGATGCTCCTGTGCAACTTGTGCTGCACTTGCGATTTGGTTAAATGGACGGAAGCAGTTTTTTTAACCGAGAGGAAATGGCAAATTTTCGGCTGCGGAAAGAAGGGGTTTTTGCGTCTATGTAGAACAAGTAAAAGTGTGAGGAACATATGCGCTAGTTACTGTGAATTCTATTTCAAATTAACCCCTTAACTGCATAAATTCTCGATAAGAAAATGAGCACTTTGTTTAATGAAAATGTAAGGATATTTCATTGTAAATTAAACAAATCCGCTGTTGTCAATGAATTCCATACACATTCTATGGTCCAAAAATGAGACTGTCATTTAAATATCCCAATTAGCCATAATTGGAACAGTGAGAGATATTGGTCCAAACTTATTCGGGCAATTCATTCCACATAAATATTTTGTGGCTAAGGATGGAATGGTTAGTACGTCCGAAGATAGGCCTATTGGGAGACCCTTGGGTTCGAGTTGAGGCACGGGTATTACGGATGGGTTCGAGAATCGGCTGGATGTATCTAGATACTTCGTTTGAACACTGCTTGTGGAAAAAGCGAAAAAACATTGACAGGAAACATTCCCACGATGTTCAAGCGATTAATTAAAATGAGAAAGAGTGTCGGAGACAAAACAGAGCCTTGGCGAACACCGGCGTTTATGCGGAGAACATTGGATTTGAAACCGTCCAATACGACCTAGATTGAACGATTAGAAAGGTCCAATCGAGCAGGGCCTTATCAAATTCATAAGCATTCATAAGCATTCATTTTCGACAAAAGAGCTTGATGCCAGACTCTGTCAAATGCCTTGGAAATATCGAGTGCAACAAATTTGCTTTCACCAAATTTGTGAATAGACTGGTTCCCCTTTTCAGTGAGATAAGCCATCAGGTCACCTGTAGAACGTTGGCAATGATTGTTGGAACAGTGAAATTTATTTGAAGGACCGCAGTTTTGGTCAAAAATATTAATTTGTTGGAGGCATTTCTGGACGTAAGTTTTTATGGTGGAAATCTGTATTTTTTACCACACCTCTGGTGCTTTTCTGTTTGGACTGCCTAAACTTAGTAGTTTCGTCAGTTTCAGAAATCAGGAAGAAAATAGGATACCCAAGAGTTACAATTGTAAAAACTGGAGAAAACTACAATTATACATAAAAGTTTTAGAACATAGACTCAGAGATCGATGGATGAGGACTTTGGATAGCATCAGGCAGCGTATCAGGTCAGGACACTAAAATACACGATGGAACACTAAGGTACCGTACGTTAGTCACAAAGTGTTTTAAGACTACACGTTTGGGAAGCCCTTAATACTAAGAAGATTCCTGGGGTATTGCCAAATACTACTTAAAGTGTATATAATAGCCCTGTGTACATTGGAGAGGAAGAGGAATTGGAAAACAATTTAAACAAGTAAGTGGACTTCTTAACCTCTCTGTTGTGCAACGTATTTCTGGAAGAAATAACAAAGGCATGTAAAGGACAAACCAGAAGGACTACGCACAATTCCTACTATACACAGACGACATTATTATCGTGATGGTCAAGTTGCACCAAGCAATGAATGACCGCAAATGAAAACAATAGTAAAGTGATGCTGGCTTGTACAGATAGAAGGTCAGCAAGGAGCCTTAGTATAACATCCAACGTGAAAAAACCTGGGATATAGTCGAAACGTATGAATACTTATTATATGGTTAACTGTTGGAATATCCATCAAGAAGTTAAAAGCCAGATGAATAAAACAGTCTCGGTCAGATTACCAGATAACTAAAACAGTAAGCAGGACAACGAAATTTAAGTTTTAGTTATAACATCATCATATTTGGCTCCGGTCCTCTCCACCGGTCCCGATTTCGAGCCGATGTCATCCAGTTTGGCATCCCTAAGTTCTGGGCGTCCTGGTCTAGGCCATCCTTTCAGCGTAGGCATGGCCGGTCTCGCTGTCGTGTTCCATAAATCCATCCTACCGCAAAGGACTTTCCGAGCAGGATTATCTTCGCACATGCGAGCTAGGAGTCCTGCCTACCGGAGCCTACGCTCGTAGATCTCATCATTATAGAGCCTCCGGAATCGTCCTTCCTCACATACGGGGCCAACAATTCTCCGTACGACTTTTCTTTCGAACGCGGCTAAGAGGACTGCTTTTTGTTAATCACCCAAGTATCGGATCGATATGTAAGTACTGGTATGACCATTGTCTTATATGCCAGCAGCTTGGATATTATGGTTAAGTTCCTGGATTTGAAGAGTCTTGACAGACTATAGTAGACTTTGGAGCATTTGGGAAACAAAGATGAAAAAGGCGAATTTTGTTTTACTAAACTTTGGAAGAGATGCAAGAAAGGTAGTTAAACTAATATGTAGACCATACTTATTTTAGCATAATTTGCCCTCTTGGGGAGTTTCGATACACCCATCCATTTATCGTATATCGTCTGGATTGCTTGACATGATATTACCTTAAATGGTATAATAATTCATATTACGTTTGTCAGTTCATTTGTTCGATGCTTATTAATAAAAATTATAAAGAAATTACATAAAATTTTACATTCCGCTGACCCAGCTTATCACAGCATAAGGAAACATAGATTTTTAGACTTGATGCCGCAAAATGTGAAAGTGATACCTCGGCTACGCTATGCTGTTCTGTGCTGCGCTCAATATGCGGCTATCTTTCGGCATTCACGATGCATAAGGGTTAAATTGTGCCACTAAAAAAAGTCTCTAAAGCTTGTATGCTTCTAATCAATGAGTAGGATTATGCACTGCGACAACAATGAAAATGTCGCACATTGGGAACACATTGTTTGGACAGAACTTTGACGCTTGGACTTGACTTTGAAACAAAATGAAATTCTATTGTAAAGCAGTCCGGTTAACATGGTTACAAAATGTAGTCATTCCTTTTTTTTTTTTTGTGTTTTGGGGTTTCTGTAATTTGTCTGACAATATGTCGTCGGTGTTGGTTGGTTTCCTTTCTGACGGTATTTGGTGATTGCTTTCGTTTTTTTTATCATCTAAATCCATGTTAGGTTTTCATTTACATCTGCCGTAGCTAAGGTGTAATCTACAACACACACACACACTGAGTTGGTTTTGAGTTGTCAGACAATCTTTCAGCATAAAATGATAAAAATCGCTCAAAATGCAAATTGCATGTAATTTTCCATGCGAGTCTCCCCGTTTGCGAGCAAATCGCCTCAAAGAGTTCATCCCATTGAGGCAATAAATCGCTGAATGTCACTTGATCAGAGGGGGATTGGCACATGAATTGCGTGGTGTTAACTTATTAATATCCTGTTCCTTGCAGTAGATTGTCATCGCAAATTGCCAACCACAAATCGCAAAAAATATTCTCATTCACCAAAAGAAAGAGGGTTGTTAATAATTTTGGACTGGCTCGCTAAAATTGAGTGTGCAAATGAAAATCTTCACAGCATATGGCTTTATGGTGGGGATTAGCCCAATGAAGTCCTTCATTTGATATTCATAACTTTAACAGTGTATATGTAAGGAGTTTAGTGTCTGTTTTGTTAGGTTGTCTTTGACGGGTAAAGGGTAAACTTCAATCATTGATGGGGAATTCGATGAATAAATTACATTGCTTTTGATGAATTTTAAAGTTCAAAAGTACATAAACTGAAGCGATCATGAAGGTTTCCAAAGTGGACTGTAACTTGGTCATGATTGTCAAATTGATTTCTATAAAAACTTAAATGCAAATCTTATTTTTTTTACTAAAGTAAGTCGTTATATGTCTTCTCAACTCAATGCAAAGGAAAACATAAAGGTTCACAACGTAGACCGGAACTTTTTCATGAATATCAAATAACTTACTACAACTTCATACAAATCTTATTTTATACCAAAGTAAGTCGTTATTTGTCTTCTCAACTCAAAGGCAAAAAAACAACCAATAATAGTTCTATATTCTATATTCTCTAATCGGAGATACATTTATATGTGAGACTCTTGGTCCTGGGGTCCGATCACTTGAAAATTTTTACAAAAAGTATTGTCATGTGTACTAAATTTTAATAAAATTGGGTAAAATTTTTAAAACTTTTATATAGGAGCTCCTCGATCCTGGGACTCGAACATTTCAAAATTTAAATTGAACGTGTTGTCATCGGAGATACACGTGTGTGGACACGAAATGTCTTGGATTAATGTGAACGCCGCCAACTAAGGGCATAATCCACGGTCCTCTTCGGACGCTTATTTGTTACGACAATCAACGTCCATCATGAATTAACTCAATAGTTAGAGCAGGACCTACCAATATCCTTGCCGATCTTTGGTTTTCGATAACCGGTTGAGATATGCAACTCCACATCGCACCGGTAAAATCAGTCGGTAAAATCAGTTAGGGGCGGCTCTGATGTACCAAAGATTTTGGTAACGCCAATCATTCAGCTGATGTTATCATGCTAGCGCTCTACCCGCTCATTTGGATAGTAAACCACCAGCAACTACGTAGGTCAAGCCCAGAACTAAACTGGGTCCTCAACCAAAAGTTGGCCCAGACTCAGCTAACCTCCAAGGAGATCAACATTATCTGTGGGTGTAGCCAACTCCCATAGTACAAACGCGACCTTGGTGAGATCTGACATCAAGGGACTCAGTTCGTTCGGTATGAGTGCCTGGTCGTAGGTACGCTACAGCCTTGGCAGCACATCGTCCGGAACCTCGAACCCAATTAGTTGTCACTAGGATACCGTGGTATCCTAGGCCGTTCAGGATAGAAACTATCGCAGGCACATCACAGTCCTGTGTACGAATAGGCCACTGAATACAAAGACAGTCCCATGCTGGACATTTTAAGTAGCAATAGCCTATTCAGGGTCGCAGAGTACGAGGACATTGCCCATAAAGAGCATACTCTAAGTACCCGCGGCCCTTATTTAATATCCCGTGTTCAAGTCCTGCACCATTCCAGATAAGATTTTATGCTGCAGATGGAACCCACGGGGGTCACATGTGTGGACAATTTGAATAATATCGGGCTTTAAGAAGTGAGTGGAAAATTGATCACAAGCCTCCACTAGCCATCGAGAGACAGAAAACCAGGCACTCGAATTTAATATAGAGAATTTAAAAATGAATCTTCCCAAAGTGGACCGAACATATTTCATATTTGCCAAATGGCTTCCTATAAAAAACGTTCAAATATATTTTTTACCAAACTATGTCATTTATTGTCTTCTCAACTCAATTTGGTGGCATTAATAAAGGTTCCCAAAGTGGACCAGAACTTTTTAATGCTTGCATACATGGACTGGAAGAAAAAAAAGTTCTCTCACAATTTTTACTAAACTAGGACAAGAATAAGTTTTTATTTAAAAATAATTTTTGACAATTAATTATTTTATTTATTGGCTTCTCTTTGTTCAGCTGCTTTTTAGTCAGTTCTATAAAATCCGAATGGACAAAAACCGACACTCTCTTTAATTTACACAAAATATTTACTTTATATCAACTTAGCTCAATAAAATTAAAAAGTAATTTCCTTCAAAACCAAATGAAATCCTGTTGAATGTCAAAACTCTGAAATGTCTTTCTGCCATATGTTCGAAGTTCGTATGTCTCGTCCAATTCTCCAACAAAATAAATTTTGATCCTTGAAACACTTAAATGGAAAAGCAGAAAAGAGGAACAAAAAAAAAAGTCCAACTTTTTTTGTCCCCCAACAGAATTAAAGACTGAAAAAAAAAACGAAGGATCTTCCACTTCCTGCTGATGCTATCAATATGATATTCGCTCTGTCTTTTTGTTGACACACACTAATGCGAGTTTACCCAATTTTTCATGTAATGATGGTAAGTTTATGCAAAAGTTTATCGTATATACGAGTAATTTGGGAAAGTTTTTAGTCAACCTAATTTGTTAGACTTTGCAGTGGAAGGACTGATAATCGTCTTGTCCCCTGTGTCGTCCTCATTGTTGTACTCGTAGGACGCTCTAATCGAACAGTCATAACTTTAACGGAAAAGTTCCCAAATAACGATGTCGATGGCTAGAGAACACTGGTTCCTTGAAACATTATGAGTGGAAAGGACATCTTTGTCTGCATCTGGTGCAGAGGTGACTTTACAATCGAACTCTACAAAGCATCAGGATATGAAGAGAATAACAACAAAAAGGAAAAAACTCTGTTCAATTGTGTTTCCGATTTGGAACGCTCATAGAGGACATTTTTAGTTGTGATTGGATTTGTCTCAAGTACTTTCTCGGGGGAAAAACTATTTTTGTTATTCACATCTGTGTGTGAGTGCGTGAATGTGTGTGTAAATGGGTAATTTGGCGGATTTTCTCAAGATGTTAAGTTGCTAACTGTTATCGCTTGTGTTCGTGTGTTGTATGTCAATTGTCGTTCCTTTGACGCAACGCAAATGAAATGAGGACAAAATCTTGAGGCGTCTCCACATACACATAATTTTTAAAAACATACAACAATGAGTGAATCCATTTAAATGTAGGACACTCCATTTTAAATGGATACTCTCGAGTGCTTCACTCATTAGTTTTGTTGGTTGGCACGTTTAAAAGCAAAGTTGTTGCGATGGAGAATGCATTTTTTAGGTTAATGCTCATGCAATTTTACGAGTAGTGGCGGACTTGTATCACACTGCTTGCTGGTCTGTGCTTAATTGTGGGAGTGCACACAAAAGAAAGTTCGGAAGCCGCGTTGCGCTTGCTTTAGTAAAGGATTGCCTGCTTTCATTTGCATAAGTTGTAATTTCATATGAAATTTTATATCCACTAGCGTCATAACTATTGCGGTTTAAAAAAATGGTAGTTCCTCGTGGAAAATTTCCCATTGAAAGAGAGGAAATTCATGCGTAGAATGAAGTTGCAGCAGGAAGGATTTCCTTAACGACTTTCTACTACCGACAGTAGCGACAGGTCAGAAAAGCAACTATGTGTGGCAAATCCACTCAAGTTTGGGTGGTTTATTGCATTCAACTGAAAATCATTGTAACTCGAGGGGCTAGGTGACACATTTCATGCAGTGATGACGTAATATATCGCTTGATCTGTTGTACATGCAAACGCTTTTTCCGAATGGAATATAGGGAGTCCGAACTACAAAGAAGGCTGCTCATTCCAACAGGATAACAGAAAACCTTGCCATTGCCAGCAACACGTCCGTGGATTTCTATTCAAACGGGACACTCGACGATCAATAACTCGCTTAAGGCAGAACTGGCGAACATACACTACACATTGTGGGTGTTAAGCTTCAAAAAGGGCTTGTGGCGAGCCATCCCTTGCAGTGAAATTCTTCACGGACGGCTCCAAGCTTGGTAAAGTTGGCTGACAACCCTAACGTAAACATTTTCGTTCGACTCCCGGATCTTTGCAGCGTGTATCAGGCTGAGGTGACAGCGATTGAGGAGGCAGTGTGACCTGGCTGAAACTTAATATAATATCGGTAACCGATATTGTAATCTATATAAACAGTCAGGCAACAATCAAATCGCTGGATTAATTCTCGATGACTTCGATGGTAGCGATGGGCTGCCACATATCTCTCAATGAGACTTCAACAACCGCCTAGTCTGGGTCCTCGGTCACTCTGATATAGTTGGGAACTGCAAGGCAGATGAACTGGCTAGAAATGGTACAAAGCTTCAACTGCAAACCGGAAAGGGCAGGCATAAGAGGACTTTTATCAGCGGTTAAGCTTCTCCTTTGGAAAGAGGCAGTAGCATTAACTAACGTTAGGTGGGCGCACACGCACACATGTTCTATAGCAAAATAGGTTTGGCCTAAGCTGAACATGGATCGCTCTAGAGCCTTGCAAAGAAGGGATATGAAAATAACTATAGGTATATTAACAGGGCACTCCTCCTTGGTGTACATGTAAGGAGGATTGCCCTTGAGTTTAATGACTTCTGTAGAAGCTACTATGATGCTGAAAAGGAAGAAACTGTATCCCACTTCCTGTGTTCATGTCCGGCTCTTGCAAGCAGAAGACTGAAACACTTGGGATACCACACAATGAACAGTTTATCGGATGTCGAGGGCTGCAAGGTGGGAGACATCCTGAAATTCATAAAGAGCACCAAATGGTACGACAATGGACCGAAAACGGCCTAAGTGTGCCATAGCAGCCACCTAACCTAACCTAAGAGATGCATATCTCTCACTAGAATTAAACTATCTGAACTGTGAGATCTTTTTTTTAAATATCATATTTTTGTATATATTCTTTTTTTAAGTGCACAATGTTGTTTTTCTCCTTTACGTTATATTTTAATAAAATAAAATTAAATTACATAATATCCAATATTCAATTCAATAAAACAAAAAATGGCTCTTGTCTTATTGTGATAATAGGCATACAGAGGACGATGATAAATTTCTCTCACACAAAAGTGCTCCGCAACCAGAAACGATTTGGAACCACTGTTCCTATACCAACCATTTATGTATTGTTCTTGTTGTGATGTTCTTTTCATCGTAAAACAGAAAATACACCGACTTCTGCTGCTTAATGCAATTTATTCTATAGCAACAAAAAAACTGAAGAAAAAAAAACCATTTGGAAAAATTTGCGTTGCTAATTTTTTCAGGATTTTCTTGTTTTTCTTCTCTCTCCCTCTCGTATTTGTTTTCCCTTCATTGTGCTCATCAATTCGATTATTTTTGGATTTTCATTTTGTATGCAGCCATTAGGGATGCACCCCTTTGCACACTGCACGAACATCCATCCACCCTAAGCAGGCGAACATCCGAACCTTTACAACATTTAACCTTCTTTAGTGTAGTTTGGTGCGCAAAATGGACCAAAGCGCAAACAATTTTCCGAAACATATGCGTGGCGCGTTGAATTGGCCTTCTATAGACGTTGGAAATGGCGATTTTTCGCTGGTGGATTAGTGCCGGGATATCCCCTCCTCCTCTTTAAAAAAAAGTATTCATATTCCACTGCCATAAAAATAAAGTATTAACTCAGTAAATTGAAAAATATGAAAAATCAAATATGCATGGGGAAAGCGGAGAAAAACGAATGCAATTAACGACATCTGTTGTTCAAATTTGGCGTCATCATTTGTCATCAATGCACCCGCGCTATTTACGAGCATATTCAGTGCAGGGCACAAGGGAAATCGCTAAGTGCTGGAGTGGGAAGATTGTTTTTTTTTCGGTTCGTTCAGTTCGTTTTTCCAACAGCAACAATGTTGTGCATTTGTAATTTTTCATTTTGATGACAGTTTATTTTGCATCTGTTATATAAGAATGTATGTATGCGTGTGTGTGTGTGTGTGTGTAATCTATCTAAATAAATGACAAAAACATACTGCCATGCACATGACGGATGTCTTTTACTATGCACTTGTGCAGCAGAGTTTAATTTTATTGCTGATCAACAAAATTGAGGCAAAAAAAAACAATGCAACAAAACACCACTAACAACAACATCAACTTCCATTACTACAACTGAAGTATAAAGCAATTAAGGTGAGCTTTTAGACAAGCTGACATCGTCGCTTTGACAGACTAGAAATAATTATTTTTCGGAACAATACCCAGGAAGAAATTTGAATGTTCATATTTTTGTGTCTCTGTTGTTTGTTCTTCTTAGTGACAGGCGATTGTCAATCTCGACATGACAGTGAAAGATTTATTAATTTTTTATATTTGTTTCTTCACTGTTTTAGTTTTTCATATATGTGTATACATATGTGATCCGAGACTCTGACGTAACCCCGAAAGGAACAATCCTCTATAAAACCATTCAGATACTGGCTTACGCAGACGATATTGACATCGTTGGTAGAAACCGAAAAGCTGTACAGGAAGCTTTCATCCAGATAGAGCAGGCGGCACGAAATCTGGGGCTGCACAAAAATGAGAGCAAAACAAAGTACATGGTGGTCACGTCTGCAAGTAGAAGATCCAACACTGATCCCTCAATTAAAATAGCGGAACGCGAATTTGAAGTAGTGCAATCCTTTAACTATCTTAGGTCAACGGTAGCAGCCGATAACATCATGAAACCAGAAAAACGCGCACGGTTGCTTAGAGCCAACAAAGCCTACTATAGTCTGTCAAGACTCTTCAAATCAAGCAATTTAACCGTAACATACAAGCTGCTGGTATATAAGAACATGGTCATATCAGTACTTACATATCGATCTGCGACTTGGGTGCTTAGAAAAAAGCATTCTGACCTCTTAGCCGCGTTCGATAGAAAAGTCTTACGGAGAATTGTTGACCACTTATATAAGGAAGGACGATTCCGGAGACTCTATAATGATGAGATCTACGAGTGTTACCGCGATGTCGACATCGTAAAGAGCATGAAGCTCGGTAGGCTCCGGTTTGGATTTTTTGTAGAGGTTGTTGAGCCAAATATGATGATGATAAGGTAGAATAAGACACTATTACTTAAGATCACTGTGGGTGCCGTAGCTCAGTGGATAAGTACATGGCTTCTGAGCAGGAGGTTCGTGGTTTGAATCCAAGTAACACCAAAAGTATTTTTCACGTTGTCCCACCTTCCGTGAATGTCTGACAAATATCCGAGAGTAATAACTTGTCACGGAAAGCTTCTCAATTTGCTACGGATACGGCATTAAATTGTGAGGAAAAATATACAATTATAATGTAAGTACAATTTGTTTATGCTGGCTTGCCATAAGGCTCCGTTTTATCTCCGATACTTTTTTTCATCAACGATCAATTATCAATAATTGTATTTAAATCTGTTCTTTCAAATAAATCGTAAAACGTTTAACCACCTGTTGGTCCTTCGATTAGTATATAATAATACACAAAACCAACGAAAGAGACGCTAGTAGCTTCTAGTTGCAAAAAACAAGCGTTTGCCGTTAAAGCGCTGAGTGCTAATGTAGAAGCTCTGGTTTATGTAGAATAGAAATCATGATGGATTTGAATCTGACCAGTTTTTTAATTTTTTTATTATTATTCTCAGCTTTACGTAATTGCATAGGAGCACTGATCCGAATCTTATTGAGCCTTTTTATAAATTTCTCTTAAATTTTCGCCATAGTTATTTCTAAAGGTCTCGGTTTCGTGTAATTGTACAAAAGTCCACTAGTAACACTTGTTGGTTTTGGTAATTAATGAGGCTTGGCGTGCTCAAGTGACTATCCTGGCCTTTGTCCGGCTAAAATCAAGAAGTAATTCACACTTCTTTACATCGTTCCCCATCGAATCTCAGTGGTGCCAACATAATATCGTGTGATCACGACAACGACTACGAGTAGACGTTTAGTTGGGTTTACAAGTCTCAACCTCTAGAGTCTAGACATTAACCTTCAGCCTGACTTGCATATCTAAATTAACTGACTGACTTTCTGCAAGTTCGGACATTTTAATGTTTACGAGTAACAGTCGGAAATCCGGCAGCCTCTGTGGCTTGTAAAATGTTTTACTGGAAATTATGGACAATTTCAACATCATGGATCATGGATCAACATCAATTTTTTACTTTATGACTTTACTTGATAAGGAGTTAACACTCATGTTACAACTTTTGAAGCGTTGACCCTTCAATTTTACTTAATTTCGGCAAATATGTGAAGCAGAAGAAAACTTCGTCAGCTTATTTTATTATCTGAAACGAATCATGAAAATCTTGGACGGTTGGAACTAATAATAATACCATTCGGCGCGACAGGCCATTTGTGTTGAGCATGTATATTTTTTGCACACAAATGCAGGGGACCTACAATTTAATACCGGAGCCCAAAGGCGCATTGAGAAGCTTTCCGTGACAAGTTATTACTCTCGGACGTTCGTCAGACTTTCGTGAGAGGTGGGTGGGACAACGTGAAAAATACTTTTTGGTGTTACTGGGATTCGAACCACGAACCTACTGCTCCGAAGCTATGCTCTTATCCACTGAGTCACAGCAATTACGATTGGAGTTGCGAGTACAAATAACAATCTGTTGGCAAAAGGATCTGCCAATCTCAACTGAATTTCATCCTTGCACAAGAAGTGTGATGAATTTGCGAAGATTGACAAACAGTGTCCGACCACTATTTGGATCCAGCTTCTTGAATGAATTTCATTTTAAAATTCTCCATATTAATTTCGCGTGCGGTAGATTTGTTTGCCTGTCTGTATTTTTATTTTTATCGTGCAGTCTTGTGATCAATTTTCACCTCACTTCCTAAAGCCCGATTTTATTCAAACTTTGCACAAATGTGTATCTTCGGTGACATAACTTTTCATTAAAAAATTTGTCACATATGTATCTCCGATTAGAGAATTTACATGAAAAATTTGAATTGAGATGGATGAGTAAGATTGATCTTGCTATGGGATAATACGTCAGTATCCACCAGTTTCAACAAGTACAAGGAAGATCTGAAACGATCAACAAATGGAAATGATCGCTGATCCTATACGATGTTCAGGAAAGGTCAAAACTGTGCCATATCAAGAGCGATATGCCCTACCTACAATTAAGAGAGAACTACTAGGGTGATCTCAAATCACAAAAGGATATTTTCACACGCCCATAGACGAAAGTGACTGTTTCATACACTATAACCTAGCTTCGAAAGTAGTCTATACACACTCTAGTTATCTTATCATATAAAATACTTTTGTTGTTTACTGCAGGCACAACAGCGAACACACATTCTCAGAGTAATTGTACATTGCGCATAACAGGTTTAGCAGAAAAACCGGTTTGGTCGTGTGAAAAATAGCGTATACATTAGTCTCAGAAAAGTGCTCATAGTGCTCGTTAAATTCAAGCTTCTAACTCGCACGATAAACTCCACTTTCCTCGCTCGTTATGTAATATACTATTTTGCAATAATTACGGACCACTGACAATTGATCAGCCACGCAGCTTAACTGGAGAATGTGCAGAAAATTTAGAGGAAATGCAAGTGGTGAGAAAAAAACCTTTATTCACTATCCTTGCAAGTGTTTAGCTCTATCAGGGCTCAGACTCCCCATACTAAGCAAACTATTCCTTGAAGACTTGAAAGATCGGAGTGAATGATCATCGAACTGGTTAGAGGTTGGTTTTAAAAAGCATTAATAAACCTTTCATATGAGTATTAAGTCTCAAGAGTATAGTGGCAACACTATTCACAATGCACTAGTGCAGCTATCATTATCATCCTCGGTCCAATTGAACCCTCCTTTTTAACTAATTTTAATATCGGAGTCATTCTTACACTGAATGAATTCAGGAAGAAGGATGAATGCAACTGTTTCCACATTTCGGTAGAGGAATTTTGCCGAACGAAATTCCAAAGGACTGTTAAGATTTTTCACGTTAGCAGTGAAAAAAAGAAAATAATCCGCCTTGCTTTCCATTCGTCATAGAGAAAAACATACACATACCCACCCATACCGTCATATTATTTCCAAATTACAATTTAATGAATGTTCTCTTCCGCTTATTAGAAATAAATTTGCAATAAATTTCCGTTGTTCAGAATTCACGATAAATGGGACTACTCGTACTCATAGGTGCGCACAGTAAGCATTGATTATAATTTGTTGTGCACCTTAACGATATGGAAAGACGGTGGCGGCGACAGTTATGACGAAGAAAAAGATTCCTCTCAATCACTGTCTGGATTGGAGCTGACGATGACGGTTGACGACGATGATGTTTTTGCCATTAGTAACATCTGAGTGAGAAAAATGAAGCGAAATGAAATGAAATGAATCTGAATGAGTGGAAGATACTTGTATGTTTGCTGTGAATGCGTTACTAGTATATGTCGGACTGTGCTGCAATTTTACGATAAATCCATTGGATGCTATATCCTGAACTATGATGACGATAGATGGTTGTTGTGTAATTTCCTCAAACAAGTCTCCAGCTGAATCTGCAATTGGATATAAATGCATGCAACATCGAAGATGCCAGAGAGATGTACACAAAAATAAAGATGAGTTTACGGAGCAGATTGATCCCCCCACAACACCCTCATTGCACAGAGCACAAAAACGTTTGTGTCGATTTGATGTGAAATTGATGATGATTGAGTGCACAGAAGATGATGCCAATCGACTCCGATGTCTGACTGTGATGATTCGCTAGAGGATGACTGCCAAACGGAAAGCGTAAGAGCACACTACGCGCGGCATAATATGTTTTCTTGTTGTTGTTGTTGTGAATTACAAATTACTACGCGCCAAACACTTTACGGGTGTCGCCTTGAGCACTTAGATGGGAGTCAACACATGAGCAGCTTGAGGTTGTTCTCGTTGACTCGCACATTGTAATTCACTGGAGCAATAAGGAATCGCACTTTATCGTTCGTTTCTGTATGGAATTGCGGACGCCTGCTGTAAATGATTGTAACGCGCGAAAAAACTATAAATAATGACGGTATGGGGTGGGGTGGTGTATGGTGGTGCGACAGAATGAACATCCACTTATTAAATTATCACCAAAGCGCGTTTTTTTGCTGATCGTGAATTAAAAATTTGATTAAAATTTATCTCATTTGATGTTTCTTGCAATTTGGATCATTACAGTGGCCAAGTGGATTTAATATTTCACATGAAATGTACCTACTTCATATGGGATATTTATTATTTACGAGTACTGAGGGTGGTTGAAAGATAAACAACAATCAAATTGGGAGTACTGATTTACAGAAGCTCCAAGGAGATTGAACAAAATGAGATTTGAATTTAAATTAGTAAAACAACATTTAGTGTCCAGCTTAGGTAACCATTGAATAATGACGAGTAAAGGCATAGTTTATTTACGAGGAATAGACGAGTCAAATTCGACTATGACCAGAAAATGAGGCAAAAACTAGTTCAGTGTCTTTGCCTCGTCGTCAATTCCAGTAGCGCTCGTTCATAATGACCGTCCAACCATCAGCTCTTTAGATAACGCTAGTCTGCTTGCTTTGCATTTCTTGGATAGCAAAACGCTACCAGATTTTGCGTTGATTGTATTTCCGCAATAGTTTTGAAAAAGTATTCTTCAATATCGCTCCTATTCGGAGCATAATACAGAAACAAGCCCTCTTCATTGTCGGCAATCCTGGACAATCCACCATGTTATCCTTGGGCATCCACGTCTTCGAGATCCCTGAATGTCATTTCGGTAACATCATTTGCTGGTTTTCTTAACGTGTGACCAAGAAATTTCCATTTCATTCGCCGTATTTCAATGTTTACCGGAATTTGGGACATCAATGTTAATAGATCAACGTTAGAAATAGGGTTGGTCCAAAAGATTCCACATATTCTTCTTAGACATTTATTGATGAAGACTTGAAATCTTTATGTTGATTCTTGTGTTACGCTCCAAGTTACGAACCCATAGAAAAGTGCGGATTTTATACTCGAGTTGAGGATATTAATTTTAGTGCGCCTTGATATTGCTTGCGATCGCCATGCGTATGATTATTTATGTTTGCTTATTAGAACTGAGATTCGAGTCTTTAGTATGGAAAAAATAAGTACTTTTCATTAAAACGTCAATAACAGGATTTCGAAGTAGCCTACAATGATACCGTAGGTTAGGTTAGGTTAGGTAAGGTTAAGTTAAAATGGCTGTCAGTGCAACCGACACAATTAGACCAACAATAGTCCATTGTGGTACAAGATGGATCAGAAAAATGTTTTCCACCTACTCGTTGAACCAATCAGAGCTTCGTATGAAGCGTTGGAGACTGTCCAAGTCAATGTTGACAAGATCATTAGTGTCGTTGTAGAAGAAAGCTCCCATATGGGGTTTACGTTTTTGGGAGAGGGCTGGACAAGTACAGAGAAGATGGAGAATGGTCTCCTCCTCCTCCTCATCCATGCAACTTCTGCAAAACTCATTCGAAAAGACTCCAAGTCTTGCTGCATGCCTGCCTATGAGATAGTGTGTCCAGTGATGACACCTACAATAGCACCGATGTGCGATCTTTTTTGAGAGATCAAACACTTAGAGCGTTTCGGATCCAGCTTGGACCAGATATGTTTTGTCGCTATGCAAGTTGTACCATTTGACCACCTACGGTTAGATTTTTCATTAGCAACCCGCTTTAACATGAGCTTGCAAGAAGCGATTGGTATACCTAGAGAAGATGGGTAGTATAGTTCCTTGTTTTGCGAGTTAGTCAGCTATACAGTTACCCGGAATTTCTCTGTGCCTCGGCACCATCCACACAGGTGGATATTGAACTGCTCCGCCATCTCCATGAGCTATGATCGGCAGTTAAGGGCTAGAATTGAAATTGTAGAGACTGATTCCAAGGATTTCAGTGCAGCCTATCCAGGATATCCTTAGCAGATATGACGTTTCTCTTCAGCCAAAATAAGGCTTCACTGATCACCATAATTTCAGCCTGGAAAACACTACAGTGATTTGGAAGACGGAAAGATAGGCTAAGATTTAGTTTTTTTGAGAAAAAACCCCTTCGCCGACTCCGTTATCAGTTTTTGAATGAAATGAAATCTTCCAGGTAAGCGTCTTCTTCCCAGAATGATCTGGAGGGGAAGTTGACCTCAAAGTTTTTGTTGAAATGGAGTTGCGGTGGTGGTATAGTCTATGTTGTCTGGGATCCTGACTAAATTTAGGATAGAGAAGTGACCGAAATAATTTGTAGTTCACTGGGAGATAGCATTAAGGCGAATAGCCGAGCTAATTTGAAAACGTCGAGTGGTGTAAGGTCGAACAGAATGTCCAGTGCGGCGGAGGGGGTTGTACGATGTGCCCCGCTCATACATAGACTAGCTGATCTTTGGGCTTTGCTTAATTTGTCAAGGTTTACTTCCTTATTTATGGCAGTCCACCATTCAGTATAGAAGAGTTAGTCATACTATCGCTGTATATTGCCAATGAGTTATATGGGGCTTTTGGTTTTTTTTGCATGAGAAGAGTGCCTCTGTTGCTTTACGAACTCTTTTTTGTATGTTTTGGTTTCACCTTAGGGGGTTGTAGACCGTGCTCCGCTCATACATATACTAGCTGATCTTTGGACTTTATTTGTCTAGATTTACTTTCTTATTTATGGCAATCCACCATTCAGTATAGAAGAGTAGGGGCTACTACCGATGTATATAGCCAATGAGTGACATGAGCTTGATGACCCAATGGCCTTTTTTGCATGAGAAGAGTGCCACTGTTGCTTCTGTCTTCTGTCAAGAATAAGACCCAAATACTTGGCTTCACCAGAGAATGTTAAGCTTTTACCTTTTATAGAAGGAGGGTTTATAAGTGGAACTTTATATTTCCAGGTGAATGGGACAAGCTCAGTTTTGTGAGAATTTACCCCTAAGCCACGGAGATCTGCCCAGCAAGTCATCTTGTTGAGAGTATTTTGCAGGAGTTCCTTTAAGGTATTCAGGTGTTTTCCTGAGACTGAAACATCTCGCTTATGCGGATGACGTTGCTATGTATACTAAGACCATAGAAAAATCAAGAATAAATTGAAAAGAAGAGTAAGCGAATACTGATCCAATTAATTCGAGCATTCGCTCTGTCTCTGGCGTTCCGAGCACAAAACCACTCGCAAAAGTTATCGCTTATCAAGTTACGATAAAATTTCATATCGCAAATTCCCTTTCATCGCATAACAGAACGACGTTAAAATAACATTTACAAACGTTTTTTTAACCCCCCAACTCAGTTATTCCCTTTCATCTAATTTTGCGAGTTGTGGAGTGCCATTTGGAAAAGTTCAAAAATTCATCCATTTAAAGCAGTGGTTGATGCGGATGAAGGGGAATCTCATTTTTCCCGACATTGTGGAAATTCCAGAAACAGAAAAATTCTAATATTACGCGTGCATAGATGAAATTTAATATTAACATTTTCGAAAGGTCACTTCATGGATTTAATAACCGGCACAAAGTACCAAGCTTGGCCATCACACAAACAACAACAACAACAGTAACATGAGGCAATTCAAAGAACTCATCGTTATGCAAAACATTTTCAAAATTTTCCAGGATTGTTTGAGTTGCTATGCTATCTATCTGCTGTGTTGGTGTTGTGTGCGTGGTTATGTGTTTGCGGCCGGCCGTTTACTGCCGGATAAATCCTCCGCAATATAATCACTTGACAGTGAATGATTCCTCTCCCTTTTGTAAAAATCACCAAAAATTGCAAATTGGCTGGATTATGCGAACGCCTTCGACCAAAGTCGAAACAGTTGGCCGGAATTACATGTTGGGCGGCGCGCGGTTGGATGCGTTCGAACGCTGAAGCATTGGCGAAATTTTAGACTCGATATAATTATTGTTTTGGGGATTTAATCCGTTTTGTGTGTGCAACAAAAAGGCTAAATTATTGCTACCGACTACACGTCCGGTGTGAAGAGTTTGATTTTGGCAGTTTGTTGCGCTGTGAACTTCACCGCACCGCCAGATTAATCCTGCCATTATAGCTCAGTTTATGGTTCAAAAATTACGAGGACTTTTATTGCTATTGAAGGGTGTTCCGCGGCCGGCTGTTAAAGCATTAGAGGAGATGGCGGATTTTTGTCAAAAGGAAGCTTTTAAATTAACTTTCCGGGTCAGCGTGAGCCGTGTGTATATCCTCTTCTACAAACTGTGACTATCATATACACTTTCCCACTCTTCACTCTTCCCATTGCTCTGGCAGATAAATCGCTTTTCATTAAACGTATTTCGCGCCAGACTAGTCCAGCTGAGCATCTGAGCGTCCAGTCGCCCGCTTTGATTACCTCATCACTTGCAGCAAAATTCAAAATATCCTGCCGCACTTTTCAGCAAAAGAGTACCTACAATCGACGGTACAGGATCAACCCTTAAATGAGGATATAAATTACGTTATGTCGAGGTACTTCATTGCATGTTATTTTCCTGGTAACACGTGCGAGTCTTCGCTTATGGACTTGGTGCTGAACGCTGGCTGGCTGAAGTAGAATATATTCCTGTAGTTGGTTGGATGAAAATTGCCTTTCATCCTGTGTATTTATTTAGATGAAGCGCAACGGCTTATGGGCTATTCACTCTGATGATGTTGATGGCCGCGTCAGGAGGTTTCGTTTAGATTAATTTTTCGTCGCAATGCCAGCTCAGGTGAGTCTACTGGAAAGTAAGTGCTACCAACACAGAGGGTTCTCCCAGTCCAAGTGCATTACTATTAGTCTACGGAATTATGAACATTCCTGTCTGCCACATCAATTTAGAGGAGAGATGGAAATAAGCAAAAAAATAACTCATGTTATGTAATTTTGCAATCATAGCCGAACTAAGCTGAATACACTAACTGCATACCTGCCAGCAAATGAAAAAAAAAATTCATTTGCAGTATAATAAGAGAGCGTTGGTCTTCTTCTTTTTGTATGCCCCTTATTTCTTAAATCCTTAAATGACTCTAGACTGAGGAAAAGGGTTCGACCAATCCTTATGCTAAGCATTACACTTCACGTAGACACAAATACACATCACGCACACATCTACAAACTGTCTACAAAGCAAAAAGTGATTAAAAATGAAATTTAATTGAAATTTCACTTTTATGCGTTGGGCATTTTGTAATTTTGGACGCCATCAACTACAGTTTTTCCACTTAATCTCACACAGTTACCCATCGCCACATCGACAACGATTGTAGATACATTTTGACAGCAGTGTTGCACGCAATATTCGTGTACAAATACGACCTTTTGTACGACTAGGAACAGACAGGACAATATAGGGATGTATGAGGTTGATTACGTTTAGGAAATTAAGGGTTTTAAATACTGAACCACAGCTTATCGAGTGGACATCACTTTAAATACGCACAAGGACCTCAATATCGGTGCGAGTGGAAGAGTGATTGATGAACACCGAAATTAATTCGCTGGAATCCTTGAGCTTTCCTTTTGCAGTTTCGCATTTCTTATTTATTTTTCAATAATTTTCCCAAATACATTTTTCCATTTTCAAATGCAGGACCTGTATGTATGCGAGCGTGTTGAACGCGTGGTGTTTATTAAAAATGTCTGCTGTTTTGCACGGATAATTGATTGCAGTTGCACGTGTTTTGCGGCTGCAGTGGTGGTGGGTGATAGCTATACGTCCTACGTGCATTCATTCACCGTTCAGGAGGAATAAACTCTAATGATTGTGATGTAATGGGTGCGCAAATGGATGTAATGGATATTACAACTAGTGGTAGCTAGCTGGGTGGTAGACGGCGGAATGTTGTCAAGAAGACGAAACAAACAAAAATGTTAATGTAAATGGACGACGTTACATTTCAGTCGAATGATTTGTAAAACTCGGGCACGTTACAGATTACAATAACGGGCGCGTAAGGCAAGCAACGACCATTAATCACATGCACACACAGTCCGCTTAATATCGCGTGTGCCGTTCCTTGAGCCGTGAAAGAAGAAAAAGTAATACAAAGAAATAAGCCAAGCCAAAATGCAGTGCAGCTAAGTGGCATTTTTATTACTCTGTTCAAAAATTGCTATAAACGAAGTTTAACCCTAACGAGTTCCGCTCCTTTACGGAAACATTACAGCTATAAAAAAAAAGAGAATCAGGGTATTTAAAGCGAAAGAAGCACAGCATATTGTACTACGAGGCAAGAGTAACTACATCAATGCGCTAGCTGAAGACGCAGATGAACCAGCTATAGGGTGCGATAGCAGAAAACTCTACAGAATCATCAACGAGCTGACAGGTGGTCAGGGAAGATCAGCTGAAAAGGTGGAAGGAGCATTTTGCATCAGTTTTAAATCGTAATGGGGTAAGACAAGGCTGCATCCTTTCACCAGTATTGTTCCTGTAGGTAATCAGTGATGTTTTCAATGCAGAATGGTGGCGGAAAGCGGAAGACTAAAACAACTCTACTTTAATAACATGTGCTTACTGTTTCACAAAATAATGGATCTCGATAATAGGACAACAAAATTTGATAGAATTACAGAGTAGAGATACAAACTAGATAGGTCTAACAATCAATGCCGTAAAATTAAAATGATCATCCGGCCAACATCGACTCAAGCTCAAATATGTGTTGCTGGACAATCGAAGGACAAAGTGGAAACATTCCAATCGACCGACAATGGAGATAATTTGCCAACCGGATTGGCGATACGTCTGCAATTTGTCCAAGATATGAAGAAACAACGCTATCAGCTTCGTTAAATTCGTGCTGTTATATGGGTACTTTACCTAGAAAGTCACCTCCACTATCACAAGAATGGTGAAGAGATATCTTATTTTCTGGCCAAGTCGGAACAACATTACTTGAGAACGGACCAGGATCTAATAGGAATAATCAGTGGATTAGTAACAAACTTCGTGAATACGACAGTTCCACATGCGATGCAATGGAATCCGTTAATCTAAGTAAGTAGATGAGCGGGTTTACCGAAAATCAAATATTTTTTTTTTATATAATGTACACACGCTAAAGGGGTTTGCACCCTTATAATGCTTAGCACAGCGTGGGGGCGTTAGGAAATTAGGGAGAGGAAGGGATGAGATGTCTATGCACGCGTGTCTTAAACGACTGCAGATCATAAAAATGCGGAAACTGTGGAGAAGGAATCCAGGAAACTTGGAAAGAGTTGGAAAGTGTTGAAAATCATCTCTAGAAAAGGCACATAGTGTTGGACAAGCGTGTTAGATAGACTCGGACTGAACTTTTCCCATGTCATGGGGCATATACGCGAGCATGCGCAAACTACATCTCCGCCGTAGCCGGTCAGAAAACCGTGTTGAGAAAGGAGGAGTGGTAAACTCGTGGTGGGGTCCAGCTGCATCATAAAATCTTACCTAGATATGGTGCGGGGCTTTACCACGGGAGATTAATAAGGGCTGCGGGTACTAAGAGTATGTTCATTATGGGCAATGTCTTCGTACTTTGCGACCCTGAAAGGGCTGCTAATACTCAGAGGTTATTTATTTGGTGGAGCTCTTCGTATTTAGCAGTCTTGTCGTAACAAAAGTAGTGGACCGGTGTGCCTGGGATAGTTTCTATCCTGGGCGGCCTAGGATAGCATGCTATACAAATGATGGGGTTCGAGGTTCCGAGGTAGAGTACCTACGGCCAGGCACTCATACTGAACGAACCAAGTCCCTTGATGTCAGATCTCAACGAGGTCGCGTTGATACTACGGGGGTTAACTCCACCGCAGATAAGGTTGATCTCCTTGAAGGTGAGCCAGTTTCGTTCTGGTCTTGACCTACGTAGTGGCTAGTGGTTTACTACACAAATGCGGGTAGAGTTTGTATGTATGTATGTATTTCTGTTCGCGATTAACTCGAATACAGCTCAACCGATTTAACTGAAACTTTTGGTTGTGGTGTGGACTATTAGGGTGGATGTTTCGAGAGGTTGGTTGGGTTGGGATTATTGGCTGGCGATGGGATGGAATTTTTTGTTTGAGATTAACTCGAAGACCCTGCATTTGATAGTAGATAGGGTTGATTTTCTGCTGGTGAGTGGTATTAGGGATGTCTTAGGGAGTCTTGATGGTCTTAACGGTCTTGGAGAATCCAATATAGATGAAAATTTAGAGGTGCTGATGATGGAGATAGGATATTTCTGACCAGTGGTTTTAGGATTTAGGGTATTGGGAGGGATCTATTGAGGCTTTGCGTTTTTAAGGTCTAATATTAAGGTCTTCGCTTCACTCTTATAATGCATACACACAGCGTGTGCTTATTTGTATAGCAAAAAGGAAGGAAAGTGTTGTAGCGGGTGGAGTTTAGGTCACACCCGAACACTCACAAGCTAGAATATGATGCTCATTAACCTACATTAATGAATCTTTATCTTGATTACTTCGTACATGTAAATACAGCAGTATACGGCAACTTTATATCACATCTACAGCATCGTATCTTATGTACTTGTAGTCTAGATAATCGGAGCGGTGAAACAAATTCATGCGTTTTTTGAACTCGCCGGATATAGAATCCGGTGGTGTTCTCCAAGTGGGAACCAATGGTTCCAACCACTGCAGTTCTTAAGGGGTCTTTAAAGGGGTTTTAGGTGCATCCGAGGGTTTCTTAAGAAGCGTTCGTAGGTGTCTTGATGGGTGTTTAGATGTGGGTTGTGTGAGTCTCGTAGGGGAGCCTTGACGGGCATTGAAGGGTAATTGAGATGGTTTAGAAGGGTTCTTGCATGGGATCTTAAAGTGGTCGTGTGAATCTTGAATGCACTAGAGGGGGTATCGACTGCGTCTTGAGCGGTGAGGAAGGGAAGAGGTCAGACACTTGAGTAATTAATGGGGCTTCTATACAACAAAAAAATCCAAATCGTATGTCATCCAGAACTTTTAAATTTTGAATACGAAACATGAACCAGTCACATTTTGGGACAGGTTGGACACCTGGGTATTCATGTATGTGGGTAGCGAAGCTCTCTAGAACGGCTGGTATCTAGATAAGCTGACATAAAGAAGTCTGTATTGTTTCACTAAACGAGCTGGATATATGGTTGCTATAAAATTTATAGCAAAAAGAATACTGTAGCACCTCTAGTTTTTAGGAATAAAACAAAAACAAATAATGCAAAAGTTTCTTAGATCTAAAAAGTTTATTAGAAGATTTGGGAAAGTATTAACTAATTGCGTTTATCGAGAATAAAACTAATCGCATACTGAAAGTTTTTCAATAACAGCCAAAAGGACGGACGCACCAAAGAACCAATAATAACACGTTGAGTATTTTCTAATAAAAAAAAGTCACTAAACTAACAAGCAACAGGGAAAACCCGTAATTACCTTAATTAAGAGCAGTTAATGTGACCGTCGCCGCTTGTCGCAAAGTACTTCCATATACACGCCACATGTGTGTTGGTAATTAACACAAAATCCAATAAATTGTGCGCTGAACACGTCTGCGTCCCATAAAACTATGATAGGTTTCCATTTTTCATTGTAGTACTCGTAAGTACAGTACAGAACTTGTTCTACACAACAACAACAACAACAACAACACAACCTGAGCGATTGCTTTTCTTCACTTCTTGTTGGAATCCACCATCGTTTTGTTGACAATCAGCGCCATCGCCATCGATCTAACAACTGCTCAAGTTTCTATTCTGTTCTATGTTGTTGTTCCTTTGGAGAAGTGACGTGGTGGGATTCTTAGATTCCTCCTTGTCTTCCAGTATTTTGTTCCTTAGACACAATTGTACTCTCGTTCTGTACAGAATGCTGTGTACCTTAGATTGCAATCTATTCGTGGATTAATTCTTCTCACAACTCCACAACTAATTGGATTGGCAATTACCCAGACATGGTGACATGCGTTTTGTGTTCTGTTTTTGTTTTTGCTCCTTCTGTTGTTGTCGCAGAAGTTTATCATAGTGATGCAGACACAGGGAATTATATCCAAACAGAATTCGAGGAATAGTATACTGATTAAATGAAAATTGTTTGTTTTGTTTTAGAAAACAATACGATATCACCGGTAATTCCTCTTCAAAACATTAACAGATTATTGCCATTTGAAAGTGTGATGTGAAGAGCAGGATTCAAACAACAACAAAAACTAGACATATGGTTCACCTCTCATACAATACAATATGGAGCTCATCTTAAAAATTAAGGGATCTTAAATTCCTGTTGTGGTAACAACATCAAAGCTTCAAGTTTTGGTGAACAAGTGCTTGCTTTGACTTATTTTCGTTTTAAATTTGCCATAAGACATATAAATCATTGGAATTCTTTCGATTTCTTTATTAAAAGTTATAGCATTTTTTAAAAATTAAAGGTTTTACACTCTTATTATGGGGCTTGCACTTTGAATACTCATGGTGGAACACATAGCTTGGTAACACATTAAACATACGTGTTGTACGGCTAAAGAAAGGTAGTCTAAGGTTAACATCCGAAGATTGGATTTAGGGTACCACGTGGAGCAGCGAGTAATGCGGATGAATTTATCGAGAGGATTAACACTATCGTCTTTTTATCACCGCTCGTGATAGAGTAGCAACTAAACAGTGACAAGCAGGAAACATTCATGCGATATTCGAGGGAAACTATAGACTTTGCAATGGTTTCCTCATTCGCAAGTTTTAACGCTTCATTCTGTATTCTTAATTTGAATAATGCTAAAAATATAGCACATAAACGGTATTAACGTCGGCCTTAAGATTGTGCTTTGTCTTCTCGTCTAGAGATGTCTAGATTTCTCTACTGCAGCTATGTTAATAAAATAAATAAATAAATAATTAAGTAATCAGAGATACTAAAATACTTTTTGGACAGTGTTAGTGCTAGACAGCATGGGAAGTCATACCCAACAAAACCGGTAGGTTTTTAGTGAGTTGGAAAAAAAATACGATATCACCGGAAAAAGGTTTATTGGACCGAAAAGCATGAATGTTTTATAAGGCAAAGCAAAGCACACAGAACAAATTGTTCTTTTTTTGTAGCCACTTCATTCACTGGCATGACTTTCACTACCATGCTTGTGTGACCACGCACTTAGGAAGCTTTTTCCAATATTTTTTGTGACGACGAATATGTGGTCATCCCAACAAAGCTTGTTGTTAACGCTTATACTGGGAATTGCGAGCTTTTCGGTTTCTTCTAAGCAAGTGTCATCACGGGTAATGAATGGATGGATACGTTTCTCTTTGACGACCAAAGACAGCATTTTGGAAACAGGATCCTCTACAGCATTGTGTTCTCCACATTTTGTTATGTTGTTTATGCCAGAATTAAACGTGCTTACGCATACGTTGTTGTTTGAGTTACACTTGCGCAGGGGAGGTACGCACCACCAACTTATATGAGAATCAATAATCAGCGAAAGAATGGGTTCGATTAGAAGTAGCAGACAAAGGATCATAAATGACTATAAAAAAAGTGTGGGAGACAACACAGGACCTTGGGAAACGTCAGGATTTCGTGAGATATTCCATCAAATCACCAGTTGAACAAAACTCGTACTGCCGTGTTCATGTGTTTTAAGATATTTCATAAACTGACGATTGATCAAAATTTCCATGATCTTGGAAAGAATTGAGGTGGGTGCAACGGGTCTGTATAAAGAAGAAGAGGAAGGACATGAAAATTTTTCAGCGAACGTGTGTACATTTGTACGTTTGTACGTTTGCACGTTTGTAGGTTTGTACGGTTGTACGTTTGTACGTTTGTTTGTCGTGTCGTATATCTCGGTTTCTACGAGAAGAAGAAGACGTCTCAGCTATTTTGATACAGACTAGGCAAATGTTGTTTTTCAATTTTTCGGAAAGAGTAAAGAAGAATAAGATTGATGGAAAAGCTTCCTCAATGGTAGTGCCAGTCAAGCAGAACATCTCTTGAAAACCAGCGAATATTAAGAATGTTTAAATTCTAGTATGCAAGTGGGTCTCTCCGATAGTTGGAGGCAGTCGCAACGGACAATAGGAAAACGTAAAGATAACTACAAAATGTACAGGTAGATAACTAAAAGATTCAAGCGTGGTATTCAAGAGGCAAACATGGAGCTGATATGAAATTATAAAGTTCATCATTTTCTTCATAGCTTGGACCAATCAACATGGTGATATGAAATGGTAGCGAAAATGAAACACCGGTCAGCGAGTTTCAAAAATTATAAAATATAGTAAAACAGCAGACAGAGATTAAAACCTCTGAATTGAGTAAATTCCTCGGCATTCGCCAACATTTCCGGCGCCTTGCTGTTAGCCTGTTAGCCTTGTCCAACAACTGTAATACATTTTGTAGCCTAAAATACAAAATTTCAAATGATACTAATATATGGTAATTACTATTAACTTTGCTCACACTACTGACCCAAAGACCTCAAAAAATTTATAAAGATATTGGAAAAAAATGGGCTTCAGTTCACGGAATTCCTGTTGCTTATACTGTCCAACAGCTGTAGTACATTTTGTAGCCTTACGGTATAAGTACAAAAAAGGTACCACTGGATATGTGCTGTAATAGATTTTGAATCTGCATTCAAGAAAATTAAACAAACATTGGATTTTTTGATGTTTTTGAACTTTTGTTGAAAATTGATCAATGTGCGAATTTTTCGCACCCAAGTGTAGATGAAAAAAGGTGAAAGCCGAAAATGTTTTGCCTTTCCTTTGACTGTATGTACGTCGCACTAAACATTGAGCATTAATCGAAGTCGTAAACTTTATTATTTTGGTATAAGAAAAGGACTTTATTGGATGTTATACATTGAGAAGTTTCTCACTGTTTTTTTTTTTGCCAAAATGGCTCTCGTTTCAATTTTAATACTCCTTATCATCACTCCGCTGAGCTCTAAAACTTTAAAGAGCTATTCTTAATGAGACTGAAAAAAAATTGAAAATTCAAAATCTATTAAAAAAAATTCAGTAGAGCGAAACAAACGAAATATACTTCTCATCTAAATCAATTTTAAATCTCTTCCTTAGGACTTTGGGTTTTTTCTTGTTTTAGACAGAAAGCTAAGCTGGAAACCTATCATATAAGAAGGAGTTCGTAAAGCCACAGTGGCACACTTCTCATGTAAAAAAGCGATTGGTAGCAGATGGGGTCTTCAACCCCATCTTCCCGGTTCTTATAGTTTTTTTGTTCTTATATTCCCGGCACCTTAAATGGATCTTAAACTTAAATTTTCAATTCCAAAAATTATAATTTTCATACTTTTATTATAATTTTTTTGAAATGCAAAAGTTATGTGTGCTTTCCGCTTTGTGAAATTATCCTTTCTATAGACACTGAATAACTCTTTGAAATATGCTCGCAGCAAATGTCTATAATATTTATACAACAACTCGCTTTAACTTTTAAACTGCATCTGTGAGGAGACAAGGATGATACCGAAAAACACGTTCCAAACTTTGACTTCCAATTTCACTCTTCAACTGACATTAATTTCTTCAAGCAGAGAGCAAATTTAAAAATCCTCGCCAATCCGCATGGCAAACAAACTGCATTGAAATAAAAAATAAAAAAAAATCCATCACGCGTGAAGCATAAAAAATTGTGCAAAAGGACGAAGCTATAAAAACGCCTGACTACGCTAGTGAGTGCAATTCTAAAAATGTTTAGTTGTCGAATGTATTTTTCTTTCCTCATAAATATTTTCGCAACTGCTATATCCTCATTTAATCATAGACAGAGGAGTAAAAACAAAAACTAAGCACCACAGCAGCATCAAAACATCAAAACATCAAAACATCAAAGTCAAAAAGAAAATTTGCCTTTGAAAATATTTTTATATTCAGTTTGGTGCGTTTTTCGCGGAAGGGAAAACAACACCGAAAAACGGATAGCCATATCCTTGCGATGGTTAATTGAGAGAAACCCATAGGAATCCATGAAAGTAAAGAGGAACATTTTTTACTAAAAAACAAAAAATCCATTTTGTTTACCATAAACAAAGGACCGACCGAGTTTCGGGCAAATTTATTTGCATCCATGTTTTGGGAGTTATTACAACAACGTCCTGTCCCGATTTAAGCAACTTTTTGAACCCTTAGCGTGTCAACTCTTCCGACCTTTTGCTTTTCATTTTTCAATGGTAATTGCTTCGTTTAATTTAACGAAAGAAATAAACACAAAATAATTCGCAGGAATTCTTCCCTACTCTCCTGTAAATAGTTATTATTGGTTGTTCGTGTGGATGTTGGTGGTGTGGAAGCACGGTTTTACCACAACAAACGGTTCGGGTATCTATCTGGTAAGTGATTGAGAGCAAAAGCCAAAAGTCGCAGTAAAACTTTTGCAGGAAAATTTAATCTCTGCTCCGTAGTCCTTTGGATGGATATCCTGCGTTGCGATGATAAAAATGTGAAAAAATTCATCGAGCAAAAAGCTTCACCTGCGGTTCACTTAGATGTCTATTTTTGATATGGACTGGACGTGAGTGTGGGCGTGGGTTTGGGTGTGGTGCATATGGATTTCATTGAAAGGAAACAGGAATTTTTTATGGCGTGAAGAGATGATGATGCACGTGATATTTTTTATTACCTGTGAAATTTTAATAGCGACTACGCTCCGTTTAGTGCACTTTGCAAATTCAATCATGGTTAAGGCGAACATCCTTTAATCTCATGGTATTTAATAAAATTTAAAACTTTAATCCCCTTGTTGTCAGTTCTTCATAATGTGTGTTGGCACTCGAGGCGATTATCGGATTAAACTGACATTTCACACATTGAAGTTGAGCACAGAAATGTTTTTCAAATCGTCATTGCGCTACCTTAAAATGGCGATTGTTTATAAACTTAGGTTAGTCAGTTAGTTAGTTAGTCAGTGAAACCGACACACTTAGACTAGAAATTGTCGATTATGATACCATAAGTGTCAGGACAAATTCCCTCTACCTACTCGATGTCCCAACTAGAGCTTCGTATGAAGTGTAGTAGACTACCAATGTCAATGTTGATCAGATTATTAGTGTCGTTGTAGAAGAAAGCTCCCATATGGAGTTTTCTTTTTTGGGAGAGGGCTGATCAAGTACAGAGAAGATGGACGATGGTCTCCTCCTCCTTCTCAGTCATTCGAGATGACCCCAAGTCTTGCTGCATACCTGCCTATGAGACAGTGTCCAGAGGCGACCACGAAGTTTTTGTTGAAATGGAATTGCGGAATGGTGTAATCTATATTGTCTGGGATCCCGACTAAATTCAGGATAGAGGAGTGAACGATTTCATTTCTAGTCCACTTCGAGATAGCATTAAGGCGAATAGCTGAACTAGCAGCTACTTGCCTGCTGTAAATGTCGAGTGGTATAAGGTCGAACAGAATGTCCAATGCGGGGGAGGGGGTTGTGCGAAGTGCTCCCCTCATGCATAGACTAGCTGCTGATCTTTGGACTTTGCTTTATTTGTCAAGGTTTCATTTCATATTTAAGGCAGTCCACCATACAGTCACACCATATAGAAGAGTAGGTCTTACTACCGCTGTATATATATATGGTTATATGGTGTTAAGGACCTACCAATGGCTTTTTTGCATGAGAAGAGTGCCACTGTTTCCACCATTTCCCATTGACCCATTTCTTGTCTTTATCAGAGAATGTTAAGCTTATACATTTTATAGAAGGAGGGTTAATAAGTGGAACTTTATATTTCCTGGTGAACAGGACAATCTAAGTTTTGTGAGGATTTACCCCTAAAACCAAGTAAAAGAGCTTGTTGAGAGCATTTCTCAGGAGTTCCTTTAAGGTATTCGGGTATTTTCCTGAGACGGAAATAGCAACGTCTGCATAAGGGATTACTGTGCAGCCCTCACCTCTTAGGCATACCAGCAGCTCATTCACCGCTAAGTTTCACAGAAGTGGGGATAGGACTCCACCTTGTGGAGTTCCTCTGCAGACAGATCTTATGGCAGACGACACGCCCAGCTTTGCATTAATAATCCGACTTGTGAGCAGAAGATTAATCAATATGCCAAGCGAGTCGTCCACCATCGACAGTGCATCCTTAATCGCAGATGTGTTGACGTTGTTTAAAAGCACCTTCAATGTCTAGGAACACCACCATTGTGTACTCCTTGTGGTGAAGGGAATGTTAAATAAAACGTGCCAGTGTGTGCAGAGCTATTTCTATAGACTTGCCTCCTTTACAATACGCGTGCTGATCTGCAGACAGGTCTTTTGTCAATGCGTGTGTTTTATGTAGATATCGATCAGTCTTTCCAATTTCTTTAACCAGAATGATGAAATACTCAATGGTCTGAGATCTTTTGGACTAAGATGCGTGATTTGCCGGCTTAGGGTATGAAAACCACGTTTACTTCTTTCCATAAAACTGGAGTATGGACCAGATCGAGACTCTTGAGAATTGTTTCTAGCATAGGAAGGATAATATCCGAAGTCCTTTGCAGAGCGGCTGGAATTATGCCGTGTCAGGTCCTGCAGATTTGTTTGGTTTGAAGCTTTGTAGCGCCCAAAGCAGTTTATCCTTATTTATCAGATAATGGGAGATAATTTTACGAGGTAGTCACCGAGCCATCTGGTTTTTTCAGGCAGCTGTTCGGCATTATTAGATTGGTTGCGAGCATTTTTCTAAGTCCCGACGCCTCAGAAGATTCTTCTTTTTTACCACAGAAGAGTTTTCGAGAAGAGCGCTTGGCTGTCATTAATTCTTTTGGTTTGAGGAATGCTTTCTAAGCATTCCAGTCAGTTTCTATTCTAGTAGCCTTGGATACTTGGAATAGCCAGCCTCCGAGGACATCAACTTATAGCGTTAATTTTTGTTTTTTTCACCATTTTGAATAAAAATGGCACTTGTTTTACAAAACTATTTGTTGATTGTTGTTTATTTACGCCATCTTGGAACAAAATGGCGATTGTTTAACAACTTAAGTGTTAATTGTTAATTGGTGAACATCACAAAGCAAAATGGCAATTGTCGTGCTTGGACGAATGAGTCTCCTTTATACGATAGCACTTAAAATTCCTTATTACCAAACTTCTTTCTGGGGGGAAAAATATAATTTGTGGCGCCATCCACATTGAAGAACATTCGTCATAGATGAAGAAACCCACTTCCGCAAACGTGAAACTAAACGCAATTCATACACAACAAAGGAGCCAAAATAGGTCACCATGGGAGAAAAACATTTGTCGCGCCATATAACACAAATGAATATGGAAAGGCAGGTCATATGCAGCAGTAAGACCAGCAGGATACGAGAGAAGTTTAATGAGAAAATCGTTTTCACAACAACAACAACACATCACATGAAGAAAGAAGGAAAAACAACACACAAAAGGGGAGAACTTATAGTAAATTGCAATGTAAATAAGTGTACAAGTACTGTGCCATATTGTAAGTTGCTGTTGTTGTTCCACATTACAGCAATTACAATAAGAGTTTAGATATTTCACCCGTCCAATAAAAATCCATAACGAAACCACGATACACACTTCTGGTGCTTGTGTTTGTGCAAATTTTACCCAATTCAGTACAATACATTAACCACATGTAACAATCTCGTCCCATACGACGTATACGATATTCTTATTGATTTGTTGTTTGACGTTAATATAACAAAAGCAACAACCATTAAGCCGAAAGTGAAGAATTAGCCGTGAGACTGAAATGGCTATGTGTTGAGGAATAATTTCTCTTGGAGGCTATAAAAGAAATTTTATGGAAAGGTAAGTAAGTAAGGAAAAGTGTACGTATAAGAGTGACTTTAGTTTTGTGAAAGAAAGGATCTACTTCAATCACTGAAATTAGGAATTGAAACCTTAAACCTAATAAAACAACCCATAAAAATTAAAATTTTCTTGTAAATTCTTTAATCGGGGATACACACACACACTGCGTGCTCGTTTTGTGGCAAAATCATCCACCAAATGACGCATCACAAAGCACAGAGCTCAGACTTTGTCGTGATCTGATGCGATATAGCGATATTTAAAAATTGTATATTGGGGTCCCCAAGGGGCGGGCCGATCGCTCCAAATTTTTACAAAAAGTGTTTTCCATCAAAGACACACATGTGTTAAAAATTTAAAGAAAATCGGGTAAATTTTGTAAAATATTTGTATGGGAGCCCCCCGAACCCTAGGTCCGAGGGGCCTCAAATTTTAATAGAAAGTATTGTCACCGGAAATATATACATGTGTGCAAAATTTCAATAAAATCGGGCCATGGGAAGTGGGCTAAAAATTGATCAGAAAATCTGACCAGCCAGCCAGCCACGTGCAAGCGAAGTTAATATAGAGAATTTGAAAATGAAAAGAATTCATTTTTCAAGGCAACTTTAAATTTTTCCATGATTCTAACAAAATTTAAAGTAAAACTCCAAATGAACAGAGAGGAATAAGGTCATTGTATACACAATAACATAAAGAAAGTAATTAATATGGCAAAAATAACAGTCAGCAAGACTCGGCATACGTTTAAAGCTTTTTTAATCTCAAAATATACATAACATACATTGCTGGTTGTCTTCCAAAGAAACACAAATACCAATACTTGCTTGGAAACTGTGGAAGTATTGGCCCACATAAAATCTAATCGTAACAGTGGTCGTAAAAAATTCTCATGATGCATACAAGTTTTAACTTTATAACTGACAATGGTCGTAGTTATTGCAATACAAATTGCCATACGAGTTACGTGCTCAAAGACACTACGCATTCGCATTCGAAGATCTTAGGTACTTTTAATACCAAAAAATAAATTTGTGGACATAACAGCATCTTCCCACATGACATCTAAGTATTTATTGTCTATGCTTCCGTCGGATATTTTAAGAAGCAATTAATTGCTACAGCACAATTAGATAGAGGAGAACGAACGACCTAGTAAAGTGTGAAATATTATTTAAAAACAAAATATAATTTCTATTCCAAAATGGATGACTTGTAAGCAAGGATATAATAAGAAACCGCTTATTTTAAGTTGTACCCGTGGCGATATCTAAATGCTCATCAGTTTACCCTTAAGCCCATTTTCGGACGTACAGTTAAGTTTAGGGATTCGTTTTTCAGCCGTACAATACGTATGTGGAATGCTCTGCCAAGCTCTGTCTTTTCACATCACTATGATCCACAGGCATTCAAAACACAATCTCACAGACATCTCCTCTTTTCTTCTCCTTTTCCTTAACGCCCACGTGCGAACCCCTTTTCGCGTGTGCAAATTATAAAAAAAACCTAAGCTGTGACGGCATCCATACCATGGCGATGCCAGCAATTGGCTGATCGAAGCCAATTTTTCTTGCCACAGTTGTACAAGTTTCGAGTTTACGGTGGTCGAATGAATCGCCGTCATGGCACTCTGACACTCAACACATATGCCAACCCTTCAGATTTGTGCGTTACTGAGCCATAGTGCTATGCAGGCCTTCCTAAATGCTAGGATTGCCGCCTGAAAGATACTTCCCCATCCTTCCAGTCACCTCTGATATGAAACTCGACACCGAATGAGGAGTTGAAGCCAAGTTTGGGGATACAGTAGTCATTAGATGATGGTATCATGCCTTCATGATGCTGATCGCTGTAACCTGCTGAGTTTGGTGGCATTGTACTTCTTTTTCGTCGCTGGCCACCAGACTTGCGAATTGCTCGTACAACAGTCGTGTACAGCCAGAGTGCCAGCCTTGGCTGAGACCCTATTTCCTGACGATGGTTTTATTGCTGGCATAGAGAGCCACGCATGCTTTCGTAGCATTGTTCTCTATGTTAGCATTATAGCTATGCTTTGTCCGAGTTCTTTGGCGCTGGGGGTACGACTGAGACTTTGCCCATTGAGTTTTGGAAGGACAAAGGCTACATTTAATTTACTGGTGAACGTACCATTTCAGTCTTTCCTGAGTTAACTACATGGTCACAGCTTGTTGCCCAAGAGCTGACTTTACCCAGGGCCCTTTCCATAACTTCACTGGCCTGATACGAGTATCGCCACGATAACTAACTATCCTCCTTTCCTCCACAAGTTTTAGTAGAATTTTATTAATAACCATTGGCCACAGTAAGGGAGACCCTCCTTGGGGAGTGCCTCTGTCGACTAGTTTGGTAATATTACAGCCTCCAAGATTGGCATATATAGGGTGTTTCAACAGGTGCGCTTCAACTTTTCTCCGATAGGGAGGGCGAACGACGCCATATTTTTTATTGTTCTTTTGTCATTTGGAAACTTCATTAGTATACATTTCATCATGGAACGCTACACATGTGAACAGCGATTGCAAATCGTGCAAATTTTTTATCAAAATAATCGTTCTGTTGCCGCGGCCCGTCCAGTGGCCGCCGCACTCGTGTGATTTGACACTTCTAGATTATTTTCTTTGGGGTTATGTGAAGTCATTAGTCTATGCCAATAAGCCGGCGACGTTGCAAGAGCTCAGAGCCAATATTGAACGTGAAATTGCTGGAATTTCGGCCGATTTATGCGAAAGAGTGGTCGAAAATTGGGTTCAAAGATTGGACTTCGTAAAACGTGCACGCGGTGGTCATGCAAAAGAAATCGAGTTTCATACTTAAATGTATATGTTCAAATTCGTTAATAAAAAAAAAAGTTAGTTCAAAAGTCGAACAGTTTGTGTTTTATTCAAAAAAAAAAAAAAAAGTTGAAGTGCTCTTATTGAAAAACCCTATATAATCCTACTATCGATTGCGTAAAGAAGGGCTCTACTCTTGAGTGGAGCTTAGCTTCCTGAATGGTCACGATGGGAACTTCGTTGAAGGTCCCTTGTACATATAGGAAGGTGGCTATCGTTAACGGCTTGTAATTGATCGTGGGCTCAATCGTTCGCACTACCTCATGAAAGGCCGTTTTCGTGGACCTATCCTTGAGATATAGTTGTTGATATCTCGATGCTTGTGAGACTTCAAATCGGTGCCTGATATGATGATCTAGAATGAGCTTCATAGCCTTTGGCAATAACGATGAGAGAGACTTAAAATCCTTCGCTGAATCGTGGCTTCTTCTGCCTGCTTTAAGTATGAAAACCACCCGAACTATGCTCCAGCTTCGGGATAGATATCTATGTACATGTAACTGGTAGATTATACAAATGCGGAAACACAGAATCGGGCAATTCATTCCACATAATCACTATGCGGGGAAAGAAATTGGAATCTCTGGATTGGTTGGTAGGTCCGAACATAGGTCTAATATTAGACCCGTGAGCTCAAGTTGAGGCACGGGTATTGCGGTTGGGTTGGAGGATGTACGGAATGCTTCTGGATATTTTGAAGTGGATTACAAATTGATCACAAGATTAGCGACACGCCACAAACAAACAAACAACGACGCGAAGAATTTGAAAAATAAGAGGCCACAATGTCTTTTTGGAGAAGTCTCTAACTTCATAAGACAAAATTTGAAAATCATCATCTGGCAACAACGGCTTAACTGTCGTCATTGTCGCCTTCTGCTTTGGTATTTGTTTTGCTTCAAGCGGCAAAGTAAAGTCACATGTTCATTATACCGTTAACCACTTAAAATGTCATACGAGCATTATAATGAATCAGGGAATTGTCTTTGGAGATTGCTTGGTGATGGGTGGCGGTGACGAATGACTGTCAACGTCCTGTAAATAAAGGCAGTTGACAAACAAACAAACAAAAATACTCGTACACTCTTTGCGTCCTGACAGAGTGTACAAGAATGCATATGTTTATGAAAATATAAACACCACCACATACACATACGACTGTATCTATATATGGAAAAGTGCAAACATCGCGTCTATGCCTGTGTGTAAGTATACGTTTGGTTTGTGTTGTTTTTCCAGTTTTACTGAAGGTGTAGAAGAAGCTGGGTGGATGGATAGATGGATAGATGGGTAGATAGATAAAGGCGGCCGAACAACACTTTAGTCAGGGGGTGGCGGGCGGGAGGTCAATGCGATAGTAAACAAATACAACGTCAGATACTTATATAAGAATGAATGTGTTCACTCATAGCCATATATTGCATACATGCGACACGGAACTTGCACGAAAAAATAGCATAAATATTGCCTCCCTCGAAAGAGCCAAGGAGCTTTACGAGACGAGCTTGGGAGATAGTCGAGAAAAATAAAATTCAAGTTAGAGCGAATAACGACGAGCAGTATCCTTGAAAACGACTGTACGACGAGTATGACTTTAAGTAGGCAATTATGTAAGCGTTTATTTTTTTCTCGTGTGTGTGTGTGTGCGTGCGTGGTGTGTGTTAGTTAGTGTATCAGTATGTGCTCCCGCTCATTCACATTTCATTTTATTTCGATTTTTATTTTTCTTTCTTCGTTTCGTGTATTTCACATTCCGAGTATTGTTGCTCGTTGTCGTTTATTACATTGCGTTATCCTTAGAAATTTCATGACGACGGCTATAACAGTGAATATGCGTACATGGGGAGCATTTGCTGCATTAAATTGGGGATGAAAATTTATGCAAAAGGCGATGAGGTTGGAGGGAGAAACGTCTCCTTTCTTGGGGTTGTTTTCTTTAGCTGTACCGTATATATTCTGACTGCAATTTAAAGAGGTCCTTTTGTTTTCGTACTACCTACCGCACAATACACAAACTGTGACTAGGCAAGGAAGGAAGCAAATTACATCAGCATTTACGCCAATTTAGCGATATTGAGCAAATAAAGGAGAGGTAAAGATGCGTAGCATTTACCATACCAGAGTATAAACTCACGTGATTCCGCAACACATGATGGCATGACGTCCAAATTAGAGATGGAAACGAATTTCAAAACTGGTAAGAAATATTTTCAAAAAATTTCCATTTGGAGTGTTATTGTTTTGAAGCGAACTCTAACCGGTTGGTTGCTAACAATCAAATTTCTAGCAATGCAAGGTTAAGTAGATGAGGTGTCGTCTGCACCTACCGAAAATTAAGTTCCTACGATACAAAAAATTAATAATTTTTTAAAAAGGACAGTTCTTGAAACGGAAATATCTTTTTGGTTTGTGGGATTCCTCATATATCCTAGTTATATGGTAAGGCCCAAGCATGGCAGCAAGATCAATGTGGGTTACAAATGTAAAGTGATTTTGTAATAAGGGACCTGTTACCTAGTTTAAGATTTTAATCTAAAAAAGCATTTGAAAATTTATTCAACGAAGAATTCTTGTTTAGAACTCTTACATATAAGTCGAACATCGGTCAGCAGAGGAACAGGAAAAAGATAGGATTCCGAGAATAATATGCAGGAAACGAACTCAGCCTTTATTAATATATACTCATAGCTTTTTAAAGAAAGTTATACCTAAATGACTACCTTGCGGTACACCGAAGTATAATAAGAATATCTCATTATTTCCTAACACCAGCGCTTGGAATAATAACAGAAGGGTGCAAATCAATTGAGCGTATTTTTATTTAAAAAAAATTAAAAAAATTGTGGATATCACGATTTATTTTTCTTATAAGAACTATAAGGAACAACCAATTTTAGTAGCAAGTAACCAGTCTTCTGTGGTCGAATTACGACATCAGTTAACGAGTTAATGAGTATTTATGATTTGGGATGATCACTACTTGTCACTCGTTCACGAAAGCGATCATGCCAAATCAATTTTATTCAGTCACGTATGGGGTAATTCGATCCTTGAATATATTTCCTATTTTTTAATTAAAAAACCTAATAATATGCGTAAGTGGGAGCCGTGGCTCCAGTGGTTAGTGCTATGGACTTCTGAGCAGGAGGTTCCTGGTTCGAATCACAGAAACACCTAAAATCTTTTTCCCGCAAATGTTTGACAAATGTCCAAGAGCAATAATTGTCACGAAAAGCTCCTTAATTCGCCATTCGGATACGGCATTCAATTGTAGGTCCCTTCTATTTATATGCAAAAATAGCACAAGGTATAACACGCACACAACAGGAATGGTCGCGAGAAGCTAGTCCTTGGGCCACATCTGTCTGTTGCCCTATATATTATTACTCTAACATATAACTCGATCATCGGTCTGCATAGGAACGTCTATCTCTTTCATGTTCCTATGCACCGATGAGGATTCCGAGAATAATACGGAGGAAACGAACTGGACTATGGTGTCAAAAGGCACTTACAGATTCATGTGCGTTGATATCGGTCTAAGGGCTTTAAAGAACTCGTATTTAAACAAAAGCTAAGCTCTTTGTCGTGAACAATGACATGTATATTCAAGACTGACTTTCCTGAAACCTAATGGTTTTGGTAAATGCCCCTCGCTTCGATTACAAAGATTTAATGTACTTAATGTAAGACCTTTATATTTTACACATTCACAACCTTTACAGTGAGTCCTATATGATACGGGCTATATCTTCAATGATACTCGATTAAAAATAAGGTTAAACACTTGCGACTTTTTGAAGAACATATCAATTTTTTTATTTAAAAGGTAATGGTTCTAAATGACTACCTTGCAGTACACCATTATAATAAGAATACTTCACTATTTCCTTAGAGGTGCAAATCACTTGAGCGTGTTTTCATTATAAAACAAAAATTAAATAAAAACTATGGATATCACGATTTATTCTTCATATGAGATGCCCCACCCAACTGACCATCCGCTCAATGACCACCCGCCCTCTAACCACCCTCCAACTGAGCACCATCCCTTCGAACCACTAGCAACAATCGAACACCTCAGCCACACAGCAAACTATATAATCGATATTTATATCGGCAAAAATTACCAATTCCAAATTTATATAAAAAGGAAAATATGCTTTGCCAAGCACAGCTAAGTACTTGCGTGTAGATTATAAATGAAACACAATTCTAAAAGGAACAAAGAGCATGTGACCAGTGTTCAGCCTATAAATATCCTAAAAACCCTTTTCTCCTCTTCTTCGTTGGCTCGCTCTGCAAAGGTACCGAATAAATCGCCGAAAATTCCGGTTAATTGTTACGAATTCAAACTAACGCATTATTTAAGTATAGCTCAACCTAGTAGTGTTATACTACTAGCGAAACCTTGATTTGCTATGCTATTTGGCCTCATACACCGCCTACTAAGCTTTACTTTTCGCGGCATTGTAGTTGCTAACGCAGATCTTCTTGGTATTCTCGTAGTTTTCAGGGGTTTTTTCCTTTTATTGCAGATCCGTATGTTAGTACTTGTACGACCATTAAATCAGTTGCTTGGATGTCGCTTGATTTGAAGATCCTTTTCAAAGATATTGGTACACTTCATATCCAAAAATATGTACGGGTACGGGACAGTTTAAGAAAAGATTAAACGAATTTTCGCACTCGAATATTTTATTAAGATAATTACTGCACTAGTTTGCTGGTATTGCTTTTGCTTTACGTCTGTGATCAAGCCAGCTAAAACAGTTGATGATTAATGGTTAGAGTTGCGTCATAAGCGGGATCAATTTATCGTGATGAAGTGTGAAATATTTTATTTATATTTTGATTTACTTATTAAGCCCACATAATAAAGAACCCCACTGAGAGAGGGTTGGTCCTTTTATTGTTTGAAAGGCGTTAATAGATGTGAAGAGGTTTGTAGGATTAACTGGGCAGATGTATTCGTTCTGATGAACGATATGAAATCGTACGTATATGTGGGTAATTATCTGCTGATCTTCACAGCAAAGTAAACATTTATTCTTGAATGACTTTCAAGAACCTTTTAAGTGTACACTTAATATCAGCCCTATAATAAATTAGAAGATGTATCACAGTTCTTTTTATTCTTGTACGAATCTTTCTTAATTTTTATGTGGGACTTAATAATTAAATAGAATGCAGATTAACAATTAACAATTATTTGTACTTTTAAAGGTAATTAGAGCGTTTAGACTTTTACTTACATAAAAGTAAAATGTTTTTAGTTGGTAGTATGAGACACATTTTATGTACAGGAATGGTTTTCATAGTCTCCGCATAAAAAATGCCGAAATTAAGAAATAATTAAACATTAAATTATCCCCAAAACATATTCTGCCGACGTTAGAGGCAACTTGGAACCTAAACAAGCAACTCAAATATCGCTAAAATGATTTTTAGTACAAACGCTGGGAAATTATTAGATTTCTGTTTTGATTGAGGTACCTGCTATACAAACTAACTTCAAAAAATTACCTTTTCTGCTCTAACTCCTCACAGTAATCTCTAACCTAAAAAAATTATCAGTTGGGTAGAGCGATAATTACCGCCACAATTTCATACTTTTTTAAGGTCTGTATACGTCAGTGATGTCTGGTACCTCTCATGCCCACTTACTTATCGGGCTACCGATCCATGAAGAGCCTCAACCTGAGACACGGCGCCCTTCCATCCTTTACGATCTCAGGCGCGCATCTTCTAGTTATGCAGATCAAGGGCTATAGCATCCGCAATGACTTAGGCTTTAAAACGCTGGTATTAGAAGATCCTTTTGAATGAAGCATCATTCTCCATTTGCTCAATTTGGTCGCGCTAATGTATTATTCGTATTTCTGGACAAATCTTCGTACAGCTCATAGAGTTCGCGGATGTACCTTCTTCTCCATTTGCCCTCCTCACACACAGGACCAAAAATCCGTCTAAGATTTTTTTTTCCTAACTGGATTAGTATCACCTCACCCTTCCTGCTTATCGTCCAGCACTCAGCGCTATAAAGCAGAACTGGAAAGATAAATGTATAGCATACATTTTGTCCTTCGAGTTAAGAGTTTTGAACCCATTTTGTTTGCCACACCGAAATAGAAGCAGTTTCCTAGGGTGATATTCATCGGATCTCGACTAGTTCGAAGAGTTGATATTCACCCCGAAGTAGATGAACACCATTATTACCTCAAAGTTGATGCTGTCAATAGTGATATTTTGTCCTAGGCGGTGGACAGATCTTTGTTTCTCTGTTGACAGCTTTTTTAATTAGTCTTTTCCTCATTTACTTCAAGACCAACCAATCTAGCCTGTCCTTCAATCGCCGCTGAGAGCGTTCGATGATGTCGATATCGTCCGCGTACGCCAGTAGCCTTTCACGCAAATTGACCAAAAAGTTTCACTTCTTTTTTTAAAAAAAAACTTGAAAAATTGATTTGACTTGTGAAAGTCTAAGTCCAAAATAGCATTTTTTTAATTGCGCGTGTGACGCGTGTCGCGTTTCGTGTGTGGCGCGTGTGATGGGTTTTTTTTCGACTTTTTTGGGATCCTTTTAACCACCTTCCACAAGACCTAGAGAGCTGAAATTTTGTATGTGTCTAAGTCCCAAACAGCAATTTTCATATTCCGCTTGTGACGCGTGTGATGGGTTGATATTTTTTTTCGAGGTTATTGAGGTTATTTTTAACCACTTTTCACACGACCTAGAGAGTTGAAATTTTGTGAGTGTCTAGGTCCCAAAAAGCTACATTCCGCTTGTGACGAGTGTCCCGTTTTGCATGTGGGGCATGTGATGGTTGGAAATGCCGCCAATTTCTCGTTTTTTTAGATCCTTTTTAGATCCGATCTAGAGGGCGGCTCAATTTCAAGGGCCAATTTAGATATCCTGCGTTTCGCGAGTTGCGTGAAGCGCGATCAAGCACCTTCTTGAGCAGAAATCGTTCACAGTGCTGAAATATATTTTCCGTAGACAGGATTGGTATAACATTAATTAGGTTTACTGACTTATCCTTGCAATAAGATAACGAATAGCATATGTTATCCTCCCATAAAGGTACACATTCATATTTTCGTCATAATTAGCTCACTTGACAATTCCACTACTGTTACACATAATTATCTTGCGAATACAAAATGAAGGGGCTGAGTAACTTATCTTCCTCTTATTCTCATTACTTTAACAATATTGAAATACAATTATTTTAATCCGAAAGACTTGCCACCTCTTAATAATAGGAAGAGGAACATGAACAGGAACAGGATTTTAATCAACTCCTGCCTCATGGTGCGCTGATGATTTATAATACACAGAGTCACTTAGAGTTTCAAGTAACGTAACTTCCAATGTCAGGCGGTTAGGTTTAAGGAATATCCTGACGGAATGTAATTCAAATTATCTTCTGTAAACTTTGAAAACGACGAAACGATGAGCCGACGTCTACGGTGATGATTATCCTTATTAATTTCACCTGGAGTGTACCGCCTCGCTCTCATTTTCCTAGTTAATTAAAATGCGCAAATTGCTCCGAAATTAGACAACGAACGAGGTGTAATACAAAATTGTTTCCTGGTACTTAAGATCCCTTATCCAAAATGTATTGAAGAGCCGCAGCTCCTGGCGTTGATTGTAATAAATTGGAAATTTAATAAAGAAGATTGAGAGCATTTTAACTTTGCTTAGCGTTTTGACAATTTCCCAAGTTGGGCCGCCTGGTATTTCCCTTTGTTATTCTTGGTTCTTGTGTTCTTCTCATTCCCTTACAACTACAGTAATGCTGTTTTGCATGTTGTTGTCTGGCACGCATATACGAGTACGTACCAGGCGACAAGCAAACAACCTGAAGCCTTTTCCGACCGACACTGACGATGACGAGGACGACGACAATGACAATGGCGAAAACAACTTAAAATTGCGAAAATGAAAATTCACAGTCCCAGACATCAGGATATAAAGTTACTTGTCTAGGCTGGCTCTCTGCAGTAGGCAGTAGACTCAATTAAAATTCTGTCTTGTACCGCGCACATACTCAGGACTCAGGGCTCAGGCCTATTCCTCAGTGTATACATGTTCCTCTTTCAAAGGATATTCGATATTTTCAGTTGCATTTGTAGACAAAAATATGCATCCGCATGCATGAGCCTTAAACCATCTTTTTATATATGCATTCAAAATAGAACGGAATGTATAGAGTTGCCAGGATAACTTCTTTGGTAAACAAAATTCATCGGATTACATCAACGCAACGACGAATTTCCACCGCATACATAAAGAATAAATTATTGAATTGAGGAATTTTGATTGAATTATTTTAGAAAATGCAATAAATTTCCAAAATTCAATTTGCCAAAATCTTACACGATGCCTTTATATTCCGACAATCCATCACCGCAATGCACACTCTCCATACTGCATGTAAACAGCAGAAATGTGCATGGAAATTCCTTTGGCAATTTCAAAAACAAATCCTTGATCACATCCACGACACTTGTATTTGCTACTGCTACTGCTGCTGCTGCTGTGCCCGGCGGATGTGAATTTATCTACTTACACAGTTGCTGTCGCCGTCGTTGAACTCGAAATGTTCCAACGCAATGAATATGCACAAAGGACTCGCACTCACACACGAATAAGAGGGGATCTATTGCAAGTTTTTAAATTTCGCTATACGAGTATGTTTCGTTCCTGATGGATAATAGACGTGATGATGATGATGATGACGATGATGGTGATGACGATGACGGTGATGGTGATGACAACGATTCTCGCTGATGGAGCTCATGTCGAAGATACACAGATGAAGCCATGCAGCAATGTCACCGCAAAACAGATAGAAAAAAAACAAAACGAACAAAAGGTGGGCAATGAGATTCCCCATCGGCAATGTTATCCTTTTGTGTTTTGTGTGCAAACATTTTTAATGAATTACACGATCAGGTTAGCAAAAGTCAAGCACTCCCGATGGGTGGATATAGGTAGGAACGTGTGAATGTAAATACAAGCAGAACATTCATTCACTCATTTAATCCTTTGCATACACTCCTGTATCTTGTTAAATGCTTAACCGACACACACGACTCAGAAATCAGCCATCACTAAGGTTTTATGTGGAAGACACAACAGACTTCAAGACTTTAAATCGCTCTGAAGTACAACAAATGCTGTTGTTGTTGTATGAGTTTGGATGTCACATCATCAACCGACCGCAGTAGATAACGTTATGTAACTTCCAAGTAACAAAGGACATGGCGTAGAAATTTCAAATGAAAATTCAAAAACTGCCGGTATTGTCGTTGTAGCCGAATTTCTATTGTAATTTTTTTTTAAATTTTATGCAGAACTGTGATTAAAACCAAGTTTATACTTTCGTCCTAATCATTTCTCATTTCTTTATTTGATAAAGGGTTTTTCAATAGCGACATAACAATTTTGTATTTTAATACAAACGCAGCCTTAAATTTTTTTTATCATTTGTCAATGTCGAAACATCAGTCACGATTTACATTTATGTAATGATGAAGCTCACGAACGAGTAACGTCTGGAAATAATGAATATTACTAGCAAATTTCTGAGTCGTTGGTCGGAACTTTAAGAGCGCTTAGACAATCTTCTGTCGTAATAATCGTCCCACCAGACAGGTTGTGCGTGATATAGTGGATAAATTCGAGTTAACATATCCTGTGCCAGTGAGATAACGCACCGGCCGAAGTACCGCAAATATCGCAACAGTAGGAGCTTCAGTTCGAAATGTGCCAAATTAATCGATTCCACGACGTTCACAGGAATTGGCAATCTATCAGTCCACATTGTGGCGGATTTTGCGTGAAGATCTTGGTCAACATCATTACAAGATCAAATAAACTCAAGAACTGAGCCCTCTACATCATTTGAAGCGCCAAAACTTCTCCGATTGGGCTCTGCAAAAGTTATGTTATGTCCTTATGGAAAAACCTTTTAGTAAAGCCTTTAACAGTCTTATGATGTAAAATTGTCCCTTAATAGGCCAACAATTTAAGGTATTATTCCCAGCTTTAGTCGAGAGTTTTTTAAATATTTTTTCAATTTCCTTTACTTTAACATTTTTGGCTTGATGAAATTCTAACTATTTAATGATTGTGTTAATTATGTAACTGCTTCTGAAGAAACCGACCTTCTAAAGATAGATCACACACTTAAAATCCTGCCATAAAGTGTGAGTTTCTTACCTCAAGTTAAGAATAATGGCAGCACGTGCTCTTAATGGCTATGAAAGCGAAATACGAAATTATTTAATGGTCTGCCACAAGGCACAGTAATAGAACCTGTTTTGTTTCTTACACTGTAACAGTTTGGCCCTCGGTTATGTGTTATTGTTATTATTATTATTCTTGGTGGGCTGTGAAGTCTTGTGCACTGGGAGCTTAATATCTATTGTACATCATAGATATTTACCACATTATGTTGTGGCTTAGTTCCTTTATGAATGCCATCATTATATCTGCCAGGTCAATCGGTCTGACATTCTGCCATGGAACTGAGTGAGCCTTGAGGTATTGAAATCTTTTCCGGATGAGGGCGTCACATATAAAAAGTATGTCAGACCGGCAGAGGTCCGTTTGGGATTTCCCCATTTTTATTAAGTGACCATGGAATGGGCCATGTCGCGTCATGTACTAGACAAGAGATGCTTAATTGCATTGTCTATAATTCTCATTCCACTTCTATGGCATTATTTAACCACTCGTTTATTTTATTCTTATTGCGGCTCCTGGAATAGGCAATGCTTGGTTTGGGGTTGGTGAAAATTCTTTCTGCACCTTCTCTTGCACAGAGGTCTGCTGTCTCGTTCCCTTCGATATCTGACTGGAAGTGGTCTCCCGGTGATCTTGTTGGTTTTGGCCAGCTCATTTAGATGACAGTAGCAGCTCCACGTTGCTCTGGAATTGAAAACTGGGAAAACTAAACTAAAAATTTTAGCAGTGCGTCCTGGCTGTCGGTGATGTAGATCTCGGTTCTTCTGTATCTTCTTTCGATATATTCAAGGTTGCAAGCTTCTAATTTTGCTTCAAATAAACCGCAAAAGTTGTATGTTCATTGATCCTTCAATATACATACATACTTCTATTGGTTGAAATTCATTCAACGAATAACAAAATTCAACAAAATTTCTATTATACAAAAAAAAAGCGAACAAAAATCTGAAACCATTGAATTAAGGAGATTCATCTTAGTCACAGATGGCAGTATGCGCCCTTATTTCCGTCTCAATTTAGTCCAAACGACGGATAAATGACTCCGCAAAAAACAATGACCGCAATAAAGAACCGCGACAAACCGAGATCAAACTAATTAAGTTCTCGTCCGTTATAATTGAATCCACTTATCTAATTGAGGACACCAAAAGCGAATGTCCTTTACCCCAAATAAAAGTGGGACAGCAAACGATCCGTAGGCTACGTCAGGGATAACCCGATAAGCGAAAGTTGTATTTACGCGTAATGACGAGAAAGGACTAAAATAAAAATAACTTTTATTGTGACAAGAAAAATCTTCCGGCAATGATGGTAGCAGTGATGTGGTGTCCTTATTTCGTTTCAATTAGAGAAAAGTCGAGAGCACGAACTTGAGATAATATTCCCTACTATCACCCACCTATCTCTTCTACTTCTTCCTTATGTTGAATTCCTAGGAATAATAATAATATTCTTTGCATTCAATGTATTCAATTATCTTATTCTAGAGTCTTTCCAAATGACACTGGCGATAAAGGCGTCCGGCCTTACAGTTGCTGTGAAAAGGAAACGACGAATGACTGACGTAATTATCAGGATTCACCCACACCACTGACCTACATTGATTACCAGTGGAATAATGTGGCCTTTTTTTCTTCTAATTAAAACTTAATTCTGGTCGTACGCAGTGCAGATGTTGATAAAGCCAGGAAATTGCTGAAAGGACATGGTCTTGATAGAATATAAAACAAAATTTCTATTAAACCTAAAACTTTATGGATGAATTTCAGTGCTCAATGGAAGAATCTTGGATCATAATCCAAAAATACTGTTCTGTTCGAACATCATTAAGAGAACCATCATGTATTCCACTATCGTGTGATGGACAAAAACCAAGCAGACATTTGCTTAAGACATGTCGCAGAGATTACAATGAACTCTCTGTGCTGGAATAAGAAAACTTTTTAAAACATATACCCGTAAAGACCTTAGAAGCATTACTTGCATCATATGCAGGTAATTTTTGTAGATAAAATACTGCACAATAATAGAAACTTTAAACAAGGTGACCTTATCGGCCATTAAAAATGTAACAGAGCTTGATAAAAACATAAAACACGTCGTTAATGTCTATATAGCCAAGGTACTAAATATTAAGATTAACCTCACAGATGAAACTGGGTGCGGGGAAGATCTGCATTTAAGCAATGATAATTGGTTTACTATATCGGTGGTAACGAGACAAAAAATTAACCTTAGGTAGGAGGCTTTATAGTCACCTTATAAAGCTGGTCCATAGCCTCGCCTAAGGTCATCCGGACCACAAGAATATAATTCATATCGGATGGTAAAAGTACGTTTAAGGAAGGCTCTAAGCCTCTAGATTGCCTTATGAGCTTGAAACAAATGGCCACCAACAGAAATCAGAAAAATCTTAAAAATTTAAAATATTAAGGGTAAATCAAAAGATAAAGCGTAATACCAAACTGCTAACTGTCTTTCTAACTGGACACTAGCCGTTTTAACGTCATCTAGATATGTACAATGGGTAAAAGTAATACCAACCATAGAAGTGATAGCTTCTATCTAGCCCATTTCACATCTATAACTGGCTCCAACAAGGGAATGTAGGCTTGCGTCCTCTTTAACCTGGCGTTGGGAACAAATTCCCGAGATTCTGATGTAATGGTACTTAGATACTGGCTTACGCAGACGATATTGACATAATTGGTGGAAAACCCCCTAGACCTGAGAAAAAAGCTTTTATCCAGATCGAGCAGGCTACAAGAAATCTAAGGCTTCAAATTAATAAGAGCAAAACAAAATGCATAGTGGACACGCTTACGGTTACAAGACCCAAGATAGTGGAGCGAAAATTCAAAAAGAAGTGAAATCCTTGACCTTACCCTGGTCCATAATTGTAGCAGCGGATAACAGCATGGATCCATAGTTAAATGCGCATGGTTGCTTAAAGCCAACAAAGCCTTCTTTAGTCTGTAAAGACCCTTTAATTCCAGGAATTTGACTATAAATTAAACCTACTGGTGTAAAAGACAAGACCAGTACTTTCATGTGAATTGGAGACTTAGCGAACCCTCTAAACTCTAAGCAACGTTAGGGAGCATAGTCCTACGGAGAATTGTTGGCTCCGTAAATGAGGAAGTATGATTCCGACTCGACCCCGAACAATTAGAAGATCTACAAGCATTATTGTGACATCGTGAAGATAATCAAACTCGGTAAGTTTCGAACCCCTAGCTCACGAGGATAAGTAGTTTGCTGAAGTAGGATAATGGAACATGAAAACCAGAATATGAAAACTAGATACGTCAAGTCTACGTGGACCATCCTTCCAGCAAAGACTTACACTAGACTTAGGTCTACGTACTACAATCTATATATATAAAAAAGTATGTCTGTTGATCTGTAATATGACACTAAAACTCAAAAACTAGACAGCCGGTTGAGTTGAAACTTTCACAGAATATGCGTCTTAACAAAATCTCAGTAAACCACATAGTGCGAATACGATTGGAGTCGTGCTTTCTTTAGGTTTAGGCAATAGTACACACCCCTCCCGTGGTCGAGATGCCAAGGCGGGGATTCATGTGGGCGGGTGGCGGAGCGCCCGGGAAAAGCTAGTAAATATATATAATAAAAAAAGTGTTCGAAACGTTAGTTATACATAAATCCCATGGAAAACGGCATTTTTTTCAGTTTCTCCCGAATTTTCAATTTTCCAGAATCATCCCGGGACTATTACGAATTTTTTTTTAAAAAAAATGAGCCAAATCGGTCCAGCCGTTTAGCCGCGAATGTTACCTTTTCACGCCAGACAGAGTAACTTTCACATTTATACTCGTAATATTAGTAAGGATAGAAAGGATAAAGTGCCACAATGAAGTCAAATAGGTCCACTGTTGTTTACATTATTTTTTAATGATACATCATACCGATAATCATTTTTTTTCTTCTAACTTCCAATTTATGATTTATCCAGTTTATCTGCATCCAAGCCTATAAGCCTAGAAAGCTAATAAAATGATAACATATCCCAAAGTTTCTACATAGAATCGGTAATAACTTCACGATAAAATGAATAAAAAACATGAACTTTCGGTTTTATCACAGATCAAAAGTTCGGTGAAAAAAAAACCGACAACTACCAAACTGTGCCAAATGATAAAAAAAAGAAAAGTTGAGAGAGTAATCATTTTTGGTTGTTTTATCTGAAATTTTGCACATTTCTGTTTGTGTCATCCCAAGTGGTTGTTTTTATTTCGAGCTATAGGGCGATAGAAAAGTTTATCAAACAAAAGAAAGGACTATGAGAGAGAGAGAGTTGTTTGTCATTATTTTGGAAAGTCAACAAAAACAGCAACAACGACAGCACAAATATCACAAACTAAACTCTGATAAAAAACGAAAGCAATGGAATGTGAAAAGGAAGATAAGAAAAATGAATGGAATTTCTGACCAGCAAAAAATCATAATTTCAAGTGTGCTTTAAGGAAGCCACAAAAAATGTTCAGTTGTTATTAGAAGTCAGCTTTTCCCCCCCGAATACCACCTGATATGCCACGTCCTTAAAAGGAGATAGAAAGCAATTGTGTAAGTTCATGATATGCCCAATTGAAAGGAGGAAAAGCCGAATGAACAGAAACGTAAAACATAATACGAAAATGATGAGCCAACTTTTCTGACCTGAATGATGGTCCAAAAAGGACTTAAGTTCGCTCGGGTGGTGATATCACTGTAGGGTGGTGATACGCCGAATTTTTCTCTGCCGAATAATTCGGGAACGCACCAAATGAGATTAAGATTAGGGGATACGCGTTAGCATGTGCGCGTGGAGATTGTAAGAGATGATGACACGAAAGATAGCAGTTCGACCCTCTAAACATCACTGTGTACCTTGAAAAATTGCAGATAAGTCTCGAAATAAATTAATCGATTATTAGAAAAAATGGAAACACCCCAAAAGTCCATCGTAAACGCCGGTTTGTAGTTGGGAAAACAGAGCGATTATTATTACTCAGATAATTAGCTGATTACGAACCTGAATCTATTTTCAGGTTGTGGGTCGAGATTTTTAAAAAGATTAAGGGTCGAATAGGAAACATTAGCCACTGGAGGGAAAAAGGAGAGACATAGACAAGACTTCATCCGGAAATGAGAATGAAATGTATTAAAACGAAATAAATTTTAACCTAAGCTGACTTTTTAAAAGAAGGGCAGACATTTTAATGGACAAAATTTTATAAATATTTTCTGGAAAAAAATGAAAAGGAATTTGCATAAGTCATTGCCATTATGTAATGGTGATGGCAAGAAAGGTATAGAAGGATAAAATGGAGAAGATGCTCATAAACAACGAAAAGTAAGCAACCACAATTTATTGAGTTAATTAGTAAGGGTTTCACTTCTGTCTATAACCAGTCAGTCAAAGTAAGTAAAAAGATTGCTATTTGAGGAAATAAAGGATGTCCAAATTTGCTAACAATCATATAAGAACTTGACCAAAAATGTGGTCTTAAAGGAAAAAAAAGAATAGTCTTTAAAACTTAAGGGGAAAAGGTTAAAGGAAATGACCTATATTAGCCAAAATTCATCTTACTTTCGAGTTCCAATTTTCTTAAAGTCTTAAAGCTTACTCAAACTGGCCTAAATTGTCAAATTTTCAGCTTTATAACTCTCTACCAGTGCTATCTCCATAATGCGCAAATCAATCTCATAAACGACTCTAGGTTTTTTTTTTCAACTATAAAAGGAGGTCCGATGGCTACCCTCCATCAATCTCTTTATTAAAAACACATCGTCAACCAATCTACATACCATTGCCAATTTTTTATTACCTTTTTCAAACAACCTTTCGCCGACACCTCCTTCGTACAGGACCACTCTTATTTCAATTACCTTCTTAACTTCTATAATGGCCCTTTCTCTCTCAAGCTGTTATCGAAAATAAGTTACAAAAACTTAATGATGGTCTTTCAGCCATATTTCTTAAAAAATGTTCCTTTTTGGAGGGAGACCCCTTTTTACCTATTTCGTATATCCCTTTCACAAGGAGAATTTGCTCAGATTTGGAAGACCTCTTTCATAACCCCGATACACAAAAAAGGATCAAAGAATGATGTAATTAATTATCCCCCCCCCCATTGCTTCACTTTCTCATATAGCCAAACTCTTTGGAAGTATTTTATTCAAAGCCTGTAAGATTACATTGCAAGTCTCTTATTTCCCCCCCTCATCAATTAATCCTTTTTAAATCGGCTTTGAAAAGGGATATCTTCTTATCTCAAAAATCATATTTATAGCGCTCTTTTCAGGTCAGTCCTATTGACCACCTTAGGTCTTCTTCTCTTCATCCTAACTATAGATAATCTTGATAGGGTGATCAAACACTCTAAGAGCTCTATATCACCAAATACCAATCTATTACCTTATCCTTTACCTATTCAACCATTAAACTATATCCCACGTGAAATTTTTTCGTAACCTGGGCATATTGTGCGACTCAGATCTAAATTTACGTTCTCATATTAATGATATAATTCTTAAAGCTCGTCACTTGGCTTTGTCAAACGGTGGTCCAAAGAATTTTCCAACCCTTATGTGTCCCGATCACTCTAGATCACTTTTGTCCTTTTAATCCTTGAGTACGCAAGTCAAGCGTGGTTCCCCTTTCATCAAATTTAAGAATCCAGAATCGAATATCGTTTTCCATGATTTGCTCTTCGAGGTCTACCTTGGGAGAATCATATTATCTTGCCTCACTACCATGAACTTAAACTTAAAAACTCTTGAGGATCCCTGGGATATTGCTGACATACTTCTCATACATAGCTTCGTCTTAGGATCCGTCGATTGCGCGTCTCTATACAACTCAATATTGTTTAATATTAACCCTCGTAATCTACGTTATCCGCCTCTCATCTATCTACCAACACCCCGCACCATGTACGGCTCTAATAAACCAAGTTCCCGTAAGCTGCGGAAAGTTAACTTCAAACCTTACCGTTTTCGATTTTAACCTTAGCACTTCATGCCTTAAACTTGATCTCCTTCACCATTCCCCGTAGCTTTAAGTGTTAGTTTCAAGTCTTATCTTACGTCTTAGTTTTTCAGTTTTAATTTTAGCTTATAATAAGCCGAATAAATGGGAGCTATTGCCCCTACCAAAATTAATTTAATTCGAATATTTTTTAAGTATTTGAAGCTTACTCAAATGACCCTAAAATGCAGGGTTCCAACATTCTTTCACTCCTTAAAAGTTACTCAAATGACCCTAAATTGTCAAATTTCGCCTTACTTTAGGTTCGAATATTCTTTGTTTTAATAAGACCGTCATACCATAATACCAAGCATTTTGCGTGACTTTATTTACATATGCATATGTATGTATCTTTCTTGTGTGTAGAAAAACACACTCTAAACCTGTTGACATCATTTCGGGTTTTAGCTGTCGTCTTTCTTTGATATTGAGATTTACAGGAGCAGTACATTCTGTTTCCGTATGCTTATTCTGGTTGTTTTTTTACGATGATGTTTACTTACGAGTATTTCCATCCCATTACTGTCATTCAAATGAATTTTCAAAAAAAAAAAAAAGAAATGGAAATTCATGTCATTATGTGAGTTAGATGTCCATGTCCTAGAGGTTAATGGTGATGAACAACACATACCACCACTGAGGAAGCGAACTGCGACAGGGGCGAGGTTGAACGTTCCATTCCTCTGTCTATCACTGTGTGGATGCGAATGCGTATGTACATAAATGTGTGCCCCTTGGGCTTATGGAATAATTGTACTCATGCTTTGGCATTTTATTACACGCACAATTTTCTATTGTGCCTTGGATCACCGAAATTAAATTTTTTTTCTGCTTCTAATTTTGTTGAGGAAATAACAATGCAGAGACGTTTGTTATGTTCCAGATTTTTTTTCTCATTCAAAGTTTCCTTATAGCGTATAATAATAATAAGGTTAAGTGATTTGCATAACTTCAATGCAACATTAGTTGAAGCGGTCTCGTCTTTTCCGTTCCTGTTTGTTTTGTTTTTTTTTTTTTTAATTTTACCTTCTTCTCAGATCTCGGTTTGAGAGTACACAAAAAAATATGTACTCACCTTTTTTTAGGAAGCGATGGTAATTATGATAAATATTTTATGCAAAATGACAGAACATACCTGGAAGAAAATGAAAATAAAAGAAATCATTAAAAAGAACAAAGAACAAAGATTGTAAAGGTTGTCGGTGATTCAATCAAGGCCTAGCATATATTATGCTACGATTTGTCGTAAGAAATAAAAAGGAACAAAGCGGTTTGCTGATTACAGGCTAGGTCAATGCTCAATATCATTTACTTTGAATAAAACCGATAATCACGAAAGACCTTCCTTCGCAACGAAAAGACCAGAAACAACTATGGTCAAGCAATAAGACTCGCCCTAAATGTAGGGAGAGTAAGTCCTGGGGCTAAGATGTCGGGCATAAAGAGAAATGGATTCTTAAGAATACTGTCATCATAGCCAGAGTAGAACTTTATAAAACCATGAGAGAATTCGGCATCCCAAATAAACTGACATGACTATGTAGGTTGACTATGACCAATCTTATAAGCCAAGTAAAAATATCCGGATCACTATCAAGCCCATTCAACATCTATAACGGGCTCCGACAAGGGGATGGACTGGCCTGTGTCCTCTTCAACCTGGCATTAGAAAAAGTGACGTAACGGCGAGAGGCACAATCCTCTATAAGTCCATTCAGATATTGGCTTAGGCAGACGATATTGACATCGTTGGTAGAAACCGAAGAGCTGTACAAGAAGCTATCATCAAGATCGAGCAGGTGGCACGAAATCTGGGGCTGCACATAAATGAGAGCAAAACAAACTACATGGTGGCCAAGTCTACGATTAGAAGATCTCACATTGGTCCCTCAATTCAAATAGTGGAACGCGAATTTGAAGTATTGCAATCCTTTAACTATCTCGGGTCAACTGCAGCAGCCGATAACAGCATGGAACCAGAAATACGCACACGGTTGCTTAAAGACAACAAAGCCTACTATAGTCAGTCAAGACTCTTCAAATCCAGGAACTTAACCTGCTGGTATATAGGACAATGGTTATACCAGTACTTACATATGGATCCGAGACTTGGGTGCTTAGCAAAAAGCATTCTGACTTCTTAGCCGCTTTCGAGAGAAGAGTCTTACGGAGAATTGTTGTATGTGAGGAAGGACGATTCCGGAGACTCTGTAATGATGAGATCTACGAGCGTTACGAGAATTTAGCTCGGTAGGCTCCGGTGGGCAGGAGATCTAGCTCGCATGAGCGAAGATGATCATGCTCGGAAAGTCCTTTGCGGTAGGATTTATGGAACACGACAGGATGGCGTAGACCAGGACGCCCAGAGTTTAGGGATGCCAAACTGGATGAACTCTGCTCGAAATCGGGGCCAGTGGTGAGATTTTTTGCTGGAGACCAGGACCAAGACCGGATACCGGTTGTGGAGCCAAAAATGATGATGATACTTTAAAACGTATATATGTTGCAACTGTGTGCTCCATTTTGGAATATTGCGTTGGAATATTTGGTTGCGTTATTTGGAACTCTAATATTAATTTATATTGCATTAGACTGGAGAAAATTCAAAAATCTTTTACAAAATTCGCTTTAAGGCATGTAAACTGGGGTGCTTGTTATCCTTCATATGTTTATAAATCGACCTTCAACCACTTTCAGAGAAGATGAGAGATTTGCGTGTTAAATTTTCTTAGGGAGGTATTTACAGACTCCATTGATTGCCCGGTTATCTTATCCTCGTTTTATTTGTATGCTCGTGAAATGCCTTTGCGCTCTAGGGACCTTCTTCCCATTACTCATTGCAACAGGAACTTTTTGTTGAATGATCCGATTTTTAAATGTTCTGTTGCTTTCAACTCCATTTGCAATCTGATTGATTTTTTTAGGTCAAAATTAGCTGATAAATGATTTAGTTGGATAATCAATCTATATATATAAAAGTGAAACTTTGTATGTATGTATGTATGTATGTATGTATGTATGTATGTCCGGTATGGACGGCCGAACCTTTCAACCGATCGCGTTCTTACTTTGCATATGGGTTTTCAACCATAATAGGCACTTAATAGGCATATTTTGAAAGTGGTCAGACTCCTAGGTCAAGGGGTCACCATACGAATTTTTTTCAGGGAGGGAGTTCAGTGGGTGCAGTGCAGTGGGCGGGTGTTAACTTGGTGGGGGTCAGTGGGATGGGGCAGCCGGGAAAGGCCGTAGACAATGGGTGGGTAATGAAGCCACGAGCAACGCCGGGCACTTCAGCTAGTTTCTCATATAATTTCTTGTAAATCTTAGTTTTTATGTTTTTTTTTAAGTCTGTTTATATTTAAGACTAAATAAATAAATAAAAAAGATAGGCGATGGAGAAACCTCAAAGCACGTTCTCTGTTAGACTTCACGATGATAATAATATTTGACGCAATAAAGCTGAGAGGATTTAAGTTGTTCACTTAGAGTTTTCTCTACGATACATAATAGCAAATAAGATAATTCTTAGACCACTGTGCCGGTTTATTTGTATTAAAAAAAACTGTTGAACCATGAAAATATGTACATCGTTCCCCAGAAAATTCTTATCATTTAAATCGATACGTAATGCTCGTTTAAGTTATCAGTCTTATCATCATTTTTTTTTGTTATCTGATTATTGATTAAAAAAGCGCGAGCCAATGAAGTCTATAACGCACCTTCATCCACACACTCGTACTCTTGAGTTTTTCTTTGGATATCGATTTCTTGGAATATTTTCGTGATTATTTGGAATTTCAGTGAAATCAAATAAGATTTTAACTTACTGATATATAGGCGGATAGGACATGAGCAAGGTGGGCATGAAGATAGCATTCGCCATTTGAACAGCGACCACCTTTGTGCTGACTGGCAAATGTTTTGAGAGAACATCAATGCTCAGCAATTAAACAAACGGCAACTAACAAAACCAACTAAGCGTAAAATTTAAAAAATAATATTTTTGCCAATTTGATATAAGTCAATGAATGAATCAATACATGAAAAAAGCAACAATAAGAACAACAGCATCGGCATATAATTGCATCCGCTGGCAATATCGCTCGATTTTAATTTAATTTAATTTACACGAAATGGATGAATTTTCATGTGGTATGCTATTGTTGTTGCTGTTGTTGCTGTAGTTGCTTGTTTTCCTATTTTATTAGAAATATGTTATCGCTACGTGCTGTACTGTGCTGCTGGCTATTACCACCAATTGTGTTTTAGCGTAAAATGTTATTGATTTCAATCAGTGATCGCCCCCAGCCAGCGCCTTGTTTTTGATGACTTCCACGTCATCACCATTCTTGATACTAAAACTATCTCACCCACCCCCTCCATCGCTCGCTAACACAATAATTCATAATGATCGTTTGTTGTAATCTCTGTTTTCCAGATGCCAGCTTCAGTGCACACAGGACAGACAACACTTTCAATATACAAATAAATCATTGTAATCGCAATGCAAGCGACAATGGTGTACACAAAAGGATTTCATTTATTTTGTTTCTGTGTTTATTTTGGCATTTAATTTGCATTTCAATCTTTTATTTTTGTTGTGTAATTTTGCATTTTATTGTGAATTTTTATACACTCGACTCTCGATGATTGTAAACAATGCAATGCATTGAACCACAATTGAGTGAAAATGTTATTTTATTGAGTATGCACAGGAATGCGAGTAATTGTTGTGTTGTTGTTGTTCTACCGCTATAAAGGATTTTGTATTTTTTCTCTGTACGTGTGGGTGGAACGAACGAAAACGGTTGTCGAAGTAGCCAAGCGAGTGAGCAAAGTGCAAACTAAGAACGTTAGTTAGTTAGTTAGTTAGTAGCCCTGCTGATTGAGGCTTTCACAACTCGAAACCCTACCTAGCAGCCTTGCAGAAGAATCTCAACAACTGTGAACTAAAAAATAACAAGTAAATGCAAAAAAAAACTTTGCTTTTCGGGTAGAAAATTTTAGGTATACATAGACATAAGCATAAATTTTCGATTTGAGGTGCTGAAAATAGAACCCACTATTACAAGCATCACACGTGCCACACGTGCCACACGCGACTCGTAACACATGTCACATACGGGATCTGATAATTGCCTTGACTTAGCTGCTCACATGGGTGAACATTTTTTAAAAAAATACCTCAAAGAAGTCGCCATAAAATAATTGTACACGCGTCTCCCTCATCACACATTCCATTCGTTTCACAGGCGTGGCAGATGATTAAAAAGAACCTCAAAGAAGTCGAACAAAAAAAAAACGATTTTCCACGCATCACACGCCACTTGCGTCATGCGTTACACACGGGATCTAAGAAATTCCCTACGAAACTTAGCTGCTCACTAGGTTAGCTCTCTAGGTCGTGTAAAGCACTTTTCCTCACAACATCACACGCGATTCGAGACAAGAGTCATAATGTCAGAAAGCCCTACGAGACTTTTCTGGGTAGTGTGAAAGGTTATTAAAAAGAACCTAAAAAAAGTCGAAAAAAAAAACACTTTTTTACGCATCAGGCTGCCACACGCGATTTGCGACAAGCGTCAAACGCGAGATGTCAGAAATGTCCTACGAGATTTAACAGCTCACAAAATTTCTAATATCTAGGTCATGTAAAACACTTTTCCTCCCATCACACGTGATAGACGCGACTCGAGATATGAGTCGGAATGTCAGAAAATTTCTACGAGACTAGGCAATTCACAGGCTTTCCAGGCCGTGTCAAAGACGTCGAAAAAAACACTTTTCCACGCATCACATCACGTGACACACGCAATTCTCGGCAAGAGTTGGAATGTCAGAAATGTTGTACGAGACTTAACTGCTAACAGGCTCTCTAGGTCATGTGAAAGGTGATAAATGAGGACCTTAGAGAAGTCGAAACAAACACACAAACAGGGGTCAAGTCAAATCAAATGCAAGTTTTTGAAAAGGAGTAAGGACAGTACAGGCGTGGAAGTTCTACCAAAGCATCTGCAAGTAGCACAAATGACCGATCTAAAAGGCGTTTTGGAGCGTTTAAAAAAACACTTTCTTGAGTTATTAGATAGCCAACTTAAGGATATATTAGCAGGCTTGCCGATGAATCTCAACAACTATGAACTAAAAAATAGAAAAGAACCGCCCGTACTAAAAATAATTTCATCGCCGACCTGTAGGCCATTGGCCAGTGAACTGGACTGGAAAACTGCATAATACGTTTTACAGCAGTTGCCGCATGTTAATGAGAAAGGAACTCTCATTCATTATCTCTGCGCAAACTTCCATTCCATTTCCGTAAATTGAGAGTCCTTTCCTTGGCGACCTGAACAAGCTTTTGGAGTGCGGCATTACCAATCTGTTCTCGTAACTGAATGCTACAAGTCGGTCATAATCAACCCAATTACCTTGTAAAACGGCGCACTCAGGCGCTATTTGAGGCTCTCGCTAGGGCGGCGAATACCACCACTCAACACACCAAGGAGAAGAAAACGCAGCTGTAAATAGAAGATCAGCTTAGATCATGTGATCAGAGCTTACGAAAGACTGAAATAAAGACTGGTGAAGAAAATCAAAATGGCATTTCGTTTAGTTTTAAGATACAATTTTAAATGATGTTAAGCTTGTTCTATGCGGTTAGTTACTTTTCACACGACCATAGCCGAAAGTGACTGTTTCCTATACTATAACCTAGCCTCGAAAGCAGGCGTTATTCACACTAGTGTGTTAACATAGAAAACACTTTTGTTATTTACTGCAGTCTCAGCGAACACACATTCCCACAAGTGTTTTGCATTATGCTTGTTCTATGCGGTTAGTTACTTTTCACACGACCATATCCAAAAGTGACTGTTTCCTAGCCCCGAAAGTAGGCATTATCCACACTAGTGTGTTAACACTTTTTTATTTATTGCAGTCTCAGCAAACACACGTTCCCACTATAGTTTTGCATTGCGCATGAGCAGATTGTTTTGGTAGAGTGAAAAGAACGTGCATTACTCGCTGAAAAGTGGTTGTCGATAACGTCCACTTTCCCAGCTCATTATTTAAAATACTATAAACACTGGCAGACTGGTTATTTCTTTTACGAAATTATTCGCTTAATGTTGGTAGCTTTTCTTAGTATACCTCTCTGTTATATTAAATGAAAGTTGTAATAGCAAGTCGGTGGTTTCTTATCTTTATATAAAAAAATGATTGTGTGTTTGTATGTAATCGCGCAACGCCTAAACCACTGGACATATTCATACGTTTCGTGTGGTGTTTGGATAAGTTCATGTTTTTTTTGAACCGGTAGGTGTCGTTGGAGTAGAGATATTTACGAAAATTTGATTTGGCCTTTGGGGTTTTGGTGCATATCGTTGTGATTGCACCACGCCTACCTAAACCACTAGACATTTTATCGGTTTTTTTTAGCTCGGTGGGTGGCGCTGGAGTTGAGATATTCTGAAAATGTCATTCTGCATATATATCTAACCTCATCACGTCTTAACCACTGGACGTATCGAAGTTCTAATGTATAAAAACGATCGTTACAAAGCCATATTTGCACCATTAAGCGCGTTTGGTTCTCGGATAGGTTTATATTTTCTTTGGACCCGGTAGGTGGCGTTCGAATCGATATATTCACGAAAATGTCATTAGTTATTAGTATTATTATTATTTTAACTTTACAAAGTAGATCGATATCTCTGTGTATGCATACAAACGAATAAAATAAATTATCCAGATCAATGGCAAATTAAATTAAACACCCTGTACATTTTCACAGAATACACATTTTTTCCTGTGTCATGGTAAGCTTCTTGACAACGTTAATAAAATCGTCTTGGTTTGCGTAAAATCGAAAGCACATAGCCCTCCTTATCGATCGTTTAGAATTCAGGCGATTGCATGGCATAGCAGAGCACTTCAGGAAAGACCAATATGTATTTGAATTAAAGAAAAAAATATTTTTATTGTACGGGTATAAAAATTACAGAGAAACCAATTGTACTACCGAACTGATAGTAGAGATAACGAACCCGGGCCGTCGTCGCACTCGTAAATGTCCATTACGCGACCGGTAGACAAACTTTGCTCTGCGATTATTGATTACTCGCGCCCATGGGACAAACGTATCTCAGCGCGCTCATAAAACTAAAACAAATAAATTTATAAATAAACCAAATTGTTTATTGTGGAATACCGGTTAACGTACTTTATTCGTAGTCTGATGTGCGGTAAAGCTGCTGACCACATTACGCTCCATATTAATGCAATGTGATGACAGTTTTTATGACTTTATGTGCGCATTGGTTGATGCGTTCTGTCCGATTCCCATGTGTGGTTAATGATGGTGGTGGCCGTGACGATTATTATGATGGTCTGCTGAATGCATTGGAACGAAATTTGAGGTTTTTTTTTGTTTAAATGAAAACGACTTGAAAAGAAATTAAATTCAAAATCATTAAAAAAAAAACTCCATCCGAAAAGTCGTAAAATCATATTTTCTCGCCTTTTTTCCGTAAGTGTGGTTTCGTTGAAGTCGTTTTGTTGTTGGAACTGTTGTTAATTATCGAAATTTAATGAAAGCGTTAAATGAGTTTAATTTAATAGTTTTTCCCTTAATGTTGATGAGGATGATGGTGATGGTGTTCGACTAATCAATTGATTGCGCTGACTCACTGACTTACTGACCCTATTCTATATAGTGGAATAGGGAGAAAGGGATACACGTAACTCCGTTTTTATATTTATTTTTTAGTTTTATTGCAATAATTTCATTTGCTTTCTTTGTTATGATGGTAGAAGAGTCCTAGAGCTGTGCGAAGTTTTAATTTTTCGTTGATTAACATTTGTCACACTTTTATTCTTTTATCGTATTTTTCAAAAAAAAAATCGAATTTCTGTTTCTGTAAATTATGAAATTAGAAATTACTCAAAGACATTTATCACTTTTTGATGACAAAAGGATCTGACGATATGACAAAATGGCAAATAAACATTTACTGTACCTCTAATATACATGAAACATGACCAACATACCTTAGACAAGTCTGGAGAAAATATTCAGGAACTCGTTGAAAAATTTACCACTCCATACTCTTTAATAATATCAATAAATACCACGTACTTTCCAGGTTATTCAGTTATTCACCGTGCGCGTATTTCTGGTTCGCTCGATGTGGATGAAAACTTCTTCTGAGAACTTCCTGTACAGTTCTTCGGTTTCTACCAACGATGTAAATATTGTCTGCGTAAGCCAGTATCTTAATGAACTTATAGAGGATTGTTCCTCTCGCCGTTACGTCAGAGTATCGGATCACTTTCTCCAACGCCAGGTTGAAAGGGACGCAGGATAGTCCATCACCTTGTCGGAGCCACTTACAGATGTGATTGATATAGGATTTAAATTATTTTCAATAATAAACAAAATGACCTTATCCCACAGCTTAAACAGCCAGTTTCCGAGTCCACGCGTTAAAAGAGGTCTATTTGCGTGACGTTAACATCAATCAAAACCAGCTGATGAACTATCCTCAAATAACATTTAAAAAAAAAAGAGCATTTGGGAGATTCATTTAAGTGGAAAGCAGGTAGAAGCAAACTTAGCAGATCTATATTTCAAGCTGCAAGGTATACAGACTGTAACATCCCCCCTAGAAGATGTTTAGACGATTCTTTGATGGGGAAATGTTACCTACAGCTGATTTCAGAGAAACGTAATGAATAGCAAGATCTGCAAGGAAGTGGCAATCCATGGATAACAGCAAATAAGCTAAGAGTGTTTATTGGTATTTTTGGTACTTTTTTGTGTTTATTGGTATTATTTTGAATAACCAATTTGGCAAATGTGTTTCTCCCGTGTTGGAAATGCCACTGGAATTGAAAGTTCTTCCTTATTACTTCTATTTCGACAATTTGTTTACTGGCATTTCTGTGCTATACATTAAAGATACAGTGCCGTTAAAACATTAAGAGAACAACGAATTCTAAGTAATTGCGCATTGCCGAAATGATAAAATAAGGAAGATGACAAGGGGAACTTACTTTCAAAAATATGGGTGTTATAGTAACGAAATGGATGGACAACTCTGCGGTGTACGCGTCACCAATAATATTTGGAGCCTATCCTATTTCATCTGCCAAGCGATATTTGACTGAGAATTTCACTTATATAAGCGTTCCTAGACGGAACGTTTTGCTGAAATATAACAAAACTATAGGTGGCACAGACAGGATGAATTAAAATATTTCTTTCACTCTATGAAAAGTGTAATCTGCAAAATGTGCAATGTCCATCTTTACCCACCCTGCTCTGAGTGTTGCCACACAATAACAACAAACAACTAAAGTGTCTTTGTTAAAAAAAATGCAAATGCAAGTTTAGTTACAAGGCTTTGCATTTTATCAACCGTGTCCAAATTTTAGAAAGACCAAAACTTGAAATGTATAGCAAAATATCGCTCTAAGCACAGCGTTGAATAATTTGAATTGCGCGAATGTTTTACCTCCTTTTTACCGACTTGATTTTTCATTTGCTATTTTAGCAATATTATGCCAGTGCTTCTCGTTCTTTAAGCTGTCCCATTAAAAAAAAGTCCCTTTGTTATAATCATTTGAACTCGCTAACTATTTCTATATACGTCTCATTAAAATACCCTTAGGCGTTTTTGTCTTGTCTGGGCTAGTTTTGATAATCCATAGTGTACAGTACTCTTCCAAATTTCTTGGCATACCTTGTAGCTTGGATAAGTGTTCAGCTTATATAACAATGTCATCAGCATACATTAAAAGTTGAACAAAAAAAAGTCCAACAACAAGCAATCGTATAGATCGCATTCAACATCCGTGCAAACAACATAGGGCTAAGTAAACCTCTTTGCGTTATTCCCATCAAAATTAACTGACGCTTTGTACCATCTAATACTGCAGATATTGTGTACAAACATTTAATCTGAGCTATAAACTTCGATGACACTCCCATCCCATGTTGCTGGACTTATTTAAAATAGAGATCTGTAAAAGATTTTCTTTTTTTTTTTTGGATCGCACTGTATCAAGCATCACTTCCAATTAACATTGGCATTCATTGACTTGTTCTCTCAGCATACGAGTATAAGAATAGAAAAGAAATCATCGAAAATAGTAAAGCACGTAAAACCGAATTGTACACCGTGTAAAAAACCCATAAAACGCCCCCAACATATACCATCTTGGTGGCAACTACAATGGAACCACAATTAAAGTGACTTGTCGATGTCACTTGCCACGTTCAGCTCTTGTCGTTTGTTTTCACACTTCCACGTGTAAAATGAAGAATCATTGACAACGCCTTAGGATGCCATATGCAAGAACAATACACACGTTCCATTCACGCGCACGTGATTGATGATTGATTGATTGGCTTACTTGCTGACAGACAAACTGACAGACTGCCGAGTATCATTACTCTGTACTCCATAGAAGGTGATAAACTGGAAAGAAACCTTCTCGTTTACAAGTAGATTTCGTAAGAGAAGTGAGGGAGAAAAAAACTCAATCGATTGATGATATGACGTGATATGGGTCACATGCGTGTCAAAACTTTCCTCATCAAATAATTCATGGAGCTAATAGCTCGTTCGATTATGATATAGCAAAGGGTAATTGTGGGGTCTTGCCCAATCCCCAGAAAAAAATCCGACCTGACCCCATAACTGCCTTGTGGCCATTAAGCTTTTCTGGGAAAATTATTGCCTTTGCTTTAATTTATTTTCGGTTTATCGCGACAGTTGAGTTTGTCATGGGTTTTGTCCATAAATTAATGCTTAGGGTTGGACTGATGATATGTGGGGAATAATCTGGAGGGCTTGGTTGGACTTTTTGATTTTTAATAGACGACATTGATCGCTCATTGTTTGATTATTGTCATGGCATAGCGTAGCGGATTGGTTGCATGCTGGCGCATTGATGGTATTTTAATCGATTCGTAATCGAGGGGAAAGACTCGAATATGGTAATTAACTGAGTACTGAACTTATTTCTGTTTAGAACCGAATTAAATTTAAAATCAATTTTAAACTAAACTTATCTTTAATCTCTTACACAGTTTGCCTTTTTTTCTCTCTCACAAAATCCTTACAATTCTGACATCGAATTTAGAACACAACAATAATGGGCATGTTTCGTGCTCCATAACAACTACAAGAACAGAAATATAATGTGCTATTATACATTCATTCATCCATCACGCATACTAAACGAAAGGAAGCCTCATTGAACGCATCACGCACGCACAAATTAAGTCATTAGCTGTTTGTTATGAGCTTGTCTGTATATATACCTGCTATGCATACCTAAAACAAGTCGGCGTTCTTGTTTTTCTTTTAGCGGGTAAGACGTGGACAGACAAGTAATTATTTCTGCTATCACGAAATCCCAAAGTGAGGAAAAAGGTGGAGACTGCCTTCCGTAGCTTTCTAGCGCTCACCCTCTTTTACTGATAACAATGCGTAATAATTCAATATTAATACATATATGTACTAATTGCTAATGTCATACGCTTACTCATTAACGGATGAATGCAAGTAAATTTGTGATTCTCAAACTTTTGAACGATACAGATACATATATCGCAATGGTAGCAAGTAGCAACTGGACTACACAGAAGAAGAAAAGGATTATTTCTATAGTCAGCTAAGCGAAGTCCACAATTGATCACTAAGAGGGAACATCGTATTTTTAATGGCGGATTTCATTACCAAGAAAGGAAACTACAGTACCATACTTAAACATGTAATGGGAGATCGGCACAATGCCAACAGTAAACTTGTGGACTGTTGCAATGTCTGCTATTGGAGGCACTTTGTTGGAGCACAAGGCTATCAATAGGATTTGCTGGGTTAAAACTGATAGACACCGATCATCTTACTAAAGTAACGATCTGGCTATAAGCCAAAACTTTAGAAATAATCTCTTGGTTGTCTAGAATGAACATCGGAAAGGCACCTGATCGCCACCTTTACATTCGCCTTTGCACTGCATCCGCCCGATGAAATACCACCAATGTGTCTCACATACTCTGGTAGAATATCAACTTATTTAGATAAACCTCCGTGCCCCAACAAATAAGGGTAAGCCTTACAGATAAGCGATCAGCAGTTAAGCTCAACCTAGCAGAGTAATGAATACTAGAAAGCTATAAGCTCGTCATCGCAAACTATGGCAAGGCAAACCATGGGAAAACAAAATCAAAATTTTCTCAGCAAAATAAAAAAAACCTTTTCTGTAATTGAAGCTGAACGGTTTCTCGATAAAGGGCAGAAACACTGTAGAACATGGTTACTTGCAAAAGGACAAAATAGAAGAGCATATCACACTTAGAGCTTAAATCTCAGCCGTCTTTGCGGTAAGGAAAGATGAGGTAGAGTTCCAATACCGCATGAGCAAAATAAAAAAACCTTTTCTGTAATTTGCTTAACGGTTTCTCGATAAAAGCCAGAAACACCGTAGAACATGGTTACCTGCAAAAGGCCAAAAGGACAGTGATAGAGGAGCATTTCACACTTAAAGCTTAGATCTTAGCCGTCTTTGCGGTAGGGAAAGATGAGCTAGAATTCCAATACCGCATGAGGAGAAAAGAAGTTCAGCGCAGCGTAAGACGTGACAAGACGTTACATTGCTAACATCGGATGAGGACCTGCTCAGGGTGTGGATGAATCGTTCGATTTGATGGCACTTGATTGCATACCTGCTCAAATTTTTCAAGCATCACCAATATAATGGGCAAAATTCCTAAGCTGTACTATAAGAAGTGCTTGGGAAAGAGAAAGCGGTAAATGGGAAAGGCAAATCAAAGCAAATGTTACTATGCAAAAATAAAATGTAATTGGATCTGAACGGTTTCTCGACAAAAGGCGGAAAAACCGTATAACATGGTTATCTACAGAAGAACGAAAGGACAGATATAGAATGCGCATATCACACTCAAATCTTAAATCTCAGCCGTCTCAGCAGTAGGAAAAGATGAGCTAGAATCCCCAATCCTGCATTAGGAGAAAATAAGTTCAGCGTAGTGTAAGACGTTACAATACGTGACCAGACGTGACTAGACGTGACCAGACGTGACAAGACGTGACAGGGCGTAACATTGCTAACATCTGATGAGCACCTGCTCAGGAAGTGAAGGAAACATTGGATTTGATGGCATTCCTGCTCCAATTTTCCAATCAGCACCAAGGTCATTGGCAGAACTTCCGAGCTCTATCATAAGAAGTTCTTGAGAAAGATAAAGTGGAAAATGGAAATAGTACACATAATTTCCCTGCAGATAGCGGTATTAGGAAAGTCATTTGCCTCCATCCTGTTGTCTCCAAAATAATAGCAAAATTATTATAAGTATTGGAAGAAATTAAAAAACACCCAGCTTTCATATCATATGGTGAGCCTTGCGCAGGAGAGTCTTTCCGGGGAAACTCATAAGTGTCACGTCTTGAACAATTGTAAGAAGGTGTCCGATGATTTTGTTTGATGATCAAAGTGGTGTGCAGCAAGGCTGAATACATTTACCATTGCTTTTTCTGGTGGTGATTAGCTATGTTATTTGTGCTGCTATAACGACTAACAACAGGGTTATATAATAGACATTACAAGATTACCTTAAACGCCTGTACTATGGACTTTTGCCTTTACATAGAATAATTTACCATCATGGAATCGTGCAAAGCCTCGAAGTGGAAGCAAAGAGGGTGAGACTGATAGTAAATCTCTCAGTCTTTTCAACTGCACCGTTCAATTAAACAGAAAGTTGATAACTTTGCTAACAGGATGAAACTGAGAATAAAGGAGTCTAAGAATAAATCTATCAGTCTTTGCAACTGCACCGTTCAATTAAACAGAAAGTTGATAACTTTGCTAACAGGATGAGACTGACAATAAAGGAGGCTAAGACTAAGTCTCTCAGTCTTTTCAAGTGCACCGTTCAATTAAACAGAAAGTTGATAACTTTGCTAACAGGATGAGACTGAGAATAAAGGAGGCTAAGACTAAGTCTCTCAGTCTTTTCAAGTGCACCGTTCAATTAAACAGAAAGTTGATAACTTTGCTAACAGGATGAAACTGAGAATAAAGGAGTCTAAGAATAAATCTCTCAGTCTTTGCAACTGCACCGTTCAATTAAACAGAAAGTTGATAACTTTGCTAACAGGATGAGACTGACAATAAAGGAGGCTAACAGCTAAGTCTCTCAGTCTTTTCAACTGCACCGTTCAATTAAACAGAAAGTTGATAACTTTGCTAACAGGATGAGACTGAGAATAAAGGAGTCTAAGAATAAATCTCTCAGTCTTTGCAACTGCACCGTTGAATTAAACAGAATTAAACAGTTGATTACTTTCTTTATCTGGAAAGTATTGTCTTAACCGATTGTGGCACCGATTTTGATGTGGGCAGCCGGATCTCGAAGGCCATATTGCCTTCGGTATGCTTTTCAAAATCTTGTATATTTTACCGATGATCTGGGTGCTCGGTGATGAGTTTTACAACCCACGCAACCCAAAACATCTAATAACAATAAAACTGTTTTCAGTTGGCATTGCAAAAAAATACTACTACATACCACTACAAAAGACATAACAGAAGTCATTGCGCCCATCAAATGCCAGTTGTACTGCAAACATTTAAGTACACACAGAAAGTATTCTACCGCTCATACACATACACTACATAAACTTTCACTCAACAAAGAACAACCAAAAAGGAAATCGACCCGACATTTGTATCCTTATAATTTTAGGGAAAAAAGCCAACTGGCATTACAATTACTTTGCTGTTGTGAAAAAACCAAAAGCAAAATTGCGGCTGAATTGTGTACGGCGGCAGAAGAAAGAACATAACATGCCCATGACATTGTAGAAAGGAAAATCTACAACAATTACATTCCAGAAATATATGGGAGAGTTTTAGGGAATGAAATTATTTATTTTCTCTCTCCTTGCTATAAATGCTGCCTAACTGAATTTATGATACTTTTGCATGTTGGGATACAATCGCATGAATGTTTACGATATAATTGGTTATTTGAAATTAGCCGAAAACAACCGCAAGCCGCAAGCAAGCTTCCTTTTTATGTTTCATTTATCCTATGCTAGGCGAGCCAAAGCAGTAATGATATTAAAGCCTAGCACGTGCTTTTGTAGGACTCGAGAAAAAAAATGGCAGGACACCAGAATGCATAAATTGTTGTTCGAGATCTGCTGACTCTAAATTGATAAGGCCACGTTCGTTCGGATGAACATATTCCTATATTTTAGAGATGAACAGACAAACAGACAAACAGACGTGCAGAGAGCTGCAAAGTCAACATCCGTCTTCTGCCCTGCCCGTTGTTTCGTATCTTCAAACTTTAGCTATGTGGTGGCATTTTTTTGTTAAAGAGAAGGATGTGACTTCACTCCGCCCGCCTCCCATACTTTTCACTACTTTGAACCGTCCCCAATGTTTCATGCTGAAATTGTTTTCATTTATTCTGTACTTTGCGGTTGCGTGTATGTTACGTGTTTTTAAGTTTTACAGTTTTTTAATTTTTTTAGCTGGCAATAAAGGAAGTAACGAGCAAACACATTTCGGACTTCGTGGCGTTTGTTAGAAGCTGCGGTTAATTATTTCCCATTTGATGGCGTCGGATTACATTTATTTCGTTCGTGTTGGTTAGTAGTAAAATTTGGGTAAGGTTTAACGCAATGAAAAATTACTTCTACTGAGTGTCATTTTGATTTAGTAGCACAGTTAAGGTGTGTAAAACTAAACTTTTGTCAACAGAGAAAACTTCGGGCTAGTAAATTATCAAGCTTTTTTCTGTCCAAAATGCTACTACACCACAGAGAGTAAATACATTAGAGCTACACATAATATACGGAAGTATACCGAAGAATGGTGGTCAGCCAACAACAGAATAGGGAAAATCACACGTAAGATTGATTAGAATTGCACATGGCCGTAACTATATCTGACTGGTGGAAGTGTGATCAAATCTCCACGTGGTGGTCGCTGTTAATTTTTTTTCAATACAGGAATAACCAATAACCACACCCGTATTTTGGGAACCTCAAAAAAGGCTTGGAAACACTGGTGAACGAAGACGACGGCGGCAAAGGGCTAAACGAAATTTCTCATGGAATGTACGCTCACTGTATAGAGCTCGAGCTCGATATAATGCTAGCATAACAGCAATCCAGGAGATGCGGTGGACGGCGAATGATGTCTTACAAAAATCTGAATATGACATATATTATAGCTTTCATGCAAGACATCATGTGCTTGGGTGGGCTTTCTACTCAGCAAAATAATGAAACTCACCGTTATCGGCTTTGAAGAAGTAAATGAAGGGAGGGGCAGATTTAAAAACATAAGACTTATAAACGTTCACGAACCTACAGAGGATTCCCCTAGATGATGAATAAGAAGAATTCTTTGAATCAGTCGAACGGGAATTCCATGCCTGCCCTCAATATGAATGCAAAAATAGGAAGGGGGCCAGTATTCAGGCAGTAAATTGGCACCCATAGCTTACACGAGAATACTAATGACAATGGACAACGAGTCATAGAGATAGCAGCAAGTAATCATTTGGTTTGGTTTTGGTTTCCCGGAAAAATATCCACTAAGCCAGCTGGGTATCACCTGATGGGCTCCAGATAGACCACGTGTTGATAGACCGCCGCAGCAACCCGAACCTGATGATGGTACGAACGTACGGAGGTGCCAAAGTCGACTCATACCACTGTCTTCTTGGTATAGTGCTCCGAGCGCGATGATGCAATCATCATAAAATACTACATCCGCGAATTAAATTCGAGTCAATATGGTTGCTCTTCATAAGACAATGGTCATACCAGTAGTTACATATGGACCCGAGGCTTAGATGCTTACCAAAAAGCAGGCTTTACCAATGACCACACTATGCTGCCGACCCTAAGCATAGACGAAGTTAGCACAGCGATAAATCGTCTTAAAAAAAAAGCCTCGGGATCAGATGAAGCTTTCATTCAGATCGAGCGAACGGCAAAAAATCTGTTGCTCTACACAAATAAGATCAAAACAAAGTACATAATGATGACGTCTGTGATCCAGCATTAGTCCCGCAATTAAAATAGTGAAGCGTGAATTTGAAGTTAGCGCAATCCTTTAACTATCCCGGGTCGACTGCAGCAGCCGATAACAGCATGGAATACGCGCACGGTTGCTTAAAGCCAACAAAGCCTTCTTTAGTCTGTCAAGACTCTTCTACTTTATTTTGTCAAGACTCTTCAAATCCAGGAAGCTGCTGGTTTATAAGACAAAGTTCATACCAGTAGTTACATATGGATCCCAGACTTGGGTGCTTATAGCAAAAAGCATTCTGACCTCTTACCCGCCTTCGAGAGAAAAGTCTTACGGAGAAGTGTTGGCCACGTATGTGAGGAATGACGATTCCGGAGACTCTATAATGATGAAATCTACAAGCGTTACCGCGATGTCGACATCGTGAAGCTCGGTAGGCTCCGGTGGGCAGGACACCTAGCTCGTATGAGCGAAGAGGATCCAGCTCCGTACGTCCTTTGCGGTAGGATTTATGGAACACGACAGCGGGGTCGGCGAAGTCTACGCTGGAAGGATGGCGTAGACCAGGACGCCCAGAGTTTAGGAATGACATTGGCTCAAAATCGGGACCGGTGGAAATACTTTTTGCGGGAGGCCAAGACTGGACCCCGGTTGTAGAGCCAAATTTGATGATGACGATGAAGCTCTGCATGGGTGGCGCCTACTCCAGAAGTCTTACATTTTTTGAGCTAGTTTATCGCTTTACAAACTTATTTTACGTTTTGTGGCTTTAACATAGATACAATTCGTTTAGACTCCAATTTCTATCTATTATTACAGATTCCTTTTAAAAGTAAAAATCTAACAGAAGAACTTTATTAAAGTGGCATTCTACAAATCCAGAAGTAAACTACTTGCTTACAGTAAGTAAAAGAAATGTATTGACAACAAAACTGAATTTTGAATGATAAATACACATTCATGACTGGCTGACCAAAGGTTTAAGCAGCTACCATTCTGAATTTACTGATTCCTTTGCCATAACTTCTTGTCTTTTGAAAAAACCAATAAATTGATCCTTTCGATTAGACCGAGGGCCTCAAACTGTAAGGTATACACACATTATGATACCTAATCCAACCACACAAAATACTCGTAGCATAACAAGGATTTCACAGAGTAAAACTTTGTCGTTAGCATTGGAAATTCATTCGACCCTAACGCCCTGTATAGTGCGATTCGATTTTAGTTCTGCCATTCCTTTGCTCCCGTGTTCCTTCGAAGGGTACAACAAGTCACTTTAAGTGCAGCATTTCGTTCCGCTTGTGGTGATATATAGCTTCTTGCCTGTCACATCTTGGTCTTGGAATATTTCTTATGGGTGTTTGGGCGCTGGGCAAATGGTTCACACACTGGGCTATCGATTCACTTTCTAATTATTTATTCTCTGACTTAAATTGTCCCTGGTTGACAGCCAGTAAATTTCTCAAGGAACAAAACAAACACAGGGGATGCGAATTAGCTACCAATTGGAATTTATAGGAATTGCTTGCATTTGAATATGTTTGCCATCAGTACCAGAAAGACAGACAGATGATATCGAAATTGTGTTAATTATACCTTTTGGTAAATATCGAAAGAGAAGTTGGTTCATTGCTTATATACATGGATCGGTTATCGTTGGATTTAAAGTTTAATTAATAATCTGATGTCCCTATCAACCCATGGTGGATTTTGATTAAAAATTCAAACAGTTCCGTTTCTATGCTATTTGCTTCATGATGCCTCTCATCCAGCCAGTCAGCCAGCAACGAGGTATAAATAAGAAAGTCGAAAGGTTGTTCCCCAAACTAATTTATTTATATCCCTGGAAATACCTGTCTGTCTGAATGCGACAGCAATAAGTAAAGAAGGACATCTTCAGCGACATTAATAAAATTACCGACTAACTATAAAATATACAGCGCCAAGCCCAGGAGATATTTAAAAAGAAGGATATTAATATCCCACATGTGGAACTCACGTTCCACGTACACACACACAGGGACAAGTATACGATAGTATATATTCAAACATTAAATATTTACAAATATTATGTCGCTGTGGTGATTGACGATCGCTCATGTAATTTGCATCCGCGATGTTTATCACCTGCGAGTAAAATAGCCCGTATTTCGATAAGGATACCCGCCTCAGTCAGGTATACTTTCGTCTACTCTACCTGTTCAATGCTACTCTCGCGGGAAATACATCGTCAACGTACGGTACGGTCGGAGCGAACAGGTAGACACGAGATATTTTATGACCTCACAACAAGGACGTGGAATTAATGCGGCGCAAATAAATTTCCATTGAGAGATGAACTAAACGCAGATGCGACAAAAGGCACATCCTCGCATAATAACGCACCCCTAATAAATGACGCGAAAAAAGTGCGAAAAGTACATAATTCCTTTGAGAAGAAAGTCACACATACATACACAGATATAAATAGAAAAATGTGAAATTCAGTTGTTCGGAGAACGGGTATCTTTATGTGTGTGCGACATGTTATTGTATCTAATATCTTTTGCCAATGAATTCTCTGGGGTTATAATAAAAACATTATTTTTCCGGCAAAGTAGCTTCGCAGTTATACTCGTATTTATGTGTGTGCCAAATACTTATGGCTTTGTGAACCTAATAGTACACAAAATGTACAATATACACAAAAAGAAAAGAAGACACTTTTTTGTGTCGCATTTGCTTTGCTTAATCCTTGCATTGTGACGTTGTTTAAGTGAATCACGATCATTCTTCAGTATCAGTATCAGAAAATTAAGGGAGGAAATGCGATCACACATTTTGATGAGAAACTATTACGCTTTTAGGATTTTTTTAGTAAATTTGGTAAATAGTTCGATTAAATGTAAATTTGGAAATAAAAAAAAAGTAAAAATAATCGTCACGGAGCTCATTGTCCTAGCCTGACTTATACATTTGACCGTGCAGGAAGTTTTTCTGTTATCTCAGCATAAAGCAATAAACATATAGAGTATTTTTCTTTAACAAAATGTGTTCCTATGGACAGCCAAAAATCGACTTTGGCAAGTTTTTATGTCTAGTTATGAGATAGATACTCATTACGTTTTTATTTTCTGTTTGAATTTGAGAATCGGTCAGTTGCAGAAATTATGTACGTCGTATATTTCATGTTAACCCTGAACTCTATGAGCTTAATATTATCAATAAGGTGTTGTGGCAAGTGTAGTGCCCCAACACTATTTTATGTACAAAATTAAATGAAAACAGTAGATTTATTAATGGAGTGAATATATAATACATTCAGTAGTAAATGAAAACAAGTGTTTTTTATTTTAATTCGTACAAGAACTTCTTATTGAAATTAAGGTATATGTAGTTGATCAACGGTGAATTTATTTTTGCTCACATTTCCGAACGAGCACGAACGTTAATAACAGTAACCTGTGGCAGCAATTTGCAGTTGGGGTAAATGCCGAATCAGTAATTTATTTAAAATAAGCGGATTTCCGGCTGCCCCATCCAACTGACATCTCGCCCACTGACCCCCCACCAACTCCGCCATAGCCGGTCAGAAGCCCGTGTTACGAAATGAGGAGTGGAGGAGCAGAACCTCGTTAATGGGTCAACCATGGGACATCTGTCCGGATGACGTGGGGCCATGATGGGACCCTAGTCAGGGTAACGACACCGTAGTGGGGTACATTTAGCGGCATCATAATGACTGTGTGCTATGTGTTGCGCTGCTTTGTACATACTATAATCTATATATATATATATATCTATATATATATTTAAAAAAAACATTTTTTTACTTCTAACCCCTATGAATAAAAAAAAATTACATCATTGCACGCTGAGCGCTTAACAATTGTTTTGAAACAAGTCCCATAAAAACCTGTAGATGTGGAGTGGATTCAAAGTGACAAACTGACAAACGCACACTGAAAAAAATGCATGTCTTCTGAATTCTGAATGTCTTGTATATATTGTATTTAATAAAAAAAAGTTAAAATTAACGATGAGATAACACGTGACACGCGTCACGTCATCGCAAGCCAAGTTTTAAAACAAGTATTTAAAAAAAAATTACACGCGTCACGTCATCGCAAGCCAAGCGCTTACCAATTGTTTTAAAACAAGTCCCATCAAATTCTGACTGGTAGAAGTCGCGATATACAATCGGACAAACGTACAACCCGACAACACGACAGCCCGACAATCCGACACACGTACGCTAGAAAAATTTTCTTGCCCTCTGATTATTAGCTTCGCCCTTCGGTCTCGCAATAAAAATGAATGCCTGTTGGTTTGCAATAAGACACTAAAACTCAAAAACTAGACAGCTGATTTAGCTGAAACTTTTACAGAATATGTCGTCTTAACAAAATCTCGGTAAGCAACATTGTGCGAATACGATCCGATAGGAAGAGCTTTGTTTAGGTTTAGGCAATAGTACACCCCTCCTGTGGTAGTGAGGTCAAGGCAGGGATTCATGTGTGCGGTTGGTGGAGCGCCCGGAAAAAGCTAGTATTACATATATGTGACTCTTTGATACCTTTGTTATTCTGTTTTTTTGTCAACTTATCTATTCTCACATGAAAGTCTGCCGATCCCTAATATAAATCAAGGTACCTAAAAGTTGTAGCCAATTATACATAAAAAGTCATAGTTAAAAAAACCGTAAAAATTAAAATTTGCATACAAATTCTCTAATCGGAAATACATATGTGTGCAAAGTTTGAATAAAATCTGGCTTTAGGAAGTGGGTTATCAACTGAATACATGATTCTGCCACAACCCACAAACAGAAACGCTTGGACACGATAAGTTAACATAGAGAACTAGCTGTTCCCGGGAACTTCACTACCCGTACACATAAACCCCTGGTATTGGGAGTGTACTTTAGCCGGTAACCTTCCTTCACCTGCCTATAATATACATTGCAAATTTCATTAAAATCGGTTTGTAAATGTGGGATATTGACCTTTTACATTTCACACCCCTTGGGAGGGGGAAGGAGGAAGGTACTGTAGCATATAACCATACTCCACCTGCCAATAATATTAATTGAAAATTTCATAAAAATAGGACGGTAAATGTGAGTTTCCATGAATAACATAAAAAAGAATCAGTCTATTCATAATGATTAGAGAGACCATATTGATTGTTAAATATGTTATTTTAAATGAACAATGTTTCATACAGTTAATCTTAATGTAACTTGAATCTAAGCAAAAAAAAACATCAATTATTTCAAAGTTTTATTTAACGACCACTTTATCAGACTCCAACCGGATTCAATTCAACCATTAACCAACTATGCGTCTTACTTTACTCAAAGAATCCGATTCTCGTAAGTTTTCATTAAAATAAATAATGTATGCATGTCTGTATGGAAGGTTATTAAGTTGTATGTTAACCATATTTGTTATTTTATTTTATTACTTTACAGTTGTTTTTCTAAATATACGCGCCGTTGGCAATTTCATGACTATTACTTGAACACTTTTCAATTAACCTCATACAGTTGTTTCTTAAATGGTATGTAAAGAGTAACTTCTCTTAATGGCTAAATCAAAAGCAGGAACATCGCTCAAGTAGCAGTGGAGCGTAAAGGTGTAATGTAAAGAGCCTATCTTGGTGATTTGTGTTAAGAATTGAACATTTTCGAAGTACAGAAGTAGCTGGTAGCAGATCGTCTCATTTGAAATTTCATTTCCTTCATTGGATTCGATTGCATTTGGTGTAAAATAGAAGCAAAGCGTTATAATTTCCTAAGATTTAAGTTCTCCAAAGGTTAAAATAATATTAAAATTTATATCTTTTGTATTGGGTGATTATAACAAAAATGAATAAAAACCATCCATAGATGCGATTAGGATCTAACTATCTGTCATACTGCTTATGTTTGTCCTAGTTGTGTCAAATTCTAAGGATATTCGAGGATATATTATATATTATATGTAGTGGAAATAGAAACATTATTTTTCCATTCAAAGTGATGAAGGTTCACCGAAGAGTTTTTCATAACAAACCAGCACCTATACACACTTACAGATCAATTTTTTTTATAATGTACACACAATGCTCAAGGGAATTGCAACCTTATAATGCTTAGTAAAACGTGGGCGTTAGGAAATAAAGAAGAGCAAAAGATGTGATGTATATACATATGTGTCTTAAATACCACTTGTGGAAAAGCGATAAAACAGTGACAAGCTGGAAACATTTCTACGATTTTCTAGCGATTAGATTCTGATTTCTGTCTGGTAGATGCAATTTGGTCTTGGGGACACCTGCCCAGACAATTGAGTTGTTTTCTAGTTTAGGGCGAATATATGTCTTGGGACTAAGTAGGGGTAATGTTAGAATCATTACGGGGTTCCTAACAGGGCACTGCAGGCTGAAGGGACACCTAAAGAAAATTAAAGTAGAAGAGGATGACAGCTGCAGGCTATGTGGAGAAGCGGACGATCCGCCAGAGGAGGGGCCAGCTGGGAACTCACGCATTCTCCGAGCTTGTACGTCATTCATTAGAACCTCTCCATATCACTAGGTTCCTAAAGGCCATTGGTATGGAGGGAGTGCTCTAGGGTTGGGCAGGCACCGTCCCTACAGCGCTAGCCGAGGGGGGGGGGGCGCAATAGATCCACAAGGGTCGCAGTGCCATTGATTTACCCCCTTAACATCATCATCATGTTTTGTAAATATAGATAAGCCATTTGTCCATTTGTGTCCAAAAATATACATGCACTACACAAATGGTCGCGAGAAGCTAGGCTTTATATTATTGTTATTATTATTGTTATGAAATAATAGCCAGATGTCTGAGGGAATGAAGTACATCTTGTACCATTTAAGGAAACCTAAACATTTCGCAGCATTCTTAGCGATGGCGAATATGTGGTCATTCCAACAAAGCTTCTAATTGACGAACATACCGGGCATTGCAAGTTTTTCAGTTTCTTTGGTGCGAGATCCATTCATGGATAAAGATTGGAGATATATATTACAATTGGACGACAGAAGACAGCATTGGGTTTTAGAAGCGTTAAATTCTACTCTATTGGTGTAGTCCCTACCTCGTTATGCTGTCGAGGTCAGGATTTAATGCGCTTGTTCAATTTGCACTTATAATGGAGAGGGGCGTGCAGAAAGCGTGAACTCATATGAAATGCGAACGAATGAATTGGATTAAAAGTAGCGGATAGGAGATCATAAATGAAAATAAGAAAGAGTGTCGGGGACAAAACAGAACCTTGGGGAACGTCGGCGTTTTTGCAGTGAACATTGGATTTGAAACCGTCCAATACTACCTGAATTGAAGGGTCAGAAAGGTAGTTACTAGTGCAATCAAGCAGGGCCTTATCAATTCCATAGTGATTCATTTTCGACAAAAGAGCTTAACGCCAGACTCTGTCAAATGCCTTGGATATATCGAGTGCAACAACCAAAAGTACCGAAAAGTTGTAGGTTGTAGCCAATTGCGACTGAAAGAAGAAAGATTATTGTTCCATTTAAAATGCTGAAGGTTGACCGAATAGTTTTCCAGGCTAAACCAAGATTCGATACGGAAAACAGCTCCGGGGATTGTTGATGTACGCCTACTATTTAAGGAGAGCAAACGAGATAAAAAGTTAAGTATTGAGCGAGTAAAATTGCAGGAAAATAATCGTAAATCCATAAAAAAGGACATTCCATCAAAATAAAGATAACACACCATAGTTGGAATTTGATGATTCGACATCAGTGTGACAACCTAAAATATTTAATTACGTAATGATCTTTCGTGTGTTTGACACGGAAAAAGGTTGAGTTTCTGATGTTACTGTTTACAAGTGAAATGACCCACATATAGAATATATTATACAAAACACACAAAATGAAACAACAAAAAATTATGACTAATCTCAATGTTGATCTCTGTCAAATCCGTACACATCTGGGGGACCAACATCTCATATATTACGTGTGATTCATAAGAGATCCATTCAAACCACTAAGACGGCTTATAGGTATAAAGGTGTGTCACTTATTTTGAAACAGATGACCAGGCCAGGTTTCTCAAAACAAAAATGTTAATCGCAACAGTTTTGGGCAATGATTTACGAACTTTGGTGTATTAAAAGTTCAAGGTCAATGATCGTAGCAATAATACTCCTAAGTGATAACTAAGTTGCGCTTCAAATGCACTTATATTGGGGGAATGGGGGTGCTTGAATCCTAACAAATGTTAACATTAAAATTAAATGAAGGATAAAGGATGAAAGGATGAAAGAATGTAATGAAAGAACTTTGCGTTCGATACGAAATATCCCTCCATCTCGCTCACACGTCACACCAGACTATGCTAGCTATGGAATAGTCTAGGAAATTACGTTAATTGCCCTTCCGAAGAAAATCTTGTTAAGCTGTGAATAGCCAAAAACAGAGCAAACGCTTTAATAATCAGGGCCAAAATAATGAATGACCTCATGATTCGGGATAACATAAGCGAACATTTTTGGATTCAGATTCAAACAGTTGAAGCTTTTGGTCGTTTGATGCCTTGGTCAAAAGAAACTTTGCACACAAGTCTTCATCTATTCCTTCTTTGTTCCATAATGGTATTCTTTGTAAAAATGGTATTCAGAATTCATCAATTCCTTCTTTGTTCCATAATGGTATTCTTTGTAAAAATGGTATTCAGAAAGCTAATCTCTAATGTCGTTTTTTTTTTCTTTAAAAACTGGTGCAGATTGATTTTTTGGCTGTCAAGATCAGATTTCCCCTCAGATCTTGACATTTTGGGAGATTCACCCCTCTTTTCATTTACTGCAACAACAACACACGCAACAAAACAATGTAAACAAAAGATTCTTGGCTTTCGTGTTCATTTTTCGAGAAAAAATCTGAGCTTGAGCGCAGATTTCTAAAAAAAAAAAATACGACATTAGCTTCGCATTTTGCTTTTGGGTGTACCCTTCAAACCGAATCCCACCAATTCTACGAAATTTAGGCCAAGGTATGTCTTAAATCTATTTCCGTTCCCTGACTGTTTTTTAAAGATTCTTAAAGAACTTGATCCTAATGAAGCAATTGGACCCAACGGCATTCCGGCATTAATACTGAAAAGATGTCATCATACTTTGGCGACACCGCTTAGCAAATTGTTTCATATCTCAATTAAGACAGGTATTTTTCCCTCTATTTTGAAAACGGCGAATATTCAGCCCGTTCCGAAAATAGGTGATAAATCTGCACCTACTAACTACCGTCCTATTGCTTTGTTGTCGGTTCTATCGAAGGTAATGGAATCTATCGTTAATTTCAAACTAATAAGCTATCTGGATACGAACGCTCTTTCGGTAAAATCGCTCTTCAGGTGAACTCATGACATACATTACTTATCGTTAGGAGCGAAGCATTGAAAAGCTAGGTGAATCAAGCGTTGTTACCTTGGATATTTCAAAGGCTGAGTATGGAGGATAGAGTATGGCATGATTGTCTTATAAATAAGACGTGGATTGAGGATTATTTATAGAACCGTAAAATAAAAGCTGTATTGAATGGTATTTCTCCATCTTCGCATGGGATTAATGCTGGCATGCCACAAGGGTCATTCTTGTCACCTTCGCTCATGGGGGTATAAATGGAACAAGGCGTTCCCCGATCGATAATGGAATTCGTGCAATTAGAATTAATAATTGCATAGTTTTTTAGGCATTTAGTAGCAGTAGTTGACGCTATATTATGTACTGTTGTGCCACAGCATGTATTTAAACTGGTTTGTCTCGTTTTTCCGATGCAATGACTCTTTACATATGAGTATGGTCAGTTGTAAATAAGGGAAGTTGCCACAATGTTCAGTTATTTGCTCGATATTTCTCTATATAAAATTGGAAACCTCTAGAAACGTTTCCCTGGGTATAAATAGGTGGAATTTTGCCGCAGAGTTGAGTTCTTATTTGAAATTCAACCAATCAACCAGTCAAGTCGAAAAAGTTCTTGCAAAGAGATGGAGCTACCACCAAAGAGAATTGTAGTGAAGTACAAGTATTATTGTAATAAGTGATTTGTGTACATTTAAAGTTATCACCAGTGTGAGTTGTGAACTGTTATTATTTTTGCTCATGATCAATTAAAGTTGTTATTTGTAAATTAATAAACGTGTGTTGTGTTTTATTTACAAAATCCTTTACGAACTCGAGAGCCTAAATTTCGTAACAATATATATCAATAACCTATTGTGTCCTACAACCTGTGATATCCATTAATTTGCAATCCTTGGTAAGCTAGGTTTAATGAATACAGCTATTTTGTGAAACATTCGGGCAGATCTGATAGGGTCGAATTAAATCCGAATAAATTCCAAGCTTGCCTTTTTTTAGAAGGCAGTACAACAATACGTGCCACCAGTAATTAATGGTGTCCCTGTTGCGAGATCTGATGCACTTAAGATGTTAGGTTTAAAAGTTTCAAATGAACTAACTCTCTCGAAAGGAACATATTTATAAAATTTCAAAAAGAGCGAACCAATACTTAGGTTTTATAAAACGTTGTTACTTCTACTTCGCCCTCTCTATGGTCTATTAAGATTAGACCAATTTTGGAATTTTATTCATATTTATGGGATGGGACTCCAAAATCGCATTTGCAAGAAGTTCTCCTTGACAATAAGTTTATTTATAAAGAAAAAAATTATATTTGGTTCAAAACCAGGTTCCTTTACCGAACTTCCCCAAAAAAAATTCACTTAACATAATACTGGTAATTTATACTTTAATATGTGAAGTGATACGTACCTATCAATAACGAATGTATGTCGATAGGATAATAAGCCAAAGAATCCATTATTTTGACTTTTAAGTGCTTGCTTATAAGTGCTTGGGAGTAAAGGTTTATAACAAATCTTCAATTCTTCTTAATAATTTTTATTCCTCTTCCCCACACCCCCCACCCTTAACAACCAAAAAGTACAACTTACCTTTTGCGCCTTGCACGTTGTCCCGATGTTTTGCAAATCATGACCCTGATGTCGGCTATCACTCATGCACTGGCCACAAGCTGGTGCCTTACAATTGAGACAGAACACCGTCAACGACTCTGCATGCTCTCCGCAAACAGACTCCCGAGCATGAGCAGCTCCGCGTGGCTTCACCAGATTATGCTTGGCCAATGGTCCACGCGCTGGATGGCACAATTCGCGACACCCATCGCAATATCGAATTTCGCATTGTTCGCACACCAGCGATGCCACTTTGGGGTCGGTCTCACACATTTGACAGCGTAAAGCTTCACGAGCACAAAAACGATCAACAATCGATTCCATGGCACGATACGGTGGCAAATTGCGTACACCACCCTCGTCAAAAAATACGAGCTTGCGACAAAGTGGACACGTCAAACAATAGGCAGCTCCAGCCGCAGCAGCTGCTGGCGTAAAGATCAATCCCTGTAGATTGGGTGTGCCAGCGTAAGAAACGGGGCGTGAGTTGTTGCTGTTGCTGCAGCACACAACACCCGAATCGGCCTCACTCAGGATGCTCACTTTATCCGCTTGATCCTGATCGGAAGTAACACTTTCCGATCCGGTCGCCGAACTGGCTGTGCTAGCAGCTGATGAATTCGATGAATGATGAGTTGATGGTGGATGTGAATGATGGGAATGGTGTGAGTGGGCGTGAGCGTGAGCGTGCCCAACGAGATGTCCACCCCCGACCACTGTACCGTTTGTTGTGGGGCCAACAGCTGAAATGCCTCCACCACCAACAACCACACCCGGTGTATAGGGTGTCTGAATGTCTAGGGCGCAACCCAAGCACATTGCATGGTAGCAGGGCAGCAAGACTGGATTGGCGAAAAGCTGCTTGCACGTCGGACAGCGTAGTTCGTCCTCCATAATCGAATATTTTTGGGATTGGAAATAACGATCAGTTGCACTTTTTAGTTAAAATGTTTCTTGTCGAATTTGTTGTTAAAATCGATCACTTCACTTCACATATATAGGGGGTGGGCGTTCTTCGCTTTGTGGAGATTATCACAAAAATTCAATTCGCTTTCAGTGCAAAACAGGGGGAAGTTTCCTTTTCAAAACTTTCAAATGACAAACAAAATCAATTTTCACTTCGCGAAAAATCGCACAATAAAAACCGGAACCGGAAATCAATTTCACGGCGTTAATGGGTGGTTTCTTTTTTCTTTCTTTCTATTTTTCCTTTCCTTTTAGCACACGAAGAAGAAACTCACGCAATGGAATTAACCGACATTATTGACAGGAATTACGAGTTATCCCAACGGTTAGGGGCGACGAAAATAATCCAAAGAAAATCCTGACAAATTTCATGACAAGGACGATTGAAGGAAATTGTCCACAAAAGTCGATGGTAGACCTTCGTGTACGGAGTAGCACTAATCCACTTTGCACGATTTTACGAAATTAGAGCAGAATCCCGATGAACATCCTTTTCTGGATGTCAAGAAGAGGAAGAATACACGCACGACTCCGTTATTTACCGTTCTACACTTGCTTGTTCTTTATTAAACGCTTCTTACACACACACTGTGTATACTGTTATTACCGACCGGCGCCCTAAATCAACGTACCGACCAATGTGACAATGTCACAACTACCACGTTCGATGGTTCAACATTAACTGAAGAAGACACACAGCGGTGCAGAATATCCGAGTAGCACGAACGAATGGCATGCATCGTCGACGACTACAGCGAGACGACGAAAATATTTCAAAGAAGTTTGATGTTGCGTCCTGTGTTGCATGTTGTGAACAAGAGGGTTGATTCGTTGATTGCTTTTTGCGTGTTGCTTTTGAGGTTGACTGATGACTGATACTCCATTTGAACCAAAATCCGGAAAGGTAGGAAAATTCAGTTCAATAAAGATGGCTTATTACACTCAACTGCACTTATACTTATTTATTTTTAGTTATAGCTTCCTTTGAAAATTGAATAGTTTGTTTCGTTTATCTTCAAGAAATCAGTACTTTATTGTACTTGGCAGTATATAATGGAAGACCGTTACATGTTTGTTATCTTTTCTTCTCTTACAGCCAGCCAATTATGATCGTATGATCTTGTGCATCGTTATTTTACCGTTGCAAATAAATTCGCAAATAGAACAACGTGAAAGTTGGTTTCGGACTTCAGAACTAATCTTTTTGGTTGGGTCGAGTTCGATATCAAGGTGATGCGTATTATGGGTGTGGATTTTGTATGACGTTGTGATATTGTTGATAAGATAGAATCCACAATGAAAAACGTGCGCTTCCATCATCACATCATCAATATACACTGCGGTTCACTAGATTAGAAGTACTTCATTTTTGAAGATAAAATTGAGATTTCTCCAGTATTTGTCAGAAAAACTAAATAAATGATGGTTATAGGTGATGGATGGTGATGGAAAATAGCGGTACATTAGAGACCTTTTGGCCAAATGAGTCAGAATGGCATACAGTTATATCGGTTCATAAAATTAGAAGCACTAATGACCAATGGAAAAAATTGTGTTTTTGCCTTTTTTGGAGTTTACTTCTTAAGAATCGATTTTCATATATAGCAAAAAACTATACAAAAAATTATATGGGGAGTGAGTGGGAATAAATCGGGCGTTAACAAAAAATTCGAACTCGGGATTTTTACAGATTTACCAATTACCGTATCTACAGAGTCAGAAAAAGCGAAAATAAAAAAAATGTATGTGTGTATGTCTGTCTGTGCGGGTAGTAAAAACATAACATTTTTATATGGATTTTGCTCTTTAGTTAATTACCCATATATCTCCATGTTTATACTTTTTAAAGATCTATCTGTGATCTAGCAAATCAGTTGGGCTTTCTATAGAGAAGTTTTCGTTGTGTGTGCGTTTCTTGACTTCTTCGATTTCTATGTATTCTCTTCCTCAAAAATCATCGCACCAACACAAATGGAATTGAATAGATATCCTTCAAAAAATAACAGTTGTTTTATTTCATTAATTTTATATTTTTTTATATTTTTATTTTGTAATTTTAAGAGCTGTTTTACCGCCATCTTCAAGTGCAACTGAAGATAAAAATTACACACCACCTTAAGAATATATTCGAAATTCTGAAAATCGATTTTGCAGGTAAGATGTAATAACTACTGACAGTAGCGCTCGGTATAAAACGTTTAAACACATTTCTAACATTTTTTGACAAAATGTATTTTTCCTTCACTCTATAACTTATTTAATTCGTTTCTGAGACACCCTTCGAATATAACATTATATTTCCATTCCTAAGTTAAAACTTCCACAAGTCTAGACAACTATTTGTGCCACTGCTACTGCTACATGTTATCTTGAATTCCACTTATTATCAACAACAAGTTGCACTGGAAATTGTACGTATTCAAGGAAAAGCTTATAATTTGACAACAAACATGTTGGAGTTCAATGAGATAACGTAATAAATACGGCATGCTGAATGATTGATTGTGCTATGTCGCATGCCATGTCTACGACGTAGAATGCTGAATGCATGAATGCTATGCAAGTTTTGTTAAGGGAAACGGTGGCAACTGGTAGGACTCGTTTTTTTTATTTACGATGGCGTTGGATTAGTAAAGCGGCAAGATTGACCTTAAAAAATAAAAGCAAATTATTGCCATCGTTTTGACTCATTCCTTATATAATATAAGAAGTACTGTAGCATGACTGACTGTAGAAATACCTGAAGTTCTACTCCGAACTTTTGTCATTAGCTAAAAATTAAACGAAAATTGCTCTACGATGAAAGCACTTTTCACACGCCCATACACAAAAGTGACTCGAAATTAGCCGTTATACACACTAGTGAGTTAAAATATAATGTTATTTACTGCAGTCACAGTGAACACACATTCCCAGAGTAATTTTGCATTGCGCATAACCGATTTAGCACAAAAACCGGTTTTGGTTGTGTGAAAAATAGCGTACATTACTCGCACCAAAGTGCTTATCGTACCAACTCCACTTTCCTCGCTCGTTATTTAATATAATATATCCTATTAGGCCGGTTATCATATTGTATTATCATAGTCATCATCATATTTGGCTGCACAACCGGGGCACGGCCCTGGCAGGATCCTTTTCGCTCATGCGAGCTAGATGCCCACTGGAGCCTACCGAGCTTAATTCTCTTCACGATGTCGACATCGGGGTAACGCTCGTAGATCTCATCATTATAGAGTCTCCGGAATCGTCCTTCCTAACAGACAACAAGTCTCCGTAAGACTTTTCTCTCAAACGCGGCTAAGAGGTCAGAATGTTTTTTGCTAAGCACCCAAGTCTCAGATCCCTATGTATTGGCATGACCATTGTCTTATATACCAGCAGCTTGGATGTTATGGTTAGGTTCCTCGATTTGAAGAGTCTTGACAGACTATGGTAGGCTTTGTTGGCTTTAAGCAACCGTGCGCGTATTTCTGGTTTTGTTATCTGGTGCTACAGTTGATTCAATATAATAAAGGATTGCACTACTTCAAATTCACGCTCCACTATTTGAATTGAGGGAACAATGTTGGATCTTCTACTCGAAGACGTAGCCACCATGTACGTTGTTTTGCTCTCATTTATGTGCAGCTCCAGATTTCGTACCGCCTGCTCGATCTGGATAAAAGCTTTCTTTACAGCTCTTCGGTTTCTACCAACGATGTCAATATCGCCTCAATGGACTTATAGAGGATTGTTCCTCTCGCCGGTACGTCAGAGTCTCGGATCACTTATGGTGTAGTGAGTTTTGAATTTCTAGACATTTTTCCATCACCTTCCTAAGGGTGTAAATCGGATCAGTTGTTGATTTGCCTGGAATGAAGCCACACTGGTATGAGTCAAATATGACTTTAGCGTATGGGGCAATCCTGCATTGAAGGATAGAGGAAAAAACTATAATTGCTGCACGTTGTGATATCTCCCATCCTATGTACGCTGCGATACCATCAGATCCCGGGGCCTTATTATTTTTGAGCCGACTTATCGCTATCTATGCTTGGTGGCGGCAGCATAGTGTGGTCTTCGGTCATTGGTGGAGCCTCCGATTCCTCAGTTAGCTGGCCATTTAGCAACTCATTACAACACTTACAAGGTCCAGGTGATTCAGGAATTGAACGCAAATAATCATTCGCTTCGATATCAGTTCTCTGCGTGGGTCATAGACCAGCTTTGTAATGACGTCGATTTTGGTTGAAAAATCATCTTTTCAGACGAAGCGCATTTCCATCTCAGGGGCTATGTAAACAAGCAGTACTGCCAGATTTAAGGTTCGGAACAGCCACACGCATTGGTAGAAAAGATAATGCATCCACCAAGAGCGACAGTTTTGTTAGGATTTTGGAGTGGTGGCCCATTTTTCTTCCAAAACGTTGCTGGAAACGCCAACTGGCCAACTTTTTATGACCTCAAATCGACGTCATGAATGTGGACTACCTTTGGTTTCAACAAGTGGGCGCCATATTCCATATGCGACTGACAATCGATCTTTTGCGCGACAAATTTGGTAACCGAATAATAAGCCGTTTTGGAGATGTCAATTGGACTGTGCGGTGGACTCCATGGATTTTTTTCTATGGGTACAAGTGGTCTAATTAGGCTCGGGTTGTGGCGGTAATCTATCAACACGTGGTCTATCTGGTTGCGAGTGGCTCCATCAGGAGATACCCAGGTGACTTTGTGGACATTTTTACGCGCAAACCTTGTACTCACAACGACCAAATTATTGCTTGCTGCCATCCCTGTGACTCGTTGTCCATTGTCATTAGTGTTCTCGCGTACTCGCTAAGGATGCCAATGTACTGCATGAATACTGGCTCCCTACCTATTTTGGCATTCATATCCCCCAGACTGATTATTACATCATACTGAGGGCAGGCATGGAGTTCCCGTTCGACTGATTCGAAAAAATCTTCTTTTTCTTTTACACCATCTGGGAAATCCTCCGTAGGTTCGTGAACGTTTATGAGGCTTATGTTTTTAAATCTACCCCACCGTTCATTTAATTCTTTTTCACACGCCCATAGACGAAAGTGACTGTTCCGTACGCTATAAACAAGACTCGAAAGTAGCCCATAACAACACTATGATGTTATGTTATTATGTTATGATATAAACGTCTTTTGTTATTTACTACAATCTCAGCGAACACATTGCGCATGAGCAAGAATTCTCTTTTGTTTGTCGTTTGTGATTTCTGCTTCTATCTCGATTTAGCAAAAAAAAACGGTTTGGACGCGTGTACGACTCGCAGAAAAGTGCTCATCGTGCTCGTTAGATTGCCGATTGTCAAGCTTCGACCTCGCACGATAAACTCCACTTTATTTGCTCGTTCTGTAATATACTATAAAGCCGATAACGGTGGGTTTCATTCTTTTATTGACTATAAAGCCAATCCCGAGCACACGATGTCCTGCATGACAGCTGTAATATATGTCATATTCTGATTTTTGTAAGACAACTTTCCCCGTCCACCGCATCTTCTGAATTGCTATTATGTCAGCGTTATATACAGGGTATCGGCTAACTTCTAACATACGTTCCATGCTGAGAAAATTCTTAAATCGCTTAGCCGTTTTCGTTGTCGTTGGCGACGTAGTTGATCAGTGTTTCTTCCGAGACTGATTTGAAGTTCCATAATAGAGTTTTTTTACGGGCGAGAGTATTGGCCACGCGTCAACCTTACTTTAAAGAGACTAGCCCGATCATTTAGCTTTTCCAGTATTTGAGGAAAATTACCGGCGGCCACCACGTGGAGGTTTGATCGCACTTCCTCCGGTCAGAGATGCTATTCTGATGAATCATACGTGTTATTCTCCCTATTCTGCTGATGGCTGAACGCATTATCATCGCTATTGGAAAAAGCTGCCACACGACCTGCTATCTTCCCTTTCGAACCTAATTCACCTGATGAAAAACTGCTCTGGTCTCTGGTGCTCCTATTCATAAATCAAACATCATTACCCGTCATCAGCTACCTCTCCTGCTGTTTACGTTTCTCACATCCTCGAATGTACCTATTATGCTTTTTACCGCGCCACACCGGCCGGCCGTCCACTTTCCAATTTCAAATTGTAGTGTTGTTTGCTTTTTGAAGGATTCGTTTGCATTTTGATATGAATTCAATACAGGCATTCGTATCTACAAATTTATCATCCATCCATCCATCCATAAGGTGGTGGCCAGGTAATCCCCAGCAAACACAAATTTCTAATCGCGCGTTATCGATACAGATACGAGTAAAACAGCGCAATGACCACCACCACAACGACATCAGGTACCAGTACGAGTACGATATTGCACTACTCAAGTGGTAAACTGGCGATAATAATAATATGAGATAACGATTTACAGCAATTTTACTTCAGTGCTTGTTCCATTGATTTGTTATTGTTATATGTATGTTGTTGTGTTTGTTGTTTGTGAATTTATAGACGTAGCTGCAGTGCAGTGTACCTGCAATCTACAGCACCACAGTAAAGAGCAGAGTGCAACTTTGTCAAATAACAACAAAACACTTCATTCGTTGAAGGAAGTGGAAATTATTTAATTTTAATCTCTTATCTAAATAAACGCAAGCATTTTCACGCTTAAAGGTGAAGAATACAACACTGCAGGATTTACACAATTCTAACGTTGGCAAAGTTGAGGCAAGCACTGGACTCTATATGGAATTTGTGTACAAATAATGGCCAATAGCTGAGGTCAATTTATATTCTTCCCTTTCCGTACCCTGATGTAATAAATCGCCTATGACTTAAGAACAGAAATTGCACCTTTTTACCCAAAGTTTGCGTACACAGACAGAAATAAAACAATCCGTAAAAATTAAATCACATGTGTGCAAAGTTTAAGTATAAAATCGGTTTATTTTTTTAAAGAGGGTAGTTTGATAATTCAGTGACTTTTTGAATAAAAGATTTTTTTCGACAAAAAAACGTTTTATTTTTCAATATAGTCTCCTTTAAGCTCGATACATTAGGTCTAGCGATGTTCCAAGGTTTTTATTCCTTCTAAATAATAGGTTTTCTCTAGGTCCTCAAAATAGGCGCTTGTTTCAGTGATGACCTCTTCGTTAGACCCAAATCGCTTACAGCCCAGCCATTTCTTCAGGTTATGAAACCAGGAAATAGTCGAAGTGGGCTTAATCTGGAGAATATGCTGGATGGGGAAGCAGTTCGTAGCCCAATTTATGGATTTTTGCCATGGTGACTACACACGTGTGCACCCGTGCATTGTCTTGATGGAATATAACTTTTTAAATTCTCTATATTAACTTGGCGTGCCCGTGGCTAGCTGGCTAGCTGGGCAGATCTTATAATCAATTTGTAATCCATTTACCAAAGCCCGATTTTATTGAAATTTTGCACACACGTGTATTTCCGGTGACAACACTTTCTATTAAAATTTTACATACATACATTTTTTAAAAATTGACCAGATTTTCTCAAATTTTATACACATGTGTATTACGCTTGAAAAACGTAAAAAATTCAAATCCCAGAATATCATAGGAACAAATCTCACAGTCGCATCGTAGTCCTACACATCGAATTTCATACAAATCGCTTCAGAAATGGCTTAGTTCCCGAAATTCCAGACACTATTGGCTTGAGAATCGCTTAGTTCCCAATGCAGCTGTGGCCGTAGTAAAATATATCTGCATATATGCATATACATATTTACATACATTTATATATGTATATAACTAAATAATATATATATAGTTATATACACATAAAATGTAACTATAGAAAACGAGGCAAAAATTAAGAAGCGAGGCACAAGGTGTAACAACAGTGAAACAACAGTGAACAGCAGTATAGCAACAGTGCAATAACAGTATAATAATATCGGCGCGAAAGACCATGCGGTCCAAAGCCTGACTTCTCGCAACCATTTGTGTTGAGCACGCATATTTTTGCACACAAATGGAGGGACCTACAATTTAATGCCGGATCCGAACGGCGAATTGAGAAGCTTTCAGTGACAAGTTATTACCCTCGGACGTTTGTCAAACTTTCGCGAGAGGTGGGACACCGTGAAAAATACTTTTGTGTTACTGGGATTCGAACCATGAACCCCCTGCTCAGCAGCCCATGCTCCTATCCACTGAGCCACGGCGCCCAGTATAATACTTGAAAATTATAGCCCCCTCCGTAACAAAGTTTCACATCAAAAGTATATGGGAGCCCCTTGATCCTGGGGCTTGATCAGTTCCAACTTTTTACAGAAACTGTTGTCATCGGATATACACATGTATGCAAAGTTTGAATAAAGTCGGGCTTTACGAAGTGAATTAAAAGTTGGCCACAAGATTCCGCCAGCCGCCATGGTCTCGCGATTATTTGTATTGTGCATGTATATTTTTGCAAACAAATGGAATGGACCTACAATTAAATGCCGTATCCGAACGGCGAAATAAGATGCTTTCCGTGGCAAGCTTCATGCAAGCTGGTGGATAGAATCTGAATGTCTCTGATGTTTGCCAGACATTTGCGAGAGGTGGGACCGTGGAAAATACTTTAAGTGGTTTCTGGAATTTGAACTACGAACCCCCTGCTCAGAAATCCATGCACTAACCAATGAGCCACGGCGCCCAAACGAGCACCCCTTTAGTTTTCTATAAAAAAAACAATGTACATCATTTTTAAAGTCGAAAAATCCCTCCTCCAGTACGTTCACAGTTGGCTGTACGAACACACTTCCGTTTCACATGATACGGGAACGAGTACATTAGCAACTTGTCGCCTCACATCATCATCAGCAGCGTCATCATCAAACCACTCGCCTTTAGTGCCGCTATTATTCGGCTTTTAAATATTTTCGCACTTTATTAAAACCGCACTCATGCCAACATAACGAAAAGTAACAAAAGCCGGTGAAGCTCTCAGCACATTCCGCCCTCGAGCCTCAACTCTGGAGTTAATCTGTAGTATGCTTTGCAGCGCATGTTTTATTTCGAGCTCCGCTAAAATTTACACTCTCAGAACACACACTATACCCAATCGCTTCAGCTCCTCTGGCACGACTTCCTCCACCGTCCACACGGTTTGGGTAATCGTAAAATCCTTCCTTTATATCCCATATACTAATGTCGTTGTTTTTCTAATAATAAAATGCCAAAAATAATTTATTGCCCAACGGAATACGTCGTCCTGTACTCCTTCTGCCTGCTACAGTGTGTACTGACTGAAGTTCTATATCCCAGAGTCCAGAATTCCTCATACTTCTTTAAGTGCTCGCTCACTTTGCTCCTCGCATAGCAGGACAAACATCCCCACATGCATGACGTCCCAAACCCAAACGTCAGAATCATCGCACCGGTCGCCTTAGAATAACCAAAATCCTGTTCTATCGTCAGGCGAATAAATAACGTACTCATTCGGGGCAGATATGCCGGGAGAACGCGATCCTGATAAGTCCTATCACCATCCCTTCTGGAAAAGAAACGAATAAATAACAACAACACCGATACAAAAAATTCAAAACAAAGCAAAAAATATTCAAAAATGTTTCCTCGGCCAAGGACATGGGTGCGAAATGCTAATGTTAAAAAGAGAGAGAGAAAGAGAGACTGAGCGAAAGGGTTAGCCTCCAGGGCTGGACGTAAGGATAACATATTTCGGTTGGCAAAAGGGGACGTTTGTGTGATGCTCCGGACGCCACAGAGCGGCGGTGGCCGACTTATGTGGTGACATTGGGATTTGTGTCTGTGCTGGTGTTTGGATCAACGAAGGACTACAGAGCATAGACGACCGCACTGTCAAAGCACCACACCATTATGCAGCATGCAGCAACAGACGGGCGAGATAATATGCAAAAATCGAAAAATGCCTAAAACACGAAAGGACCAAATACAAAACCAAAAACACAAATAAACGAAGCAAAAAAGAATGAAATGAAATTAAAGGAAGGAATCTAATGAGAAGAAGGGATTCACACAAATTGTTGAGATGCAGTGTCCTAGAAATGGATTGATAGGAATGGCCCGTATCATTGTAATAAACTTCTAGTCACCCGGATCCGTGTCTAGGCAATAAACTGGGTTGTTACACGACCGCAATGCTTGTGTTTCATTTCAGGAAGCGCTGTGCTTATCCTTATATTTAGAAGGATATTTGAATCTAATTTCGTCTTATGAGAATCTAAAAATATTTGATCGCACACTTAGAAAAACATGAACAAGCAATATATGATCGTGGGATAGAACCCTTCGCTGGGATAAGCCTTGTCGCGAATGCCACTAAAAGCCATGCGTTCGCATATCTTGTACATTCTTAAGTGACTATAGCAGAAGAATCCTTCAGATATTCCTGTGTCGCTGGTGCACTGGTTAGCATCGTTGTCAACCATTCAGAGGACGCACAAAAATTGACTTGGTGGTGAACACCGTATTTGTGCTACTCAGACTTAATCAAAGCTTTAATCAATCTAAAGACCGGCATAAAACCCGGCTTATTTTGTCCAAGGGGACATCAAAGAACCTGCTTCTTCAGTTTGAGGATTACACAGGCCAGCCTTACCGCTGGAAAAACATTCTTGTCACGATATAACCAACACCCTCAGATATAGACGGATTCACTGATGACAACGAAATAAGGACAACGATTTGCGTATCTGTAGTTTTGTACATGAAATGTACGCACGCCGAACACAACATGTTAAACGGAACTGGTAGGAGATACCCTAGTCAGATACTCTCAATTCAACTGCCGTCCGGAATGTGCGATATAACCAACCGGGTAAAAGAAGGATGAAAAACTGTGATATCTATTACCCCACAAGTAACACAGTTACATATTATTTTGGCTATTTAGCACAATGCTGGGTCTAACTTGCTAAATAAGAAATGACTGAGCTGCTGGTACTCTGAAATGCCAGCCGGCAACTATCTTCGTGTTCATTAGGCCATTTATACAAAACAAGAAAAAATTCAAAGCAGGATAGGATAGCCTAAAATCTATCAGAGCAATGTTTGACATAACTGCAGGTTCCGGATGGATGTGCTGCCAGAGCTAGCTAGAATAACCTCAGATTTCTGATACCAACCTTACTAAATGCGCGTCGGTAATACGATAGTTGATGAAGCCCGCAAAGGGGTAAATTTCGAAAGGTGGCTGCTTTCTCTGTGCCAACTATTGTGTATTGTTTTGTAGGGGCTGTGATAACTAGGGAACCGTTGAGATTAAGGTAGCTCTCGCTACAATCAATGAGAACTACTGATACGTCTGCAATAGCAATGTTGTAGATGGGCTTTGATTGGCGTCGTTTTCTGAACAAATCCATTTCCTAAAAAGGGGATGAGCGTCAACGTTAATTTAAAGACGGATGCTGTGATATCTACTATGGTTAATGCGACATAGTCAAAAGCTAATTGTTGTGAGTGGCAGACTTAGTCAAGCACACCAGTCCAGTAAAATTATTCATAAGAATTAAAAATTTCCATGTAAATTCTCTAATCGGAGATACACATGTGTGCAAAGTTTGAATAAAATCGGGCTTTCAGAAGTGGTTCAAAAATTGATCGCAGAATTTGTCAGGCCAGCCAGCCAGACAAACAAACACAACGGCATTTAAAAAGAGGTCTAGCATCATTAGCTTCTTTCGTCTTAGATTCTATAAAAATTTGTCTTAAAAAACTCGCCTCAACCAAACTTTTGTAAGTGTCGGTGGTGCATTGGTTAGCATTATTGGCTCACACCTGGGTTTGATTCCCGGCGCATCCAAAAAACGCACGAATATTTCTCAATGCACTGATCATCTAGATTACAAATATACAAGATACGTTGCTATATACAGTTGGCCTATAATGTAACCAAGAATGAATCAAGATGTGGAGCCCTCAATGTGGGTTAATTATGAGCATAATATTCTGGTTTCTCAGTTCACGGGTGTGAATTCATCCCTACCCACCACAAAACTTCTCATCCTTATAATATTTCCAAGCCCAAGTTTAGGCATTATAAAGATGGAAATCCCTTTAACTGTGTATTACATAATATATGTATATAAATAAAAAAATTAAAAATAAAATCATTCCTGCTTTATTTATTCAGATAGTCAAGCGTCAAGAAGAAGTCAAGATGGCACGGCTTGCTATTTGTCATTATGTTGACGTCTTAAAATCCTTTGCGAAAAACGGAACTGGCTGTCTGGTTACTCTCAAGTCATTGCAAGGAATGAAACTAAAAGTAGGGCTGCTATTTCATGCCGCGAGCCCCTCTGTAGCGTTAATTGAACAACTTCCACAATTGCAACTCTTGGGGGGAACTACGTCAAAGTGACTAAGATAATCCGAGAAAAGAGTTAAGGGTTATTTTCTAAATAAGCTAACAGTTTGACTAGCAGGAGTCGCATGTTAACATTCTAGCATTAGGGATAGTTACCAAAGAAAACTCTGGATTATGTTGAAGTTTCATTTTTCGAACTTTCTCGTTTCGAAATTTGAACTCCAAAGATACCGAACACTCCATGCCATGACTGTAGCACTGTATATATCGCCTTTCAGTTGGAATTTAATCATTCCCTTCTCATAATTACATTCGAGTTCATACGGTTAAAGATACAGATTGCATTTTTGAGTTATATTGGGATATCTATAGTTAGTGAGTGGATTGTATGAAGCGGTCGGCTGCTGCCTGTAAGGATGAAAACTATGGAAACCAACATCGTGGCCGGGCATCGCAGAGCAATGCAAACAAAAACGCTGAATCGAACAATGGATAACTTTAGACAATGTTGTAACTTGCAACCATATCAGCTGGTTAGGATATACGCGTATGCTAGTAACAAGTAACGACGGTAAAATGAGTGCTCTCCTCTCCTCCCATGGGAATATGACGAGCAACGACCAATCTCATCCTTCTATGGGCGAAATGTGTGATTTAAGTTGAGCTGACTGTGAGCCGTTATATGCCCCATGGAAGAAGCCACCATTCCACGAACTGAACCCTCCTCGCACAGGATAAACTTTATTATAATTGAAGGAAACATCGGTTTTTTATTTTTGTTGGCTTTTGTTTGCCTGGTCGGTTGGTTGCTGGCTGGTCCGACCAACTCGTAGCTTTGTAATTCCTAGAACAACAGTGTATTTGTCACTGTTGCTGCTGACGTACTTCCTTCTCGTCGCCCGATGGTATCTAACATCCTGGCTTATGATGCTTTCTAGTACCAGAGATTGATCTAATTAGATGAAAATTTGCTAAACTTGTGTGTGGGGGGCGTTCGTTATGATGATGAATTATTATCCTGCATCCGGATTTGATGACAAAGTACGTCGGTTGGTGTGAATTGAATGCCACTCACTGCATTTGCGCTTGGGATCATCATACTCACATAGAATGCGCCAGAGATTACAGTTATGATTAACAGGATAGGATGCAGGACTTGCAAGAAATTTAATTTGAATTCCATTGTTACAAGTTGCGTACAGTTCGGTGGCGGCGGACTTACTTGAAAGCGATTTGTCTGTCAAGGGATTGTCACAATGTTTACAAATGTTGGCAGACTGTTACGATCTAATGATAATCCAGTAATTATATCAAATCCCCTTTAGATGTGGATTTATGTCCAAGAACAAGCTGATGGCTAAAGAGGCCTTAATGATGGATAATGTTTCCCTTGGAATAGGAGCCTCTTTCCTATCAGAGAGTTAAATGTTTTCAAACGCGGGTTTTGTGTCAAACTTACGCACATTTGAGATCTGAGGTTTCTTCTCTATGTATACTCTGGTCTCAGGAAATATAATTTGTCGGCGGTCCCAAAGAGCCAAGGACAACAACTGACTTCACTTGCTAATCAACTCTACAGTTTCTTGTCTGCCGGAATTGAAATTCGTTCCTCCTTTCCACAGTTACTCGTGAGAATTGAAATTCAATCCTCATTTGGGCCTTGTTGGTTTTAAGTAACTGTGCCGGCATTTCTGGTTCTATACACTTATCGGCGCTACAATTGACCCGTGAGTGTTTAAGGATTGCACTATTTCAAATTCGCGCTCGACTATCTTAATTGAGGGACAATGTTGGATCTTCTACTCGCAGACGTGGCCACCATGTATTTTGTTTGAATCTCATTTATGTGCAGATCCAGATTTCGTGCCGCCTGTTAAATTTGAATGAAGCTTTTTGTATAGCCTTTGGATTTCTACCAATGATGTTATTATCGTCTGCGTGAGACAGTGTCTTGATGTACTGATAAAGGATTGTTCCTCTTACCGACGCAGGCTAGTCCATCACCTTTTCGAAGCCCCTTATAGATGTTGAATGGGCTTAATAGTGATACAGCAATCCTTATATGACCCTATAAAATTGCTCATTGACGACCTAAATAGTCGTGTCAGTTTATTTAGAGTTCTCTCACGGCCTATAATGTTCCGCTCTAGCTATGCTTTCATAAGTGATATTGGCTTGAAAGTCTATAAACAGTGACACTTTGGTGAATGTTTAACACTGAAAACTTTTCCATTGTTTATCTACCTGACTTTAGAATATGGGATTATCCTGTCTTGTAGGATATCACGTTGTGATATCTTCCGTTCCCGTGTGTATGTAACACTAGATGCCTATTCTCCAAACATTTGGCGTCGTTTCTTTACTATAAATTCATGAATTTCTTAGAGATGAGATTTCACGCCCTCCAAAGTTGAAAAGCTCCGCTGAGCCTGATGTGATACCATCTCATACCAAGGCATTGCTCTTTTTAGACGACTTATGGCTCTGTTAAATTCCTCTACAGCTAGTGAAGACCGTATAGTATACTCATCGGTCAATGATGGGGGCCTTCAATTCCTCAGCTAGCTGGCCATATATCAACTCACGAAAGTGCTCTTCATATTACTCGAAGATGTCTTTGAGATGAGCGATCAGAATGCCCTCGTTGCATTTCCAGTGTATATTGCGTCATACCGATGACTCTTTAATATCGGCATATCAGCCGCAGGACTTACTCTCTCCGCATAAAGGGCGAGTCCTACTGCGTGACCATAGTTGTTTCTGGTCACCTCGTTGCGAAGGACTGCCGTGTTGACTCGAATCTGATTTACAGATGCAGTCTTTCTTGGTTATTTGGGTTCATTTGGGTGATAATGAATGATGATTTTTCTTTGGCAACCGTTTGATTCAGGGGGTTTCTCGGTAATGATTTACCATCTCAGTGACTCCAGGAAAAATCGATGTTATTCCTCGAATGATAGATCAGGACGAAAATTGTAAGTACGTAGATAGTTATTTACTATATGGTATGACGGATAACCTAAACAACCATCATCTTATCACCAGGAAGCTTGAGGAACTGAAAGACAGTTGTTCATCTTTCCCTCCGTTCTTAACATTGTCATAATAAATACAAGAGAATATTGTTTTGATGATGATGATGATGATGAAAAATTGGGTATATACAAATAGCACTGCGACCATATGGATCTATTGCCTTTACCCCTGACTAGTGCTATGGACTCACTCTATATCCATAGCTCTTATGAACTTAATAATATGTTGTGGATTCAGTGAATGCCGTGCAGAATCCGAGTGAGTTCCCATGTGGTCTCTCCTCTGTCGGTTTATTGCTCCGCATTCATTGAGAAGGGACACTGGGTTTCTTCCGCTTTGACACAAAGCCTGCAGTTGCCCTCCTCTTCTAATCTTAATTTCTTTAGGTGCCCCTTTAGTCTACAATGTCCTGTTAGGAAACTCGTAATGATATCGAGCGAAACCTCTTTGGGTCATAATTCCCCAGCATTTTCTTTGCTTGTCGTAGGCCCGGGAAATTTCTCCATCTTACAGCTGCCTACTGCGGAGTTTCTGTCCTTTTGATAGCGAGCCTATCCGCTGCTTCAGTGCCTTGTATGCCAGTGTGTGCCGGCACCCACCAGAAACGTACCTCCTCCTCCACCAGTCCGGATGTCCGGATGTGGAATGCATCTAGGGCTTTTAGCGCAGCTTGGCTGTCTGTCATGATTGTTATTTCCAGCCTTACGTAGATCCTTTCCAAATTAAAGTGAGCACATCTTTCGATGGCATGTAAGTCTGCCTGGAATATGCTCGGTTATTACTGCCCCATTGATTCAGAGTACTTGGTTCTTAGCTCATGGACTACGGCACCTGTACCTTCTGCTTTCTTTGATTTGAATCATATGTATACCATTTTAGGGCTCCTGGATGTATCTGGTATTCAGTTTCAGATCTGAATTTAATTTTTTCTTAAATTCAAGTTTTTGCACCATGTCTAACAGAATCTGTTTGGCTAGTGATTCCACTAATCCCTTTGCCTTACCGTTCGTGGAGTAGCCTAACTTAACTTGGTTTCTTCGGATTTGCTCTTTACCACTTTATATAGTGAGAGTAGCCCAAGAATTGGCTCCATACCCGCCGTGGGGCAGGTTCTCATGGCCCCTTTAAATAAAATACTGCACTTTTTGCAATTCCCTTCTTGCTTAGCTAGTTTCTATTCGCCCATGCCACTGCTCTATAAGTAATCATTTGAATAACTATCATTGGAACAACTATTCTGGGACTATCTCCACAGGATTTTTCCTGCCACCCTTCTGCACACCATAAGTGATCTTTTTGAATTTTGCAGTACTGTCCATTAGTGTTAACTCCATAGCAGTCTACTATTAAATATAAATCCAAGGTACTCGACCTTCTTGCTGATAGTAATCTTTTCTCCATTGAGGATTACCGGGTGCATTCGCTCCAGCTTCCTTCTATTGGTGTGGTTTTTTTTTGGTTTAACCTGAGTCCCACTTCTGGGCACCATCTGCTGCTGGTGGTTAATCCGATTCTGATTACATGAATATCACAGAGCACTTCCTCGAACTGCTCTCTTACATCTATGATCATACCGTCCACGTATCCTTGGGCATAAATCCCTGCCTCAGCTAGTCCCTGAAGTAGTTCATCTACAAGGATGCTCCACAAAAGGACAGTACCTTTTCTTTGGGCATCCTATTTTTGTGCTCACCATAATGGTTTTATCACCGACTATAGTCTCCCCTGTTCAGGTACCCAGCATCTCGGACAACCATTTAGTGATTGTGCTATCTACTTATTTTCTCTACAGAGCATTTTTATCACCTCATGCGTTGCGTATGCTCCTACGATATCTAGGAAGGCGATTGCGTTTTTTCCTTACCCCTCTATACTTTCCGTCAGATTCTACAGTGCGGTCTCGGTAGATCTGCCCGCTCTGTACGTATGTTTATTGTCAGTAGTGATTCTGTTCCCAGTACTGGCGACCTTTTATGTTTTTTTTTAATTATTAACGGATAAAAAACCTCTTTACTTAAAAATGATTTTAGTTCGATTCACGCTCAGTGTTTCAATAACTGGTTGAGCCGGATGCATAGGTGCACAGATCAAAATGCCATCATGAGTGCAATTTCAAAGCTCTCTACTCTTTAATACAAATGATCTACCCACAATACTTGTATCTGTGTTGAACTCGATTCAAAGTTCGCTTTTCACTCTACTGTTTAATGTATGGTAATAGCTCCTATTCATATTAATTTCAAGTCGTTTTTTATTTGCATTTAATTGATGTTTTCCTATTGAACACTCTCGTTTGGTCTCTGGAAGGATGCCTCATCGGAACTGTGTGTCTTTACTCAATATAGGCGCTCCCTATTTGTCTATTCACCTGTGTATCAAGCTATCTATTCTAATAAACGGAGAACTCTCTCTCTTCAACGAAAGCAATTCACCCAACCACTTCTTCACTTCTTCCTTAAATTGATGTTCGGAAGTACACATTAAGTTAGACTACCAGCAAGGTACGAGTAGTATGTATCTAAATATCCTTAAAATCATTGAAAAACATCACAACTTTAGATTTGTTTACCTCATTTGATGGAAAGTTTGGAAAAACATTATTGTAGCATCGTCTAGCAAAGTTTAATTCCAACTGATGGACATGTGAGAAAAGAAAAGTTTCTTCCACTTGCCCTTGCCAAACCGTCTGATGGGTTGACGGGCTGATGGGTTAATTAAAACATTACACATCGTACAGCTAAACAAAATTAAAGAAGAAAACTAAATTAGCAGAAAAGCACTGGTACACGTACAAGGACATGAGAAGGACCTCGACTTGAATAGTTTGCTCTGAATATTCTGATTTTGATCGGAAAATGGCATTTGGTTGGCAAGGTTGGCAACCGTACTATTCAACACGAAGCAACTTTCAAGTTCTCAATTATCATCGAAGATATCGAAACGAAACGAACAACAAGAATGGATGGCTTTCAGCACCGGTAGGACGACACACCCTTAGAGAAAATCCTTTTGTAAGCACAGCTTCACTTCAACATTCTCCTTAATTCACTTGTCGTTCAGTGTACCTTCAGTGAATTCGGCCAACTCCAGCTCTACTGCACTCTACATGCACGCCCTTCCACTCGTAGCTCACTTTCTGCCACAAGACCTAGCGAAGCTTTTACATATATTTCTTTGTCATAAAAGTGCTGGCAGTCGTCGTCGTCGTTGTCGTCGTCGCTGGTCGGTCGTGTCTCTTGTCCATCTATTATTCCAGTTGTTCGATAGTGCAACACTGAGTTCTCCATCAGAATTTTCTGTTCATGTTTTGGCCGTTAGGCCGGAAGCCAAAAATCTGTAAACGACACGCGAACCGTATGAGGTACGAGTATTTTCGAAAATTGGATTACATCGATTTCCACTTGACCCTTTAGCTCACTTAGCGGCAATCGCATCTGCATGCCAACTTGCCACTGGGAAAATTGATTCGATTGTGCCGAGCGCCTGGTCAGCTCTAACCGGAAACACTATAGCTATATACCTACAGCCCTCTTGTCTTGTCGATGTCATTCGATGTCAATGTTGCTCTGATGAGAATCATGTTGACGACTACAAGGAGGCGGACGATAACGCCGTTGGCGACGATAACAATACCTGCGACACTTGAAGGACATCACAGCACAATTGGAAAACTCACGTGTTCTGATACTTACAAATACAGGGTGGTGATAAGTTGTAGCAGATTTCTGGTTCTATGATTTGCTGTTACAATTGAGCCGACGTAGTTTTTAACCTCAAGAGTGGTTGGAAAGAAAACGGTAAACGTGAGGTTAAACATCGGTTGTGGTCAGCGGATCAAACGTGAGCTTGTGCTCTATTGACTGTGACCAGCGGTAAACGTGAGTTTTGATGGCGTGAGCTGTGATGATGATTGTCGAACGTAATATACTATCCATGGGAATCTACTGCACCGATTATTGTCTCTTGTAGCAAACTTAGAGCAAGGCTTCACTCTCAAATATCAATGTTAATGATATATTATATAATAATTTAAAAGTAGTTCCCTCTATTGCGGAAAGCAAATAAAAGGCCAAAATTATTAAAAATTAGTATAATTGAATCAAAAAATGTCAAGACCATATATTTGCAGTCCGATGTAGTACTAGAACTAACTAGCGCCAGCTAGTACTGAAAAGCTTTAACATCAATCGGCACTTTTGATTACTGCACTGACATCTACCTTAATATTAGCCGGCTTTCAATATACTCACTTTTCGAAGCTTACAACTTCGGCCCCTTCAACTTTAGCATCCAGGGAGGACTAATGAGCTCCATCACGGTGTTACAGGTTAACCTCCATCAGCAAGCGGTCCGAGGAAAATATAACCCTTGGTCTCATCCAAGAGCCTTGGGTTATTAGCGAACACATAAAAGGTCTACGGAACGGAAGAAGTAAGTTGATCTGTAAATGCGGGGAGTAGGCTCTTTTAAACCTTTCAAAACTCCCGGCGGTAATGGGAATTTTCCAGCGCTTCTACATTAGGCAGTCGATCTCATCCTTACGGGTATGATTTCTTTATTTAGAGCCAGCTACAACTGGGGATACACTCCTACTATCTGGAGCCAGGTAAATGTGATATTTATCCCCAAACCAGGCAATAGGCCTAGTAAGCTGCCTAAATCGTATAGACCTATAAGTCTGACATCATTTGTCCTCAAAACCATGGAGAGACTTATTGATGTTCATATTAGAGGCCATTTAGAGATTTCTACCCCTCTGCACTCAAGTCAGTTTGCGTACAGGAAAGGCAAAAGCACAGAAGGTGCCCTTCACTATCTTGTAAAGAAGATAGAAGGAAGTGGCGCTGTGTGCCTTCCTCGACATTGAGGGTGCTTTCGATAACACTGGCTATGACTCTATTGCAAAGGCAGTCAGTAGCAGGGGTTTTGAAGACACGATCAATCATTGGATAAGGGCCATGCTTGAAAGCCGATATATTATTTAGTCCTCGGGAAGAGTGTCTGTGTCTGTGACTGCAGTTTAGGGATGTCCCCAAGAAAGAGTGTTTTCTCCCCTTCCGTGGTCACTAATCATTGACAATCTTCTAGTGGATTTTCACAGATTACAGGCTACATCGCCATTGAGTATGCGGGCGATTTTATTAGTGGTAAGCACTACATGACTATCACTAGTGTCATGCAAGGTGCTGTACTACACGTATTAGAATGGTGCAGCAAAGAAGTATTGTCCATCAATACTTGCAAAACCGTTCTAGAGCCTTTCACTAAAAGAAGACTGGTCGATGTGGGACCTATCATGATCAAAGGCACCATTCGATTATTTCAGTGAAGTTACATATCTCGGCGTCATCCTTGATAAACGGCTAAATTGGAATTTTCATATCAAGTCCGCCATCGAACGAGCTACTGAGCCTTGTGGGCCAGTAGAACTTTGGGTACAATGCTACATTAAACAGGATGTATACAATAATGGTGAGACCTATAATCAACTGCAACAGAAGCTACAAATAATTGCCTGTCTAGGTATAACGGGTGCCATGCGCACCTGCACTACGACTACATTAGAAGCTGTTGTAGGGCTTTCACCCTTGCAAATCTTCATCAGGAACACGGCTGCTAGATGCGCTAATAAGCTGCGGGTGACTATGTGGGTCACCTGAAAATTCTGGACTCAATTCCTGAAAGAGACATGTTCTACACTATCCCCGACATTATGGTCAGCGAGCTGGTTTCTTTGAACCCAACACCAAATTCTCGACACCAATGGGAAAAAGTCCCTCGGTTTTCCAGGCAGAACTCCATGCCATTGGGATCTGCACCAGTTTATTTTTAGTAAAAAAAATGAAGGGCGCTATATTGATGGACTCGATAGCAGTCAAAAACTGTTACGATGCACTGCAATATCTTTTCAGACACAACAAAGTCACACTCGATTGGGTCCCTGGTCATCAGGGAATTGCAGGCAACGAATCTGCAGATGAACTAGCTAGGGCTGGCTCGAATCTGCGTTAATAGGCCCTGAACCCTACTGTGGTGTCAACTGGGCTGCTGCTATAGCACTGATAAATTGTTGCGAACCCAAACTTCGTCTGGACCACTTTGAAAGCGTCCCAGGGCTTAGGCAATCCAAACAATTAATCAGGCTCTCTTCCTTCAAGGAAATCCTTACTGTTATTAGAGATAGCATTAAATAGAAGATGCGAGCTTTCTAACAGGTCATTGCGGCTTGCGATCAGAGACAGAATGTAGGTTCTGCTTGGAGGATGAAGACGCATCTTTCACAAGGAAAAATGCTCGACTGCGGAGTTGAGAAATTCCACCACTAAGTATGTACTATCGTTCATTAGGGAGGTGGTACGTCTTTTAGAATAAACACACCCTATGATATAATAGATCTTTCAGGTCGCAGTATCTGCCATACGGTAGGGATATATATAAGGATTTGATAGGGTAGATATAAAAAAAAAATGCGCTAAATTTTTTTTATATTTTTTTTAATGAAATTAACTATTTCGATGACATTTACAGAAAGTTTCTCCTTCGCTTATTTCTTCTCACACTCTTTCATTGAAATTGTCATCGTCACCCAGTAATAAGAATAACTTTTGGACATGGTAATTCTGGAGGATATTCCACCGCAAGCCATTCTAACCAAACAACAAGAACTTGAACAACAACAACCACCTCCACTACTACCCAAAGACAATCAGCTTTTCTGTTTGGCAAAACAATCGATGAAATAATTGGCCATCGGGCCACTTCACTTTGGTAGATTTGTTTTTCGCTTCGCTAGTTTCAAATTGAATCCATGGACATCAGTGGAACAATGCCACCGATAGGTAATAGTTTCCGGAAGAGAAATAGAGCCGCCAGAACGGAGGAGTAATATCAACCAGAGAAGGAACATCAATGAGCTACCAAAATACCACATGTCGCACCTTAGGACATGATTGATTCATTTCTGGCTGCACTGCTGCTTCGGATGCCGTCGTCATCTTCCACGTGATGTCTTTGGGGGGATAGCCGGGCCAGCACATAACAATGTGTATATATTGACCCGAAATGAAGGAATCACCGAAGGAACGGAAATTGAACCAGAACCAAACATTTTGGGAAATATTAAAATATCATCGAGCAACAGAGTCTGCCGGCAGCAGGAGTCTTGAAAAGGAAAACTCGTCCGAAGCCTTTGAAATCAGACAAGTGGAAATCCTTTAAAGGATTCTCGATTTGTTTATTATTCTGTGATGTGTGAGAGACTCCTGGATTTGGCATTGTGATCGGAGATTTTGTGAGTTTCGAATTTTGATTACTTATTCCTCCTTCGTGTATGTGTGTGTGTGTGTATGTGGGCTTGTTGATGCTTCGACTGTGAAAGGAAATGCTTATGCTATCATAATGAAAATTGAAGAATACAACGACGTGTTGGCTCCTTAGCTTGACCCCTCGTTTGGTCAGATCCACTCAATCTAATTTAATAATATTTGCAATTAAGCTTTTGACTAAAGTGGAAACATTTTTACAAATTTAATTAAATTACAAAAGTCAAAGATGGAGTAGAAGAACGTCTGAAACAAAATGAAAACCTATTTTTAAATTCTCTATATTAACTTCACTTGCCCGTGGCTGGCTGGCTGGCTGGCCAAATCTTGTGATCAATTTTTAACCCACTTCCTACAGCCCGATTTTATTGAAATTTTGCACACATGTATATCTCCCAAGACAACACTTTCTATTAAAATTTAAGGCCCCTCGGGCCGCGGGGTCGGGGGGCTCCCATACAAATATTTTACAAAATTTACCCGATTTTCTTTAAATTTTGTACACATGTGTGTCTTCGATGGAAAACACTTTTTGTAAAAATTTGGAGCGATCGGCCCCTTGGGGACCCCAATATACAATTTTTAAATATCGCTATATCGCATCAGATCACGGCAAAGTCTGAGCTCTGTGCTTTGTGAGCAGCGCTGTTCGCTGCCGCTGCGTCATTTGTGAATGATTTTGCCACAAAACGAGCACGCAGTGTGTGTGTGTGTGTGTGTATCCCCGATTAGAGAATTTACAAGAAAAATTTTAATTTTTATGGGTTGTTTTTTTGTTTTTTTCAAATTCAAAATTCAATTGCAGAAGAAGGTTGCTCTTTCCATTTTTTAGGAATAGTCTTTTCACTTACAGAGGTTTTAAAGCCTATGCAACTACGAATCTTCTATCGTTTGTAGATCTGGGGCGTACCCCGCGCTTACCCACCTGGCGGCTATCCAGCGTTGCTCCGTTGAAGGAGTAAACCTTACAGCCCCACGATACATCCCCAGAACGAAACTGGGTCTGCACCATAGTTGTTCCAGTCCAAGCAGTCCTCCGAAGAGGTCCACCTGGTCTCTCAGAAGGTCAACCTTATACGTTGGGCAAGACAACACCCGTGGAACCAATTCAAGCTTGGATGAGGTCTGACATCAATGGTGTCAGTTGTTTCCGGTATAAGAGCAGACCCTGGCAGCACATCAATCCGTAACTCCAACCATCCCATCTGCCATTTTCCAAACGCGACCATGGTCAGATCTGGCATCAAGAATCTCCCATTGGTTCAGGTATGAGTGCCTGGGCGGTTGCAGTGCAGACCCTGGCAGCACGTCTTTCCGGAACTTCCAACCCTATTATTTGTCACTAGGACACCAAGCAATCCTGGGCCCACCCACATATGTTAGACTTGACTTCCTAAAAACGAAGAGGTTGCCGAAATGTAAGGATCTCTAAGTACCAGTTGCCTTTTCTGGGTCGCTAAGTACGAAGAGCATGCTCTAAGTACCCGCGGTCCATTTATTTATCTTCCGCGGTAAAGCTCCGCACCATTCCAGATAAGATCTATGATGCAGCTGGACCCAACCACGTTGTCGTAACCTTGACTAGGATCCAATCATGGCCACACGTCATCCAGGACAAATGACCCATTGTTTTTTTAAGAGGTAACGCTCCTCGGAAAGGATCTTCTATCTGTGGATTTCCTTGCAATACCTCAACAAAACCCGTGAAGCCAAAAAACTACCAGCTGCGATAGCCCAAGGATGAGGTGGACCTCTTTGGAGGTTAGCTGAGTCTGTGCCAGCTTTGGTTGAGGACCCAGTTTAATTCTGGGCTTGATCTTCCTAGTGGCTGGTTGTTTACTTCCCAAATGCTGGTAGAGCGCTAGCATTGGTAACATCAGTTTTACGTCCTGCTGTTACCGATGCGATTATGTGCCCTCTGTGGATTCGCATATCTCAACCGGTTTTTGTGAACCAAAGATCGGCAAGGATTTTAGTTAGGTCCTTCTCTTACTAATGATTTGTTACTAGCACATCTGTCTAATATGGACGTTCATTGTCGTATAACTAATCTGCGTCCGAAGAGGACCGTGGAATTATGCCCTTCGTTGGCGGCGTTCACGTAAATCCTAAGACATTTCATTGCCTGGTCGATAACAACAAAGGATAACAATGACATGAGTATCAGACCGGCTTTATGATAGGTTCCTTTCTTCCTTATTTCCTATATCCCCTTGTGGGTCATAGGGGCTCTACTACGCCTACGCGCCATCGCGTGCGGTTCCTAGCTTCATGAATGAGCTTCAGCCCTCTCCAACTCATCCCCAATTGCCATGACTCCTCCTCAACTGTTCTGCGCCATGTATTTCTCGGACGACCAGTTCTTCTACCATCCTAAGAAAACGTATTCCATAGCATTGCGTAGTTTTCTATGGAACTGTCGCCTTTTCGGAGTAGGTAGGTTCGCAGTTGACCAAATCTTCACAATGCAACAGATCCTGGAGAAGATCATGGAAACGCTTATCAATCGTAAGTTTATGCAATACCTTAAATCACGTTATATCCTTAGCGATCGACTGTATGGTTTTCGTAGGCAACGTTCCTCAGGTGACCTGATGGCTTATCTCACTGAAAAGCGGAACCAGTCTATTTTCAAATTTGATGAAAGCAAAGTTGTTGCACTCGATATTTCCAAGGCATTTGAAAGAGTCTGGGACCAAGCTCTTTTATCTAAAATGAATGCCTATGGAATTGATAAGGCCCTCCTCGATTGGACTAGTAACTACCTTTCTGATCCTTCAATTCAGGTCATATTGGACGGTTTCAAATTCAATGTTCACCGCATAAGCGCCGGTGTTCCTCAAGGCTCTGTTTTGTCTCCTACACTCTTTCTAATTTTCATTAATGATCTCCAACCACTTCTAATCCAATCCATTCTTTCGCTAACGACAGCAGTCTTAGCTTTTCATAGGAATGTTTCTTGCTTGTCACTTTTTTATGAACACTGCTCTCTTTCACTTTCTCAATGATTTTGCAAAAGTATTAGATGTTCTTTAATTTTGGTGCGGTCTCACTAGCCCCACAAATAATCGTCACGTTTCAAGAAAGGGTTAATTCCTTGTTCCGGAGCAGTTTACGCGACGAGACAGGTGCAAAAAACCAATCTTTTCCAAAATTAAAAAAAATATATATATTAAGTGATGGTGCATGTCCCGTTCCATTCGCGCGGTTGTCATCCTAATTAGTCGTGTTGACAATTAATCGCTTTTACTTCCACTATACGCACAACACACACAACTGAAGCCGGTTGTCTGACTCTACCCCGATGATCAAGAAGCTATATTACAAATTGCCTGACATCGTATTGGGGGAGAATTTATTTTTTTTTGGTTTCCATTTTTTCGCTTCCAAAACAAGTGCGTTCGCGCGTGGGACAACTGCTGGCGTGCAATGTGACAATGATGTACAAGCTAAGCGCTTGACTTGCAGACGATTTCTGATTCAACACCTTCTGTTACACATGTGGTGTGTGTTCGGCTGTGTGTGGTGGCAGGAGTCGGTACTCCGTCGCGTCATGTGCAAGAGACTCCATTTCCATAAGTGGCATTCTAAGTGCACCACAAAATGCACGAATTTTCCACCGTTTAGCTGCTAAGATGCTCTCTCCGACTCACTGCACTCGGTTTCGGTTATTTCTATTTAAGGCAAAGAGATGCACTTGAATGTCACGCCACAACGATATGCTGCAGTTGCAGTTGTACTTTCATTGTGCCGACTTACGATTCTGCTCTTTGTGAATACTCCACTCAGTCGCATTAAACTGGAAGTCTTACATAGGGCGTGTAATTTTCCATTTGGGTATTTAGACACCTGTTGCCAAGAGTAATCTTGTAATATGGTTTACATTTTTGGTTGTATTTTTAAATTCTCTATATTAACTTCACTTGCCCGTGGGTCGTCGGTCGGTCGTCGGTCGGTCGTCGGTCGGTCGTCGGTCGGTCGTCTGTCGTGGATTCTTGTGATCAATTTTTAACCCACTTCCCATGGCCCGATTTTATTGAAATTTTGCACACTTGCGTATTTCCGGAGACAACACTTTCTATTAAATTTTGAGGCCCCTCGGGCTGCGGGGTCGGGGGGCTCCCAAACAAAAATTTTAAAAAATTTACCCGATTTTCTTCAAATTTTACGCACATGTGTATACCCAATAAACAATACTTTTTCGAAAATTTGGTAGTGATCGGGTCCCGGGTTCGGCCGCAAGGCCCTTATACATTTTTTAAATATCTGTACTGGCATCAGATATTCGTCGCCCTTTATGGACTTTGTGCGGTGTGTGCTGCGCTGCATGGTTTTGTTGGTGGTGGAGAGAGAGAGAAATCTTAGCGCACGCACAAATGAACCCAGCAAATGAAACGAGACATAAATGTTTTATGCTTACTTCAACTTACATTTTTATTATATACTGAATTGTATTTTTATTGATGTCGTTTTTTTTGTTGTCGATATCAACTTACAGATAGAACAACAAGTTTTCACAATATTCTGTCATTTGGCGTTTTCATAAATTAGTTCAGAGCAGTCAAAGAGTTCGCAAGATAAATGTTCGTGTTTCTTATTTGCTCAGAGTATGATCGTGCTCTAAGTGCTCAGAATAAAATGATCTGAGCTTTTTCAATTTTAACATCTGATGTCAAATGTTTGTTTCGATGATTTTCTTCTACAATAAAAAAAAAATGGCCCAGGATCGAGGGGCTCCCATATCAATTTCTGCGATTAGAGAATTTAGATGAAAAATTTTAATTTTTATGGGTTGTTTTTTTATTTGTAAATTCGGGTTTATTTTTGGTTTTCTTGTGGTTCTTTAAATAAAAGAAAACGACGCTTGTAATACTTATTTATAGCTAAACATTTTTATAGTTTGAAGTTATACTTCTTTGGGCGAGTTTAGTAGAGGGTAAAATTGAGAGTGTTACGAAAGTGCGACATGATGATATAATTTTTCCACTATCCGCTACGCAGTTAAATATCCAGTACACAAACCACACAACGCTTTTCAACATAACTTACACTTGATTGAAATGGAACGCAAAGAAAACGGCATACTTTTAGACATCGCATAGAAGTTATTATTGATCATTTATTGCAGCGGATCTCAAACTGTGCTTGTTTTGAGGTTCTTTTGGAAGTCTTCTGGGGGGCTTAGAGTATCTTTTAGAGGTCATTTGGTAGACTTTTGAGGGTATTTTGGGGTATTTGGAAGTGTTGTTGGGGTCTATCTGGGTGTCATTTGAGATTCTTTTGGTGGTACTTTTGGAGTCTTTTGAGGGTCGGGTCTTCAGAGGGTCTTTTAGAAGTATTTGCTATTGGTTTTGGAATTGTTTTGGGGTCTGTTGTCAGTTGTTTTGAATGGTCTTTTGGAGTGTTTTGTGGTCTTTTTGGAGTCCTTTTTGAGGACTTTTAAGGGTCTGTTGGTGGTACTTTGGGAGTCTTTTGAGGTTCTTTTGGGTTTTGACGGATATCTGCTAATCTTTGTTGGAAGGTAAAGCGGATATTTTTCCGCTTTTTTGAACAGCATGTTAGACATATCAAATCATATTTGGCTCTACAACCGGGGTCCGGTCCTGGCCTCCCGATGTTAGACATATATTAGCACCAATGTTAGAATGTTATCTCCAACGCAATTAAAAGTTGAACAGTACAGCAGAGCTTGAAGGCCATCTACAGTAACTATAGACTTAATGTATTCATTAGTAACAAGTAAATGTTTTCCGGGTACAATCTTTTACCCGCCACACTGTCTTTTATTATGTGGTAATAATCGTACGACTCGTGACACGCGTAAAAGCAGGATATCAAAATGGGCCTCTAACATTGAGCCGCTCACAAAATTTCTCCCTTCTCGGTCGTGTGAAATGTGGTTACAAAAGACTTCGAAAAACGAGAAAATTGCGCGATTTCCACCATCACACGTGCCACACGTGAAATGTGACACTCTCTAAGTCATGTGAAAGGTGGTTAAAAAGGACCTCAAGTCGAAAAAATAACTCAACCCATCACAGGCGCTACACGCGGCACGCGACACGTGTCATACTCGGAATATAAAAAATTCTATTTTTGACTTAGACACTCACAAAAGCTCTCTAGGTCGTGTGGAAGTTGGTTAAAAAGTGGGTCGAAAATACAGACAAAAGGGGGTCAAGTCAAGTTAAATAACAGTTTTTAAAGAAGGTTTGGAGTGGTGAAATCTTCCCTTAAGAATGAAGAAAAGGAATGCTTATCAAGGTCAACAAAATGGGCAATTCAACTGGTTGTGAAAACAGGAGAGTGATTTGCGTTCTTCCTGCAGTAGCTAAGCATAGCATAGGGGTTAGTTGTCGCAGAGAAATTTCAAATTTAAAACGGCGTTCCGCAAGGCTGCATACTACCGCCACCACTCTTATCTGTTAACTCGGAAGTATCGTCTTGATAGACGGTGGTACCGAATTAGACGTCAATAGTCGCATATCAAATTTTTACGATTGCATTCGATATATTCTATGTTGTAAGAAATGGGGGAAATCAATGCAATAAGCATCAATTCCAAGCTGCGACTGTTCACTTTTAACCTGGAAAGTGACAGTCAATGTAACAAAAATAATCTGCTAGCTTTTGTTAATTGATACATACTGCGAGTTGTTATGCGCCAAAAACCATAGGTGGACCTGGTACCTAAGTATGTAGGTATATTTCGGCGCAGTCCGCTAAACCTGGATTAATATATTAAAGTATCTATCTAATCGTACGGTTGTACTTGTAGAGTACGGTCCCTAAACTTCGTTACCTTGAATCCTCAACTAACTTTATCCAATGCCAGGTTGAAGGTGATTCAATCGATGGCGTCTCATTTCCGGAATCTATTTTAAATATTGACTGGACTTAATAGTTGCTCCGTGTTTTTGGCTAGTGGCTTATCACACTGGCCGTCGTCAAACTGCATACTGCAAGAATTGGTCATTCCTAATAAAGTGAACTGCAGTGATGTCAGTTTGTTCTGTATAACGGGTAAAAAATTATTTCAAAACTAGTGAGTACTCATCAAAATTTACAGGATCTTTTTCTACCACCTAACCATTTCACCATTTTTCATCCGAGCACAAAACGAACCAACCAACCCAAATCCAACCATAAACACAAATTTTCGTAAATATCTCGACTCCAGCGCTACTGGTCCAAAAAAAACTTAAACTTATGGGAGCTCCAAACGATCATATGGTGGAAATATAGCTTCGAAACTTCGATACATGTAGTGGTTTAGGCGGGATGAGGCGACATAAAAGCGTTATATCCATACAGACAAACAAACAGACAACGGCAATTATGTTATTAGACGATTTAACGTCATATTATACTGACAATCGGCAATTCCTAAAATGCATTATAATTTGCTTTTATTTTTGAAGAAACAGAGAGACTTAAGAAATGCTGTTTTTTGACAAAATTTATTTTTTTATAGGACGATGTACTTATCCTTGTATCTAGTCTTCAACTTTAAATCAATTTTTGTTGTTTTAAATCGCATACAAATAATACAATAAGTATCTGATTTCTAATCCTTAATTTTCTGTCTAATTAAAGAAGATGACTGTTCAACCAAGTCATCTTCTTTAAGTGCATCAGCTCTACTCTATACAACATAATTTCACGTTTCGAACAAACATTTACATTGAAGCAGCCAACTGAACAACAACTTTGTAAACGTTTGCCAATAGATTGTGTGCGTGCATTCTCATGGTCAGCACACTCCTAACCTCTTGGTCAGGAATCCTTCCTAAATTGTTTACTAGCAGCATACTAGGTAGCCTACCAACAACAAATTGCGCAAACAAATAACATCTAAAATTCCCATTCGAAGGGGAAAGCACTTACCAAGACTTAAAGTCTTGGCCATGTACACTTTGTCCACAAATGCTACAATCGAAAATCGAATTTGCATGGACACCAGCACACATCCGGAAGACTGTGTTGGTCACAAAAGCTTAGCTTGTTTTGTTTGCTGGAGGGTTGCATGCATTAAAGTTACTTCTGGCCAGTTGCAACTTGTAACCAGTCAAACAGGAAAGCACTACCAGGAGTTCATTACCAGATGAGATTTAATATGAATCTTCACAGTATTTTGGCTCAGTAATAATAATTGTTATCGTTCGGATGGTCTTTAATGTGTGTAAAGTATCTCTCTCTGTTATCTATGTTTATGTAGATATGGGTGTGGTGTGGTTGTGTGTCTGTTGAGTGTTATTGCAGTTGGCCTTTTGGTGTATGAATAAAATATTAAGTGATAGGTGCAGGATAAACGACACATCATGCAAGTAGAAGTATGCAGTAGTGCATCAAAACAATCTGCAAATAGTCAATATGCTGTGTTGTCGTCATGGCATAAATGTTTTATTCAGGACATTGTTATCTCTTAGTTGTACCACAAGCTGCAGTGGTTTAGCCAGCCAGCACTTCTATAATCTGTAACGCACGTATCGATAAAGCAACAACTCCTCCTTGAACGCCAAGGCGCAATTTTCAAACTGTGAACGGGAGCCTAAGGATTACGGTGGGACGAAAACGAGATAACACAATAAACTTTTTTTTTAAAAAAAATTAAAATTTTATACTTAATTAGACCGGCAAATGAACACCGGAGACTAAATATTTCATCGGTAGTAGCTACAGGAGGTTGGACAAAACAAGAACGTAATCAATGCGAGCTAATGAGGTTTTTTGAAAACTCCATTTATATAAAAATTGAATTTCGGTTGTTCGATTCAAAAAGCGTTTCGATGTGCTTTCAAAAAATTTAATTCATAAAAACGAAAAGGAAAATACCAAACATTCCCTTCAGGAATTGTCTGATCGAGGTCAATTCTTCTTGGCACTTTTGTACGAGTTTCGAGTTTATTGTGGTCGCATAACCCTTATATCACCCTTATAGCAGATTGACTATCAACGCATATGCAAACCCTTCCGATCTGTGCGTTACTGAGCCTTAGTGCCCTGCAGGCCTCCCTAATTGCTATGATCTCTGCCTGAAAGATGCTAGCTGAATCGGGTAGCTTATATGACCTTTTCAGATTTAGATCATCCGAGAAGATACCTGCACCGACTTCGTCCTTCATCTTGGTTCCGTCAGTGAATATTGTTGCGTCAAATTGCCCCTTTTACTGTCCCATCCTTCCAGTTTCTCCTGTTAGGAAAATCGACGCTAAACGAGAAGTTGATGCTAAATTAAGGAATGCATTAGTCAGTAGATGACGGTATCATGCCTTCAGGTACTGTCTGCAGTATATTACAGTGCCCTTATAGTCTAGTAACAAACCATCCAGATTCTGTGAGTCGTACTGCACTGTATGTCGCAACATACTTGATAAATACGTCAGGAGTTAATAAAGTGTTAAGGGCCTCGGTCGGACAAGACCGTAGAGCTCCTGTGATGGCTACTGCGTTATACTACTTCTTCATCGCTAGCCATCAGACCAGCGATCCATAGGTAAGAATTTGCCATACAACAGCTGTGTACAGCCAGAGACCCATCTTTGGTTGAAGACCCATTTCCTGCCGATGGTTTTGCTGCTGGCATAGAGGACCACGCACGCTTTCTTAGCCCTGTTCTCCATGTTTGCCTACCAGCTAAGCTTCCTATAGAAGATTACTCCGAGATATTTGGCGCTTAAGGTAAGGCTGAGACTTTCCCATTGAGTTTTGTAAGTATAAAGGCCGGTATTTTGGATTTAGTGGTGAACAATACCATTTCAGTCTTCCCAGGGTTGACTCCAAGGCCAAAGCTTTTTGCCCAGGAGCTGAATTTATCCAGGGCCCTTTCCATTACATTACTGATCGCGGAAAGGTACTGCCCTGATATCACCACGTCATCTGCGTACCCGACAACCTTCGTCCTATCCTCTTCAAGTCTTAGTAGCATTTTGTTAATTGCCATCAGCCAAGGGAGTAAGTAAGGGAGAGATGATCCCTTCTTTGGGGGTAGCAGGATCATAAATGCCAACCTTGTAAGCTATAACATTACCAAAAGAGTCGACAGAGAGACTCTTTTGGTAATGTTACAGCTGCCAAAGTTGGCATGTATTATCCTGCTACCGAGTATGGATGTGATCCATTGCGTAAGGAAGGATTCCACTCCTTAATGGGTCAGAGTTTCCTCAATCGCCTCGATGTGAACATTGTTGAAGGGCCCTTCTATATCTAAAAAGGTCAACCACGTAATCGCACAGCGAAGATTTTGTCCCACAGTGCGTATACATACACTTGTCATCACTAACCCAACTGTAACTAGAAAACGTATTTTGATGTCTGATTCTATAATCTATTCCCTTTCATGGTACACATCAAATAGAGTATTAATTAAACGGGAAACGCACAATAACAACACAATGAGTTGGATATTGTGTAAAATCGCTGATGGGACAACAAATGCCAACAAATGAACTAACGAACAATCAGCCAACAACATATCGCAACTTACGAGTCACGGGCAAACAATGCGAATTTAATTGTCGTGCGTGGCTGCCTGTGTGCAGGAATTCAATCCTCCCGATACAGGAGTGGAGGAGATGCAAATGCCACACTTTGTTCTTCTCGCTGATGTCAGACAAAAGGACATCCATCTCACACATTGAGTATATTATGTGATGCGCACCACACACACAAAGTACCTAAAAACAAATTAAAATAAGGCGTCAAGTTGTGAGGTCACCTCTGGTAAATTTTAAATTCACTCCATACACCAATTTGGACTCAAACATTGACTACGGTCGAGTTCATTTGATGACCCTGTTGTCATCAATGTACATATTTACATTTGCATATGTGTATGGTGTACTGGTAAACGTACTGCAACACAAAAACCACAAAATGTTTAAATTCAGGGAAATATTTGGATTTTGCGAATTTATCTTTGTTCGAGGCACATACAAGTAATGTATCTATGCGATGTGTGTTGAAGAGAATTTTGCGCTATTACATTTCCGATAGATAAATTTTTATCAATGAATTATTGTATGAGTTGTTGTACTGTGTAGCTGTGTGTGGTTTGTGTTTGTGTAATTGAATTGCGGTTTTTGGGGGAAAACATTATAATCTGATATCGTCATACTTCTTGTTGTGTTGGTGCGTGTTTTTCTTTATTAACGAGTACATATTTGGATGATTTTCAAAAGATACCATCATTTATGGTTTATATTTATGTTGTTTATACCTTAATAGAACAGTCTTGCTTTTGTTGTGATTGAATTTCAAAATGCTACACAGAGAGTGTGTAGTAAAATGTTGAATTGACGGTACTTTCGATAAGTCTACCGTTCTACCGGTCTACCGGTTGAATTGCCGGTCTGAGTGTGAACATTGTTGAAGGCCCCTTCTATATCTAAAAAGGTTACCCATTTTGCACTTCAATCACAATCACAAAATTGCTCTCAGCTCGATGCCGTAAAGGTAACGACCCACTAATCACTCTCAAATCACTCAACGCGTAGATCGTACCGGCGAAGTGGCAAGAGGGTGTTGCTACCAAAATACTGTCTTCCACGACAAAGACGACGGCAGCTAGAAATGCTGGCAGTGAAGTTTGAAGTTTCAACTTACTCTCGGGCGATCCAGAAACAAAAGAGATGACACCTGCTTGGAGGTTCGCCCTTTTATAGTATTTTATTACGATGTGAAATGCACAATACTCTCACAGAGATAACTGTCTTTTGTTTCTTTTCTTGGGTTTCATATTCCCTTTATTTGGCCACACAAAAGTTGGTCAAGGTTCTCTAAAGTTAGTGTTGTAATAAAAAATTATTCACCACTCTTAAGCTTCCTTGGATAACTTTTTCTTGAACAAGTCTTCACTTACGACTTTTCGCTTCAGTTTTCTATGAATTAGTGGGCGGAGTAGCTCAAGTGGTTTGTGTGTTGGACTTATGAGCAGGAGGTTCGAGGTTCGAATCCCAGAAAAAAACAGGGTTTACATTTCCACCTCCGATGAATGTCTGACAAATGTCCCAGAGTAATAACTGTCACAGAAAGCTTCTCTATTTGCCTCTTAGATACGGCATTAAATTGTAGGTCCCTTCCATTTGTGTGCAGAAATAACATGCATAGCACGCCAGATATTATTATTATATTATAAAATACAAGATTTTTTTCGAGGTTTGATAACCCTCCTTCACTAATTGACAATCCAACGTCTATGATGTTACATAAAAGTGAAGACACCGTTTCACTTTGTAATACTATTTTTTACATTTTTATTTTAATGTTTTTAAATTTAATGTTATATAAGATGACATGACAATGAAACTTATCTGATCTCTCTAAGATGCTGATCTAAAATGCATGTTGAGCGATGGGAAGGGCACTTTCATGAGTTGCTAAAAGGCTAGTTAGCTGATGAATTGGAGGCTCCAACAATGACCGAAGACCACACTATGCTGCCGCCACCAAGAATAGACGAAGTAAGCCTCGGAACAGATGGTATCCCAGCGGCGCTGATTAAATCAGGAGTTCCTGAAATACACCAAGCAATTCATAAATCAATAGTGCAAGTATGGGAGGAAAAAGCTATGCCAGAAGACTGGAAAAGAGGCATCTCGTGCTCCATACATAAGAAAGAAGATATCACAACATGCAGCAAATTATGGTGGTATAACGTTGTTGTTCTCCTATGTTCTCATCTATCCTTCAAAACAGGACAGCCCCATACGCTAAAGTCATCATTGGTCCATACCAGCGTGGCTTGATCCCAGGCAAATCAACAACTGATCATATTACCACCCTTAGGCATGTCATGGAAAAATGTTTAGAGTTTCAAAACTCACTACACCATCTTTTTAAAGACTTTAAAGCCGCCTACGATAGCATAGCCAGAGTAGAACTTTTTAAAGCCATGAGAGAATTCGGCATCCCAAATAAACTGACAGGTTGACCATGATCAATGTTATAAGCCAAGTGAAAATATCCGGATCACTATAAAGCCCATTCAATATCTCCGACAAGGGGATGGACTGGCCTGCGTTCTCTTCAACCAGGCGTTGGAGAGACTCTGACGTTATGGCGAGAGGAATAATCCTCTATAAGTCCATTCAGATACTGGCTTACGCAGACGATATTGACATCGTTGGTAAAAACCAAAGAGCTGCACAGGAAGCTTTCATCCAGATCGAGCAGGCGGCACGAAATCTGGGGCTAAACATAAATGAGTGCAAAACAAAGAACATGGTGGCCACGTTTGCGAGTAGATATCCAACATTGGTCCCTCAATTCAGATAGTTTAAAGCCAACAAAGCCTATTATAGTATGCGATGAAGGACGATTCCGGAGACTCTATATTGATGAGATCTACGAGCGTTAAGCTCGATATGCTCTAGCTCGCATGAGCGAAGAGGATCCTGCTCGGAAAGTCCTTTGCGGTGGGATTTATGGAATACGGCAGCGATACCAGCTAAGGTCTACACTGAAAGGATGGCGTAAACCATAACGCCCAGAGTTTAGGGATGCCAAACTGGATGGACATCGACTCGAAATCGAGACCGTTGGAGAGATTTTTTGCAGCAGGCCAGGACCGGACCCCAGTTGTATAAACATAATCATGAAGATGAATAGATGACTAGATGGATAAATGGCTCGATGAATAAATGGATAGATGGCTATATGGATAGCTGGCTGGAAGGATAACTGGCTAGATGGTTAGGGCTGTGCAACAATTTGAGCGATACGCAGCTTGCTTTACGATTGGGGTTGTTTTGTTGTTAGGTTCCAGTGCTTCGCATGTGTTTTTATTTTTTAGCATTTTTAGTGGAAGTCAGTATACGTTTGGTTATTAGAGAATTTCCATGAAATTCTTATGAAAAATTGTATGGGTGGTTTTTTTTTGTAACCATATATCTCAAATCCGTAAGTAAGTATTGTCTCAACACCTATAGCTTTCTTAATGTGATCATTAAGTTCCAAACTTTGAACTGTCTCTGGGTGCTAATTTCAGCTACAATCCGAGCTAATGAAGTTAAAGATTGGCACTTACGTTAAACTTGCTTATGCTCCACTGCATTAATTTCAAGTCAAACGATGGATATTCTACTCTGGTTCCATCTTTCACAAGCTGCCTTGAAGTCATTAGACTGAGGAAACAATAAGTATTGGAACTTTACTTTATTTAGTTTCTCTATCGCCTGCCTGAGGGTGATATTCTAATCAGTTAAACCTTAGCGTATCCAGTTTTTATTTCGGTACGCTGTTCACGCAAATTGGACTTTCGTTTTTTGACAAATACACTTTACGGGTTAACTCGTCTGAATTAATAACGGAAGCTTACCTTTACTCTTCTTCAGTCAGACAAACAGTCAGGTATTTTTCGTTTAACAAAGGCATTACGGGCTATGTAAACACTAAAAAAACTCCTATTCGTAAATTCTTTGGTAAAAGCATTCTATTTATTAGTATTTATCACATTTACACATATACAGACATACACAGATAAACTGAGATGGAAACTATATTAGAAAATTATACTTAATTTTTGAAAGCCCTAAAAATCTAACTTCGTAACTTAAACTAAAGCTATATCTTCAAATGTTTCCTCTACAATTCCTCCCTCTCCACCAAATCCATTAGCTTTACTACCCTCCTGTAAATCAATTTCCTCGCATCAATACCCCAAACAAAGTCCACATGATTGAAACACTCATAGTTGACGAGGAATTTGCCGATCACATTGGGCAAAGCTTGATGCAAGCTTTCAACATCCCGAGGCGATGAGAGCCAATCATTTGTGGCATAGTGTAGTCCGACTTTCGCCGTAACATCAGAAAGCGTGTAGTCGGGCGGTGATAATCTTCCATACCGCAGGTAATTTTTAACATAGCCATAGTCAAACTGACGGAAATAGCCAGATTTTTTCAACTGGCCAAAGTGTAACATTTGCTTCGTTGATGCTCCTGCCGGTGTATGACCAAATACCACCGGAAGCATTGTCTGTAAATGGATGGATGGATGGCATTATATTACTTGTTGATGTCGTTGTCTCAAAATCTACCTCATTCATTTGCGCTTTATCGAATCCTGTCAGCAGGAACACTATATTCATACAGATCTCTTGGGTGATACTTTGATCCTTGCACACAATCTGACCGATTAGAGTGAGGAATTCATTACTCGGCAGAAATTCATTGGCTCCGATCAGTTTGAGCAGAATCTGTAAATAAAAAATTAGAGCTTGTATTTATTTTGGCTGACTGGTAACAGACGTCCATACACGTACACTTATTGGCTCCTGGAAAAAGGCTAAAAACTTTACAAGAGGGCTTTTGCACTTTTTGAGGAAGGCAACCGGTGCCATCGCTTGCATCGAAATGATTTTCTCGTTGTACTCGGGCCGTTCGCTGCACATAATCCAGAAGCAAACTGTTCCCTGGAATGTAGATTTGTTATTGCTATTGGTTTTAAGTTAAAGTTTAGTTAACATTTAAGAGTTACACCAACCTGCGAATGGCCGATGTAATGCAACTTTTCCATTCCAGTTACGTTAAGCACATAATCGATCGTTGCTGGCAAATCGTACTTTCCCATTTCGTGAAACGAAAATTCCCAATATTTAGCCTTTTTCGGATTAAGGGTGGTATGATTCCGCGAATAGGTGTTTCCACGAACATTTGCCATCCACACATCGTAGCCAAGATCGGCGAGCATGTAAGCTGGCATAAAAATGAGAATATTTTATATGACTTGAGTTTATTTGTAATTAGGCGAAAATAAGTCTAGTTGTTTAATAAAGCTATGACAGCTTTGGACCGCCGTTTGACAAAGTCAAGTATTCAGGTATTTCCCCAATAGTTCTGAAGAGATGTGCTTCCAAGCTGGCATTACCATTGCGTATGCTCTTCCATCTATTCTATTCTTCTGGACTCTTCCCGAGAAGTTGAAAAACAGCCTTTGTACAGCCCATACCCAAAAAAGGCGAGCCGTCGTCTCCTTCTTCGTCGTCTTCGTCGATGTCGTCAAGGGAGCCAGAAGAATCGATTATAATTAATCGATTATGATTAATAATAGAAAAGAGGCACCCTATTAGAAAGGAGATATCACAACGTTTATTCGTTTGATTAGAAAATCGAAAATTGCTTCAGAAGGGTGTTCTTTCTTGATTCTTGTGCCCATAGGCCATTGGTGTCGTCGTCCAACTTGCTTAGCGTATATGAATTTCTTTTCTATTCTTAAAGTTAGGATAGCCCAATACGCTAAATTCATTATTCGCCCTTACCAGTGTGGCTTCAACGCAGGCAAATAAACAACAGATCAGATTTTCACCCTTAGGCAGACCACCATCAAAACCACCATCTGTTTATAGAGTTTAAGGCCGCCTATGATAGCTTAGCCAGAATACACTTCATGAGGCCATGAGAGAATGTGATATCCCAAATAAACTGACACGAATATTTAGGTTGACTATGACCAATGTTATAAGCCAAGTGAAGATATCCAAACCACGACAGTGCCTCTTCAACATCTATAACGGTCTCCAACTAGGCACTATGGTATGGACTGAACTACAACTCCTTTAACCGTTGATCAGAGACCTCTGCGAGAGGAACAATATTCTACAAGTCCATCAAAATAGTGCATTACGCAAACGATATTGACATCATTAGTAGAAACCCAAGAGCTGTACAAGAAGCATTCATCCAGATCAAGGAAGCGGCACATTAATGAGATAGAGAAAAATAATAAATTTCACGTCTGTAAGCATACGATCTAAAATTGGTCCCTTATTTAATAAAGTGGTGTGCGGAAGTAATACAATCCCTTAACTATCTCGGGTCAATTGTAGCAGCCGATAAAAGTATGGAACTAGAAATACGCGCACTGTTGCTAAAAGCCAACCAAGACTACAATGTACATAGTCTGTGAAGACCGTTCAAATCAAGGATTTTAACCATAAAATCTAAGCTGCGGGTGTATAAGACAATTGTCATACCAGTACTAACATATGGATCCGAGATTTCTGACCTCATAGCCGTTCTTAGCGTTTAATGGGAAATCTCTATAACAAAAAACTAGATGGCTTCAAGAAAGATAGTATGAAAGACAGTAAGTCAAATATTCTGAAAGCGATCGCCAGAATCAAGAACTAAATGAGAAGCATGTACTGAATGTAAAAATATTAGTGCCAAATGCTATTCCCTGTAACAAACAATGTTAATCCTTTTCGTCAGTAAATAAATCTTGAGTCATTCATTTAATGTTTAAAAAAAATTTTGCTTCAGCAGATAATTTTATTTTACTTTGTTGTTTTTTTTTAACAATTAATCAACACGATTAGATTAACAATCATTTTTCTACGCATTGATTTCTTATTAAATTAATGTTGTTATCATCTGCTTTTTCTAGGTATGTTTGTATTTACATATGCGATGTATGTGTTTGCGATAGTATGTATCAATTATTTACGATAATAATAAAATCGTCAAATCTGACGAGTTCTAAGAATCTAAAAGAGTTGCATTTACTCATCAATTGAGTTATTTGTGTGAGCGATGGAAACGTCTTCAATTAATTCAAACTTCTCTGCTTATCATCAGCAAATATTTATAGGACTTTCTATTGGATTTTAACCAATTAACACTAATTTGGATATTTGAAACAGAGTTGAAATATTTTTGCCATGTGTCCAACTAGTACAACAAAATTTATTTGAATATAACATGAACATTGGTTTGAATCAAAAATATGACAGGAATTTTTGAATGTTTCTGCCAATAGAAAGTCCTATTCATCATCACCAGATATGGCTCTACAACCGGGGTCCTGGCCTCCGGCAAAAAGTCTCTCCACCGGTCCCGATTTCGAGCAGATGTCATCCAGTTTGGCTTTTTGACTTTTTGTTTGTTTGTGTAAAAAATACTTAAAAAGGGCGATTCCTGGGTTCATGAGGAGTATTTAATCGATGCGAACGGTACCTCTCTGAGGTGACAGTAGCGTTTTTATATCAGTCCCCACCTCTTGAACTCTTGAACGCAACTTGCGAGCTACATGGCTTATATGTGATCTCTAATGGTTTTTTTAGAAAGAAAATACCAAACATAAAATATTTTTCTATAATTTTTTGATTCAATTATCGATTTGTCCGTTTAAGTATTTTTTACTCATATATAAACACTCTGCCTGTTTAATAGACACAGATTAGTAATAGATATGGGCTCATATTTAAGTCTTAACTTATCTTCCTTTTTTCTGGCGTAGTTTATCAAAAAAAATTCTTTCATAGCTCACTCAGAAGCTGTTTTTTTGCCGGACCTCCATCCAACACATTGTATGTACATTTCAATTTCAATTCTAAGCCACCATTCATAACATTGAACTTTGAACCCTTTGATTACGAAGGCCAAGTGTGCTGATATCAGCAAATTAATTACATTTTACAAATTCGACTTTCAAACTAAAGCAAACATTGGAATACATTTATGAAAAACACAATCTTTTTGCGGAAATAAGATAATAATTTTACATAAAAATAAAGTTTGAGAAGGTTGATCATTGCGGCTTGAAGTGATAACACTAAAGAGACACATCGTCATCATCATCACCAAGGAGATTAAAAAGTCAAGAAAAATTTGATAAAAGTCTTAATATCGTTTGGGATAATACTGTACTGAAGAGCTTAAATTGTGTTCTCCAACTAAATTTACAATTATGAGTATGTACATTAGAGCTTAGTTTATAAGGGTAATTTTTGTGAGAAATGGCATTTGTACACTCGAAAGAAGCGACACTGTGGCACTGAGTCAATATCAAACTCGATCACTCATATACCATTGGTCATTGAGCCTATCGCCGTTGGCCAGTTTTTGGTTAGTTAAACAATTTCTCGTTTCTTTGAGCCTAATAATAGGTAAACTTATACATTTATCTCTGGCAATTATAAATCTTTGAAACTGCATTGTACCTATTTTGTATGGTTTCATTTGCATACTATCTCCTTAAAACTCATAACGGCCAACTATAATGGGCTGCAGTGGGCTTATTCTCACGACAAAACCGAACAAAAAGCTTAGCTTATTTTTTCTCATTCTTTAATTTACCCATTAGATAGATAGATAGATAGATTTTATTTTATTTATCATTCGTTTAAAATGTTACATTATTTTTTGGCTTCAAATCAGACGGCATTGCCGTCTGCCGTCTAGGGGTAAACCCGCAAAAAACCGAACTTTTCCTCTTTACGAGGAAGTACAAAATCCCACTCGTAAACCCTCCGTCCATCAAGGGCACAAGCTTGACTTTCTCCGATAAGGCCAAATATCTTGGTCTTATTCTGGATAGGCAGCTGAGCTGGAAAGCCAACATACATCCCCTCCAGGTCTTCTTGGGAGGAAGGTATCTACTTGGAAAATGAAGTAATTCACTTCTACACAGACGGTTCGAAAACTGATGAAGGGGTTGGTGGAGGTGTCTTTTCAAAAAGACTAAGTCTAAGTCGCTCTTTCCGTCTTCCTGATCACTGTAGTGTTTTCCAAGCGGAAATAATGGCTATTAAGGAAGCCTTGTCTTGGCTGAAGAGTAATGTCATATCTGTTAAGGATATTCACATTTTCTCGGATAGCCAGGCTGCGCTAAAGTCCATGGAATCAGTCTCCACAAATTCCATTCTGGACCGGAATTGCCGATCGTCTCTTGATGAGATGGTGGAGCATTTCAACATTCACCTGTGCTGGGTGCCGGGGCATAGAGACATTCCTGGTAATTGTATGGCTGATGAACTCGCCAACCACACTAACCCTATTGCCTGAATATGGTTCACTAGGCATGCCGATCGCTACGTGCAACTCATGTTTAAACGGGATGCTATATAATAAAAACTAATTATATATGTTCAAACGGTACATCTTGCATAGCAACGAAGCAGATCTGGCCCAAGCTAGATCCGAAAAGCTCCAAGTGTTCGATCTCTCAAAACATACTGCAAATTAGTGCTATTATAGGTGTCATAACTGGACACTGTCTCATAGGCAAGCATGCAGAAAGCCTATGAGTCTTTTCCATCGATTTCTGCAGAAGCTGCATGGATGAGGCAGAGGAGGAAACCACTCTCCATCTACTTTGTACGTGCCCAGCCCTCTCGAATAGACGGAAGCTCCATCTGGGAGCGTTCTTTTTCAACGATCTCAACGATCTAACTCAAATTGACATTAAAAGTCTATTGGTTCAACGAGTAGGCGTGGGATTTTCTAGATCCTCCTTCAACCTAACCTAACCATATATAGTGTAACATGCCTTGAGGCCTTACATCATTTCGTTTGTTTTTATTAAAATTTTGATATAGATTTAAGGAAGAAATAAATTCAACCGTCATTCGTCATTATTAATTCCAGCCGAGTTGCAAAGGACTTCGGATATTATCCTTCCTTTGCCAGAAACAGTTATAAAGAGTTGTCTCGATCTGGTCAACTTTTCAGTTTTATGAAGGGAAGTGAACGTGGTTTTCATAACAAAAGCAGGCAAATGCTCGCATGTTAGTTCAAATGATCTCAGACCAATCAGTCTTTCATCATTCCTGTTAAAGACACTGGAAAGACTGATCGATATTTACATACGCACACGCATTGACAAAAGACTCCTGTCTACAGATCAGCACGCGTATTATAAAGGCAAGTCTCTGCATACACTAATTGGGAAACACCATCTGACTCAGAGGATTTGTGAGTGTTGAGATCGTTTAAAACTCTAGCAACTGCACGAGTATGAATGCAAATCTCTTCCACAGAATGTTCAAGACTAGGAGGTACAGGCGGAAGAAATGCACAATCTTAAAGCGTGAAGCTAGCATCAAAATGCGCAGCAAATAGATTGGCCTTGTCCTTATAGCTAACAGCGAGAATGTCATTATGAATGAGGGTAGGAATCTTTGATTCCTTTAATTCTTTTCAAGAATGACCAAAAATGCTTACTACCTTTGGGACGTTGTAGTACTTTTTGCCTCAATTTCTGGTCGTAGGCGAAATTGATTCGCCGGAGATGAGCATTGCAATCATTTCTGGCTAGTTTGAAATTTATTCAATTTTTCTCAGTAGTGAAGCTCCTATCAATGATGTCATTGATATTAGGCAATTAATGGACAATAACTTGCAAAAAAGTATAAACAAAATCCAAATGTTAATTTAATGTCACCTATTAACTAATTAGAATTAAAACAAATAACTAACAGCAAACAGCAACTGCACTATTTGTATATCCTGCTGAATGAGTTTGAAAAAATCATCATTTCCAGAACTGTAGTCATCATAGGGCCACTCAGTTAGTCACACATTAATGCATTATGCATATTATGTATAGGTATTAGTTTTTAATTACCTTTTCAATTAAAAACAATTCAAGTGTAGTTAATTTTCTGTCTAACGGTAATTGCTAATTTTATACATTCATTCATAGCATAAAGTTACCTTTTTGCTACTAATTTGATTATTAATGCATTTTATGAGTAAATATTAAGCAATTGCATTGAATACATAATAAAACTTTAATTATATTGGACACATCATACTGTCTGAGATTTTTCGCCACCAAAAGTACAATGTGTACTTTTTGGCCAAGAAATAACTGAAGTCAGTTTTTATGCAAACTCACCGAATCCTTTATTGGGTCCCATCATCACCCATGTACCCGATGAATCCAACAAACCATGTACCAAAAGAACCGGAGTAGCATTTGCCTTTGGTATACGATGCAATTCAAGAATGTAACAATCCTCCGTTGTAACATGATGGGTTTCGGCTGTATATCCATACTTTTCAATCAAACCTGGCTAAGGGGAGCACAGAAAAGAACATTTACATCAAGATATTGGACAAAAAAAACCGTGATGATGATCGACCATGGTACGCACCGTTTTCGAAAATGAATCCTCAATAATATTTGGATCAATATCTTGATATGCACTGCCAATACCATTAAGCACTTCCGTCGGCATTATTGACAGAGATGCCGAAGCTTTAAGCTCAATTCCATTGATTTTCCTTCCGAAAATTGACCAAGCTTTGGCGGGACAGCTACGGCTGCCGAGCAGTAACAACAATAGAAATATTCTGACAATAACATGAGTAAAAGACGCGACTGGCGATAACATTCTGATGGGATGATTCAATCTGATACTATGGCACTACGCGGGCTGGGCTGTCACTTGTGTCCACTTAAATAAATATTGATAACGCAGCGATAATCACTCTTAATCGACGACGTCCGGTTAATTTTTAGTAATAAATTGCCGCCACAAATTTCGATCTCATGTGCGATGAGCACAGCGCAACAGTTAAAGTGTGAACCTGAACACTGTTTGCTCGACAGATTGTCGAATCAGACTATTTATTGTGCGTCGCGATCGGCGGTCGACGCTCGTCGTGTTATCAGTAATTGTGCTCGATGGAGATAACTTCAGTGCAACAAGTTGCTAAATGGTATTTATGCTTTGCTATTGAAGTGTGACTTATAATAGCTCTGAAGACGATCACAACGCAGCTGTTGGTTGGCGTAAAGTTGCGAAACATTTCTAACCGCGGCAACAGCAGCAACCATCCCAACAACACCAGAAACAATCGATTGAGCTCAATAATCGGACCGAAACTGGTTTAGTGAATGTTTCCGTCAATTGGTTGGTCGTTGTTATGTCAAAAATGCATATTCGAAGGGCAACCAGTCGACGAGCGACTACTGCCTCTTATTATTGTGATTTCAACGATGCCAGAGTACATTCTTCATGCAACAACGCGACGGTCGAGTTATGTATGCACCATGTACCTCATGAACGTGAGATCGTCTCCTCAGTTTATTGTTGTTGCTTTAAACCGCGCGCAATTATCATGTATCTCGTCATCATCTAACGAAGGCAAATTGCTGTTGCAGTTAATAATTTGTTTTGTAAAAATTGATAAGAAACTGAAAAAAGAAGGCGAGGCAGAGTCTAAAAATAATGGAATAAAAACGTTTTGAAAAATCGTTGGATCTTAAAATACGGTTCAAATAAAAAAAGGCCGTTTAATCAGGGAGGTGGGCGTATTTTTAAATTTTGTTGTTTTCTAAGCTTTAATAGCAGTTCTTGTTCTTTGTTTACTTCTTCCATAGCTCCAGTATTTTTTTTTTAGTGAAAATCTCTCTCGCCTTGACTTTGAGGTCAAAAAGAATTTTCTTTTTTCCACGCTTCACACGCGCCACATGCGACTCCGCGACACGCGTCCAAAGCGGGATATCAAAATGGGCCCCTGACATTGAGCCGCTCAAAAAATTTCAGCGTTCTAGGTCGAAAAGTGGAAAGGTGGTAAAAAAATATCTCAAAAAACGAGAAAATAGCGCGATTTCAAACCAAAACATAAAAAATGATATATTTGGACTTAGACACTCACAAAATTTCAGCTCTCTAGGTCGTGTGGAAGTTGGTTGAAAAGGACCTCGTTTTTTTCATTCTTCATTCTTAAGCTTCATCTTAAGCTTAACCAGGGAACCTTTCGTCTACACAAGCTGGTTTTAGGGACACTGCTGTCATGGTAGGAAGTAAGCAGCACATCATTAAGTTGATATGCTGCCTCATCTAGGTCACCTGTTGACTTAATAGATGTGATAAGCATAACTACCTTAGAGAGGACAAGTCCCCGATGTAGATTCCAGTTACGTTACGATGATTATTATATATCATATTTGTAATTGAAATTTCCCGGAAAATCTTCTTTGTCTTTTAGACCCTTTAGCGCCCCTCTGCGACGCCCGTGGCACGATAGACCCCATGGCGCACCCATCGCCATGCTACTACTCTCTCGAAAACAACTTAGAGTTTGGAGTGCATTTTGCAGAGCCGTATGTATGTAAATGTATGCGCTAGAAAGACCAGTGCCTCAAACAGCTTTATTGTTATGATTATAATCCTAGATTTCTAGATAGAGACTTGCCAGGGTGTGGTTGACTTGATTAGCTTTAAGCCATTACACGTGCTACAATTTAACCCAAAATAGTTAAAGGATTGCTTCATTGCCTTAATTGCGATGACAAATTTGAATCCCCAGTTACTTAAATTTAATTTCGGACAGACAAAACAACCGCAAAGCCCTGTTTAAAAAGAAATCGGTAAAAACACTTTGTGTGAAGTGTTAGCTCCCTTTTTTTGCACAGCTATAATTATGCTTGACGTGATGTCTATGTCACTTTGGTCACTTGAGTCGTATGTTTATTAACTCTGGTGACAGAATGCATTGTCGAACAAGTTGTGAACACTTGAAGACGATTTGAGAAGATTTATTGTGCGATTGTATCCAGCAAGAGGGCAAACTTGCAGGCAGATACGCTGTTAGGCATATGTTAGGCTTAATAAAAAAAAGAATTTAATAAAGAAGATTTATAAATTACGACCGCAACTCTTAATCGGGGTTTTATAGAAAGGTAGGTATGGAAATTAAGAATTTAGCTATACATTATTATAATAATAATAATAATATTCGGCACGACAGACCGTTGCGGTCCAAGGTCCAATGGTCTCGCGACCATTTGTGTTACGCATATATATTTTTGGAGACAAATGGAAGCGACCTACAATTTACGGCCGGATCCAAACGGCGAATTGAGAAACTTTCCGTGACAAGTTATTTACTCTCGGAACGTTTGTCACTCATTCGCGAGAAGTGGGACAGGGTGAAAAATACTTTTGTTGTTACCACGAACTGGCGCATTTCCACTGAGCCACTGCGCCCACTATACAGGAGACAATCGGGTTTGATTCACAAAGTCAGTCAGGTTGATTTTTTTTTGGCTCAATAGCTGTTTAAAATAATATCTCTATATAGTAAGTGCCACTGTCTCTTGCTTACTGAAGCACGGACCTACATTTGTGATTCTTAAACTTTGAAATTTTTTGAAAATGACTTCAGATTGCTGATTTGCCTAAATGCGTCAATTTTGCTTTTTAACAAAGTGATCTTTATCACTGAGAATGATTTTGCGATAAAAATCGGAATCTTTTTCGCACATATTTAAGGCTCAATCACAAAACTTTGTCAGAGCTGATAGTTGTTCGGCTTCAGTTCTTGGTTCAAGACACAAGTCCATGCGCGAAATTAACAACAAATTAATCACAAAGATACCCAATTCCTAAGGTCGATGCGAAATCGATAAATTTGTGACCTCAATTATACTCGTGGCTACAGTCGCATTGTTCTCAGAACTCCTTGCATTTCTTTGTCTTCTTGGTGCGGATATATTATTGCATATGCTGACTCAACTTTTGCCACCACGTTCAATTGTTTGTTTATTTGGACGAGTACAGCAATCGAACGCAAACGTTGATAACAAATTTAGATATTTATTTATTTAGGAGGCATATCCATGCAAGTTAAAACGTCGAAAACACCGCAGCTAACTTCACACATAGTCGAGAAACCATATTGGAAAAATAAGGGGCGTCCCAATTGAAGAACTTCTCTTTCTCAAAAATCATCATAATTTCTGTCTTGAAAACCGTAGATTTCCACATAGATTTTGAGCCAATGTCATCTAGTTAGATATTCTTAAGCTTTGTGCGTTCTTGTGTATGTCATCCTTGCATCGAGCGCTCAGTAACCCTTAACCCTTTTTCTGCTTATAGTCTCATTAGACTCGGGAATCACCTAATATCGGTTCCTCTATTTAGATATATGGCAGCATAATCTCAATTTTCGTTACAACACAATAATCAATTTTGATACAAAATTCAGCTTAAAAGCTGAAATGCTATACTGTGTCACACACAGACGCGCAAACTCATATACGTTTATATGAGTATGGAAATTATTTGAACTTTGAGACTGACACTGAACTTGACTTCTGATTGCAATCGAATAACTAAAAAAACGATCAACTTACAAGCTCCGATGGCTTAAACTTAAGCTGGCTATAACGCTGCTATGTAATGTTTTGTAAGGAAATTCGCAATCGATTCTTGTATTACATTTTGCATCAGAACAAAAAATCAAAATTGATCACGGTCTTTAGCAATTTTCACAACACATATATTTTCATAACATATCAAAATACGTATAATAAACTGATACGTATAAATGAACGTATCTATGACTACTTTTGAATGAATGGCTATTCGAGTAAATAACAATTGCAACGACAGGGAGCGGGCTATACAGTTAATGCCACCTATATCTTACACTGTACTTGTATCACACCTGCCGATCATATATTCAATAAGTTATTTTTTACTCAAAAGTTGCAAAGTTGAAAAAAACAACTTATTTTTTCTTCTGGTCCGATCCTGTCCGGACCTGGCCTCTCGCAAAAAAATCTCTACACCGGATCCGACTTCGAGCCGATTTCATCCAGTTTGGCATCCTTAAACACTGTGCATCACAGTCTACGCCATCCTTTAAATGTATGTTTGGCCTGCCTTCCTGTCGTGTTCTGTAAATCCTACCCCAAAGAAGCGAAAGATCCTCTTCGCTCGTGCGTACTAGGTGTCATGTCTAATAGAGCCTATCGAGCTTAACTCATTTTAACATCGCGGTAATGTTCGTAATCATATAGATTCTCTAAAAATCGTCCTTCCTTGGAAACTAGGCCAACCATTCTCGAACGTAGCTAAGAGGATTTGAAAGGCACCTAAGTATAGGATCCATATGTAAGTACTGGTATGACTATTGTCTCATACACCAGCAGTTTGGACGTTATGGTACAATTCCTAGATTGGAAGAGTCTTGACCGATGTTGATGTTTGATGTTTGTTGGTTATTCGGCTCGCAGACGTAGACACCATATACTCTCTTAGTTATGTGCACCCCAGATTTCGTGCCGCATGCTCGATTTGAATGAACGCTTCTTGTACAGCGCTTGGCTTTCTATCAGAAATATCAATATGGTATGCGTAAGCCAGTATTTGGATGGACATATTCCTCACGCTGTTACATAACTCGAATCTTAAATCACTTCGTGAACGTCATGTTGAACTGGACGCATGCAAGTCCATCCCCTGGTAGGAGCCTATTATAGATGTGGAATACGCTTAATAGTGGCCCAGATAACGTAACTTGGTTTATAATGTTAGTCAAGGTCTATCAATAAATAATAATAGTCTATTTGGTTGCGAGATGCTTCATCATGAGATAACCAGATGGCTTTGTGAATAACGACCAAATTGATTTGGTCGTCTTTGTGGATCAGTTTTTACATATTGCATATTGTTTGATACATATTGAAGTTATTTCTCGTATTCTGCTCATGACTGACCGCCTTGTTCTCATGACTGGTAGTTTATGTTTCACTTTAACACCACAAGATAGTATGAGATGTTAGAAGGCTTTAAAAATGTCCTCCATTAAGATTTCCCCTTTTTCATTGTGCCGTCTAGATCTGAATTTAACATTCTTAATTATCTCGATCCATTTATGAAGAGCAGAAACGCGAGCGAGGGAGCACTTATGAGAAGGTGAGAGTGCTTTTATCAGCAAAAGAATGTTTTGGATTAGAAGTAGCAGGCATGAGATCGGTAATGAACCTATGAAAGAGTATCGGAGACAAAACAGAGCCTTGCGGGACACCAGCATTTATGCGGTAAATGAATAGTTTGAAAGATTGTTTCTTATCCAACCACAGCGATTCTTAAGGAACATATTTTTAACAATAGATCCCTGGAAAAATCAACAATAGAGTGTTGTCCACAATATTCAGGGCTGTAGGTAACTAACTGACTTATGATTCATTAGCTGACAATTGATTAGCATTTCGCTGAACAAATGGTGTTTCACAACTACTCAGAATCGTTTGCAATTGTAATGCCAGCGTTGAAGAACATCTCTTCATAGCTATTGGGGAAAGACCATCTGACTTTTAGCAGATTTTTATATGCTGATGAAGAAGACATGCTGTATGTGTATAACTGGTAATGAACTGATGATAATTGAAGCAATGACCGATTACATAGATGAATGTCATGACAGTTAAACTGTTAGTCACAGTGTCACCCTCATTGCAATTGGGCTTCTTTGCAGATTAGATTTTCGTGTGAAGGAATTTTAGATGCAACTCCCTTATGCATTGCTGAAAATCAAAAATCTTAAGTATACCTTCTGCCGCCTGCTGTCAGATTATTTCATCAAAATTATCAAAAATTCCACGTTGTTTGTATCTTCAATTTGTTAAAAAACAACTTTATAATATCAACTGGATTCGTACATTAAGTTGCGCCAATCACAAGTCTAAATTCTATATTGCGCACGACGCGCCTCTAAAAGTAATATACCAAAGGTCAAAGGTAATAAAAATTAAAAACAAAAGCTTATAAATGTGATGGCATTATTAAGATATACATATCTTTTTTAATGAAAATTCGTTTAAAATAACCGGCAATAAGCTTTTTAACGCAGCAGACAAAACATTTTTTTATCTTTGATAAGAGCGTCATAAATGTTATTCACATTTTAAATTTGAAACCATCTGTGCCAACAAATATTTATTTCACTTTGTTTAGATAAACATTAGTATCTAAGTTCAAATATAAGCAATATATAATAGTTATAAAATAAAAATTTCATATTAATTATCTAACCGTACAAGAAATTCGAAAAATTCCTATCTCTTTATTTGCGGTGTATTCAAAGCGTTGACTGAATTCTGATGGGTACATAATAAATTTTTATAAAACAAAAGTTATATAATAATTATATTATGTAACCATTTTCATTATAGCTATCTGTGGTATACACGACATTAAGTTCAAAATTCAGCAAAATATTGACACCCATTTGAATTTGAAGCAATAAATGAAATGCGCTGTGCGTCCTTCGTATGAGGCAAATCCAAGCGCAAAAGGTTCGTTAGTTTTTTTTCATCGTAGGATGAGTCCACAATAGAACTAAACTTCATGCTTTCCCTCGGTAGTATGAAGAAATTATTCGGGAATATTTACGGAGTACATAGACATTGTGGGCGCTGTGGCTCAGTGGAAATGCGCGTGACTACTGAGCACGAGGTTCGTGGTTCGAATCCCAATAAGACCAAAAGTATTTTTCACGGTGTCCCTATTGAAATGGTAAATAGTTCGAGTAAAAAAGATAAATAATAATTCAGGATATTATTATGATACTATGAGATTTTATTAAAAAGCGTGTGTATTTCTTGAAACAGCAAAAGTAAGTAAGTAAAATATTTTTCGAATTAATATTAACAAAAATATAAAGTCATGAATGACTTGATCAGAAAGAAGTGAACAAAGTAAAGTGAATAATATACAAGTAGATAATAAATCCGCTAACATCAATTGGATTTCAACACTCCTCCTCAATTGATTTGGCGGAGCCCACATCTTCTTCGCAGCTTCACGAACTTTTCTTTTGGAAGACCCTTCGTAAACAGATCAGCCAACATTTCCTCAGTTGGACAATAACTGCATTTAATGACTGCTTTCTTGACACAGTCTTCGATGAAATGTTTTCTCGTATCGATATGCTTAGAACGAGCAGTTGAACCTTCTCGTTTCACTTGTGACAAAACATTTTGATTGTCCTCAAAAATCTGGATACATTTATCACCATTCCACCTAAAATCTGACAACAAACGTTGAAGCCAGATTGCCTCTTTGCACGCTTCCGTAAGTGCAATGTATTCAGCTTCTGATGAAGACAGTGATACACAATCTTGTCGTCTGCATGTCCAACTTATTGCACCACCAAACAGAAAAATGAAACCAGAATTTGATTTCCGTGTCTCACGACACTCTGCCCAATCGGCATCAGCATAGCCGACCAAACTGCTTCGATCGTTGTTGCAACCAATTAACAAACGCATTGATGAGGTTTGCTTCAGGTACGGAATCGTGCGTTTGACTTCCTTCCAGTCGCGCGTTGTTGGGTTCGCAACCTTTTGCGACAAAATTGCAACAGCCGTTGCAATGTCTGGACGAGTATTCGTTGCGATATAAAGCAAGCATCCAATCGCTGCTCTATATTGATCGTTGGTCAACAGCATTTCCTCGCATGGGTCCGTACGATACGTTGAACTTAGTGGTGTTTCCTGACCTTTTGCGTTAGCCAGACCGAACTTCTTTACAACGCTTATGATATACTTTTCCTGATCGAGTTCGAAAACGTTTCTCCCCGGCTTGATGCGAATCCCTAGATAATTGTGCACTTCTCCAAGGTCCTCAATGGCAAAATGCTTATTGATCACATCAAGGAGGAACTTGATGCGTGTTCGGTTGTTGCTTGCCACCAAGATGTCATCGACGTATACCAATACGTAGATTGCATCTTCCATTTCTTCCGAGATGTATAGGCAGTTGTCCGCCTCACTCTGCACGAGCTTTGCGCTTACCAGTACGTCATGTAGCGTTTTGTTCCACACACGTGCAGACTGCTTCAAGCCATAGATGCTTTTCTTCAATTTACATACCTTTCCTTCCTGTCCGTCTTTTATAAAACCAGGTGCTTGTTTCATGTATATCTCCTCCTGAAGATCACCATTCAAGAATGCCGTTTTTGCGTCAAAATGATGCACCACCATTGCACGGGCAGCTGCGACTGCCAGCATCATCCGAAATGTTGTGTGCCTTGCAACGGGTGCGAAAACTTGATCATAATCTGTTCCATATTTTTGACTAAAACCTTGGGCTACCAATCTGGCTTTGAATTTCTTCACATTTCCTTCTTGATCGGTTTTCAACTTGTAAACCCACTTGCAGCCTACCAAATTCTTACCAGTTGGTAAATCAACGAGACTCCATGTCTTGTTTCGATGCATTGAATTCATTTCATCGTTCATAGCAACGATCCATTGATTCTTCTCTGCCGAAGAAATTGCATTTTTGTACGATGTTGGTTCACTGTTGAGTGTAATGCAAATGTCTTGGAAACGTTCCGGCGCAACACCAAAATTTGCTCTTGTGGAACGACGTATTTCATTCCCGATGTCTGGTGGTTCTTCCACCACAGTTGAATCATGCGCATCTTCGAACTCATCAGCTTCAGAGCCAAATTCTTGATGCTCCTCCTGACACTCCTTCTGGCCTTCAATATGAGCTTTGTTTGCTAGACTAAATTGAAAATGATTATTATGATTACCTGATGGAATTTCGGACTGTTCAATCCGTTGCTCTTTTGACTCCGCAAAAGTGATATCATCAACGAATTTCACATCCCTCGAGATGACCACAATTCGTTTGGATGGTACGTAGCAACGATACGCTTTCGCTTCTGTATCGTGGCCCATGAACCTTGCTTCGACTGCCTTGACGTCGAGTTTGCGTCGTTTCTCATCTGGTACCTTCACGAAACATGCCGCCCCGAATCGCTTTAAATGTGTGTATACTGGTTTACGTCCGTACCAATATTCGTGGGGGGTCTTTTTCAAAATACGATTGGGCAAACGATTCTGCATAAAATTTGCCGTCACCACTGCTTCACCCCAGAAATGTTTTTCTAATTGGGCATCCGACAGCATGCTTCGAGCCATTTCCAGCAATGAACGGTTTTTCCTTTCTGCGACACCATTTTGCTGAGGTGAATACGGGGTAGTACGCTGAACCCTGATGCCTTCCGAGTTCAAAAAGTTTATGAACTTATTTCCCACATATTCGCCACCTCCGTCGCTTCGGAATGCCTTGATACCATGACCGAATTGATTTTTCATCAACTGATGAAATTCTTTAAATTTGACAATAGCTTCTGATTTGTCATGCAGCAGATAAACCGTAGTGTATCTAGAATAGTCATCGATAAAAGTTAAAATGTATCGCTTACCACGGGGTGTTTTCGTCTGCATTGGACCACAGAGATCACTGTGGATGAGATCAAGCACTGCTTCCGATATCGATGTTGATTGTTTCGGAAAAGATTTTCTTGTCATTTTTCCTTCGATGCAAGCTTTGCAGTGCTCTTCGCAAACTGAGGTACAGGTCCCAAGTGTCATCCCATCAACAATTTCCATTGACGGGATCTTCTTCACGATGTCTATATCTCGATGTCCCAGTATACGGTGCCAGCCGTGAATGCAATGTCGTTGCACATCCACGGCTGTGTTCACCTGCTGTTTGCTGGTTTGCATTTCATACAACCGACCATTTAAATTTCCAACGCCGACCTGACGTTTGTTGTCTTGAGTACAAATTTCACATGTCATTCCTGAGAAATTCACTCGAAAACCCTTTTCTGCGAGCTTCTTGACTGAGATGAGATTTGTGCCAATCGATGGAATGTACAGAACGTCCACCATTTGAACAGATGTTACCTCACCGGTACTGTTGATCAAATTGAGACGAATCTTGCCTCGACCCGATACTTGAACTTCTTCACCATTTGCAACAGTGACTGTTTCGGTGTGTGTTTCGTCCAATTCCGAAAACAATTTTCGTTCACTGCTGATGTGACATGTTGCACCCGAATCGATAATCCATCCGCTCGGCTTACCTACGAGAAACAAAAATTCTTTGATTATTTCTCTTTGTTTCACCACATTTGATTCCTGTTTCGAATTTCTGCTACCGCCGTCGCTTTTCCATTTCTGAAATTTTCTGCATTCCGCCTTCATATGACCGGGTTTCTTGCAAAAGAAACAAGTAATTTTTGCGGAAGACAAAGCATTCGATCTGTTTGTTGTCACTTTCAGTGCCGAACCGGCACCCATTTCACCATCTCGAGACATACGCCGACGATATTCTTCAGTGACGATGTTCTTTACGACACCTACGTTGATGTCCTTCTCAGGCCTTGATTCAAGCGCTAGCACCAACCCATCGTAACTTTTCGGTAGCGAATTCATGAGCATCGCGCTCATCAAAAATTCTGGTTCGAGTTTGCCGAGAGCCAACAATTTCTGGAACATTTCTGTCATTGAATTGACGTGTTGTTGAATATCATCTCCTTCGTTCGCCATTTTTCCGACGATTTCACGCAATAATCGAATTTTATTGCCCGGCGTGTCACGCTCATGGACATCCTTTAATGCTTTCCACGCACCTTTTGCCGTGTCGATGGTCCTGATATGCATTATTTGTGCATCGTCGACAGACAACCGCATGTACGTCAAAGCTTCTTGGTCGCTTTTATCCCAAAACGCAGCTGCTACCGCATTTGCCGCTTCTTCTGGTTTGTCCTCATTAATTGTCTTCCACAATCCTTTATGCCTTAAAATCGTTTCCATACGAAAGCTCCAATTGAAATAGTTCGTATCGTCCAACAACTTGATTGTGCACTTGGTGCTATCTTGGTTCAACACCACCGCCATGACGATAGAATTTCAATTGAATTTCCAAATACCAAAAATACTTTTACCCGGTGAGATTATTATTCACTTATACGACTGGGCCCATAACCTATTGAAATGGTAAATAGTTCGAGTGAAAAAGATAAATAATAATTCAGGATATTATTATGATACTATGAGATTTTATTAAAAAGCGTGTGTATTTCTTGAAACAGCAAAAGTAAGTAAGTAAAATATTTTTCGAATTAATATTAACAAAAATATAAAGTCATGAATGACTTGATCAGAAAGAAGTGAACAAAGTAAAGTGAATAATATACAAGTAGATAATAAATCAGCTAACATCAATTGGATTTCAACAGTCCCACCTCTCACGAATGGGTGACAAACGTTCCGAGAGTAATAACTTGTCACGGAAAGCTTCTCAATTCGCCGTTCGGATCCGGCCTTAAATTGTAGGTCACTTCCATTTGTGTCCAAAAATATACATGCGCAACACAAATGGTCGCGAGAAGCTAGGCCTTGGGCCGCAATGGTCTGTCGCGCCGAATATTATTATTATTATTACATAGGCATTCGAAACTTACAGCTTATTAGTTAGGAAAGGAAACTATTCAACTGTGATATAGTATAGACTTAGGACAAATTAGAAACTTTAGCTGGATTGAAACTTGTACTGTCTCCATTAAATTAAATAATAACTGCAGATAGCGCACAAGTGACCAATAGTAACTTCGACTTCGAATTTCAAATATTGTTTGCGGTACTAGGATTAGATAGTTTATCAAACTATTTCATTCTAGCGGGAGACTTAAAAGCGAAGCACAAGCACACCAACTGGCTCAATAGTGTAAATAACACAAGAGGCACTTTTCTAAATAACTTTATTGACGAGAGCCAGATTGATTACAATAGGTATTAAATTCTATAGCCCAGTTACAGCAAGCTTTCCAAGAGAGAATTCTTTTCTTGGCGTTTGTTTTGCAGCCGCTAGGTTAAATAGTGATACCGCGAGTAGTGAATACGCGAACAAACTACCGCTATTGCCTTATGAGAGCGACTATAACGTCACGCCTTTTGAATTAGAATCCGTTCTTAGCTTGACGATTGAGAAGATCGTAAATTAAATTACAATAAAACTGATTGGAGCAAATTATTCGCAATAAGGAAATATAGGAATGGAACAAACTACCGCTATTGCCTTATGAGAGCGACTATAACGTCACTCCTTTTGAATTAGAATCAGTTTTTAGCTTGACGATTGAGAAGATCGTAAATTAAATTATAATAAAACTGATTGGAGCAAATTATTCGCAATAAGGAAATATAGGAATGCATGCCCGGATTGGTAAGTCCCTAGTGATAGGTGATAGGATAGATAGGAATCTGTCCAATTCGGATTTTGATACCTATATCGCAAATTAGATTGCGCGATTTAAGAAGCTTTAGAGTCCACGGTACCGAAAGTAAAGAGTTGGAATTCTATGGACTGTTATCTAAACCGTGACGTAAAATCACTACAGAGAAATAAAAGTTCTCTTATCACTCAGATCAACGGTATCTATCGTCGCTTTGAGGATAGAGAAAGAAGGGATGAACTGGTAAGGCTAAAGGCTTTTCTGAAAAATTGTAAGACCAACAGTTTCGCAGTAGTATCAGTGATTTTTGGCGGCAAAAAATTAAAAAATTATATAATCAAAGATCCGACTGTAGGAACATGTTTCCGCAGATTAATCGGATCTTTAGGCCGCGTGCCAGGATTGATATTCCGGAAGTGTATGTTTCAGTTGTACGAAAGCTTTTCTTACAACAAGCTAGGAGTTCTAGCAGTGCAATACGCAGAGTCGGTGATGATTTTGTCATCGACTCTAACGTTGACAAGCTCAGCCTTATCGGTAGTCATTTTGAGGCTATTCATTCTGGTGTTGACGAATCGGGCGGCAACATTAAATCTCTAAAATTACCAGCGCCAATCACGTGGAGGTTTGATCGCGATTTCACCAGTCAGCGATAGTTGCGGCCACATGCATTTCTGAAGCATTCTGTGTTATAGGCCCTACTTTGCTGGACTGCGGAACTGCAAGGTGGAAGAACTCGCTAGATGTGATAAGACTGTCCAGTTGCTACCAGAAAGGGTAAATATGGGTAGGGGTGTATCACAACATTTTCGGTCAAAACAGCCAAATCACCCTACAAAGAAGAGAGCTAAAAACAGTTTTTGAGATACTTACTGGACACTGCCTGCTGGGAAAATATACGAAAAGTATGGGTCTTGAATTTAATGGCTTTTGTTGAAGTTGTATGGACGAGTAGCGGGAAGAGGAGACATAAGCATATCTCCCCTCCTCTTGTCCGGCATTAGCAGACAGAAGGCACAAACATCTGGGTAAAAACTTGATGAGCAGCATCTCAGATCTTAAAAACGGCAAATTGCGAGACATACTACGATTTATTAAAAGTTCTGTATGTTTCCTTTAGAGGGAGAACACTTTAAGATGCTGGTGGTAACGGACCGATATCGATATAAGTGAGCAATGTTGCCACCTAACCTAACTTAACCAAACGTTATAAGAAAATACATTTACTTAAAGTATTGCGTAGTACAGGACGCTCAGATTTTAGAGAAATACAAATGGATGGATAATATGAGCTCAGTAGAGTCCAGTGGAGAGGTTTTTTGTAATGAGAGTATAGGATCAGAGACCGATTACTTATAACACCAATCTCGATAACTTGGTATAGAAAACTTCTTCAAAAAACGCAACGTTTTCAAAATTTAAAAGACGTTTGATTTTTATTATGTGCATAATACATAATAAAAGAAATTATTTCAAATAGATAAGCCCATTGCGAGTAAATTCATACCACCCACCACTCACACTTCTCCTCTGTGCATACAGCATATCAGTCTGTTAAGTGCCTTCCGCCACCATCACTTCGAAAACGCCGTCGTTCAGCATTCTAAAGTGAAATTCCCTTTATGAATAACTTAAATGGAATAAAAATCCTAATAGAATTTACGAGCACTTTTTACCTTCTAATCGGACAAGGAGATTGAAGCTCTCAGATTGGCAGCGAGTAAACCACCAACAATCGCCGAAGAAGTGAATAGAAATTTGTTTATCTATTACCACCAGAAGAGGACGATATCCTTAGCATTTCTGCTGACTCTCCAATGTTAACTGACTGGTACTCAGCCGGGGAAATACCCGCAGCACACAACTCGTAACGTCAGAGTCACACGCAAAAAATCGAAAGAGTAACTGAGAAGGAGAAAGTCGCCTGAATTTTCGTATTTGCATTTCTTTCAGATCGATTTCCTTTATCATCTCTGCCCAAAGTCCTTTGAAATTAGAATGTATATACTCTCGTACTCTAATGGCTTTAATGGTGGTGTTGTTTGCTGGCAGAAGCGCACAAGAGCCCATTACTGATGTTCACCAAGTTCTGCGTCGCGATTTATCTGATGTATAAAGATGCCGCTTTTATGCTGTATCGTCTATTGGCGACCACCAGGGTCTGCCTTATGCTCCCCCTATCACTGACATGACATCGAACATTCAAATTGATTTACAGAGTGCGTAGTTCAAGGCATACGTTCGTTCGGCTGATTCGCTTCCTTTTGGTTCCTTGGACAAGGCAACATGCACACAATCACGGTAAACTTTCTTCCATGATTGTTTGCTGTAAGCACAAAACTGTTCACTTTGAGATGTTTATCATGAAATCCTTTTTAAAAAGAAATTTTTTCTATAAAACCGTTTTCTGGCATTTGCAATTGAAGTACTCGAACCTTTCCGAACGATTCGTAAATATGCCTGCAAATCGATTCAGAAGATGGATAGTTAATGGCTCATCATAGGGGAGTGGAATATGTTCAGGAAAACAAATGTGAACTGAAGTACGAGTACTTTATTCCTCTTCCCTTTTCCAGAACTCCGTCGTAGTTTAGTGGTTTGATTCATTCATGCTACAAAAGATTATAGTTGGAATTTATGATAACGGTACAAGTATGTACTTGAACCGATAAAGACAAGCCTTGAACCGTCTTTTTTAATTGGCCCTTATTTTTTCAAATTGATCATAAGTTCTAAACGATGAAAACAAGCGAAAGAGATTTTTTTAATAGGACGCTAACACAGGGTTTCCGGCGGTCAGCCATCAGCAGAATAGGCGGAATAACACAAAATGCATCAGAATTGCAAGTGGCCGTAACTATCTCTGACTGGTGGAAGTGCAATCAAACCGCCGATAATTATCTTCCAATACAGGAAAAGCTGAATGATCGGGCTAGTCCTTTTTAAGAAAGGTTGGCGCGAGGCCAATAACCTCGCCCGTAAAAAAAACTTTATTACGGAACCCAAAATCAGCCTCGGATACACTGATAAACGACGACGACGACCACGGCAACGAAAACGGCTAAACGATTTAAGAATTTAGATCTCTGGCTGTACAGTAGCTAGCCTATATCCTGTCCAAATAAAATGGTGACATAACAGCAATCCAGAAGAAGCGGTAGCCGGGGAATGGTGTCTTACAAAAATCAGAATATGACATATATTACAGCTGGCATGCAAGACATCATGTGCTCGGGGTGGGGTTTCTTGTCAGCAAAAGAATGAAACCCGCCGTTATCGGCTTTAAAGCAATAAATGAACGGCTATGCACACCACGCGTGCGGGGCAGTTTTAAAAACATAAGTCTCATAAACGTTCACACACATACAGAAGATTTCCCAGATGATGAAAAATAAGAATTATTTGAATCAGTCGAACGGGAGCTCCATCCCTATCCTCAGTATGATGTAAAACTCATTCTGGGGGATATGAAGGCTAAAATAGGTAGAGAGCCAGTATTCAGGCAGTACATTGGCACCCACAGCTTACACGAGAACACTATTGACAATCGACAACGAGTCATAGAGATGGCAGATGGAATGGCAATTTACTCGTTGCGAGTACAAGGTTTGCGCGTAAAAATATCCACCAAAATAGCCATTTGGGTACATAGATGGAGCCACTCTCAACCAGATAGACCACATATTGATAGACCGCCGCCAAAACCCAAACCTGATGACAGTACGAACGTACCGAGGTGGCAACGTCGACTTGTCTTGTTAGTATGGTGCTCCGAGCGCGGATTATATCATAAAGAAAGACAGCATCCACGAATCAGATTCGAGTCAATACGGTTGCTCCGAGCGCGGATTACATCATCAAGAAAGATAGCATCCGCGAATCAGATTCGAGTCAACACGGTTGCCATTCCCAATGAAGAGACCAGAAACAACTACGGTCAAGCAATTGGACTCGCCCTAAATGTAGGGAGATTAAGTCCTGTGGCTGAGATGTCGGGCGTAGAAGAGACATGGAAACGCCTTAAGAATACTGTCATTAGAACTGCTGACTCCATCTTATGCAGTAGTCGTAGAGATCAGAACGACTGGATCAATAATAGCGTACCGAGCAATGTAACAATCTCATAGAACGCAGGCACGCGAAGATTAATATAAAGAGCTCATAAGATATGAAAAAACAGTTCACCGGCGAAAGAAAGTAGCCTGTCCGTGAACTAGAACAGCACAGAGAGAGGACCGCACCAGGCGAGGAAGTTCTATCAAAGAGACCGCGGTTTGACCGCATTGCACATACTGCAAAGACAAAGAGAGAAATCTGATCGCCGAACTCAAAGGCATCTTAGAGCGATGAGAAGAGCACTTTCATGAGTTGCTAAATGGCCAGCTAACTGATGAATTGGTGCCTCCATGAATGACCGAAGACCATACTATGCTGCCGCCACCAAGCATAGACGAAATCGACTCAAAAATAATAAGGCCCCGGGGTCTGATGGAATCCCAGCGGAACTGATAAAAATAGGAGGCCCCATATTACACCAAGCATCATGAATTGCAAGTATGGGAAGAAGAAGCTATGCCAGAAGACTGGCGAAGAGGCATCCTGTGCCCCATACATAAGAAAGGAGATATCACAACCTGCAGCAATTATCGTGGTATAACGTTGTTGAGTACCGCGTATAAGATTTTCTCCTCTATCCTTCAAAACAGAATAGCCCCATACGCTAAAGTCATCACTGGTCCATACCAGTGTGGCTTCATCTCAGGCAAATCAACAACTGATCAGATTTACACCCTAAGGCAGGTGATAGAAAAATGTCTAGAGTTTCAAAACTCACTACACCATATTTTTATAGACTTTAAAGCCGCCTATGATAGCATAGCCAGAGTAGAACTTTGTTAAGCCATGAGAGAATTCGGCATCCCAAATAAACTGACACGACTATGTAGGTTGACCATGACCAATATTATAAGCCAAGTAAAAATATCCGGATCACTATCAAGCCCATTCAACATCTATAACGGGCTCCGACAAGTGGATGGACTGGCCTGCGTCCTCTTCAACCTGGCGTTGGAGAAAGTGATTCGAGATTCTGACGTAACGGCGAGAGGAACAATCCTCTATAAGTCCATTCAGATACTGGCTTATGCATACGATATTGACGTCGTTGGTAGAAACCAAAGAGCTGTACAGAAAGCTTTCATCCAGATAGAGCATGGAACCAGAAATACGCGCTCGGTTGTTTAAAGCCAACAAAGCCTACCTGGTCTGTCAAGACTTTTCAAATTCAGGAACTTAACCATAACATAGAAGCTGCTGGTATATAAGACAATGGTCATACCAGTACTTACCGTTCCCCGGTGGTAGAGCCAAATATGATGATGATTACATGTAAATGGTGAAAATATTCAGAATGTGGTTTAATAATCCTATTATTGCGAGCCCGAAGGGCGAAACTTATATTCAGAGGATTTTTTGGTCGAGCGTGTGTACGTTTGTACGTTTGTTTGCCGTGTCGTACATCTCGGCTTCTACCAGGCAAAATTTTATGGGACTTGTTTTAAAACAATTGGTTAGCGCTCGGCTTGCGATGGCGTAATTTTTCATTCATATGGGTTACTACCCCTGAGGAAACTGAAAAAATACTAAATCTACGCATCGCTATCGATTTTTTTTAAGCCTAAGGATTTGCAAAGTTAAATGCGGTTTGTTCAGTCTTTTTCAGAAAATGCCTATGAATGAAAGACCTATCGCTTATGAATGAACGACCTACATTAAATGTTGCATACTATTAGGCTTTTAAGATAAATTAGTCTTTAGACTGAACACAACTAAATATACATACACGGGTATGTGTCTGTAGTCACTCGCATAGCAAAATACTTTAGCTCGTGTGTCTATAGTAGTGGAAAGTTTTTGGTAGGAACTCGTATATCTCGGCTTCTACCACTCAGAATTTAATTGGACTAGTCTTAAAACAATTGTGACGCGTGTGGCGCGTGTAAAAAAATAATTAAAAAAAATTATAGTTTTAAAAAAAAGGTTTTTAAGAAATACAAAATTTCCCAAAAATTGCTACGAATTTTGTGAATTAAATGGTTACTATTGGGCTTTTAAGATAACTCAGTGTTAATACTGAATTTCAACTATCCATATGGCGAGCTGAGAATCTCGCTTTTCTATCTTAATTTCGTCATCAGCAGTTCAGTAAAATTCACTGTTCTGTAAATTGCATTTGTTTACTTTTCCCACCCATTTTATATGGAATGTATTTTACTTAAATCTCAAGTAATATTTATATTGTTTTTATTATCTTAAAATATACGATAAAATCAAATTCTACCATACACGTATCTCCGTACATCTTTACGAATTCCCAAATGGGGTTTCAAAAAAATTAAAAACAAATAACAAATAACGCAAAATTAAACAAATAACTGATTTCTGCAAATATTAATCACGTAAAAGGAATAAATACCTTCGTTGGCTCTGTAAGCTTGGGCTTAGGTAAGTAAAGGGAAACCCTCTGATAACGATGAATGGTTTTCACATCGATTTCACATGACCACAACCGCAAGTATTTGAATCCGAACCCCAACAAGTGGTTTTTGTATGTCGGATCATCACTATACATACTTCACATTACAAATCACGAATCACAATGCCATCAGGGGTAAACGTACCAGCCAGCCAGCATCCACATCTTCAGCACTTAGCCAGAGCCAGCAGTTACCCTCTTCGATGCTTTTAAGAGTACTTTTATCACTTGACATCCTTTTAAAATGTAAAAACGATGATGATGGATTCATGGCTGCCAAAGCTATAATCCATTCGGGCATAATATTATTTTTAGAGATTGCGATTATGAGGAGATTGTCATTCATCGGGTGAGTTGTAGCGTGTGTGTATGTGTTTGTAAACATAAAGGACGAAGTTTGATTGACTCTCTCAATCGCTCCACTGAACCACCAGTAATTTAAGCCAATCAAGAGGAACATCAACCTACTGTGTTGGTGGGTGGCCTCTGAACTGTGCGGACCTTTTGAAACTCTTGTAATTTATAATATCTGATCGGATCTATTGGTTATCGTATTACATACATTTTTTTTGATATTGATACTGATTCGAGAAACAATAAATAAAAAAAGGATAAGCGAGCGAGTGCGTTCATTCAGAGGTGTTCTGCGTTTGTTTTGAGACAAAAAAGATGAAAAGAAATAAAAAAGAATTTCTCCAATGTTGCAAAAATGTAAGGGTGACATAATGTTTATGTCCGTGTACTTATACTCGGTACGTGAAATTGTGTATACGGGATGAGGAATTCGATCTGAAACAAATTTACATAAATTATTGAAATTTCCAACTCATGTGGTTTCTTAGAACTTCTTCTATCGTCAATGTTACGCTATATGCCACATGTATAGGGTAAGGACAGCTGACATTATTGAGGGCGAGCCCTCTGCTTACCCACCTTTCAGGATTAAGCGTTTGTAGGGTAAGGACAGGAATGATAACACTAAGCTACACACTTAGGTAGAGTTACAATTGGGGTTGCTATTAAAAGCTACGTTTTTCATCGGACAAGGAATTAAAAAAATAAAGAAAATAGCAAATAAGACTCGTCACACAAAACACTTATATTCACTTAGGCGGTAGCTTTATCTACTTGCAAGTACTTTGTTTGAATTCCAAATATTTATATTAAATCTAGAATTTAGCGAAGGTTCTAATATGTTCTACTCTATTCTGCAAATCATTACTGTACCATATCTAGTGACATCTCTTCGCCGAGCTATTTTTTGAGACAGAAACTAATCGCTGGGGCCTCAATCTTGAAAAAATGGTGGATGAGGAAGTAATTCATATCTCAATTCTTTGAGTTTTACCATAACTTTTGTGGACTTTTTTGTATAGTTCGCACCCTTATAATGCTCGGCTATATGCTTGGCACATGGGTGCCGTCGATCAGTGGAAATGAGCATGGCTACTGAGCACGGGGTTCGTGGTTCGAATCCCATTAACACCAAAGGAATTTTTCACGGTGTCCCACCTCTCGCGAATGGGTGATAAACGTTCCGAGAGTAATAACTTGTCACGGAAAGCTTCTCAATTCGCCGTTCGGATCCGGCCTTTAATTGTAGGTCCCTTCCATTTTGTGTCCAAAGTATAAATGCGCAACACAAATTCACCATGAGAAGGGTGGAGGGACGTTCCTCAAACTTATATGAGAAGCTGAGAGTGCTGTCGTCGGCGAAAGAGTGAATTTGATTAGAAGTCACAGATAAGAGATCATTAAAAAAAATGAAAAAGAGTGTCGGGGACAAAACAGAGCCCTGGGGAACGCTAGCATTTAAGTAATGCACTTTGGACTTGAAACCGTCCAATACAGCTTGAATTGAGCGGTCCAAACGATAGCGTTCTAATCTAGTGAAGCAGTTTATCATGGATTTCATAAGCACGCATTTTGGACAAAAAGGCTTGATGCCTTAGAAATTGCTTTCTCCAAATTTATGCAGTTACCGGTTCCCCTGTTCGATGAGATATACCATCAAATCACCAGTGGAACGTTTAAAATATTAAATCAATACATAGGCTGGGATTTACTAGAAATACTCCGAATACAAGACACTCTAGCTAGTTAAAGTTATCATCGTTCATATAAATATTTATTGACATTGTTTTAAATTTATTTATTATTTAATATGAGCTCTCTAAATGTATTATTTCATTACGATTTACGGACAAATTTAATTTATATTCAGTGTCCGTTTTGTCGATGATACGATTAGTAATCGTCTCCAATTCTGAAGCCTCTAGCAACAATAAATAGACCACCACACATCGTTTAATGGGATTTTGCATTATACACAACGCAGTATCAATGAGGTAAAGCAAACAATCGCACTTATACACCCACGCATACGCCTTCTTTTAACTCGATACTCGTAACACATATCCTTTAATATTAAAATTTGAATATTGTTTGTTGTGGATAGCAAAGTACTCGTATGATTACAGAATGGAATTCCTTCAATTCACTTGAAGCCTGCGATCTTCTGTGATTTACATTTCATCGGGCGGTCGCCAATTTTACGATTTTCGCAATATAAATTTCTATGAATATTTCGAGAAAAATATTTTTGTAGATTTGATTGACAAATTGTCCTCGCTAGGCGAGACGAGATGAAACTAGATAACTTGTCAGCCGCGAAATATAACGTCCAACGATGACTAGGACGACTAAGCATGATAAAATGTGCAGAGTACTTGAGGTTTTATGTATTTCCTTGTATGTTTTAATTTAATTTAATTAAGATACATACATTAAATTTATACAGGGGGAACACCCTGCACAATAATTTGGGAAATGATTCTTGGGTATATTCTGAGAAAAAAAAATCGTTATACAGTAACGGTCTATCTCTAATGTTGACATCATTTATTGGTTATTAAGGAAAAAGCTTACTTTGGTGTATTCGCAGTGGAATCTAAAACGGGCTATACTATGCATAGGCATACAAAACCAAGCAGGAGAGCCTGTTATAACTGTTGTTGTACACACATAAAATAAAAATTAAAAACCCTTTGAGGGTTAAAGCAAAAAAACCCATTTTTTTATATTTTACCTGTTGCCGGTTTTCCCAAGTATCATAAAATCTAGGGGGTTTTCCGCATATTTGATGTTGATTTTTATTTTTATTATTGTTACGTTCATAAGAAGAATAGTAAAACGTTATGTTTATTACACATTTTCTGGAGAAAATTGACCTCAAAGTCAAAAATTAGCATGGGGAAGAAAACTGAAACAGGCATATAAGTTGGATATCTTTTGACTCAAATAAGATATGAACTTTATTTGAACGCACTTACAAGGGCTAGAATTTCTTCTAAAAACAAAGTCCTAAACGAAGTTTCTACCATTGGTATTAACATATCAATTTCCGTTAACATGGGTCATGGTAAACCAAAGTGAGATTTTTCCTTAATCCCCAATAAATGATCTCAACATTAGACATAGACCCATACTTTAGAACGATTTTTTTCTTAGAATATACCTAAAAATCATTTCCCAAATTGTTGTGCACGACTTAGAAGACACCCTGTACATATGTCTGCTCTTGATATGAATTGTTAGGGTTACTGGTTCGCTTTTTAAATAGTCGATATTAACTTCGCGTCCGCGTGTTTTTGTTGGTGGCTTGTGGCTTGTCGCCAAATCTTGCGATCAATTTTAAACCACTTTCTAAGGCCCGAAGGGCAACACTTTGGAAGTGATCCGGCCTCATCAGGTGATCCCATACAATTTTTTTTTTTTAAATAAACGCGATTTTGGTTGTTTTTTTGGTTTTTTCCGTCCTTCAAAAAGTTTGAATCAAAAATTAAACCTTAACAATAAAATGGAATTTAAAATGCGATCGTTCTAGAAATCGTAGACTGAGTCTTGTGGAACAAATTTAACCTTCAGGATTATATTATAGGATTATTTTAATTTACTTTTTCTTTTATTTTTACTATTCACTCCCCTTTAAATATTTTTTCTATTGTACAGACAGAACTCCAAGGAATCTACACAAATGTGATTTTTTATACAGCGTGCTGATTAAGTTTCGCCGCCATTTTGGCTCCCCTTACATTTGTCATTTCATATTTGACAGTTGTGAAGAATAGTGGTGGTCGGTGGAGCATCTAGTACCGCGACAATATGCTTAAGCTATTAAACAGTTTATTTAAATAAGTTTTTACAATAGGCGAAGAAATTTGCGTGCTTTTTTTGTGTAGTCTTTGTGGTAGAGTGTTGATCATGTGAAATGCCAGTCACTTAGCATAATAATGAATAATTTTGACAATAAAGCAAAGACTGGGTAAAAATGTAGCCAACGGACGTCAGAAATGATTGATGCAATGAGGCAGAGTATTGGCCAATGCCCGGGAACATCTCATTGACGCCATGCATAGAGTTGGGAATGTCTTCATCATGTTTGTAAAAAATTCTTGTCATCTGTAACGTCTTGACGACCCTCATGAAAACGCCTTTATACCACTATGTAAGCGCTTTTTTTATTCATGAAAGGAATACCAAAAACAACATTCAACATCACAAACAAACTACATATGTGATAACTCTGCAGTATCTGCACCTACTAACTACCGTCCGATTGCTTTGTTGTCGGTTCTATCGAAGGTAATGGAATCTATCGTTAATATCAAACTAATTAGCTATTTGGATAAGGATGCTATTTAATCCGATGTGCAGTATGGTTTTCGCAAAAATCGCTCTTCAGGTGAACTCATGTCGTGCATGACTAGGAGCATTGTTGGGAGCGAGTCACAATATAGGTTAATCAAGCGTTATATCCTTGGATATTTCAAAGGCTTTCATTAGAGTATGGCATGATTGTGTTATAATTAAGATTCGTTCACTCAACTTACACTTCTCTCTCACCGCGTAGATTGAGGATTATTTATGGAACCGTAAAATAAAAGTTGTTTTGAATGGGATTTATACTGGTGTGCCACAAGGGTGATTCTTGTCACCTACGGTCTTCATTATATATATATTAATGACTTATTGTCTTCTACAAACTGTTACATCCATTCATTTGCTGATGATAAAACGCTATCGGCTTCTATTGAGTTTGTTAATAAAAAATAATGCAATTCTCGCCTCGATTGGTTAGCTATTCTGTCGAACATGCAAGGCATTCTTGATTGGGGTAGATCTAATAGAGTGGAATTTTATCCGAATAAATTCCAAGTTTCCTGTTTGCTCAGAAGGCAGTTCAGCATTACGTGCCACCACTAATTAATGGTGCCCCTATTAAAAGATCAAGATACACTTAGGATGTTAGGTTTGAGTTTAGTTTGGAATTCAATTCATATGTATGGTGTGGAGCTCCAAGAACGCATTGGTTTATCTTGATGGAATTTATAATAGAGTCTTCCGTATGTTAAACGTTTACTTCATATCTTGATTCTTTGGAACATAGACGAAATGTGGGAGCTTTAACTGTTTTCTACAAATTTTACTACGGTACATGCTCTTCAGAAACCGGTTCTCTATCTTCTTCTAACTTCGATGTGGAATCAGTTGATCGACTCCGTTTTTGCCGAATTTTTAAATCTATATAGGCTTTCAAGATTGATGTCAAGAAGTTCCTAAAGATCCGTATTGTAGAATCCAATCCAATCCGTATTGGGACCAATAATTTTGAAGGCTCACTTATGTCATTATTTTTATTTTCTATTATTTCAATGTTATTGCTATTTCAGTATAACGATTTTTTTGTAATATTTTCTTGGTTATGGTTTTTTGTAGTTTCCACTGATTAAAGCATTGGACACAAGTAGTTTTAATTTCGTTATTGTTTTTCCGTATTGCTTTTTCAATGAATCATAGAGAATTCTAAGAAAATAAATTGAATGTGAGGAATGGTAATATATTGTATCGTACTTTAAAGTTTTTGATATCCGATAAGCAGTACATTATGAAGTAACGCAAATGTTTTTGCCTTCCGCCTGAAATAGCACAGAAAGTGGGCTACTGTCTCTTCCTCCTCGACATCATTATAGCTTCTACAGAAGTCATTGTATTCAAGACCAAGACTTCTTGCATGTACTCCGAAAAGATAGTAGTGCCCTGCTAGAATCTAAACGATAATTTTCAGATCTCGTATTTGAAAGGAAATCAGTGCTTTAGAGCGTCCAAAGTCAACTTTGGCCAAACTTTTTTTTAGCTATACTACAAGTACATGTCGTGACATACGTCCACCTGTTATTTGTTAATGCGTTCACCTCTTTCGAAAAATTACCATCGATAATGGCTTTCCACACCTGCCGTTTCCGGTAGCCTTGTAGATCTCCACGATGTCAGAATGATCAGGGCCTACAGTATGCGGTGTCGAAATTCTCGCTCATCCAATTGAGAGATGTGTGACAGCTCAACGCTACACTTTGTGTCAGTGAGTGTGATCCAAGTGACTTCCTTGAATGTCTACATCGATTACAATAAGAGTTGTTCAAGTTATGTTAAGTTTTAGCCGGTCAGTGCCTCCACAACCGCTTTCATGTCAGCCTCATAAACGCTACAATAGTCCGTAAGACCTAAGAAAATGCTCATGCTAGATTAGACACAAAAAACCTGTACATGGATCCGTCCACGAAGAACTTCACGGCCTCTATTTTTTCTGTTTAGAGCCATTTGAAGAACAAGAAATGTATAGTCGTGAGTCCTGTCTGAAGACATTTCCACTGACCTATTGTTGACAGTTGCGTATCCGTATTGGCCGCTCTCTGCCTATATACGTATACGTCTACTGCTGGAAGGTACATCATGACCCCTAGGGCACATATAGCTGTCGTTCTCAGCAGCCCACGAATGTGCAGACATGCTGCACATTCAGTGTACAGTCTCTAAAATTTTTAAATTCTCTATGTTAACTTCGTCGGCATGGTTCTGTCGTTAGTGCTGTCATTCAGTCATTCGGTGATGGAATTTTGCAATCAATTTTTAACCCACTTCCCAAAGCCCGATTTTTTTCAAACTTTGCACACATGTGTATTTCCAATGACACAACTTTCTATTAAAACTTGGTAGTGATCGGGCCGCGAGGTCGAGGGGCTCCCATACAATTTTTTTTCATAATCATGCCACAAAGCGGCGTCACATCGGACCATACTATAGTGGCTGTGTTCTGTGAGCGCTGATGGGCTGTCTGCAGCGCTGTTTACGATTGCCGTTTTTTTATGGTTGGGTTGCAATGCTTCGAATGTGTTTTCATTGTTCAGCATTTATAGTGGAATTCAATATACTCTTGTTTATTCAAGAATTTACATGAAAATTTTTATGGGTTGTTTTTTATATAATATGTGGATTTTCCAAGAGCAGGCCACCAGAAACTTATCCCATATATAAGTATATGCTTTACTACTGCAGTATAAAGCCAGTCTACCAGCTTCGGTGTTAGCCACAATCTTTTACCGATGCGGTTTTTACAACTAAGTAAGTAATACGTACATAACAATATATTGATCCCTTGTCAGTCATTGATCAGGCATTTTAAGCTAATTCAGTCTCAAGACTGAATAACAACTATCCATATGGCTATATGAGAAGCTACGCTTTCCGCTTTAGGTATTCAATTTTAAATTTCAAATTCTTATTCCCTCATGTCCAACAAAGAACAAGAAATAAAAATTCTCCTCCTCCTGCTCCTGCAAAGCATTTTTTTATTTCAATAAAGAGTGAACTTTTCCAGTGATCACACTCTTCAACAGTAAATCGTATACCTTCGAGTTATTTGGATAAATTATGTCAAAATATAGAAAATAATAAGAAAATTGAAAACAGGATATCCTGTTACGCTTCACATTTACGCCTAACACACTGAAGAGTATTACTCAGGACGTTCATTCAACCCCAATAACCGGAAGGATATTCAAATACAGAAACATTAGCTTAGCAAATATTTTAAAACTGAACTGGAAAACTGAACACGACAAAGAGCTGAGATCGAACACGCACAGCCCTTAAAAGCTCCTGACATCCGCTTATAAATTTTCCATTTTCATTTAACGCCATTACAAAAAAATCGATATTTTCATAAATAAAATAAAGCTGCTGGGGCTAGATTGTGAAGCATCCCCTTAAATCTCTTCCGCCGGACGACACGGCATACACTAAGGGAAGAAAAATCAAACGCGAAAAAAACATTCAACTTGCGACTCGCGTGCAGATATCAAATAAAAATTGATAACAAATTACTCAAAGACTTGGCATGCACACTTCTTAGCGCCCCATCCACACTACTTACATCCCTTAGTTAAAGGTTAGATGCATTGGTATTTGGGTGGCGCCACCCTTCGCATTAGGCGGAACTGTGCCGACTGTTTATTAAGATTTAAAAGGTTGTGGTTTAGTTTTTTTCACGGTTTATCAAAACATAAAACCATTGCACGAACTTTCGTAGAACAGAAGGAGAGAGAGAAAAATAGAGAGAGCGATAGAGATAGAGGGAGAGAGAGCAATATCCGGCAGTTCCGCATGTTAAACTTCAGTTAAACATTGCAACAATTGTCGTGCTTTCTCGGATTAGAGTCACATATTTCTATCCCTATGCCAGTTTTCTGCCACTATCGGCATTTTGACGGCACCGAGTCGTCCTTTTTATTCCTTGCATCAAATTGACCAGCGGCAAATGGTTCTTCGCTCCTGGCTTATTGCTATCAATGTTATCATAAAGCGAAATTTTTTCGCTATTATTTCGCAAATATCTAACTGCTGTGTTGCACGCAAAGCGTTTTTTTTTTGTTCTTCCCTCATATCCTTGCGGCCATTTCGCGTGTGTGAATTGATGGAAACAAGCCAACCGTCGCGACATCCGCTATATGTCGTGTTGCGATAGTCACATTTTCAGTCAAAAGCCGACTCCGTCGGCTCTGTTTTATGAACTTAACTTCATATTAAGCGACGGAAAAAATTAGCAGCGACAGGCTGCGGGGCGATTCAAGCTAAAAGCTTAGTGATAAAGTGTCAAACTATTTGATTTATTTTTGCATACTAATTTTTATTTAATAAGCACTTCCAGTACCAGTATTATACTCGGGAAGCAGGCAGGTGTGGTTGCACCTTGATTGAAAGCTTTTGTTCATTTTTTTTTTATTTTCTTGTTTCCCATTCTTTTTTTGAAGCACCTATTAGGTGTATACAGGGTGTATCCGTTAGGGAGAAAAATACATACTTAAATGGATGATTCGGTCAACAGGAGGAGGGACGGCTGCATGGGTGAAGCAAAGCTAACTCTGGCAGCACATCGTCCGGAACCACGAACCCCATCATTTGCTATCCTAGGCCGCCTAGGATAAAAACTATTCCAGGTACATCACCGTCCTGCAGTGTACGAAGAGGCTAATAAATATGAAGACAGTGCCCAAACTTGAAATTCTAAGTACTAGTAGCATTTTCTGGGTAAAGTACGAAGACCTTGCCCATTCTGAGCATACTCTAAGTACCTGCGACCCTTTTTATGTTCCGTGGTAGTGCCCCGCACTCTAACCATATATAGGTTTAGATGCAGCTGGATCCCCCACGGGGATAAGAAAGGAGATATCACAACGTGCATCAATTATTGTGGTATAACGTTGTTGAGTACCGCATATAAGATTTTCTCTTCCTTAATCCCTTCAAGTATAGTCCCGTACGATAAAATCTACATTAGGCCATACCTGTGTGGGTTCATCGCAGGTAAATCAACAACTGGTCAGATTGTTACCCTTAAGCATGCGATGGCTAGAGTTCCAGGATCCTTCTTGAAAAGACCTTTGCGATTGGATTTATAGGATCTTCTTCTTATGTCCTATATCCCCTTGTGAGTCCTAGGGCCTCTACTACGCCTACGCGCCATCGCGTGCGGTTCCTGGCAATGAGCTTCAGCTCTCTCCAACTCTTCCCAAATTTCCGTGACTCCTCCTCAACTGTTCTGCGCCATGTATTTCTCGGACGACCCGTTCTTCTACCATCCTGAGATAACGGACTCTATTGCATTGCGTAGTTTGCTATGGAACTGTCGCCTATTCGGAGTGTATGACCAATCCATTGCCACTTCCGTCGTTGGATGGTTGTGCCTATTGGTTCATGACCCGTTCTCTGGTAAAGATGTTCGTTAGAGATATGGTTAGGCCAGAAAACCCTTAAGATGTTCCGTAGGTACCTATTTACGAAAGTTTGTAATCTTTTTGTGATAGTAGCGGTCACCTTCCAAGTGCTGCACCTATACAACAGCACAGATTCAACATTTGAACAGAACAGTCGCAGCTTGGTGTTTAAGCTAATCGGATCGCATTGCTTCGCCATATCATGGACATCATTCCAAACACTGAGTTTGCTTTGCCGATTCGGTTGACAATGTCCTGTTCGGTTCCACCTTCGGTCGAGATAATACTCCCAAGATATTGGAAACTCTCTACTAAAGCAATGATAACTTGAGTTACTGAGTTAGTGCCGAGGTTGATGATTTTGGTTATGGCAGCATTAATCTTCAAACCCGCAACATTTGCCTCCCTTTCCACATTTGTTGTCATTTGGTGCAGCTCCATAATCCTGTGTGAGAGTAAACAAACGTCGTCAGCGTAGTCCAGGTGTTTGAGTTGAGATGTAAGAGTCCAACGAAGCCCTCCGTTTCCAGTAGATAAAGCTGCGCGAAGTGCATCGCTAATAATCAACAAAAAAGTATCGGCGATAGAATGCAACCTTGTCGTACCCCACTTAGGATCTCGAATTCCTCTGACAGCTTTCCTCTATGCAGCACATGGCATTTAGAGCCATCATAGGTTGCTTTAAAACTAGCTAGTAGTTTATCGGGTATACCGCTCCTGCGCAAGGCGAGCCAGATAAACTGTCTGTTGACACTGCAAACGCCTTTTCAAAATCGATGAACAGCAGGTGTAGACGATGACGATATCTCCGTTCGGCGTTGCGTTGAAAAACAGAGCTTAGCTGATTGTAGAAGTTGTCTTTTTTATCCTCAGTCGAAGGATTCGTTGGGGCGTAACAATGTATGATCGTGACGCGCCGTACTCTACTTCGAAATCTGGCCGATATGATCCTATCACCATGTGGGTGCCAGGAAATTAGGCCTCTGCGTGCTGTTGGCGTTAGCAGCGAACCCACTCCAGATTCACGGGCACTGCCGGAGGGTTTGCCGGAATAGAGTAGCACAGTGTTACACGTTGGGGATTGGTACTCTCCCGCGTCGAACCATCTTACTCCCAGTATGTCAAAATTTAATCGAAGAAACTCATGTTCTGGCATTTTGAGGTCCTTCACTCCCTGAGTCAAGGAGCATCCTCACATTCCAGAAACCAATCTTAGTCCGGGTACAATAGCCAAAAGTCGTCATTACTCGATCATTACTTATCCGAGGCGTTGTGTCGGTTTCAGTAGCGGGGATTTTTCAGTACCGCAGGGTGCTAACCCACGTTACCTAGACTAGAAACGCTAGACCGTTCGCACTTGCAATTTTAGCCTACATATATAAGGATTTATACACATAGTTGCCCGGGGACCACCACTAGGAGCTAGAGCAAGCACTACATCACGAACTTGATTGTTGCGATACTGGCCCAAACCAAGTTTTGAGCAGTCAGTAATTACCCGATCAATCGCAATGCAGATCCCCATGATTGATTTAAACATGAAAAAGTACTATTATCCACACAAAAGTACTTAATTGTTACTGCAGCGTATGGAACACACAAATTGATTCCAAATAACATAATGATTTCTTTCTAATGATAATCGCAAAATACTTCTAATTCTAAACAAACACAACACACAAAAAAATGCAATTTTGTATTGTGCCCCAATAATCTTGTGGATCGGCTTTGCGTTCCAAAAACTGAAAAACAGCATAAATCGAAGTTAAAATCGAAAAATAGACGAGAGTAAACGATCAGTGGCAAATACCTGGATCTGACTCCTTGAGCTTGAGATCTAGATTCTAGAATATGCGCACATACAAAGCTACCTATAACTATTTATTAATAGAAAAAGGCACACACATCGATTTCTTTGTTCATTCTCATAAATAATTATTGTTTTATTTTGTTATTGTTCTGCCAAACTCTTCACGAGTCTGCTTAAAAATGATAATTAATCAGCAGCAACTCAATGCTGCTAATTTAGTGAAGCGATGCACCAGCGGTACGCCATATAGTACTATGGTACAACGAAATAATAAGAATATCCTTTTTAGCAATAAGCTGCTGGAAACAATATTAGCTCACACACTTACACGGTAACTTTCTCTTCTCCTCAATTGTGCCAGGCAATGTTCTTAAAAGAACTTTCGTCGACTTCCGTTGCGGCATAATAGCATTCCTTAATGGAGTTCCATTATGCTGCAGGTAAAAAGTTTTTTTTTTGTTTTATGTGCTGAAAGGTAACATTATGAATTAAAAGCGAAAAATTATTGTTATTATTAAATTATTTCCGTCTACAGAAGATGTTTGGAGCAGCACCAAGGACAAACTGAAGACAATGAGCCGGATATGGGGGTGAGAGTTGAGTGTTGAAACGAAAGAAGTAGGAAGTGACTTGAATAACCCTTTGTCTGTCTGTTTAATTAATTAATAATGCAATTGTCTATTAATATGAAAGGAAAAGCGCTATTCACTTAAGAAGAAAATAACTAGCAATTTCAAGCAATGTCATAATTACCCGAAAATATGTACACATTTTAAGAGCCGGTTATATTTTACTTCTGTTTGTCCTTAATACATTTCAAGAACTATTCATCATATTTCGCTGTACAACCGGAGTTTGGTCCTTGCCACCAAAAACTATTGAAAGGATCTCAAGTAAGGTTTGTCAGTTGATTTAATAGCAACAGTCATCATTGGATGCAAGGAAACTCTGCTCATCTTATCCCTAAGCATCTGTACATAACAAGCAATGCCAATTATTGCAAAATAAAACAAATTCAAAGATAAAGAATACAAAAAATTATATAATTCGATAAAGAAACCCATGAAAAATATTAAATAAATAGTAAAATAAAAAAATCAAACTATCAACTAGCTCCTTAGTGCCAGCAGTGATTTACGCGCTGCGCAAATCGAACTGCAAAGTACAACATCCGTGTAAATGATACGATCTCTACTGAACACCAACTGTTTGACATTATTCAAAGAAGCAGTTACGGCCCGTTCCCAAATCGCTGCCGAATAACAGAGTCTTCCACAGAAACACTTGGGTGTTTCCAACAGAATATCGACCAGCACCCACGGCAGAGTAGCCGAACTATAGGTGAGCTTAGCTTGTGAGACGACACGCGCTGCCATCAGCCAGAGTGGCGCGGGATAATTTGAGCTCAACAAACGAGGTTCTATGCTATGAGCTGACATCGGTTTAAAGTCATTACCCCAGATGTCCAGCATCTCAAGGTATATATCATTGAATGCCGATGGCAGTGATTCCAACTTATTTACTGACATATGTAAATAGCGTAGCTTCTTCATCCTTCTTATTCCAAAAGGAATTCTCTTTATTGAGTTTTGATTCAATTTCAGGGTGACAAGGTTTGTTAGTTTGATCATTTGTATGGGAAAGTAGTTTAATTTGTTCCCAGATATGTCCAATTCCAGTAAAGTTTTACGCAAAACTACGCCGTTAAGCCATTGCCAAGAATTTGCCTCTCCTAAAGAGTTATTCGCAAAATTCAATTCAACCAGCGGCAAACGTCCGATTTCTTGCGGAACCTTAGTTATCTGATTGCCGCTCATATTCAAGAAGGTAAGGTTCCGTAAACTGCAAATTTCGAATGAAATTTTACATAGCGCTATGTCACTGATGGTGAGTGATTTTAATGCCTTTGGAAAACCTTTGACTGGATAATCTGACCGACTGCGAACTACCATACGGTGGACGGGATGTGATTTCTGTGGTATTGCTGTGGCCGCTGCAATGTTTAGTCTTAGGTTTAACGATGTTTTTCCCTCGATACCAAGTTTAAGTGTTTGCAGGAAGCCTTTTAACTGAATTGGGTCGCACTTGATCATTAGATTATCCGGTGGTGCCTTGAATGAAATTGTCACTTTGCCATCATGCACGAATTTAGTGAACATTTTATCGATGTTGTTCTTGATTTTGTATCGGACACCAGTCTTATTCTGTGGCGTAAAATGCATTATTTCCAGTTCTTTGTCGTTGGGATCTTTCGAAGCAGACGTATGAAATCCTACGGCCAGAGTAGCTTTTACTGCGCGCGTTTTATTCGCCTGTGTTTGGCGATTCAATACTTGAGTTTCACACAAAATTTTCATCTTTCAAACTGTGCAGGGTTTCGCCTTTCATGAATGGAACTTTTGTTTGACAAATTATTTAACTTTACGTATAACTTTTAACCATCAGAACTCTAAGTTAAAATCTAGATTATTAGAAAGATAAAATATGCAGCTTCCTTTTCATGATTTGAATGACTTTTGTTTACTTTTTGTTTCACACACGCAACGCATGCTCAACCTGCCTCGACCAAAGACCTATCAAACAATCAAACAGTAACAATTGACAAACGAAACAACAAATCAAAATAATCTTTTCGATGACCAAAAATAAGTTAAGGCCTTTTCACAATATATGATGCTGCTAGGGTTAGGTTTTTCTTGGATATTATTCACGACATCAACAAAGTTTTTGTCGATAATTTCTAGTAAAACTAAATAAATAAATTTTTTAACGTTTGAGTTATGCATTCAAAGTTAAGGCTTAACTACGGTATAGCGATTAAGGGGTAAGGGCTTTGAGACAGTCCTCTTCTGAAAGCCCTTATCTTGTTTGATGGAGACGCTTCCTTTATGAGGTAGGAGTTTTCAAAGTTTGGAGTTTTTTTTAAATTCATTTTTTTCAGTGGTTTGAATGAGGTTTGGGTCTAAATTGGTATCATATGAAGGATAATAAAAATACCTTCGATTTTTAAAAATAATGGGGAAACAGAACATTTAGTAAAAAAACTGATTCCGTAAAAGTTCAACAGTGGTCGTTTTTGAATGTGGGCGGGCCATTATTTTTTATGGGCATGTCCCAATTATCATGGAAAGTGGATCAATTTATACTCATTACAAATGATTTCATAAAAAAACTGATGATGTTATTTCCCTCGCTCAATTGTTTTATATTTAGAAATGAATTGTTCCTTTTAAAGGCGTGCTTGAATATTATGGGCACACTATTATCTACTGTGCGCTCAATTAATATATTTTTTTCAATTGATTTATATTTAGAAAGGAGTTTGTCCTTTTAAAAGGCGTTTTTGAAAATTATACAAACAGTACGCTCAATTAAATTATAGGAGTTTTTTTTTTAAAAAGTTGCCTCATGGTATATCATGTAATTATGTATGAAAAAACTCAATTATATGATATATAACTCCATTATTATATGAAATACCACATAAACCAAATACAACTTGATCAATCTTTCGTTAAAATTAAAATTAAAACACGACTCCAGCTTAACTTTCATGAGAAAGTCAGTTTTTTGCTCTTACTTTGTCTAGGGTGCTGGACTGAACTCAATTTTTTGTAAGATGAAAGGTATTTTTATTACCTTTCATATGATACTAATTTTCCCCATGACATCCAATAAACCACTTAGAAAAAAACATTTTTCAAAAGAAATCATCTATACATTACTCAATTATATGAAAAACCTCATGAACCATATACAACTTGAACAAACTTCCGTCCAAATTAGGCCACGCCCATAAAAATAGTACGGCTGTGTAGAACTAAATTGCACCTTTAATTGATTTTTGCTATATTGCTTTCAACAAAAAAATTAAAATTACAACAACAAACACATTGGATAGACCAAAAAGTGGTTAAGCGTTAACAAAAAAAAAATTTTTGGTTAAGAATATTTAACCAAATTTTTATTTATAATTCTCACCACCAGAGTCGACTTTTAAAAATTATATATGGATAAGTTGGCAAACACATGAAACAAAAAATTTATCAAAATTTGGTTAGTTTTTGCTGTTGCTTTAATCAGCCGTTAACCACAAAAAATACCTAACTCATTTTGTTGAAAGCAATATAGCAATTATTTCCATTGTTCTTACAAAGATCAATTAAAACTTAATTTAACTCTGTTTCCATAAGCGCTATTGCGCTAAGCACATGCAGTTCTGCTATTCTCCTCTCAAGTTTAACCAAAAGTATATTTATCACATAGGAAAAAATGACAACCAACAATAATGAAAAAATTGATACCAATCGCAAAATTCTCTTCTTAAAAAAAAGATTGCAGCCAATGGTGGAATAAGATGATGGCTACATTTCACGTTATCGATTATTTCAACAACTTTTATGTTTTGCTTTAACGAAAAAAGCAATTCGTAAACTTACTGAAGCCGCCTTTATTTTGGCACTTGGCAGCCCTGCCACAACTGCTGACAATAAAAATTCAATTTTGACAACCTACTCAATTCATTAATAATTTTAGCATTTAGCTGTATTTTATTTGAATTCGAACTGGGAATTACAACAACAATTGCACTGTCGAATTCCTTCTATGGAATTTTAAAACCTGCTGTTTGGCTGGTTTTGACATTCGAATTCGTACTCGGATTCCAAATAAAATACAGCTTTGTGTCACTACGGCTTCCGCTTCAGCGTTCAGCTCTATTTAACAACTTCGGAAAACATTAAAATTAGTAAAATATCATCTGTGTCATCACTTTAATTTCCACTTAACTTTATTTACAAATTAGATACATCGGCGGAATGCAAACTTTCCTCGATTTCGTTCTTTAATATCCTCGATTTTGTTTCTATTTCCAACTTTGAAGATTCCAACTTTAATTTGTAGCCATTGATTTCGGTGTTTAAAATTGACAAACTTTTTATGTCGTCCACAAACACTTCGAAGAGCTTCCACCAGTCCGAAATTGAGTTCGTATTTGTTGCTAATGATCTGGATCTGTCTATTATTTGTTTATCAATTTGAAAAGTCTCAACGTCAGCAAGCACCTCCTCGAGCGTAGGTGCTTCGGGTGGTGCAAGCAATTTCTTTTGTTTTTTAAACATTGCTCACGAACCTTAAAATCCAACTATGATAGAAGAATTAGCAATTAAAATTCCAAAATGATGATGGAAATCTCAATTACAAAACCAATCCTGTCAGGAACGGTAGACGAAGCACCAAACGAAGATTAAAAATTAAAGCCACGAACACAATGTTTTCTTAAACTGCTACTACGTCACGGTTGTCTAGTGTTAATTTATTTTTAATTTATGATGAGATCTTTATGAGGGTTCGTTCGTTCGTTCGAAGGAACAAGAAACATGAAAAAAGTCTCGCAAAATTCTACGCGTGATTGTGACGGCAAAAAACGTCTTCGTTATCATTATTTATCTCTGTTGCACCTATAGAAATAGTCATCATAGAAAAAACTTCTTTGTAGCGTCCCCGTCTTGGCCAAAGCGTTGGGATATTTTTATGTCGGTTTAATCATTTTACTACCAAAAGTACGGAAACACGCCTATTTTGTACTAATGATAAAAATAATATAAATGTAAGGAGACAGTTCTTTCGGGCAACTAGCTGTGCATAATGGAATACAGCAATTAATCGTTGCTACAGTGATACGTTTGTCAGAACCGAGGCGGGGTTTAAAGAAAGATACATTTAGATGGCCGTATGAAATATTTACGATAGGATAGGAGATTTCAGGCGTAGAAGAGAAATTGACACGCCTTAAAAATACTGTCATTAGTACTGCTGACTCCATCTTAGGCAGTAGTCGTAGAGATCGGAACGACTGGTTCGATGACGAATGTAAGCTAGCGACTGAAGGTAAGAATGTTGCGTACCGAGCGAAGCGAGCAGCCTGGGTGAAGAATCTAGAACAGTACAGAGAGCAAGGACCGCATCAGGTGCGGAAGTTCTACCAAAGAGTCTACGGTATAACGTAAAATACACCGCGTTGCAAATAATGCAAGGACAAAGAGGGTAATCTGATCGCCGATATTAAAGGCATCTTAGAGCGATGGGAAGAGCACTTTCATGAGTTGCTAAATGGCCAGTTAACTGAGGAATTGGAGGCTTCACCAATGACCGAAGATCATACTATGCTGTCGCCACCAAGCATAGACGAAGTTAGCAGAGCGATACATCGGCTCAAAAATAATAAAGCCCTGTGATCTGATGTGGGGCCTCCAAGCAATTCATGAAATAATAGTGCAAGTATGGGAGGAATAAGCTATCCCAGAAGACTGACGAAGAGGCATCCTGTGCCCCATATAACAAAATGTCGCAATTATCGTGGTATAAGTTGTTGAGTATAAGATTTTCTCCTCTATCCTTCAAGACAGGATAGCTCCATACTCTAAAGTCATCATTGGTTCATACCAGGTGGCTTCATCCCAGGCAAATCAACAACTGATCAGATTTACACCCTTTGGCAGATGGTGGAAAATTTTCCTAGAGTTTCAAACTCTCTACATCATCTTTTTTTAGACTTTAAAGCCGCCTAGAACTTTATAAAGCTATGAGAGAATTCGGCATCCCAAATAAACTGACACGACTATGTAGGTTGACCACGACCAATGTTATAATCCAAGTAAAAATATCCCGATCACTATCAAGCCCATTCAACATCTATAACCGGCTCCGATTATTGGTTGGACTGGCCTGTGTCCCCTTCAACCTGGCGTTGGAGAACGTGATCCGAGACTTTCCATTCCGGAGACTATAATACTGAGATCTACGAGCGTTATCGCGAAGAGAATTAAGCTCGGTAGCCTTTGGTGGGCAGGACACCTAGCTCGCATGAGCGAAGAGGATCCTACTCGGAAAGTCCTTTGCGGTAGGATTTCTGGAACACGCCAGTGAGACCAGCCAAGCCTACGGTGGAAGGATGGTGTATACCAGGACGCCCAGAGTTTAGGGATGCCAAATTGGATGACATTGGCTCGAAATCGGGACCGCTGGAGAGAATTTATGCGGGAGGCCAGGACCGGTTCGGTTGTAGAGCCAAATATAATGATGATGATGATAAAATATTTGAGGTGAATTTATTGTTAAAAAAAATGTATGAGTTTTTTCAAACATTTTAAAAAAGCTGACGAGTCATTAAACAAACCTAAAAGTAAGAATGTGATGAGAAAAGGAAAACGGAAAGTAACGTTAAGTGATGACATTTCGATTTTTAATCAAATGATTAGGTGTGAATAGATATTAATTATTTATTTAGGGAATCAAGTTAAAATTGACCTCATTGGGCATTGGTGGTGTAAATTTTTCATTTACTTCTCTTTATTAAGTGAGGTTATGTGAATCTTCCCAATTTCTAAATTAAAAGAAACTCTAATTTCCCATTTTCATCAAATAAGATGAACTTTTCTCTATTGGTAATTTGCCTGGCATTGCTTTGTTGCTACGTGCTGTCGAATGCGTTGGTGACGGCTGATGCCTCATTCGAGGACAGTGATTTTGCAGAGTTCGAAGATTTTGACAGCGACGACTTCGAAGAAACAGGTGTGAACTCTAATAATGAATTCAAGTCTGGAGATTTGGATAAATCAGAAAAGACTGGAAATGCAGAGAATAAAAAGCCCCACACATCAGTTGTAGACGACTTTGCACAGATGAACGCTGACGACGAAGACGATGGTATTGTCGAAGATGACGATAATGAATTTGAGCACTTCCAGGATGAGGAAGAGTTTGAAGGATTCGACGGTGGCGACGTGAAAGACCTTCCAGCAGATCAAAAGACAACCGAGCCAAAATTGACAGTGGCCAAAATACCACTGCATTTTAGGTAAGACTATTAAGTTACTAGTGAAGGTCTTTGGCCAAAAAACTATAACTATTCTTTTTTTTTTTGTAAATAGGACTCATTGGGATTCCTATTGGATGGAAATGTTGATGCTCGCTGGTTTGTTGACGTATTTTGCCAATTTCTTTGTTGGAAAATCAAAAAATTCGAAATTAGCCCATATGTGGCTAAACACGCACAAAAGTCTGTTGGAGGATAACTTTGTGCTTGTCGGTATGTTATTAATTATTACCCCAGCTAAGTTCTACTAATCTTACGCATTGCTTGTGTGACTCAGGTGATGATGGCAAAATCGACAACGAAAATCCTGGATTAATAAAAGAAAGCGAAAGCCTGTACACTCTTTGGTGCTCAGGACGAACATGTTGCGAGGGTATGCTCGTGGAGCTGAAAATGATCAAACGTCAGGATTTAGTGGCTTTAGTTGCTGGATTGTTGAGACCGCAACAGGATCAAATTCACATAAAGATTGAAATCTCAAAGGATGTAATGGATTCGTTTGTCTTTAGCGTTGGTACTAAAAAAACCATTACAAGGTTTTTCAAAGAATTTGCAGATCTTGTAAGTGGTGTTTTGTTTTAATTTCAAGAAGAATACCATTTAATTTCAATGTTACACTTTAGAATAAATTCTGCAGTCTAGTCAATAAGTCAGAGGACCGTTATAACGTGCCTAATGGCTATAGCGTGCTATCAGAAATACCTGAAGCTACATCGGCAATGCTCGAATCGCGTGTCATTGCTGCTCTTAATAAATATCAATACTACATTGATTATATTCACATTTCGGATCAGTTTTGTGGTCCCGTTCAGCAGGAAGATTCTAGCAATCTTAAACAACCGGAAGTCAAGCGAATGCTTATGGCCGGTTTTAATTTGCCTAGCAATTGTGACATGGAAACGGTGAAGCCGCTGTTGATATTAGTTTTCTATATTATGGAGCGTTTAAAGTGCTATCGCATGTCAAAGGATGTAAGTGCACAAGCCTCGGTTGTGTGTCATTTCAGAAAAATAATTAAATTTTCATCACTTTTCAAAGGGTAAAGCAAGAGCCGAAAAGAACCGCCTCCGTGTTGAGGAAGAATTTCTTAAAAGTACTCATGCTGCCAGAGCTGAGGCCGCCGCACAACGACGAGAAGACAAACGCAAGCAAGAGAAGGAACGTGTTTTAGCCGAGGACGATCCAGAGAAACAGCGTCGCTGGGAATTGAAGGAACAGAAACGTCAAGCTAAGAAAAAGGCACCCAAAATGAAGAGATTAGCTGTGAAGTCGCTGTAAACTATTAAGCTCTACGTTCAGCTCAGGTCACAAAGCGCAGACAAAAACAAATAAGCGTACATTTCGAATGAAAAATATTTTCAAACGTTGTTAAGAAATATATGTAGAGCCATAAATTTAGATTTTCTTCAATCAACACTTAATGGGGAAACATTTCTCATTAGAAACAAAATCGATGTGATTTTGCAGAGTTTTGATTTGTTTTTGAGCTCCGTCAAAACTGTACGACAGTGTGTTTAGTTGACCCTGCATATCCTTTATGACAGTCTCACGATCAGTGACCGAGAGGCATGCGCTTGCCCGGCAGCGTGCCAACTCCCTTTCCAGATGATCGATATTATTTTGCAGTGCTTGCTTCGATGCTTCTGCCCTCTCCTTAGTGCGAGCAATGATTTTTGCTGATTCTGAGCGTAATGTATCTAAATCGTTTTTGGTAGTTTGATGTTGGTCACACAGTAGTTGCAGCTGAGTGGTGAGCTCTTCATTTCGCCCTTTGGTCATCTCTAGTTCTTCTTTGCACCTTAACAAATCATTCCGGCAATCGGGTTTGCCTTCAACTGACTCCAACTGAGATTTAATACTTTTGAGTTCCTTGCAGACGAGATGCAATTTGCCCTCCAAACTCAACTTCTCTTTGCAAACAGTGGCCAGCTTGAGTTGTTCGTTTTCCAGCAATTTCGGGTAATGCGACAATTCATTGAGTTTCTCCTGGAATTTCAATTTGATTTGCTTTACTTCCATGTTGATTTGATTTTCTATTCGTTTGTTACTCATGTTAAGCTTCTCCAGAGAGCATTTCTGCTCCTCGACCTTTTGCTGTGCAGCCAGATATTTGTTTCGGTAATCTTCCAGCTGTTCTGACTGCTCCTTAACAATGCATTTAAACTCTTCTTGCTCCTCCCTAAGGTCAGTCAGTTGTGTGCGCAGCAATTGTAATTCGGACTCCTCAACAGTTTCATTCGCAACAATACCACCGCCCTTCTTTTGGCCACAATGGCCTCTTAAGGTGTTTTTCAGTTCTTTCAATTCGCCATCTTTCTTAGCGTATTCGGCGAGAAGGCAGGTGTAGTTGTTTTTCAATTTAGACATTTCATCCGCTTTGCCTGTAAGTTTCGTGCACGCCGAACACGGCATAGGATTTGATGCCAGCTCCTGGTAGCGGTCTCTTTCCTTTGACAAAGATTTCACTTCCTGATGCAACTGGCTGACAGCCAACTGCATATCGTCGATGCCCGATTCAAGTTTCCTTATAACGTTGCTTTTTTCTTTAGATGAGACTTGTGTATGTTTAGCATTACATTGCTGCAAGGCAATATGCGCCTCGTTTTTTCTCCGACAAAGCTGCTTTTGCAATGTATGAATCCTTTCTTGCAAAGCGTCGATCTTTTTATCACGACAGAGAACTTCCTCGTGCAGACTATGGCGATCAAATTCCAAATCCATGTTGTTCTGTGCTAGACGTTTCATAATTCCTTCATCAAAGCGATTACATTTATGCTTCTTGTGTTCGCAGGGACTTTTACATCGACGCCGCTTTTCTTTTCCAATCAGAGCAGCCGCTAATTCGCGTAGAGCTTCATCGTCGCAGCCTTTCATTCCTCGCAGTAGTTCGCACAAATCATCGTTCATTAAATTCTTTTTTCTCGGCGATGTGCACTCACTTTTTTCGCTGCAGCCAGTTTTCCAGCTTCCGGGACCACAACCGCCAAATACTTCGGCATTATCCTCATCCAATGTCGTTGCAATCGGTATCTGAGTCCATTGACTTTTCGGAATGGTATTTTGCAGGACAATGGCTTTCTTTATAAGACCCTGCAGCTTGATGATTTCATTTCCCAAACAATTCCGGAACCGCTGGATATCTCTGTGCTCGCGAACTGTCTGATGTGATTTGTTGCAGAGATTTGATATTTCATCCTTTAAATCATCCACAGTTCGATTTTGACTACGGATTTCCTTGACTAATCGACGATAATCAGAAAACTGGCGTTTCATTTCCGGATCCTCGGAGATTCCAGCTGAATCCTTTGAGAACATAAAACATAAAACTGTGTATGCAATTGCTATAAAAATACTAATACCTCTTCAATGTCCTCCTCTGCCCCACCTTCTCTGCGACCAGAGCCTTCATCATCCGTTGGTCTCAAATTCTGGCTTGAACCCTGCTGTGAAGTGGGTTGTGAACCCTGTCTTGAAGTAGGCTGTGTACCCTGTCTTGAAGTTGGTTGTGAACCCTGTCTTGAAGTGGGCTGTGAACTATCCTGAGCATCCTCCTGCGCATCTCTTCTCAAGGCCTCTTGTGAATTCGGCTTTGAATCAGATCTCATATTTGATTCCTTTTTTTATATTAAGTGACCTATGTATGGTATTTATATTTCTCCTCTTCTTCTGTTCGTTAATTAATTATTAAAATATAAAATCACAAATGTTTTACGAGCGATAAACAATATTACTGCAAGAGTACCTAACGACCGACAATTTCCTACAACGAATTTGAATTACAAAACAATCATACAAAAAAATCGAAAAAAGCTTTCGTTTTATGTTTAATTTCAAAAAAAATATTTTTAATTAAACGAACAACAGAGCAACAAGTACGGGATCAGATGTGCCGCCTGAGTATACTGAATAGCAAGTGCGTAATGAACAAAGTAGAGAAAATAGTAGTGGTCTCAAAACCTGTCTTGAATAAAACTCTATGGTTTGGCTTGTATCTTGTAAATTACGATTGCTGTTTGCATGGCAAACCTCACACATCCTACTATATTCCATTATGCATAGAGAACTGTTCGTGATACAACTGACACATTACTTGAGGCCACACGGAATTATTAACACTTTGAAGCAACGTTGCGGCCGAGAGGATGGTTTCTTGGAAAAGCCTCACAAACGAACGGATGAGGTTCTTGAGGGTTGTCTCGAAAAGCGTCCCGACGCTGAGTGGCTTCAAAGATCCAAAGATCTTGAAAACATACGTCGCGCTCGCGCAGTTAAAGTCACTCAACAATAAGAAGGAGCTGAACAACGATTTCCTGACATCGCTATTTGCAAAGTGGTATGGTCAGAAACGTGTCGACGATTACAAAAATGTTATTGCTGTTGTAGCACCTCCAGGTTTGAAATCAGAGTAAGTAGAAACCCTCCAATTATTATACCCTTATCCGCAGCACTAATAAATTTAATTTCACATCATCATCCGGTCCTGGCCTCCCGCAAAAAAATCTCTCCACCGGTCCACCGGAAAAGGAGGAGAAAAGAGGAGATGTCTATGAGCTTGTGTCTTGAATGCCTGTGGATGATAGTGATGTGGAAAGAAAGAGCTTGGCAGAGCATTCCACATACGTAATGTAGGGCTATTCTCTTCTATTCTATATTCTCGCAGTAACGATAGTTGATCTCATCATTATAGAGTCTCCGGAATCGTCCTTCCTCACATACGGGGCCAACAATTCTCCGTAAGACTTTTCTCTCGAACGCGGCTAAGGGGTCAGAATGCTTTTTGCTAAGCACCCAAGTCTCGGATCCATATGTAAGTACTGGTAGGACCATTGTCTTATATACCAGCAGGTTGGATGTTATGGTTAAGTTCCTGGATTTGAAGAGTCTTGACAGACTAAAGTAGGAGACTTTGTTGGCTTTGAGGTGCGCCTTTTTTAGTTTTCATTTTGTTATCGGCTGCTACAGTTGACCTGTGATAGTTAAAGGTTTGCACTACTTCAAATTCGCGCTCCACTATTTTAATTGAGAGACCAATGTTGGATCTTCTACTCGCAGACGTGGCCATGTACTTTATTTTGCTCTCATTTATTGTTGTTTTGCTGTATAAACAAAAGGTCATCATAAAAGTCATCTTTTGTAGTTGACTTTCGGTGGATTCTCGGTGGAATAAAGCTTTCTCTTTCCAACTCACTTAAAACCAGCCTGTTTCGCTGGACATGACTTTCATTCCATGATCGTGTAGCCACACTCTTATGTCCGAATCGATAGAGGTAAATAAAAGCAATGCTTTTAGTTACGTATTTTAATGACCACAAGCCTTGCTACAACGTTCCAGTTACAAGAATTCAAAAATGTAACACAAAATCATAACGCAAAATCGCAACACAAAATCGTAACACAAAATTATTTTTGATACCGTACTAAATTTTCTCCTCACCGCCGATAAAGTAGTTTCACTTCAAAAATTTAATATATATTTACTGAAGATTCCGGCCCCGTTCGTGAAAGAAAGTCGTAAAGGTCGTGGTCTTACCTCCATTCTTTTTTTGGTACAAAAGTATAAAAATCGGCTAGATTGCGTTTTAGGGGCCAAGCGGTTGGGCTTTCGGACACCCCCCTTCTGAAAGCACTTATTGAGCAGACCTCGAAAACCGCAATCTTGTTTGGCGGAAATGCTCCCTTAAGGAGAGTGGGTCTCCAAAGTTTTGAACTCTTTTTGGAAAGAAGCATTTTTCTGGTTGGTAGATTGGTATCTCATATAAAATGTAATAAAAATACCTTCCATCTTAAAAAAAAATTGGGTTCAATCCAACCCCCATCGACAGAGTTAGAGCCAAACAATTACTTTCTCATTTAAGTTCAGCAGGGGGCGTGTTTGAAAGTGGGCGGTCCTACATTTTGGTATTAAATTAAAGGTGAAAATTAGTACTACACAGACATACTATTTTTAGAAACTTGGCCCAATTTTAACAGAAAGTGGATCAATTTGTATTTAGTTTGTGTTTGATTGGCCCCATTTTTTTTTTTTTAATGGGCGGTATTTTTTATTATCCTTCATATGACACCAATTAACTCCCAAACCTCCTTCAAACCACTGAAAAAATTAATTTTTTAAGAAAAAACGTGGAAGCTCCTATGTCATAAAGGCGTCTCCCCCAAACAAAATGCCGGTTTTCGTGGTCTGCTCAATAAGTGCTTTCAGAAGAGGGGTGTCTCAAAGCCCTAACCCCTTAATCGCTATACTATAGTTTAGCCTAAATCCAACATATTTGCCCAAAAATCAATAAAAATATTCATAAATGACGAAACTACAGCTTTTTGATTTATTAACACTTCGAACGCCGGCCCCTGTATATACAACGACTTCCTATTTTCTGTTCATAATAATAATAATAATATCTCCAAGGCCTGACTTCTCGCAACCATTTGTGTTGAGCATGCATATTTTTGCACACAAATGAAGGGACCTACAATTTAATGCCGGATCCGAACGGCTAATTGAGAAGCTTTTAGTGACAAGTTATTACTCTCGGACGTTTGTCAAACTTTCGCGAGAGGTGGGACTTTGGTGTTACTGGGATTCGAACCATGAACCCCCTGCTCAGCAAGCAGTCCATGCTCCTATCCACTGAGGCACGGCGCCCAGTATAATACTTGAAAATTATAGCCCCCTCCGTAACAAAGTTTCACATCAAAAGTATATGGGAGCCCCTTGATCCTGGGGCTTGATCAGTTCCAACATTACCTTTTCATAATAAAGTTCTGAAATCTCCAATTAATATTAAATTTTCCCCTCTCGATAGCAGATTTCCGTTGAGTTAAGAACCAATCACCCAACACCGCCAGCCAACACTTAACAGTAAGCAATAAGCAATCACTTTTTAGAACTATGTGTATGTACCTACTACATATATTGTTTTTATTCTCTATCCCTCTCTTCGCAACTTGACCCAGTAAACAGACTAAAGACCGACACTGATATGAGTGATATGTCATACGTCACGCTTGTTTGTAATAAAGAAATGATTTACCTCGCGAATAGCGATGACTAACACAGGGTGACCGCATCACGTGTATATATGTACATATATGCCATCAAATACAAACTCCAAAGTCCAATCCCAAGTCACAAAATGAAAACGTGACTTTACGCGCATAAACATAAATTTTGTTGCCGGTATCACGTTCGCCGTTCATGTATCATGTCTCGTGCATCGTCTTGTTTGTTGTTTGCTTGCTGTTGCGGTTGCTGTTTTACTTATCGCGTACATCGTTTATGTTTCTCATTCTCACTCGCATTGTTTGCAATAAGCAGCTGATTTATTTGGTGAAACAAAAATGGAACAAGGCGTACGTGCATTAAAGGACGTCGCTCATATTGTTTTACATTTTTTTGCTTATCGTTCTCGCTTTCGTTTGCGTGTGTTTTGTGCTTCAGCAAACTATCGCTGCTGGAGTATGCGAGTACGCGAGTATAAAAGGCAAGCGTCAGATAGTAAATCACATCATTCGCTATCGAAAGTTCGAAGCTATTACCAAACGTTATCCAAGATTCTATTGTGCATTTAAAAAAAACGTAACTCAAACTTCAAGTTGTAACGATGAATTCAATAACACGTATATCGAAACAATGCAGTGACCTTCTCCCACAAGCAGCAAAACAATGTAAGTTTTTTTTTAATTTTCCAACCGGAGTAAGCAAAAAAATAATAAATTCCCAATTTGATTTTTTTGCAGTGACCTGCTACTCGACAACAGCTGCCTCAGCCTCAAGTGGAAGTGAATTCGACAGCGGCAAAATAACATTCAGTGAACGTTTCATCGAATTCCAAAGAAAACTTTTAGCTAATTCACCGCTGGGAAAACCGAACAAATACTCCACCAGCCAGTACAGAGAAGTGGATCCTTTTAAGCCATGGCCGAATAGTGTTAATCCATTCACAGGAGAAATCGGTGGTCCAACCGGCCCAGAACCGACAAGATACGGCGATTGGGAGCGCAAAGGACGTGTTTCCGATTTCTAGTCATTAGCGCAATATGTTAAGATATAATGTGTTAAGTTATTTAGAATAGTTTTTCATTTTATTATATAAGATGATAAGCACATCATAGTATTAAGATTTCGTTAACAAACGGAAAATCATAATTTCCAAAGACTGCACAAATATTGTCAATAAAAAGAAAGTTTAAGAAAATAACAAATTTTTTTCTGGATCATTGATGATTCTCGCGATAATCTGCTCACTCAGATGCCACAGCTGTTCGCCAAGTTTTACATTGAACGACATTTTGCTGGGTTCGCAGAAGAAGCAATTGTTAAAATACAATCCTGTCAGACCAGTCAGCTCGGGGGCAGTTGCACAATAGATAGTTGTGCTGGAAGCTTGTTGCTGTACCAATGGAGAAGGATTATACTACTTTGTTTCGTTGTAGGCTTTTGCTTACCAAAGACTTCGTAAACGGTCGAACAACAGCAAACAACAATCTGTAGAACCACCAATTTCGTGAAAGATTCGATGAAACAAGATTCCCAGGATGAAGCGAGAAGACAGAGATCCCGCGATCTTTCCATTTCTAATTAGAATGTAAAGAAATTCTAATGAATGTTCCAATAGATATTCTCTTATACACTCACTTTGGCCAACTGCTGGGCAAAAAGGATATTGCACAACTTTGCATTATTGTATGCAAATGTGCTCCAATATTTTTGCGGCGGTGGCGATAAATGCTCTGTGGTCAGATCGTCGGTGGGTAGATTCGTGAATCTGATAAAAAAAGTATTAATAGTAATTATTTTCTGTATAATTTTTCATTTTTTTTAAATCTAGAATTGTATGGTAATTATATTCAAATTTCAATAAAGCATTAAAAATAAATTGGAAGTTGATATGTATTAAGATAATTATGATTAATTATTCAGCTGAGAATATATAGAGTCCAGTACAGTGTGAAAAAATCTCGTACCACTTTGAATATAAATTGTGATCATTATGAACTAATAAAAAAAATCCCAATCTAATTTACACTGCGGTTCACTAAATTAAAAGCAGGCAACTTTGAAAAGTAAAAATGATCTTTCTCCCCTTATATGTCAGTGAGATAGAAAAAAACAAAATGGTAAAAGAAACAGTGGTTCATGTTGAATGTAATGGTGAATTCCAAAATTTTAAGAGAACAAGCTAAGGGCGTAGTTTTATGAAACTTTAACTGCATTTAAATTGGTTCATAAGATTAGACGCTGTCTATGAGATTAACGTGGTTACCTGCAAGAAACGCATTACTATACGGTCCTCTTCAGACACGGATACATAGGGTTTTGAAACGCCAGTGAATTCCCATCCACAGTATATTTTATTGCAGATGTATCGGTCTAACGTCCGAGTTCAGCGGACACTCACAAAGAACGTGCCGCCAATCTTCACTAAGGGAACCACAAACACAGCCTTCAACCTCACTGAGGTGCCTTTGATACAAAAATGTATTAATGCTACCATGACCAGAGAGCAAAAATCCAAGCTAAGGCTAAAATTGAACTCTGTGTTTATCCTGGCATATTGCACGTGCTTGATGAACTCGAACGTCACCCTTCCATTCACAGATTCATGAGGTTCCAAATAAATGGACCACATTGTGATCCCTGGGGGCAACCGCGAGTGCCACTTCTGCACGCTCTGTCAATCACTATCACTGAAATAGCTTCGCCAGAGAGATACTTCATGACAACCCACTTCTGTCAATCATACAATCACACTGTCCCAAGTCAAGTAGTCAAATGCGCCCTTGAAATCTACAAAGATACTAGGAATATACTTGCTAGCACTTTCATTCGCACAATCTTTAATATACATCCAGGCATCTTCCGTACTTCGACCCGCTCTGAAGCCGTACTGTCTGTCAGACATCAGATTAGCTATAACTTTTACTTTCACGATCTAAGAAAAGAAGAGCTCTTTTTAAGCCGCCGTCAGAGCAGAGAAGGGGAGTAATGGTTTTGGGCTGCAATATCTTATTATGGCATACCATCGACTCAGTGCTACAAAGCTCAAAAACGACAAGAAATAACTACAAAGCGGGGCTGGAATCAGCTTTTCCAAACTTGACGATCTCTTTGCACCACTTTTATGGATATTTCTAGACGACAACGCTTCTTTACACCGCTCGCATTATTCAATCGTTTGTTGCCAGTGAAAATGTGTAACTTTTACCATGGTCACCATATTCTCCAGGCATTAACATTGTTTGGGGCAGGCTCACTCAAACAGTGTACGAAGGTGGAAAACAATACAATCACAAGAAAGCGCTGATCGAACCCGTTAAATTTGATCGGAATGAGATTTCAACAACTCCATTATTGATCGAATTTTTGAGGTATCTTGAAGGTGGTTCTAATCAAATCAATTGAAGTGAAAATTCTTTGATGCTGGGGGAAAAAAGACCCAACAAGAATAAAAAAAACCTACAAAAGACCATCAAAAAAATCATAGAAGACCCCAAAAAAATTGTTAAAAGACTCCCCTAAAGACGCCCAAATGACCCTCAAAAGACCGTCAAAAACCCTAAAAAAAAAACACAAAAGCCCCAAAAGAATCATAAAAAGACCTCCACAAGACCTTTAAGAGAATCACCGAAAAAAGAAAAAGTCCCCAAAAGACCATCATAAACCCCCAAAAAGAATCATAAAAAGACCTCAAACAGACCTTCAAAAGAATCACAGAAGACCCCTCAAAAGACTCTCAAAGATCCTCAAAAGACTCCAAAGGATCCCCAAAAGACTCCAAAGACTTTCAAGACTCATCAAAAGATCCCAAAAGACTTCCCAAAAGACATCCAAAAGACCATACCAAATTTCATACAAAACGGTTGAGAAATTGCTAGGTTTCCAAAATTCAAAAATGTAACACAATAATGTGACCAATAATGTGACTCAAAATTATCATTGATGCCGTACTAAATTTTCCCCTCACCACCAATAAAGTAGTTTCACTCACAAAAAAACCAAACAGCATTTTTTCCACTCAGTTGTATGGTGTTTCTAATCCTATGAACCGATTTGTATGCATGTCATTTTGACTCATTTGGCAAAAAGGTCTGTAATGTACTGAATATTTTTTGAAACTTGATTTTGTATTTACCACAAACTACATACTCTTACTTTCACCATAATTTTTTTATTTTTTCTTTCCTGGCGTATAACCGGATAAATATCAATTTTATCTCCAAAATGATGTGCTATAAATTTAGTGAACCGCAGTGTAAATTGTGATAAAAAAAACACACAATCTAATTTTTGTCTATTGAATCTGCCTTTGCAACTCACCCCTTCCTTATCTTTAAACAAATAATACTCGACGCTATATATAAACGCTAAAAATCAAACAAAGAGCACATTCAAACAAAAAAACTGAAAGAGAAGTATGTACAGCCAAACAAAATAGTTGCTCATTCTGCGTGCCTACGTGCATAATACTGCGTATGTTGTATATGTACTTTGTACAGGCACAAATGCCAGCTGGTAATTGTTTACTCTGTGACCTTATTTCGTTCGTTGATCCGAGCGAAAAAACGTGCTACAAATATGATTTTTCATATCATGACCAATAATAGTGATTGTATTTCATTTCCTGTACACATCACTTTTCGTCGCCACACATAAACTAACTTCAATTACCTGTGCGACTCCGAGGAGACAACAACAATTCGAGTGTTATGATCAAACAACGACTCCAGTTGCAACGTTAAATGGAAATGTGATAAATGGCAAACTTGGAATGTAGTCTCAAGACCATCTGCAGTCATGGTATATGGCAACCCGAACACAGCTGCGTTCAGAATAAGGAAATTGATGTGTCTGTAGAGACATTGTAAAAGGTTATTATATTACCAAATTGCTTTATAATTGTGGTATGACTATCAAACTTACTTTACAGTTTCCTTCAAATCTGTAATGAAATTGCACACAGATTTCAAGGAGCACAAATCCAACTGCGTAAAACGGCAGCGCTTCCCGGCAGCGTGCTTCTCTGTTCCAATTTTTTTTATTGCCTCCTCTGCCGCACGCTGGTTGCGACAGGCGAATACCACTTCACAACCATGAAGTGCTAGGGATCTAGCTGTTTCAAAGCCAATGCCAGTATTTGCGCCAGTTATAACAGCCAAACATCCAGATAAATCCTTTCCATGTAGCACTTGTAATGCTGTTGTACTCGAATCGAATCGCTGACGAACTTTTGAAATTTCCTTTGTCGGTACCTCCACAGCAAATGCTAGACGTGGATCCGTATAGGTTACTTGGCTTGTTTTCTTATTCAGAAAAACAGTTTTATTAGTTCTGTCGTCAATTGACTTCTCCCAATCGATTGGTAAATCACCAGAAACACGCTTCTGTCGTCCTGTGCGTGGATGTATCCACTGAGTTTGCTTGTTCTGATGACTTAGAAATTGTTTATCTTTAATTAAGAGGCATTTTCATAGACAAAATTGACTTACTTCATGTAGAAAACATGTCCATCGTCGGTAGCTTTCTCTTCCCATCCTGGTGGCAGTTCATCTTCACTGTCGGAATCCGGTAGGAAACCAGGCATATTCCTAGTTAGTAATTCGCTTGGTCCTAACTTTTAACAAAGTGAATGACTAGATATGTAAATGCTAAGTTATGGGTTAAATAGTTTTAATAATAGTGGACAATACAATGTAACTGCTTAGACAACAATTAACATATGATAATAATGATATAATAGTTAAGTTTAAAAAAAACTATAGAATATATAACAACTAACAAGTCGACTCATTTCCTTATCAGCTGTCAACAAACAACATCTAGTTTTGACGTTTAATGACAACCGATTTGTTTTCAATTTTCCTACGATTAGCGAAGACTAAAACCTTTAAAGTCAGTGTAGAAAAAATAATAAAAAGTCTTAAGGGTGAAGCCGCAACCAAAAAAAATGGTTACAATTAATTTTTCATTCATTTCCATTTAGGTCAATATCGATTAACGATGCTAAAGTCACAACTACGTCTAGAGGCTTCCTTGAGGTATCTTTAAACCCAACTAAACTTTCAAAATTAAGTTTTGATTAAAGTTGTGGTCATGATTCGAAGGTCGCTCTAAAAATGGAAAAACTTTTAATACTTAAGACTTACAAGATTGTACATATGATTTTGGTATTGACAAAAAAAAAATTTTGCTCGTTATGTTGAATTCAAATCCATACAATCTTGAAGTTCTTAAGAATTAAATTTTTCCATTGTGAGAGCACGCTAACCGATATTGGTTGTTAAAACCACTTTAACACATGACGTTCACACCGAATTTTATTTTATAATTTTGACGATAGATACATTGTTGTTTTATTTCATGACATGAATTAAATAATTTGATTGAAAACAGTATAAGGTATACTTTCCATAAGTACGTATACAGCTACATATTAGTTATATGTTTTATGCTGTGCAATATTTCCAAGCTAAAGAGTCGATTAAAAGGCCGGACAGCCGCCAGTGCATTCCGTATAATGTTTTCTGTTTTCTATGGTTTTCCGAGGTTTTCCTTCGTGTTTCTATACGCTGCTTTTAGCTGTGGGGTAGTTCTTTCTGAAATGCTTTGTGCATTATACTTCCCATTTATTTCCTCCCCACATTAATTTTTACTATTGGATATGGTGTTCTCGATTACTATTTGGAATCTGATAATCTTTAAAAAGTTATCTTCGTCGTCTATACCTAAACGGTTCATTTTTGATTTAAAATTTTTGTATTGTTCGTTTTCAACAAAAGTTTAGAGTAGATTTAAAAAAAATTTCTCATTAAATTAATAATATTCCATTATCTGGACGTGCTCTTAATGTTCGACCGACCCAGCTTTACAACTGTCACTGTCACTGTCACGGAATATAAACAAAGTAGTAAATAAATTATTCATTCATTTGTTTTTAATTATTTTATATGTGTGCTGTTGCGGGACGACTAAATGTCTGCACATGGCTTGGAATTATTACCGGAAAATATAGACACTGCAGCAGCGGACCCACTGGAAGATTCGTTAGCAGAAATCGCCCGACGATCCTGCGAGCAGCTTAGCTACAATGAATTTTATTGGGGATATATGAAACGTAATTGGCCTGTTATCCTAACAGCTGTTTCGAACGATTGGGAATGCCGTCAACACTGGACGGTAGAAAATAAGTCGAGCACATCCGGTCGGAATACTGACACAAACCAGCATGTGACCCTTCCATTGTCACCAATACAATTTGACTACCTCAGGAAGAAAATTGGCAACTGTCGCGTTCCAGTTGCAAACTGTTCAAAGGAATACTTTAACAGTCATCAGAAGTGCGAAATGCAATTCTTCAACTACCTCGACTATTGGCAGTCGCAGTGTTACAATCGAAATAGCGATGAAACGTTGGAGAATTTAGCAGAAGGTCTAAACCATGGAAACAACACGGAAAATCTCTACCTCAAGGATTGGCATTTAAGAGCACAAATGCCTGATTATAAATTCTACAAAGTTCCTAATTATTTTGCCGCCGACTGGCTAAATGAGTACCTTATAGAGACAAAGCAGGATGATTACCGATTCGTTTATATGGGACCTAAAGATTCATGGTAAGCAAAGTTTGATGTTCTATTTGGACATATAATTGTTTCTTCTTCTCAGGACACCATTTCACGCAGATGTCTTTGGTTCGTATAGCTGGTCAACGAACATTATTGGACGTAAGAAGTGGCTTCTCCTGCGACCCGGTGAAGAGCTTAAACTCTCTGATGCACTGGGCAATTTACCATTTCGAATTGACGAACAGTTGCTGCAAAAGAAGCAGGTCAAATTTTTTGTGATAATACAAACTGAGAATGAGGCAATTTTCGTACCATCCGGATGGTACCATCAGGTCTGGAATCTGACTGATACCATATCTGTTAATCACAATTGGTTTAATGCGTGCAATCTACCATTGATTTGGCACAATTTGGCCACAAACATGGATCAAGTTGTTGAGCAAATTGACGATTGCCGTCAAATGGATAATTTCGATGAACACTGCCAGACTATGCTGCGTGCCAGTTTCGGAATAAACTTCATGGATTTTTTAAATATTCTCGAGCATATCACTGCAAGTCGTTTGCAAAGGTGCGCTAATAATAACCTTACCGAATTGGAGGTCGAGTCTTCCACCGCTTTGATACTTTTTGATACATATACACTAAACGATTTCCATGTGCGTCACGATTTGCAAACTATTTACAACGTCGTCGAAGAAATGCTTCAGAACTTGGTGATTTGCGATAGCCGTACGGTTTTGTACAGAAGATGCTTAAGCTTACAGGAATTGACAAAGAATTTTTAAAACAATGGATTACCACGGAATACAAGTAGTTTTTATAAAAGAATATTATATTATTGATAGTATATATATACCAACAACTTAAAACTGCGTGTCAAATAAACCACCTATATTTTTACAACCGGACTAATATCACACTTTTTTTTTACAACTTTCCTGGTGTTTTGGGTAAAAGCAGAACGCCTTCGTGCACCAAATTTCTGACTTCAACTAAAGACTTTCCGAATGATTTCAAAATATCAAATACTCCATCAATATTATGTGTAGGGCATTTACTCGTTTTAATCTCTCCTGGAGTTCTGCTAAGACGGGGAGCTGGCTGAGGTACGATCGTTCCATCGTTCATTCGCAGAAATACACTTCTCGACTGATTGTGTTCATGTTCTATTGCTTTGTCCCACTCCAAGACTGGATAAACACATGCATCTATATCTTCGAAGATGTCTGACCATTCCTTTTGGGTGCGCTTAAGAAATTTCTTGCGGACAAGCTCTTTAGATGTAGCATCATCTCCATTTAATTGCTGCAAATCAGGAAGGTTAAGTTTTTGCTTGAATATCTCGAAGAACTGCGGTTCCAGAGCTCCAACAGACATAAAGCGGCCGTCTTTCGTTTCATAGGTATCATAAAAGTATGCTCCTGTGTCCAGAACATTCTCGCCACGAGAATGCCCCCAGAAAGGCAACGACTGAGACATAAGCAACCAACTTGACACATATGCAGCACCATCTACCATTGCGGCATCAATAATTTGACCCTTGCCGGAGCGATGTCGTTCCAGAAGAGCAAGGCAAATGCCTAATGCACACATGAGACTACCACCGGCAAAATCGGCAAGAATATTCACCGGAGCTGTTGGTTTTTCCCCATGTCTACCAAGTAATGAAAGAATTCCAGAAATTGCGGCATAGTTAATGTCATGACCCGCTCGAGGAGCTAAGCGTCCGCTTTGGCCGAACCCGGTCAGTCGTGCATAAATCAGTTCCGGATTTTCCTTGCAAAGTATTTCCGGACCCAAGTTGAGCTTTTCCATTACGCCTGGTCGAAATGGTTCCAGCAGGACATCACAATTTTTAGCCATGTCGCGGACTAAGCACTGTCCGTTGGGTTTCTTTAAATTAACTGCTAGTGTACTCTTTCCGTGCTTAAGGACGTCGAGATGGTTTTCCAGGACCTAATCAACATTATTTACTCAAAATCTCGTATTGAAGTTTCACGTGAACCTACTTTATCAATTCGCGTGACTGATGCTCCGAAATCTGATAGAATTTTCCCACAGAATGGTCCTGGAGCAAGTCCAGCAAATTCAAGTACCCTAATACCTTTTAGAGGCATCTGGCAGCTTAAGTAATAAATTGCTTTCAATGAAATGCACTTCGCAAAAAGGCAATTATTCTGTTTTTGTGCTTTTTAAATATTCAGAATTGATAAGGGTTAAATAAAAGACATATTTTCTTCTCCTATTAAAAATTCTATTGCACTTTGCACCATAGTCAAACAAATTAAATTCAAAAGTCAGAACTCAAAACATAAACACCGCTGTCAATATCTTCCTATTAATAAGAGTTGCCAGCATAAAAAAAAACCGTGAAAAAACCCATAAAAATTAAAAAATGCCGCGAGTTTATACAAAAATCCAATGGTGCACTTTTAGTTTTTCCAGACTTTCAGTTTTTTCAGACTTTTCCGGGAAACTTTTTAATTTTTTCCCTTATCCTGACAATTACGAACACAAAAAAAATCAGTCAAATCGGTCAAGCCGGTCTTAAGTGGTGATCTTTGCAATTGATTTTTATTTATATAAGACTAGCTAAAACACCTGGCATTTCCCGGCTGCCCTGACCCCCACCCATCTCACAATTAAGCGCACTTTGTCCATAATTTTCAAAAATGCTTTTTAAAATGAAAAATTCCTATATATATAGAATTTAATTGTCCATAATTTTCAAAAACGCCTTTTAAAAGGACAAACTCCTTCCTAAATATAAATTCATTGAGCGTACAGTATTTTATAGTGTGCCTATAATATTCAAGCACGCCTTTAAAAGGAAAAACAAACATAAAACATAAAAAAAATTGAGCGAGGGAAATCACATCATCACCTATTTGTTTTATGAAAAAACTCAATCATTTGTAATGAGTATAAATTGATTCACCTTCCATGATAATTTGGACACGCCCCCATAAAAATTGTATGTCTATGTGGGAAAGACTTTAAGCTTTCATTTGACATCAACATGAGACCCGCCCACATTCAAACCCGACCACTGTTGAACTTTTGCGGAAGTTTTTGCAGTTTTTTTACTCTTAATATTAATGTTGATTGCCCCAAATGGACGGTATTTTTATTATCCTTTATATGATACCATTTATCCCCAAACCTCCATCAAACCACTGAAAAAAATTAATTTAAAAAAAAACTCAAAGCTTTGAAAGCTCCTACCGACTCCTAAGGGAGGCGCAAACAAGAAGGCGGATTTCGAGTAATGTTCAATAAGGGCTTTCAGAAGAGGGGTGTCTCAAAGGCCTAATCCCTAATCGCTATACCGTAGTTTAGCCATATTTTTTGTTTTCTGATGAAATAATTGTTTAAAAAATATACCTTGAGTTTTATATAAATTATATAGAACAAAACAAACAATTTGGTCTTTTAGACTTTTGGTACTTAAACTTGAGAAATGGATCCCGTCTAAAATGTTGGAACGACAGCACTGGGTAGTGGTAGAGGCTGCAGTGTTCTTCTATTGACGTTTTGTTTTTCGTTACGCGTAGATGTTTTTAGGTTTGTTGTTTGTCGTTTCTTATTTTCTTTAATATGAAAATGTATTCATAGAAGTAAGTCAAAATATGTAATTGTAATTTGTAAAAAGAAAAGCGGAATAAATTTAAAATTTGCTTAAAAAACATCGTCCGGTCGCCGCATAGGCTCTTCGCTTATTACGCTTTCACGATAAATTGTGCTGTGCGCGTTTACCTTCTATTTCTATTAAGTGTGTAAGCAGAAATAGTTATATATTTTATTAATTCTAAAATTCATTCGAATTTTATGTTTTTATAAAAACACGATGGTACCGCATTTAAAGAAAAACCTAAACCGATTATTTTATTGATTTCAGCCATTCATTCGTTCGTTTTTTGTTTTTATTTGTGCTCTCAGTCTGTTTCTGCATTTTGTGTATTGAACAAATTTTGTACTTTTCAAGTTCATTTCCATTTTGGATAAATTACCACATTATGTACACTTATTCATTCCGGTTTACGTGTTTATGTTTATTAATTTCTCCCGATTGTTTTTTGTTTTTAGTTTAAATAAAGAAATATAAGAAACACCTGCGTTTCGTTTACCACCAAACACCAAACACTATCAAGTATCAAGTCTGTTGCGGTTACAACGACCAATATGGAAGTTCCTATTACCAAATATGCAATCATCACAAAGCGCACCGATTTGAAACTGCATCTGTGCGTCAATGGAATGTTGCAAGATGAAAAGGAAAAGATTACTGTTGAAGCGGGCACTCTGCTCAAGGTGTTGAATGCCAAAGGTGGCCGTGTCAGCCCGAGCCGTAGTAGCAGCAGTGGCAACAAATATTATTGCACTATTCAGGTGCTGGACTATTTCAATCAGAATCCCATCTGGGAGAATCTCTACGATTGTCCACAGTCGAATTTGAAGAAAATCCATGAGGATATGTGGCCATTTGCAATTGGAATCTCTGATCCACATCGTCGGCTGCAATTCCTTCTCAATGTGGAGCAATGCAAGTATATTCTCTATCTGAGGGTCAACGATCTAGTGAGTGTGTCCGGTGAACCATTCGGCAACAGTTTGCTGCGATATGACTGCATTGTGCGGTACATCGGCCTGGTGCAGGAGATCGGCCCAGGCTATTACTTTGGCCTAGAACTTCTGGTATGCATGGCAAAATAGTAAAAGCGCTGAAGCAAAACAAAACTAACATTCATTCAAACAAGTCAGGTTCACATACATCCCATTCGCTTTGCACACAGTCTTATTGCTTGTGGCTTGTTATCGTATTACTACTCCTAGAACACCTAATTGTTGATCATAAATCTTAATATAAGAACTGATTTGCAACGCACATTACACATGGCATCGTTTTTAAAAGATTAATATCATTCACATTTACTTTTCCTCACTAAATACGTGGAATTGTTACATTTTTCTAAATATTCGCTAACAAAGTTATTTACATAATGTGGAAATGGGTATACGAGCGTGTGGACGCAATATATTCTACCTCCATAGAAAAAACAAAGCAAATGCGTGGGTGTTATGGTGGGCGAATGCCTGTTTAAAATCACATGATTCATAAAACGATTAAAACTCTTCCAAATTTAGATGTAGAATTACAATTTTGCATTATTAACGTCCCTTCATCCATTTTTTTTGTTAAACTCTTGCACCTCTAAAATGCAATGCAGGGTGTGAATGATAAGACATTTTTCGATTATCAGTTATTTTCTTTGTTCCATAGAATAGAGCATCGATCGATAAAGCAAATGATTAACAATAGTATGCAATGCATTGTAAATAAAATCAAAATGACAGTAAAAAATACAAAGCTGACTCACCGATGCGTAAGAGCTAGTGATAGCTCTATTGTCGGCATTTTTGTATTTTATTTATTTAGCGTATGGCGAAAAATGTACATTTAACATTTACTACAGATATAACATAGACTATAATAATGTTGCACACTGAAAACTCTATAACTGAATGTCAAGATTTTGTAGCCAATCGGTAACAGCTGGAGATCATCATTATATTTGGCTCTACAACCAGTGTCTGGTCCTGGCCTCCCGCAAAAAATATCTCCACCGGTCCCGATTTCAAGCCGATGTCATCCAGTTTGGCATCCCTAAACTCTGGGCATCCTGGTCTACGCCATCCTTCCAGCGTAGGCTTTGTCGGCCTCGCTGTCGTGTTCCATAAATAATACAGCAGCAGGGTTTTCGAGCAGGAACTTCTTCGCTTCCTCTTCGTGCCCTCCGCTCGAGCTGGATGAAATCTTCAGTACAGCTCTTGGTTTTCTACCAACGATGTCAATTTGGATGGACTGAATGGACTTATAGAGGATTGTTCCTCTCGCCGTTACGTCAGAGTCTCGGCTCACTTTTTCCAACGACAGGTTGAAGAGAACGCAGGCCAGTCAACCCCACTGTCTTGAACGATAGAGGAGAAAAACTTATACGCGGTACTCAACAACGATGTACCACGAAAATTGCTTTATGTTCGTATGCATGGGGCATGCCTTTTCGCCAGTTTTCTGGCATCGCTTCTTCCTCCCATACTTGCACTATTAGTTCATGAATTGCTTGGTGTATCGCGGGACTTCCTGTTTTAATCAACTCCGTTGGGATACCATCTAATCCCGGAGCCTTATTATTTTTGAGCCGATTTATCGCTCTGCTAACTTCGTCTATGCTTGGTGGCTACAGCATGGTGTGGTCTTGGGTTATTGGGGGAGCCTCCAATTCCTTAGTTAGCTGGCCATTTAGCAACTCATAAAAGTGCTCTTCCCTTCGCTCTAAGATGCCTTTGAGATCGGCGCGTTCAGATTACCCTTTTTGTCTTTGCAGTATGTGCAACCGCAGACTCTTTGGTAGAACATCCGCGCCTGGTGCGGCACTTGCTCTCTGAACTGTTCACGGACGAGATTCTTCTCCTAGGATGCTTTCTTTTGCCGGTGAACTGTTTTTTCATATCTTCTGAGCGTGCCCGCGTTTTATAAGATTGTAGCATTGCTCAGTACGGTGTGTTTCATTCTTTTGCTGACTAGATACTCCACACCCCGAGCACATGATGTCTTGTATCACAGCTGTAATATATGTCATATTCTGATTTTTGTAAGACACCATTCCCTGTCTGTCCACCGCATCTCCTGGATTGTTGTTTTGTCAGCATTATATTTGGACAGGGTATCGGCTAGCTGCTGTGCAGCTCGAGCTCTATACAGTGGGCGTACGTTCCATGAGAAAATTCTTAAATCGTTTAGCCGTTTTCGTTGCCGTGGTCGTCGTCGTTCATCAGTGTATCCGAGGCTGATTTTGGGTTCCGTAATAAGGTTTTTTTAGTGGCGAGGTTATTGGCTTCGCGCCAACCTTACTTTGAAGGGACTAGCCCGATCATTTAGCTTTTCCTGCATTGGAGGAACATTACCGGCGGCCACTAAGTGGAGGTTTGATCGCACTTCCACCAGTCAGAGATAGTTACGGCAATATGCATTTCTGAAGCATTCTGTGTTATTCGCCCTACTCTGCTGATGGCTGACCGCCGATTGCTGTATACCTCTCTTTCTCTAAAGTCATCTTCGGATGCCGTGTGCGTATCTTGTATGACTGCTACGTCATATGCACTATGATATGCATTCGCTTTTCGATTTACTAATACCTTCTATGTTGAGCTGAAGAATACGAACTGATGGTCCTATATTGCTTGTCAAGAAGTTCTTAAAAGTGTCGTTTTGTGTGTTATTTTGTGTGGATTGCATTCAGTTCTTTATAGCTCTATGTTTGTTTGCCAGGAGATTGGGTAGAAATCGATTGTTTGGCAGCCTAGTTTTGACAGATCATTTAGCGTTATCCAGGGTGCACCACAAGGAGGCGATCTATCGTTGCACCCCGTCATTTTTGTAAACAAATAACACAGTTCGTTGGCATTATTTATTAATTTTTCATTTTTAAAACTCAATAGAAGAATATAGCATTTCCACGCATTTAGTTCTTGCATTTATTTCAGTTATGAATTTCGTTTTCAGCACTTAGATAGCGGATACTCTCCACAGGCTGAAAACATTCCATTTGCCCTGAATTATATGTCATGCGATCCCCAGCTATCGTTGATCATAACAGCCGACTGGATATCTCAATTGCCAATTGAAGTAAAGAAGAAATTCTCCGCTCGTGAGTTACTCTGCGGAACATTAGAGAAAGCTCGCACTGTAATTGGTTTCAATAGTAGCAGCAGTGTTGTTGGAGGTGGCAAACAAACATCATCACCTCTTCTACGAGCTGGCTCAACAAGAAAAACCCATAAGAAATCCAACAGTAAAGTTGAAAAGGGTAACGAACCACTGATCTGTGCGAATTCGCAATTTTACGACACAAATCAGTCCGATGGTTATAGCAGTGGCGGTGGTGGGGGAATTGGAAGTGGAAGCGATCAGTTTGATAGTGCAATGGACCGGAGGAGCATAAATACGAATCAGAATATATTACCACGTATACATACGAGCACATGGAAAGACAAGTCGACAAATACAAATTTTAAAGACGATTCCATATCGAGTAAAAAGGTACCAGTAACAATAACACCATCTGCAGCAGTAACAACTTCAAAATCAATATCAACAGCAGCATCATTCTCCACTACATCTACACCGCAGGTTTCCATCGATAAAGTGCAAACGCTCGATAAGAAAAATCAAAGCGATGAAGGTATAATAATCTCACTTGATAGCGATGAGTTCAAACAGCATGTGGAGAACTATGAGAAAACTTTAGAGCGCCACCACGAACTTGGTAACATTCCTCCAGTTGGAATTTTAAAGACGACCAAACATCGAAAACAAATATCTGGCAGCAGCGGCGACATCAGTGCCGGTGAAATTCCGAATTCCGTAACGAAACCAGTGAACATAATGAGTCTCGATGGTCGTGATATAATTGTGATAGATAAGGCAGACATCAAGGAGTCGACAAAGAACGAAGCTAATGTGATAGTTGTGGATAATCCGCGACAGCAGAAAGAAGTGGATTTGGCCGATTTGCTTGGCGGCAATTGGCCGAATAATGCAAGTGATGCTACATTTGTTCTGAATAAAGCCGAACAAACTGCCTGTGGCAGTAACTATGTCAGCAGCAGCAGCAATAGTAGTGTCAGCAGTTTCAATGCATCAAAAATCGATCGAAATAAATCATCAAACCCACTGTCGCATTTGGTGGCCATCCGAACATTGGAAAGGAATCGAAATCGTGATAATCAATGGACACAAACTGTGGCGGATTCAGTGCCGGCGGAAAATAGTGCCTCTCTAAGGTCGAAGGATAAAAGTGAGTATTAAAAAGCATTCAAAATAAAGTAAACTACATAAAATTATTAATTCTTTTATACTGAAGTTGTTGGATTGTAGTGGAAATAGACCAGAATAACATCGTTAACTCGGTGAACAATACCAAAGCCCATACATGGCGGGGTAAAATATTATACCAAAAAGCAAACAAAAATTAAAACTGATAATTAAAGCTTACTGTTCGAAGTAAAATGAGAGATCGACCTATTTTCCATCACATTTCCTTCCCTGCGCGTTTGCGGTTTTGGTTTTTCTCTCGTGATTCTAGAGTCAAGTGATATTGGGAGTAGCTTATGCAGGTTCAAATATATAATTACATGTACTTATGTATGCTTATTTTTTACAAGGTGCTTCCATGAAGAGGTTGGCACCTTCATAATACTAGGCTATCTACTAGTGCGGAAAGTGTAATAATCGAATGGTTTTATTTGCATTCTACTTTTGAATAGCATGCCAATCTGCTGATGCCACTGGTTCAGGTACATAATGTGTTCTGTTTTGTCGCGATGGTGTGGGGTTGTAGTCATCCTAAACGCCGCTGTATTTGCAACAATAAGGCGGTTGTTCTTTCAATGCACACAATTACCCACAAAAGCGCCTTATTCTCGTTTTACTTTTAGCGGAACTAATTGATTTGAAATTGCCGCACGTCAAGCTCACTTGTGTCTCATGCCACCAGTCAACTGTGGGATCTAGTGTTGGCATCGGTATATACCGGAGTACGAGTAAATTCAAACGAGTAATTTGTTGTTGGTTCACCAGCACACCACCGTTAACTTTTTTTTTATAATGTACACACGTTAAAGGGATTTGTACCCTTCTATGCTTAGCACAGCGTGGGCGTTACACCATGTCACCCTGACGATCGGTTCTACGCACCGAAAGGACTCCAGTTTCTTCCAAACGCTGGACCAGGCATCGTCAACCCAACAACAGGTTTGAGATTAGATTCTCTTCTTTCGTTTGCTTTAGTGTGCATCTACTTCTATGCTTATTTATGTGCATGTAGTGTGGGTCTCCAGGCAAGCCTACTCTGCTTACTAGTTATTAAAGCCGGGATCGAGTTAAACCTAGGTCCCAGAACCTGGCACTGCTCTGTCTGTAAACGTCCTTATAACTGGTGCCACCTTCGGCAATGCTCAGGACTACAAAGTACCAATAACTATAACATAAATTTCATTGGAAACAGCATTGTGGACATATTAAAAGAAACTGACTTTGTCACACTAAGATTTTCCCATCAGAATCACTGCTACGTTCTCTAGCTCGCCTGATATTACAATAGCAAGCACCTCACTATTAAGCTTCCTATCATGGAAAACATCACCACTGCTTAGATCTGATCACCTTTCAATATACGAACATCGAACCTACATGAACCACAACAAATCCAATTGGCAATTTTTTTTAATTATGTCGGGATAAACTAAAATGGTTGACGATGCTTCGGTATACGCAGTCATTGTTTTATCTTTTGGGGCTCTATTTCAGAAAGTGAATGTTGTATGCGGGATAAAAAATGGCAGTTCCATATCTGGGTCTTTCAGTGCGGTTGCAACTGGTATTCACGTTGTTTGACTTCGTGTGGTTGAGGGGACCGCAAGACCAGAAGGTGGTTGTCGCTATAGACTTCTGCTGCCGTTCGGGTTCCAACGTCCATTAACAATGTTTGCCTTTTGCGGCTTATAGCAATGTGATCGATCTGGTTGTTAGTTGGATGCGATCAAGAGAGGTCCAGGTGGCCTTGTGGATATTTTTGTGGGTCAAAAATTGTCTCCAATGACTAGGTTGCGATTGGCCAACCGCAACCTAGATCGACATAATGCGCCGCCAACCAAGGCAAGTCCCCTTCTCATTTAGCCCCGATCCAAGCTAATACAAATTGAATTGGCTATCGAAATCGTTCACTTGATATGGTCGAGCTTCCAGTGAAACGACGTGAACGCCTGAGATAATAGAGAGAGGCTATAATCGCATCATCATCACCGTTTTTTACCAGGGTCCAGTACCTAGATATTTACAAATAAACGAGAGGTTTTCAATAGCGACATAACCAATTCGGCAACATAATACAAACGCAGCCCTAAACTGCTTTTATGATCTGTCAATGTCAAAACGTCCGTCAAGGTTTTCATTTTTATCATGGTGAGAGGACCGCTAAATGGGAATAGATCATGAGCATGCTTAATGGCGAAAGCTAGGCAAGCTGGGTTCGTCCCACTCAAAGAATGATGAGTCAACATTGTGGTAAATTTTGCGTAAAGATCTTGGCCTGCACCCTTCATCATCATCATATTTGGTGTCCAGTCCTGGTCTCTTTAAAATAATATCTCCACCGGTCCCGATTTCGAGTAGATGTCATACAGTTTGGCATTTCTAATCTCTGGGTGTCCTGCTCTGCGATATGCTTCCAGCGTTGGCTTGGCCATCCTCGCTTTCGTGTTCCATAAATCATACCGTAATTGACTTTACGAGCAGGATCCTCTTCGCTCATGCGAGCTAGGTGTCACACGGAGCCTACCGAGCTTAATTATCTTCACGTTGTCGAAATCGCGATAAAGCTAGTAGATCTCATCATTAGTCGTTCTTCCTCACAACAATTCTCCGTAAGACTTTTCTCTTGAACGCGGCTAAGAGGTCAGAATGGTTCTAGCTAAGCACGGTGTAGTGAGTTTTGAAATTCGTAGACATTATTCCATAAGCCTAAGGGTGTAAATCTGATCAGTTGTTGATTTGCCTGGGATGAAGCCACACTGATATGGACCAATGATTACTTTTGCGTGTGGGGCTATCATGGAGGAGAAAATCTTATACGCGGTACTCAACGTTATACCACGATAATTGCTGCATATTCTGCTAATGTTTGACCGCCCTACGTCCTTACAAGATCTAATTTTCTCAAGAACTGAAGCCTCTTGATCATTTGAAGTGCCGAAACCTCTCCGATTGGGATCTGCAAAAGTTATGTTATATCCTTACTGAAAAAGGCTTAAGAAATATGTACAGACTTAGTGGTTTATTGCTTATTTCAACAATTAATTCACTACATAAATACTATTTAGAGTCTTGTTTGTCTGTCTGACTGCCTGTCTGATTGTCCTGCAATAAAACGACCAAATGCACGGGATGACCTTTAAGCTTTGGCTATGAACTGAACGGAGCTTCATCCTACAAAGCTTTGTTGTTGCATTTGCTGCTTCATTGCTTAATCTTAATGCTTTCGGTCGTGAGGGAATTTAGTGCACGCATCTTCCTCTGACTTTGGAGTCGTACACCACAGTGACGCAAGACGCGGAAGATACAAATTCTGTGCTTTTAACGATAAAATGAAAAATCTATTTTTAACCTTTCCTTTCGAATCTCTCAAAATAGACTGAAAACGCACTCCCAGTCGGCTCGCGGTGTTCGATTGACATTTTGTAATGACATCAGTTGATTACAAGCTCTCGTGCGGGTCGTTGTTGGAGCGGAATTAGCTATTAATAAATAAATTCATTTTAAATTCAAATACTTATTGCAAAATAAATGACGTCAGGCGTGTACGCACATTGATGTGCAAAATGGAAACGGCGTCTTCTCCTGCTGACTCAATGCTCTACAATAATATACCACTAACAGTTCTAGAATTATTTCCATGCAGTCATAATGATAATACCAACAACAACAGTAACAGTGACATTTCCAGCAGCTGCTGTGGAGGTTATTGCCGCCATTTAGTTCCTTCACTTCACTGAATAATTTTTTTTAAAGGAACGTTCATTTTCTGATTTGCCTTTTTTCGATTTAAGAACTGAAAAATACCATCGATCCACCCTTGTACGACAATGTAAACGTGGAAACAACAGCAGTAGCCGTTGGTGGGGGTGCTGCTCCTGCAGCAACACTCGCATCACCTGAGGAGGAATTCATACAGTCCTCGCCTTTGCATGACATTCCTGGAACAAGCCTGGGAGTTGGGTCAATGGTCGAAGTGTCTACAGATATCGTTGAGGATCTTTATGGTGTGATTCGATGGATTGGTAGTCCGCCAGGTCACAAATCAGTGTATGTTGGCGTTGAACTGGAGGATGATCACGATGATAAGCGACTGCCAACGACCGATGGATCGTTTAATGGAGTGAGGTATGTAAGCTACTAGCATTTTCTTTTACATTTGGCATTTCTCCTCTCTCTCCTGTCCAGACTGTTTAAGTGTCAAGATGGACGTGCAGTGTTTGTGCAGCCAAGTCAATGCTCAAAAGACAGACGTTTTGTCGACATAGACACACCGCACGGCAATAAATTGAATTTAAAACAATTGCCCGAAACGAAAATGTTCGGACAGGTGGAATGTCCACCGGTTCCCGAAGATGTACCACCATTGAGTAAGTTGGGAAAATGCGCTTTGTTGTAAACGACATGTGTTTGCTTCTCTTGTCTCTTCGGTTAAAGAACTGGTCACGGGCATAACCGCTTTTCCTTTTTAGAAATTTACAACTTGGATGAGCTGGAAGAAGTTTGTGGAAAATTCAAGGGAATTCAGGGACATCACAATTCCTGTTACCTCGATGCAACTCTCTTCTCAATGTTCACATTTACAAGCGTTTTCGATTCGTTGCTGTATCGACCGCCAGAGCCTGAAGTAAATAATATACTCAATTATATGTATATTCCTTTTAATTTACTACGCCTTTCCCTCCCCTTCCAGGACATATCCAATTACGAAGAAGTGCAAACTGTGCTCCGTGAAGAAATCGTCAATCCCCTGAGAAAGAATGTTTTCGTTCGAGCCGATCGTGTTATGAAATTACGGCAACTTTTGGATAAACTCAGTTCGGTGAGCGGACTGACAAGTGAGGAAAAAGATCCTGAGGAGTTTCTCAACAGTTTGTTGGCTCAGATAATGCGGGCGGAACCATTTTTAAAAGTATACCATTTACCATCGTAGCAATTGAGAAAGAACTAACACAAATTCACATTTACTTTCCCATTCCACAGCTCAGTTCCGGCCAGGATGCATTCTTTTATCAATTGTTTGTAGAAAAGGACGAACGTCTGTCATTTCCATCGGTACAACAACTCTTCGAACAGAGTTTCCTATCGTCAGACATAAAACTGAAAGAAGTACCGTCATGCCTTATAATCCAAATGCCACGTTTTGGCAAAAATTTCAAAATGTATCCGAGAATTTTACCATCACAAGTTCTCGACGTGACTGATATTATTGAAGATTGTAAGTATTTGGTTAGAATCTTGGGCAAATTAATTTTCAAAACTCTTTCTTTTAGCACCGCGACAATGCTCCGTTTGTGGCAAACTCGCCGAGTACGAGTGTCGCGAATGCTTTGGCATTTTGCAATGTGGTGTTGGTCTGGAGAGTACCGCTTTCTGCAGGAAATGCCTCGAAACAGTGCATTCACACGCAAAGAGGTAAGAATACTAGAAAACCAATAAGTGCTAGTATGATGGTTGGCAAAATAACATTTCAGATCAAACCACACAGCCAAGGAAATTTCGGTGCCACTCGACTTCAAAATTATGGCCGAACACCTGACTGTTCCGCGACTTTTTATGGAACTGTTTGCTGTTGTTTGCATAGAGACATCACATTATGTGGCATTTGTTAAAGCCGGATCTGGTCTGAATGCACCATGGTGTTTTTTCGATTCAATGGCGGATCGAAAAGGTATTATAATATGTGTTTGATTCATATTTATACTTTTTTCCAAAACAATTGCTTCCAGGCGAACAAAATGGATATAATATTCCCGAAATGATATGCGTTCCGGATTTGCCACAATGGCTATCCGAGGAGGGCGCCCGTACAGTTAATGAGACGTCATCTAATGATAAAATGCTGCCGGAGCATGCCAAACGATTGTTCTGTGATGCCTACATGTGCATGTATCAGAGCACAGATGTTATGATGTATCGTTAATCGAACCCAATTTATTTTAAAGTTCCCTTTAACATTAGCTTAGGTTAAGATCGTAGACTTAGATTAACCAGATTTCAATAACACGGAAACACACACGTAATTTATTTAATGGAATGTGCACACAAACTTATATACTTATTTATAAGTAAGTAATTTATGAGTAAATAAAAAAAGGAATTATTTAATAAAATGAATTATATAATAAAATAGAAATAACACATCATAATAACAATAACATCTTATCTTTTTATTGTTTCGGGAGGAAATGCGTTCAAAAACTTGGTTTGAGCCACTAGCGCAACAATAAAGTTCGTCATGTAGTGCTTGCTTTACCTCCTAGTGGTGGTCCCCGGGCAACTATGTGTATAAATCCTTATACATATATGTAGGCTAAAATTGCAAGTGCGAACGGTCTAGCGTTTCTAATCTAGGTACCGTAAAATGCCCGCTACTGAAACCGACATAACGCCTCGGATAATGATAAGGATCGAATAATGACGACTTTTGGCTATTGTACCTGGACTTGGATTGGTTTCTGGAATGTAAGGACGCTCCTTGACTCAGGGAGTGAAGGACCTCAAAATGCCAGATTTCTTCAACTGGAACGTGAGTTTCAACGATATAATTTGGACACACTGGGAATGAGCGAAGGAAGATGGTCCGACGCTGGAGAGTACCAATCCCCAAAGTGTAACACTGTGCTACTCTACTCCAGCAAACCCTCCGGCAGTCTCTGTGAATCTGAAGTGGGTCTGCTTCTTACGCAAAAGCACGAAGAGGCCTAATTTCCTAGCACCCACATGGTGATAGAATCTTATACGCCAGATTTCGGACTAGAGTACGGCGCGTCACGATCATACAGTGTTACGCCCCAACGAATCCCTCGACTGAGGAAATCATCATCCAACCAAATCGACAATTTGGCGATCAGCATACGTTTTAGAAGCTGTCTTTTGGACGTCCGAAACAGACGAGGCGCCGACAAGGGTATGGTACGGGATCATCACCTTATGGTAGCTACTGTCCAGTTACGTACTGCATCAGTTCAAAGACTCCGCAATATAATGCGAATGCCTAGGATTAACATGACTGGTTAAAGATCCCCTCAGTACGCCAACAATTAAGGGCTCATTTATCGCAAGGAGTGGAAGCAATCAGCAGCTCACTGCCGACAACCATCCAAGAACATTGGAAGGCTGTGAAAAATGTTTTCACATCTCAAGCGGAAAGTATTGTTGGTAGAAGCTAAGCAAGGGCACAGCACGTGGCGTACCGATGATACCTGGAGGCAGATTGAAGAACGTAAGCTACTTAAAGCTCGTATTGTAGATACCCCAGCAGCAGCGCAGATCGAGCTAGAGTCCCAAATCAAACGGAGCTGCCGGAAGTAACAATTTCCCGAATTCGCACCTCAACTCCCAGTAAAGACGAGATCGCTACCGCGATCAACGCACTAAAGAACAACAAGTAGGTAGGACTAGATGGTATACCCGCAGAGCTTCTGCGTGCCGCTCCAAAGACATCAACAAAGCTTTTATATCCTCTTGTAGAGAGAGCTTGGGTGGCAGAAAATTTCCCCGACGAGTGGATCGTCGAGCTCCCTAAAAAATGTAGTCTTATGGAGTGCGAAAACTGGAGAGGTGTTTGCGTTCTTCCTGCAGTTGCAAAGGTAATAGCCAAAGTAGTATTTGAGCGAATTAAGGAACATCTGGAAAATACACTCGATGCCGAACAAGCAGGTTTCCGCACTGTATCATCCTGTGTCGACCACATCAACACCGTGATGATCATTATTGAACATTGCGTTGATTTCCGGTCACCACTACACCTGCTGTTCACCAAGTTTGAGAAGGCGTTTGACAGTGTCAACGGACAGTTTATCTGGCTCGCCTTACATAGGAGAGGTATACCCCATAAACTGATAGCTATTATTAAAGTAACTTGTGATGGCTTTAAATGTCATGTGCTGCATAGAGGAAAGCTGTCAGAGGAATTCGAGATCCTAAGTGGGGTTCGACAAGGTTTCATTCTATCGCCGATACTTTTTTTGTTGGTGATTAGCGATGTACTTCGCGCAGCTTTATCTACTGGAAACGGAGGAATTCGTTGGACTCTTACATCTCAACTCAAACATCTGGACTACGCTGACGACGTTTGTTTACTCTCACACAGAATTATGAAGCTGCACCAAATGACAACAAATGTGGAGAGGGAGGCAAATGTTGCGGGTTTGAAGATTAATGCTGCCATAACCAAAATCATCAACCTCGGCACTAACTCAGTAACTCAGCATTGCTGGACAGCCGGTAGAGAGAGAGTAGAGAGTTTCCAATATCTTGGGAGAATTGTCTCGACCGAAGGTGGAACCGAACAGGACATTGTCAACCGAATCGGCAAAGCAAAATCAGAATGATGTTCATGATATGGCGAAGCAATGCGATCCGATTAGCTTAAACAACCAAGCTGCGACTGTTCCATTCAAATGCTGAATCTGTGCTGTTGTATGGGTGCAGCACTTGGAAGGGGACCGCTACTATCACGAAAAGATTACAAACATTCGTAAATAGGTGCCTACGGAACATCTTAAGGGTTTTCTGGCCTAACCGTATCTCTAACGAACATCTTTACCAGAGATTGGGTCAGGAACCAATAGGCACAACCATACAACGACGGAAGTGGCAGTGGATTCGTCATACACTCCTAAAAGGCGACAGTTCCATAGCTAACTACACAATGCAATGAAATCCGTTATCTCAGTATGGTAGAAGAACGGGTCGTCCGAGAAATACAAGGCGCAGAACAGTTGAGGAGGAGTCACGGCAATTTGAGAAGAGTTGGAGAGAGCTGAAGCTCATTGCCAGGAACCACACGCGATGGCGCGTAGGCGTAGTAGAGGCCCTAGGACCCATTTCCACTTTTATTTATCCTAGGTAGGTAGAATAAAAGTAACAGTTCCAGGGTCACTCCAGACACTTCAAGAACACAAAAATCAAATTGAAAGAAACAGCCCAGAAGAATAAGAAAAAGTCTTTTTAACACTCTGGAACATTCTGAACGATTGGAAAACGTCTCCGAGTGTACTCTAAAGGTAAAAGGAGAGTGACGAAACCACTTTTCAAAATAAAGAAACTAAAGGAACAGCTGAGAGTTTATTTTCGGAATAAAGAAGCTCATTTATTTCTCTTCGTATTTACAGCAAAATACATCTACATAATATGTAATGTAATGAATGTTAGATGTAAGATTAGCATAAATAGATTTGCTTAAAATTTAATTTTTTTTATTTAAGGATTAAAACTCAATTTACATTTTTATTGCAATAAAATTTCATAACTGCAGTCAACGAACAATAATTGTTGTGTTGCAATTGCATCTCGATGTACATTATTTCTGTTTTGATAATTTCATGAAGATCCTTACTAGCTAGCTATCTACTCGTACAAGTACGAATGTGTACTTGTAAGTGTTTTACATTTTTTTCTCATTGATATTAACATTTTTCTTGGCATTATGTATTTATAATTGAAGAACAACAAATCGACATTACTTTGAATTAAAATTTTTCCTTAAACAGATGAACTTAAATTTTCTATTCTCTACTCTATACAAAGTTTCAAGATAAAAGTACATTTCTAATTATAATTGATTTTTGTTACTATTCCTTGTTTGTCATCGTTATACAGCAGGGTATTCTACTACTATAGACATGCACTTTAAAATAATTTAGCAAAAACTCCAAAATGTTGCTTTTGTTATTAGATACTTTTTGTTACTACACAGATCTTCCTACTAACTTTAGACATTTAGATAACAAGTTGAAGTTTATTAAGTTAGTCAATTACTAAGAAGAGAGAGAGTTAGGTTACACTTGAATCATTAATTGGAGTGAATTTATATTTTCTATTACGAGAATTAGACGTATTTTTCAATATACAGGTTTTGAGGATTTTCAAAAACTTTTTAGGTCTTAATTTCAATTGATTTTCTTAACATAGAGTAAGTATTTAAAGTTCTCAAATTTAGTAATAGAAGGTTTCTTTAAGTTATTACTATGCACATAATTGTAAGACTTTGCTTTATTGCTTTAGTTTTAATTATGAAAATAATTTAAAATATAATTTAATTTTTCAATAGTACGACTATAAAAGGATTCAAAGAGAGAAAGTGGTTTTAAAAAATGCTCGCTTCTTCCTAAAAGCACGATAATGAATCAAATCCTTAACTAAATGCAACTGAATGCTAAATCAGTTACTCTACTATTTTTATGAAGTTGCACCGCATTACATTATTAACTATGTATTTCTAATTAATCATAATAACATTTAAGGTATTTTGTACTATTTATGCTGAACAAATCGTTGCTATGTTTGTTTGTATTCATCTACATACTCGTACACAATATAAATTTAAGATCTTTTGAAAACTGCAGCTATATATGTATATGAAAGTTTACTGCTTGGCTGGTATTATGCTATAAGTTAGATTTGTCATATAGATATAGAAAATGTGTAAGAAAGTTAGGGTATATAGCTTTCCATAGGACACTCTAAATGTTGAAGGTTAATCCCAATTGCGGGCGATTTCAATAAACACAATTCTGGTTGGCTTCGCCACTCTGCACAGACAACACTGAAAATTCTGAGCTATACGCTGAATCAAATAGTCTTACTCAGCCCGTGAATGATCCTACACGAATGTCTGACATTGCGAATCACTCCGCCAACACTGTGGATTTGTTTCTTACATCTGATCCTAATAAATATACCGTTAATGTATCATCACCTCTAGGCTCATCCGAACATTTTGTTGTATAAGCTACTTTCTCGTTTCTAGACCAATCAGCTAAGGAAAAAAGTCCAAAAAGAATTGAATGGCAATGCGAGAAAGCCCTTAATACATTCTTTAGGAAATTTAACTGGTTGCTATTCTTCCTCAATAGTGACGTGGATGCCGCCGCGGGTACGATTACAAACATCATTCACATTGGTATGAAAGACTTCATTCCTTTTAGAATTAAACCAGTCAAACCGAAGGATGATGGATGGTATGATTTTAGCTGCAAAGAGGCTTCTAGGAACAATGAGGTAAGCTTTCGATTGCATAAAGCAAACCCCACAGAGGAAAACCGACAGACAAAAATACAAGCGTGTCAGAAATATGATCAGAGATTGAGGAAAATTCCACCATAATGTCCCAACAATAGTAAACATTTTTGGTCATTCGTGAAAAGAATCAAAAATACTGTCTCGTCGTCAATTCCAACGATCATCTGCAATGACATTCTAGCTGTTCGCTCTAAGGATAAGGCCAATCTATTTGCTGCACATTTTGCAGGTAGCTCCACGCTTTCAGACTGTGCTTCCAACTGTACTTCCGAGTGCCGAACACCTTATGGGACATATTAACATTCGTACTCGTGAAGTGGCTAGAGTTCTAAGTGACCTCAGCATACACAAGTTCGCCGGACCAGACTTCATCGCTGGCATTACCATTGCGTAAGCTTTTCTACTTATCCTGCGGCTGGAATTATGCCGTGACATATCCAACAGTATCTTAATTGCAATCTACGAGTATCTTGCAAGTATAGAAAGCTTATAAAGACACATTAAGTCATAAATACAACTCCTTTTGCAGTAGCCCTTTGACAACTACTTCTAACTGTATAAAGCAAAAGAATGATGCATGGCATTAACCCATAACAAAAATACAGACCTTATGTTTAGTTAAGTTATTGATTCTAATCCTATTGTTTTATCATCGGTCTGAGACGCCGTCTGTTGATATCCCTTAATCATCCCTTGATAGAAAATATCGATGCGGCTAATTATGAATATAAGGACGATGCATAAAAACACTATGGGATGTTTATTTTAGTCATATACTAGGAATTTGCAAGGATATGTGCTCTGTGATACCCACTCACCCTTCATTATCATTTCTCTTTTAATTCACATACATCGACACTTTAATCCCTCATATAGTTTAGCAGTTTTTTTTCTCTCTCTCTCTCTTGCATTATTGCTGAAAATCTAAATTGCTATCAATCAGCCAGGGATAACGTAATTAAGTTCTCCTTAGGAGGTAGTTTGCGAGACGCCAATCCACATTGGCTTGCGTCTAGCGATAATTGGATAAAAATGCGGTTCACAAAGGACCAACCTAGGGTATACTCTTTAAATAATTTTCATTGCTGTTAATGCAATTATTAATAAAAATGTAATTTAATTGTTTATTGCACTTTGAAGATCTCCCAAGGATATAAGTCGCACAGAAGGCATTTTTTGTTCTGTAATTAATATAAAATGGATTCTCACTACTCAAGAGGCATCTATCACTTAAGTTGGTCAATAGAGAATGGTATTAAAAATTTCATTAACTCTTTTTTATATTCCAAAAATCTCCATTATCAGCCGAATAGGGGCAATAACGTGTAGTACATATATTGTTACGAAAATAGAAATCACATCATCATCATATTTGACTCTACAACCGGTGTCCACCGGTCGATTTCCGGGATTTCGAGCCGATGTCATTCAGTTTGGTATCCCTAAGCTCTGTGCGTCCAGGTCTACGTCATCCTTCCAGCGTAGGCTTTGCCGGCCTCACTGTCGTGCTCCATAAAAACTACTGCACAGGACTTTCCAAGCAGGGATCCTGTTTGCTCATGCGAACTAGGGTCATACCAGTACTTACATATAGATCCGAGACTTGGGAGCTTAGCAAAAAGCATTCTGACCTCTTAGCCGCGTTCGAGAGAAAAGTCTTACGGAGAAATATGTGAGGAAGGACGATACCGGAAATTTTATCTAATTATGCTTGGTAGGCTCCGGTGGACAAGACACCTAGCTCTTATGAGCGATGAGAATCATGCTCGGAAAGTTCTTTGTGATAGGATTTATGGAATACGACAGGGTGGCCGGCCAAGACACCCAGAGTTTAGGGATGCCAAACTAGATGACATCGGCTCGAAATCGGGACCGGTGGAGAGATTTGTTGCAGGAGGTCAGACCCGGACAACGGTTGTAGAGCCAAATATGATGATGATGGTGATAATGTCAGTCTCAGACTTTTGAATGGTATCAATTCGGCCATTTACCACAACGGGATCAACTATTTCAGTGATTCTCAGTGGTCAGTGATTCATAAGTTTTTGTTTCAGTTGTTCCCAAACTTTTCTTTCAGTGGTTCCCAAACTTTTAAATAAAAATTAAGAAATATTTTCGTTGTAAGGCAATTGACATTAAATTAAATAATACAATCCAGGGCCCCGTTTATGGCTTTGACATGTAATAAATAATTAAACAAAGAATTTTGAGTAAGAAAACTCTGTCAAGGATATCCTCGCTTTAAGAGAAATAATCAACGACTGCATCATAACCATAGAACTAAGCGTTTCCTTATGAACCTAGCAGACGACTTTCTTATACAAAAACTTACTACAGTACTTACAAATATATCCACTTACTATACTATAGCTACTCGTATATTTATGCATACTATATACTTATATACAACACAGCTTCCAGGAAATGCATCTTCCAAAACTCTTACACTTACATTGTACAATTGTAAAATGTCCAAAACTACCCCAATCAAACCACCAGACACACATTACCATTGTCCATTACTAATTACTTAAGAATACTTTGGCTTTTGATTTGCTCATCCTGCGTCCAATGACCGGATCTTGAATAGTCACAGGCTCGACGGGTTCTCTAATTTATATAAATTCTCTAAAAGGTTCACCGTAATTGTTGTCGCTCGTATCAGCGAATACATTGTTGTTCATAAGTATTGTTGTTGGTTGTTGCAGAAGAAGCTGCTGCTGCTGCTGTTGCTGGTGCTGCGTCTGAAGATGAAGATGACTTTGATTTTGAATTTGAATGGTCGTCGTCGCCGTGGTCGTTGTGCTGTGCTGTAAATGAGCGTCTGCATCTGCAAGGATGTTACAATCGAAATTACCACTTGTAATATCAGCATCAGTGCATCCTGCAACTCCATTGCCAAGTGTGAGGACATCATTATTGCCATTGGCCATCGAAACGGAATCTTCATTACGTTTGGAAAGTATTATGTGAGTCAGGTTGATGATGTAGTTTTTGGCCAATGTTAACGTTTCGATTTTTGACAAGCGACGTTCCATCTCCACATGGGGAATAACTTCGCGCAAGGACTGTATGAAAAAAAAAAAAATTATGCGATATATGTTTTGACGTATATGTTATTGGATGACTTTCCCACCCCACCTGAAAAGCATCGTTCAAACTGTGCATTCTCATGCGTTCCCTCTCGTTCGACTCCAATCGACGTAAATTCCTCTCTTTGGCATTGAGGGCGCCTTTTTTGCGACGACTCTGTCCTGAACCGGATGAATTTCTTCCATGACTCGATGGTCTGGCACCGCCACCACCATTGCTGCTACCTCCACCGCCGCTGGTGTCATCACTCTGTGAGCTTGAATCGGTCATTTCCATGTCATAATTATTGTTGTTGTTATTGTTTAACTGAATTGTCCAATAATAGAAATAAACCAGAGATTTATTATAAAAAAAAAATAAAACAACAAAGAAATGCAAACGAATCATCTATCTTAACTCTTAACCAACCTGTGGAGTTCGCTGACTGGCACGCCGCACCGGGCGTGAAATCCTCTCCTGTTGTTTAGGTATCGTTGATCCTTCAGAGAAATCCAAATAGGAATTTGCGTTTTGCTGTTGAATGCTTGTGAAATCTTGCGACGCTAGAATTTCACTAATCCTTTTCGTGTCCATGACTGTGCGAGATGAAATTTTATATTCCCAGAGAGTTGAGTTTGTCGTCGGATTAGATGCGATTGGACTTTCAAAGGATAAACTATTCAGTGTCAATGACCTGAAGTTTTCCTAGTTGTTTGTATGTGATCTTTCTGTTGTCTCCTACATAATTTGAAACAAGAAAATCCTGCAAAGATGTATGCAATTAGTATCAAAAAGAGTAGTTGCTATTAAAAAGAACGATGATAAGTTGAGTAGTTGGAGTCTTAGTGTTTATGGATCTCAGAAAGACACGGATACGATTTGCCAAAATCATACATATCCTTTTTTCAATATCCATCTTAATTCTAGATGTATGCTATATTTATAGTACGTACAACGACCAATAATTTAGACATTTTTTTTATTTTCATCGGAAAATAAGGTTTTCCTCGAGTTGTGTTGTTAGTTCCCTATGTACTAACATGGAAAATTAAACTTTGGTTACATAAAAGTGTCGTGGCTCATTGGAAATGCGCGTAGCTACTGAACAGGAGGTTCGTGGTTCGAATCCCAGTAACACCAAAAGTATTTTTCACGGTGTCCCACCTCTCGCGAATGGGCGACAAACGTTCCGAGAGTAATAACTTGTCACGGAAAGCTTCTCAATTCGCCGTTCGGATCTGGCCTTAGGTAAATTGTAGGCCCCTTCCATTTGTTTCCACAAATGTACATGCGCAACACAAATGGTCGCGAGAAGCTAGACCTTGGACCGCAATGGTCTGTCGCGCCGAATATTATTATTACATAAGTGTGATAAGTAAACCATTGCATCCAGGTACAAGTATAGTATAACATTCAGTTTCTGATGTGTACTTTGAATACGGTCTAAGGTACTAATAATTTAAGAACGGTTGTACACAGTAGAAGGTGATCACGCGAATTGATAAACGAGAAAATTACATTATCAATTCTAGATACGCCGGAAGAATCCACCATTCAGGATATGAAATATATCTGTCAGAAAAATGCTGAAATGTTATCATACTATTACGAAATTCACAAATTCACTCTGACTCTGACTTTGACTCTGACTCTGACTCTGACTCTGACTCTGACTCTGACTCTGACTCTGACTCTGACTCTGACTCTGACTCTGACTCTGACTCTGACTCTGACTCTGACTCTGACTCTGACTCTGACTCTGACTCTGACTCTGACTCTGACTCTGACTCTGACTCTGACTCTGACTCTTTCTCTAAATGATCTCTACATTCATAAATCTGCTGGGCCTGCTGGTATTGTTGCTATTGTTTTGAAGTGGTGTTCTTCAATGTTGCCATTGCCACTGCGCACTTATCTTATTCTTCTGGAGTCTTCCAAAGGAATTGGGAAATTGGCTTAAAATCTCATCTCATGTCTCGTACCGACCCACTGCGCTAACATCCATACTTTCTAAAGTAATGGAAACGCTGATCAATTGTAATCTTATGCAATACCTTGAATCTCAGGAAATCCTTAACGACTGGCAGTACGGGTTTCGAAGGCAACGTCGTACAAATGATCTGATGGCATATCATACTGAAAAGTGGAACCAGCCTATTCACAAAATTGGTGAAAGTGAAGTTTAATTAGATTAAGATTAAGATATTTTATTAAACATTTAGATATTATACAATTTTGACTTAAAAACTAAACTTATAACTATTATTATTAAGTGTCGGCTCAACAAAAGGGGCCCGACGTATTTACATTGTCTTTTTTTTTGGATTGCTTATTATTAAACAATATTTTTTACTACTTAATCTACTACATGTTTATTTTTAAAGCAATTTAATTTTAAACGATAAATTTTAAAATAAAATAAAAATAAAGAATAATATTAAAGGGGGTATAAACAGGGCGATCTTCAGCCTCTGTAATGTTGATTGCTGGCCTTCTCGTAGAAGGAAACTTCTTGATTATTAAAGATGTCGTCAAATCTAGCATCTGTGAATCCTCTGATGTTTATATAGCGGTGGCTTGGCTCGATTTCTTCGATTCTCAGTCTTTGCATCTCCGGACTTGGATGTGTTTCCAACCCATCAACGAATTTCTTTGCCATTCGGAACAAGTGGTCGGTTATGGGCAGCAGACCTGCCGCGTCGTAAAGCCTTGCACTCGAGACAAACTTATAGCTGTTTGGCACCCTCCAGAGTCCTGTACAGATCCTAAGTACCTTCCTTTCAAATAGGGAGATCTTCTTCATCGTTGTTGGTGAGACGGTGAACCATATGGGATAGCCATAGGTTATCACTGGCCTGATGAGCTGCTTGTAGATGAGCAGCCTGGTGTTGTTTGACAGTCCGTTTCGCCTTCGTAGAAGCGGGTGAACCAAATGAAGGGCGTAATTAGCCTTTTTCAACGTTTTATCGATGTGGGCATTAAACTTGAGCCTCTCGGTGAAGTTTATTCCCAGGCACTTCGTCTCTGATTGGGTTTTTATAACTGTGTTGTCTGGAAGGGTGATTTTTAAGGCTCTGCAACGGCTTGCGATTTTTCTTATCCTTGTTTCGGTTGCTGGTACTCGGAAGCAGATGAGTTCCGATTTATTGGCGTTGATCTTTAGTCCCCACTTCAGGTAGTAGTCCCAAAGATTTCTGAGGTGTTCCTCCACTCTTCGGGCAGCTATCTCGGGAGAGCGGGAAACTGCATACGTTATGGAGTCATCCGCGAAGAGCATAGTCCTTGTTCCGGCTGTATTTGTGGGTTGATCCGCCGTGGTGAAAGTGAAGTTGTTGCACTCGATATTTTCAAGGATTTTGACAGTGTCTGGCATAAAGTTCTTTTTTCGAAAATAAATGCCTATGGAATTGATAGGACCCTTATTGTTTGGACTAGTGACTACATTTCTGACCGTTCAATTCAGGCCGTATTGGACGGTTTTAAATCCAGCGTTAACTTGAATATAACCTTATTGACTAACTGTTTGAAAATAGCCGGCTGTGACTTTTCAGCCAAAACGAAGACTTATTTCAGACTTATGGACTTATTTACAGCCATATTCAATAAGTCAGTAAATCATCTGATATATTTTCTGTTAAAGACAGCCCTTGCCCATATGGAAGACACTGCGACCTAAAAAATCTATTGTATCAAAAGGTTGTGATTGTTCTAAGAGTCGTACCACCTCCATATTGATGGATAGTACGTCTTTAGGAGCAGAGTTTCTCAACTGTGCTGCCGAACATATTTATTTATGGAAAATAGGCTTCCTTATAACCAATGCAGAGCCTAAATTCCCTATCTGAGCCCAGATTAAGTTTCTTAAGGTGAAGTCACAAGCCACCGTAGCCTGTGAGAAAGCTCACCAGCTTTCGATGCTATCCTTTTCTAGATAAAGGAAATGGGCCTGATTAATCGTTTGGATTGCCTCAGCGCTCAACCCCAGGTAATTTTTCAAGTTAGCCATACGAAGTTTCATTATTCAATTATCTATCATTGTTGTGGTGGCAGTCCAGTTCATGTTCAGTAGGAAGAACATGAAGACTTCTCATTGAAGCATGAGATAACAGTAACGGTCGAAAACCCTAAACAATTGTTTTTAGGTATAGCTTTTGAAAACGTCTTCCCGTCTTTAATTTGTTGCTGTTTTTTTGAGTTGCATCCTGATCATTAATACTCCGCCACATCGTCTGTTCGACTGTACCAAATAAGGGTTAATGATTTCTATAGAAATGGGTAAAACTCGTATTTATTGATTAATAAAATGCTTTATTCTTTTTACTCATTTTATTTGCGAATAAGTAAACAAAAAGCCATAAACTCCTGGATGAACAACCTGCATCTCGGTTTCAATTGAGTCGCTTTATGCAGTGTGGATTATAACACACACACGCACATACTCCTTGGGGGTGAATATACAGACTAAGTAGTAAGAACTGCGGGTGATCGGCACGGGGAAGGACCAAAGCTGAAAATACTTTAATTACTTCGCCATGACTTGGTGACTTTTCCACTCGATTTTCATTGCCGATCGTCGAAGTGAGCAAAATGATGTCGAGAGTGAAGGAACGACGGTGGTGGTAATAAAGTGATTTCCATGCTAACATTACCGAAGCGGTACCCTCATTTAGCAGTTCTCGCTGTTGGGGAATCAATATGCGATTTGCACCCTCACTCCATTTGCGCCCGCACTGGCGACGAACAGCGCGCCACCGCTCCGCCGTCCACCACATGACGTCTTTTTTTTTATTTTTGTGTGTGTCGATGTCGATGAAATAAAGTTAAGCTCACGTTTGTAGTGTTATCTTTGTCCCTTAATTAACGACAATTCCATCAAAACAAAAGTCTGTTTGGCTTACAATTTATTTCCGACAAAACGACCAACCAACAAGTGTGAATAGCGCGAGATATCCATGAATGAGTGAAGCCACTCGTATATAAACAGATTCAGAGTGTAAGAGGATCCAATTCCAATTCTAAACACAGGATGATATACTATTCTTGGTGCTAGCAATCGTCAATGATTATGTGTTTGTTCTCAGCTGCTCCTCTTGGATGTGCCAATGGATGGACGACAGGCAATCATGAGGTATAATGCATGCAGAATCCTGCGACGAAAAGAATTACGAACTCCGCGGGAGATAGGAAGAAAGTACTGGATTTTCATTTTAAAAGTGTGTCACACATACATATTTACTCGTATTCGATGTAGTAGTTAATGACTTGTTAAAGCCAATAAGAGCTAATGGAGGGTGTAGCTATTTAGTGATGAAAAGTTCTTAATTGTTTATAAAAAAAGAATTTTGTTAATCAGCTGAAATAAAGAATTTTTTTACATCTACGAAGAGGAACCTACTTATTAAGGATACGAAATAATGTAAATGATCGATTGTCAGCCGAATCCCCCATTAGCATTCTGACCCCGCGTTCGAGAGGAAAGTTTTACGTAGTCTCGTATATGAGGAAGGACGATCATAATGATGAGATCTAGGAGCGTTACTTATAATGTCGGCATCATAAAGAGAATTAAGATCTGGTGGGCAGGAAACCAAATTCGTATGAGCGAAGAGGATCCTGCTAGGAAAGTCATTTGCGGTAGGGTTTATGGGACAGGACAGCAGCAAGATTGGACAAAAGCCTACGGTGGAAGGATTTCGTAGACCAGGACGGGACACAAAACAGAATGACATTGGCTCCAAATCATGAATGGTGAAGCCAAAACAAGGATCCCGGTTGTAGAGTTAAATATAAGGATGATGAAATTTAATGTTCTTCTAGAATATCCTTTTTACGAATGTGCTGCACGAGTGAAGCATAAAATTAATTGAATGTCAATTTTTTGATTGACACGACCAATAACAAAAATGGTTATTGGTGTGTGTGTGTGTTTTGAGTTTGTATGTAGTTTTCGAATATTTAAATAAAATGTAATTACAACCCATGCACACATCAGATGGCGCCAAAAAATGGGCGACGTACTGTGGTTCATAACAGATATACATTAACCAATACTTTAAAAAAAGTTCTGGGGCTGAGATGTCGGGCGTAGAAGAGAAATGGACAAGCCTTAAGAATACTGTCATTAGTACTGGTGACTCCATATTAGGCAGTAGTCGTAGAAATCGGATCGACTGGTTCGATGACGAATGTAAGCTAGTGACTGAACGTAAGAATGTTACGTACCGAGCAATGCAAAAATATCATAGAACGCGGGCACGCGAAGATGAAGATATGAACAAAACAGTTCACCGGCGAAAGAAAGTCGCCTGGGAGAAGAATCTCGTCCGTAAACTAGAACAGTACAGAGAGCAAGGACGGCACCAGGCGCGGAAGTTCTACCAAAAAGTCAGCGGTAGGACGCAATATACACCGCGTTGCACATACTGCAAGGACAGAGAGGGTAATCTGATCGCCGATTTTAAAGTCATCTGACTAACTGAGAAATGGGAGGCTCCACAATTGAACAAAGATCACACTATGCTGCCGCCACCAAGTATATACGAAGTTAGCAGAGCGATAAATCGGCCCCGGTATCAGATGGGATCCCAGCGGAACTGATAAAAATAGGAGGCCCCACATAGTCTGTCGTGCCATACTTTGTCAAAAGCTTCAGCGATGTCTATAAATGCTGCTGAGCAGTACTTCTTTTGTTCAAATGAGGTTCTGATTTCTGATATGATTCTATGCACTTGTTCTATGATTCTGTGATCTTCTCTGAATCTAAACTGATGATCCGCGGTATGATATTTTGATCTTGCAGAATTGGTTTGAGTTTTTTAAGAAGCATTTTCTCAAACAGCTTTGAGAGAATTGGCAGTAAGCCAAGATTGGGCGATACGAGTCTACTTTTGTTACATCTTTACCAGATTTGTATGGTTCATTATGATCTGCGAGATTTTCCAAGTTTCCGGAAAATAGCTAATTTTCATTATAGCACTGAGATTAAATGTTATTAATTTGAAACATGTATATGGGAGTTCTGTAAGTATTTTTCCACTTATTAGATCATGTCCAGGTGTCTTTTTAGGGGTTATATGTTTGCTAATCAGAGACTTTTTGCGGGAGACCGGACACCGGTTGTAGAGCCAAATATGATGATGATGAATCATTGTTTTAGTTCGTGCCAGTTATATTTAATTGGGTGGATTTCTGGAACTGCAACAGTTCCGAATGTCCATTGTTCTCGTTCGGGGTAAATACCTTAGCTAAATGTGGGGCGAATATATCTGCCTTTTCTGCATCGCTTCTTGGCCGGTTTCCATCGGCAATGCGAATCAGAGAACATAAATTCATAGGCCGTTTCAGCTTTTTTGTGGCTTTCCACAGTGAGTAGTCTGTTGCTTCTACGTTGACAGTTTGCTTAGATAGACTTGGATTACCTCATCATATTCTTTTGTAAGCGCCTCTTACAGATTTTTGATAGTTTGGATTTAAGTCCAGGTGATCTTTGTAATTGCCATTGCCTGCGCAGTATCCGTTTGTTCTTTAATAGCTGCTGAATATTCTGTGAAGGGAGATGCTTCTTCACCGTAGTACTGATGCTGAATGTAGCGTCAGTTGCTGCTTGCTTTAAAGTATTTGTAAGTTGTTGGACAAGTTCATAAATTTCCTATTTTGTTTTGACTTTTGACTTTGATTGGGTTTCTGTGATTGCTTCATTCAGCTTGTTTTTGATTGAATCTTTATTAAAATTATGGAAGACATTGAAATCGTCCGCAATAACCATTTCAGTGTTTGTGACAATTCTTGAAATTGAGTCAGACAGTGCATCAAACTCGTGAAGAGTTGAAACTCTGTCTAAGTTGGGGCTTCCATAAAGAAAGCAGTAGTAGATGTTGCGCCACTGAATTTGACCTATTTTACGTTATGCTCGCGGGTACAACTGTACAAGACAAGAAAAATTTAAGATTTTCCCTTCAACCTTATGACTTTCCGGTATGTGTTTTAGGATAAAAATTCTCAAAAGATTATTTGTACTCTCTGAGATATTGTCTACCCTAAATTGAGTGTACTCAGCTCACAAGAATATAAGGATCATCAAAGTTTCAATACTACTCAGCTTTAATTCAATTGTATTTCTGTTCTGTTGTTGTTTTCTATTATTGTTTCTCTTTCTTTATGGGTCTTTGTAAAAAGCTTCATTTACCTGTAAAATATTTCAACATAGTATTGTATAGATTTTAGTTTTAATGTTCGAATTTATGCTCATGATTGTTGCACATTCTCAAATAAAAAATCGATAATATCGATACAACTGTTATTCAAATAAACTGTACCTTATCACCACCACCACAACCAATTGATAAGATAAAGCACATGTAACCCCACAACGCAATCTGTATGCGCTCTATGCTTAGACGACTTAGTGGATGTGCACCATACTATTCAAAAATGACGCATGCAAATTGCGATAAAAATTTGCTGTTCGATCGAATACTGATATGATAACGCCATGCCACACAAGAAACACCAATCCAAAACACTAGACTGATTATTATGCTCGCCACCAAATTCCAATTATAGTTTAGCGGATTTGTGAAAATACGAGTATCACAAAAGGTGATTTGCCACGACGAGCTGGTGCTCCTATCTAATTCACATTACATTTATAATTAACAATTATGGGTATGCGCCTTTAATAAAGGATTTCCATTTGGAAATTTTGGATGGATGCAATTCAAAGATCTCAAATTCGTTGAAAGAGTGTATAGTGAAGTTGCTGAAACTCACGTCCAAATGGAAATAAATTGGAAAATTAATTAATGCGAGCTTAAGCGCTAAGACTTATTAATTAGAAAATTGATGCACTTAGTCTTATATGAGCGTGTGAGTTTATATCGTACAAGGATCAGATACATTTTAAAAACCAAAAGTAGGCTCTCATTTTTCAATATATTCTTTAACCCTCTAGCACGACTGACCGCCTTTTGGCGGGCAACATTCCGATCTAATGTAATACTTTTTTCTGCTTTAGCATGCCATGCCACCTTTTGTTGGGTTTTGTCTAGACAGTAATATAGGTTTTACCGTTGCAGTACAGTTCGTTTGGCAAATATATTCAGTTCGAGTTAAATTTTCAATACGAGCCAACAAAAAATGATCGGTCTATAAGGTGAACAGTTTAATTGTTTTTAAAAATTACTTGTCGTTGTTCCTAGAATCTAAAAAAAATATTGGTAAGTACGAAATCGATAATATTTTGTGATTATCAAAGTGGTTTATAAATAATTGACCACTACCGGCCTTCGAACTCACCCCGCCTAAAGGCGGGTAAGCCATGTACTCCATGGACTCCATTCCTACGGATAATAAATCTAGTGATGAGAGTAATTCGATCGGCGAATTCGATGATGACGATAGTGTGAAGGATTTTTATTTGGTGGTGTCTTAAAAAAGACAAAGATAAGATGACGCCGATATTTACTTAGAGCTAGTATATTTAGTAACAGCTTTTGTTCCTTCACTGACGTATCACGTATCGCCAGAAGATGAGGAACAAATTGATCCTGAATATCACGTATCGCCAGAAGATGAGGAACAAATTGAAGATTACGTCGCTAAATTGGGAAGATCGTCATCTACTTCTTTTCTAAATAGAGCTGTAAATTTTTGCTTGAATCTCAGCAGTGTTTCGATACAAGCAGGTGAGTTCACAACGTCTTCTTCTATGATTGTTCAAAAACAATAGGGGACAACTTTTCTAGAACCAGAGCCGTTATCTCAAGCAGGCGCATCTTCAATACCTTCATCTGCGCCAATTGATCATTCACGTTTGCCAGGTAGACGTGAAAAACGACCTCGTTCACCATCACTAGAACAAGAAGAAGGAGGACCGGATGTGCAGCCGAATGATGTTGGGCTTACTTCAAACCTGGTGGAAATCGACCCTAAATCTGGAGAGTTCCATAAAATTACTTACAACTACATTGAAACGAGGTGGTGTTTCGGGGAGATGCCAGATGTCCTGAACGGTTCCATGAGTTTAAAACACCATTTCAATGTTTTGAGTACTTTTTCAGAGAAAATCTGTCATCACATCAATCTGAATGCCCGCAACCAGGATGTCAATACTAGGTTCAAAGTGAGTAACTTGGAAATAAGGCAGTACATTGGGGTTTTCATTTACATGTCAGTATATCGTTACCCAAGTCTTGAAGAGTACTGGGGAGAACATTCATTGGAAGCAATTCGTAGAAGTATGACATCGACACAAACAGTTGCAGACTTCAAGAGCCATATTTTGTACTTCGACAACTTCTATACATCCCTTCCACTTTTAGTTTACCTAAGAGGTCGAGGCATTTATGCCTCTGCAAGCTGTCGTTTGACAAAGCAATCCAAAATCAGGAAAGAGGTTATATGGAAGAGTATGTGGGCACTGCTTATGGTGTAGATATAAAGCCATTCCTAACAGCGAATCAGTAGTCCCAACCTGATAAAATAGCTCGATATGATCGAAAAAATAAAAAACTGATAGAAGTTGTTTGTCCAGGGATTATTCGAGAATACAACTATCTTTTCTTTCTTTTTCTTCCAAAATAAAAATCGATTATTTTCACGTTCGAGCCGTCAAGCCTTTGTTATTTAGACATGTTTGGAAACTAAGAGAAAATTCGGTTATTCAGTGGATGATGCAGCAGACGAATGGGTCGTCTGGGCATTTTTATGGTAGCTGAACAATGGCGGCACTAAAATGCTCGTGCAGGATGTTCCACACGCATTCGTCTTTACCACCTAGATACAATCTCTCAAATTTTCTCTGAGCAATCGGACAACTTGGATTATTTTGTTACTACAAAAATACTCGTATATTAAGACTAATGTCTTCTTTACAATGTATAAGGAAATGTTCAATATTTCTGACAACAGAGCGCCACTATTCACAACGAAATTCAGTAAAACTATACAGTTTAGGATAACCTTGGGCCCCAACTAACATCTCTGCGCACACCTATCCTACTTGTACGCACTATTAAAGGTGAGACTTTCCTTTACTGCGATATCAAGCTTCAAAAACTCTGCGAACCGGAGCTGTAATGTACGTCCGCTGTTCATGTCCTATCCATCTACGTTGTTTCTAGACTAGGCCGATGTCGCTGTGCAACTCGTATAATATATCGTTTAATATTGTCCTCCAAATTCCTTCAATGCAAACGGAACCGTTTTCCTTGTCCGAGGAAAATTTCGATCGAAACGATCAAGTATATCTTTATCCACGTTCGAAACTTTGGTGCTTAGCAAAAAGCATTCTGACTTTAAGATCCTCAAAGCCGTTTATGAGCGAAAGACCATGGTTGGAAAGAAAAAAGCAAGCAGGCTAGAAAGATGCCAAACAATGGAACGCTGGCAGGCAGACTGGCAACGCGAGACCAAAGGGAGATGGACAGCGAGACTTATTGCTGAAATTAGTCCATGGATGGAGAGAATGCACGGAGAAGTTGATTATTACCTCACTCAATTCCTAAGCGGACACGGCTACTTCAGAGAATACCTCGGAGGAATGTATGTACTCCACAGGCAGCAAGGACGACGCTGAGCATTTTTCAAGTGCTAGAATTTGCACAACAGAGAGGCATAGTAGGGGGAACCTTAGGAATATGGTCCCCAGTGACCGCAATCGGAAAGATGGTTGGCGATGAGGATGCATGGAGAGAGGCAAGAAAATGTCTAGAGAACTTCTTGAAGAAGAAGAAAGCAGACCTCGACAGAAGTCGAACATAGGTGCTAGGCTCTCATGAGAGCAGGGAAGGCTACTTCGAAGTAATGTGTTGAACGGTCCCAGAGAAGCCAGGAAGAAGAGGAGTAGTTTTTAGTCGGTAGTTTAGAGAAGCAAGAGCCCGACACTTTGTGCTTAAAAGAGCATTTTCACTTTCCTTTTATTCAGTTACAATGAAGATACAACGCGTAACTGCGAAAGAATTTACGTTTACGCCAAAGGTCAAAGTGAAGATGCATTTAACCTCAATAAAGGTCAACATGAACATAATATCACGAATTGAAATGGATCAGCAATTTAAGAAAATTCAATATAAATTGAAGCGGTTTACTCTTCAGAGCCCTATGTCATATACCACATATGCGCGGTTGGTGTGTGTTTCTGTTTGCCCGCCGGCAAGAAATGAATGAAAAAGAAAAAGGAAATCACTACAAGTTTGCCAATAGTTGCAATTGTGTAATACTTGTACAATGAAACTGAAGCTATGTACTCCGAACGGCATGAAAAAGGACAATGGAGTGGGTACGTCAGCATTGGTAGACGCACATTTTTATCACTCAAAACGCTACGCATTACATTTGTCCATTGCACGAGATGGAGCACACTTAGTGGGCTCAACGCACCGATATAGTGAGTATGTACCAAGCAGCACAAGTTTAGGTGCGTATTATCGTTTCAGGACAGGACCCCCCGAAGATATGGCATTTCTATAAGCGACCACCGCCGACGCATCGTAATCACCCGCATAAAGCAGACCTCAAAACCCCGTTCGCCCGATGCGATAATTTCGCTGGAATGTAACCTTATAACCTTATTCTTGTATTGGAAAATAGACGTTGCACAAAAAAAGGAAAGAATAAAAAAAAAACAAACGAAAGAAATAAATACATAATATGAACTAAAAACAAACTCTACAAGTACAAAGGAAAACATAAAGCAAACGACCAACGAAGACGCAGGCAGGAGGAATGTACGAGAAACTTTCATCTATTCAGACTTTTAAATGAGTCACAAAAGTCAAGATATGAGGGTTAAGTAACGTTATGGCATAGAGGCATTGCTCTTCTGCGGGGTTGGCACTCAACCCTTAAGTGATGGGGTGAGGCGGCATTTGTAAATGCAGCAACAACAGCAACTGCAAGTAAATGCAATACAATATCGAGCGCGGAGGAACAAATTACAGCAAAGCATCGGCCATTGTTTGCTGATCTGATGTATGTGTTTGGGTGTTGGTGGTGGTGGATCGCGTTTCTGTTAGTGGTCGCTTAGGTCTCGGACAAGGACAACAACGACTTGTGCTTGTTGTCGATAATGAAATCCATCCATTGAATGGAAAGAAAGTTTAGAGAGTGGCGTTCATTGCGCGACGGGGCGGTCTATGCCTCACGTCTGGGATGCAATTGCCAAAGCAAAAATCTTTCAATTCTAATAAATTCTGCTGTGACGAATTGTCAAATTATTCTGTTACCTACAATTTAAATAAACTGTGCCAAGGGCCTCTATGGTTACACTACTAATGATCTCGTTTCTAGATCAACGACATAGAACCTTAGTTTGAGCCGTGACGCGCATTTGACAGTGCACTTCTATTAGTTCGATTAGTAAAAGGGAAACGTTTACAGTCGCCCAAAGTTGTCCTTTGCCTCTTTTTATCACATTACATATAAAGGGTGATTTAGAGGTATTGGATTTTAAATTGAAATAAAATAACAAAAATTCAAATTGATTGGGCAATCTTTAATATTTTTGTTTAGAACTATTCATGACACTTTTTTTTTGAATTTGAATGACTCGCTCGAGGACTTCGGTCAGTATCTGGCGAATAACTTGAGTAATGTTGGCTTCCAAAGCCTCAATCGTAGCTGGTTTATCCACAAAACATTTAGAGGGTATGTACCTCACAAAAAGTCCAAAGGTGTGATATCACACGATCTTGGTGGCCAATCCACCGGTCCGAAACGAGAGATCAATCGCTCACCGATACGAGGACGCAGTAAATCCATTCTGTCACGGGCTGTATGGGATGTAGCGCCGTATTGTTGGAACTTAATGTCGTGGAGATCACGAGCTTCAATTTCCGGCATCAAAAAGTCGTTTATCATGGCGCAATAGCGTTCGCCATTCACTGTTACATTGGCGCCAGCCTCGTCTTTGAAGAAGTATGGGCCGATGATTCCTCCAGCCCATAGGCCGCAACAAACGGTAGTTTTCAATGGATGTAATGGTAGTTCGTGAATGGCTTCGATTTCTTCTACAGCCCAAATATGGCAATTTTGCTTATTGACGGAGCTATTAAACACAAAAATGGGCCTCATCGGTGAACAAAATTCGGGTCCCAAAATACGGATCTTCGGCGAGTTTTTCAAGAGCCCAACGACTGAAAGTATGACGCTTTGAAGGTCGGCCGGCTTCAATTCATGGACTAGATGTATTTTATACGCTCTCAAACCAAGATCTCTGCGTAAAATCGCCCAAGTAGTGCCATAAGATAGGCCAAGTTGTTGAGATCGGCGCCAGATCAATTCTTCCGGGTTTTCGGCAAAACTCTCACTTACAGCCATAATATTCTCTTCATTTGGGGCTGTACGTGGTCTAATCGGTCGAATATCATCCAATAATGTAAAATTATTCTCAAGTTTGCCAATCATCATCACATACGGCTCTACAACCGGGGTCCGGTCCTGGCCTCACGCAAAAAGAATCTCCACCAGACCCGATTTTGAGACGATGTCATCAAGTTTGCCGATGCTATGCCGAATAGTGCGTTCGCTAGGACGATAAGTTGGCCTGAGCGCGCGATGAGCACTTTTCACAGATCGTCGATTTTCGTAATACAATAATTGTATGATTTGTAAACGTTGTTGAGTCTTTCCATGATGAAATTTCAATGAATACTAAATAAAATTATGTATTTAGTTTGACAGTAGTCACGCGTGACATGTCAAAAAAAAATCCTATTGGAAAAAGCACCTCCAATCTGATCACCCTTTATATGTATTACTATTAATATTAATATAAATATTTATAAAATTGAGTAGCAACTTTTTAAGCAATGATGAATTACTGTAGGTTTTTTTTATAGAGATATAGAGATACAAAGACATATAGAGAGAGGTACATTTGTTATATAATTATTTTCTATACCGACAAGGACATACTCTTTGTACAATGATGCCAACAGCTACCATACCCCACAAATTCAATTAATCGTAATAAGGAAAATCTTTGCTTAGGGTCTTATTTATAAAGATCCTTATTACGAGTATATCTCTTTTTCTGTATAAGATTGGTTTTAAAGATAAGAAAACCGCACACAACCACTCCATTTGAGATAACAAAGAGTTCGATTCCAACCACCTGTACTTCATTCTGTAATAAATTGTTAACTGCACTATACAGCAGTGTCATTATCTATTATATTTAGTACTATTCTTTGTTGGACGGTGGTGTCAAGTCTGTGGTGCAGTGCTATAACTATTGGCTCCCATACGAAGGACACCGGGCCCGACTACCGGCGTGTCCAAAAAACGCAAACATTTTTATCATCGCATTGATCATCTAGAGCACAAGTACACATGATACGATGTTGTACATATGATATACAATTGATGTATACTGCCGTCGGCTGAGTTAATGTATGAAGTAATCTAAATGTAGAGCCATCAATATGGGTTTATGAGCACAATATTCTAGTTTGTGAGTCTTAACTCCACCCAGCACAACACTTTTTTTCCTTTTATTCTCTCCAAAATATTTCCAAGCCCACTCTGAGCCTAGGTATTATATGGGTGCAAATTCCTTGAAGCGTGCGCTAATTATAAATAAAAGACATCACTACATCAGTTTACTAACTGCCATGGTAACTCACGCATACACAAATACAAATGACCTTAATTCCGAGGACATAAACCGCAATGATGGGAGTTCACGGATTTGGTGATCGGAACGACAATGTAGAGCGTTATGCGTACTTTTGCTGTGTGCAATGCCACACTGTTTAAGCATAACAGCTACTACAAAATTAGTTGGGTCTTAAGTGACAGGCAGCGAATATCCTACCAGATTGACCACAACAGCGATCAGCCGCTGGTCACCGCTTTAGAAATTGTCTGAACAAAACGTGTGGCCGACATCAGACAAGAAGGCGATCATCATCTTATGTTAGCTATTATACGTCTTCGTACTGCATCCGTCATCAGCAACCTTTCAAAATTTCTCAACATGTCCAGATACGATATTGGCGGGCTTAGGGAACCCGAAGTGCGCCTACAATCCGTCGACCATCTTGCCTTAGAAGCCGAAATAATCTGGAGCATAAACAGGAGAGCATGAATGGAATGCTGTAAAAAAGAAACTAAAGAAGCATATGCGTTCTACCAGCTGTAGCCAAGATAATAGTTTAAATCATATTAGAATGGGTTCAGACTGAGATTAAACTCTCGACATCGAGCAGGCGTTCTTTTGCACTAGGGACAAGCATAAAGCATGACTTAAGAAAATATAAATGTTGTTTCAGATAATAATATATTATTCGGCACGACAGACCATTGCAGTCCAAGGCCTAGAGTTTCTCGCGACTATTTGTGTTGTGCATGTATATTTTTTGGACACAAATGAAGACCGGACTATGCCAATGATATCTGTCTCCTATCACTAGAACTCCACGCTAACGAAGTGGGTTTAAAAATTAACGTCTGAAAAACAAAACTACTTAGCGCTAACGCTGGTGGAACATGTGATCTCTCGATTGACGGACATCAGATAGAGTAAGTCGATAAGTTTTGTTATTCGACTGGAATTCTCAAGGAAGCCGTCGAGTTGGCCGTCCTAGCAAGACATGGAAAAGGACAATAGAAGAGGAAGCAAGATCCCAGGGGACCGTGTGGCGTTAAATCGAGTTCGTTGGCGAGCGTTTGTAAAAGCCCTATGCTCCCCCGCAGAGTAAACGAAAGAAAGAATAAAGAAACCAATAATTGAGGAACGACAACTAATTCCTGGATTCAGAGAAAAGCACTCCATAATTGAACAAGTGCATAGAATCACCAACATTTTTGAAAGAACGCTAGAACGTAAAAAAGTATGCTCCAGCATATTTCTGGACGTCGCCCATGCATTCGATAAAGTTCGGCATAGTGGACTGGAATTCAAGCTGCATAGAGATCTGCCGAGGCAATTCTATGCCATACTAAGATCTTATTTATCCAATAGACATTTTCGAGTGAAATATGAGGATGAATACTCCGAACTAAAGAAAATCTCTGCCGGTGTACCGCACGGGAGTGTCTTAGGAGCAATCTTGTATTTATTATGTACAAAGGGTATTCCAACGACAAATGAAGCAACCATAGCCACTTTTGCAGATGACACAGCAATCATGGCGATTGGAAGTAATGTCGCTGATGTAACGAGCAATCTCCAGAAGATTACCAATGCGGTTTGTAACTGGCCCAAGCGCTGGATAATCAAGCTTAATGAGACGAAATCCACGCATATTAACTTTACATATCAAAAGGCTTTCCATCTACCGATAGAAATTAACTCACGACCGGTGCCATATGCAAACAAAGCTAAATATCTCGGCATGACCCTCGATGCCAAGCTCAAGTGGAGAGAGCATGTCAAAAAGAAAAAAGAAGAACTTAACATTAAGTTCAGAAAAATATATTGGCTCATAGGTAGAGGCTCTGAGCTTACAATTCACAACAAGCTATTGCTATATCGGCAAATACTGAAGCCGATATGGACCTACGGTATTCAACTCTGGGGATGTACTAAGCAAACAAACGCCAAAATGATACAGACGTTTCAAAACAAGGTTCTTCGTAGCATCGTAAATGCTCCGTGATACACAAGAAATGAAGACCTTCACAGGGACTTACAGATGGAATACATCAAAGATGAAATAAAAAAGCATGCCGCCAAACACGAAATAAGGCTCCAGGAACACGAAAACCTCTATATTCGCCATATGATAGGTAACCCTGTCGTTGAAAGACGACTCCAAAGAACCTAGTAAACATACCAAATTTTAAATTAGTATTTTAAATAGGTTTAATTAATTATGGGACTAACCATTGGGTTTCACCCCAACAAATTAGAATTGTATAAGAAATGTAAATTTGTAAAAATTTGAAAGATAAATTGCTAGATGAGCACAGTCTCAGTTGTAATTACTAAAATTTTCGGATTTAAGGAATTATTTAATATTTCTATCCTTAGATTAAAATTTTTTTTATTTGATTAAGAAATCTAAAAAATATGTTGTTGTTCTAGAAAGGTTGTCCGATGGAAAACGCAGCTATAGTAACAAATTGGAAACTCTAAAAAATCATCGGGCACTGACGGGATTTCAAATTTTCCGGGTATGGCAATTTTGATGTAAACCATCATATTCAACAATTGCCTTAACAATGGATACTTTCCAGACAACTGGAAGGTAGCCAAAGTAGTACCAGTACCGAAGAAAAACGACAGCTCCAGTGTAACTGGTTACCGCCCCATAGCTTTACTGTGTTGTATCAGTAAAATATTGGAGTCTTTGATCCGTAAAAAGATCAATGCGTATTGCTCGGAAATAAATCTTATTCCTTCCTTTCAGTTCGGTTTTCGAGAAAAGCACTCTACGCTGCACCCTCTGATGAAGCTTCACAGTAACGTCACTGGAGGACTGAATGTCAAAAGTAGTACAGAAGCCTGCTTGTTAGACATCGAAAAATCTTTCTATAGCGTCTGGACAAACGGACTTCTGTACAAACTTATTAGATTTGGTTTCCCCAGTTATATTGTGAAAATAATTAAAAGTTTTCTTTTTAACAGGGTCTTTTTTGTACAGATGTATGGCAGCCCATCGACAAGGAAAAGGATTAAAACCGGAGTTCCCTAAGGCTCCAGACTTGGACCAGTCCTATTTAGCATCTTCACGGCGGATCAACCCTCCAATACAGCCGAAACAAGGACCATGCTTTTCACGGGTGACTCAATCACGTATGCCGTTTCCCGCTCTCCTGATATAGCTGCCCGAAGAGTGAAGGAACACCTCCGAAATCTTTGGGAGTACTACCTGAAGTGGGGACTGAAGATCAACGCCAACAAATCGGAACTCATCTGCTTTCGAGTACCAGCAACCGAAACAAGGATAAGAAAAATCGCAAGCCGGTGCAGAGCTTTAAAAATCACCCTTCCGGATAACACGACAATAAACACCAAGTCAGAGACTAAGTACCTGGGAATCAACTTTACTGAGAGGCTCAAGTTTAACTCTCACATCGATAAAACAATGAAAAAAGAGAACTACGCTCTTAATTTGGTGCACCCGCTACTAAGAAGACGAAACGAACTGTCCAACAACACCAGGCTGCTCATCTACAAGCAGCCCATCAGGCCAGTGATAACCTATGGCTATCCCATATGGTTCACCGTCTCACCATCAACGATGAAGAAGATCTCCCTATTTGAAAGGAAGGTGCTTAGGATCTGTACAGGACTCTGGAGGGTGCCAAACAGCTTAAAGTTTGTGTCGACTGCAAGACTGTACGACGCGGCAGGTCTGCTGCCAATAACCGACCACTTGTTCCAAATGGCAAAGAAATTCGTTGATTCGTTGGTTAGAAACACATCCAAGTCCGGAGAATCGAGGAAACCGAGCCAAGCCACCGCTATATAAACATCAGAGGATTCACAGATGCTAAATTCGACGACATCTTTAATAATCAAGACGTCTCCTTCTACGAGAAGGCCAGCAATCAACATTACAGAGGCTGAAGATCGCCCTGTTTATATTTTTTAAATTTTTTTTATTTTAAAATTTATTGCTAAAATTAAATTGCTTTAAATATAACATGTAGTAGATTAAGTAGTCAAAAGTATTGTTTAATTATAAGCAATACAAAATAAATTAAAACAATGTAAATACGTCGGGCCCCTATTGTTGAGCCGACGCTTTTTAATAATAGTTATAAGCTTAGTTTTAAGTCAAAATTGTATATGACTTAAATGTTTAATAAAATATCTTAATCTAAAAAAAAACTAAAGTAACAACAGCTTTTTATGAAAATGATAAAATTAATAATTTTTATTTTAATAAAAACAAAAAAAAAACAAAATGTACTTACAATTATTATTTAATTAATTATTTTTGTAGAATTTAAAGTTGTTTGTTTTTGTTGTTGTTGTTGCTGTTGTCGGCATTTTTGAATAATTAGTCGAAGTATTGTTTCTTGCTCAATTAATTCACAGCTTCACATCTATTAAAAATTATTATCTTCACACTTTCACCTCATCTTTTACAATTTATTGGAGTAAACAATTTTTTTTAGCCTTTTTAAGTTTCCTTTTGTAAAAACAATGCATTTTAATTTTATTTTTTTTTTTAAAACTCAAAGAGCGGTTTTCCGTTAAGACAAGAACTAAAAAACCTGAAACATTCAATGATTTTCCGCCGTTAAACGAGAGACCAGAGAACGAGAGAATTTTTTTTTCCCCAATTGAATATATTTCTGCATTGTTAACCCTTTAACATGTATTGTTAGCACAAATATTTTGTCTAAAAATAGCCGATTTCGAAATGCAAAAAGTGAATAAATATATTTTTTTAAAATCGAGAAAACCCTCGACGGTTCGGTAGGAGAACATCTGCACCTGCACTTGTTGAATACGACCGATTTCCGCAACAGCTGTTTATCAACTAAGAATGAATTTGATAAAAATCGCCGACACCACTTGTGGCATAGGCGGCCACTTCCCTGTCGTCGGCGTTTACTTGCTTGGCACACACACACAATCGTACGTAATCAACAAGTCAACTAAGCAAATGATGAATAGCACTGCGTTCACACATTGGAGGGATGTTTCATCCACCCACATTGAAGTGGCGCACCGCTGCCACAAAAAGTTTACAGTGCGCATGTTGAGTTCGACATGGCCTTGTGAGCCGGCAACACGCACTTCTTTTGAGTGAGTTGGCTCGTTCTGTTTTGAGTGATGGTAAAAAGCGGTTGGTCGCGGCTTGAGTGTTTGTTGTTTTTTCTTAGGGAGAAACAACAACAGGGTGCATGCTGGGAACACAAACACATGCACAGTAGTTGCTCAAAAATATTATCGTGGAAACAGAGTGCAACATGTAATGAGTAACGAGTGCCGTGTGGTATGCGCAGCTAGGGTGGTAGCCTCCATGTATTGCTTGAAAATCACGTGCTTTTTTAGGGTGAATTTGAACAAAAAAAAAACGAAATAGAGGGGATGATTGCGGTGACATGTTGTTGACACTGATGTCGCCGATGTCGACGACTATAGTCGGATGGCAGATGCATTTACTGCTGATTACGATGACTGATAATTTGTGTTTAGAGCAAAAGTGCTGTTATCAGATGATTGAGCTGTGAAAATGTTTTTTAATTTCATTCTGAGTGCATTCATCAGATTGTTGTGTTCAGTGAATATGATTCGGTAAGGAACACAACGCAAACATTTGACACGAGGCACAAGTAATAGCGTAACTCTGTGGGTCACAAGGTAGGTTATCAAGATTACTTGGTGGCGCTTATTAGTAGAGGAACTATTCAACAAATCCTAGGAACAAATCTATTCTGTGGGATGCTAGTGGCAGTTTTATATTAGAACGAACCTTTATGGCAAAAATTCTCTAAGCGATTTATAGCTTCATCCAGAGGAAATAGTCCTGTAAAATTATTTGATATAGCAAAGCTAACTTTCTAACAAACCAACGAACGGTTGTTCTTGACATCTTTTTACAAAATGATTCAAAATGATTCAAAATGATATTAACTCTTTATGAAAATGATAACCATATACAAAACGAGTCTGCCACAGTGGCTTGCGAGAGGGTTTACCATACCAGTTTGGATTTTTAGAGGCTCGTTGAAACTGAAAACTTGCTGCCAACACTCAAACCCAATATTCATAGTTAGGATATTGAATGACTCAATACTTTGATAAAACCATCCGATCTAAACGTCCAGTACGTAGTTTCTTGACTACGTCGAGGTCCTCCGAATTTTTTTTCGCTCGAAACGACTGAGAAAATCTTTATCCGCTTTTGACAGCACCATAGAGCAGAACTGAGATGATTAAGGTCTTAAAAAGTCTAAAGGTAAGCCTCTAGAACATGTAACAAGGTACTGGAAAAACGTGCAAGTTATTTTCTTATTAAAAGTAGGGAAGAAATCCCCCGAGGATACCAGGTCTTACATACGAATTAGCCTCAAAGGCCATGGAGAAAATATTAGGTCACTAAATAAGATCTAACATACTCTAACGAAACCCTTCAACATACATATCAGACTGAGAAATCAACAGAAACTTCATGCACTTCATGAGCAGACGGTTGAAACCGAAGACACATTTCGAAGAAAAGAAATCCTGCTATGCGCGTCCATCGAGATCTGAGGCGCTTTCGACAACACTTACTTCGAAGTTATGCAAACATAAGCTAGAAGTAGGGAAATAGACTCCTCTATCATAGGATGTCTTATGAGCATGCTACAAGGTAGGAATAAACGACAGTGGCCCTATCACCACTTGTGTGGCAACTAGTATTAGACAAGCTACTCGACAGGCTCAAAAATAATCTTATCACAAACATTAGCTATGTGGATGACCTATTCCTAATGGTTCGTGGTAAATTCGGGAATACAATAGCAGAACGCATGCAATTCGCTCTCAAGCTAGTAAAGGAATGGTGCAGAGAGGTCGACCTAAGTGTAAGCCCAGACAAAACAGTCTGCACCGCTATCACAAAAAGAACGAGAATAATTCTTCTGGGATGCACAATAGATCTTAAGATCGCAACACACCAGGCTGCTCAGTCCACTAACAATCATCATATTTGGCTCTACAACCGGGGTCCGGTCCTGGCCTCCCGCAAAAAGTCTCTCCACCGGTCCCGATTTCGAGCCGATGTCATCCAGTTTGGCATCCTAAACTCTGGGCGTCCTGATCTACGCCATCCTTCCAGCGTAGGCTTGGCCGGCCTCGCTGTCGTGTTCCATAAATCCTACCGCAAAGGACTTTCCGAGCAGGATCCTCTTCGCTCATGCGAGCTAGGTGTCCTGCCCACCGGAGCCTACCGAGCTTAATGTCGATGTCGACATCGCGGTAACGCTCGTAGATCTCATCATTATAGAGTCTCCGGAATCGTCCTTCCTCACATACGAGGCCAACAATTCTCCACTAACAATAATAATAATAATAACATTAAAAGGTCTTATACAAGGTAATCTTAGTGGTCCAAGAAATAGCTTTGCTACTCAATTGCCTTCTTTTTCGTCTTTATCTCATCTATCTTCATATGCCTTCGATAGAGTCAATGCATCAGAGGCACAGATCAGCACTGCGATATTGAGAGTCTTATAAAAGGTCTTCTTAGTGATCTAAAATAGGGCATTACTACTTAACTACTCACCCAGCTTGGCATCAGTAAACTCTGGGCTTCCTGCTTGGACAGCTTATTTGTCGTGTCCTGTAAATCCTACCGCAAAGAACGTTCCGATCCGAGCTAGATCTACTTCACTCATGTAAGTTAGGTGATGTCATGTCCCCTAGTACCTACCGAGCTTAATTAAATTATGTTGACATCGCTCTGGCGCTTGTAAATCTCATTACTGTAGAGTTCCTAGAATCGTCATATAAGGCTTTCAAATCGAGTCTTCTCCAGGATTTGCCGCTGTGTAAATTTTTGGTCTATTGTGGACGTTCCTGGCCTAAAACCACACTGAAAGGGGCCAATTAGTTTGTTGTTAAGTGGCGTAAGTCGTTCTTAAGACGTTAGCATCTTATAGGCGATTTTAAAGAAAATAATTCATCTATAGTTACCACAGTTTAGTTGGTATCGGACAAGCAATGCTTTGATTTCATTCTTTAGGTATCCTTTCATCTGACCAAATTTTTGAGGAAAACTTTTGTATGCCACAACCAAGTCATCTCCTGCAATTGTAAAAAGTTCCGCCTGCAGCCCATCAAGGCCAGTAGCTTTGTGAATATTCAGTTACGATATTGGATACTTTACCATGGCCAGTGCTTTTTTCACGGTGTTTCTCTCGCCTGATGTATTCGTAGACTTCACGAGCATTTATCGTCCTCATATTTGCAACGCCGCTTAGTGCGCCTCTTATTTTGCTGCATGTGTCTGTCTGCGTCCGTCATAAAACCAAGTGTCACGTTTTAGTGGTCGGATGAAACCTATTACATCAATAGTGGTGATAAAAATTGCCGAGACTTCATATCTTGATTTGTGTATTGCAGATGCGTGACTGCAAATCGAAATGGTTCACGACACTAAGATCCTGAACACAACGCGATATTAATAGCCGCTTCGTTTGCTGACGAATCCTTATTTCCATCCTCGTAAACCGATCAGGATTTCCTAAATTAACAATATATCGTTTGTCTTCCTCAGAAGTTCCTAACAACAGGTAGTTGACAAATGAACAGTGAGATCTTTGCATTGAAAGACTGAATTCGGGAATTTTGACCAGTATTGATTCGACAGTCACGAAAATCAAGAGAAAAAATTCTACGGAGTGTCATCTAAGCCGTGAAATACTAACTCTTCAGAGACACAAGAGTTTTTTAATCACGCAGATAAACAGATGCAATGCAGTTTCATGATGTACCGAGCAATAACAAAATCCCTCTTGAGAAATGTTAAAACATTTTTGGGATTCGTCCCTCGCATAATTAGATGATATTGTACTATATAGAGACGGCTCTCGAGAGATTCAAAGAAAGCTGGAATGCAAATTCTACATTCTAAGAAAGAGGGAAGCTTAAGATTAGCTCAAAATGCAAAGTTATACTGTTTAGTCCCCCTCTTAGGGAAGGAAATCACGATCTGCAAAATAATTGGAAAAATCTTCGGATAATCGGTGCAAATGGTGTTCAGGTCCCATCGAAGAATATCTGGACAAATTTTTTTTGGAATAAGCAACGGCGTTATTTATGTCTCTCAAAAAGGTTTTCCTTTCACGATTTTTGAGAAGTGACGTGAAGGAAGACTGTTTATTACCAGACATTCATTCGACCAATTATTACGTACTCATGTCCAATACGCTACCAGTAGAAATTTAGTTTTTAAGTCTATATAAGTATTTTAATTAGTTTTAAGTAGTTTAAGTTTTTATTTTTATCTTATATAGAAAAAGCGGAAGTTCACCAAAACATCAACAGCTTGTTTGCATCCTATCTACTGGTCTTTGTAACTTGATGCTGACATAGAATTTCTCGAGAGGTTGCTATGCTTTCGGCGAAGATTCTGGCAGTCCCTTAAGATTAGGTCGTGGGGTCCGACTGTAGCATAATATTATCAGTTATGTTGCAGGACTTAAAGCGACAGATTAAGAAACGGTTTACTCCAAAGGGAGGACCGCTAAATAGCAAAATATAAGGAGTTGCTTAAAGGCGAAAGCTAGGTAAGCACGGGGCTCAATCCCCAACTCCAACAACGACACTCTGTCCCGTGAGATTGCAGCCATTCTATATTATATATTGTCAAAGTAATTATCGGTTGCTTTCTGCTTGTGATATCTGTATCCACATTTTGGCTACAACTAGCTGGTGATACGAAGTCAATGTTAGCCGCGTCGTCTAGAATACTGGAAATATCTCCCATCGATCGAAATTTGGTTGACGGTTGTTGATTCGGACACTGTCAATTTCTCTGTGGACATTGAGTTGAAGAAACCATGTGCTTGCTTATAGTGTCATTTCTTTCGGCAGTCAGTCAATCAGCTTTCAGAAGTGGTGTCTTGAAGGCTTTCTTTTCTGACAATATTACGAAAGATAGTCTTCCTCTCAATTTTGACATTAAGATCACCTAAAATAATATTTTGACATTGCTAGAAGGTTGTGTCTATGATTAGCTTGTAGAAACAATCTTTGGTGTTTTCGACTAAATCATTTAGTGAAATTTAAATAAAGTCAAAGCACATCAATTCCTGGGTTTTGTAAATGCCTTAGAATCAGAGAAAAAAATACCATATTGATTTGATTGAGTAACTAACGGACAACTTCTCCGAACGACAAGTTGCATTAAAGTATTTCAACACAAAAACAAATCTCACCCTTCGAAACTACTTTGAATTTTTATTAATATTATCTGCTTACGGAACCTTCTGACAAGTATATAATTATTAGAAGCCCAAATAGAAAGAGATTTTCCCTTTTCAGATAAATCCTTCGAACTGACGTAGAAAGCTTGTCGATGATGGTAGTGGTAACCTCATCTAACTCCTCACTCTGCCCCACACTTTTCAGCAATACTTCGATTTTTAATCGAAACTAAGCTTCGTTTTTATGCAACTTTTTGCTGTTTTCTGTTTTTTCTCCTCTCTCCCTACTCGTATCTATCTTCTTTTTTTTTTTTTTAAACGAAGACTTGTCGAGAACAATGATCGGTTTAATATGTTAGACCATCACTTCAAAGAGTGACGAAGAGAGTCCGCTCCGCTTGCAAATGCACAGCCAATATTTACATAATAAGCTACCAGTTTGAGTAGGTAGCTAGCTGACGATTGTTAGACGAATGGTACAAAATGCAGCTGACGGAACTTCTCGGTTTGTTTAAATCGTTTTATCTGTCATTTCAAGTTTACAAGGATTTACGCTTTATTTATGCGGATGTAGTCTGCAATCGCCCAAGTCAATAACAATTCACTGAATTTGCGCAAGTACACTCCTTCCTCAATAAGCTGGCTATATACTATATGCATTGTACACATGTAAGAACGAAAGTATGTTGTGGAGCTTCTTTCCATGTCTGCCTGCGGTTGAGATATGGACGGCCATCAAATGATTGTCTTTTGCAGCGTAATTGTCTCCGTGGATATTGAAAATGTTTGGCAAAGTACAATAATTTCATCCTTCGCTTGTTTATCCGGTTTATGTGACGTGGGTTAGGTGGCCTGGAATATGTCATGCTGTGTTGTGAAGTAATCCTGCACTTGCACTATTGTTCCAAAATAGATTTTTCAATGTCATTATTATTTGGATTTTGTTTGTTTGAGAAATAGAAGCTATTTTTGAGGCAATTTGCATCAAGAATCTGGCAAAGTATGTCTTCTCAGAGGATAAAACGTCAATTGTTATCAGTTATACTGTAAATCAGTTATTTCGTATATTGATTTTTGTGGTAGGTCTTTCTGACGGCGAGATATGGCGTTGAGACTCAATACATCTATCAGTATACTCTAACTATAAGCAGCCAAATAAAATGGACATCTCTTAGCGATGATTATAGCTACAGTTTTCTGGCATGCAAGCGGCCCAAACAACATCGATTACCTTGAAAAGGGAAGAACAATAACTGGTAACTGGTTTGTTCCAAATTAGTTGACTGTTTCAACAAAGTTTTAAAGTTTTTCGAATTTAGAAAAATATGAAGGGTTCTAGAGAAACGCATAGCGCTCAAAGGCGACGATGTTTGAAAATAATCCACTATGCCCTCGTATTTTTTATGAATAATTTAATTAAATCTAAATGTAACCTTGTTTGAATCACAAATAGGAAAATATGATGATATCGGAAGCCACTATAACTTGTTAGGAAACTTACCAGCTTTCTAATGCTGCTCCTATTTAGATTAAGGACTTCCTTGAAGGAAGTGGGCCAGACGAAGTTTGTGTTCTCTACAATTTATCAGTGCTGTGGCGGCAGCCCAGTAGAAACAACAGTAGGGTTTAGGTCTTATGAACGCAGACTCCGAAACAGGCCTAGTGAGTTCATCTGCAGATTCATTGCCTTCAATTCCCTGATGAGCAGGGACCCAACCGAATTTGAATTTGTTGTGTCTGGCAAGAGATTGCAGTGCATCGTAACAGTGTATGACTGATATTGAGTTTACCACTAGTATTTGACAAAAATCATTGTCTATACCAATAATATTAACCGATGGTACAAAAATAGCAACCCCACCATACCCCGTAGAACGATTACTAATGGCAGCATGCATATAACATCGTACTGCTGCATCAGTTCGAAACAACCACCCAGATTCCATTCGTGATACAATAGTAGGCCAACATTTTCGGGAACAGAGTCAAAACAATCAATAGCTCAACTAAGCCAGACGTACAGAGGTGCATTGAAGAGCCAGACGTAAAGATGTGCATCGAGGAGCTTTAAAAATGTTTTTGCTGCCTAACAGTTAAGGCCGAAACATTAGAGTACTTGTACGTTGGTATTCGCAGATTCCTGGAGACTCAAAGCTTGAAGTATTCTCAGCAGTAGAGAAAGACGAGCTAGAATCTCAAAAACCGTAAGAAAAGGAATAAAGGAGTTTCCTCCCAGGAGAAAATGGAAGGAAGGGGCCCTAATGAGGAAATTTCACGCAATAATCTACACTGACGGATCCAAGATGAAGAATGGAGTCGGAAAAGTTGTCTCTTTGGATGTTCTCAATCTGACAAAGTCATACAGCTATCATCTTTCAGGCGGATACCCTAAGCAATAAGGGAACCTGCAGTGTATTGAGCTATAAAACCGCACAAATTGGAAGGTTTGGTGTCTGTGTGGATAGCCAATCTCCAATAAAAGTAATTCATGCAACCATCAACAACTCGAAACTTGTTAAACATTGCAAAGAAGTATTAGCTTCGATTTGTCAAACACTAAAGTAAGGGTGCCTGCGCACACTAACATAGAGGGTAACGAGAGAGCGGACTAATTGCCAAAGAAGGACGTTACCATGGACACTGGCTCAATGGAAAGGGTTGGCTGCCAAATGAGCTCAGTCAAATAACAATTTCTCTTCTTCTGAATTCTTCAGTCTGAATAACTGCATCATATCAAGAACGTTACCGCCCTACCTCGATAGAAACAAAAGCACCAAGTTGATATCAAGATCTCGTCAGGATATTTCCAGAGTTGTAACTATCATATCGAGTCACTCCTATTGCGCAGCCATGCTGCTAGGCTGGGTATACCGCATAACACTTTCTGCAGGAGCTGAAAGGAGGTAATTAAGAAAGAAACTCCCCTTCATTATTTTTGCCGAGGTGAGAGTCCTGAGTCCGCGCTTTGGGCAAATCGTTTTTTGCCGACCTTAACGAGCTTAAGAGAGCACAAGAAAATCTTTCAATTACCCATTTTTAGGTCTCCCGAGGTATGTGGTATCAAAATGGCGCCCTCTGACGCTAATTGAGGCCTTCGCAAGTGTAACGGGGAACGTCACCTTATCCTACTACGGAATGTTTTATTAATCGGACCAACCCACGTTAGGCAAAACAAATGAGCTGACTAAATTCATGTACAATATGGGTATCGTAATTGGGTGAGCAGACTTGGCTAGTATATTCAAGAGCTGGCCTAATAAAGATAAGATGGAGAGATTTTGTAACACACGGGTTAGAAAATGCGAGTTGTTTCTATCCTGGTCAAATAATTTATTCTATAATTTGCGATGACAAGAAATTTTGATTCATCAATGAAACTTTGCTTTCTTTTCAAAGTAAGGTAAGGTTGGCCTAAAAAAAACATGTGATTTCCAGTGATTCAATTCCAAAGCTCGTATGTATTCCGGCACCGTAAAGCCAAGAACAAACAAACAAGAGAAAGACATAACAATCGAGTGCGTTAAATAGAGCTGCCCTAAGCTGTGTTCCACCAAATTCATCCCTCTTAAGAGGTTTTCCCTTCGGTCAAAATACGAATACGTTTCAAATTTGCACTCGGGTTGACTTGACTTGAATCGGTAATCTGAGTTGGTGTCCTTTTAGAAGGACCTAAACACCCTCGGTTATTTTAGTTTTAAATAACAGAAATTGCGTTCTATCGAAAATAAAACGAGACAAGTAGGAGTAGGAGACGGCGCTCATCTAAGGAAGCAACACGACGATAATCGAGAATATGATAATGTCAATCTGTTGGTTGGCCTTCGCGCTTCGGGCATATCTCCGCCCTTCCATACTGACTGACAAAGTGACATCCTTTTCGATGTCATTTATTATAATTCAGAGATTCTAGGATGAAAGTCGATTAAACGAAGGCTGTATGGCATCTTTTCGCCCCTTTACCTTACAGCTTGCTGTGTCTAATCGTTGTACTAGCATCACCAGTGTGTCACTTGATGTGCTAAATGCAAATTACCGTTAGCTGCCGCTTGACTGCATGCGCTGGCCATGTCGTTCCTGTTATTGTCGCGTAAATTCTGTTCCGTAATTCAATCAATAACAATCATTGCAGCAACAGGTGTGTGTGTGTGTGAGTGTTAGTGTGTCGCAACGCAATGAAGAAAAATTAAATGCGCACACTGTTCGGGGGAAGATTTGAAGGAATACGTGATGTACATTGTGATTTGTCCAGTGTTTCAGTCATTCAATTATGTACGCGTTGCTCCTGATTGACACAAGTAAAGATTTCTGGCTCAGTTTGTGGGGTGTCTTACGGTGTATGAATGGAAATTTAAAATAATACTGCGGTTATATGTTTTTGAGTTGTACTGTAGATTGCAGCTAAGATATAAAGGTTAAAAAATAAAAGTAAAAAATCATGATAAGGATCATAGGTTCCGGGACTTCAAAAGATTTCTTCACCGGTCCCGATTTCAGTACGCTGTGCTTCAGTTTGGAATCCACCAAACAACCAACTTTGACAATCTTAGTCTATACCATCATTCTAGCAAGGTGTTTTACCCACTGGAGCCTACTGAGATTATTTTGTATACAACGTCGTCCTCGGTGATTTCGTAATTCGGCTCGGAAATCGTTCTTTACAATTGTTTCAATTTTTTGAGGTTATACTTCTTTTAGCGCATTTAGTAGAGGGTACAATTGCCAGCGTTACGAAAGGGCTTTTAATTAAATTTTCCACGTTCCAGTACGCAGTGCTAATCAACTTAACATCCAAACAACCCATCCAAACGCTTTTCAATATAAATAACACTTGATTGAAGTGAAACGCAAAGAAGAAGGCATACTTCTAGACATCGTGTAGAAGTAATTTTGCGTTATTGAATGCAATGCATCTCAAACTTTGCTTTTAAGTAAGATCATTCATAGAAGGCCTAGATTGTGAACGTGATAGGAGTAGTCTTTTGGAATTTTTTTGAGGATATTTTGATATTTGAGGGTCTCTTGGGGGTGGTACTTTGGGAATCTCTTCAGGGTCTTTTGAGGTACTTCTTGTGGTACTTTCGGAGTCTTTTAAGGGGCTTTTAGGATTACTTTCGCGGGTGTTTAGAGGGTCTTTTATGATTTTTGGGATTCTTTTTGGGTTGGTTTGAGTTTCTTTTGAGAGCCTTTTGGTGTACATTTGAGAATCTTTCAAAGTTTCGTTCGGCGTATTTTGAGGGTCTTATGGGTGTCTTTTAGGAGTATAGGGGCTTAGGGGGGCTCATTTGCGAATGTTTTGGTGGAATTTTGGGAGTTCTTTTTTAAGGTCTTTATGAAGTGTTTTCGAATCTTTTGGGAGGTATTTAGCGAGTCTTTTTGGGTTCTTGTGAGGGTCTTTTGAGGGCTCAAAGTGGTTTTTTGCAGTCTTTTGAGTCTTTTGAGAGTCTTTTGAACGTCTTTTGAAAAGTCTTTGTGGAGTCTTTTGAGGATCTTTTTTGGGTTTTGGGGTCTTTGGGGGCCGCCTGTTAAAAGCGGTATTTGAGGGGTTTTTGTTCCGAAACAGCAGACAAACTCGCAGTTGCAGTCCCTCGGCAAAGCACGCAGTGCAAAGTGGCTAAACACAGTTGAAAATACCAATTTCGTGCATTCAAGTGGAAAAGCACTACTTCGCAAACTGGGAAGCAGCATACGAATAGCTACACCAAAAGCCTCAATCAAGCACAATTGCTGATAGAATTGTAAAGCTCTCCAAGGCCCCCTCAGACAAAGTAGAAAGCTGAATGATACCGTATCAAAGTACTGAAAAAACAAATGACCGAGTCTTCAAGAAATTTTATCCTTGAGGAAACTGCACACTCCTTAAGCTCAACTAGGGAAAATCTGCTGGTCTAGATGGCATTTTTCACGAGTTTCTTCTTCATAGTGGAACGCATTTCAAAAGTTGGCTCGCACGCTTCTATTCGGATATTCTAGAAACGGGAACCTTTCCTAACGAAATGAAAAAGTTAAAAGTCATCGCCTTGCTTAAACCTGGGAAACCCAAAGATGAACCAGAAAGGAGCACCTTATCATCATCGTCATCATATTTTGCTCAACAACAGCAGTCCGGTCCTGCTCGTATATCGCTCCCAACAATTATTTGTAAGACTTTTCTCTCGAATATGTTCAAGAGGTCCATCAGAAGATACGTACATCAGCAGCTTGAATATTATGTTTAGGTTTCTAAATACAAATTATTCTCGGCAGACTATGGTTGGATTTAAGCAAACCTTTTTCTTGCACGCTGTTCTCGGAATAATGCCTTCATCCTGAAACAACTTTTAAGGAGATCTCAATGATAATAATAAGAAACCGAAGTCGTCAAAGGGTTCAAATTATGCATGCAAGAGGTGTAAAATCGAAAAATGTTTAATTTAAGAACTTATTCGATTTTTTATGCGTTCATCTTGGAGACATGTCAATGGCTTGGATTACCTGTTTCGCGTTCGAAATTAATGGAGTTGTCCGGCACAAAGGACGCATATTTAAAATATATTGCGGTAATGCATAATTTTCACCGCTTTTTTTTTAAGTTACAAAAAGAACAACTGAACTTTTGATTACATTAGAAATTCAAATGCACGATGAAATTCAGTTAAAATAAATTACAAATTTCGATGAAATGAAAGGTGTCAACTTTCATTTGTTTATTTCTTGTAATTTCTTTAAGTTTACCTACCAATTTCGTAATTTGTGTAAAACATAATTAGCACATAAACTAATTATAAATATTGGACAGCTATCGTGTTAATGCAATGTAATAAGCAATTTTATAAAGGAGGGGAAGTTTTGATTGAGTTTTAAAAATAAAAGATTATTGGTTATAATTGGGTTACATTTACCGTCATGTTGGGCCTTTATGTGTTACGTTTTTAATCTTTATGCCAATTTCAATGTAGCTCATTGAAGTAGACAAATGTCTTGATGAGGTCGTTGTTAGGGTGCTTACAAATATTTGGTTAATGATACCCTGGTCATTGGAGCAAATCAAAATAAGTTTAACAAAAAATTAACCAAAAAACTTTTGAGAGAGATGTTACAAACCTGATAACAAAATTGACCACATTTTTGGCACACCATAGACTATACCAAAAAACATCCACTAGATATATAGAAAATTTGCATGTCACGTCACGGGTGTCGAAGGCTGAACTATGAAAAATAATAACATTCATATCAAAATTCAAAACTGATTGTAGTTTTCGGCTTTGCTTCGGATCTTATTTAACAAATACCGACACTAAACACCACCTTCAGCAACAGAAAATTATTGTCGCGCCTTGACATTGAGACTCATTATTATATGTGGTTTTTCAATATTTGAAACAAGAATCACTTAGGACGATACATTATTTTCATATGTCTGCGCCTGTTGAATATAATGCCTCGTCAAGACTATCCTAGAGTCCCGAAATCTCGGGCTTGAGTCATGTCGAACCCATATTTTAACTACTTCTGTCTTCTTTTGACTATCATAAAGCTAATTTCCGCAAAATTAATGTCTATCTTTGCTGGTTTTCCTTTTGGTTTGCCAATCTATCTTTAAATGATACCATCTTCATTTTTTTCCCTGAACGAGCTGAACGAGCTGAAATCAGTCCATGTAACATATGCGTTGCGGCACAAAAATTGAAACTTCCATACATTTCTCAAATATCTTGGATTGCATCTCGATTCAAGATTAAACTGGAAACACCACGTTAGACAAAAAGCTGAACAAATTAAAATAAAACAACGTGAAATGTACTGGCTTATAGGAAAACATTCTAAGCTTAGCCTGTACTGTAAACGCCTTATCTACGAATCGATTATTAACTCAATTTGGACGTATGGGATCCAACTCTGGGGCTGTACTAAACAAACAAATCGTTTAATCATTCAACGTTGCCAAAATAAATGTCTACGTACAATAACGAATGCTTACCGCTACGTAACTAACGAGGAATTACATGAAGATCTAAATGTTAAAAGGGTTTATGAAGTAATCCAGGAATTTGCCATCAAACATGAAAGAAGATTACTGCAACATAGCAATACTGAAGCAATACCACTTCTTAACCTTACACAAGAACTAAGATGCCTTAAAAGAATTAAACCGCATGAGCTAGTCATCTAATAATTGAAGATTCGTTGCTGGGAGCAGAATATTGATTCGTTGTAAACTTTTTTCCCTTCTCGTGCCATAAAACTCCATCTACACCACCCCCACCTTGGTATAATCGAAGACTTCGCCTCTTAGAAGTCTTTTTTTCAATTCGTCAGCTATAAAAGGCAGTCCGACGGCTACGTTCTCTTACAAAAACACATTGTCAACTGACTAACATACCATTGCCAACTATTTTGCTACCTTCTCAAATTTAGTGATGCATTCTCACCTGGCGCAGATGGTCTTATCGCCATATTTCCTTAAAAATGTTCCTCTCTTTCCCATTTCTTACCACTATTACCTATCCCTTTCAAAAGCAGACTTTCCTCGGATTTGAAAGACGTTTTTTATAATCCTGATACATAAAAAGGGATCAAAGAATGATGTAACTAATTATCGCCCCATTGCAAAACTTTCTCATATACCCAAACTCTCCAAAAGTATTATCTACGAAGCCTTAAACTTCCATTGCATGTCTCTTATTTTCCCCAGCCAACATGACTTTCTGAAAGGTAAATCAACCGCCACTAACCTCGTTGAATTCGTTTCATTCAACCTTTCAGCCTTAGAGAGTGGCAACGAAGTCAAGTTGTTGCGAGTCTTTTTATAAAATATCTCATTAACTAATCCTTCTCTAAATTTTCTGTCCTCGTCCATATTGTTAAAATGGATAACGTCTTATCTGGAAAACGGTCTTGGTAGCGTTCGCTTCAGGTTCGTCATATCGACCAGATTTTTGGCAACCTCTGGTGTCCTACAAGGCAGCCATTTAGACCCCCTTCTATTCATCCTAACTATAAATGATCTTGATCATCAAACACTTCGCGCTCTCTTTCTTAGCTGACAGCACCAAATTTTTTAAAACCATTTCTTCTCCACATGACTTCTTCAACAAGACCTAAATAATTTTTCGACCTGGTACCTCAAAAATTGCTTGGAGCTCAATGTCAAAAAATTCCAATCTATTACCTTATCACGTAAGTGCAACAAGCCGACATTACCTTCTCCACGGCCAGCCCATATCCCGCGTGCAATTTTTTCGTGACCTCGACTTACTATGTGATTCGGAGCTAAATTTCCGTTCTCATATTGATGAAATAATTCTTATAGCCAACTCATCACTTGGCTTTGTCGACGGTGGTCCAAAGAATTTTACAACCCTTATGTGATCAGATCACTCTTCTCCACTTTTTTCCGCCCCCTTCCCCTCATAAAGTTCAGTGTCCAAAATCAAGAGCATCCAACGTCGTTTTCTCCGATTTGCTATTCGAGGTCTACCTTGGGACACTCATCTTATCCGATACCATGACCGCCTCAACGTCATAAACTTGATAACTCTTAAGGGACGCAAGGACATTGCTCACATTCTTTTCAAACATCGTCTCCTCTTATAGGAAAATATGAGAAATAATGATAAGATTAAAGTCCTTGAAACCTCACAATGCAAGTAGAACTAACTAACCAACCAGAAACAAATCAAAATTCGTCAAATTAATATTTCGAATCGTTGGGCAAGGTTATTTTTGCGTCCTTTCTCTGTTTTTAGTTTCCTCAATACTTGAACTTTAAGTTATGAAGAGTCTGAACGATGTGTAGAAACTCTTCTCTGTCCATCTTAATTATATCCTGTTGAATGTGTACTCAAACACTCTATACAATCCACGTTATTAAAACGAATGAGAAGCATAGATTTCATATCATGGCTGTGTTGAACGGGTTTTAAAGCTGAAACAAAATCTCGTTTGAATTTATATTTCTTCGTTAATATGTTCATTTGCTTGTCACAGCCAATTAACCCGCAATTATTATTAAGCGATCACAGAGTGCTAGTATACATGCGTATAGCATTGCCGTACGCATATCATTATGCCGAAATCATGCAGCCAGCACTACGCTCTCCCATTCTGATGGCAGCAATTAGCATACAAAATATTCGTCCTTATCCTTAATCTTGATCGCACGATGATGCTGATGTGCGACTGACTACGATGTTCGGTTGCTGTGTAAATAATAATTATGTACATGTACATGTACTTCTTATACAACGTCGCCACAGAGTCGATGTGGCGCTCTGCTAAATTTAAGCTCTGAATAAACATTTTGCAAAATGCAAAAAAAAAAAAAAAGGAATCCGCTTCGTTTGGCCCCAGTTAAAAAGTGCTGGCTGAAACCGATTCATAAAAGAAAAAAACTCAAAAAATCAAAGTATAGTGTACAGGAATAACCAAAGCAGAGCAAGGACAATTTATTCATCAGTTTGGAAGCACAGCTCTATCCTTGGCTTTATGGAAATTTGTGGCGCCACTGTGACAAGTCACCCTTTAATCAAATTCTATTTGCACCAACATTTCTGCCACCTACACTCGTGCAACCAACATCACAATAATAATTATTGTTATTAACAGAAACAGGATATTTTGTGTCGTCGAAACTGTGTTTGTGTGTGAGTTTATATGGCTGTGTGTTCGTGTGTGTTTTCACTTTCTAAATGATGCAGCTTAGTTATGTGTTAATCAAAGAGATATATGTCGACATCGGGTAAGGGTGGCACTATGTGTTTGAGGTGGTGGTGTAAGCATCAATTGCAGCATTGCTTTCAGACTGTTAGGATGGCCATTTCGGTATGCGACCGGCAGACAAAAGTTGATCATAAACGAAGTTAGCTAATAAAGTATGCCATCGGCGGTGTAGGGACATAAGACCCAACAGAAAAAATTGGGACTTGTGTCGCACTTAAGTGGGACATAGGTCTCAAATCGAATGAGGGACTATAGGACGCGCAGGGACATAAGTCCCAATATTAGATACGTTTACGTGTAGCGAAGCGCCCAGGAAAAATAAAATTTGATGTCAAATGACGACAACAAGATGGCCAAAATTTGTTGGTTTTGTTTTTATGAATCGAAGTTGGAATGCATTTACTTACTTACTTATGCCCTATATCCCCTTGTAGTTCCTAGTGCCTCTACTACGCCTACGCGCCATCGCGTGCGGTTCCTGGCAATGAGCTTCAGCTCTCTCCAACTCTTCCCCAATATCAACTATTCTGCGTCATGTATTTTTTGGACGACCCGTTCTTCTACCATATTGAGATAACGGATTTCATTGCATTGCGTAGTTTGCTATGCAGCTGTCGCCGTTTCGGAGTGTATGATCAATCCACTGCCACTTCCGTCCTTCTATGGTTGTGCCTATTGGTTCCTGACCCGTTCTCTGTTAAAGATGTTCCTTAGAGTTACGGTTAGGCCAGAAAACCCTTAAGATGTTCCGTAGGCGCCTATTTAAGAACTTTATAATCCTTTTGCTATAGTAGCGGTCACCTTCCAAATGCTGCACCGATACAACAGCACAGATTCAACATTTCAAAGGAACAGAGTCGTAGCTGATCTGATCGCCATATCATGGAAATCATTCCAAACACTAATTTGGCTTGGCCGATTCGGTTGACAATGTCCTGTTCGGTTCCACTTTCGGTCGAGACAATACTCCCAAGATATTGGAAACTCTCTACTCTCTCTACCGGTTTTCCAGCAATGTTAACTTGAGTTACTGAGTTAGTGCCGAGATTGATGATTTTGGTTTTGGCAGTATTAATATTTAAACCCACAATATATGCCTACCTTTCCACATTTGTTGTCATTTGGTGCAGCTCCATAATTCTGTGTGAGAGTAAACAAACGTCGTCAGCGTAATCCAGATGTTTGAGTTGAGATGCAAGAGTCCAACGAATTCCTCCGTTTCCAGGAGATAATAATAATATAATATTGTCACCCATTCGCGAGAGGTGGGACACCGTGAAAAATACTTTTGGTGTTGCTGGGATTCGAACCTGAACCTCCTGCGCAGCAGCCATGTGCGCCAACTGTTTCCAGGAGATAAAGCTACGTAAAACACGTTGCTAATCACCAACAAAAAAAGAATCGGCGATAGAACCGCAGGTGCAGTGTTGACCGGAATTCAATGCACTGTTGATCCGCAGGGTGTTGATGTGGTCGACACAGGAGGATCCAGTGCGGAAACCTGCCTGTTTGGCATCGAGTGTATCTTCCAGATGTTCCTTAAATCGCTCAAGTACTACTTTGACTATTACCTTTGCAACTACAGGAAGAACGCAATTGCCTCCTCAGTTTTCGCACTCCATAAGACTTTTAGGAAGACTTTTTTAGGGTGCTTGACAATCACTTCCTTCTTCTTCTTTTTCCTCGTCGGGGAAATTTTCTGCATGCTCTCTCTACAATAGGATGTAAAAGCTCGGTTGATGTCGTTGGAGCGACACGCAGAAGCTCCGCGGGTATACCATCTAGTCCGACTTGTTGTTCTTTAGTGCGTTGATCGCGGTAGCTTTACTGGGAGTTGAGCTGCGAATTCGGGAAATTGTTACTTTCGGCAGGTCCGTTTGATTTGGGTGCATATCGTTGGCGAATATACGGTTAAGAACCGTTGAAAAATGCTCCTTCAATCGCTTGAGCTGATCCTCATCTGAACCGAGGTCGGCACTATCTAGGCCTTTCACCAGATGTTGGCTAGAGCGGAGACCACCTGTCAGCTCTTTGGTGATTCTGTAAATGGTTCTGCTATCTCACCTGTTCGCTACTTTCTCTGCTTCTGTCACGTCTACACTACGCTGCACTTCTCTCATCTTCTTGCCGAAGGGTTTGCCAGTGTAGAGTAGCACAGTGTTTCACTTTGGGGATTGGTACTCTCCCGCGTCGAACCATCTTACTTCACTCACTCCCAGCATGTCCAAATTATATCGAAGAAACTCACGTTCCAGTTGAAGAAATCTGGCATTTTAAGGTCCTTCACTTCCTGAGTCAAGGAGCGTAGCCAAAAGTCGTCATAATTGGATTATTACTTATGCAAGGCATTGTGTTGGTTTCAGTAGCGGTCATTTTTCGGAACCGCAGGGTGCTAGCCCACGTTACCAAGACAAGAAACCCTAGATCGTTAGTAATTGCAATGTTAGCCTACATATATAAGGATTTATACACATAGTTGCCTGGGGACCACCAGTAAGAGGAAAGTAAGCACTACATCACGAACTTTATTTCTGGGCTACTGGCTCAAACCAAGTTTTGGGCAAACAGTAGTTTCCCGATCAATTGCATAGCAGATCCCCAAATCTTTTCAATAGGATGTATTTTATTTTATTTTTAAAAAGACAACATTATCCTTTGTGGCTGACACTTTGACCTAAAAAGATCTATTTTATCATAACAAGCTGTTTTATGTTTCCCTCCAGGTTTGACTTTTAATTTTTACTCAAAAACTTTAATGGCAGCTTCTTATGAATATAAATCAACGAAAAATCTGCATCACTTAACATTATCTTAACAGTAAATACAAACTCGTTAAAAGGAAGATTCTTGCTCCCCTATGTGTACTAAATTTTTTTTCAGTTAAGTTACTCACATGCGTTGGGAATTCTCAAAATTCTAAGGATTCATTCAGACTGATTGACTGCATTTGGAGAATCCATACATGTGTCTTGTTTTTCATCATCAGCAAGATAATTGATAAAATTACAATGATGTGAATCAGCAGGAGAAAGCCCTCAACAAATTACAAACTAAAGCTATCCTGGTAAGGCATCAACCCACAAGACCAAACTGATATGTTGGGTGGATAAAAAAAAATCTCTTCATTCAGTGCGGCAGAGCAGGAACTTGCGGAAAATAAAAAAATCCTTTTGACAATGTAATTTTATGTGCGGTAATTGGTTCGAAATGGAATTCCAATACACCACAGATGATGCATTGCGTTGTCTCTGCTCTTCCATTGGAATACTCTTGTACAATAGTTGTATGAGTCTGTAAATTAAAGGCATCATATACTCGTAGATGGGCTATTTTTAAATTGCTATCACTTGGTGGTACAACTGAAACCAATTGATTCCATCATTAGCTGCTCTTTAAAAGCTTTTGGTGAGTCAGAGAAAACGCTTTAAATATTGTTTATAATTTGAAGCATTATCCTTACCATTAAATGCTGCCAGTTTGTTATCAAATTCTGTCCATTTTTTTATGGAACCTACTGATACAAATTTACTTGAACACTGAAACCGCCAAATTTCATTAAAAAAATAAACTCGATTTATGGAAAAACATTATTTCCCTGTCTCCAGAGTGCACCGCTTCTAAATGGAATATTTAAAAAAAAAACCTTTGTTCATGCGATTGACATTTTTCACTTTTCTGAGGGATGTTTTTAGTTATGTCGCGTTGTGTTGAGTTGAGTTCCAATGGATTAATTTGCACTCTATGACACTGGAGCCTTGAGCGACATTTACTTCATGCAAATCCTAATCATGCTCCAGTGGTATTTGTATTGTGTTTAAATTAATTTTTAAACGTTTCCAGGAGATCACCCACTGTGACAGAAGACGGTTAAATACTTGCCCTTAAGGCATCGCTTAGTGTTTAGAGCCGTCTGCCAATTACCAATGCTTTAACTTTAGCCTTTCGCTTTGCCGTGTAAACAACCCATCGGTATTAGAGTTCTGAGTACTGATTAAAAAGCGTTGATAGCGTCTTAGCTGAAAGAACGCTTCATTTTCTCTATTGAATAAAAGGGAAATTCATTAAAAAATGCAAATAACCAGAAAGTTCATTCAAAACTTTAAAATTCATTCATTTAGTTAATTGTTTAATCGTTTTTCAAGGGCTAAATTAACGTTTTAAAATAGTGTCAAATGGTACAAGAAACCAACATTTTGTCACAAATTCTACTAAATTTTCTGCTATGGGTTTGCAGATGGGTTTGCAGATGCTTCCACGGGTCAAATGGTTCGACACAGTGATTATTTATAACGTTTTTGGCTTTAGATTCAGTTCTTCTATGTACATTCTATGACACATATGCTATATGTTTGTATGTTTATAGGTAATCTTCTTATGTGATCATATGTTTTAAAATGGTCTTGCCTTTGTTGCAGAGGTTTGTGTCTTTAAAATTAGATGTATTGTTTTGTATACTTTCCACCCATAGGGGCTTAAATTGTAGTTTCGCACGAGGCCCCCTTGAAGAAAACTCTATACTTAACACTCGGAGTATTTTCCCAATTATAAATGGACCACTTCCATTTCTTCCTTTTTGATCTTAAGTTCTTTTTTTTCCATAACTTGTATTCTTGAAGCCTTATAATGATTAAGCACAGAATGACATTTTCGTAGGTGTATTTGAAAGATCACAACCGAGCAGGGTACGAAAACTCCATACACCATCTGTTTGTAGATTTTAAAGCCGCTTATGATAGCATAGCAAAATAACTTTATAAAGCCATATGAATAAATTTCGGCATTCCAATAAATAAACACATAATTATTGTGCGGCTAAAGACGGAATCTCTGTGGACCCGTGAGCTCGAGTTGAGGCATGGGTATTTCGGTTGGGTTGGAGGATGGATGGGATAGAAATTTCTTTTGAACACCGCTTATGGAAAAAGCGATAAAACAGTGACAAGGACAGGAATTATTTCCTACGATGTTCAAGCGATGTGGTACGAAATCTATCCACACCTCGACGGATTGCTTGCTCAGATGGACAAATATGTGCACGAAGTTGCGCGAATCGACGAATCATTTTAAAGAAAATATATGTAACTAGATGAATACCCAACACTATCAGCCACCCAGCACTCACACACATATATATAGCCTTTATCTATTTAATGCACGGTCTTTGAGTCAATCTCATACAAACAATATCTAGGAACCCACCACTTCAACGCCCTAAATACCATCACCACATTAACACCGTAAAAACCTCCACCCCAACCGACCCCACAACATCCCATAGATTCAGCTATATCGGACGATCGGTATTCGAGTTAATCGCGAACAGACATACAGGCATACAGACATATGAAAAAAAACACTTTCAGTTTTGCCACGAATTTCCCAATTTTCCCCCACTGCTGCTCCAGGTTCCTCAGCCGCAGACTCGGGTTTCGTAACGACCTGATACGGGCAATAACGTTTCTCTGCGCTTTGGGGATTTTGTCCCTACCGGATTCAGTCGAAAGCAGCATGTCTTTCACTGCTCATCCTCTAGTAAATAGAGAACTAGGCCCTGAAAGAGATCGAACTTCAGGATGGAGTCCTGTAAGGCCCGCCAGATTCCTGAAGCTGAAGGGTCTCTACGCCTAAGGCCCGCCAGAATCTCGAAATCAAGAAATGGGATTTGAACTGTGATCAGTAGAAAGCAGCAGGGTTTTCACTGCTCACTCTCTCCTGAATGCAAACTAGGCCCTAATAGAAATCGAACTTCAGAAAGGAGTCCTGTAAGGCCCGCCAGAGTCCTGAAGCTGAAGGGTCTCTACACCTAACAAGGGAAATCTCACCCTATCAATTTCTTCGAGATGGAGTCCTGTAAGGACCGCCAGATCCTCGAAATCAAGAAATGGAATTTGAACTGTGATCAGTAGAAAGCAGCAGGGTTTTCACTGCTCACTCCCTCCTGAATGCAAACTAGGCCCTAACAGAAATCGAACTTCAGAAAGGAGTCCTGTAAGGCCCGCCAGAGTCCTGAAGCTGAAGGGTCTCTACACCTAACAAGGGAAATCTCACCCTATCAAGAATTTCCGGGTTTCGAGATGGAGTACTGTAAGACCTGCCAGAGTCTCGAAACCAAGAAAGGGGATTTAAACTAACATACTGAGAGGACTGAAGTCACCTGATTATAGTGCTGATCAACTTTGGTTGTCCGGTAAATTTCCTCCGTCGCCAAAACTCCTCCGTCTTCGACTTCGTTACCGAGTTTGGTGTTGGATATTTCAGGGTTTACTTTTAGCTTCCACCCTGAGGTGTTCACTTCTCCTATTTGCAGTTGGTGTTCCAGTGTTATTATATGCATACTATTGCTGCAGAAGCCGTCCGTGTGAAACGTGTCACTGATCTCGCAGGAAAGAGAACAATTCTTCCGGTGTATCTACTTTTATAAGATTTGCCTGTTGGTGAACTTTGCAGCTTTGCAGTTTGGGAGCTCTCTCGCAGATCTATCGTGTTGTTGGTGTTTTCACTTCTGCGTATGCATTGCAAATCTTTTGGGTTTTTCCATCTGGCATTTTATCACCTCCGATATTTCATACTGCATTGGCTGTATCGCTACGCTCGATTTATTTGCATGCCTGTGCTGTGTTGCTATGCTGGACTTGTTTGCATGCATTTGTACTCAATTAGCGTTTGCAAGATTTTTCTTCATGTGTGCACAGTGGGTGTAAGACGAAAGTTTGACGTTAAAATTTTTGTCATTACATATCTAAGTAAAAAGAAACACCCTTTTTAACAGATTCCGATTAGGTAATGGACTGGTCTTCAATTTCTTCAACTTCAGGTTAGAGAAAGAGTTCCGAGACTATGATATAATAGCGAAAGGAACATGTCTCTAAAGGTCTATCTAGACACTGGCTTTCGAAAGCAATATTTACATGATTGGTAGAACTAAGGTCTTTTGCGTGAGACTCTAAATAAACCCTGGTTGTAAAGAATTCATCATCATCATATGTGGATGATGATGAATTCTACCTGTGGTTGATTCTTTGATTAGTGGCATCTAGAGATAATTTTAAAGAGACGGCAACTTTAAATTTACCTCTTGAAATGCACTGTAAAAATTAATCCATCCTAGATATCCTGATGATTGTTGCACAAAATTCCGAAAGCGGCGGAAATTGTAATCAATGGCAGTAAGAGATATAAGAAAATAAAGCAACTGATAAGCAGAAAAATACTTCAAAAGCATTGACTTAATTGAGTGAATTTTGCCTAAGCATAAAATCGCGTAATTATTATTCAACGGGAGTAGCGTTTATGCCAGAAATCCTGAAGGAAGGCACAGGTTATCTGTATCGCGACGAGTACATATTCTGAAAGTCAATAATGAATGAGAGACTAATAAATTCCGAAGTGGTCCTTCGAACCTGAAGTGCCTATTGTCTCCTATCCGCATGAACCATCAAGAACCATCATTATTGGCGGTACATTATTCAATGAGGAATCATCAAGTAAAGCTGTGTACAGGGCACTGGGTACATTCCACATAGTGGTATGCATAAGTATCAGGAGAGACAATTAGCGCTGTTGTACCCTTTTTCCTATTACTGTGGATATGTTTTGATAAACGGAACGTGACAATATCCTAATATCTCCAGTGTGTAGTATGCAGTATGCTTCTTCTCGGAGGGGATTTCACGAACGAGTATACAAGAGTGTATTCCGAATTGCAACGTGAACGACGACAAATGAAGAAGAGAAAACATTCTAAACAACCAAAAGTACCTGTTGTTGTCATAGACAGACAAATCGGTCCTGTTGCATGACGATGCACCAACCACATGAAACACTCAGCGTAGGTATGTACCTCGCAAGGGCTTTATTACTAAGTACAAAGTTCGCGGCAAACTCACGACGTTCCAAACGTCAACGGCGGATACGATCAAGAAGGAACGACGACGATGTGCAGTTTGCCCACAATTCTATACTGAAAGCAGAACATTTGGTTGACCCACTAGAAATCGGATGAATTTGTGTTGATGTGTGGGAGTGTGTGGATACTCTTCAAACTCGCTCGTGTTTATTCTTACCAATTCAGATTTTCGTATTCATCAACTGGCATCAATCGCATTAAAAAAGCCTCCCTTCAGTTGTTGTGCAGATGAATACCAATTTCGAAAAGAATAATGGCAGCATATCCCTCAAGGGTTAAACTGAGAAGACGACCACTAAACAACCCCCACATTCGCTCGTATACTCGTAACTTGAAGTTGTACATTATAATTTATAATATTTGAATGACATTTGAGCACAAGTCCGGGGAGAGTTTTTCCACATCAGTTAAACAGAGTCAGTCCATTGGAGATGCACACGCCTATGGCTGCCAAGTGTTATTTGACTTGATTTATCCTGATGCATAGAATTACAATTGCGATTAAGAAGCGCCAGAGGTTGAACGAAATGCCGCACTATCATTCCTGGCCGCATGGCCGCATGGCCACTTGGGTCGTGCTCGATGCGACTGCTGTTATTTGATGCCTAATTAAATCTTAACGATGATTCTGGGCACAGTTTCAGTTCATATTTTTTTATTTTTTGGTACCAGAGCCAACTCTCAATGTAGCTGTGTTATCTCTTGTGTTCTAGTCGTTAGTTTCATTTCAGTACGGTCGGCGTTTCAATTTATTTTCCAGTGCGACGGAGTGCATCGAATTCGTAAAAAATGTACGAGCAATCACACACACACACATATATATATATATTTATCTATATAAACTTTCAGTTGTGGAACTAATTTGCTATTTTAAATAAATCTTTAGTTTACTTTTTCAATTAGTCCAGCCCTTGTAGAGCCTATTCGTACAAGAATTCTCTGTAATTTAAAAAATGCTAACTGAGAGCTGCTGAACCAATTTTATAGCTCATATGATTGGTCAACCTGCTTTTCCAACAATAATGCTGATGAAGCTTCACAACTTATCACGTCAATGAGTTTGCTAGGAATGGAAAATTGCATTCCTTCCCCCTTTAAGAAGCGCAATATTCGTGAGAATAAGTTGTTTAATGAAAAATGCAAGTCAGCAGTTGCTGGTAAAAAAGCAGCCCATTTTGACTACGTTAACTGCACTTCCGAAGAAAACCTTGTTTTGTTTGGAATAGCCAGCTAACGCTATAATAAACAGGACCAAAATAATATATTATGACCTCAACATTTTAGATTGCTTGCGAACATATTTCGATTCAAATTCAAACAGTCGAAAAGCTGCCTTGGTAAAAAAAAAATTTGCTGACAATATTTCATGTATTTCTTCTTTGTTTCATAATGGTATTCTTTATAAAACTGACATTGAGAAAGCAAATCTCTTAGCTTCGCATTTTGCTTGTGCGTCTACCCTCTTCCAAAGTCCACCTTTTCTTCCTAATATATGCCCAGGAATGTCTAACATCTATTTCCGGTAATGGGTTGTTTCTAAGATTCTTAATGGACTTGACTCGACGGTATTCCCCGATTATTATTGAAAAGATGTCATCATAATCTGGCGAAACCGCATAGCAATTTGTTTCATCGATTAATGAAGACTGGTGTTTTGCCCTCAATTTGGAAAATCGCCGTCATGAATAAATCTGTCATGTGATAAATCTACACCTAATAACTACCACCCTATTGCTTTGTTGTCGGCTCTATCAAAGGTACTGGAATCTATCATTGATTAGAAACTAATAAGCTATCTGGATACGAATGCTCTCTTATTCGATGTGCAGTATGGATTTTGCAAAAATCGCTCATCAGGTGAACTCATGATGTGCAAGACTCATTGTTGGGAGTAAAGCATTAAAAATAAATGTCAATCAAGCGTCGTATCCCTGGAAATTGTAAAGCCTTTTGATCGAGTATGACATAATTGTCTAATAAATAAGATTTGTTCGCTCAACTTAAACACCTCTCTCATTGCATGGATTGGGGATTATTTATGGAACCGCAAATTAAAAGTTGTATTGAATGGTATCTATTCATCTTCGCATGAGATCAATGCTGGCGTGCCACAAGGTTCATCCTTGTCGACTACGCTTTTCTTAATATAATGTTACCAAAAGTAGTTAGCAGATAATGGATTTCGAATCCTAAGATTAATCGCAATGTACATACTGCATACTAAAAATAGGCACTGCACTTTTGAATTGCATACTTTTAGGCTGTAAGATTTATTAGACAATTTGAAATATAACCGACTCTAAGTTTAAATCATTGCGTACTGGTCAAAAATGTAGTCGAACCGGTTTGTGCGGTTTGTCCGGTTTGTTTGTAGGAACATGATTGTACATGTAGTTTATTTTTAAAAGATGACGCATTACATATGAGTATCATTAGTTGTAAATAAGGGAATAAGGCCACATTTTCTTTTCTGGATATTTCTGTCTATAAGATTGAAAGTTTCTGGAAACACTTCAATGAGTATTAAAGGTGGCGTTTGCTGCAGAGGATTCATTAGTTATTTGGAATTCAACCAGTCAAGTTGTAAAAATTCTTGCAAAGATATAAAGCTACCACTTGAGGGAATTATAGTGAAGTACAAGTGTTGTTGTAATAGGGGTTTTTGTGTACATTGAAAGTTATCGCACCAATATAAATTGTGAACTTGTATTATTTTTACTGTCCGTTTATTAAAGTTGTTATTTGTTTTCATTTTTATTTGTTTTACTTTCAAAATCCTTTACGAACTCGAAAGCTTAAATTTCGTAACAATATATTAATGACCTATTGTCTTCTACAATCTGTGATACGACTATATATATTCATTTGCTAATGATACAACGCTATCGGCCTCCATTGAAATAAAAGTTCCATTGAATGGTATCTCTTCATCTTCGCATGGGATCAATGCTGGCGTGCCACAAGGTTCATCCTTGTCGCATACGCTTTTCTTAATATATATTGATGACCTACTGTCTTCTACAATCTGTGATATCCATTCATTTACTGATGCTGCAACGCTGTTGACTTTCATTGAGTTTGTCAGTCAAAACGAATGCAATTCTCGCTTGATTGGTTTGCGAAATTTAATGAATACGGCTATTTTATCGAACATTCAACTCATTCTTGATTGGGGCAGATCTAATAGGGTGGAATTTAACCCAAATTAATTTCAGGCTTGTCTTTTTTCTCAGAAGGCAGTTCAGCATTACGTGCCACCAGTAATTAATGGTGCCCCTATTGCGAGATCTGATTCACTTCACTTAGGTATAAAAGTTTCAAGTGAACTTTCTTGGAAGGAACATATCTATGTAATTTCAAAGGGAGCGAGCCAATGTTTGGGCTTCAGAAGAAGTTGTAACTTCTACTTCACCCCCTCTGAAATATTAAGTTAATATAAGATTATATAAGACTTATCATAGACCAATTTTGGAATTTAATTCATATGTGTGAGGTGGGGCTCAGAAGCCATGCGCTTTCCACTGAGTCACGGCGCCCGCCATTATTATAAGCCAAGTCAAACTATACGGATGACTATCAAGCCCATTCAACATTTATAACAAGCTCCGACAATGGCCTGCATCCTCTTCAACCTGGTGTTGGAGAAAGTGATCCGATAAGTTGACGGCGAGAGGAACAATCCTCTATAAGTCCATTCAGATACTGGCTTACGCAGACGATATTGACATCGATGGTAGAAACACAAGAGATGTACAGGAAGCTTTCATCCAGATCGAGCAGGCGGCATGAAATCTGGTGCTGCACATAAATGAGAGCAAAACAAAGTACATGGTGGCCAAGTCTGCGAGTAGAAGATTCAACAATGGTCCCGCAATTAAAATAGTCGCACGCGAATTTGAAGTAGGGCAAACTTTTAACTATCTCGAGTCAACTGTAGCAGCCAATAACAGCATGGAGCCAGAAATACGCACACGGTTGCCTAAAGACAATGGTCATACCAGTATTACATATGGATCCGCGACTTGGGTGTTTAGCAGAAAGCATTCTGACCTCTTAGCCGCGTTCGAGAGCAAATGCACATTAAACCAACAAAGTTGAGTTTTGGCTGCAAATATGAAAGAATTTTGTTATAAAAAACACTCTGTACAACTTAGCCACAAATATATGCGGCACAAAAGTGCTCTTTCCATTGTTTCATACCTTTGAGTTTGGCAATCTAATAACTTACTAGTTACTCTTTGTCCTTGGTGTGTTTGCAACGCGATATATATTACACATTACCACCCCAACTATCCCACTGGTTATAAATAAGTAATACAGGACTTACCCTTTCTTCGGCAATCAAAAAAAGATAGTCGATAAGCATTAGTTCAGCACTGATGTTCTATGTACAAAAGCTGAAGTCTTCGTACGTAGATTTACTTACTTCTTATAAGCATTACTAAATTTTTTCTGGCTGCATTTTCACAGAAGACGCCTGTCCCTTCCCCTCCACTGATTTTAGATTAATAAATAATTAAAGTTGCTTCGTTTTGATCAGACGTTGTTATGTGGAAAATAATGACAAAAAGTGCTAGCAACTTTCTATCTCACAATTGCCACAAGAAGGTACACATAATGGATACCTCCTTGAACATGTTCCTTGGTTTTCCTTATGTTATTAATACAAAAATGCATGCATCATCGTATTTTATCGATAATCCTGTTGTGTAATATTAAAAAGTGATTAAGGCGGCTTATAATTATACCTAACTATGTATTATATTGCATTCCTTTGCCAGCTTAGAGCTCATGTTGTCCTCCTTCCTGCATGCATTCTGTATATGCATGAGACATTATTAGGCGCAGACACGTGTAACTCTATTAGAATGGAAAATAAGAAATCTATGATAGTGTCCTTTGAATTATTTTTTTGTAATATAATAAAAACTTAGCATTAAATAACTATGCAGGACTCGTTTCAAACTGATAGTACAAGAACAAACAAACAGAAAAATATTTAAGGCAAATATCATGCCAACATCCCGATTATGTCAAAGAAACACAACACATCCACACAAGGCACACACACCTAATGCTAATACCCAAGGCCAAAAAGTAATCCTTGTGATTTTTCTTCACTTCACTTCGTCCGACGTCCGCCTATCGTTGATCTACATCTTCTGAGCTTTAAGATGACGAATGTCCTGTTTACGTGTGCGGCGCCCTTCCCACGCGACTGTATTGTTTGCTGCACTTCACTACTAAACTAAATTTTCCACCACGTTAATTTATATTAATATGATTTTGTGATGTCACATCGACCACCGTGCGCCATCCTCCATTGTCGTCGCCATCGCCATAGCCATCCATAACAACAGTGAATGCTGAAGCAAAACATCTCCCCACCAACCCAATCGGGATTTGTTGTCTCGACATTGCTCTCGGCTTTACACTTGACTCGTCCTTTTGTATGTTGTATGCTGGAAGGCAGCGGCCGACGCAATGTTTATCTAAATTGATATTTTTCACACTCACGGAGTTCAATGGGTTTGGCAAATTACGTTTGGGACTTGAGGGCGCTCCTCACACAGAGTTATATGCTTTACGTCGCAGCGGAAAAAATTTAAGTTTCAAGCAAATTGATTTTTTGACTATGAGGAAGATCGACCGCTTTTGATTAATTTTTTAAGCAGTTTTTAAATGACTTACAAAAACATACATTGCAGTGCGTTTTAAAATATTTGTATTCGATGATTTTACACTGAGTCGTTGTGCTTTCTTCCTCCTTACACGAACCTGAATAGTATACAACAGTGCAACATCATCTTCTTACACAGCTATTGCATTAAATGAATCTTTAAAAGCTTTTGATCCGCACCGCAGACGGTGGGTGTTCTGATACTGAACATGAAAAGTTAAACAAACTGCCAGATGATTTACTACTTCTGCCTTTATAATTTCGTTTGAACTGCTGTCTACAATATAACACTTTAGCGAGTGCAATTGAGTGGAGAATAAAACAACCCATGCGTATTAAATTTGAAGAAAATCGGGTACATTTTGTAAATTATTTGTATGGGAGAAACTCGACCGCGAAGCCCGAGGGGCCCAACATTTTAATACAAAGTGTTGTCATGGGAAATACACATGTGTGCAAAGTTTGAATAAAATCGGGCTTTAGGAAGTGGGTTAAAAATGTGATATGTTGCCATTAAGCTCTAAACAGCGTGATCAAAAAATCTGATGTAATCTCCCTGAAGAGGCAAAGGCATACGCAACATTTGTGTAGGTGGTACAGTGGTTAGGCAGTTGTAGGTAGGATTCCCGGCGAGTCCAAAAAACCCACGAATAATCTACATTTTCAACCCTACGCTATTCCTAGGCATTTTATGCGTAAAGTCAAGAAAATAAAGAAGAATTATTGCGTCTGTGGTGCAGACCAGTGAATCCCGTGTTTTGTCAATAGTATAGACCAGCCGCCGATTCAAAGCGATTAGGAGAGTACTTGCACTTCCATTAGTTACTAAATGAAGAATTAAAGGCACCACCAGTTACCTATGACTACACTATCCTTTCGCCACCAAGCGTTGAAGATGTTAGTAAAACAATAAATCGACTCAAAAACAACACGACAACAGGTTCAGATGGCATTCCAGTGAAACTGATCAACTCTGTAGGTCCCGTAGTACACCAAGAAATGCATGAACTAACAGTCAAAGTATGAGTCAAGAAATGATGCGAGACTTTGCAGAAGAGGCATCTAGTGCCTCATACTCCTACATAAGAATGGATATTCTAAATCTATCATTAGTCCATACCAGACTGGTTTTATTCCAGATAAATTAGGAACTGATTGAAATGTCTAGAGTTCTAAAACCATACCATCTGTTGATATGCTTGTAAAGCCGTCTAGATAGATATACTAGACCTTCTTGCCATCAGAGTATTCGGGTTTCCTTATAAACTGACAAGAAAAAGCCGGTTGAAAAATCTTATAAGCCAAGTAAAGATATCAGATATATCAGAACCACTATCACGCCTATTCCACATCTATAACGGGCTACGACAAGTGGATCGACTGGCCTGCGTCTTCTTATAGCTGGCATGGGAGTAAGTGATCTCAGACTCTGATATTACAGCGAAAGAAACGATATTCCATAAGTCCATCTAAATACTAACTTAAGCTTTACAAAAAATTTAAGGCGGCAAAAAGTTTTGGTTTCTAAAAATGAAGGAGGGTTAAATACATATTTGGAAAACCTTCAATCGACCCTGTAGTATACTTAACCGGTCTTCAGGCGAATTTATTGAAAATTTGTCCCTACGGTATTTAATCGGAAGGAGAGGGTCCTTCACCACTCGCTCCCTGCTAAATGGGAGCTGGGCCCTAAGATATATCGAGGCCCAGGATGGAACCCTGAGTTCGAATGGTTTCTACGCCTAACAAGGGGGAATCTCTCCCTATCGGGGTTTTCGGGGTCTCGAGATAGAGTTGTATAAGTCCCACCAAGGTCTCGAAACCAAGAAAGGGGATTCTATGCTGGATTTAGTAGAGAGCAGCAGCTCTCTTACTTTTCACTATCTACTAAATGGGAAAAGTCGGCCTTACGAGATATCAAACCTCAGGATGGAGTCCTATAAGGCCCGCCAGAGTCCTAAGTTCGAAGGGTTTCTACACCTTAGGTTTTTCAGGGTCTCTAGATGGAGTCCTATAAGGCTCGCCAGAGTCTCGAGACCAAGAAAGGGGGATTATAATGCTAACTCACTGGAAAATTTGGCTCACTTGATTCTAGCGCCGACCAACCTTGGTTGTCCCGTATCCCGCCTTCAAAATTTCTCCGTCTTTGGCTTCGTTGGAAGCTTTTGTGTCAAATATGTCGCTTGTAGTTTTCCGCCTGCGATGTTCACTTTTGTCCCATTTACGGTAGTTGTCGATGTTCTCCTTGAGGTGTTTGCCCTTGCAATGATCACTTACCTTTTCTTGTTGTCTTGTTGCAGAAGTGAGTAGTCTCACTGATGTCGCAGGAAAGAGGACAATTCTTCCCGTGTTTCTCCTTTTATAAGATTTGCAGCCTTCCAGCTTTGCAGCTCTCTCAGATCTCTCAGCCCTCTCAGCTCTATCGTTTTTAGTTTAGTAGTTTTCTCTTTTGCTTATGCATTGCAAATCTTTTGGGTTTTTTCCATCTGGCATTTTGTCAACTCCGTTATTTCGTAGATACTGCGCTGTCTGTGTCGCTACGCTCGATTTATATACATGCCTGTGCTGTGTTGCTATGCTGGAGTTGTTTGCATGCATTTGTACTCAATTAGTTAGCGGGATTATTCTTAAAAAATTGACGTCATTACAACCTGTGATGTGGTGCTTCAACCGTCGTCGCCTTACCAGTAGTCCAACTCCAAATTTTAATGATTGCAACTAAGCACAGTAACTTTTTACTGTAGCAGTTGCTGTTTCAATATAGTGCCAGTGCTACCTTCCTTCTTGATCAATCCATTGAATCTTCACGCTCCTGCTTTTCTATGAGCTACTTTTCTGTCGAATGATCTTATGCAACCACTTCAGAGTACTTCTTGTTTTTGCCTTGTACAGTGTTTGCATTTGGAGGGATTAGCCAACAACATTAGTATGCAGCATGCATTTTCGATGCTCTGCCCTAAATGAACATCCTTGAATTGATCGATCCATCTGGCCAGTTGACCCTCTGGTTCTTTAAACTGCATTAGCCACTTTAGAGCTGCTTGGACAATTCCAAGAAGAAACTATTGAGCATATACCTCCTTAAATGTAAGTTTTAAACAGCAGACGACTTCTTCTAAGACTTCATAGACCGCAAATCCAGTTTTATGTTTAACCACTCAAACCTAAGTCAAATGCACTTAAGAGTACAGATACTCATTGCACAAAATGCGCATGTAAAAGCGCATGTCGTGTCGCACATAAAATATTTAACAAAATGACAGGAAATAATTAACGGCGTATGCCAACGCCTATTAGACAATGCGCACTCACATTTGAATTAAATTATAACGATTTTATTTCATTTAACTTCAGTGACAAATATTATTCGTAGCTCGAAGTTACTAATAAAATTATCCTACTCCATTGCTCTGGCTCCACAATGGTTCAACTTCAAAGTGTGCCACAGTTCAAAAGATGTACTCATAGTAATGATAACGATAATGTCATGTGTCGCACATTGGTCATCGCTGTACCATGGAACAGCCAATGAGAACAATGGCAGAAGGGAAATTATTATTATTATTATTATTATTGTTGTTCCTACGCACTTTCGTCCACTGTACACATCCTAAATACAGTGGTAATGGTAATACAGTAATGTGTGAGATTTCAATGCTAATGTTTTCTATTTACAGGACAGTATAGGAGTTGTTAGGATACGAGATGAGATGTCTTTGATGTCATCTAGCATGAGCTTAATGAGCAAATGGAATTTGTGTTATGGCGAGAAACGAGAACGATTCACTGTAATAATGAAAAGGAGGACGATGCGGCCGGCGCCAACAGTCCATTTAAATGGAAGCAACAGCCAGCATTTTCATCAAACTGCTTTAAAAAAAATTTTCAATAATGATACAGGAAACCTTTTCAATTGGCCATCATCAACCACTTTTCTCGATTTTTTTCTCATCCTTCGTTCTACAACTCTTTCGCTTTTGAGTTAAGCTCCTTCGTTCATTCTTGTGATTTCTTTTTATCACGTGTAGCAGTGAAAACATATTGCGTAACAATTGTTGTTACCTTCGAGTAGGGCAGAGAGTACTCAACTGATACAAGTACGGGAATGCTGTTGTTGTTGTTGGTATTCTTAAATTACGCCGAAATCCACACTTCCCAAAATAGAACTAACGACGAAGCAGATAGACCGTCAAGCTATATTCAGGGTGGTTTATAGCCAGAATAAAAAAACCGACCACATCGCTAACATTACAGGATTCGGGATGCAAACAAACCAATTGGAATTTTCAATTTGTTGCTCCCTTCGATTTGATAGAAATTCACATCAAACATTAGAAGATGATTTCGCTGGTCGATGTAGGAAACTTCTCGAATTGAAATAATAAAGAGAAAGGATAATAAAAATCGTAAGGAACGTGTAATCCAATGAGTTGTTCGAGCATTGAACATTTAAAACTATTTCTGTTTTTTATTTATGGCAAAGCTAAAAATAAAACTGTGGTTGGTATAAATAGGTTGGTTGCGTTGAATCAGCACAAAGTTAATTCAAGGACATAACCAGGTAAATATTCAGGTTAGTTCTATTTATTTCGGTAATACCCTGCAGGGTTTCTTTTTTTATTCCCCATCCAAAGCACCTCAGTTTTCTACCCCATCCCCCCAGAGCTGTCTTGCCATCACCATTCAACTCAGCGAACTCGAAAACCATAGAATCGACTTGTACATTAGATGGAGTCTAGTCTAGACTTTAAAGTTCCTCACAAATAAGGCAGAGTTGCGCAGAAAATATAACACCAGGACTCTAGAGAAAATGGTTTTACTTTCATATCTATTTTAATTGTGCAGAGGAAGTGCCAATATTAGTTATCCTCTTGATAATTGATAATATAAAAAATTTCTTTCTTTCATAATAAAGTTTCAATATTTCCCTGATGCATGGAGAAATGCAATAATTATATCTATCTTAAAACTAGGAAAGCTAGCCTCAAATGTTTCAAACTATAGACCAATAAGCCTCCTAAGTCATCATCATATTTGGATTTACAACCGGGGTCCGGTCCTGGCCTCCGCAAAATGTCTCTCCACCGGTCACGATTTCGAGCCGATGTCATCCAGTTTGGCATCCCTAAACCCTGGGCGTCCTAGTCTATGCTATCATTCCAGCGTTGGCTTGGACGGCTTTGCTGTCGTGTTCCATAAATCCTATCGCGAAGGACTTTCCGAGCAGGATCCTCTTCGCTCATGCGAGCTAGATGTCCTGCCCACCAAAGCCTACCGAGCTTTATTCTCTTCATGATGTCGTCATCGCTGTAACGTTCGTAGATCTCATCATTATAGATCCGCCGGAATCGTCGTTCCTCAAATAGGGGGCCAGCAATTCTCCGTAAGACTTTTCTCTCGAGTGCGGCTAAGCTGTTCTCTCCGAAATGTAAGGTGCTAGTACAAGTGCCCTTTGAACGTAGATTCCTTGCTAAACCTATCAGAATGCTTTTTGCGAAGCACCAAAGTCTCAGATTCATATGTAAGTACTGGTATGACCATTGTCTTATATACCAACAGCTTGGATGATATGGTTAAGTTCCTGGATTTAAAGAGTCTTGACAGGCTATAGTAGGCTTTGTTGGCTTTAAGCAACCGTGCGGATATTTCTGGTTCCATGCTGTTATCGGCTGCAACAGTTGACCCGAGATAGTTAAACGATTTCACTACTTCCAATTCGCGGTCCACTATTTGAGTTGAGGGACCAATGTTGGATCTTCTAGTCGCAGACGTGGCCACCATGTAATTTGTTTTGCTTTCTTTTATGTGCCCCCCTAGATTTCGTGCCGCCTGCTCGATCTGGATGAAAGGTTTCTGTACAGCTCTTTGGTTTTTAACATGGATGTCAATATCGTCTGCGTAAGCCAGTATCTGAATGGTCTTATAGAGGATTGTTTCTCTCGCCGTTACGTTAGAGTCTCGGAGCACTTTCTCCAACGCCAGGTTGAAGAGGACGCAGGCCAGTCCATCCCCTTGTCGGAGCCCGTTATAGATGTTAAATGGGCTTGATAGTTATCCGGATATTTTTACTTGGCTTATAACAATGGTCAACCTACATAGTCGAGTCAGTTTATTTGGGATGTCAAATTCTTTCATGGCTTTTTAAAGTTGTAACCTGGCTATGTTATCATAGGCGGCTTTAACGTCTATGAAAAGATGGTGTATTGAGTTTTAAAACTCTAGACATTTATCGATCACCTGCCTTAGTTTGTAAATCTGATCAGTTATTGATTTGCCTGGAATGAAGCCACACTAGGTTGGACCGGTGATGACTTTAGCGTATGGGGCTATCCTGTCTTGAAGGATAGAGGAGAAAATCTTATACCACGATAGTTGCTGCATTTTGTGATATCTCCCTTCTTATGTATGGGGCACAGGTTGCCTCTTTGCCAGTCTTCTGGTATAGCTTCTTCTTCCCATGCTTGCACTGTTATTTCATGAATTGCTCGGTGTAATGAGGGGCCTCCCTTTTTTATCAGTCCCGCTGGCATCCCATCAGATCCCGGGGCCTGATTGTGCAACGCGGTGTATATTGCGTCATACCGCGGACTCTTTGGTATAACTTCCAAGCCTGGTGCGGTCCTTGCTCTCTGTACTGTTCTAATTCACACACGAGATTCTTCTCCCAGGCTGCTTTCTTTCGACCGTAAACTCTTTTTCTGAGCTCTTTATATTCATCTTCGCGTGCCCGCGTTCTATGAGATTGTTGCATTGCTCGGTACGCAACATTCTTTCGTTCAGCTTACATTTCTAGCTTACATTCGTCATCGAACCAGTCGTTCCAATCTCTACGACTACTGCCTAAGATGGAGTCAGCAGTACTAATGACAGTATTTTTAAGGCGTTTCCATTTCTCTTCTACGCCTGATATCTCAGCCCCAGGACTTACTCTCCCTGCATTTAGGGCGAGCTCTATCGCTTGTCGGTAGTTGTTTCTGGTCTCTTCGATGCGTAGGGCAGCCGTGTTGACTCGAATCTGATTCGCGGATACAGTCTTTCGTGATGATGCAATCCGCGCTCGGAGCACAATATCAACAAGCTAGTAGTCCGAGTCGACGTTGGCACCACGGTACGTTCGTACCTACATCAGGTTCAGGTTGTGGCGGCGGTCTATTAACACGTGGTCTATCTGGTTGCACGTGCCTCCATCAGGAGGAACCCAGGTGGCTTTGTGGATATTTTTACGCGCAAACCTTGTACTCGCAACGACAAAAATATTGCTTGCTGCCATCTCTATGAGTTGTTGTCCATAGATTGTCATTAGTGTTCTCGTGTAAGATATCTAAAGCGCTCAGCGCCATCCGTAGACTACTAGAATAAGCATTATACCAATAATGTTGTTAATCAATAGTTACTGTTATGCACGTAAATTGTGTACATGCTTGTACATAGAATTTATTTTTAAAAGTTTTAGGATACATGACTCATATATATATTGGTACGAAATTTGGGCTTTCGAGTCCTAAAGGATTTTTCAAATAAAACAGAACACAAATTTATTAATTTACAAATAACAACTTTAATAAACAAACCGTTCACAATTTATATTGGTGATAACTTTAAAAGTACACAGAAACACTTATAACAACAACACTACCATCTTCACTTGAATTCTAAACATTGGATGAATTCCTGCGGCAACCTTCCCTTATTTACAATGATTTAAACGTACAGTCGGTTACATTTAAAATAATCTAATTAATCTTACAGCCTAAGAAAATGCAAAGCTAATTTCTCGTATTCCATTATCGATCGGAGACCGCATAATTTCTTTTAAACACCATGGCGACATCTACTACTAACTACTTTTCGTTAAAACATGGTGAGTTGTAAATAAGGAACTTCTTACCAAATTGATTAAGAACACTCTTTGTTGTTCGAATAGAAAAGATTAGAAGATTCGCGAAGATTAGCTATAAATATCCGGAATTTTGCCGCAGTTATTCAGTTATTATTTGGCAGACAATAAGCAAGCAGACATACACAGTGGAGCAAGTAAAGTGGCGTGTTGCCAGAGTTTTTGCCTATAGTTTGGAACAGTATAATGGAAAACCACTTCACAATTCTTCCTAATGCAACACTTCACATGTTCGAAAAACATTCCGTTAACATTATACGATCTGAGCACCATCTTTGACTGAATAGAAAAACAATCGTGTAGTCTATTCAGTCAATCAAGTCGAATTTCGAATTTTCTTTTCCAACTGAGCCACATTAACATTTGCTTTAATTTCTATAAAGATAGGATTCCCGAACGCGTTGTATTTTGTGGACGTTTCAATATCTACATATTTGTACTTGTTTTAATAAATTTATCCATTCTTTGAAAAATTATAAACCTATATTTTGCAAAATAATTTGCAATTTAAAACGTTTTAATTCATAATTTCGCAATTTAAAAAATAGTAATATGAAATTAGCTACGATTTCTAGCAAATGGATGGGTCTCAAATGCTGCGGCAAATGAAACACAAGCCTACACTAAGCCTATTAAAAATTGAAATACTTACTGCGCCACACCCCAACACAGTTCGAGTAACTGATATTGTTACTTGACAATTTCATGTACTTGAAGTCAAGTCCGACGGATTGGGTTTATTCCGATAAATGCGTCAACAAAATTTGATTTTGTAGATTCTTATGCACAATCTACAACGCTCTCGGTGTAACTTATCTTATATGCCTTCTCAAGTCCTACAAAGTTCTTCTGATAGATGGATAAAAGGAATGTGCCTTTTATGTTATTTACAATTTATTATAAAATGCCAAATTAGGCGATACATTTTACATTTGACATAAATTGAAACGAGTGTGTGTGTGTGCCATTTAATATTCCTAATATTTAAAGAATAAAGAATAATTTATGTTTTTGTATTTTAGTGACATAAGGTACCTAGTAGCTACTCATAAGTAAATACCAAAATAGCTGCGAGAGGACATATGCAATACAATACAATAATTTAAAAATTGAATTTCGAATTTTTATTCTCAACTTAGCTTAGCGTTGAACCATATCTGTAATGAAAAAATTACTCTACCAATGTTCCACGGACTTGAATCCATTTCATATTACAGCGGTTATCAGAGAGACAAAAGGAAATCACTACGTTATGACTTGCCATTTCCTGTCAGCCATCGTCGTATTTTTGATTGCGTTGATCTACCAGTGATAGCAGATTCGAATGCGTAGGCCGTAGGGGGTTATATTGCTTCTGCCTATTTATTGGAAACTCTGACAAAAATCGGCACGTACAGCAGCTCGTCATTCGTCATGAATATGTCGTTGTCCCACAGATCTATCAAGAATAAGAGGTTTGTGTTTTGAAGGAATTTTGGAATTATTCCGATGTGATTCATAAATAAAAGATGACGATTTTCGGCAGATAACTATTTAGGCATAACGTCTGCGTGTTAATAGTGCGCGTACACCACTCACATTTGACTGATCTGAATAAACGTGTACCCAGTATGCGTAAACAACAGATCGAGACGCCAATGAACTTATTCAAGGATTTTCATGTTTTGTTTTTCCACAGAAATACCAGCAAGGAAGCAAACGCATGTAGTGCGCGTATTTGGTGTTTTGGTATTAACTTTAGTTGCCTTGAATGTCCAAAGACCTAAACTAGCAAATTCATCGTAATGTAAGGTAATGAATAATCAATGAAGAGTTTTCTTGGAAGGTCTATCTCGGCTTACTTCAATTTACATAAAATCGCTTACAAATTGGAATCGAACAACAAATTTGGTTCTTTTTTTGGATGTAACTCCAACAAAATTGTCGTTGAATATAGAATTCAAATCAAAGTTTGATGATGATGAGGATGATGATTGTACAACTTACGAACATTGAAAAGCAGCCTATGACTCGGGTATCACCGACAAGCTGGAGAAGAGCGAGCCGTCAATAACAACAGTCAACAACAACCACAACAGACCGGGCAGATCTACGGAGACCGTGTAGACATAGCAAATTCCGTTTATTATCAAGAAGCTCAAGTTTGCAAGAAGCGGAGCACTGAACAACCGACTCCAGGCTATTGACATCAAGAGGCTGGAGAGATCATGGTGGATGGATGTTGTATGTAGTAATAAAAGGTAGACCAAACGACTTAAACCAAATTTTCGGGGCAAAAACTGATGAAGGCGAGCGAATGTCCCAGTGTCAAAGTACACAGCACCAAACTTGGAAAAAAATGCATACGTTTTCTTTTGATACAGGAGAGCTTTTAGGACAGGCCGAGCCAAGAAATGCTCTCTGAGGAACAAGTAGAAAAGATCACCGCTACAAGCTGATAATAGCTGTAGCTATTAAAGTGTACAGTTCTCCTAATTTGTTGGAACAACTTTGCTGTTAATTTTTTTGAAGGATTTAGATACCAAGCTCGATATCTGACTCGTCAGGCGTGTTGCCGTGTCAACGTAAACCCAAAAGCCGGAGCTCTCTACGGAGTCAGAATACCGAATTGGTATGATGCTTTAATAAATGAAAACTCGATTATTATTCAGTGAATTTTCCCTTCTTTTATACAAAAGATCTATTTTCGACCATGCATCGACTCTGGAATGCCTACTCATCGATATTCATATTTTACATAATATCGCTGTATCAGCTTTATGACCGACCGCGTCAAGTGTTTTTGGGTTCGTTCGCCTATGCTGCTGCGTTGACATATTTGTTTCCACAAGTGAACGACCTTATTATTTCATTATCATTTCTATGCGCCGCTTACTCAGCGCAATGCATGGAAAGGGTAATTAACGTTCTAAGCGGCCGGCGCTCGTTTGCCCATGATGCTTAGATTGCATATTTATTTTCATAGGTGAACGACCGCCGGTCATAAATTATGCTATTGGAGATGTTTTATATTTTTTGTTCCCATGCACCGAGTGTGCCATTAAAGGTTATTTTTGTTTACTTTTGTTTTCATGCACCAAGTGTGCTATTAATTAATACGTAGTACTGATTTGTGTATGCTTTTACTTTGAAAGGTACTAGAGTTGATGTAGGGTCAAAAACGGTGTATGCTTTTAGGCATGTTATTTACGTGGTCGCTGGTGCGATCCCTCACAAAAGGCGATAGCGTTTTCTTACAGTTGTGTTCGGAGTTGTTCACAACAAAAACTAGAATACCGGCCGTTGTGTTCCCATAGTACCAGTCTCACTCCCAGTGCCAAATATCTAGTAGTAATCTTGGAAAGGATACTTAGTTGGCTAACATAGAATACAGGGCTAAGAAAGCAAGAGTGGCCCTCAATGACAGCAACACAACCACTGGCAAGAGATGCGGTCTTCAACCAAGGATGGTTCTCTGGCTGTACACAACTACTCTTTTTTTTGCGATTATTACCACATAATAAACGACTCGGTGGCGTGTTTCGATGTATATGTATATAAAAGTTTGTACTCGAAAAACGAAGTTTTTTTTACATCTACTTGTTCTCTCCTTGTCTTTAACGCCGACGATGTGCCAAGCATATAGCCAAGCATTATAAGGTGCAAACTCCATTACGCGTGCGCAAATTATATAAAAGAAAATATAACTACAAATAAATAAGGGCTTAAGGACTCTTAACTGGTAATGGTGCAACGTTTTCAACACAATCCTGACAATTGTCAAGTTTGCTTTAATAATGTAAGCACCAACCTGTATAGTTACCAGATAAGATAAGTTACCACTTGATGAAGAACCCGAATCATTTGGCCATGGCCAGAGGTCCAGAGGTACAAAGGACATAATAATAATCGTCAACAGCTCCTAACACATAAATTGCAAATAGTTGTTGCAACGATCAATATTGCCTGACATTCTTGCTAACAACCCCGTATACGGTCAAGCATAATGGTATTCTATCGACAGCGCCTTTCAAGTTTTTCATGACAAGCAATAAAATAAAGTGGGTATGGATGTCTTCAAATTACTACTAATAATATTGACATTGAATCCATCTGTATACAGATGCAAGTGTTCGTTGTAAGTTTAGATAAATTCCTGGTTCGGTAAGGAGCCAAACGTAAGCTTGAATAGATTTCTCAATTCCTCAATTTCGATCGAACCCTTGATATCAAGTGTGAGTGTACCGCCGCCCTGCTACTCAATCTTCTATATAACCTTACCGATGGGCAACCTGGGTAAACCAGGTATGTGTGGGTGATTTTGTGGCAATCTAATCCTTTTTTCTCAAATCTCCTCCTCCAAATTCCTCAATCTGCATAATACACCCAAATCAATTTATTAAACCTTTTCACCCCTGCAATTATGCCATCAAAATCGGTTCGGATAACCGATGTGGCAATCATATTTCGCTGAAGTGAAATTTCATAAAGTTATGAATATTCACACTTAAAGCGACACATACGTACACACTGCTCTTTGGAAATTGTGTCACCATAAATACGCTACCTAGCTAGCTCCAGAGTGCACCTTATTATCTTCGAGATTATCTGGAACACAATCCGCGGCGACAGTGGCAGCCGCAGCACACAGGCAGCGGCAGTATTAAGAGAGCTGTTGCCAAATTCATGCCACTGCACGGTGCACAAATTGTGGCGGCGGCGACGACGCAAGCAAACAGCTGTGCAATGTGCTAACTCACAGAAATTTCCAACCCAAAATCAAAAGCAGAAATCTTGGTAAATTACAACAACAACAACAACAACAACGACAAGAACAACAAAAGCCAAGCCGACGAAATAGAAAAATCGTCAAAAAGGTTAACAAGGCAACCACTACCACCAAGAGTACAACAACAACAAGAAGGGGCGAACGCTTACGGTTAAACTGCAAGTCAATGCCTAAAAAGTAATTTCCGCAATTAAGGTTAACCAAAAGCAAAAACAAAAGACGGCAGAAAAAAAAAGCGGTATCTGCGACTTCCCAACTTGACATTTGAGTGTCTCTGTCGTCAAGTGAGAAAACAGAATCCCAAACCTGAGTAAAAAAACCAAAACCAAAACCAAAACAAAAAGTTAAGCAGTCGGCGCGCGATGAGATGATGAATGCCCCAACGATCGGGCGAACGGGTGCGCGACGATACCAATTTGATGTCACTTTGCTTTTGCCTGATCAAGCGGTGATCGGAGGAAATATGCGGTTAGCCCGGATGATGACTTGACAGTCGGCGCTGAGTTGCATGATTTCGCGGGTAGGACAAGCCAATCCCAAAAGAATCAGGCGCTAGTTAGTGGTGGCACAATCGGTCTGTCTGTCATCCGGTAGTTAGCAGCGTGCGCGCACTTATCAACTGAAGCTAATCATAAATTGGGCAAATCGCTCGCCCGGCAGACAGACCGGCAAACAGCAGCAGGTCTTGCACTACAAAGCAAACATTTCTGAGCTGAGTGACACCTTGAGTTCAAGAACAGGTTACCGCTTTGACGGCGGCGGCGGTAGCGCTTGCCGCTTGACAAAAATTGCAAAGAGTTAATTTGAATTTGTCGTTGTGATTTTTTCCATCTTATTATAATATTCATTTAGTTTCTAGTTTCTATGCTATGCTCCTTGAATTTGGGACGAGTCATACTCGGAAATGGGCAAGGCGCAAGCTACTCACGAGTACTTCATCATAGGGCTCTTAGATACGATCTACCATTATCAAGATTCGGGATCAGCGAACGAAATCAAAACACAGACGTAAGATCGAGGTGACATTTTTACTCAATTGTTGCATTGTAGCCAAAGGGATTGGTTTCAGTGATATTTCCTAATGACATCAAGGTTGCCTCGTTGCCATCTGATTTAGAATTGGAGCAAATTTCTGTGGACTAAAGTGGGGCTAAATTTTTGTTTGGCAATGTAATCGGGGACCGCAAAGAACTAATGGAAAACTTAAGACTATGATTTGATAAGCATGTTCTTACGAATTGGCGGTCTTCTGCTGGTCTTGTTGTTTCTAAAGTAATTGTGGCTTAAAAGACATCTTTTTCGATACACTGTACACTTCTCACGATTATCTGACAAACGTCCGAGAGAAGTAGCAATCATATGAAAGCTTCTAATTTCGACTTTCGGATATGGATCCTTCGGTGGATCCTTTAGAATTGTGTGCAAAAATCTAACACATACAGTATGAATTGCCGCGAAGCGTTAGGCACTGGCTAGAACTGTCTGTTACTATTAAGGTCGTCGCATTAACCAAAATTGTAAAGACGATACGAACCATCAAAAAAGAACATAAGCCCATAGGACTATAAGACCATTAGACAATAAGACCATAAGAACATAAGAACATAAGAACATAAGACCATAAGACCATAAGACCATAAGAACATAAGACCATAAGACAATAAGACCATACGATAATTTTACATTGGAAGACTCTTGCCTATATGTTCGACACTGCGACCTGAAAAGATCTATTGTATTCGAAAGGTGTGACTATTCTAAAAGGCGTACCACCTCCCTATTGAAGGATATATAGTAGCAGAGTTTCTCAGCTGCCGAACATGGAATTTAATACGTTTCCTTTTTCATTGAATGCTGGGCATTCACAGAGAATGTGCTCAGATGATTCGTCATCCTCCGAAAAGAACGTAAATTCCGTATCTAAGCCTAGCTAAAGTTTGTTAAGGTGGAACCGCAAGCCACAGTGATTTGTGCGAAAGCTTACCATCTTTCTGATGCTATCCTGGTCTAGATTGTAGGAAAAGAGCCTGATTAAGCGTTAGCGTGACAAGTTATTACTCTCGGACGTTTGTCAAACTTTCGCGAGAGGTGGGACACCGTGAAAAATACTTTGGTGTTACTGGGATTCGAACCATGAACCCCCTGCTCAGCAGTCCATGCTCCTATCCACTGAGCCACGGCGCCCACGGATTATCTTAGCTCCGCGACATTTTCCCAGTGTTCCAGACGAAGTTTTTTTCTTCCAAATTATTAATCAGCGCTGAGGTGGCAGCCCAGTTTACACTACAGTAGGGTTCAGTTCCTATGAGCACATATTTCGAGCCAGGTCTAGCTTGTTCATCCGCAAATTCGTTGCCTGCAATACCTTGATGACCCATCCTGGTTTCATCCTGTTGTGTCTGGCAAGGGATTGTGTCTGACAACGCTGCCTGTCTATCTAAAAAGTTATATATCTTAGCGCCCTTAATACCTTTACTAAGGTTTAGCCTACCGCAGATCTCAATGGCGTGGAGTTCCGCCTGGAAAACCGTAGGACAATTTTCCATAGGTATGGACGCCAGCTGCAACTCCAGATTCCATCTTCGATCCATCTGTAAACCAGACCAGAACCCTAGCGTCCAGTGCCGGAACACCATTAGACCAGTATGCACGGTCCAATATTTCTGCGTTTCAGTTCATCAATTCATGAACTAATAGAGCATAGTATGGGAAGAAGAAGCTATGCCAGAAGACTGGCGAAGAGGCTCCTGTGCCGCATACATAAAAAAGGAGATATCACAAAATGCAGCAATTATCGTGGTATAACGTCGTTGAGTACCGCGTATAAGATTTTCTCCTCTATCCTACAAGACAGGATAGCCCCATACGCTAAAGTCATCATTGGTACATACCAGTGTGGGTTTGTCCCAGGAAAATAAATAGCCGTAAAGGCTTCTACTGACCCAAATGGCTTCTAATGGAGCGACCGATGGCGGTCTTGATATGAGAGTTCCAGTTAAGCCGTTTACCAAGTATGAAGTCGAGATATTTAACCTCAATGGAATAATTTAAAGTACTGATTATCATAGTGATAGGGGTCTACACGTCGGACCTTGAGGATACACTTATAATTCATTCAGGTTAATTTCCCAGGCTCGCCTACCCGTGTATTACACACGTACCCCACTTACCTGTATCTGACAATAGGGTCTGCATTCCTAGTAAATCAGATAGTTTATCCAGTGAAATCTTCAGTCCGGTTAAGGTTAAGTGGACCGTATGATCCTTCCCCGCCGGTGATGATATTATTCCAGCGCTCGTACCGAGGGTAATTGATATCATCGTGCCAGGTATGATTGTTTTATTTAGAGTCATCTACAGCTGGGGTTACATCTCGACTACCTGGAGACAGGTAAACTTAATATTTATCCCCAAAGCAGGCAATGGCTTAGTGAGCTGCCATAGACCTGCCTAATTCATAAAGACTTATAAGTCTAGCATCATTTGTTCTCAAAACCATAGAAAGACTCATTGATGTATATATTAGATGCTGGCTATAACTGTCTACCCCTCTACACTCGAGTCAGCTTGCATACAGAAAAGGTGCCCTTCCTTATATTGTAAAGAAAATAAAAGGAACTTTTCAAATCAATGATAACACTGGCTACGACTCAATAGCAAGAGCTACCAACCAATGGATAAGTGACATGCTTGAAAGTCGGAATATTACTTCCTCCTCAGGAGAAGTGTCTGTATCTGTAACCGCAGGGTTGTCCCCAAGGAAATGTCCTTTCTCTCCTTCTGTCACTGCCACTAGTCATAGACAAACTTCTAGCCGATCTACATAAAAACATAAAAAGGGCTACATCGCCATTGGCTATGTACATGGCTTGGCGAATTTTATTAATGGAAAGCACAGCACGACCATTTCTAGTGTCATGCAAGAATTTTATAAAAACCGCACTATTCCAGGTGGTATGCCAGTCATTCCGAATAGTTTTCGATACTTGTTTTTATTTAGAGGTGGAGCATGATGTTTCCCATTTTGTGATTTGTTTAAGGAAATTCCTCCCATGGCAGTCATGTAACTTTAATTGGTCACCCATCACTCCACAATTGGAGCAATGATAAATATACCTAATGCTTTCCGGACAGCAAGGCGTTGCCAGGGGCGTGAATAGCCATCAACTGCAACACTATCAGTGCACCAGGATATTGTAATTAGCAAAATCCAATGAAACTTTTCGCATAATATACTCGTAGTGACATAAATGCTGTCGCAACCGCTTGTCAGCGAGCGAGCATAATGAAGGGGTCACAAGCAAAGAGTGCGTCGTCGTTCGCGCCTATTTGATTGTCGTCTACTCCTCTGTGTGGCGTGTTAACCCGTTGCCATAGCATGGCGCCAAAAACTGTCCGAACAACAGACTCCGCACATGACTACGAGCGTATAACAAATCTTCCATGAGAAAAATCAATTTCACTGTGGTACACCCGCTGCTGTCTGTCTGTCTGTCTGTCTGTCTGTCTATCCGCTCAGCCAGTTGTTGCCATTATAGTTAGAGGCACAAAGCTCAAGCGCAAGAGTCCCCGTAAATGACTCACAGAATGGAGAGCTAATTATGGCACAAACAAACACACAGCCATTCGTCGTCCACCTACATGGAATTCGCGAATCAAACTAATTTATGAATTCAAAGTCTATGCGCGCAATAATTATTCAAGACATTAGCTCTGCTCTTGCAACTTAATGCAATTGTTTATAGAATACATATATATATAATTGGTATGCATGTGTGTATGAATGTATGTATACTGGAGGGAGTATACACTTTTTTTAGTGCAATGATTCTCGTTATGCTATGTCGGAGGTGGGGCATCAACTTGCCGATATTTATGTACAGATGGATACTCGTGCGCTTGCGTCACACTGACTGCACTTGGCGTTGTTTCGGTGTAATGCAAATTTTATTTGCTGCAATCGACGTGCGCCGCCGCCGTCTGCAATGGCGCAGCGGCTGATTAATTTATGAACCCCGATTTGTGTTGTTGTGTTGTTCAATGCGACAGAATTGCTGTTATTGTTGTTTGTAAGCTGCCAATAACCAAAAAAAAAAAATGAATACAACGTAATCGCAAGATCGACGTTGTTCTGCTTTGAAAATTACATTCAAACTTTAGTGTCTGAGCCCCCAAAAAGAACCATCAACGGTTTAGCAGATTAATTTTTGTTTTAAGTTCAGTAGATGGCGATTGAGGTTCTTTGCTCAATTGATCGTTGACTCAACAGGTTCAAGAGTAAATGCCATTCTTGCTTTTTGAGGTGGAGAAGGAGGAGAAGTCGGCACTCTCGAATAAACAATCGAGAAATTTTTTTTTTTAATTTCTTACATAATTTCTTTATGGCTCTTTCGATTAGCTCAAACCATACCTGAAACCTTACCCACGGGTAAACGCTCAAAGTGACAGGGTTGTCCTGGTGAATGCTTTGTAAATAAACGCCAAACCAAAACCAAATTTGACAAGAAAAACAAACTGAGAAATTAGGCTGCTTGCCCTCACTTCACCAACTTGCTGAGTAAAGGAAACCTTACCCGTCGATTGCCAACGGGTAGGAAAGTTACAGCTTCTGTTGTAAAACTTTGCGAACAAAACGCAAGATCTAACCGTAACCCGGGTACAGTTTGCAAATAGAATGTCAAACCAAAACGACGAGAGAGAACATTAACACTACCCTGCATATGGAAAGATGAATTAGATTTTCAGGCTATCAGCTTCGTGCCAGTAAAATATATTAAACCTTACCACCGCATTAGATAGAACTCAAAAGCAAATTTGTGTGGGTTTTTGTAAAGAGGTCTACAACGCCCTATTTAAGATTTGCTGCTTAAAAGGACGGAAGGCCAGGACAGTATTCTGTTTGTAGAGCCAAATATGATGTTATAATAAAAATGACTTGCAATTGAGACATGCGAGACCTAATTTACAAGGTTCGTTACTCGAAGTGTTATCAATTAAAAATGCTGTAGTTTAGTCAATTATGATTATTTTTATTAAATACTATCGGAAATACCCGGTGTTTCCCGGATGTCCCATTCTACTGACCCTCAACCAACAAACAACCCGCCAACTGACCACCCGCCACTCACCTCCAGCCTACTTACCGCCACCAACTGACCTCCCGCCCGCTGACACAGAAAGCTATACAACAGTACTTGTTCGAATCGTGAGTTATGGTCGCGAGTTCATACAAAAATCCCATGGCAAAAAGCACTTGCAGTTTTTCCGAAATTTTCCAATTTTCCAGACAACTTTTCCAACTTTTCTTACCGTATGAACCTTCTTCGGACTATGACAAACGTTTTAAAATAAAAATTAGCCAAATCGATTCAGTCATTCTCAAGTGATGCGGTTATCAACGACCAGCATTTAAGTTTTATTTATACAGATATATGTATAGAAGGAGAAGATAGATAAATTGAGTTACCTGCTTATCACGGGTGTAAAATTTGATACTATAGAATCGACATTAATATTGGTCACCCCCCTACACCTATCGACCATATCATCCTGGAGGTATCTTACCATCCCCTCATCTCAGCGACCACGGAAATTATAGAATCGGCGCTAATATCGGTCTAACACCAAACAACCGATCGACCTCTATTCATACTTACAACCTTAGATCACCAAGCACACATTCTATCCATCACAGCGATCTCGAAAACTATGGGTTCGACACTAATATCGGCTGCCACCCCACCCCACCCACATCCATAAAATGCAATTTCCGACAAAGGGCACTTCAATGTTCCCACACTTTCAAAATTTTCTGTCGACTACTTAGCCTACAAAATTGGCCATATTGCGAAGTAAATTAAAATAATCAAGTCTGGAGGGGATGAATGTAATTTCCTATGAAAGGGCCGATATAAATGACTTTCATATTCTTTGTTGACACCTTCTCCACCGAAAGGGACCTTATGGAAAGTCAATCGGATTCAAGTCTGGCGAGTACGGAGGCCTCTGTTGTGAAAAAATAAGCTGAGGAACATAATTTTGTAAATTACTTTGTATCAAGGAACTTCTATAGGATGGTAACGGTGCCTTCTAGGAATTGTCCATCAGTTGACACCGAATTGTGCGTGTGCCCAAGGAATCAACGCATAATTTTACACCACTTACTGGTACAAATGGCGGTTCACCTTAATGACATAGTCGATAGGAATGACCGGAGAGCGACAATTTGAGTTACAGCATTCCAAACCATCACAGAAGCGTACGCGTATTTACGCATGATAGATAGATATAATTGAAAAGTAAAAAGTTGTTCATCAGAACGTACCAAATTTTCGAGGTTGACGCTTGAGTGGAAGAGGTACTGCCTTTCATATCGGTGATAATTTTTTTGTATCTTGTAATAATTTATCTTGTATTTTTAGGTTGTATATTTAGGTTTATTTTCAGTAAGCGCTAGGTGATAAGGTCAGAGATTTCTTGGTGTGATCGAACGATTATATTGAGACAAAGTCCACGATGGTCCTGTCATGAAATCCACCATTACATATAGAAGAAAGGCTCGAATTCTTGAGGACTTCTCTTCTCTCTTTTTTCTTCATCAACCGTAATGTTATCGGAGGAACATATTGTTTGGTAAATGGTGCAAACGTCACACATGCCACTTACTAACCCATAAAAAAAGGAAGCACTAAACGATTGCCTAGAACCGTGCTGGCTAGGTGTGAAGTAGTCCTCGAATGATTAGTGGAATTGGTGGATAGATAAGAAGAATGAGAGGATTCGATGACAGAGGGATACAAATAAATATAAAGCGATAAAAAGATAGAATGATAAAAAGATAGAAAGACAGAAAGATAGAAAGATAGATGAATAGAAAGATAGAAATATAGAAAGACAGAAAGATAGAAAGATAGAAAGATAGATAAATAGAAAGATAGAAATATAGAAAGACAGAAAGATAGAAAGATAGAAAGATAGAAAGATAGAAAGATAGAAAGATAGAAAGATAGAAAGATAGAAAGATAGAAAGATAGAAAGATAGAAAGATAGAAAGATAGAAAGATAGAAAGATAGAAAGATAGAAAGATAGAAAGATAGAAAGATAGAAAGATAGAAAGATAGAAAGATAGCTCTTTACATTTTTCTTTTTAAGATTATTGCATTACTCGGTATGCAACATTCTTACGTTCAGTCGATAGCTTACGTTCGTCATCGAACCGTAGTTGTTTCTGGTATTTTCATTGCGTGGGGCAGCCGTGTTGACTCGTATCTGATTCGCTGGTGCAGTTTTTCGTGATGGGGCGATCCGCGCTCGGACAATATACCAACTTAACAGTGGTCCGAAGCGTCGTTGGAACCTCGGTATGTCCGTGCCGTCATCAAGTTATGGTTGTGGAGGCAGTCTTTCAACACATCTATTTGGTTGCGAGTGGCTCCATTAGGATATACCCAGGTGGCTTTGTATTTACGCGAAAACCTTGTACTCGAAACGACCAAATTATTACTTGCTGCCATCTCTAAGACTCGTTGCCCTTTGTAATTAGTGCTCTCGTGTAAAGAATGAATGGCAATGTACTCCCTGAATACTGGATCCCTACCTATTTTGGCGTTAATATCCCCCAGAATAATTTTTATAACATACTAAGGGCAGGCATGGAGTTTCCGTTCGACTAATTCATAAAATTCTACTTTTCATCATCTGGGAAATTCTCTGTAGCTGTGTGAATGTTTATGAGGCTTATGTTCTTAAAACTGAACCGCACGTGAAGAGTGCATAGCCGTTAATTGACTGCTTTAAAGCCGATAACGGGGGGCTTCATTCTTTTGCTGACTTGAATCCCCACCCAGAGCACATGACAGCTGTAATATATGTCATATTCTCATGTTTGTGTGACACCATTCCTCGTCCACCGCATCTCCATGAGATCGCTTAGCCGTTTTTGAAACGGATTTTGACCTATGCAAAGTATTGACACAGAGACATAATTCGTGTTGTCCCATATTGAAATGGTGACCGCTCGAAACTTAAGGAAAAAGTAAAAAATGTTACCTACAACCTAACCTACTGAAATAATAACCGACTCATTCAATATTTAGTTCAAAAACTCAATCGGTCATGTTTGGGTTCAAGAGGTTACAGAACAAATAAATGCATAAATGAATAACAGTTTTGTTCTACCTCTGAGATCTCTTTTGGTGACACTGAACTGTCCTGGCTTGGAGCAAAGAACAGACTAATATTTTATTTGAAATTTGTCATATTTTGTCTATGGTCTTCCTTCTTTGCTGCCCACACAACCATTTCACAAGTAAGCAGCTTTCATAAAATAAATTCAAGTGATAAAACTTTTTCCAAGCTTTGTTTACCGTTTCAAGTGAAATCGATCTGTTCCGCATGATGCGATGACACAACAAAAGGGCCAACACCAAGTCAAATTTCATTTTCATTCACTCCCGTCCAGTCTTCTACCTGGCTCTGATGAAATTCCTTCGTTTGTTGGCCAACAAAGCAGCATTTCACGCCAATGTCCTTTTCTTCTCTCTCTTACACCGAGACATGAATGCAAATCAGGAAATCGCGGACTTAACTGAAATAACAGACCTTTTCATTGGATGATATAGGCCATTCGAGACTGGGTGGTAGGTAGAAGGTGCTTTAGCTTTTGATGGTGTTTCTGCACCATCCTAATGAAAGAGCGGACCACATGAAAAGTGAAACCGATCCGTTGGAGTGCGGGTGATGAGTACCAAGTGCGCAGAGTTCATACCGCTACAAGAACAACACTATTTTGCTTTATAACACCACCACAATCAACCAACCAACAAACCTCTTAGGTATCATATGTTGCACGTTGTTGTGGTGCAAAAATCAAATATAAAATTGAAAACTTTCAACAATCGCTTTTTTCGCTCCCTTTTGGCTCCTTTCATTTCATATTTTAGCGGCGGCTGCCAACACGACGGCCGAGCAAGCGCAATCGAATTCTCGCGATATGGCAAAATGCGGCGGAAAAACGTAGGAAACCCATTGCGCTCCAGCAACCAGGTGTTAAAGTCAGTAAACAAGTACACAAACAAGTAATGTGAGATTTTGATAAATGATCCTGGATTGTGAGTGCGCTTAAACTGCAGCAGCACCGAACACCGATGTGTTCCAGTAAGCGCGCACTGTTGCTGCTCTGATTGGAAGTTAACACAATTTTTCGTTGTAATTCGCGCCTTGTGAGCTATGCACCGCTCCATTCGATTTACTGAGCATTAATATTATTTGGTTGCTTGTTTGTTTCTTCTTCTTCTTCCTTTTCTTCGTTGAAAAGCAAACACGCCCGTTGCCTCAGCGCCTAGCTATTAAAATTTGATGGGCCAGCTCCGAAGTTCTCCTCCTTCTACTCCTAATCATCCACCTCCTAAAAGCAAGGCGAAACCTAAGACACGATTCTCTTTAGCCTCGTATTTATGGTGATGTGTCCAACTACAAGTGTAATGACATCGCACGGGCATACTGCAGTTTCCATAAGGATACCTGTTCGCCTGCTCGCCTGTTCACCGAAAGACGAGTATGAGAAACACACTCTGAATTAATTTTCAATCGAACAACAAATGCGTTAACGAAATTACGAGTATCATCCGTACGCCAGTCATCAGCTCCCCAGCGTAGATACAGATAAAGGTGCACTTTTTATCCTCCCAGATGGTGTGGTGCGAGTACGGACGAACGCTTCGGGTGCTCATAATGGCTGCTGGTCCATTACATAAACAACATTAAAGCTGTTAGAAAATTTCCCATAAAGTAGCGGCATACGTTATCGCGCCTTGCCTTTTGCAAGTTCCAAGCCAACTAGTGCTCGTACATGTTATGATACCGCTGCTCGACAGTAATATACGAGTTAGCGCGTGCTTAGTGCGTACTGATGGAGATTTTCTTCTTGGCTGCCGGTTGGGATGATTTCAGGGGCGTTTAGTGCTACAATTGCGATGATTGTATTGAGCTTGTGCTTTTGAGTTACCATTTTAGTTGAGTTTTAGTGTACGATAAGGATTGCATCTTCTGAGTACTCCCAGAGATATTATTTGGCCATTTGACAGAAACACTCAACGGTCCTGAAGAACAGTTTGACAAAAAATAAAACACAATCCTTGCGTAATGCGTCTAATGGATCTCCAGATCCGATTTGATTAACCAAGGACATTTTAGGAGAAACAGATAGTAAAATGGCTTGACTGTAATGAGACTGACGTGTAAGCTTTTTTAAAATGCACATGATGGATATGTAGCAGTTACGATGATATTCTATCTGTTATTCATTGAACCAACTAAACCACAGTCAACCTTCTCGCCCAGTGAATTTTATAAAATAAAGTATCTCTTTATTTACTTAGAGACTTATTTATTAGAATCTTAGTCGTTTACAAGTAGTAAGTTAAAATTTATGATGATAATACAAGGTACGTATTATGTTCCATTCCTTTTCATACAAGCACCCCCATAAAAATAATCGATTTCACCACTTTGTGACATTAGTAGATGAGGAATAATTTATCTTAAATTTGCATCGAAGCACGAGCTGTGTGTGATGTGGCACCTGTTCGAACCACATGTGCTATATGCCCAATTCTAAAATTCGGATACAAAAAAGAGTTCCAACAAATCACGATAGCGATCACAAGTTACTGGTAGCATCCTGAAAGAACCGTGGCCAAATGATGCAACCGCGCCGACCCAAATGACGGATCTTATAGTTACTTTACGAGGATGCACTGATCGTTGGTGCAGTAACTAGGGATTTTCAGAGTCCGGCTTTTCTGTTTATTCACAAAGCCAGCTAAGTCGGAAAATGCTTTGTCACTCATGATAATTTTGTGCCAAAAATAGAACCCATACAAGGTTTTAGCGCAGATTAAGGTTATTCAAATTTTGCGTTCGTAGGTTCGTATAATTATAATACAGAGACCTCAGTGTGCCTGATATATATTTTTTTTAACACCTATAGGTGTGCTTATTTATAGCGTTCTGGTATAAATTTATAAGCCATATGTATTTAACTTAATTTTCTACGGTTTTACAATTTATTAAGTTATTATTGGCTTAATGACTTTTTTAAAGCAGAGCGGATAGGGCTGAGTAACGACCCATTAACCAATAGATCTTTATGTACTTCAGTTTCATCTCTTCTTCTCTTTTCTTGACATATCATGGTATGATACTAGATGCCAAGATGTTTGGCTGTGTTCGCGTACGGAACAACTGGTTCATTGATATAGATTGACCTGTACTGGATATGTTTGTTGATAAAATCAATATGCACAGATTTGTTTTCGTTTAATTTGATATGCCACTTCATAGTGCATCATTGTACTCCGGCAATAGCTGTTTGTACTTTTTTTTTTTGTTGATTAGATATTATTGTCGCCGATAGAATTTAGTAGAAATATTTTTATTGAACGATTTGCTTGAAATTTTGACAGCCCGTCACTCTGATATTCGGCGGCACGAAACAATCATGTTTCGAAATATTGAAAACGTATTTTCAATGTCAGTGTTGTGTAGCCGAAACTGTGTGAATTTTGAACAGAAATATGGGTCGTGATATAGCGCCAAGCGAAACCGCTCTGGTGAAATTGGTGAAGAAAGTTTATGAGAAAGGCTTGCTATTGGATAACATAAGTGGTACTTGAGCTTAGATAGGTCCAATATTGCGGCGGTGGGATAGAATCCATCGACCTAAACCCGACGCCAATGGCAGAACTGGCCATTAGTCTCACCATCCTCAGCAGAATACTGTACAAAGATATTGGATTATTCGCTTAGAAGGTCCAGATGACTCAGGAATTAAAAGCAAATGACCATCGGCTCTGTGTAGGCCATACCCAACTTGATAATGATGTCGATTTCGGTCGAAAAATCATCTTTTCAGACGGAGTGGTTTTCCATCTCTGGGGCTATGTAAACAAGCAGAATTACCAGTTTTGGCCTTTGGAACCGCTACATGTAGTCGTAGAGAAGCCAATGCATCCACCAAGAGCTACAGTTTTGTTTGGATTTTGAAGTGGTGGCCCATTTTTCATCGAAACACTGCTGAAAACGCCGTTACCGTCAATGGCGGGCGTTACAGAGCCAGCTGACCAACTTTTTATGACTTCAAATCGACGCCATGAATGTGAACGACATTTAGTTTCAAAAATATGGGGCCACATGCCAAACAAGCCGACTGACAATCGATCTCTTGCGCGCCAAATTTGGCAACCGAATAACGTTTTGAAATGTCGCGGAGCTGCGATTTGACGCCGATGGACTTTTATGCGCGATATAGGCACCGAAATTAACGAAAAAGTTCTTGAAAACTGGACTCAAAGGATTGCTTACTGTAAGACCAGCAGAGTGAGCTACATGAACGAAATTGTTTCTCATTCTTAAATCAGAGACTCCAACCTTCACAATAAAAAAAATTGGAAAAAAATATTGATGTATACTCGTTTTATAGCTTTCTTAAAAAGAAACTTTTAAAAAATTGCCCACCCTTTATAAAAGAACAAAATGTGAAGCTCCGAGCAATTTTCAAAAAAAATTGGCCTGTACTTGTTCGAATATCGAATACCGTTGCCGCTCCATGATATGAATTTATAATCTATTTTGGAAGATATGGACATTAGTTAGTTGTTATTGCGAAAAAAATCAATCCTCTTAGTGATGGTCTTACAAATATCTCAATGGATTTTTACGCCATTTCTTGGAGCCATTAGACCGTTTCCTTATTTGCAGGTTCTTCAACAGCTCATTCGCATTCAATTAAGATTGTCCGAAATAACCTAAAAGCCATAAAGTTTTCATGGAATATCAATATCTCCTTTCAGATTGAATATTGCACCAGTTCCATTGCAATTAAAAAGGATGGCGCCCTTATACAGGTATCGCCTGCAGCAATTTCAATTTCACTCAAATCCACCACTGGCTGTGCCTGCTAACAAAATTAGTCACCCTGATGGTGCGGTGCCTATCATCACCATCAACACCATATTACTCCTGGAAGAATGCGAGCACAGTCATAGACGAGCGTACGCATGCGCTGCGCTTACATAAAATTTCAATTATCCCACCGATAAAAAGCAAAAATCGATGCAATAAACGTTCGCGGAATGATCGTTAAAATGGTGTTAACGTTGAAACGATGAGAGCGATCTTATTTCGATTAATGTTTCAATAATCGATTTTGTGCTGTGTTGTTGGTATCACACACAGGCGCTCCGAATGTACCATCATCGTCATCAGATGTATGTGTATTGATGGTACATCCAGCGTCCAGTAGACGGTGTGTGACTTCGGCCTAATCTCATCGCTTTTTTGGTCTCTGTCTTTTGCGAGCACATAAAAGTTTCTGTCTGTCACATTAGAAAAGCTGGAGCTGGAGTGGTACCAGTGGTGGTGTGAATTTATGCTCCTTAATGACTCGACGTACTTAAGGATGTTTGAGCATCGCTTTAATGGATCTTCATAACATGTAGCGGCGTTTGCAGTGAATTTTTGGATACGATGCGTGTATGCAGTTTGTTGAGTTAGTTAAGTACGGAGTAAGGTGTGTAGCTAATGTCACTAATGTCTAGCACTGATGTGCAGTTTAATGGATGATGATTATTTAGGATTTGCGTCTGGGCATCGCATATGGATGAAACAGACGTAAATTGTACTGTTCGGGTGATCTCTTGAAAGTGGGGTCGGTGCTTTAGATACGTGGGGGCAATTCGAGGGGTTGTTGCGTTGCTGGTTAATTATTGTTATGACTTTGTGCGAACAAATTAATGTGAAGTTCGTGCACATGTTAAACAAGTTGATGATTGTGGAATGTGTGAGTATTTGAGTTCGGACTGCGATAAAAAATCGCGGGTATTTCCGCCAATGACAACTGGAAAAGAGAGAAATGATGAATAGTGTTGAATTCTTTTGCATTTGACGAATTATTTGTTCCAGTTACATACATGCTCTTCCTACTTATTCTGCTTAACTGAAATATAGTTATGTTGATTAAAAATATGGTTTAAGTCTTCGGATCTTCATGCAAAATGAAACTTTTTGATTTGAATTCAATTAAAAATTCGATGATATTGCACCATTGACAGTTCGCTTGTTCACAAACTATAACTTTTATTAATAAATAGAAACAGTTCACAAATATTCACTGATGATTGCTTATTATTCACATATAAAACTACTCTATCTTCTTGCAAGTACCAGGTACAAATCCAAATTATAGCTAACTTATTGCGAAGAATTATGGGGTATTTATAAATAAAGCAACCGTTTCGAGTGGTTTTATATTCTTTGAATATTACATAAAGCACCACCTAGGAACCACCAGAAAATAGTGTTATATTCTTAAGTAAAATTCAAAAAAATTTTATGTATAAGTTCCCCACATAATTTAAAAACAACATTACTAAGCCTAACCAGAGTACGGATTTTGGCCGCAAATGTGAAAAACTCACCTGAATGTGAGATGTCAGTTCGTATACGTATATAGAGGTGTATAGCATACAATTTTAAAGTTGTGTGATGTTTTTTCTTTCTTTGGCTTAGTGTAATTTAATGGCAGATTCTAGTATAAGATTCTAGTACAAATTCTGAATCGGTTCGATTTTGTCTAATGCAGACGACAACTCACGTACTCAAAACTAGGTGAGATGTGAAAAAGTCTCACCAAATTGTTACTCATTGTTTCCACCTCAAATAACAATAATGCTACAATAAAATAATTTGCTTCTTGCATGTACTTGTTTCTTACCAAAGGTGCAGAGTGTCCACATAAAACTTTGTTGAACTCCTTCTGATTTTCATCGTACTTTTATAAAAAACCAAATTTTATTCACTGCTCTGTAACCAATTTTTTCCATTTTCGTTCAACGTACGTATACGGGCTTCAAATAATGCTACAATAAATGTGAGCCGAATTGAAGGAAAAATGTTGTAGGATTATTTTAAGCGATTTTCAAGGTCAGCACAGATCAAAATGACGAAATTTGAATTTGAAGAGAAGGGTCGCACTGCAAACACCGAGACGGAGGCAGAGAAAATTTAGAACACATGTATTAGTGGGCGTTATAATTGTTAGCTGTGATCAAAACCTTCTCTATAGAAAGCCCAACTGTACGCATACTAATGCAGTGAAACTATATCAAACGTGTCTGTGTTTGTGGGATGTCCCATCACACAAGCATTTTATGAAACGCGCTAACTGGTGGAAGTGCAAAGAGCGAGAAACGTAAATATTGATTTTGCTCTTTTGTTGATTACCATTCCATAAACATTTGCGATATTTTTTAGCATGTATCCGTGTATCAGCGAAACAGTTGCGCTTTCTATAAAGAAGGCTTTAGCTGTGATCACCGAAATTATGAACGAAACCACATTTACCAAGCTCAATATTGGGCGCCCTTGCTCATTAAACTCTTTTACCCATTTTTTGCACACTTGTTTGTTTGTTCTCTTTATTCTATTAATGCTCGTTAATTTTTCTGTTCTCATATAATTTTTATTTTTATTAAATTTTTTATTTCAAATATCATTTGTTATATTTTTCAATTTACCTTTATTCTTTTTATTACTTTGCTTATTAATTACCGAATATGCGATAACATGTGTTCTAAATGTATTCCTTAATTTTTGCCATGAATGCATTTCAGCGATAACTCCATAATTTTACTCACCCAAGCAAATTATTTTATTGTAGCATTTTTGTTATTTGAGGTGGAAACAACGAGTAACACTGCTGTTGACATTCAAGCAAAATTAAATTATGCGCATGCGTTAAAAATCATACTACTACACACAATATCTACTAATACTACGAACTTGCGGTTAAGATGTGAGTTTTTCACATTTGCGGCCAAAATCCGTGCTCAGATGCCATGGTTTTTGGTAGTTTCTTGATTCTAATATACATAGTTCAATATAATGCTTATTCTTAGCTAATTACAAGCTAAAATTTAAAGTTGACATCATTGAAAACTTAAAACTAAGATTTAAGACTAAGGTTTAAGCTAACAAGGGTTAATGTTAAAAAAAAATCGAGTTGTATAGGGACGTGAAATCGACGTAGCCTAATAGGAGACGATGTATAAAAAGAATGTTAACCTATGTCTTCGTTCGTTCCTCGAGAGTTTTCAAGTTTACGAGGCTTAGGCGGTAGGGTGGCAGTATAAGATGATTTTCCTAAGGTAGGCCACGAAAAGGAAATCGGAAAAAACGACGTTGGATGCTCTCGATTCTGGACACATGAAGTTAATGATATGGGGACCACACCTGACTAGCGTACTCGAGGAGGGGACGGTCAAAACGGATGTACATGGATCAATTTTTAACCCACTTCCTAAAAACTGATATTATTCAAAGTTTACACTGTATCTCCGATAACAATATTTTTTATAAAAATTTGGATCCCCAAGGCCGAGGGGCCCCCATATAAATTTTTTAAAAATAGCCCGATTATCTTCAAATTTTATACACATGTGTATATCTTTGATTTCAGCACTTTTTGTGTAAAAATTAGGAAGTGATCGGGTCCCAGGGCCAAGGGGGCCTATATACACTTTTTTAAAAACTTAAATTTTCATACACGCGTGTATCTCCAGTAACGACAGTTTTTATAAAAATGTGGAAGTGCCGAGGGGTTCCCATATAATTTCTTTTAAACTAACCCGATTTTATGCAAATTTTACACACATGTGTATCTCCGATTAGTGAATTTACATGAAATTTTTTTATGGGTTGTTTTTTTTTGCTTGAAAAATCATCACTGAAGTCCTCAAGAAAATGGCAGATGCAACTGAATTCAAAGAGTGTGCATAAATCTGGTCTATTGTGTATACGATATCTGTCAGAAAACTGTTTGCGATATTGAAATAACACAGTGTACACTCTTTTTGTGTACAAGGCAAAGCTCACACTTATGGAATTTGGCCCCTACTGGCTTGATGACAGCTCATTCTTCCCCGCTTCAAGCAAGCTAATTATACCGCTCATTGAGGAATACCGAGTTAAAAAAATGTGTAGCCTTGTAGCACTTGTTTATCTTGTTCGTTCAGAGTCTATGAATTATGTCAAATCTTACATTTGGGTTAAATGAAAACTGAATGAAAGATGAGAAAGTTTAGAGTTTGTTTTCCAATCACCCGCTTAAACGAAAATTGGAATCCCAAATTTAAATAGTATTTGGAGCTTATATTTTCAGTTCTTAATCGATTACTACGCGGCTGTTCACAAGGTTTACACTCACAACTCGCTATTTCACGTGAGCAGCGCTAGTTGAAGTAAGAAAAAAGCAGTGGCAAGCAGGAAACAGTCTTCCGATGTTCCAGCGAAATAGCCTAGTAAGTAGATAACTGGTAGTTCTCGGTATACCTGACTAGTCATGACAATTGTACTAATGCTGTGCCGAAATAAACGCCTTGTAAATAGTGGTTGGTGCGTTGCACTACTGAACGTGAGGTTCCAAGTTCTAAACACAGAAAAACACGAAAAAGAGGTCCATTTCATTTGTGTTCAAAAATATAAAATGTAATACCTAAGAGGAGATACAGATGTATCATAAAGTTTCATAAGATGTTAAATAAAGTTTTTTTTAAATATTCTATTTCCCTTTATGCTGGAAACTCTTCAGACAATGGTAACACTGAAAATAAATAATTTTCATTGCAGCTTTGTACACTGCGCACCACCTTTCCCATCAATGAGTATAGAGCCAAAGTGTGCTCATTGTTTCTACATTCACATACATACTTCGCGTCCTTCATTCGTATAAACTCGCGCGCACATCAAACTCCTGTTGCATTCAAATATGAAGGGATTCACGACAAGTTTGCCACCGCCGTGTCATTGTAGTATGGAGTAATAAAGTACATCAATCATATCGAATGTCCCTGAAATCAAAAAGAAAAAGCATATTTCACACCAGGCGGCCATGAAAACACAGCAAGCCCGTAACCTATAGAGAGCAGCAACAACAGGAACAATATCAACAGGACACAAAACATAATCACGAATGTATCGATATATATATATAGTCGTACATATTATATGACTTGACTTTGTTTACAGTTACAGGGGTAAATCCAAGGGGAAAATTCACATCAACAGATTCGAGTGTTGCTGAGAAGAGTGCTACTCTGTTGCACCCAAAAAGTTACACTCAAGTCTCTGCCTTAAATAGGGGTAGTTTCTCTGTGTACATTTACAAACAAACAAACACAAACAATGCGAACGGTGCACAGCATCCCTGTATTGGTTGCTGCCATTGTTGACTGGTGGTCCATTAACACCATCCAGATCGAATACTCTCGAACTGTGCTGTTTTTTTGGAAAATCGAATGGAATGCGCTTGTTAATGTGTCTCGTAGTTCTGTGCGCCTGGTAGTTGAAGGCGCCAAAATTCACAATTCTCACTTGTAGATTGGATTTGGACGAAAAGTCCAAAACAAATGATGAGCTAAGCTAGAGAGTGCGACGACGTACAGATCTGAGACACTTGGTCAATGTCAATGTGTGACTGGTACACAACATAACAGTGGAGTGAAAGTGGATTTGCTCCTGCAACTGCAACAGAAGGATATTTTTTCCCATTCGGGGTGAGTTGTGTCGTCGTCAACAAATGGATAAATATTTGTATTTGCATGGAATCTGAGGCAGATAGCAGAGCAGCAGAGATAAAATCCATTTGTAATCAAATGAAAGAGAAATTTGAAATTTTCTAAATCAACCCGGATCCTTGAGATAATTGAAAATCCTTCAAGTAGCTGCTGCGATTCGCTTTTGGAGATAATCCCTACTTTAGTCACTTTTTTTTTTGTTAGAGCTATTTAGAGGAGATTTTTCTTCTAAAATGGACCAGGACAGCATAAATCAATAGATAGTAGTGGTGGACCGATGCTGGTAGATTTGCTCTATGAAATTTCATCCAGAATCCGTACATTTTCTTCTCCAGTGGAGCGATGAGAAAGATCTGTGTATGTATTTCGAATCGATATTCAGTTAGGGGAGATTTTCTCTTACTTTTGAGTTATCAAGGTTTTCACATAATGACGATATCAGGCGTACAAAAGAATCAATTAGATGCGTATACCAGCTGGAACTACGAAATTGGAATGGATTTTTGGAAAAACATTTTACGCGCGTATTTAGTTTGAAATGTTGGGCATTTCCTACGCGTATTGGCATTTGGAAAATAACAAATAAACTAAAGAGAAACGTATGTATCAGGCGTGGGTACTAATTTAAGCCGCAACTTTCATTATTACAAAAATTAATTCAGGTAATAAGCACAATTGCTTATTCCCATTAAAAAATTAAGCTTAAGAGCCAGAAATCGATCTTAATTGGGACGCACTTGAAAAATAAAATTTGTAATTCGATTGGATGATGGGAAGTATATCAACAGATTTGGAACAGATAAACTTGTAAAGCTTCGACATTTCAAGACCATCATGGGAGAAGTCTTTTGTAATACCACAACATTGCATTGTCACTGGGACTATACGTTTGTGCGAAATTTCAACCCAGTCCAACGACAATGGGAAATTGACGAACATCTACTTGCGAATTTTGTGGTAAATGGACAAGTAAAGTTTAATAAAAGCTGACTGGAATCTAGCGGCCTTTTACAGAATCAGGTTACCGTCCAGTGTCATATTTGTGGAGCAGTTGCCAATAAAGTCAGGATTACTTACCCATTTCGCTATTTTTCTTGTACAGCTAAACGATATCTGTTGTAGACACATGTTTAATGGAGGGTGGTTACTGTGCCAAATTAGGCAACGACAAAATAACACTAAGAACGTGACGTCATGGTGTCGTAGAGTGCAATGCAAGCGGCGAACGTATTGTGAACTTCTTTAATTTCAATCGTTAAGATATTGGAGGCACTGCGTTTTAGCTTAAGGCATGCGATTAGTTTAGCTGGGTTTCAGCTGATAGCTAACGAACATCTTACTATATTGACCATCTGGCGATTGGCCATTGGTTCAAAAGTTGTAAATAAACGCAGGGCTGACATGGGAAAGGAATTTTATCAACACAACTTGTTCGTCTTCAGATTGCGTCTGCCACAAACAGTAGTACCAACGTATTTCGCATCTCCAGGCACAATACCGACAGACTGCGAGAACCCACAGTGCTTCAATAAAAAAAGCGTCCACCTCGTCGATAAAGCACAAACGATCGACAGTTCAAACCAACAAACTGGACGCTGAATAGCTGAATATGAAAAACGTTTGTGCTGAATGATTTCTTAGTCAAAGACAGAAACATGACAGCACATGACTATTAGTAGAAACCTGGATACAGAGTAAATTAATATGAAAAGGGCAACTGTATCAACGCCTTATCAAGAAAAGCACGGAGGACCTAGCAAATAGAAGCTATAGGACGACTATGAGTAGACCCTGAGAAGTTAAGACGAAGCATTCGCCACGTATTTCACCATACTGCTCACATGAGTTATTCGCTGATTTTAATAACCTTACTGTATGTATTATCGCCTCTAGGCTCGTCAGACCATTGTGTAGTATCAGCTAATTTCTCGGTAACAAACCACGTAGGTAGAGAAAAAACTCCGAAAAAACAGTATGACAATACGAGAAAGCCAATTGGGACGGCCTTAACAACTTCTTTGGGAGAATTAACTGGTCGCATTGGTATGAGAAAGTTTATCCCTTTCAGGAATAAGTCTGTCAAACCAAAGGAAGATGGATGGTATGGCTCGAACTGTAAAGAGGCGTCTAGGATTAGAGAGGTATGCTTTCGGTTTTACAAAGCAAACTCTACTGAGGAAAACCGAACACATTTTAAACGAGCCAGAAATTATTGCAATGCTCATCTTCGGCGAGTGAAATTCACCTACGACCAAAAATTGAGGCAAAAAATACTACAATGTCCCAAAGGTAGTAAAAATGTTTAGTCATTCGTGAATGAAATCAGAAATACAGCCTCGTCGTCGATTTCAACGCTCATTTATAACGACATTCCAGTTGTCAACTCTAAAGACAAAGCCAGTCTGTTTGCTGCATATTTTGTAGCTAGATCCACGCTTCCAGATTGTGCATTGCTGCCTCCTGCACCTCAGAGTATTGAACACTCTATGGGACAGATATTCATTCGTACTCGTGTAGTTGCTACAGTTTTAAACCAGAGTGGGCCAGATGGCATTTCCCCATTAGTTCTGAAGGGGTGTTCTTCCAAGCTGGCATTACCATTGCGTAAACTTTTCCATCTGTCCTATTCTTCTGGACTCTTCCTGAGAAGTTGGAAAACAGCCTTTGTCCAGCCAATATCCAAAAAAGGCGAGCCGTCGTCTCCTTCTTCGTACCGACCCATAGCACTTACATCCATTCTTTCCAAGGTCATGGAAACGATGATCAATTTTTAGCTTAAGAAATATCTTGAAACAACGAAATCCTTACTGACCGGCAGTATGGATTTCATGGGAAACGTTCTACTCTACCGAGCAGTAGAAACGGTTTTTGCATCAAGTTAAAGAAAACACTCGATTTTTCTAAGGCATTTGACTGAGTTTGGCATCAAGCTCTTTTGTCTACAATTCGTGCTTATGGAGTCAATAAAAAACTGTTTCATTGGATTAGATGCTATCTTTTGGACTGCTCAAGTAAGTTTACCCTCACACCCATCTACGGACGTACAGTAAAGTTCAGGGATTCGTTCTTCAGCGGTACAAGACGTATGTGGTATGCTCTGCCAAACTCTGTCTTCCCTTCAATCACTATGTCTTCACTATAATCCACAGTTATTCAAAACACATCTCCTCTTTCCTCCTTCTTTTCCTTAATGGCCACGCTGTTTCAACCATATAGCCGAGCATTATAAGGATGCGAACCACTTTAAGCGTGTGCAAATTATAAAAAAATACGTTAAACCGGCTTAACGATAGTATCGCCATCATAATATGTGGCTCTTTTACACGTTGGTTTTTTTGCAAGTCGTTCGTTTATTTATAATTTGCGCCCGCGTAAAAGGGCTGCCGCCTTTAAAATGGTAGCTTATATGCTTGGCACAGACTGGTCATTATGGTAAAGGAGCGGAGATGATAAGATGACTATAAACTGTGTATCGTATTGCGGTTGAATTCATGGAGAGGTGGCATGCAACTGGCTATTTTCCTTAAGGTGCTTAGCGGTGCGCTGGTGGTAGTAGCGATAAAACGATGACAAGCAAGAATCCTTCCGTCGGTGTTTTCACAATGTTTTCGAATACCCCCCATAACACCGATTAGCTCTATCGCTCGGTCTGTATTCTATCTTGAAGATGCAAGGTAAGAAACGCCTTAAAGATTGTAGCCAGATCAGTGGCAGGAAATATTTTTCATTAGAGAACCTAAATATTTTGCAGCTTATGAGGTCGTTCCAATGAAGCATGTCGTTAACGCATATACCGAGAATTGCGAGTTTTTCAGTTTCCTCGATGCAAGTGCCATTCATGGATAATGCCTGTAAGTTTACGGTTCGCTTAGATGACAGGAGACGGCCTTGTTTCTTGGAATCGTTAAAGTCGTCTCTATTATAATCTCCCCATTTTAATATGCTGTCCCTTATACCGGCATGGCCTAGAACCCACATGTTGAGGAGGGTTAGGTTAGGTTAGGTTAAGGTGGCTGTCAGGGATACAGACACACTTTGACCAGTAATGGTCCATTGTAATACCACACGGATCAGGAACCATTCTTTTAATAGAAAGTATTGTCAACGGAAATTTCAATAAAATCGGGCTTTGGGAAATTGATCATAAGATCTGACCAGCCAGCCAGTCCGCCAGTCATGGGCATGCGAAGTTAATATTGAGAATTTAAAAAAACAACAACTCTGATAGGGTAAGTTGGCTAATATTAGGTAACTGAATGCTCATGACTGACATTTGTGGGAAGTATGCTTCTTTCGACATTTTGTATTTAAAATTGTTTTGCAGAAGGATTCTTAGTTTATGCCATTTGCAAATTATGTCCAACTAAACATATTGAAACCATTCCCACACGAAATAGCCTATAAGTACAGTATAATGTACAAATTGTTCAGAATCTTATTAAGTTTACAAAACGTTGTGCCGTGTGCGCCTGCTTAGCTCAACTAATAGGTCGAGTACAATTTTTTATAATTCGCCTTTTTAATGACCACGATCAGCAGCTCAGCGCCACCAAAACATAGTCGAGAATTGTTTCCATAGAACAAAATAGCATGATACACGGTAGTTAAGTGGGAATAATTCACTCCATTCCAGGCATCAAGGTTGCACATTCCATCATCCAGCAATTACTGATCAACCCATAGAGCACTCCACCGCGTTCCTTACACCGAACTTTTTTTATTTGCCGCCCTTCGGTTTGGGGCCCGCGCGGCGATGAGATTCCCAGTGCAAATACCAAGTCAGTTTGCTATAGTCCCGGCGATGTACATACTCGCGTACATGTCATGGGAAGTCCTCCAGGCACCCATATTCACTGGCAACTACAAGAGGTGTTTGATTAGCCGGCCATACTCAGAGCAACAGGTTCTATCCGCATTTGCCAACACCAATTGGCGCGCCAAGAGGCAAAATTAGCTCCCTTCATTCATATTGAACTTGAGGCTAAAGGTAAAATTGGTTCAAGTAATTGCCCAACAAGGAATGCACTGAGAGCCTCCGACCGATCCGATGGTGATGGTGTAAATCGCTGCCAACAAGTAAATTACACCACACCGCGTTTAACTGCCTGAGAACTGGCAACAGAAACGATCCGCACGAACCCAGAAGGCAGGCTGACGGTCGAACGGGAAGTGGGGTGATCCAGCAGCAGGGTATCATTCAACAACCTGAGTGCGAATCGTGCAAATAGTACCACTTCAAGAATCAGGTGCATTTCCCTCGCTGCCGATGATGATAATAAGGCCGTATCGGCCATATCGCAGCTTGTATCGAGTGTGCCGCATAGAACGAACCGCGAAGCCAAGTGTATTATTTGCACTTTATTATCACGTTAGCGAAATTAAGGAAACGTGCAGCAGCAGCAGCAGCAGCAGCCGCTGGACTGCTGTACACCACACCGAGCCACATTACCACACCGTGCGCTCAACCGCTCTGGTCATAAGTGGTTCAACCTTGATGCAGCGGATATATAACAAGAGAGCATTTCAGTCGCTGCCTGTTGTTGTGGTGCTGGTGCAGGTACCTTTAACCTTTTGCGAAATGAATTAAATATCTTCCAAGTTGCTATAGTTTCCTTCTTGTAGCGGCTCCGCCACCGCCGCCAACGCCAACGAAACGCTAATATCGTTTGCATTCGCGTTAGAGATACAAGTTGCAAGATTGTAATAAAATGGGCGTGTCCTCGTGCATATACCTAGTATACATATATTGTAATAAAATGTGTAACATATTTCCTAAACTGCACTCGGAATAGCATAATAATTTTCCAGAATTGCATATGCATGAATTAAATCAGCGTTGGAATAATGAATACCATTGGTGCGAGATGTAAGTGCACTGATAAGTTTCGTTTTCGATTTGGCAATTTCAGTCGCACATACGAGGGTATTTGAATTTTTGTTTTACTAATTTGAAGGTTAAATTGGAAGGTGTGTTGCGTGGCGCAGGAGAATTCGATCTAACGAGATTCCACCAACGTGTTTCAGTTTTCCTAATAACTTCGTTGTTATCAGGCAGTTAGTCAGCATGAAGATTGGGACAGTTTCGTCGTTCACTTGCACAGTCACAGAAACATATCTGGAGTAAGTTCTTTGGACAAAATAGGAATTGCGTTACCTTTTCCATATCTCACTCTCGTATTCTTCTAGGCTCTTTCCGAGTCATTCGAAAACTACATTTGTCCATCATGTACTCAAATAAGGTGAATTTTAATTGTATCGATGGGACTAAAAGCATTTGACAGCAGTTCATTGTATTGCCTGATGGGGAGCATGGACGTTTTGTCATGATGATGATCGGGGTTAGTTATGGAGTGGCATCCAGTTGCGATGCGAAGGGCTGCATTTTGTCTGTACTGGATATTATTCCATTGAGTGTCACATAAAAATTACGTCCAGATGGATGCAGCGTAGTTAGCAATTGATACGTCGTCACAAGGACTTCTTTTTCCTTACACCATGCGGTTCCGGCTAGGGCTCTTAGACCCCTATTACGACTGCTCACTTTACTGCAAATATTTTTTGCGTGCCTACAGAATTTAAGGATGTTGTCGAATATGACTCCTAAAAGTTTGGGCTTATTAACTGTGGGGATGATTTCGTTGTTAATACGAATGTCAAGTGATAGCCTGACTTCTTTAGTCCAAAAGGTTGAACAGCGTAGCAGATGATTTTTGGGAGGTGAAGTGGAGTTTCCTTTTCTTAAAAAATTCAGATAGCTCTGTCAGGTAGGAATTTACTTTATGTGTGACCCCGTTTACATCTGAAACGGAGCAGCAACAGAGGAATCATCAGCTTAAGAGATCAGTTTAACGCCCGTAGGGGAGTAGGAAGCATCGAGACATAGGTAGATATCAAATAAGATGGACAGAGAACCCCTCCTTGTGGGACTCATATCTTAAGTTTCCACATATGCGCTCCTGCCATTTATGTAAGCTAACCGGAACCTTTTGATGGAGTCGGGCAGAGTGGAATTCAGTATTTCCTGTAGGTCAACCGTGTCGAAAGCCTTGGACAAATCGAGTGCCACGACACCAGTGCGCCAGTGCAGGAGACGTTCGCCCAGAGAGAGCGGAGAACCAAAGGGGATGATGATCACATTTTTGTTTTCATCCTGGAGAAGGTAGGGATGGTTGATAACCATTTACTGTGCTGTTTACGGGGGTTGTGTAAACATTGGTGAGTATTTACTCGAAATCTCCAGTGTTAACTGAAATACTTATTGTCTCAAGATGAGGATCGGGGGAGGGTTGCTGGCATATGTATTTGTAGGATACATTCTGGTGAAGAATAAAAGCGAGTCGCACGCTCTCTGTATGAAGGCCCACTCTGAAAGCAAAAAAAAAGCATGCATGCAAAGCAAAATAAAGCAAATGTAAGAAGTTGATCCGGATGATCCAATCTCAAACCTGTTGTTGTGTTGACGATCTTCGATCGATCGGAGTACTTTCGGTGCGTAGAACTAATCATCGTCGTCTCTGGATTGTAAAACATGTCACTGACACTAATACAAGTATACTATGAAGCAATTAGTTTGCAATTCAAAAGCTTTGTTTCAATGTTAAGGAATTCAATTTGTCAAAAAGGAAAGGTTAAATAAAAGGTTTTGAATATTTTTATTTGCTATGCCTCCATTTTTCCGTCAGATGTTTTTTTAGTTACTTTAAGCATAGACAATTGCTCTTCGTAGGTGATACCAGCGGCGCCTTTTGTCTTTGTCGGGTCAGGAACTTAATGGATGTTATAAACGGATAACTAACAGTAAAGTCTAATATATAAATATGGTGTCTGTAATGATTGGGATAGCCTTTCTCAGCAACCAGACATCGCAGGAAGCTGAAATTTTCACCATAGATTATGATTTTAGCGGTTTGGGTTTTTGTTTTAGTTTGAACTCGCTAGATGACGCTGTTGTCAAAATAAGATAGTAAAGCGAGCTTCTCAGCTCGTCATATGGATAATTGTAATTCAGCCTAAAGACTGAAGTATCTTAGAAGGATTTTACTTTGAAAAAAAAAAAAACATTTTTTTCTCAAAATTACACCATCGCAAGCTGAGCGCTTAACAATTGTTTTAAAACAAGTATTTATAAAAAAAAATTACACGCGACACACGCGAGGCGCGACACGTGACACGCCTTACGTCATCGCGAGCCAAGTTTTAAAACAAGTAATTTAAAAAAAAAATTACACGCGCCACACGCGACACGCGTCACGTCATAGCAAGCCGTTTTAAAACTGGTATTTAAAAAAAAAATAAAAAAAAAAAATTTGCACGCGCCACACGCGACACGTGACACGCGTCAAGTTTTCGCAAGTCAAGTTTTAAAACAATTATTTAAAAAAAAATTACACGCGCCATGCACGACGCGCAACACGTGACACGCCTTACGTCATCGCGAGCCAAGTTTTAAAACAAGTAATTTAAAAAAAAAATTACACGCGCCACACGCGACAGGCGTCACGTAATAGCAAGCTAAGTTTTGAAAACTGGTATTTAAAAAAAAATAAAAAAAATAAAATTTACACGCGCCATACGCGACACGCGGCACGTGACACGTGACACGCCTCACGTCATCGCAAGCCAAGCGCTTACGAATTGTTTTAAAACAAGTCCCATTAAATTCTGACTGGTAGAAGTCGTGATATACAACCGGTCACACTGACAAACTGACAAAATGACAAACCCACACACGTACGCTAGAAAAATTTTCTTGTCCTCTGATTATTAGCTTCGCCCTTCGGGCTCGCAATAACGGTTTTTTTTTGTTTCTCTTCAACGAAGCATCTTAGGAACTTCACATTTTAACCATACGTTTGTTTATTTACTATTTGGGTTTTTGTGAAATATGGACCCGATAATGGTGGCGCTGTTTTCAAGATAGTAGGTGGTAGTACCGCTATTTTTGACATTTATTTAGTTTCATTACAGCACGCGCAATAATACATCGTAGGACGCAAAATTAAAAATAAAATGTATAAAGTTATAAAGAGTTAATGGTGATTTGTATGTAGGAGGTAATCTTCGTAACTACTGGACGGATTTTAAAATACTTTCACCAGTATTTATAATGGTCTTTCACGGTCGACGAAAAAATGGTCGAGCGAATGCGTTGACTGTGTGCTGCACTGTTCGCCGCGCTGCTTTCTGTGCTCGGTTTTTTACGTACTATGGCTGCCCATAGAAAAGTCTAAGACTATGTAACGGGTGTTTTTTTAAGAGGTTGCCGATTTTTTTTTTGAATAAAACACATAAAATTATGAAATGACCAAAATTTTTTATTTGGTAGATAATTTTTTGGCATTTAACATTTAAACACAATTTCTGGCATATGGCTACCACGACTATTTTTCACAAATGTCATTCTGGAGGTCCAATTTTCCAGCACTTTTTCAAGCATTTGAGGGCGTATGTCAGCAATGACACGTTGAATATTGGTTTCCAAAGCGTCAATCGATTGAGGTTTATCCACATAAACCAATGACTTCACGTATCCCCACAAAAAGTAATCGAGTGGCGTCAAATCGCACGAACGCGGAGGCCAATTCACCGGACCATTTCTCGAAATAATGTTGTCGTTGAAAGTTTCTTTCAATAAGTCGATTGTTTCACGTGCTGTATGGCAAGTGGCACCATCTTGTTGAAACCACATTTCATCCATATCCATATCTTCAAGATTTGACAACAAAAACTCATTTAACATGGTTCTGTATCGATTTCCATTCACGGTAACGCGTCGTCCTTCCTCATTTTTAAAGAAATATGGACCGATGATCCCACCAGCCCATAGACCGCACCAAACAGTACATTTATCAGGATGCATTGGTAATTCTTGAACGGCGTGTGGATTATCTTTGCTCCAAATGCGACAATTTTGTTTGTTGACGTATCCATTTAACAAAAAATGCGCCTCATCACTGAAGAGAATTTTACGGTAAAAAAATGGATCTTCGTTCAATTGATTTAACGACCAATCACTGAATTCACGGCGCAAACGATGGTCGTGTGGCTTTAATTCTTGCACCAATTGAATTTTGTATGGCACCAAACCCAAATCTTTACGTTAAATTTTCCATAAAGTCGATGGACAAAGTCCAATTTGCTGAGCACGACGACGAATCGATAAATTGTCGTTTTCTTCGACACTGGCCTCAACGACAGCAATATTTTCTTCTGTACGAACTCTTCTCATTCTTGTCGGTGGCTTGGCATCCAAAAGAGTGAATGTAGACCGAAATTTGGTAATTACGTTCTTTATGGTGGTCTCTGACGGACGATTATGTGCACCATAAAATTCACGAAATGCTCTATAAACATTTTTAATTGAACACTGATTTTGAAAATAAATTTCCACGATTTGAAAACGTTGTTCTGGAGTTAACCTATTTATAATGATTTGCCAAACAATACTGAGTAGAAATGCCACTTTGAGCTGTCAAAACAACTGTCATAAAATAAAACGACATCTATCGGAAAAACAAACCTCCCTAAAAAACACCCTTTACTTAGTGCGTATTAGTCTATGGTTATAAGTTTTAATACACCCCTCACCGCGCGATGGTAAGTGAAAGACGTGGGTTCATGTCTGCGGGTAGCAAAGCGCCCGGGAACATCTAGTATATTTTATTTTAATATGTTCTCAATTGCTGTTCTGCTCTTTTGGAGACAAGGTATGACAAACTCTCCATATCTGACAAGAATTTCCAGCATTTCAAGTGGAATTGTAGTTATATATTTTAATTTGATTTTTCCAATTCCAGTTGGATTATACATTTTTTGTACTTGTGCTAAGGCCCCTTCCATTTGACAACACTATATAAAATTTGAAAAGTTTATTGTTTAGGGGCTCCCATATACATTTCTTAAAAATTATCCGAAGATATACTTTTAGGAGTATATTTTGAATTCTTTCCTTTGCTTCGCATGCAGATAAAAGTTGAATCGATTATGAACATCCTATTTCATAAAACATTTATTACCTCAATTTAACTTTATTATTATTTTTTATTAATAGTTGTTAATAGTGGACATGTTGTTTGGTGTCGACTGCAACTTATGCTGCACATCATTCTGTCATTTGGTAATTAAAGAATTTTTATGAAACATTTTCATGGGTTGTTTTTATTATGAACTAGCGGAAATACCCGGCGTTTCCCGTCTGCCCCATTCCACTGACCCCCACCAAGTTAACACCCGCCCACTATTAAGTGCCTATTATGGTAGAAAATCCATATGCAAAGTTAGAACGCGATCGGTTGAAGGGTTTGGCAGTCCATACCGGACATACATACATACAAAGTTTCACTTTTATATATATAGATAGATTAATTTTAATTTTAGTTTTTCTCTCAAACTAATTCCAGAGAACAAAATGAATATCTGCAGTTTTGCACCACTGTATATTCGGCGGTAACTTTAGATATACGTATATCACCCCATTGAGGGATCTCAATAAATTGTCATAGAATTGCCCCAAGATGTTTCATATCGTTCTGCTGTGAATGTCTACTACGATCAGTTAGTTATCTGTGGTGTTCCGTTTTCTGCAAAATGTTTCGGTAACAGAACTACTCGTAACCGTGACCTCTTTCGTGGATGATATCCGTGAAACAGCAAAAAAAAAAAAAAAAAAAAAAAAACTGATTACATTGGCCCGAGTAGCGACCGTCCGTCTACAGTCAGTGGTGGTCTTATCACAAATTGGAAATCAATAAGAGCGCGATCGCGGGCAAACACAATGATTGTCTTTGGCAATTCGATTGGTAGCTCTGCAGGCGCCGCGGGCTCTGACAGTTTTCGAGCTCTGATGGAAGTTGCGTGGAAAAGAAGTGTCTATACCTTCTGGAGGAAAGGCAGGAGGGCAAATATCACAGAGCTCACATCATTTATGTGCGGCACGGCAGCTTAACCTATTTTGCCTGGCTATTTGGCTATTTGGTAAATGCCGAAATTATGACGGTGCCGAATCCACTTTGCGTTATTTTCTGTAGTCTCTGTTTGTTTCGATTTCGTTTATTGTAATGTTTTGGCGAAATCGAGATTAACAATTCTAGTTAATGGTTTGGCCGCAGCCACGAAAACGCGAAAATTTCACGGATGCCATGGAAAGCAGATTTATAATGCGGGATAAGCGGTGAGCGCGCGATTGCTTCAACCGACACTATTAGCTCACTTTTGACTGACTGTTAGTGTGGTAAGTTGATTTGATTGTCTCTCTGTCTATCTATCTTTAATCATTGCGTGCAACTTGTCAGCTCAAAACAATCTCATCGCGAATTTTAAAGTATTTTTCCGTAACATTGTCTACGTAATTCTAGTGATATCCGTTTTTGTATTCAAAGTCTTTGCCTAATGCGAAAACGAATTTTCATGATAATGATAGTCTGCTGTCTGTCTGAATGCCTGTATGTATGGACGAAAAATTAACTGATTCATTTAAATTTGAAATAGTATATAATAAATTTTATTGGAAATATTATTCGGAAGTTCGTTTGGGCACAATTTAAAAAACAATGGTTCATAAGGTGAACCCTGTTGAGTTCCACACAAAAATTCGTCTAATGGCAATTCACTTTCTGTTTCTACCTTCCTGCTTTACTGAGACCACGATTGAGCCTTTAATTCGTCATTTGATCGAAGCTTGGGTGATTACAAAAATCAGTGGGACAGTCCCAGACAAAAATCTTTCGATAGATATTTTGTTTACTTCGCAGGGAAATCGCACAATCTTTATGAGCATCTGTCACTTCTTTGTGTACAAAGCAAGTGATTAGTCTCACTGCACTTGTGCGCTAGTCTATCATCTAATGCACTGGCTCTATGGGTCAGATTCAAGTACTCTGTAGGCCTGAGCGTTGATATCTTCCCAGCCATCTTAAAATTCAAGTGCTTATTTGCTTGACAAGCCCAATGACGCTTTACAGCTCGTATAATTCATAATTAAATCTTCTCCCCCAAAACCCGTCAGTAAAAATGGGACTAAAAATCTTCTTATTCTTAAATCTTTGCACCCCTCGAGGGGCATATGGCGTTAACAACGCCTACGCGTCATCTTGTTCTCTTTCTGCAAAGCGTTTGAGCTGCCTTCAACTCATTCCCAAGTACCTTGCTTCCTCCTCAACTGTCCTGCGTCACGTCCGCCTAGGGCGTCCCTCCACTACATGACACATTTCGCAATCATCAGCACGAAATCAGCGATGTACTTCGCATAACAAGGAATGACATGTACAAGTTGATTGTATGCTCCCCTGACGTACTCAACTTTGGACTTCAAATTCTTCGAACACCTTACCGTTGTGTAGGATGTGACATTTACTTCCCTTGTAGCTTTGTTTTCTGGGATACCCCTCCTGCGCAGGGCCAACCAGATATCATCTCTATTTAAGCTATCAATAGCCTCTTCGCAGTCGATGAACAGTAGATGTAGCGGAGATATGTACTCGATGCATTGTTCTGTTATGATCCGCAAGGTATTTATGTGAATTATGCAAGAGGATTCAGAGCGAAAGCCTGCCTGTTCGACGTCGAGAGTTGAATCTCAATGCTCCTTTACGCGTTCCAATATGATTCTAGCTATCATCTTTGCAACGGCCGGTAAAACGCATATACCTCCCCAGTTTCCACATTCAATTAGATTTCCTTTTTTTTGGAAGCTTGACGATCATCCCTCTTTTCCACTCTTAGGGTAATTGATAATTTGCTCACGCTCTTCACACGGGACTGAAAGTCGCCTTTTCGTTTTTCGTTGGAAACTACCATGAATATCTTTATTCGGTTTTATAGAATACATGTTTCATTCCATAAACAGGACGGGGATGATTTTGTTCTTATGCAGGGTCTTTTCAGTGTTTCGAGAGAGGACTTAACTCTCAATGGCCTTCTTAGCCCGAAGAAACAGCGTGATTTTTCGCTCAATATCTGATGTCGTTGTTAAATGTTACATCGGAATATAGGAAGACAAAGTCCCTAACTACCTCAAAAATATGGCTGTTCATTTTGAAGTTTTGTCCAATCATTCGATATTGTCCGTTCTTCTTGACTTTGTCGTGTCCTCAATAACTGCCAATTGCATTTTCACCGCTTCTGCCACAATGCTGTCAAGTGTACCAGTGAGAGCTCGCTGGGTTCTGCCAATGTTATCAATATCATCTGGGTATACTAGCACTTGAACAGACTTGAAAATAGTGTCTCTATTGTGGAACTTCGCAAAGTTATCTGCAATAAGTAGTTAATGAAATGCCAGAGCGTTAACTTAATAACATACTTTTTCACATCAAAAGACTCGGTAGAGTTTTTTTTCGTCGTTTAGAAGCGATCTTGCACTATCAAGGATGACTTGACAGGGATGCCAAAACTAGACATTGTGTTGTATAGTTCATCTCTATGAATGCTGTCATATGCGGTTTTGATATTTATAAAAAAGAGGTAAGTATCGATCTTTACTTCTTGACTCTTTTTCAGGAACTTCCGACAAATTGGATCCTATAGGCAATGCTAAGGTGACTAGTTAATCTGCAGTAATTGCTTTAGTGGGTCTTCTTTCTAGAGGATCGGACAGAAAATGCATTCATCAGGAATTCTTTCATCAAACCTATATTATTTGAGATGGTGTCTGCACTCTATATACTAGTATCGTGCCTTTTTAGAAACTTCTGCCTGCACCTTTATTAGTTCGTTTAATGCGAACATCTTGGTCAGGCGGAGTAGAATTTTAGTTGTCATCGTTTATTTTGAATGGTTCATTCTGCTTGACAGCATGAATGTTGATTTTCATGATTGTTAAAAGTCTGCAGAAATTATGCTTCCTTGTTTTCAGCACTGTCTTTGATTCCACATCGAGATATTCTTCCTTACCTCAACAGGTTTCTATTTGGTTTTATTTGCTATTAGCTTTAACCGAAGCAAGAAGTCTTTCTCACTTGCGTCAAATGAAAAATACAGGCCCTAAACTACTTCTCTTCGGCACACCAAAAAACTCATTAAACCAGAAGGTATTATTAGTATATTAGTATTAGCTCGATACTGTTATGTAGCTGTTTCTTATGCAGAATGTTTATTAATAAAATCAGAAGCCTTATAAATGATTCGTTCGTTCTGTCTGACAGCGGAATGTTGATCTTCATAGCTGTTTAAAAGTCTACAGACGTTATTGTTCTTTGTTTTCAGTACTGTCTTTGATTCCACATCGAGATATTCTTCCTTACCTCAATAGGTTTCTGTTTGAGTTTTCTGGATTTCAGCTTTAACACATTAAACCAGAAGGTATTTATATTAACTCGATGCTGTTATGTAGCTGCTTCGTATGCAGAATGTTTAATAAATAAAATCAGAACCTTTATAAACGTAAATACAGTTAGCACGCTTTTAAATAAAGCCTTATGTTGCATTTTTTAAGACGAAAACTTTGACGTTTTTCAGTGGAATTTTTTGTATCCTACACGATTTCTTTCCCTATGTCCTGAATGACTTGGTAGTCAGCGAATGAATGATTTTTTCAGTTAATTCTAAACGGTTACTTATACTAAACTTACGTTATTATGAGTAGAATGATAAATTTTGGGCTACATAATTGTCAGGGTGTTCGGAGACGAACGACGAAAAACCTCTCAAACTCATTTTCGATTTTAAAACTTCCAGATGTTTTCCGCTTTTAATATCTCTGTGCAATGGACAGTTGGACAGCTCAATTTAAAAAATCCCAGCAATTTAGCTTGACTAACAGGGGCTACCTGCGAGTACTTCGACTATAACTTCCTTTCCCTGTCACTCGCGTCATCGAACAGCACTCAAACTGCCAAAATCAAATTTAAACTGAGTATTTTGCTGATAGCTACAGCGGATGTAGAGGAATCTGCAGTCGCATTATCAACCACCATTACGGAATGTAGGATTATAGAATTTGAAATGCGATCTCTCTATCCAATTATCCCCATAAAACTGAACCGAACTAAGCTAAACTCAACTGAAATGAACTGAAATGAACTTCAAGTTGTAAGCTCCTCTCCTAACTTTCCACTCCTCTTCGCACAACTCCACTAAGCATTGACACAGACTGGATGCACTATGTGCAGCGGAAGTCAGCCAAAGATGCAAAAATGAAGAGCTAGCAAGTTGTTGTTGTTGTTATTGTTATCGCTTTTGTTGTTATAGTCGATGCTGCTCCAGCTGATGGACTTTGCATCAATTGTATCTTCAAATTTGGATTAAACTCGTGAGAAAAAGTTCCCCAACTACACCTCGGAATCGTGATGTACCATCAAAAGATTGTCATTATCTTTCGACAATAATTCGTTTTCGTTTATCTGTACGGTGCGCGACGGTAGTGGCACTGGCTGTGGCCGAGTGGTGAAGGGAGCAGAGCGCGGTTGTTGATGATGATGCCAGTGCGAATGGGATGCTCCGCTTAGCTGCATATAATCATAGCTATGAATATTATTCCCAGTATTGTTATTATTGTTATAATTTTTTTAGGTTGCTGCCGTTATTGTTACTCTGTATCTGGATGTTAATTTCTTCTGTTTATTCCTCTTCATCGCATTTCATTGGATTTTCATCCAGTCGAGATTCGTCGACTATTACGAGACTGTGATGCTTTGTTGCAGGTTTGGAGGGAATGTACTGGTATTTATATGGATATTAGTACATATATAAATTATAGATATAAGAATACATATTTAAAGATTTGACTAGATATGTGAGTGTAGCGTTGGGGTATGGAAAAATTAATGTAATATCTCAACATATTTTAAAGTGGGGTTTCCTCAATGACAAAATTTGCCCAGTTACTTTGGATAGAGTCCACCAAAATATACTATCGAGTTCAAATGATACAACATAGCGTATATTTTCAAAATATATATTACATCAGTATATTGATGACTTCTTGCCTACCTTTACAACTACAAAAAAATTATTCAAATTATTATGCAATAGACCCTTGAACGAAGTATCTAACTCAGGATTCAACAACATCTCCTCTGATAATCCAAGCTATTTGCCAGCAGATCGACGAAAATGCCAGACCTGGTGGTCTTCGACATTACAAGAAACCCAAATCGAAACAAATTCATTGTAGAATCAAGCTAAGAGCTCTCATCTGATTATTCGAAGGTATTTATTAGGTGGAGAAAGACCACACATACAACAATATAAACTGACTTAATTACATGAAATATATAAGCGCACGTATTCATCCAAATACGTGTGCTTCCCATCAGCATAATAGGGGGATTAACACGGAAAGCATCAGAATTTGAAATGGCCGTAACTATCCCTCACTGGTGGAAGTGCGATCAAACCTCCACGTGAGAGCCGCCGGTAATTTTCCTCCAATGCAGGAAAAGCTGAATGATCGGTCTAGTCGCTTCAAAGTAAGATTGGCGCGAGGCCAATAACCTCGCCCGTAAAAAATTATTATTGTGGCGCCCAAAATCAGCCTCGGATACACTGATGAACGACTACGACCACGGCAACGAAAACGGCTAAAGGATTTAAGAATTTTCTCATACGTACGTACGCTCCCTGTATAGAGCTCGAGTTGCTCAGGAGCTAGCCGATACCCTGTCCAAATGTAATACTGAAATAACAGAAATCCAGGAGATACGATGGACGGGGAATGGTGTCTTTCAAAAATTAGAATATGACAAATACCACAGCTGTTATGGAAGACATCACGAGCTCGGGGTGGGGTTCCTAGTCAGCAAAAGAATGAAACCCACGTTATCGGCTTTAAAGCAGTAAATGAACAGAGGATTTCCCCAGATCAGATGGGATCCCAGCGGAATTGATTAAAACAGAAGGTCTCGCAATACACCAAGCAATTCATGAAATAATAGTGCAAGTATGGGAGGAAGAATCGGTGCCAGAAGACTGGCAAAGAGGCATCCTGTGACCCATACATAAGAAAAGATATATCACAACATGCGGTAATTATCGTGATATAAAGTTTATGAGTACCGCGTATAAGATTTTCTCCTCTCTCCTTCAAGACAGGATAGTCCCATACACTAAAGTCATCATTGGTCCATTCCAGTGTGGCTTGATTCCAGGCAAATCCACAACTGATCATATTTACACCCTTAGTCAGGTGATGGAAAAATGTCTAGAGTTTCAAAACTCAGAACACCATAATTTTATAGACTTTAAAGCCGCTTATGAGAGCATAGACAGAGTAGAAATTCATTTAGCCGTGCGAGAATTCGGCTTCCCAAATAAACTGACACAACTATGTAGGTTGACCATGAACAATGTTATAAGCCAAGTAAAAATATTCGGATCACTATCAATCCCATTCAACATCTATAACGGGCTCCGACAAGGGTATGGACTGGTCTGCGTCCTCTGCAACCTGGCGTTGGAGAAAGTGATCCGATACTCTGACGTAACGGCGAAATGAACAATCCTCTATAAATCCATTCAGATACTGGCTTACGCACACGACATTGACAAATGGATCTGTGCCTTGGATGCTTAGCAAAAAGCATTCTGATCTCTTAGCCGCGTTTTAGAGAAAAGTCTTACGGGGAATTGTTGGCCCCGTATGTGAGGAAGGACGATTCCGGAGACTCTATAATGATGAGATCTACGAGCGTTACCGCCAAGTCGACATCGTCAAGAGACCGAACTCCAGTTGTAGAGCTAAATAGTCCATATAAAGTCCAGCAGATAAATTAAGAGATCATTTTTTTTTTTGTAAAACAACCCGCTTCTCTTTTCTGTTATACGTGTTCCTACATTTTTTAATGCTATGACGATTCTAGAGATCTTTCATATCAAAAAAGTATCCAAAAAACAAAGCTTTGATGGGCAGAAGTCTCACATTTTCGGAGAGAAACTCGCTTCCCTGAAACCCGTTTTAAAGGAAAGTACTTTGCCGTACGATAGACCAGAGAATAAACCATTGACGAATGCTAACCGTTGCCCATCTTGATGTCCGAGTGCAATTGTGTACAAAATGAAATGCGCTTGCGTCAGTATTTTTGTTTACTGATGAACTTTAGATTGAGTACAACCTGAATTGGACGGTGAGAATACTAGCTACTTGTCCAATCAAGCGGGATTCTATAGATTCCAAAGTCGCTCATGTTCCAAAAAAAGCTTGATACCAGACTCTTTCAAATGCCTTGCAAATATCGAATGCAACAGCTTCAGATAAAATAATGAATATTCTGGTTCGTCCTTTTTTGTGAGATGTGCCATTAGATCATCAGTAGAACGTTCCCATCGGAGGTTGGTTAGTATTTTCCGTGATTCGATGTTTTGCACAAGCTAATGAATGATGATCTCTTCAAAACCATTGCGGGAATACACTCTGGCACAGTAGAATGTATGATATGGTAGCGCAGAAATAGCTGTGAAAAATGAAGCAAGCAGATTGTCCTAAAACTGGTGGTTTAAATGTCACTCTTAATAAAAGTTGGAATTAAAGACAAGGCAATGTTTTTTACTCGTTTCATGAATGACCAGAAAACCGTTCTTAATTTGGGACACTGAAGAGTTTTCTTTCTTAGTTTCTGCTTAGTCATAGTCAAGTATGACGCACTGAGCTGGAAACCTAATATTATAGAATCAGTAAATAGGGGAAATATAGCTTTGTACTCGGGTAAGAACGCCATCGGTAAAAAATGGGTCATGAAACCAGAGCTGATACACTGGCATTACACAGCGGTATTGACAGAGTACTACTGTACGGGGCAAGCGTTGGTGGCCAGCTCTTAGATATTAAGTTACATATTAAAATATAATGGGGAAGGCGCAAAAGCGGCTTAAATGCTTATAAGCGGGGCGCTGAAAACAACACCAACTCGCGGCCTAGAGGTTATGCTCCACCTCATTGCAATAAATATAGTTGGCAAACAAAAAGCGTCAAATACGGCTACGGGACTATTAGCTGTTAATTAGTGAAAAATTCTCCAAAAGGGACACGAGACTATAATTAAATCACTTAACCAAGAACTGACGAATCTCGACTACAAATCGGCCGTGGCCGCTCACAAGCCAGTGTTAAGAGAGTAGGAGTGGATCCCATCTGTTCCGGATGACGTGGGGCCATGATGGGACTCCAGTCAGGGTTACGACACCGTGGTGGGGCCCAGCTACATCATAATTCTTATCTGGTATATGGTGCGGGGCTTTTCCACGGAAGATAAATAAAGGTCCGTGGGTACTTAGAGCATGCTCTTCGTACTTAGCGACCTAGAAAGGGCCACTGGTACTTAGAGATTCTTATATTTAGGCAACCTCTTCGTATTTAAGTGGTCAAGTCTAACATATGTGGGTTGGGCGCAGGATGGCTTGTCCTAGTGGCAAATGACAGGGTTCGAAGTTCCGGAAGGATGAGCTGCCAGGGTTTTGTCTTGCAAATGCCAATGCACCTGAAATTTCCGAAGCCATTGATGTCAGACCCTATCCAAGGTCGAATTGGTACCACGGGAGTTGTCTTGCCCAACGGATAAGGTTGATCTTCGGGGAAACCAAGTTTGAGAGACCAGTAGCAACTTTTCGGCGGACTGCCTGGACTGGTACAACTATTGTGCGGATCCAGTTTCGTTCTGAGGATGTATCGTGGGGCTGTAAGGTTTACTCCTGCAAGGGAGCAATGCTAGATAGGAAGATAGTGCAATGAGTATGCTTCATGCCGCAAGGTGGGTAAGCGCGGGGCTCGTCCCCAACGCTACAACGAATTTCGACTACATGATATGATAGATGATATGTTATGCTTCGAAAAGGATTTCCAGAGAAAAAAGGAAAAGTGAATCCGCAACCGATATGAAAACAGCACAGTCTTTTACGGATGGCCTAAGCTAGACGGCAGAGTAGGAGCAGGAGTTTTTTTTTTGAATGGCTGAAAGTATAAGCATCTCCGTCTGACTCCCTAATCACTGGAGCATATACCAGGCTTAAGTGATAGAGATTGAGAAGGTTATGGACTGGTTGAAGGATAATTTACTATTTTTTAAGAAGATTATCATTAATGTGAACAGTCAGACGGTCATACCATCATTGGAAGCGGTCTCACTGATATCAAAGCTGGCTTTGAGCTGTCACCTCTCTCTTAACGATATGGGTGAGCAGTTTGACATAAGGATCATTTAGGATATGGAAGGGAACTCCAAGGCAGACGAATTAGCTAGACATCGTACGACTCACCAACTGCTACCGGATAGGTCAGAGGTGGGGAATCATATGCTTCGGAAAGAGACAGAAGCTGTAATAAATGTAAGGTGGAAACACACCGGCACATGTAATATATTAAGGCAAGTCTGGCCCAAGTTAGAGTAGAAGCGCTCAACTACGCTAATCTCCAGACGTGACCTAAAAACGGTTGTGGGAATACTTATCCGAAAACACGCGGGAAGGATGTGTGTTGAATGTTATGACTTCTGTAGGAACTGCATGTATGAGGACAATAGAGCATCTTCTTTGCTTCTGTCCGGCATTAGTATACAGAAGACACAAATACTTAGAGGTAAGCGGTTAATAAATAGCCTCTCATATCTCGAAAACGGCAAAGTGTGTAACATACTTGGATTCATAAAGAGCTCGGAATTGATCCTCTGTAAAAGGAAAAGTTATAAGATCCATGTGGTAACACAAAGGACCGCTTATAGTCTAAGTAAGCGATTGCTGTCACAGCAATCAAGCCTAACCTAAACTTTTTCTTTTGAAATTCCTTCTAATTGAAAACTTCTCCGTACAATCTCCAATTTTGGTGCCAAGGTAAATTTTGTATTTGCTCTGTGTGTTTATTGCACTGAAATAGAATCAAATTTTCCAATAATTCCTAACATTCCTGCTTCCGATGAACCTCTGACTTTGGCGGGCAAACTCAACTTGTAATCGCTCTAAAGACAACAACCCTAACTAAATAAATAGAGTGAGCCTCTAACCTTTCGACATATCCTCCTCGATCGCAAGTCTCTCGCTGCGAAAATTTCTAAATATTTACGCGCATTCCTACTAAACCCATTTTCTTATGTCAATATATCAAAAAGTTAGTTCACTCTGGCGGCAATGTGGAGAGCGCATGTGTGACCAACCAATTCAGTATAATTGTCTAAGCCAAAAATCGCATTTCGCTGTGGGCATTTAGTTTTGATTTTAGGTTTTTTTGTTATTTTTTGGGAAATCAAAACATGCCCGACAGGCCAACCAGGTTTTCCAATCTCTCTCTCTCTCTGATGACCATACCTGACTGACGGACTAACTTTTAAATCTGTTTGACTTGACACCTCGTAACTGGGAATAACATGACCATTCCCATCAAATACACGCACATACTATACGCTGCGTAGGCTGAATTTTGATAATTCAATTTACCCATCATAAAGTGACTTAGACGAAGTAGCGGCGGCCAACTCTGAAAATGACATACAACGAGTGAGTACAAATATCGTCATCGTCACAAAGAAGATTTAGCGCCGCACTGGACTGAGGCATTAAGGGTCGTCCTCGTCCTCGTCGTCGTCATCGTGGTGGTGATGGTAATTTAAAATTTCGCATGTGTTGTGCACAAGTCTGGCGGTGATGGAATTTTTTAGGTTGCTTGCAGGAATAAACGTGAGGAATTTACCTTTCACACACAGTGGAATTACGCATGTCATGTGGTGCGCTCCGTTCCTGACGATCTTTAGCGCAATACTCGTAGGTGAGTCTGTAGTATATGGTCATACATATGCAGGGAAAGTACTGTACAGGCGGGAAATAACTAAATATAATTTAATTTGTGTTTTCTATTTTAAAATATATGGGAAATTGGAAAACAATGAACAACGCACAACTTAGTTGCGCCGCGTTGGGAACTTACCAATCTTGTTTGGGTTTCAATGTCAAGACGTTCAGCGGGTGCGTGCCTGTTTATACTTAACATTTGCCTTTTAAATATTATCACTGGAGGTCTGCTGATATATGTTTATATATGCTGGGAAAAATTGTTTTCATTTCAATTATCTGATTAATTTTAATGCCTCAGCCTCAGTATTTACTTTGGATTTATGCTCAGCCTATATGGAAATCAAAAGTCAAGCAAAGCGCTAACAATAATATGTGGATTAAGAGGTATGCGTTACCTTTTAGTAGTGCCAGAACTGCAGGCAGAGTAAGATGTTGTTGTTGCATTGGAAATAATAGCAAATAGAAGTACAACGCGTAAGTTATGAAATGAAATGCTTGATGGACATTACGGTTGCTATCGCTTATAGAAAAACTCAGTAATTGCAGCATAGGTACCATATGAAGAAATATGTTTTAAAATAAGAACTGTTTGCTTCAAGAGGACCTACAATTTTAATGTACCAGCTAGTATTGACACCCTAGGAAGCTTACATATTTGGCAAATCAATAACCCTGCATTAGTAAATAACTAAATACAAGACAACTTGACAGCAACTTCAAAAAAAGGCTTGACTATTGACTAGACTATAATTCATTCATTCAGACATTGTCTAAAGCCGACGATAGTGACAGCACTAGTTCAAAAACTAGAGCTCTACGAGACACTTTCATCCATATCTGAAAATCTATATCAAAATCTGGAGCTGCACAAAAAGGAGAGAAAAAAGTACATGCTGTGAGTAGAGACCTAGCATATTGGTTCCTTTGTTAGAAAATGCAGCACTAATTTGAAGAAGTGCAATCCTTTAATTATCTTCGTTCAAAATAGCAAGCCCGCAGAAATACGCTCACAGTTGCTTAAAAGCCAACAAAGCCTACTGTCAAGTCTGTCAATAATTTTCAAGCCCAACATCTGAGTTGCTAGATTATAATACTTTAAAGACTTCTGTGCTTAGGAAACGCACTCTGATTTCTTAGCCGTATCCGGGAGGAAGGTCTTGATGATGACGATGAAGATGTTGAAAATGGGGTATCTACAAATAGAACTGCGACCCATATGGATCTATGCGCTTCCCTCTAATTAGTGCTATGAGACAGTGCATGACCATCCCTATAGCAATGGCATCTTTTGAACTTAATGATATGGTGTGGGTTCAGTGAATGCCTTGCAGTTCCCATGTGGTCTCTTCTTTGTCGGACCGCTGCTCCGCATTCATTGAGAAGGTGCCACGGGGTTTCCACCGATTGCCCACAAAGTCTGCAGCTGCCATCCGAGTCTAGTTTTAATTTCTTTAGGTACCCCTTTAGTCAACAATGTCCTGGTAGGAAACCCGTAATGATTCTTACGTTACTTCTACTAAGTCGCAATATCATTTTCTATGCTTTTCGTAGGCCTGGGAGATTTTCCCATCTTACGGAGTAGCTGCCTTATCTATTTTGCGTATCTCATCCCGCATTATGCGGTACCCTATGTTAGAGAATGGTTCTGGCCCTACAAGCGGAGTTTCTGCCCCTTTGTTAGGGAGCCTATCCGATGCTTCATTTCCTTCTAAGCCAGTGAGTACCGGCACCCTGTACCAACGTGTGGGTTCAGTGAATGCCTTGCAGTTCCCATGTGGTCTCTTCTTTGTCGGACCGCTGCTCCGCATTCATTGAGAAGGTGCCACGGGGTTTCCACCGATTGCCCACAAAGTCTGCAGCTGCCATCCGAGTCTAGTTTTAATTTCTTTAGGTACCCCTTTAGTCAACAATGTCCTGGTAGGAAACCCGTAATGATTCTTACGTTACTTCTACTAAGTCGCAATATCATTTTCTATGCTTTTCGTAGGCCTGGGAGATTTTCCCATCTTACGGAGTAGCTGCCTTATATATTTTGCGTATCTCATCCCGCATTATGCGGTACCCTATGTTAGAGAATGGTTCTGGCCCTACAAGCGGAGTTTCTGCCCCTTTGTTAGGGAGCCTATCCGATGCTTCATTTCCTTCTAAGCCAGTGAGTACCGGCACCCTGTACCAACGTACTTTGTTTACTTCTGTTTAGCTTTGCCATACACTCCTCCATAAGTCTTGATGTGATGTGGAATGCATCAATGGCTTTTAGCGAAACGAACGAAACGAAACTGGGAAACCTGGGACTATCTCCCTAGGATTTTCCTGCCAACTTTCTGCACACCATATGTGCTCTTTTTAATTGCTGTAGTACTGATTGTTGGTGCTATCGAATAGCAGTCACCTATTAAATATCAGTCCCAGGTATTTAATCGCTTTACTATTAATAATCTCTATATGTACTTGCCTGATGTAGTTCATCAGCAAGGATGTTCCACAGAAGGGCACCCCTCCCCGTTGGGATCATCTTGCCGTGCCCAGCATAATGGTTTTATTAGCGACTATGGTTTCCATTTGTGCTTAAGTCTTACGTAGAATTGTTAGCACTGTTTGAGAGGAAAAAAGATTTCGGAGACTCTATAATGATGAGATCTACGATGTCGACATCGTGAGAAGAATCGTGCTCCAGTGAACAAGACACCTAGCTAGCATGAACGAAGAGGATCAGCTTCGAAACTCGTTTGCGGAAGAATCTATGGGACACGATAGCAAAACAGATCAAGCCTTCGCTGAAAGGTACACCAGGACGTCCAAAAATTATGACAAACTGGATCATATCGGTTCAAAATCGAAAACAGTGGATATATTTTTTTCGGGTTGTTAAGGCCAGACTTCTGTTGTAGAAGATAAGGTTGATGACGGATGAAGACCAGAAGAACAAGCGATACTTAGTGCAAAGCACTTTCTCAGCCAACGATAAACGAAGAGAATCGTGCTCCTAACCATTGTGATGAAGATAATTGTAATTATTACATTGTCCCTTTTCCAGTGGGCGCTGTGGCTCTAGTACATTAGATTTCTGAGCTTGAGGTTCGAGGTTTGAATCCCAAAACACAAATAGTATTTTTCACGGTCCTCGCGAAAGTCTGACAAACGTTTGAGAGTAATAACTTTTCACGGATAGCTTCTCAACTCGCCTTTCGGATACGAAATTAAACTCTAGATCCCTTCCATTTATTTGCAAAAATATAGCAGGCACAACAAGAGTGATTGCCTTGTACCGCAATGGTCTGTCGTGCTAAATATTATTGATATTATTATTATTCCAGCGAAAGATGAACATATCATCAATATTGAATTGTGCACCGTCATTTCATTGGTAGTAGTTTCTTAACAAATAAATTGCAAACAGAAAAAAAGTGACGGAATACAGCGCAGGAAAAAGCAGTCGCTCCACCACTTTCTACTCGAAATTTAGGCTACTTGAAGGGTAGAACTTTTATACTTTATTTGACTGATTGAAAGCACAGGAACAACGCCCTATCAAGCATTAGACGAATAAGAGGCATCTACGAGAAATTCAGCATTTTAACGGTTCAAATAAGATTCCACAAATTTCAGAATGACAGATCTAACATTGCAACAACCCTTGATGAAGGGCTAATATGCGCTACATTACTTAAGTCTTCAACCGAATATAAGGTAAGAACATCTTGAGACTTGTTAAGTGCGGTATTTTTCAATTTTGAGGAAAATATATAACAGAGCGGAGCTAAAGCATTTAACTCCTTGTCGTGTCTAATATATTCAAAAAAACCAATCCATAAAATTTTGTATGTAAATTTTCTAACCGGAGATATTCAAGTGTGCAAAGTTTGAATTGGGCTAATTTTGAAGAAATTTATATGGGAATTCCTCGACCTAGTGACTTCCAAATTTTTATAAAAAGTGCCATCATTGGAGAAAGAAAAATAGGTATGACTACACAAGAAAGCTGACTGGGATGGCCTTAACAATCTATGTAGGAGTTTTAACTGACCACATAAAGCCAATAGTTGTGTGGATGACATAACAAACATTATTCGCGACAGTATAAAACAATTTATCGCTTCCAGGACAATGGGTATCAGGCCCCGGAAAATGCTTGGTATTAAGCTGCAAAGACGTTTCTAGAAAAGCGGATGTATCCTTTTGATTAATAATATTCGGCGCGACAGACCATTGCGGTCCAAGGCCTAAATTCTCGCGACCATTTGTGCTGCGCATGTTATTTTTGGACACAAATGGAAGGGATCTACAATTTAAGGCAGGATCCGAACTGCAAATTGAGAAGCTTTCCGTGACAAGGTTTTACTCTCGGAACGTTTGTGGGACGTGGTTGGGTGGCGAGAGGTGGGACACCGTGAAAATACTTTTGGTGTTGCTGGGATTCGAACCTGAACCTCCTGCTCAGCATCCATGTGCACTTCCACTGAGCCACGGCGCCCACATCCTTTCGATTACATAAGGAAAACTCCACTGTGGGAAACCGAAAAAAATTTAGACGAGTCAGGAATGATTGCAATGCCTACCTTAGACGATTCTTATTCGGTCGCAAAGGAAGCAAAAATTTTTGGTCATTCGTAAAATACTGCTGCACAATGACACTCCAACCGTCAGCTCTATAGCTCATTTCTATAGACGGCCAATCTGCTTGCTTTACATTTCGTAGCTAGCTCAACGCTACCAGATTGCGCAGTGCCGTTGCCTTTACCCTTAAGACATCCGTACTTTCTAAAGTAATTGAAACGCTGATTAATCGTATTCTTATGCAATACCTTGAATTATAGGAAATCCTAAACGATGAGGAGTATGGTTTTCCTTGCACAGGTGATCTGATGGCTTATCTTACTGAAAAGTGAAACCAGTCTATTCATAAATGTTGGCGAATGCAAGGTTCTTGCACTCGATATTTCCAAGGCATTTGACAGCGTCTGGCATCAAGCTCTTCTGTCGAAAATCTGCGCATATGGAATTGATAAGGCTCTATTTGACTGGACTAGTAACTACCTTTCTGATCGTTTAATCTAGGCCATATTTGACTGTTTCAAAACCAATGTTCATCGCACAAATGACGGTGTTCCCCAAAGTTCTGTTGTGTGGCCGGCACTCTTTTTTTTTGTAATGCATGTACCTAGATATCTCATCTTTTCTTCTGGTTAATTTTCTAACGCCCACGCTGTGATAAGCATTATAAGGGTGCAAGAGCGTCTGTACATTATAAAAAAAAACCTGAATAAAATCGGAATAATTATGAAAAAATTGATATGGCAGCCACTTGATCACTTCAAAATTCATAGATAAACATATGTGCAAAGTTTAAAAAAATCGGGTTTTAGGAAGTGCATTAAAATTGAGAACAGCCCAGCCAGCCACGAACAAACACATAAAAAAAAACAAACACATCCGGACCGAAAGTTATTAAAGATAATTTAAAAATGATAACATAAGATTGGAATAAGATCGCGCAGCGGGACATATAGCTTGGTAAATTCCAGGTCTGGATTTTCTGAATTTTAAAGAAAAGTTCCTCAATTTGCTTGATATACTAGACTCCTTCCTAGCTAACAGTTTTTTTGAAGATCTCCATCTTAAGTAATGTCTTTTTCAATGTTATTTTAAGAATTCGGTAATAAATTCAGCGGAAGCGCTTGAAAACTTCACTTCTTTGGATCTTCAAAAAACCGCCTTTATGGTAATTTCATCTACAGTATAACAATTACAAAATATATTTATCCAGCTAATTAATCTGTTGTGCTGTGAACTGTGAACAAAAACTGTAATTACAATCCCAGATACACAACAGGGATAACCACAATCTCTCAGCAAAAACGCTCTGTTTGCACTGGGCACATGGCACACGAAAAATGCACTCCTAATGTTTGCGGTAATCTCTGGTCAACAGGTAGAAAACACTTGACACGTTCTCTTTGCATTCGATTATCCTGTTGGTCCGGCTTCTCGATAGCTCGTCGGCAGTCAATTTACTTAAGAGGCGGACTACACAGCTACCTGTTGACTTTGGTGCATTGTTTTACCTGTGTACCATCTCAAGGAGTCAGGTGATTATAAAAATTATACAAACACAAGTGGTGTTTGTTGGTTTGTCGGTGGTTATGAGGTGTGTGAGGAATCGTGGCAAACGACTGTCATAAAATGGAACCTGCCGCTGTTGTCGCTCGTGAGCGCAGTGGGCTTAACACATCACGCAGTGATCGCATAGAATGCCGTCAAGTGCGGTATTACGACTACTTGTTGTTATTCTATTCGGCAGGATAATGTAGGATATTTCGGTGAAGCCATTGTTTTTGTTGAAGGAATTGAGAGGTGTTAGTTGGTACAGTTTGCGTGTGGCACATGTTTGCAGGAGGAGGTGAAGTGGGTGTTGTTGATGTCTTTTATTTTAAGAGTAAAATCTAGACATTTTTGATAACGGTCTTAATTGGTCGAAAAATTAAAGCCAGATTGCCTTTGATTGCGGTGTAAGGTTCAGATCTGATATGTCGGACAATGAGTCGAGAAAACGGCTAAACAAAATTTTAATTTTTATAAATTTGCGTGCATTGGCTAATTCCGAAACGAAAACGTATTTCATAATATTTGACACTTAACTTATTCACCGCCATCTTAAATAAGTATAAGGAAAGTCTTTTGAGTTGATTCCATAATATTATATCGACAACATAATCATAACAACAATTATGTTTATATGTCACACGGTATTTCTCTTTTTGGAAACCAACTTGAATTTTCGAGGTTGCAGCGTTTTATAATCGTCAAGTCACCTCACGTATCGTAATATGCGAAACAATTTCGATAATAAAAGATGAAATAAAACAACCCATAAAAATTAAAATTTTTCTTGTAAATTCTCTAATCGGGGATACACACACACACACTGCGTGTTCGTTTTGTGGCAAAATCATCCACCAAATGCCGCAGCGGCAGCGAACAGCGCTGCTCACAAAGCACATAGCTTAGACTTTGCCGTGATCTGATGCGATATAGCGATATTTAAAAATTGTATATTGGGGTCCCCGATCGCTCCAAATTTTTACAAAAAGTGTTTTCCTTCGAAGACACACATGTGTACAAAATTTAAAGAAAATCGGCTAAATTTTGTAAAATATTTGTATGGGAGCCCCCCGACTCCGCGGCCCGAGGGACCTCAAAAGTTAACAGAAAGTGTTGTCATAAGAGATATACATGTGTGCAAAATTTCAATAAAATCGGGCTGTAGGAAGTGGGTTAAAAATTGATCACAAGATTTGGCCAGCCAGCCAGCCAGCCACGGGCAAGTGAAGTTAATTTAAAAAGGTAATTGGCTGGAAAAAGAAAAAGAATTAAACTATGCAATATGCGATGTTGGAGTCTTTTGATGATCTTTTCAGGGTCTTTTGTTGGTCTTTTTGGGGTCTTTTCGGGTCTTCTGAGGGTGTTCTGAGGGGTGTTTAAGAGTTTTTAGGGGCTCTTTTATGCGTCCTTTGCGGATCTTTTGGGGTCTTAGGGGGGTCTTTTGGTGGTCTTTGAAGGATATTTTGGGGTTCTCTTTATGGTCCTTTAAGGGTCTTTTGTGCGTCTTTTGACGGCCTTTGGGGGGTTGTTTTTGGTGGACATTTGGTAGTCTTTTGAGGGTTCTATGGGTCTTTTAAAGGTAATTCAGGGGTCCTAATGATTTCGCCTATCGGCGTATTGGCGCAAAACACTACAAGAATATTTTATTAAGAAAAAAATAGATATATATGAAAAAAATTTGTGTGTAGCTTTTAACATAATTTTTTTTTTATAATTTGCGCACACGTAAAGGGGTTCGCACCCTTATAATGCTCGGTGCTAAGCTAGGCACGGCGTGGGTGTTAAGGAAAAGTGGAGAAAAGAGGAGATATATATGAGCTTGTGTTTTGAATGCCTGTGGATTATAGTAATGTGGAAAGACATAGCTTGGCAAAGCATTCCACATACGTGTTGTACGGCTGAAGAACGAATCCCTGAACTTAACTGTACGTCTGAAGATGGGCTTGAGGGTGAACTGATGAGCATTTAGAGCGCCACGAATATTGCGGTTAAATTCAGTCACCTTTGTTGGAAAAAGCGATAAAACATTGACAAGCAGGAAACGTTGCTGTGATGTTCAAGCGAATCTATTGACTTCGCAATGTTTTTGTCCCCGATAAGTTTTAACGTTCGTTTTTGTATTCTATGTAGCATATACAAGATAGTCTAAGACGCACCAGACCAGATATGACACTCGTACTCTAGTTTAGGTCGAATAAAAGCCTTGCAGATAGCAGCCAGATCATAGGGAGTGAAATATTTCTCCAGGTTAAAAAACCTAAATATTTAGCAGCAGTTTTGGCGACGGTGACTATGTGGTCATTCCAACGAAGCTTGTCGTTAACGCACATACTGAGAATTTCGAGTTTTTCAGTGCCATAATGGATATTGACATTGGTTTAAGATTCGCTTAGACACTAGAAGGCAGCATTTGGTTTTGGAAGCGTTAAATTCTACTCGATTGTTTTCTCCCCATTGTATTAAGCTGTCTAGGTCAGAAGTTACCGGGCTTAACATATGTAGTTGTTTGAGTTCCACATGAGAAGTGGAGGGCCGTTCCTCAAACTTGTATAAGAAGCTAGGAGTACTGTCGTCAGCGAAAGAATGCATTGAATTAGAAGTAACGGACAAGAGATCCTTATTAAAAATGAGAAAAATTATTGGAGACAAAATAGAGACCTAGGGTACGCCAGCATTTATGTGATGCATTTTGGACGTGGCGTGGCCCACAAATGCATTGGAAATATTGAGTGCAACATCTTTGCTTTCACCAAGTTAATGCAAGGATCGGTTCAACTGTTCGCTGAGATATACCATCAAATCACCAGTACAACGTTGCCCACGAAATCCATACTCTCGTCCACTAAGGATTTCGTTAGTTTCAAGATATATCATGAGCATTGAACTAATAGTAGCTATTTTTAGGACCTTAAACGTCAAATAAGCTGTTATGATAAGCGAAACTGTATTACCAAAAACAATTTACGCTTGTGAATAAATGAATTAATGATGGGAATCGGTGAATTTTTCGGGGCAGCTGCACTCTTTGAATAATACGAGCCTCGCTATACAGTAACCAATCATAGCACTATATTGAAAAAAAACTAATTCTACAGAATTTTACATTTTCTTTTCTTATTTTTAATAGAGTGTTCTGCATTGTTCTTGGAACTTGGTAAGGCAGACAGACAGACAGTTCTAATTAATTGGAAACAAAACAAAGAAAAAATAACTTGCAAGACCTACTGTCAATTCTAGTTATTTGGAAACAAAAAAAAAGTAAGTAATAAGCAGCCAAGCCGTTACATAATCCATTTTGGCAGTTGATCGAAATTAATTGCCGATGGAACTGGGACATCCATCCTTTTTGTTATCCGCTCTCACTTACCTGATGCATGTTATATTAGTCTACCCTAGTGGCCTAGTAAAGCGCACTGATCGACGCCCGCATCGTATTCATCACATTATTCAGAAAGTGATCCAATTTTTATCGACTGAATAAATCTGTCGCACCACGTAGGTCGAAAGAGAAAGAGAACCAGATCTTTTCTACATTTCCATTTTACATTTTAACGTTTTGATTTTGATCCGATTGTCACGTTAATGATGATGCGACGAGTAATTGTGGTGAGTTGTCAAGATCGGCCAGCTACGCTTCGATGATGTGAAATCGTTTAACAAACTCGAAACATCTTCTGGATAATTCGATGAATTTCTTCGAAAATTAACCAACCCCAACCGGTGATGTATGAATATAAATTTGCCACTGAATAAAAGATCGTGTTGATGATATTAGGCTCGATATTATGCACAGTGGACAGAATTGTGCGCGTGCTCGTGCGTCTGTGTGTGTGTGGTATACTAACGATGTGAGAACAACAACAATTGATGATGACACCAAACAAATCATTTGCTGATGTTGTTTCTGCTGTATGATGATGCATCGCACATCGCAGCCATCTGCCTCTTATCAATATGTGGCCGCAACTCTTCCAACTCCAGTGTTCCAATTGAAATGCAAAATATCATTTCTACATACACTAAAAATTGAAATTTCAAAACAGGAATTTATTTTCGAAAAAAATTCAAATCTTTGCAAATACCTAAACAACAACAACATCAACAGTTGCTTATGCGAATTGCACTGGCAAATTCCATTCGCTTTATTGTTGGAGTAGAATATGTGTGTCTTTCTGTCGCATAAATGGGGCATTTAGGTAGGAGTTCCAAAAAAAGCGGTTCAGCGTTCAATGAACGACTCCCGCTCAAGGCAAAGATATGGAATTATAAAACTGGAAGAATCTAAGAATAATCCTTACAGGGTTATTCGTAAGTGCTTTGCAAAAGTTCAGTATTTACGGTCAAAATTTATATAGCCAGCGAACAGTTCTATTGTCGTACTTACGGTAGATAACATTAAGGCCAAGTTTTAAAGCGGATCTTATTTGCTTGGTTGTAATACTTGCTTTTTGAAACTCTGACTTTGTAGATTTAAAAACTAAAGCTTACATTTTTAAGTTCGAAAGTATCGAAAATTGAATTTTTTTTATATACAGTCCAAAAAGATAATACTACTTATATGGGATTGATTTTTATTTATATATTTTAATAACATAATAACACACACTATATACATAAGTCCAAATAAAGCTACTGCACTCCTTCGACCTGCACTCTTCGGTTCTTAATGCATGTGCGAACTCTTTTCATCATCCATAGCTCATTCACACATTTCCGTAGGTATATGTACCATATGGGTGATAACATCTTTTTGGACACCCCTGTATAGTACTGAAAATGGTTCAGGAATAACGATTATTCCCTGAGGTACACCGTTATCTTCCGTCAAAAAAAAGGAAAAAAAAATAGCTCTTTCCAGATACCGAGAGTTCTCTTAAACTTATTTCCCCATTAAGTTTTATACAATACTGAATATTTTATTCAGATATAAAATGAAAATAGTATAGGGCTAAAAATCGATCCATGTGGTACACCATTCTTAAAGGCTTTCTTAACTTCTACCCAAAGAAAACTAAAAAAAAAATGTTTCACATACGGTGTTCTTTTTAAATTCTCTATATTAACTTCGCGTGCACGTGGCTGGCTGGCTGGTCAGATTTTCTGATCAATTTTTGGCCCACTTCCCATGGCCCGATATTTCCCGCCCCTCGTACCTCGGGTTCGGGGGGCTCCCATACAAATATTTTACAAAATTTACCCGATTTTGTACACATGTGTGTCTTCGATGGAAAACACTTTTTGTAAAAATTTGGAGCGATCGGCCCCTTGGGGACCCCAATATACAATTTTTAAATATCGCTATATCGCATCAGATCACGGCAAAGTCTGAGCTCTGTGCTTTGTGAGCAGCGCTGTTCGCTGCCGCTACGTCATTTGGTGGATGATTTTGCCACAAAACGAGCACGCAGTGTGTGTGTGTGTGTATCCCCGATTAGAGAATTTATAATTTATAAGCAAATTGCGATTTCCTCAGTTGTAGTGAATTCATAGGTATCCTTGGTAAGAACTGATTATTACTTCTGATGAGAATGCCAGAAAGTATTGCATTCCTAAACCTAATTGCAGGTGCCTCTGTCGATGTTTTTTTCCGTCTTTCAAAATTCTACCTAATTGGGTACTGCAGAAAATAGAATTTGGGATTGAGAGAGATTAAGAAAAACTTTGCAAATTCAATCATCTCTTCTCTGCGGAAGGTTTAAGTGGCACTAGTTCCTTTTTTCTTAACCTGATACATCTCTGCATCTTAGAAAAGTAGATTTTAAACAACTTAGTCATTTGTCGTTCCTGCTGAAAACGCTGGAACTAATCTATCACATAAGTTTCGAAGATACGGTTATATCAAAATATCAAAATACCAAGATGTTTAACTTAAGTGTAGGTCAACAGAGACAACCCTTCACGGGATAATAAGTACAATTGAATAATATATTCAATATATAATATATTCAAACAAGACAAATTTGCCACCTTCTTAGATACAGAAGGCACCTTTAACAATGCCCACATCGATGCCATTTAGGAGAATCTCACTCAGTTAGGGATGGAGCAACTCCAGTGGATCATCTCCATGCTAGGTAGCAGGGTGACCCATGGTAATCTGGACAGTAGCAGTATCACCAAGGAGGAGTATCGACAGAGGCACTCCCCAAGGAGGGATGATATCGTCCCTTCTGTTGCTGTTGGTGATAAACAAGGTCCTCAGGACACTTGAGATGAACAGGACAAAAGCTATTGCGTATAGAACGACGTGGTGATACTTGTGTCAGGACAGTACCCTTCCGTGATTAGTGAGGTCAAGGAAAAGGCATGGCAGGGTTAGATCCTGGTCGACCGGCTGTGGCCTGGAGGTTAACTCTGGCAAATCTGGCAAATGGTACTTCGTAGCAACACAGCGCGCTTAAACGCTCAAACAGCCAAGCCGGTTATGACCGCCACTTTACCAACCAACCTACCTTTCTGCAGATACGGTCGTCCTTTCCTACTACAAAGCTCATTATTTCATCAATTTCTAATGTCACCATCAACGCAGAATGTTCAATAAATCTTGCTAGCCATTTGTCTTCCCATTCCCAGAGTTTTCTTATCGAAAATATGTAAATAGGGAGTATTACATTTGAACCAGAGCTACAATAATTCTTTAATACTCTGTTAATGAATTGTATAGCCACGAAGAAGGGGTAGGTATTAAAGTAGGACCTTGCAGAGTTACCGCCTAGTAACATAATTGCGGTTTGTCGTTTGGATATAACGCTTTTATGTCGCCTCTTCCCGTCAAAACCACTATATGTATCGAAGCCATATTTACACCATATGATCATTTGGTGCTCCGACAAATTTATATGTTTTGTTGATCCGTTAGGTGGCGTTGGAGTCGTTATATTTACGAAAAATTGTGTTTATGGTTGGAATTGGTTCATATTCATACCATATGTTTGCTTGGTGCTCCGTTAAGTTTATGTTTTTTTGGACCCTTTAGATGCCGCTAGAGTTGAGATATTTATATATTTTGGATGGTGCTCCCATGAAAAATAGTGAAATGATACAAAAAAAAACATTCCGTAATTTTTGACGGGTACTCACTAGTATATGATATATTCTTAATTCAACAATGAAATAAATTTTCAATTGCACTTTGTATTTCATTCAACGTATCTCCCTCGCAACTTTATAAAAATCCACCTTTTACGCGGTCCCATGAATTAGTAAAAAAGTCCCCAAAAATCTGAATGACATTGCTTTGTCCATATCAGAACCGCTTGTAAATAGAAACTTTAGAGTGGGTTAAGACCAACCCGGGGTTATTAATCCAAATAAAGAAACCTTAGACTAAGACTTTTTTAAAATTTACAAAACTTCGGTTCAATATCAAATGAAAAAGAACCCATAATAACCAAAAGCATACTTTTTTCCACCATAAATGCCGAAAAATAAAAACTGATGCGTAGCACTTCATTCCAACCACAAAACAGCACCAATCGTAAAGTACCGCTGCACACAATGCACCAGCGCACATCGAAGACATTCATTATAGTATGGCGTAATCTGATGCCGCTATATGGCATAATTATAAACAAATAATTTGTATGAGAGCCCTTATACACCACTACCCGATTACTGCCAAATTTAAACAGAAAGTGTTGTCATCGGATATACACATGTGTGCAAAGTTTCAATAAAATCGGGCGTTGTAAAGAGGTTAAAAATTGATCGCAAAATTTCACGACAGAGAAACATACGGGGACGCGAAGTTAATATAGAGAAGTTAAGTTTAAGTTTTGTTGTCAATTTCTGTGGCAAGTACCGGAAATCATTGACGTACAGACCTCAAAAAATTGTCAGATTATTGGCGGTAACAAGGGCACTACACAACTGATACAAATTGTTTACTTCCGAGGTTCCCGTGAGTATTAGAGTTAGCAAAACAGTTAAGTTTCGGGGTCAGTTTGTATGGCAGGTACACCTCAACGCGTTGACTTTCAAAGCAAAAACTTATCTTGTTCTAAAAATCGTTTTACCGAAAGAAGTTATCAGAAGAAGTCTGACTTGTCGTTCTTGAGTTAATCCGAGAAAATCCCTCATCTATCCCGATGGAATATCCATGAATTTCCAAACATTTTTTGGCGTAACTTATTTATTATCCAATCAGTTTTAATATTTTTTTTTGGACCAAAGTAATATTTATATAAAAATTTCATTAGGTGACTAAAAACAAAGCACCCTGTTAGGCAACTAACTAACAATTTGTTGTAAAAAAACGTGTCCAAATTTTTTGGAAACTTAAAGTCAATTCAGTCAAATCCAATCCAATGTTTACCAATTACACCTTGAACCCAATGCGTTCGATAATCGGAGTGTGCTTCTGCCAGCGGAGACGTCCATTTTCATGTGAATGAATGCATAATGCATCTGGAAATATGGAGAAGCTCATCCCAATTCTCGGTGTATGTGATGCGAACAGCAAGGCACAATTATTCTTTTCGCAGAATAAGTTTTAGAATTTCAAATGTTGTTGTATTCTATTCATCTGTTGGCATTTGGAATGATATTCCGCTTCCATAAATGTACATACGTACGTTTAGGAGCAGTGTTTGTTGTTTTTCTAATTTTCGGTTGGAATTGAAGGTGGCAATTTGTCGGCGTGTTCCTTGCATTGATTATTGATTTATGCAAACATACAGAAGATACAGTTCAACGAAATTACTGACACATGCCAAGGACACACACACACTACTGACGAGCAATTTATTCAACAAGAATTTGAAGTCAAATAACTGTCCGTTTGGAAAAAGTGTGTTCGGATGATAAAAGGTACAACCTATCTATGACCTCTGACGTTGTGATGTTGTTTAACAGGAGGCATCTTTTATGTAGCCAATCCATACGCCTCAATATGGCGCTAAAACAATTTCCAATGCCTCTGTAAATAGCGCCATGCGATTGCAATGTTTACCTTTACTGGTCCAAGAAGTTCTCATCGTCCTTTTATCTGCGAGCACGTTCGTCGTCGCAAATTCATTCATCGATCGCACATTGTTATCCGTGAGTTCCGGTGAAAATCGAACCGTCGAACTATCTGCTATCCACAGCAGGAGAGCAGTTACACATGTGTTGTCCACATGGATACCCGTATGCATATTGTGTCAACTGCAACACAGTTTCGTTGGCCGGTAACGAGGTTTTCAAAGTTACAAGTTACAAGGATGTGACGGCGCAGCAAATATAAATTTTTATGGTTACTAGTTTTTAGAGCGGTAGCTTTACCTCATATACGAGTAAGAGACACATTGCCTCGTCTGCTGTTGAAGAAGAGCTGGTGAGCTGAGCCAATAGATTTATTGACCAATGTAATTATTCCCATTTGGAATACTGATAAAACTTTAATAGGAATCTCGAAAAAATAACCAGTTCGAGTTATTTACATCCGAATAGAAAAGAAAAAAATCACCGAATCACCAATAGAATTGGTGTCAACAACGCATGCGCGCTATTACGTTCAGATTCCCAACATATTAGAAATCTGATGACGATAGCGCGCATCCTCAGTAACTTGATTCCATTGCATGGTATGATTTGCACCAGGGTGTGACCAATGTATTGCCATTTTCTATGACTGATTGTAGTATCCATAGGTTTTTTGTCATGTTGTCAAGTAAAGCTGTTCGTTCGGTACACCGCTAGGCTAGAAAACATATGAATAGTACGTAGACATTCACTCACAAACATTTGCAGCATAAGAATCTTCCAAGAGTAGTAGTGACTCAGCGATCCAACCGCACACTCTCAGCTTGTTTTAAGTGCTCCTTAAAATTTTGGACAATATTCCTAACGCAGCGCTTGGCTTCCCGATCTTGAACATCCAGTTCTTTTACTCCATCCGATCCGAGAAAATATTTCCCAGAAAAAGAAATGGTTAGCAATTTGCTCGGCCTGCTGTCCGGCAATGTTTATTTGAAAGATGGGTTATAAAAGACTGGACGATTTCGTCTTTTCCGCATTTATACTCAGTCGCACCCTGCTTCCTTCCACTTTTAGGTTGGGCACCATTCCAAACAGGTGAATTATTTTATGTTAAAGCATATCAAGTCAAAGTTCATCATATACCACTGTTGTAAGCCGTCAGAGCCGTATGAATAGCATCGCTAATAACCAAAAGAAATAGCAGTGGTGAAAGTATGTCGCCTTGCCGCACACCACTTCCTACTTAAAACAAAATCTTTTGACACGCTACCATTATGCACGAAGTTACACTTCTTCTGCGCAATGCAGACCAAATACTCTCATGACTTAGGAGCTGATCAAAAACTATTTTGAAGTCGATAAGCAACAGGCGAAGCGAAGACGTGAGCTTAAGTTGCTATGTGGTCAATGCAGGAAGATCCAAATTGGTTTGACTTCGAGTGTTGAATCAAGGAATTCTTTAATTCTATCTAGCATTATTTTTAGTATAATTTTGGAGACCGCAGGATTTACGCAAATACTTGTCCAGTTGCCGCACTTAAGTTTTCCGACTTATGGAGCTCATCCGATATTAGGAAAGAGCCGTTTAAACTTTTCACAGTATTTAATTTGGAACTGTAATCACCTATTAGTTCCCTTGTGATTCTATATGTGGTCATGATTTCAGTTCTTTTTGCTGCCTACTCTCCTAGTCATTGTGATGTTTGATGCGTTGCGTTGATGATTTTCAAGAGTTACTGGGCTTACTAGATTGTCTTTATCTTCATGTGTTACTGTGGTTATTGGCGAATCTTTCTATTTTGCCTAGACGGCTGCGATTTATGCTTTGAGTGCGATACGCTCTTCTATTGTGTCCAGGTTTATTAAAATATCTATGTGCTATGGTATTTTTTCCTTTTACATAGAAACATTTGAACCCCAGATGGAATTTTTCCATTATTTGTTGTACTGAACTTGTGAGCATTTCAGCTCCAACGGCACGGTGAAACTTATAATTAGTTAGTGTACTGAGGATTCCTGCTGACTTTCAGTAGTGAGTAGTCAAAAAACTGCCTTCAATAAAAATATAATTTAAAATTTTAATTCTACTCTTAAAATATGCAGTCAATATTCTGTCGCTAGGGTGTGTCCAAAATATGAGGCTTTGGTGCGCTCTTAGAGATTACTATTAATCCCACTGTGGATTCTCGATTGCTTCCAGCAGTTTCACCGGAGTAGAGCAGGACAGTGCTATTGGTATTCTGCACATGTCGCACGATTTTATTTTGCTCAGTGCCAAGATGTCAATTTTATACCTCATGAACTTCCGTTCCAGCTGGTGGAATCTGGAGTCATGTAGACCTTCCTTTTCTCAGTGGAGAAGGGTCTATACTTTACAGTGCCTCCGTTGTCGACAGCCCAAATAACTTATCTGCGGCAATTGAGAGATGTCGTCGGTGTTTGAGTATTCTCAGAAAAGTAGTTTAACTTTTCAAGGTCCTACCTGAGTCTGCTAGCATCTTTAAGACGGATATCCTAGACATTGGAGAGGCAAGCAGAGCGCTATCTCACAGTACCGCAATAGCTGATAGAGTTGGCATATGCGTGGATAGTCAATCACCGGACAAGGCCATTATTGCGATGAACAACAATTCGAAACTTGTCAGACAGTGACAGGTTGAACCAGATTTGATAACCTAAAGCATAAACTTAACCCTAGTATGGGTTCCGAGGCACAGCGGCATTGACGGCATTGATAAAACAGACGTACTGGCAAATAAGAGTGCCACTTTGGCTACAAGGAGATAGTCTGCTTACAATTGTAAAATACCCTACCTAACCGGTATGCATTCACTTCCTTTAAATGAAGGTAAATACATGTAGCAACTGCCGTCCGAGCGGGGGTTACATACCCCCCTTAACTATACGTGTATATCTGGAAAGGACTGCTATTGTTAAGCAAAAGACACAAGATTTATTATATTATTGGTTCAAGTTGAGTCGTCCGGTCCAGTAGATTTGTGTTAAATATGTAAAGAGTTAAGGGCGCTTAAAACTTATTTTCTTACTTAATGGAGGCTTACTTTGCCTAATATGCCGAAAAATATATAGTTCATTCAAAAACATCCGTGTAATAAGCCGTTTTTGGTGATACTACTTGGCCTGCTCAGAGACTTTTTATTGGTTGAGGCGTTATTATATATATCTCGAAAATTAGGGCCTCAAACCATTGATTCCATATATTCAGTGGAAAATCGCATGGCTACTGAGCAGGAGGTTCGTTGTTCGAATCCTAGTAACACCAAAAGTATTTTTCACGATGTCCCACCTCTCGCAAATGGGTGACAAACGTTCCAAGAGTAATAACTTGTCACGGAAAGCTTCTCAATTCTCCGTTCGGATCCGGCCTTAAATTGTAGGTCCCTTCCATTTGTGTCCAAAAATATACATGCGCGACACAAATGGTCGCGAGAAGCTTGACCCTGGACCGCAATGGTCTGTCGAGCCGAATATTATTATTATATTAACAAACCAGCGGCTTTTTGGAGAAGTGTGCGTCATACTGACGAGACTGCTTGTTCTTTGAATGGTAGCTATGGTCGAAAATTTTTTTTATTCCGATTTAAAAACAAGAACCAAACAACGTGTTACTCAACGCAAAACGCATTCCAAATGAGGTGAAACTATTTTTTTGGGAATGCATGTCATATTGTGGTTTGGGACTTGTCTAGTGCTCCCATCATATAACACAGTCTCATTATTTAGGGATTCTACTATTATAAATAATTATAGGGATTATTCTTGGACCGTCGTAATACTAACTTAAGCGAAAGCATTTGCCAAAGATGTTTTCATTAATCAAGAACGCCCTAGTTCTAACCATAAACGATGTCAGCTAGCAATTGGGTGTAGCTAATATTATGGCTCTCTCAGTCACTTCCCGGGAAACCAAAGCTTTTGGGCTCCAGGGGAAGTATGGTTGCAAAGTTGAAACTTAAAGGAATTGAGGGAAGGGCACCACCAGGAGTGGAAAACACGGGAAAACTTACCATGTCCGAACATAAGACAGATTGATAGCTCTTTCTCGAATCTATGTGTGGTGGTGCTTGGCCGTTCTTAGTTCGTGGAGTGATTTGTCTGGTTAATTCCGATAACGAACGAGACTCAAATATATTAAATAGATGCTTCCAGTATTATGGTGTTGAAGCTGGCGTAGCTTTCATTTTTAAATACAGTAAAATGTACAAAAATCCACAAATAATTTAAAATAAATATAATATAATTTTGCACTGGTTGTAGGATCAATATTTATCGGGAGCGAAATTATCCTTCAACATGATAACGCATACATACACAGTGCCTTACACATCAAAATTTATCGGAAATAAGACAAGAAGCTTTTAAATGGCCTCCACAAAGCCCTGACTTAAATGTCAAAGAAAATGTTTGGCATCTAGCAAATTCAAGGTTTTATTGATGCAATGCCAAGGCACCTCGCAGAAGTTATTGCGGCAAAAGAAGGAAACACAACATACTAGATAATGCTATGCTAAAAAAAACAATTGCGTTCAACGTAAAAATATTTCCCATTTTCAGCTTTCAGAAGTTCTTCAGAACAGCAAATTGCACTGTGATGTCACAATAATTGGGCCACTTTAATTTTCATAGTTTGAACCATTTGCAATTAGATTTTGATTTTTATTTGCCGTTTTGTTTATCATCAAATAGTTCAGTAAATGTTGACAAAAGAATTAAAAATTATTCTACTCTTTTAGGGAAAAAGGAAGGATTAATTAATAAACGACGCGGATTGTTGAGAAAATGTATAAACATGTAATGAAAAAAAAACCTGTATCCTGTCTGCAGCATTTATTCGGTGGAAACATTGCACTTCCTGCCCTGAATGTCGTAAAAACTTGAATTTATGTCAGGGAATCAGTTTTGTCAAATCGTAGCTACAAGAACGTTCCTTGTCTGAAGAGGGTATAATACTACGGCGCAAATAAAAATCACACAAACTTCTGGTGTGTAGTTATGCTGGATATGGAAAACAGAACCACTTAACAGCGAAACATGCACTCAGAGTTTCATATGTAGAATAATTGCAGTTATCTCCCCTTTGCTATCGGAATCGAAGCCACAAATCGACCGAGCGACCGACCATTTGCCCATTACCATATCTTGCATTACTGATTTCTGATTCAGGGACGGTTTCTTCTAGAGCTCTTCTAGACAAAAGGTGAAGAAGTGCGCGAACTTTATAATGAGTATTAGCGAGAGGGTTATACACAGTAACCGTGCGCACACCTGGCCGGCCAGCGGACTAATAGTGCCTTGGCGGCACCACCACCACTAATAATTTGAATCTTGCGGCGAGAGAATAAAAAAATGTAAAACCTCCGAAGATAACAATGGAACTGATTGTCGCCGAGCGATACGAGTGTGTGTTCGTGTGTGTGTCCGACAAGCGTGTAATCGCTCTTGTGTGACAATTATCGCCTGTAATCAATAGAATGTGTAAACAAAATTATTGCAACGCGACGCAGCCGTCCATATCGGTTTGGGTATCTAGATAGTTTTTATTCAAATTATGTCACTATCATGACAAGCCGGCCAACATTGTTCATTGAAAGCTAGTCATACCCAGCTAGCTATGGGGGTTCCTAGGGACATAATTAATAATAACGTCCGTTTACACAGCAATCTGATTGATTCTGACCATTCGGGTGTCAATGAAAGTGAAACTACTGAGAGATGCAGGCTACAAGATTGATCATTCGAGAGGTTTGTTTGATGATTCTGTCTGTTTGTTGGCCATCCAATTTCACTTTCAAATTAACATCAAATGCTGAGGAGGAATAATTTTGATTTTCCATGAAATCGTAACGTAAATCGATGAAGAAGAAAAAGACGCGCACATAGCCACACAAGCACTCAAATATGCAGTTTATCCTTTTTCCCAGTTGATCAAGCTACTGTTGATTTTTATCGAGAAATAATGTAAATGAAAATAACAAAAGGATGGACAGAATGGACAAATTCAAGGGAATTTCTCCGTTGACCTCTAACACATCCTTGCATTTGTATAATGGAATAATAAATTTAAATATTTGTTCAATTTTTTTGGTAATTTTGGAATGATAGTACCCGCAAGAAAGATCGAATCGTCTTTCATTCATTCAACGTGTTGATCTAAAATGGTTAAAGATCGTTTGTCTTTAATGATCATTTGAATCTTATAGGAAAACTGGGATTCTACGTGATCCAGCGTGAAGTCGAAATGCTTTAAGTTCTGATACTGAAAGAAAAATCAAAGTGCCCTGACGGTGTACGACAAAATGAGCCAAGTATGGCAGCACCTACTGAAAAATTCCGTTCGGTAGTGAAAGGAACATTTTCATCAGAAAGTGCAAAGCTTAGCGGAACCTCTGCATACAAAGGTATGAGTTATGGTACCAAGCCTTGCCACACTGTTCTACCTGAGCTGTAAACTTAGTATTGAAAAAAAAAGAAAATTCGTTCCTTTACTGAGCTCATTGGACTGTTAACCCTCTCCAACTCCACCATAGACGGTCACAAGTCCGCGTTGAGAAAGTAGGAGTGGAGAAGTAGAGCCTCGTTAATCAAGCATGGGTAATCTGTCCCGGATGATGTGCACGTCATTATGGGACTCCAGTCAGGGTTACGACACCTAACCCTATTATGGCCATGGTGCGGGGCTTTGCCACGAAAGATAAATAAAAATGACATCGGGTACTTAGAGTATGCTCGTGATTGGGCAATGTTTTCCTAATTTAGCGACACTGAATGGGCTATTAGTACTGAGAGATAAATCTTTTGGGTAACTCTTCGTATTTAGTGGCTCATTCTAACACAATTTGATCGGCGGAGTGCCTATAGAATAGTAATATTCTGGCCGGCTAAGGACTACTTCGTGGTGCTTGCTTTGGAGTCCTAGTAGTAAATGATATGTGCCGAGGCTTCGGACGAATGTGCTGCCAGGGTCTGCATTGCAACCGCCCAATCACTAATCTATGAATGAACCGAGATCATTGACATCTTATCTCACCAAGATTGCCTTTGGTACCACGGGAGTTGTCTTGCCCAATGCACCGGTTTGACCGTAAGGTTGACCGTGGCTGTGGACAACTTTGGATGCGGATCCAGTTTGTTCTGAGGATATAACATGGAGGTTGTGGTTTACTACTCAAATGCAGGTAGAGTACAGTATTGGTAACATCAGAGGAGTCCCTAGTGTTACCATCTATGGTAAATCAGTGGACCCTCCTGATGTTACCGGTACGATAGTTGCTCGGCGAGTAGTTGCGCATCATACAATCAGCTGCCGTCATCCCTTAAATCGGCATGGGTGCAAAATAGGCTCAGCTCTTACCAACTAATACTGGTAATTCATATATGTGATGGTTGCTAATTTTCGTTAACAATTCATGTCTGAAGAGGACCGTGTCATTATGCCTTAGTTGCAGGTTACTACGTAAATCTAAAGACTGTTCATGTTAACCCTCCCCATAGAGCCATTGACCATAACGACGCCTTGCTTAGCAAATTCTTTCGCCCTCTAATTTCCCTCAATAATACTGTGCCCCGGCATCCATACTATGGTGATGTCCAGAAATTGGCTGATCGAAGCCAATTCTGCTTGGTACTGTTATACGAGTCTATGGTGGTCGCATGAATCGCCCTTATGGTAGATTGACTATCAACACATATGCCAAGCCTTCCAATTTGTGCGTTACTGAGCCTTAGTACTCTGCAGGCCACCCTAATTGTTAGGATATTTTCCGGAAAGATACTAGCTGAATCAGGTAGCTTGTATGACCTTGACAGATTTAGAACATCCGAGAAGATACCTGCACCGATTCCGTCATTCATCTGTGAATATTGTTACGTTGTAGCCTTGTTATTGCCCAATCCTTTTAGTATCCCCTGATAGGAAACGTGACGCTTAATGAGGAGTTGAAGCTAAGTTTACATTGCCCGTATGGTCTAGACGCAAATCACACAGATTCTCCTAGTCGTACTACCTGCAGGTCGCAACATACTTGATAAATACATCAGGAGGTAATAGGTGCAAGATGGTGTTAAGGGCCTTGGTCGGACAGGAACGTAGAGCTCCTGTGATGCCGACTGCTGCAGATCGCTGCATTCTGCTGAGTTTTGGTGGAATTAAACTTCTCCTTCACCACCAGACTAGTGATCAATAGGTAAGAAATGGCCGTACAACAGATGTGTACAGCCAGAGAGCCATCCTTGATTGAAGACCCCATTTCTTGACAATGGTTTTACTGCTGGCATAGAGGCCCACGAAAGTTTATCCCTGTTAGCCTTCCAGCTAAGCATTCTATCCAAGATTACTCCGAGATATTTGGCGCTGGATGTAAGACTGAGACTTTGCCCATTAAGTTTTGCAAGGTCAAAGGCCGGTATTTTAGAAAATAGTCAATACATTTTTTTTGTCTCTCTTTAACTATATTAATTCGAAAAGTCTTAGTCTTTTTAGTCTTCTGACTAGGTTATCGTTGTCTAAGAGCTGGTTGACATGCTGGAAAAGTGACTTTGGGCAAACTTCTTAATTGCATCATCGACTGATTCTTACCCGGGACCATGTCTAGACAAAAAAATAAAAACCATTTGGCCAGACTACAAGGAACCACAGAGAATCGGCAGCAACTCCATTTATATCCAACTTTTTCGCTCATGGTATAATGTTTGGCGTCAAGAAACACATAGATTTTGTGGGATTTGCAACATTTGAATTATGATCGGCTCGCTAGTTGTGCGTTCCCTTTTCGTTTGTTTGAAGGGCGTGCCGAATATTTTAGTGGGGGTTCCAAGAATTTTAATACCAATAAGCCAGAGACATCAAATGACCTCAGGACCAACATTGAACGCGAATTTGCTTGATTTATGTCAAGAGGCATAAAAATTAGGTTCAGGACATTCACTCATGAAAGGGTTTCCGTGGATGACTTTTGAATGAAGTTGTGTTTCATAGTGAATAGCATCGAGAGGTACTCTAACAGGAAATAAAATTCTCGATATATCAAACTGAAGTGGATTTTTTAATAAACAAATTGAAGCGATTCATATAAAACAAAACCCGTAACTATAAAAAACTTTATCATATATTGGTTTAGACTTATTGAGTTGCAATTGGCTATCAAATATAAAAAAAGTCCACCTCGCCATATGTTGCAGTTGCAGTTGGGTGTTGTTTGGTGACACCTTTCAGTATGGAAGCGATGTAGAAACACCTCGTATTTGTATGCAGCATCTATGTGCTGGTATGTACCTGTGACAATTGCGGTTACATTTCTGCATTGCCGCTATTAATCATTAGAGTTTGGGCAACCAACATAATGTAGAAAAAAAAGAGATCGATATATTGCCCTCAGCATCTCTGATAGTTCATTGCGCAGATGTACCAGCACAGTACTTGTCAAGAAGATATTTCACCAACAAGAAGACATAATAAGGAACGTTTTGCGCAAATACTCATATATACCTATCTGTGTAGTGAAGGGATAGGGATGTTGCCACAAAGGCAGCTGACAAGAAGGCAGACGGGGAAATCTTTTCTTTAGATTTGCTTTTCATAAACCCGATGTGTTAATGGACAGATGTGCCGCGACTTATGACTACGATGAAGATGATGGTGACGATGACGACAAAACGCAAGCGAAATTTTTCCTTAAGATTTTTCCCCTGCAATCCATACCTTCTTCGTGCAATGATTTTTAATGGGGGTTTTTTTATCCCAAAAACCAGCAATAACTGTATTTTTGTATTAATTTTTTTTAATCTAATTCAATGAAGAACTGTAGTATGATTTCGACCTTGAAGACAAACGATTACTTTATAGCAACACTTCTCGACAAAATCAGTTTGAGGGGACCTAACAAAGAATTCCCTTAGAAGACTTTAGAATAAGATGTATTGATGATCCCCCTTGCAGTGGAGAATGGGATATTTTTCAGCGGAGGAAAAAGAAAAAGCAGAATGTTGATGTTACCTGTGGCATTGATTGTATTTTCTGGGACGTTTTCCATAATATGACGAAAGATTAATAAAAAAAACTGTCAAAATTAGGATTTCCAAAAAAGTTATCCTGCCAGCTTGATCGGATTGATCAAAGTGTATATCTATACCTTCAGCTTGACTAATGGGGAAAAAATGTCCCCCAATGACGTCCAGACCTCGTCACCTACGAAAAATCTCACCACAGGTCCCGAATTAATGCTGCTGTCATCCAGTTTGGCATATCTCTAAACGCTGTGCGTCACAGTCTATGCCATGCTTCAAACGTAGGCTTATCCTACAGTGCTGTTTTCTATAAATCATAAAGCAAAGAACTTTCCGAGCAGGGTCCTTTACGCTTAAGCCCAACGGAACTCAACATTCAACGATCAACGACGTCAGCATTCGTAGATCTTCGTATAACTTTTCTCGAACGGGTATAAAAGGTCAATGTGCTTTTTGCTAAGCACTCCTGTCTGGGATATACAATATTAAAGTATTTTTATGACCTTAGTCTTATGGGCACATGAGCAGTTTGCCTTTCATGGTTAAGTTCCTGGTTTCGATGAGAATTTAAGCTTTGTTGGCTTATTTTATAAATAGGGACCAATGTTGGGTCTTCTGTTAACAGACGTGGCCACCATGAACTTTGTTTTTCATTCATATGCAGTACCAGATTTCAAGTCGTCCGCGCTCGATCGGTCTTGGGTGAAAACTTCTTCTACATCTCTTGGGTTTTTACCAATGATGTCAATATAGTATTTATTTATTGGAACCTTGAATCACTTTCGCCAATATCAGGTTAAAGAGGTCACAGGCAACCCCATTCCTTGCCGTATTCCGTTTAGGTGTTGAATGGGCATGATCCGGCAATTTTTTTTGTCATGGTCTAGTTTTTTGGGAAGCCTAATTCTCGCATGGCTTTAGGAAGTTTTACTCTGGCTATGCTATCGTAGGCGGATTTAGATTATATCAACAAATGGTGTAGTAAGTTTTAGTTCTCTAGTCATTGGACATTGGTGAAGACTTCAATTCCACAGATATCTGGCCGTTAAACAACTCATTCCCATCGCTCGTAGATGCCATGAGATCGGCAGTTAAATTACCATCTCTGTATTTTTTCTTTAGCTGGTATGACAGATAATGAGTCCCGACAGTATATCCATTGCAACTCTAGTTTTGAGTTTTGATTTATCAATGGAATGCTCTACTTTTATGTTTTGAGCCGGATTAATGTTTACTAATGAAATAGCATATACGGCATAAGTTGAGGATTAAACAAACAGTGAAGGTTTTATAAAAAAAGGCCGATTATACCTACACGTCGGACCGTGAGGATACACTCCAGGTTCATTTCCCAGGTTCGCTTATTCGTGCATTATACATGCACCCAAACGCATCTTACCAAAGGGTCTGTATTACTAGTAGGGTAAATAGTTTATCCGGTAAAATCTTCAATAAGGTTAAATGGGCAGTAGGGTCTTTTAAGCCTTTCAAAGCTCCCAGCGCTTCTACTAAAGGCAATCGATCTCATTCTACCGGGTGTCATTACTTTACTTTATTTAGAGCCAACTATGACTGAGTGTATATTTCTACTATATGGAGACAGATAAATGTGATATTTATCCCAAAACCAGGCGATAGGACTAGTGAGCTGCCTAAATCTTATAGACCTATAAGTCTAACATTATTGTCCTCAAAACCATGGAGAGACTTATTACATTAGAAGCTGGTTAGAATTGTCTACACCTCTACACTCAAGTCAGTTTGCGTAAAGGATAGGCAAAATCACAGAACGCTCCCTTCACTATCTTGTAAAGAAGATAAGAGGCAGTTTTCGCTCCGAGGAAGTGCCCTGTATGCCTTCCTCGACATTGAGGGCGAAGAGTCGACCAACCAATTTATAAGGGCCATGCTTAAAGGTTGAGATGTTATTTCCTCCTCAGGAGAAGTGTCGGTTTCTCTGACTGCAGTTAAGGGATGTGCCGAAGGAGGAGTGCTTTCTGCACTTCTATGGTCAGTAGTCATTGAATAGGCTACATCGCCATTGGTTATGTGGACGATTTGGCGATTTTTATTAGAAGTAAACACTGAACGACTATCACTAGTGTCAAGGTGTTTTACTAAACGTTTTAGAATGGTGCAGCAGAGAAGGACTATCGATTGCAAAGCCGTTCTATTGCCTTTCAGGAAAAGAGGACTGGTCGATTTCGGACCTATCATCATCAAAGGCATCAAAAATTGCCTGTCTAGGTATAAAGGGTGTCATGCGCACCTGCCCTACGACTGCATTAGAAGCTGTTATAGAGCTTTCACCCCTGCTAGTCTTCATCAGGAAGACTGCCGCTAGATGCGAGGGAAAGTTCTTGACTCAATTTTTTATTTTTTTTATATAATTCGCGCACGTTTCAAGGGGTTCGCACCCTTATAATGCTCGGCTATATGCTTGGCACATCGTGGTCGTTAAGGAAAAGGAGGAGAAAAGAGGATATCTATATAAGCTTGTGTTTTGAATGGCTGTGTTTCATAGTGATGTATTCATGAAAGAGACATGTTTTGCAATATTCCTGACACCATGGCCAAGTAGTACTTTTCGGCAGGTTATATGAGGTAGCAATATTGGACCATGCAATCTGGTCTAATGGTGTTCCTGCACTGGACGCTAAAGGTCTGGTCTGGTACACAGACGATTCGAAGATGGAATATGGAGTAGGAGCTAGTGTTTTCGGACCCAAAACCAGAGTCTTGATGGGTATGAGTCCCACGGTTTTCAAGGCGGAACTCGATGACATTCACCTCACTAGGATTAACTTTAGTAAGGGTATTATCGGCGTTACGATTTATATCTTTTCAGATACACAGGCAGAACTGAAAGCGTTATCGTCCAATATAATGGACTCTACATAATCACTTCGATATCACCTTAGCAAAATTAATATAGGATCTAGGCACAGACACGGAATGTAGGTTCTGCTCGGAAGATGATGAATCATCCGTGCTCATTCTCCGTGGTTGTCCAGCATTAAGGATACGTATTTTCCAAAAGGACATACTATCCTTCATAAGGGAGGTAGTAAGTCTCTTAGATGCAATAGATCTCTTTAGGTCGCAGTGTCAGTCACTTGGGCCCGATTAGAGAATTTAGATGAAAAATTTTATTTTTTTGGGTTAGTTTTAGAAAATGTTCTTTATTCGTGAATAAAATAGCTTTTTCAGTGTCATAAAGGCAGCTCTACCCTTTCTTTTACAGCGGTATTTACGAGTTCATTGCAATCATTGCAATACAAGAATGTATCCAAAAAACACACAGAATTTGAATTTTGAAAACCATTTGCACCAATGGTTGGTATTGGAAGCTAAAGAAAATATAGTAGGACTGGTTACCATATAAAAAGGTATAGGTTTAAAGTGTAAACGGAAAAAATTAGGCGTCTACATTTACTGATTTTTAGAACCGAATCAATATACCCGTAGAAATTTTGCGTTTTCAACCTATGAACCCACAACAATTGAGTAGCGCAATTGTCGAAACTAAAGGTAATGGACAATGCAGAACGGGAAGAGTAGATATACATCGTACAGGTGGCAAAATCCCTATTGGGTCAGAAAATCAGAAAGTAGTGGAACATTGAAGGATAGAACATGTCACGATAAGGGTTGGAAGTTAATTCGAAATTATTACGCAATAATTTAATCAAACAATTGCAACATTAAATATGGGATACAAAATGCGGAAATACTACGATTTCTACTTTGGTGGTATCCTGTAATAAGAATTAGGTATAGAACTTTTTTTTCAATTCTATTCTACGACTGGTTTAAGCGTCTCTTCCTGCTTCCGCATCACTTTCACTCGCTATTTATGATTCCTTGATATTGGAACAGGTAAATTCGTTCCGTTAAACGCGAGCCCATCATTCAAGCATTTAATTCCTTATAGAAATCTAAGAAAAGAACCTAACATAGACACATATGCACATGCGAGTAATCAATTTCACGAAGACAATAATCCTTGCGTAGTGACAGCGTACATTGTTGGCATTTCTTCTGTTTGACAAAACCTTGTGCCATATATGTACTTACGAGACGGCGACCCCTGCATTCTTATTGCGCAGCTGCCTATCTTTTTCTACAAATACTCGTATTGTACGCTTCCATGATCCCTCACCAGTAAATGACTAGAATCATAATTGATATTGAAAATGCACCAAAGTTCGGTTGGGGTCACTGTGGAGGATGATATATTGTCATATATACAAGTACCTCACAGACTACACAAATACAGGACCCGAAGATTTCATCGAAACTTCTTCAATAGTCTGAAGCCAGGTGAGCAATCACTGGATGACATTTATTGCGCGAAATTGTCCTGCCTTTGATGCGAGCAGATATCGATTTCGGCAGCCCTCATCCGAGGATCCCTTTTGATCGACCGTCTTCGATTGTCGGTTGTTGGTTGTTGATTCCAAGAAGCAATTCCTTTGCTGGCTTTGCACAACATTGCTTCCAGTGTTTGTGTGTGTTTGATTTCTTGATTGTTGTTGTACTGAAGCATAATTGTGCAACAAACACACCGCCTGATGCTGGCCCGTGGCAGTTTGATTTCCTATGAATGGCATCTCGGGCAACAAGCAAAACGATGATGAATGCGGAATAACAATAGGGAAATAGAGTGTGTGTGAGAGAGAGAAAACGGACTCTTTTGTCTTGGAAGGATCTGATTTATTTTTTACTGAACCAGACGCAGGAGCGTCAACCTGATTGCCAGTTGCATCATACTGGCAGAATGGAAACTTTACCTGGTTTGAGATTCTTACATGAAGAGGTTTTGTTGCAAAAACGCATGCCCAGTTTAAAGGTGCGATGTTGCCCTTTATCAGCTCCACCACTGAATATTCTACTATTGAGCGAATTTTAACAAAATTCTGCCTTAGGTGAATGCGCAAAAACTTTGCAATGTTTCCGAACACAACAAGAATGTAAAGGATCCGTCACACCTGTCCTACTGTAATTCCATAGAAAATGCAAGTAGGTCGCAATCCAACACACAAATATAAAACATTCTATAACTTTCCTTTGGTAAAATTTATTCAACGGAATCCCGGTTAGGCCAGACAAACAGGTGCCAAGCGATTATTAAATAATTTCAGGATTTCAGCAGAGCGAGTGGCTTGGCAAACACAAAATTAAGAAATTTTTTATGACCGCAATTAAATGCGTATTTTCCACGGCAATCATCTTGGGCAGTCCCGGAAATTGGGTATATTGCCGAATTGTGGGCTTACACCAGAGCACAGGTTTCTCCCAGTACCTGCGCGATCTGCAACCCACCACTATCTATCTGATGGGGAATTTTGATATGTAATTTCCTACACCCTACATACATGTACTGCGTAGGTATAAACGGTTTATTACAAAACGCATCTGGAAGTGAAAATATTTTATGCTAATATCCTCTTCGTTACAAATTAAAAAAAAAACACATTTTCTTATTTCCTGAAGAAATACAAGAATAACAAACTTTTGAACCAGAGAAAATAAGAAAATATGTTTATCAACTTTAAACTTAATACACTTTGGTGCAAAAATTTCGCACATTCATCAATTTTCAACAAAAGTTCAAAAATTTCAAAAAATCAAATATTTGTTCAATTTTCTTGATTGCGGATTCAAAGCCTATTTCAACATCTATCCATTGGTACCGTTTTTGTACTTATACCGTGACAACAAAGTGAGTTTTTCGGCCAGCATCTCAAGTACAGGTTGTTTGTGAATATGTCTGCATGAAAATTAGTGATAAAAATCGAGTTAAAACATGGAAAACAGCAAAAATAACATTTTTATTAACAAGAAATATTCCTTTCTCTAGCTCGAATGATAGCTTCCATTCTATGTTTCATTGATTTCACCAAAGTTTTCACCAAACCTTGAGTTATAGCCTCCCACTCCTCTACGATAGCCTCTTGCAGCAGACTCGTTGGGGCAATATCTTTAGCTCGAACTCGATGATTAAATGTTCGATGGAATTGTGGTCCGAGCTTCGAACTGGCCAATCCATAACAGGCACATCCACCCCTTGAAGGTACTGGTACACTTTACCAGCCGTATGCGGTCTAGCATTATCCTGCACGAATAGAAAGTTTTCACCATTAAACCCGGTCAAAGGTACAACTTAGTCTTCGAGTATTTCCTCAATGTACCGTTTAGAAGTCAATCCTCTTAATCCATGGCCAGTACTCGCTCCGGAGATGAACACAAGATCTGATTTCGCCTGCAGTAATATGCCTCCCCAGAAAATGCACGATCCATCGCCATACAATACACGTTCTTTAATGCAACATTGTACAAATCGTTCTCCTGATCTTCTGTAGACTCTTCCTCGCTCATCGATGCCATATTAACACATCCTGCACTCGTCAGAGAACAGCGGTATTCTCCTTTGTTCTTTTGTCCAATCCAAATGCTCTCGAGTGAACTGAAGGCGGGCGGGTCAATTTCGCCACGTTTGCTGGTCTGTGTGCAGTCATATCACCTTCTCGAAGTCCTCCTCTAAGTGTCCACCGACTGACTTCGTTTTCACGAAACTTCTTGAAGCCGCTGTCCCAGTTGAACCGCATTCAAACGACGATTTCGCAAAGAAGTCATAACAAGAAAGCTATAATCACGCTGTGTTGTAGCACGAGGGCGGCCAGATCATTGTCGCCGTCTGAAGCCGCCAGTTTCTTGATAGCTCTGTCACACTCGACGAACCGAGAATCGGCTCAAATTTAGTTGTTGAGCCACTTCTTCACTTGGTTCTGCCCCGGATTAATTAGCACAACCACCTAGTCGGCTACCTCTGGTGTGGTATTCATTTTCTTGTTTCGAATGAAGACGTAACCGATAGAAGATACAAGATAGCCCGAATTAAGAGTTGATATGCGAATGATGACAATTCCGAACGAGTATGCTGCTGTACGAGGGCGGGTTAATAAGTCCGTGACTTTTTGAATCTCCCGCCTCTTAACTGAATGGGCGACACTGCTCCTTTTAACAGCCATCTGTCAGTTGACTACTCTAAAAATTTAAACATGCTGCGTCATTTATTTGTGTTTGAGAGCCATTGAAAGCAGCCAACCTCGGGAATTTAAACGAAAATGAAAAAAAAAGTTTCGTGCGTGACCACTTCAAAGGAGTGCTTGGCGATGTTCAGCCGCAATCCGAACGAGTTTTTGCGCCGTTTCATAGCCGTGGATGAAACATGCATCCATCACAACACACCAAAGACCAAGGAGCAATCAAGACAGTGAATTTCTCCGGGTGAGCCTGCGCGAAAGAAGGCCAAGATAGGTCTGTCGGCCAACAAGGTAATGGCCATAGTTTTTTTTGGATGCACGCGGTGTCATTCACATCGATTGGCTTGAAAAGGGTAACCGAAACCGGCGAATATTGTTCAGAGCTTTTGAACACGATATTGCAAAAACTACCGCACTTGGCGAAGAAAAAAGTGATGTTCCATCAAGACAATGCACGGATGCACACGTGTGTAGTCACCATGGCAAAAATCCTTAAATCGAGCTACGAATTGCTCCCTCACCTGCCCTATTCTCCGAATATAGCCCCGAGTGACTATTTCTTCTTTCCAAACCTGAAGAAATAGCTCGGCGGAAAGAGATTTGACTCCATTTGATGAATTCGACAAATCTTAATTTTTGGAAGGGATAACAAAATTGGAGAACGTTGTAAAGTGTATAGAGCTCAAGGGAGACTATGTTGAAAAATAAAATGATTTTTTATCCAAAAACCTGTGTTTCATTCAAAAAGTCACGGACTTATTGAACCGCCTCGTAATGTTGTTATTGAATTTAGTGGATAATTAGAAATATGCATTCAATAAAATCACTTTGACGCCAAGGCGGACTGGCCAAGTTTCACCAGGTTTGTTGACAGACAATTGACACAGTTACCACCCCCCCCATGCAATTTCAGGTAATCTGCGCACGCTTAAAGGGGTTCGCACCCTTATAATGCTCGGCTATATGCTTGGCACAGCGTGGGCGTTAAGGAAAAGGAGGAGAAAAGGGGAGAAATACAAAAAACGTACCATACGTACTGGATAGGTGTTGAAATAGGCTTTGAAACAGCATTCAAAAAAATTAAACAAACATTGGAATTTTTTGATATTTTTGAACTTTTGTCAATTCAATGTATGATTTTTTTTGCATCCAAGTGTATTTCTAAAATTAAATCCTTAGAATAAAATTATGCTCCAAAAAGTGAACCTCTAAGATTGTGTACAACTCTTCTACTATATGAAAGCAACAGTCGATACCTACCAGCTTTAAAGTACCCGCGGTTGGTGGATTTTATTAAAAACCCAAAATCAGAATCTCTGAGCCATGTGCGATATTAATTAAGTCGCTCTCGTAATTGGGTAATCGGGCTGGGAAATTACTTGCAAAATACCGTGAGCGGATAATTTCACCAGGACGCGAGGTGTCCGGGAAAAACAACAACGCACTGCAATGGGTTATTTGCGCGATACACAACGACGGAAATTCCAATCGCTTTTTCACGCACACTCACGGGACATGTGACATATTCTGTCATATCATGGGCGCATGTGCAATGTGCATCACACCCTTATAACTGGTGCTATGACACGAATCGCACAGACGGCTCACAAGGACAACAGGGAAAAACCTTATGAGCACATTTCTATAGCTTACGCTTACGCTTTGGGAAATTGGAATTTCGCGTTTGAATGTTTGGAATTTTGATGCAATCGCTGGGTTTATCAGCAAAAATATTCGTTGGATGTTTTTATGAAATGCTGGGCATTACTTGGGTTTTACTTAATTTCCAAACAAATTTTATCGATGGAATTTCTGTTTGTTCCTAGTGGTTTTTCGTGGTTCTCGAATAGACACTGCATAATTATGCTCACACATGTTGTTGGTTAAGCGAGGAATTTAGTTTTTTTTTTAATTATGCGCGATCGCGATGGTATGATGATCGTCTGATTAATGTCTGATGAATGTCTGATGAATGTCTGATTAATGTCTGAAGAATGTCTAATGAACTTCTGGTCAATGTCTGGTGGAAATAGAGTATGTATTTAGTGCGGTATCTCCGAAATAACGAGTATTTAATTAATCTAATATTTGCGATGCAATATCTTATCGAAAGAGTGATATTGAATATCGTTTCCCTTCTATGCGCTCATTTGTTCACCCTTTTCAATATCGAGAAGTAAGGACAATAGCAAAGCGAGTGGTCCAAAGCATATGTATGATAAAATATCATCATACATTCGGCACTACACAAAAGACTTATTTTTATATAAAACATTTCACTTTATCGGTATCTTAAGGTGGAAATTAAAACTGAAACCACAGTTGGATACACGAACAAAGCAAAAAACGGCGCAGGGACATAAGTCCTTACTTTTGGGACTTATGACCCACTTAAATGGGACATAATTCCATAATCGAATTAATGACTTATGTCTCAACCGCTCGGGACATAAGTCCAAAAAAATTTTGTCGAAGATGGGACATAGATCCTAAATTTTCGGAGGGATAATAACTAAACAAAAATTTATGTCCCATTTAAGTGGGACATTGTCCCATTTAAGTGGGACATTGTCCCATTTAAGTGGGTCTCAGAATGGTCTCACTGGTTGTACTCTTGTGGATGGTAAAGTTGCCCGTTATTTGGGAAAATAGTTTTGGTTTGGCCCTTGCGCACTAAAGACAATGCTGAACAACTGATCGTGTCATTAGTTTCCCTTTGAGTGGCCAAAATCTTTGCCTCAAATGAGCTAGCATTGTTTGTGGTCCGCAATGCATATGCCCTTCATGCACTGACTCGGCTATCAGCTTAGTGACAGGATCAGCGTATGGCTGAAGCATTTGTTGTTTGACATCATATGTTACATTAGATAATTGAATCCGTTCACCAAACCGGATTATTCCGTTGCTATCTAGGAAAGGTAACAACCCTTTGATCGCACCGCTATTGCTGACTTCTACGCGCCTTTTCAGCTGTGTGCGAGCATCTTTGAAATCCACTTCTTGCATGGTACGTAAATCGTTAAACAGAGCGTCATCCAAGTAGTATTCCTGTTAACACCGTATAGTGGGGGTGTACTATATGCTTCCCTAAGCTGCCATTAATATGGATTGAAATTTTCATCAAATTCGGTTGGTAAATGTGAGCTTCCATAAATAACAAGCAAACAAATTATAATTTTTATTTATATAGATTATAATGATATGAAGCTGTGGGCTGGGAATTTCAAAATTCCTAAGCTTTGGTTTAATATCAAAACAACAAATAGGAGAACATTTAAAATTATTGGTCTGTTTGTATGGGTGGTACCAGCCAACCTTAAAAAAGGTCAAATTATCGCACGGAAATTCAGATATAATGAGGAGTACATTTTCCTGCGCCGGGTGTTCTATTTTTGGGCACTAATCTAGTATTATCTGCTAATTCTATAAAAGCCCTTTCCATACCAGAGAAAGAAAGCTATTGAGCAATCATTATAATTGGATATTATGTCCAAGATAAAACCAACAAGCTGCGGATTATCAGTTTTTGATTGGATGTCGGTCAGCAATCAGTTAACTAGGGCGAATAATATAGAATACTTTAGAATTGCAAATAGCCATAACTATCTTTGACTGGTGGTATTACGATCAAACGTGTTGACCGCTGGTAATTTTCTCCCAGGAATACAGGAAAAGCTAAATGAATACAGGCTAGTCCCTTCAAAGTAACGTTGGCTCGAGGCATTAACCACGCCCGTAAAAAGAACATTATTACGGAACCCCAAACTTGCCTCAGATACTCTGTAGAATGAGGATGACCACGACAACGAAAACGGCTAAACGACTTAAGTGGTTACTCATGGAACGCACGTTCACTGTATAGAGCTCGAGCTGCACAGCAAATAGCCGATATCCTGTCCAAGTATAATGCTGATATAACACCAATTCAGGAGATGCGGTGGATGGGGAATGGTGTAATATAACAGCTTTCATTCAAGACATCATGTGCTCGGGGTGGGGTTTTCATATAATCAGGAAATTAACGAAAGCCACCGTTACTGGCTTTAAAGCAACCGCGTATAAGATTTTCTCCTCTATCATTTAAGACAGGATAGCCTCTTTCGCTAAAGTCATAATTGGTCCATTACAGTGTGGCTTCATCCCAGTCAAATCAAAAAGCGATCAGATGTACACCTTTGGGCAGGTGATGGAAAAATATCTAGAGTTTCAAAACTCACTACACTATATTTTTATAGACTTTAAAGCCGCCTATGATAGCATAGCCAGAGTAGAATCAGTAGTAGTAAAGCCATGAGATAATTCGGAATCCCAAATAAACTGACACGACTATGTATGTTGACTATGATCAATGTTATAAGCCAAGTAAAAATATCCAGATCACTATAAAACACATTCAACATCTATAACGGGCTCCGACAAGGGGATGGATTGGCCTGCGCCCTCTGGCGTTGGAGAAAGTGATCCGACACTCTGACGTAAGGGCGAGAGGAACAATCCTCTATAAGTCCATTCAGATACTGGCTAACGCAGACTACATCTACATCGTTGGTAGAAACCAAGGGGCTGTACAGGAAGCTTTCATCCAAATCGAGCGGGTGGCACGAAGTCTGAGTCTGCACACAAATGAGAGCAAAAGAAAGTATATGGTGGCCACGTCTGCGAGAAGAAGGTCTAACATTGATCGCGCATTTAAAATAGTGGAACGAATTTGAAGTAGTGCAATCGTTTTACTATCTCGAGTCAACTGTTGCAGCCGATAACAGCATGGAACCAGAAATACGCGCACGGTTGCTCACATCCAACAAAGTCTACTTTATCCACTAAGTCTACTAAATCCAGAAATGTAACCATAACATTCAAGCTGCTGTTATACACCAGACAATGGTCATACCAGTACTTACATATGGATCCGAGACTTGGGTGCTTAGCAAAAAGCATTCTGAGCATTCAAGAGAAAAGGCTTACGGATAATTGTTGGCTACGTATATTAGGAAGTTCGATCCCGGAGACTCTATAATGATGAGATCTACGAGCGTTGTCGAAATCGTGAAGAGAATTAAGCTCGGTAACCTCCGGTGGGCAGTACACCTAGCTCGCTTGAGCGAAGAGGATCCTGTTCGGAATGTCCTTTCCGGTAGGAGTTATGGAACACGACAGCGAGGCCGGCCAAGCCTACGCTGAAAGGATGGCATACACAAGGATGCCCAGAACTTAGGGATGCCAAACTGGATGACATCGGCTCGAAATTGGGTCCAGTGGAGATATTTTTTATGGGAGGCCAGGATCGGACACGGGTAGTAGAGCCAAATATGATGATGATGACATTTTCTTGGTATTCTATTTTCGGACAAAAATCGCGTATTTTTATCTCTTTTTGTAAAAGTCCTTTCCATACCAGAGAAAGATAGCTATTGAGCAATCACGGTTATTGTATGTAATGTCCAAGATGCAACCAACAAACTGCAAATTATCAGTGAGAGTTTTAACAGAAAGTCTTGTCATCGGAGATACATATGTGTGCAAAGTTTGAATTAAATGGGGCTTGAGGAAGTTGCTTTAAAACCGCCAGCCACAAGCTAAAAATATACGCGAAGTTGTTATAGAGAAGTTAATGAAACGCGAACATCAAACATTTCTTTCCAGAATTTGGTCAACACCCAATTACAAAACAATGTTCTTTTGAGTATTGTTGATGTTTCTTTGAATTTGGATTTTCGGCTTGACCTAAGAATCCTGTAAAAAATAAATAAACATGAAAATACTAAGTAATGTTGCATGGTACACCAAGCCCTCCATCGACTTAACAAGCAAAGCCAGCCCATAGATCTGGTAGACTGCACTTGACTCTTCACTAATCACTTAGGCAAAGAACTCGATTCCTCTCTCTATGTTTAAGGCATAATTCGCAAATCACTCAACCTCGTTAATGGAATGGAATTTACCAAATTGGCAGACATTCCGCGCCATGGGAATTTCGATATCTCTGGATCTTGATGGTATGGAAAATTCGGTGGGAATTTCAAAAGCGTTCGAATTAGTTTTAGTTGGGTTTTCTCATGGAGCTAATTATCATGACATTTTATTGCAGTATTACTGAAGTTAGTAATTTGTTGACGGGTATAAAGATTTTCACGGCACATGTTATGAAAATAATAATTTCCCTCTCAATCTCATTAGAAAATATTTCAAACTATAGTCTTTTGTTTTGAGTTTTGAGGAATACTATTTTTGTAAAAATATTCTATTAACTTATTAGTCACCTCTTCCTGACTTAACGATCGACGGACTATTTTCAAAAAAAAAAAAAGGAAATATGTGACGACTGATGAGAAGACATAGCTAGCGACGCACGGGGCAATTCCAAACATCAATCATCGGGAAAATGCAGGGAAATTCTACTGCAGAACAAAGAGAAAGAGAACGAACATGGAACATATGTAATTTACCGAGTATGCTGCAAAGGGAATTCTCACTTTCCTGGAGTGTTGCTTCCGAAATGGTTTTTCGATTATGCAGCTACCTGTATGGTACACGGATCATCCACCACCGTCGACCGTATGGTAAATGGTACATATGGCACTCGCTCGTACAAGGTATTCAACGGTGTTGCTACTTGTACTTTCCCCTTGCGTATACGAGTGTGTGCACATCATTACTAAACTAAACTGTGTGCGTGAAACAGAAAGAAGGAATGGGTCTGCCTGGAGTGAAACGAGAAAGAGGAACAACACACAGAAAACCCAGCGAAGGGAAAGAGAATGAGAACCGAGATCAACCACTGTTAGAAGCGTATAAAAGGCGGTTCCCATCCAAAACCTGTCATTACAGCACAACCGCTCAAGGTGTTCACAGCTCAGTCAGCAAATAGCTCGCCAAAGAATTTCTAGTGTGTTTCGTGTGTTTTAGTTTTTATTTTGAAGACGAAAGAGAAAATTCAATATTCACCATGAATACGATCAACTATAAAATGTGCCCACTCAAGAAACGTCCAGTTTTGTACGATATCCAGGAGGATAGTATTGCCATCACCAAGGAAGAGCCACAGGATTTATCGTTGAAACGCAAAGCGACTGATGAGGTGCAAAATTTTTCAAAAAGGAATTTCGCTTTGAATTTGTCCGTCAATTCATTGTACGATCAGCTGAAAACAACTTCCTCAGTCAATGTCAACAGCAACGACTATATTTGTCCTGAATCACCAGTTTCATCGATCCAGAGTGAGTCTTCCCATTCGGCTGTCGCACAAATGGACAACTCACATTGGTCATGCTCCGACGACTTGGATGACAAGCAGAATATCCACCTTCGTGGATTAACTGCTACCAGCACTGGATACACGACTAATCCGTACAGATCGGCATTTGTGACAGCCGCTGGATGCAATCCTATGACAGCTTTATGGAATACCTACTCAGCTGTTCCGAATTCTACATCCAGAATCTTTCCATCACCAGCATCATCGATCGACTCAGCAGCAGCTTCGCCACGATCAGCCTACAATTATCAAATTACTCCACCATCAAGCCCAGCATCAGCTTCAGAGCCAGAAGATCTTTCGGTTCATTGTAACATTCCACTGCCAGCGCTTTTCCATCGCCTCGATGAAGCACCATCATCGTTCACCGGAAGTCATCGCCACTCATCGTCATCTTCATCATCGTGGTCGTCGTCATCTTCCACATCATTATCATCCTTGTCATCACCATCAGCAGTCCACTCTGGAGCCAAAAATTACCGTTTCAAGTGTGAGAAATGCGACAAAATGTACTCCACCTCAATGGGTCTCTCGAAGCACCAGCAGTTCCATTGTCCAGCCGCCGAATGCAATCAAGAGAAGAAGCAACATTCGTGCCACGAATGTGGAAAACTCTACACCACCCAGGGAGCGCTCAAGATGCACGTCCGCACTCACACCTTGCCATGCAAGTGTCCGATCTGCGGCAAAGCATTCTCCCGGCCATGGCTCCTTCAGGGACACATTCGCACGCACACCGGCGAGAAGCCCTTCCAGTGCACCGATTGCCATCGTTCGTTTGCCGATCGCTCAAATCTGCGCGCTCACCAGCAGACCCATTTCGATGTCAAGAAGTACGCCTGCAAGGACTGTCACAAGTCATTCTCGCGAATGTCACTGCTGAACAAGCATGCCAGTTCCAATTGTGTCATAACAATTGCGTAAACTGGGCAATTGCGTTACCAGCCACCGGAAGAGAGAAAGAGAGAGAGAGAGACAGACAATATGACTTCACAGAAAAAAATTACCAAAAAAACTGAAAGACAATAACTAAGATACTCTGAGTATAGGTGCTATTTATTTCTAAGTAAAATGTTAATAACTAAAATTTTTATTGTTTCGAAAAATGCTCAAACTATTGTTGGTCTTTTATCACAAATTTAGCTAAATGATGTACAATATTTTTTTGTTTAACGATTAAGGTGAACTTTACCTCGCCTAAACATAATTAAAATAAATTTTAGCATTTAAAAAAATTAAACTGTTACTTTAGGAATAGAAAAATAATATGTGTAATATACAATAAATACAAAATAATATTTAAGAACACAGAAAAATTCTTGGAAATTATTGATGGAAGCTTGGGGAGTTTACATAAATGGTTCTTTAGATATTCATCCGAGTCTGCATATTTGATCATTTATTTATGTGCTCTCCATATGTTATGATGCTCTTCTCTGTCTGGTTATTCAAAACATTTTCAGATAACAGATTATATCCGTTCATCCTTCGCAGTATTCGACATTTTTGCCAGCACTTGCCAGCAAATCCACAGAACGTAGCAACTAGCACTGTAACTTTAAAAATCCTATAAGAATACTGGCAGCTTATTAGATTTCAAGAATAAACACTTAGGATTTGTTAGGTGTGCCAGTGACCTTTTTCGAAAAACTGCACAACAATTAAATATTCACAACAACAAATTTGTTTCATTTCATTTCAATATTCACAAGTATCTATGTATTTTACGAATTTGTATGAATTTCTCTTCTAAATCCGTCATCTCATCCCTAGAACTTATGCTCCGTTCATAGCTTGTCCGTAGTTGTTTATGGTCACTTCGTTGCCAAGGGTAGACGTGTTGACTCGAAAATAATTCGCGAATGGAGTCTTTCTTGGAGATGTTTGGAGCACCATAACAACAAGAAAGTGGTCTGGTACGTTTGTACCGTCATCAAGTTCGGGTTATAATATATCTGGTTTGCTAGTAGCTTCTTCGTAACGTCTACACAAAAACCTTGTTATCGCAACGACGAAGTTCTTACTTGCTGAGATCTGACTCATTGTCCAAGAATGGTTTGCACATTATACTGGGCAGGCATGGAGTTTCCGTTCGACTGATCCAAAGAATTCTTCCTCTTCATCATCTAGGTTCTAGGCAATCCACATTAGGTGCATAAACTTTTAAAAGCAGGCTTATGTTCAAATTTGCCTCGCACGCGTAGGGTGCACACTCCATAGCTTTTCAGTTATTGCTTTAAAGGCGATGCTGACTATCAAGATCGTCTCTAGCATATAATGTCTCGCATGACAACTGAATGAATTGAAAATGGTGTATGATGCTAATAGTAATTTATTTGATAAAAAATAAAAACGAACTTTGCAAAACGATGCTTACTGATCAAAAGGAAAAAGAGCATGTTTTTTATGATAATTTCCGACTGAAGACTGTTGTCAAAATATCTTATTGCCCAATTTTCAATGATGTTGATAGATTTTTATTGTAGCTCCTTTTATAATATAGTTAAATAACAACTATAGTATATCTCATATCATAACTTTCCTAAAACACCATTCCCGTCAATCGTATATCTCTTGAATTGCTCTAGCCAGATTAGATAAGGCACTTACTATAATATGTTGTTTCTCCTATAGTGATGATGGTGCCGTACTCCAGGAGCCCCTTCAGGTCGGTAAAGAAGGATTTGCTCAACTTGCGGAGTCGCAAGCCTGCCAGTGCTGGACATTTGCACAGATAGTGAATAAACCTTCTTTCCTATTAATATACATGCAACTCCTGCAAAGGGTATTCCAAGTTTGGTAGCATTTATGCCCACTAACCAATGGCGTGTGATTATTAGTGCAACGAACCTGGAAATATCTTTCCGTGTTTTGGAGATCAGTTCGGTGGATTTTTTTTTTAAATAGGAAGGCCACATCGCTTTCGATATGATGCAGTTGGTCAAGCCATTCAAACTTAGCTGCGCTTTGGTTGTTGGGAAGGTGAGAACACGTTCCCTAACCGAGCTAAATGAACAGCATACTCTTTCCGTATAGTCAATGTTCGATATGATGCCCTTCTTTGCCAGTACGTCTGCCTTCTTGCTGCTGTCAATGTCGCCATCGAAGCCATTTCCGCTTCACACTGCCTGACGGGTTTCGAATGATGGCTTTGACTGCAGCTTGGCTGTCTAGGTACATGCATGCCAACCTTACCCGCTATTGAGGTATTGTGAGATAGAGGCCTGTATGTCTCTCTTATCGTTAAGATTTCCGCCTTGAAGATACTAGAAGAGTCAAGTAGCTTGTAGGACCTTGAAAGGTTAAGATTTTCAGAGTTACCTCCAGCACCGACTCCATTTCTCATCTTAGATCCATCGGTGAATAGAATAGATGGAAAAGTCTCTCAGCTCTCCAGTCCTTCAAACTTTCTCCAGTTGTCAAAGATAGGATTAAAGTAAAGCTTAGGAGTGCTTTAGTCAGTTGAAGATAGTATCAGTTCGTTGGTAACACTGCAGTATATTGCAGTGTCCGTACGGTTCGGTACACTGCACATTGCAACGTATTCAATAAATAGGTCGGGAGGTATTAAGTGTAAGATTGTGACAAGATGGTAGGGCTCCAGCTATTCTAACAGTTGCTGATCTTTGTATTCAACTTAGCTGGCATTGACGGTATGAACGTACATAGTGCCATACTCTTGTTGGTATGGAGCTCCGAGCGCGGATTGCATCATCACGAAGGACTGCAGCTCGAGGACTCACCTTTAATGTAGGAAGAGTAGAGAACACGTCTTAAGAATACTGTCATTAGTACTGCTGACTCCATCTTAGGCAGTAGTCGTAGAGATCAGAACGAGTGGTTCGAGGACGAATGTAAGCTAGCGACTGAATGTAGGAATGTTGCGTACCAAGCAATGCAATTCTTTACATTGCGCTGCTTTTTCTGTAACAAATTAGAATGTCACAGAAGTAATTGCTGGACTGTTGCTATGGTAGATAGACAGTGGCAATGGGAGAACATCAGTATCCAGTGAGTTCATTGTAGTTTTTATATTTGCTAGGATTTCTGCCTGACAGAACAAGCATCTGTTAATCTGTTTTCCTCACAGTAAAAAACATTCGCTCGTGTGTCACTATCCTTCCTAAAAACATCGCTTTGTCTGCACATTTTGTTTAATTAGGTGATCCTGAATGACACAGAAAGGAGAACACGTTTCCTGGATAGTAGTGTACCCCTTTAAGGAAATGCAAAAGAAAAAAGAGGGAGAAATCCAAACAGAAAAAAATACTTCTCCTCAAATATTTAATATCCATATCAGGAGCAGGTGAGATGCCAAGCAGAGCAAGAGACATTGATAACAACACAACACAAACATGATGATTTGATTTACCCGCACACAAAATCAAATCAAATAAGGAAACAGGACAAGCTAGGAGTTCTCGGTTTGATCCCAATCGAGATAGTGTGTGTGCGAGGAGACGTTCTGTGCGTTCTGTGCAGTGCAGTTTGCAATGTGCACACATCAACGAACAACGAATAGAAGGAAGAAAATCTTTTCAGCAAACACCCGCACCTCAAGGCAACAACGACCTCAGTTTGCATTGTTTGCGATCCTCTTCAAAATCGACTTAACATCAGAACACAGAACAAGACACGTCAGTCAGTCTGTCAGTCAGTCAGCCAAACAATATTGTCTCCCTAATGTTGCCTGACGCACTTATGTAATGTGCGCTCGACGTCAATTCCAACGCACCTGCGAACAGTCGGTATGCGCTGGTGTACACCGACCGGCACCAGTCCAATCTCACAATGTGACTATTAGGATCAGGCTTAGGATCATGCAATGATCTGCAAAATCGCTTGTGCCTTTTCACCGAAGCAAAAGGATTTTCATTTGTGGTTTTCATCTGAGATACCTCGATAAAAGGATATATGAAATACTTTGTGAAGGAAATCCTGCCGGCGACAACGTTAGCTTCTGGTTCGACTTCACATATATGAAACGAAGAATCAGTTGCATTCCATATCGGATCATTGTTTTGCCAGGACATTGATCGCATTTTTCATCAAAATGAGATCATTCAGGGAGAACGAAATTGCGGTAAACATCACAAAAGTTTCTCAAAGGAGGACGGTAATGTTAACGTGACCGGCGGCATTTCTTTGTGCACTGTACGCGTGCAATCACATTCTGATAATGCCGCAAGACAAGGTGTCACCGTGATGATGGCAGGCGGATTCCAAATATCACTAAAGACCCATGCGCGCGTATATCATCAGCGATTGCGATTTAGTGCGCCATTTTCAAGCACCTGTGACAAATTGAAGGCACCAGCTGATGCTGTTCTGGCTCTTGCGAATATACAATGGAACCTACAAATTTTCAATGAAATTCTTGGCATTGTCTGCAAAAATTTCTTGGAAGTTCTTCGTGTAGTTTGGTTTTTTGTGTTCGAAAAAAAAAAAATAGGTCGACCAGTCTTTCACCGAATGAAAGGTAAGTTTTTAGATAGAGAAGTATTGATCGCGTCAGATTGATCACTGCTTTGGTTCAAAAAATTGGCATGGAGAAGAATTCGAAATACATTCAGAAAATAAGGAATTTGGAACAACAACCTTAAAATATTGTTTCATGAACATGAACATGAACTGGTACAGAATACCTCACATAAACATTCTGTTAATTTCTATAGCTGTAAGCAAGGTTACTGCCTGAGGATTGAGGTAATGTTTTATTATTTCTTGGCTATGATATATAGGAAAGCAACCTGTTTATTCAACTCAAACGTCAAAAGGCTCCCGTTGCCCCACTTAAGGGTTACAGGAAAGCAGTAAGTAAGTAATTACTAGACTTGGGTATCCAAAAACTAAAGTTATGTTAATTAATGAAAAAAGGAGGCTTTAAAAAAATTATAGGGAACCACATATGTAGAAATAGGAACTTAAATAAGAGATTTAAAAAAACCTTCTCTGAATTGATACCTTGAAGGCCTTTTATAATATAGGCCTTACCTTCGATAAAATAAGTGACTACTCCAAAGCAGTATACAACGGTTTTGTCTGCTCTCAATGGAATTCAACCAAGTCTCTCAAACGTCCTATTAAACAGGGTATTCCTACTAATACAACAAGAAATATTTGGGAAAGGACTGATACGGAAAAAAGCAAATGTCTGCTTATTATTTATTCTTATTGTTGGTGGGCTGGTAAGCCTTGAGCACTGTGACCTTAAGGTCTATTGTGCATCCCATATGTCTACCACATTATATGATGGCTTAGTCCTCTTATGAATGCCAATATATCTGCCAGGTCGATAGGTCTGGCATTCTGCCATAGAACTGTGTGAGCCTAGAGGTTTTGGAGTCTTTCTCGGGTGAGGGCATCACATATAAAAAGTATGTGCTCTGGCGTCTCCTCTGCCTCGACGCAAAAGCGGCAGCGATCTGTTTGGGATTTCCCTATTTTTGTTAAGTGACTATTATATGGGCTATGTCTCATCATGTACCAGACAAGGGATCTGAGTGTACGTCGGTTTAACTTGATTGCTTTGTTTATGTTTTTAATGTTGTATCTGAGAATCTTTTTGGTTTGTTTCGTCGTAGTTGATGATTCCCATTCAGCCTCGATTGCGTTATTTGCCCACTCTTTTATCATGTGTTTGAGGTGGCTCTCTTGCTGTAGGCAATGCTTGGCTCGGGACCAGTAAAGGTCTCTTCTGCGCCTGCTCTTGCGCATAGGTCTGCTGCCTCGGTCCCATTAATGCCTGAATGGCCTGGAGACCACATCAGGATGACCTTGTTGGTTTTGGCCAGTTCGTTTAGGTAGCAGTTCCACGTTGTTCTTGAATTGAAAACTGGGCCTTTTAGCGCTAGCAGAGCGGCCTGGCTATCGGAGATCATATAGATCATAGAATTTTCGTGAAACGGCTTAAAAGTGAAAATATGATTCCCTTGCACTAATTTGGGTTTATGGGAAAAACATACAATTTTAGAGCAGGTGCATAGAATAACTTCTGTTATTGAAAAAGTGATAGAAGCCCAAATGATATGCTCAGCAATTTTCCTGGATATCGCGTGAACGTACGACAAAGTGTGGCACGAAGTGATGTTTTATAAAATGAACCATCTATTCCAAAAGAATAACTTATCAACTTAGTTCACCATCGTGCTTAATGCATTTTAATATTTAAGCTTTCTCTCAGCAAAAGCCTCCATCCACTATTGTTCACACTCGAGTTCTGTTAAATATTAAAACAAATTCAACTTCTCTCTATATATACTACTACGCCTTGCTACATGGGTAGCATGCCGGTCCCAAGCCCGGGTAAAGAAGGAGGGTTCGAGGTAACGGACTAGTTCTATCCTCAGTAGAAGTTATTCCTAATTCAAGGTGGAACAGTATACGCCGATGGATGCATGGTCGATAGTATGCGGATTCTTAATACCTGACAACTTTCGGTTTCAACTGGACTTTCCATGGCATACCAGGCTCTGTCATGGGTGAACTCCTTTAACGGATAGTCGTGGGTCATTATTGATTCAAGTTTTAATAATTATAAGACCGATGCATCTCGAAGCGCATCAACCTCGGGTCCTGCTTTTGAGCAACACGCTATATCTAGAGAAGTTGTTGAGCTCTCGATGTCCAACCCCATATTGGCCTCAGCTGCTCGGTCTTCTGTTGAGCAGCCGAACGCTACCCAGAGTTCAAATGGCGTAGCCTTACGGGCCCGATTTGTAAGTCGCGAGAGCGTCAGAACTTAAAACGTTGAATCAGCCACTTCTGATTCTGACGCATCCACAATCGTTGATGCATGTAGCGTCATATCGGAAAAATCCGGATGCTCTTCTATTGTGAAGGGATTAGATGAGCTCTTGAACCAGAAACACCGGAGTGAATTCATTTAATTGCACTCGCTAGAGAGAAGGTGACTTAAAAATGCTTTACAAGCATAGAGTGAGTGCCCTTACTTTTGCCAAAGCCACCCCTTCAACTTCAGCATACAGTGAGGACTGCTGAGCTCCATCAGGGTGTTACAGGCGAACATTCATCACGCGAAGGGAGCGTCCGCTAAACTCAGCAAGCATTTCGCCGAGGAATATATAACCTTTGGTCTCATCCAAGAGCCTTGGGTAATTAGAGGACAGATAAAAGGTCTACGAAACGGGAGCAGTAAGTTGATATGTAAATGCAAGGAACCAGTGCCAAGGGCGACCTGCTTGATCGGCACGAACATGTTACTCCCTATTCTAAAATTCATAAGGAAAGACCTCGTGGCCCTGCTGGTTGAAGTTTCAACAGAGAGGGGAACACAGAACACAGAAAAACTGGCACATGCTTCTTTTAGATATGATCCACAGTCCACGGACTGGAATCTATATCGGGGTCTTGTCCTCTCTTGTCACTTGATATGCTTGTCACATCTATTAAGTCCACAAGGAATTTAGATGAGGCATCATATTAACTTAATGATGGGTTGTTCGCTTCCTATCATTACAACTGTGTCCCTAATACCAGCTTGTGTAGACGAAAAGTTCCTCGTGGAACGACCAAGCTTAGGAAGAAAGTCAGAAAACTCTTCAACTCTGCTAAACGCACCAAGATTTAGGACAAATATAGGTTCGCCCATACAGAGTACAAATCTGAATTAAGACGATCCAAACGTGCCACATGGTGGAAATGCACATACAGGTAGCAAGGAGCAGAGAAACGACGCCGTTAAACATTGCGGCGACAACGCTCTTCTGAAAAAATAGCCGGGTCAATATTACAATCTTTGTCGCAATAGTTTTGAGTATAAAAAAGTTTAAAAAGCAGCACATAAACCGGATATGTAATGAAATGAGAGAAGAAGTAACCCAGAACGAGCTCAATTCTAGGCTATGTCAATCTGAAGCAATGCGTAATTGCCTTCGTTCAGCTTAGATTACTGAGTAATATTCATAAAAGAGCCGAATGACTGACACTCAAAGTAAATACTTTACTGGTGTGTGTAAAAGCACCTCATTTTATCAAAAAAAAAACCACAACCCAGATATTTCGCAACTTTTTCAATTGCGATAGATTTCAAATATTCCAACTATTCCATAGAAAACTGATGATGATCTGCCCTGTTCCACTGCAAGTACACGAATATCCAGACCGACCCAAAGCTAAAATGGTATTGCACAGTGGTACTAAACGACGCAACGATTACAAAATGAAAACTGACACCGACCTATCGCCGGGATCCCGGTCATGTTACAAAAAACGCGCCAGCGTGAGCTCCCACTACGAGAATCATCGATGCAGTGCACCACAGAGCATCAAAGCATCAAAGCACCAGATCCCTGATCCGCTGCATCCGACAGGGCAGTTATCTGTGTTAACTGCCGCACTGTGATGCGATTTGATCCGTTAATGGCCGAGTAATATAATAAATAAAACGCCTTGCGAACTCAGATTATTATTAATAATAAATAGTTGCAAATCGGGCGCACTCGACCATCGCTTACCATAGCCGATGTTTGGGAAGATACAACAACACCAACAAAAACAACTTTGCAATTTGTGGTGGCAGCACGGATCGGATCATAGTCATCGTCATCGTCGTCGTCATCGTCATCACATAAATAAACAAACACCGACGACTGAGATTGCGGAGGCATTTTAAGGAGGAGGAACCGCTGCGAAACCTCTGTAGGCCTTTTGAAGTGCCGAGACCGCCCAAGCGATGAACTGTTTGTTGGCTGGTGTTGCCGTCTCCGTTGTAGTCTCCTGATGATGTGGCTGATGATGTGGTTGCGGCAAAGACGGGAAAAAAAACTGAAAAACATGAAAAATTGCATAGTCCGCTGGCGAATGGAATGATCGAGCAAATGAGACGATGACGTGCGTCTAACATGCGATCCGCCATACAGAGATGCCAATGTGCGGAAGTTGCAATTTGTCGGTCAGCAGTTAGAGGAGGAGGCACGTGCACGCTAACATGAACAGCTGGTTGTCTTCCAAGCTGGACTTACATTATAGCAGAGATTCACTACAGATGCTCTCCTGCAAGCCAATCATGTTGTCATAATGATGATCATTCAATTTTGCTTAATTAGCCAAATTAGAAGGTCGAAAGGGAAGGGACTTGACATGTTAATAGAATAATGCAGTTTGTATGGACATAATTTACTAATCTATTACCACAGCACTTTGGTTGCTAACTGATGGATCAGCACTTGATAAGGACCGCGAAATATTTAGAAACTTTTAAGCCATTGAGTTCTTATTCTTAGAGTACTTAGAAGTTCGTTAACTTTACGTGGCGGTAAGCAAGGTGGCAATGATGTGACACATTCGGTAAGCAAAATTTTTACAGCTGCTGCAAGTGACAGTACACAATGAAAAAACATGCAAGTCCATACTTAGGAACATTTTCAATAACTTAAAGAAGAAGAGAATTTATCTTAGCTTTTCGTTTGGTTTCTAAATAGGAATATACACACTGCATCTAATTATACTTGAGGCTTTCGATTTTCTCACTCGCTGTCATGTCCGATAAATCCTTACTCAAAATACTTTCCGGGCAGGAAAGTCCTCACTAGATGTCCTGCCCACCGGAGCTTATCGAGCCTAATTACATTTACGATGTCGACATTGCGGTAAATCGTATAGATCTCATCAGTTCATAATCTCTGGAATCGTCCTTCATCACATACGGTGCAAACAATTATCTAGTAGACTTTCCTCTCGAAAATGGCTAAGAGGTCAGAGTTATTTTTGCAAACATTCTACTATCTAGGAAAACGAACCAATAAACCTATATGATGACTGCCAAAATTTCCGTCCACCTGACCAAGGAAAAGTGTGGATTGCAATATCCAATCTGAGGAATTACAAAGCTGCTGGCTTTGCTGGCCTACCAGCCAAGCCTTTTAAAACTACAGAAGATGGTTTAATAGATCGCATGCACCAGCTTATCTCAAAAATTTGGTAGGATAAAAGGATAACTACCGATAAAAATAAATAAACTGAACTTCTCCGACTGTAAAGGAACAAGTCTCATTAAAATTGTCTATAAGCTTCTATCTTCCGGATTCATTCAGAATTCACACATTTCTGAAGATATTTATCAGAAATCTGTGCTGACCCTATCAGTGCGGTTGTTGACAGAGAAAGTCCAGAATCAACAAAATATTCACACTGTGTTAGATTCTGGAGAAGACCCAAAATAACAGATCGTATATGACAGCATTTAGAGCGCCGTAGATCAAGTGGTAACTGAATTGGACTAGTTAGCGGAAGGTTCAAAGTGGAACACAGAAAAAGGCGGGGAATAGGATCTGAGTGTCAACCTGAACAGGAAAATAAAAACAGGAAATATAAAATCCTAACAGTGGATACAAACTGGATGACATCGGCTCGAAATCAAGACCGATGGAGAGATTTTTTGCGGGAGGCCAGGTCCGAAGCCCGGTTGTAGAGCCAAATATGATGATGATTATGATCAACAGGGGTTCTCCCAGCGTCAAACGTTACCTGTTTAATTTTTGCTGGTAAAGCAAGATTTCTTGGCACGATCTTGGACAGCAAATTAATCTGTAAGCCTTACGAGTTAGTAAGGCAAATATTGAATTGTATTCATATAGGAACGCCGTCGGTAAAAAATAGAGTTTTAAACCAAAGCTGGTACACTGGTTTTTTACAGTCGTAGTGAGACCAACACTATTGTACGGGGTAAGCGTTAGTGGACAACTCCTGAAAAAGCATGCATAAGAACATAATGAAAAAGGTGCACATAGCGGTCTGCATGCTTATAAGCGTGGCGCTAAGATCAACACCAACTCGCTCCCTACAGGGAAGACTGAAAGAGTGAATCTAAACTTGATATGGATGCGGTAAAGTTTTTCATTGTCCGCTCAAAGCTAAACTGCAGAGCAGGAGAAGGACTCTTCTATGACAAGCTGAAAGTAAACATCTGTTTCAGCCTCCCTGATTACTGCAGCATACATCAGGTTGAAGTGATAGCAATTGAGGAAGTCACGAATTAGCTGAATAATTATGTATTGTCTTCAAAGAAGATTATCATTTATGTGGACAGTCAGGCGGTCATAAAATCGTTGAAAGCGGTTTCACTAACATCAAAGATGGCGTTGCGGTGTCATTCCTCTCTAACCGAGATGGACGGGCTGTTCAACATAGGAATCATGGACGCGAGCTAGTTAGATACGACTCTCCAGCTACTATCAGAAAGGGAAGAATTGTGGAGGACAATCGCAATATGGATGCTTGTGCTTCGAAAATAGCTAGAAGCCATAACAAACGAAAGTCGGGCATACACTCAAACTTGTAATATATCAAGTAAAGCTGGACTTGAAGCGCTCAATTGCGCTAATTTCCCTACAAAGATGTGGACTAAAAAAACGCGAGAAGGGTGGTTGTCGATTATAATGAGAAGAAAGAGGAATCATTAGAATATTTTCTTTGCCCCTGTTCGGCATGAAGGACTGAAGGCACAAACACTTAGGTATATTTTTGATGAATAACCTTCTCATACTTCGATTCATTAACAGCAGCTCGGGATGGGTTCTTTAAAAAGGGAAAGGTGTAAGATCTTGTGGTAAAGCAAAGGACAGAAACTGGTCTAAGTGAGCATTTGCTGCAGCCGCAACCTAACCTAACCTAGGCAACTCACATGACAAATATAAATATTGCCATCACAAGTAGGTTAATAATCTTGGAGTAGAAACTGATCCTGTCTTAGTAAGTTACACTTTCCCAAATTGCAATCCCTAGTCTATTTCTACATAGTTTATGTAAGCTTTTTAAATTATTTATTTTCAAAATATAACAAAACACCAATTTGGTGCCATCACTTTGTTAAATTCAAAGCAAAATTTACATACCCCACACTAGCGCAAGTAAAACCTGTATGTCAATGTAATAAATTATTAAGCCAATTTAATGATCTTTTAATTGCATAGAAGGTCTGTCTACGCATGGGCATAATGAAATTGAATACTTTGCTGAGTGTGTGTGGATGCATAATCATACGCACTTAACCGCCAACGTACACAGGCAAATGAATGAACCTAAGACAGATAAAGTGTTTATTGCTATTTTCGTCGAGGATCTGGAATCATTCAAACTGCTCGTAAGTCCATGTCCACACAGATGTTCTGCTGACTGTAAATGCCAAACGAAGAACATGCAGATAACACGCCCAAGTACAAGTTCCCCGATAAATAATGAGCTGGACTTGGAAAATGACCGAATCCACGTGATGAAAGTGGCGCCGCAAAACGAACGCAAATGACCACTCGTTCAATGATCTTTCATGGCGATTCGCTTTCGTTTGCCCATTTGGGAGATGATTAATTTCCCAGTGACTTGTGCTCGAGTAGAGCGAGTGTCCAACATACGTTGGACGCGTGCATTGGTCCTGTATTAAATTTTATTACGTGTCAATAGTCTGAAGGCACAGCAAACAGCAGTTTGATATTCTTCCTGTAGAATCTTTAGCCTTAGCCCTAGCCTCGGACAGCAGTCGCATATCAAATCAGAAATTTAAAGTGTTATCCATTTCATAAACTAACAGATCGTAAAATTCCATCAGGCACTGTGCAATTAAGGATATCATGCTTAGATCCTTATGTTTCGCCTTCTTAAAGAATAAAGGAGGATCCCGTGGTCCTGTGTGTGGACCTGTTCTATGTGTGTATGTGCATTTCTACCTGTCCTGATTAGATATACTTTCAGTTTTTGATATCATAAATCCACTTCGGTGCTATGCACTCAACCATCAGGTGTCGGAGAGCAAATTAAAGGATCACCTGAGGCTGTCAGCAGGAGCAATCGTAAGATAAAGTGAATTAGGATATTATACCCGACCAACGGTGAACGGAGACGGGCAACACCAATTAATTTTCTGCAGGTACTTGCACAAGGAATCGCATTTTTACTTTCATTCGTGGTGCGGTGCGGGTTAATTAAACTCAAAGTAGATTCATCTTTTTGTTTGTCGTTTTTAAATTATCCTGCTTATGATGATGGTGGTGTGGTAGGATATGGTACGTTCGGTACGCACCATATGGCGGAATGGAGTCTTCTTCTCTTGCGCTGATGAGTTCTAATCGTCACTGATGCGATCTTCGGATTTGATAAGAGAACATGGAGAATTACGGTTTCGATCGCTCGCATGGTGCTACAAAAAAAAAAAACAACAGTTGGTCAGCAACACACTTTTTATTATACAAGACACAAGCATAAGGCTGTGGGGGACAGTGCACCCGCTGAGTTAATTTGGACATGGCATAATGCACGGGTCCCTGATGAATTCATTTGGTGGTTCATTATCCCTTTTTTTAGGAAAAGAAAACAAAAAAATCCGTAAATTCCATAAAATTTATTAGCCGAAAAGCAGAAGAAGGGTTAACATGGTTGATAAATTTGTATTTTTTGGAGGGTTCGCCGATCGCGTGATGATAACAACGCGTCGCAGTTATTGTAATATTTGCTTTTAGGGGTTTTTACTGGTGGTGCGACGACCGCGTAACGGAGAACCTAATTTTTTAGGGTGATATTGGCTTTAATAAAAATTATCTGTTTAATAAAAACAATGAAAAAATGAGGCATCCTAAATAAACTGACGTGACTATCTAGGTTGACCATGAAGAATGCAATAAGCCAAGTAAATATTTCTGATCTTGGTCCGTGCTTCGCGCAAAACATTTTCGCTACCGTTCACAGTTTAAAGCTGAAATCATCAAGTCATCCCTAAACTCTGGTCGTTCTGATCTCTTCTTTTGATGTGATAACGTCTTACTACACGGTGTAAGGGGTACAAGGTTCAAAAACCAGGTTACTTGTCATTTATCGGAGAGAGATTTTCTAACAGCTTAAGTTTTCAAATTTAAAAACCTTAACATCTAAGCTACAGGTGTATGGGATAATGGTCTTTGGGTTCTTACATACTGCGACTTTAAAGCAAAGCAAAGCAAACCAAAGCAAAAAGCGCTCTGGTGTACTCTCTTACCTGAGTTCTAGAGAAGACTCGTTTACGATTATTGGCCCCGAATATAAGTAAGAAAATACTTGTAGAAAAGCATACAATATCGAGTTCTATAAGCATTAACAGTACGGCGTTTAAAAAACAAAGCTTTTTATTTCTATTTAATTGAGGATCGGAATAAATCCTGAGTGCTATCTATAAGTCTTAATAGTTAACTATATGTCTTTAACCGAGCTTAATTGGTTATCGTTTTGAATTTATTAAAATTTTACCAAATTGTGCATTGTAATAAATTGGAGAATGTAAAACAGGGTGATTGGAAATTAATTCCTAAATGATAATTGAATAGCAAGAACAACAATAGTTCTAAAGAGGTATTCTACAACGCTGGCATTGCCATTTCATAAGCTTCTCCATTTCGCTTATTCTACTGGAGTCCTTGCATGGAGTTGGAAAGCACTCTTTGTCCAGCATGTTCCTTAAAACATGGTTTCTTCGCACCAACCCAAAGCGCTTACATTCTTATAACTTTCAAAAGTTATGGAAACGCTGATGATCATAAGTTTATGAAATGCATCTTTAGCGACCAGCAGTAAGATTTCGTAGGCAATGTCCTAATGGTGATCTAATGGCATATCACAAATTTGGTAACAGCAAAGTAGTTGCACTCAATATCTTCAAGGTATTTGACGGAGTCAGGCATAAAGCCGTTTTGTCGAAAATGACTGCTTATTGAATTGTTCAGACACTGTTTGATTGGAATAGTAGCTACTTCTCGAACAGTTCTATCCAGATATCCAGATCTAGTCAGGAAATTCAGTTGGCAGTCGAATATAGAACTTGGGGCTATGAAAGTATATATTGCCCTATATACTAGCAGCGAAACCATTGGTAGGAAATTGGGACTGCAGCCGCGGATGGCTCTGTGGCTCTGCACAGCAGTGGTTCACCAATGGTGCGCTGATCTGGTGGCCGATTAATGAAAAGTACAATGCCAGCAAGCTAAGTAGAACACAACGATCAGCAGCTGCTGGCATAACTGGAGCACTTCGGTTCGTTCCCACCGATGCGGCGTGCAGCGCGGTCCGGCTCAGAGATTCTAGGTGGCTTGTTACAAAACCATACGACCCTTGCAATGTACTGCAGTTGTTACCAAAGGAGATGATATCATTCTTGACCTACTACTGCACTCATAAACTTCACTTCAATTCTGGCTTTAACGTAGAATTTCTAGCTCGAGAAAGCTGTGGGACTTTTTTAAGTAACTCTATTTACCGATGGATCCGAGCTGAGTAATGGAGTCGGTGCTGGAGTTTAATCTGAAAACCTTAAATTTTCAAGGTCCTAAAAGCTACCGGACTCCGCTAGTTTCTCTCAGGCAGAGATCTTAGCGATAAGAGTGTCATACAGGGGCCTATCTCACAATACCGCAATATCGGGCAGGGTCGGCATATGCGTAGACAGCCGATCCGGAAATGTTATACTCTTATTCATTTTCTTTGCAAGTTTCCGGCCCTTGCAGCTCTCTGTTTCCACAAACAGAATAATCCCCTCTTTGCCGACCTGAGGGAGTTTTAAGAGTACGGCATCACTGATTTGCTATCGTACCTCAATGCTTCAGGTTGGATATAACTATATATAACAACCTTTCTTTCCATCAAAATAAGCCAAATCAGTCCAACCGTTCTCGAGTGATGCGGTTACAAACCAACAGCATTTCATTTTTATATATGTATTGATTAATTCTTCTTAAAATATAATTTATTTTCAACTTGCATCACGCATTTTATTAGACCACCCTCGTGGAAACGAGGAAATTTCTTCATTTATAGATATTCGTGGACTTTCATTGCATGCAGCATATAGAGGAAAAAATTAGCTTCAAATTCCATCAGTGAGACTTGACTTTTGACCCACTTGACTATCAGGTTATATACTCAGTTCTGTTCTTGGACAACATTGTCCTTCCTATATTGAATGGGTCATAAGCAATACTCGTTTAGTGAGTAATCGTTAAGTTGTCCTCCTAAGGAACTAAAATGGATTTGACCTTTATTTACTCCATGTGAACCAAACCAAACGAGTCACTTACTTGGAATCAAACTTTCTTTAGCAATAAAAATGCAAATCTTCTCGTCAACTGAAGGTGCACATCAGAATCGTACGTCAATGTTGCGCGCTTGTCTTACAAATTTCTCCTCAACCAGCAGCCGCAAGCCATAAGAATGACGACGAGTGGGGTCAAAGGTGCGGCACTAAATCATCTTGTTATTCATCAGATTGTCTGTTGACAGACTGTGATCGCATGATGATCATGATCGTGGATCGCGGGCAATGTCGTCACAGTGTCCCATCGTCGATCTCTTATCTTGTGCAATGTTAACCGTTGATGTGCACTCGATAAACGCTCGAATCCATCTATTTGCCAGAGGATTAGCGAAGTGCCATCACGTGAACCAACTACCTATTTGTATGCTTATGCCAATGATCGGTGAATAGTTTGCGTCATCAAAATGCTAATGAGACTGAAGTTAGGACAGCGCGGTAAGTATGTATGCACTTTCATGTTAAGACAAAAGACACCATGGCCCGTTTATGTCGTCGTATTCGGCGTCGTCCACATTCTCAGTTAGTCAGTTAGGATTTCTTGTGTTGTCATCCTCGACTAATTCGTGCCATTTCGCGTTGGTTGGGGAAAATCTAAGCGCATCTCCGGAGAAAGATGCAACGCGCGCCACTACACCGGTCGGTCGGTCGGTCGGTCGGTCGATCCGGATATTTGAAGGATCGGATTACCCGCCAAAGTCTTCAACTCTCAGATGGCATTATCGCTCGGCAAATCATGTTGTGCGAATATCTATACACACATATCTCTTGAGTCAGTGGACCAGGCGATGCAACTGAAACGGACCTACGAGATGAGGACAACTACGAACCGATTCGATTGTATCGATCGATAGGTTTGGATGATAATGTGGTTTGCATGTCACTCGTTAACAGATTGCGGACTATAAACTGGTTAACTGCTCTCTGGCACTCAGAAGAATCACACTGCACCATCACCAGCACCAGCTCCAGCACAACCACTCGCACATAGAGTATGGAAGATGTCGCGCGTGGATTCCCTATTAATCTATGGGATTACGTTTAGTTCACTGACTATTAATTCGCTCTAAATAGATTAGAGAATGCAGTGCTCAGTCGTTTCTTTTTTGTTGTCGATGGTTTTTCTTTAACTTCGCCGATGCATATCTTTAGTTTATTTTGCGCAAAGATTTGCATCTATCGATGGTGATGACAACGACGACGATGGCGACGACAACGATCGATTTTATGGAAAACGGAAAATCTTCGAAGCCAATTTGTTATGCTGATAAATAAATGGGTGCTAATGTCAGTATCGATTAGGTGCATTTTTGGCATCGTCGAGGCAATTTACATTGGACGGTGTAAAATATGGGGAACACACAATCACACACTCAGTTATTTTTATTTCATAGCAGAATGAAACTATGTTTCGGATGTGAAAGTGACACAGAAGTTAAACATTAAAATCTCTAGAAGCTGGATGAATTGATGTCTACGTATTTCTCAATTGGAAGGATGATTAGCTAACGAAATATAGAAGACCAAAAGTTAACAAAGCATAATACACTTACTAATACTGCAACTATGGGAGGAGATTTCGGCATTTCGAACATATCACGGAGCATGAAAGCCAGCATAGTATTTTAAATTTGATGCGTTGGTAGTGCCCGCCACTGAGTTGAATTCCATGGGAAGTACGATCTGAAAGTCTAGCGAAAGTTTTGATGTTCTCCGAATCAGCCGGCGCACTTTTGGGATTGATTTTCTTTGCATCAATGTGTCATCTCCATGTCAATCTTCTCTTAAGGTTATGGCCCAAGTATTTGTCCTAGTTTGTTGAGGAATGGCAAAATTGTTTAATTTTATTGCTGGACATGTTTTTTTTACAATTATCTGCGTCGATTTGTTTCCATTCACTTTTATGCGCCATATCTTGAGTCAATCCTCAATTTGGTTTAGATGATCTCGTAGTTCTATTCGTGCAGTTAGATGATTTTTGTGCGAAGACATAATAGCCAACAATTGTTAACGTCACTAGTTTATCAGTGGTTGATAGATCGGCTGTATATAATAAATAGAACATTAGCATTTGGCGTCCAGAATAAATTAACTTGATCAAGTAGCTCGACCCTCAGATTGGGTCTAGCAACCGGTGTCTCTCTCTGCACTGATTCCGATTTTGATACGATGTCATCTAGTTTGGCATTCTTAAGTTCGACCATAATCTATGACCAGTCTAATAAGCAGGCTTAATAACTGTTGATCATTATCGAGCCGATGACCAAAGTAGTCCTGGAGAAAGTAATCTTGAACTCTATAATCGCACATAATGAGACATTAAGTTCATCAAGATGATGAAAATGTTATCATCAGTAAACTTTAGGACTTATAACAAGATGCTTATATCCAGCGGTCGGTACTAAATTTCAGTCTGCAATATTATGAGAGTAAAAAAAATTAGTCCTTCAACCAGGAATTGCAGAACCAAGAAATTGCAATCCTTCTACCACATCAGAATAAGAAATTTTAGTCGGAACACGAGAGCAAGTGTTAAATAGTTATTAATTCATGGTACTGTTAATGCGTATACTGCTGTATTCGCCGTGTCCGGATGAGCTGATGTATTAAGTAATGTAGATGTAGAGCCATCAGAATGTGGCTTTATAAGCACGATATTCTAGTTTGTGAGTGCTCGGATGTGAACTCTACTTCACCGACCACATCACATTCCTTCTTCTATAAAAATATTTCCAAGCCTACGCTGTATCTAGACATCATATGAGTGCGTATCCCTTGAAGCGTGCGCTAATTATAAAAAAAACCAACCCATAAGAACTAAAATTGTTCATGTAAATTCTCCAATAACCAAAACTATACTGAATTCCAATGTTGAATAATAAAAACACATGCGAAGCACTGCAACCAAAAAAACAAAACCACTCCAATCGTAAAGCAAAGAAGCGCTGCTCATAGCGAAACAGCGCACGCAGAACACAGTCTCTAGAGTATGACATGATCTGATGCCGCTATATGGAAAAAAAATGTATATCGGAGCCCTCAGAACCCGCGGCACAATCTCTCTCAAATTTTAACAGAAAGTGTTGTCATGGGAAATACACATGTGTGCAAATTTTGAATAACATCTGGCTTTAGGAAGTGGATTAAAAATTTAACACAAATATCACCAGCAAGCCACTGACACGCGAAGTTTAAAAAGGACCAGGTCAATTGAAGTACCTTTAACCCAACAAAATTTAGTCTGACAAGGCTATTCAGATCTATGAAATTAATCGTGAAGCATATACCCGACTGACTTACTTAGGTGGCGCTACAGCGTGAACCTAGTACTAAAATAATACGCCTCTCCAATTATCACTTGAAATCGTGCACAGCTACACCAACCATAATATTTGCGCAATATCTATAGCGAGGCTTATCTCTATTGCACTCTCCGTCTGGATTTCTTACTTTTGCTGATAAATTTGATACTTGGTAAAACTCGGAAGATAAAAGGGGCAAGGCTGCTAGTACTTAGAATATCTAGAACGGGCACTGTCTTCATATGTAGCAGCCTTACCGTATACACTGCAGGCCTAGGACTTGATTCTATCCTAGTGGCAAATGATGGGGTTCGAGGTTCCGGACGAATGTGCTGCCAGGGTCAGCTTTGGAATCACCGAGGCACTCATTCTGAACGACCTGAGTCTCTTGATGTCAGATCTCACCAAGGAGGTCGCGTTGTTACTACGTGGATTGGCTTAACCCGCAGATAAGGTTGATCTCCTTGGAGGTTAGCTGAGTCTGGGCCAACCTTTGGTTGAGGATCAGTTTCGTTCTGGGTTTTACCTACTGGGTTTTTCCATGTTCGTCTTGATTGAATTCGAGTCTGTGCGGGCCAGAGCACTGATGTTAACGTTAAGTACGTAATTGAATGATATAGTAGTCGTAGAGCTGTACAGCTCATACAATTTGTCAGTGAATTTTATCCCCCAAGCCCCATAAACACAAACGGTACGAACATCGTTCGCCCAAAACGACCAATGATATCATCCTCCTTCGATAGAGCCTGTGCTTCAGCGCTATAGAGCTGGGAAACTGAAATGATGAAGGTATTGTATAGGGACTTCTTGGTGTTTCGAGAGAGGGCTTTACTACTTAATTGCCTCTTTCACGTAAAGAAACTGCGATTGGCAAGAGTGATTTTTCGTATAATTTCTCTAGCATATACTGGGTGACATCGGTTCGAAATCGGGACCGATTGAGAGATTTTTTTAAGGAAGGCCAGGACCAGACACCGGTTGTATAGCCAAATATGATGATGACACCTTTCATAACTAAAAGGAAACCAGCTATTTTTTTCTGAAGCCTATCGCAGGTCTATTGACTGGTTTTTGAGCCAAATAAGAAATTGCAATTGACGACACATATTGTAAATAAACTATTTTTGAACCACTTGTAATAGATTTCGGAGCACTGAATAAATGAAGTGATGTCATGAATTGAAGGGTGGATTGCAACCGTACCAACAACGCAATAGTTTGTCCGAGAAAAGAGGTATCAAAAACGCGCAAACTGTCGCTTCATGCATTTGCATAGATTTGTACTGATCTGGTTTTGGCAATTTATCATTTCGCCATGATCCTTTCGCATTTTGTTGTCTTGCAATTTAATTATTTCGCATTTCATTTATTCGCAATTTTTGTCCAGCAAGTTCTAATTTCGCGTTGTGATTCGAATAAAAATTAAATAGAAAATCGAGAAGAAAGCATTGCAAAATGATCACGATCAAAGATCGAATGAAAATTGGCGGAATAACTATTGCGAGATCAACAAAATTTATTTCGACCAATGCCAAGTAAGATTTCTCGAAACGAATTTTTTCTAATGGACACTGGCACTCCATTTGTTTACTGACAAAATTTCTTGTAACAGGAATGAGAACCTCACAAAGCGTTTTAAACCAATTGGCATATTCTTTACTGATATCATACTAGGCTACTTCATCTCTGTCTGTTCTCTATGTGAAGGTATCACCATTAATTTTTTGAAAAATTAATTCGCCTAAGATTCCATTCAGAGTTTCTTCTCATTGGACTAAATCCAATAAGAGTACCTCGTTAAGAAAAAGTTTCTTAACTGATTTCCAGTAAAGATCTCACTAAACTCAAACTCTCATCATCGAAGATCCAATTACAAAGAAAACGTTTATAATTTGGTTTGCATTAGCAGGATGAATTTCGTCAACCTACCTCGGTACTATGTGCTATGATATTCATTAACCCTTTGAGTTTATTTTCCGTGAACGAAAAAAATCTTACTGACTGTTTTTTTTGTAAAAACCCGGCAAGGAACACAATAATTTAAAAAAGGTTGACTTTTGATTTTGGAATGTCATAACCGTCAACATGGAAGCATAGATACCAACAAAAATAGTTTATTTTAAGAAGTGCATAGACACAAATCTAATATATCAACTGAAATACGCCACTCTGTCCCCTGGGATCTTGCTTCCTCTTCTATTATCCTTTTGCATGTCTTGCTAGGACGGCCAACTTGTGGATTCCAGTCGAGCGCTAGTTTCGTAATATCGTCCGCTGGCTTTATCAAAGTGTAGACAATCTAGCCCCATTTACGTCATCTGATGGTGATCGCGATTGCTTCCTACTGCGTTACTCTCCACAAGTCTTGGTGATAATGTCCGGCCAACTTATTCTCAGTATTCGCCTTAAGCACTTGTTGACGAAGACTTGGAGGTGCGTCGCAATTGACTCTGTGACTTTCCACGTCTCGCAGCCACACAAGAGTACTGAGAGAACGTTAGATCTGAAGATCGTTAGCTTTAGATTCCGGGCGATTTGCGAGGAGTTCCAGATATTATTTAGCATACTATAGGAGTATCGCACCTTGTTTACACGAAAGCGAAGTAGTTTTGTTTTTGAGACGTTTATTTTTAAACCCACTTTGTTAGCGTGGAATTCTAGTGAATTTAATTTTCGCTCCCTGTTACCTAGCAATTGTGATAGGAGACAGATATAATCGGCATAGTCCAGGCCTTCTAAGCGGTGAAAAACTTTCCACGGCAGCCCCGATAGATTACGGGTTACTATTTTCATCACCCAGTCGATGACAATTGTGAAAAAGCAATGGTGAGATGGTGCAACCTTGCTTGACTCCCGAGTAGATGTTGAAAGGTGAGCCAATATGACCGTTATAAATGCCGCGGCATGTTGAATCGCGGTACATCTCCTTGATGATGTTGATGAGTTTTTCAGGAACACCATAGCTAGACAGAATCTACCACATCATGTTTCGGCACACGCTATCAAAAGCGCGTTTAAAATCTACAAAAACCATATACAGAGGAGAGCGATACTCAACTGACTGTTCAATGATTATACACAGGGTGTTAATTTGATCAGTACAAGAACGGTTTGGGCGAAATCCTGCTTGTTCATTTCTCAAAATTGGCTCTAATGCATTCCGTAAGCGCCTAGCTATTATAGTGGATATCAATTTGTTTACTGTGTTTAGCAGAGTAATTCCTCTCCAGTTTTCGCAATTGGTCAAACCACCTTTCTTGGGGAGTTTGAGTACTAAGCCTTCTTTTAACGACGATGGAATGGATTCAGATTCCCAGATATCTTGATATATCGCATGCATTGTTCGCGTAGTTAACCTAACGTCGGCTTGGAGGAGTTCTGCGAAGATATTATCGTTGCCTGCTGCTTTACCTGATTGCAGTGAACGAATTGTTGTCCTTATCTCATCTAACGAAGGAGTAGCGACGCTGATGTTAAGAATTTACTATTTTTACCACTTCTTATTTAGTAAAATAAAAATTGAAATTAAAAAATAGAGAAATAAATTCACGAAGGAATGAGAGATTACTCTAGAAGTTGCGTGTAATAATTTGATTTCGATACGCCAGAGCAACTTTGCTATAGCAATCCATTTGTGTTACATAAGGCTTGTTTAAGCATCGTAGGACATCCACGTGCGGTATAAAATCAGTCCCGAAAAAGTGTGTTCTCTTTTCCCTCAGCATCAGGAACCTTGCAAGGAAATGTATGACATGTTACATTTCTCCAAGATCACATAGGGTTCAAATAATTGGGAGAGATCATCTCTATGTGGAATAAAATTCAGCTGGAGTAGTTCGCCACGAAGTTTTATCACCATGGATAGTTCATCAACACTATATTCGTCCCGAAAGTAACTGTCTTGCAGATTGTGACATAGTTAGTTATACGTGATTCTGTGAATCGACGCCTCTGCATCTCTTAGAAAGCTTTCCCTTAGTTGAAGGTCAACTGAGGTTATAGAGTTTGCTATTTCGATACTCTTCTATATTAAGAGTTGAAGCTCCATCCCACAGCTTTGCGCTAGCTCCAGCCATTCCGCGTACCAGCATGACCGCTTGGAAATTGTCCTAAATGCAATTTTCTTCGGCAGTCGATCATTTGGCATTTTTAAGAACCTTTACGATATAGTTCACTTGCATCTTTAGCATTTTTATGAATACTGAGGGCAGTCCTGTCTCAATCATTAGCATGTAGTTAGATGTATTCGATGGATGTTCTTTTTATGTAGAACCTCAAGAGCTTTTCTACGGTGTCATAACTTTTGGTTCCCCATACTTCGGCTGCATACAGCATAATGGCTACGGAGCATGCTTCAAAAACCTTGTATTTGATGCTATGCGAAATAAGTTAACATATTCTTCAGGTAGCACTGTTTTTTTCTTATTCAAGTTTTTTGCGAAGTAAACTCCTTCTCTCTCCATTGTGCAGCCATTTTTCATTAGCACAGTTCCTTCCACCTCCTCTCTTATATATTAGATTAAGATTTCTCCAAGTTAACCACTAAGCTCCATAATTGGCTGTATTGATATAACCGATTAATCATACGCTGGAGAGTTCGGAAGTGCACGCAAACATAACTATGTCGTCTGAGCGAACTCTATACCTCCGGGTATGTAGGTCTTCAATGAGGAGTGCGGACAATTCCGGGCTTAAAGAACATCATTGCCTTAATCCAGCTTCAGGTTGAAACCACTCAAAATATCCTTCCCCATCCTACACTGCTGATTTTGTATCTTCATACAGGCCCTGCCAAATTTGAGTAACATTCCCATACCATACAGTTTATAAAACAATGCATTTCGTTCTACTGTGTCGAAGGCTGCTTTGAAGTCTATAAAGAATACATATAGCTGTCTCCCGAGAAAGTACTCCACAATACTTCTCAAGATGAATATATGATCCATAGTCGAATATTCTGATCTAAATCCTGCTGATCTTTAAACAAATTATATTTCCTAATGCATGTTGTGAGCCGTTTTTAGAAAATCGCTGTGTAGATTTTGTAAGAGGCATTGAGAAATGAGACACCCCTATAGTTGGCTGAGTCCGATTTATTCACTTTCTTATAAATGGGGTAGATCAGGGCTTCTTTGAATTTCTGCGGAATAATGTCGTTCTCCATTATTTTATTAAACACAAGAGCAATCTTCTCTGTAAGCTCAGTGGTCCCATATTTATAAAATTCGACCGGTATTCGGTCAGATACAGGAGATTTGCCATCCTTAAGCCCTTAAGCCAAACCTACCTTAATTTCTCGCGGTGAAATTCGTTCATTCATAATATGATTTGTTAAACCGGGAGCAGCATAATGCAGCTTAAGTCTAACCATTTCCGGATTCAGCAATTCCTTTAAATGAGTACATAGCACGCTAGGGGTTAGAGTTTTACTGATGGCACACTTCTTGCCATTGAGTTTCTTCGCCAGCTTCCAGAACTCTGCTGCAGTGTTACATTGAGCCATCATAAGGGCTTCCGCTTCGAAGAAGTTTTTTTTTTCTTCAAATTTTATACACATCTGAATCTCCGATTAGAGAATTTACAAGAAACATTTTATTTTGTACGGGCTGTTCTTTTTTTTGTTCTTCCAAAAGACCTTCCAATAAACACAAAAAAAAAAAACTTCAAAAAAACCGCCAAGACATTTTCGAAAGTACCCCAAGTAAGAAAAAGAAAGAAGACAGAATCCACAAAGACCTAGCAAAATAACTCTTAAAATACCATAAAAATTACCTCCAAAAACCACCAAAAACTCTCAAAAATGGTTCCCCAAAAGACCCTCTAAAGACCCCCAAAATACAAAATACTCAAAAAACCCCAAAACCATCGCAAAAACCCTTAAAACCATAAGTTTGCCAAAACACTTCCAAAGGCCCCCAAATACCACAAAAATAAGACCACCATCAAAATACTCTCAAAAGTCCCAAAAAGTACCCCCGAAAACCTTCCATAGATCCCCAAAAAGACCCTCAAAAGACCCCCCAAAATACTTCTCAAACAACCCCTTCAGAAGGAATCAAAAGTACGACCAAGATGTTGAAAAGCCTTCAGTGGTTTGTGTAGTGGATATTTGGTTGATTAGCACTGCGTAACGGACAGCGGAAAAATTATATCATCATGTCGCACTTTCGTAACGCCCATCTACTAAACGCGCCAGAAGAAATATAATTCAAAAACTTATCTGCAGACAAAAATATTAAAGTTTTAATTCAAGCTCCTTTTATTACCACCTCGTTTCACTAACAGGTTCTATAACAAAGGCATTCTATCTACCGAGTAAGATAAAATTGGGAACAATTTATGATATGTGTTAGAGTACATTAAAACATTGGAATAGTTTCTCCAAAAAAATGCTCATTAATTGAAATTTTTTCATAAGATATTGCTTTGCAAAGTTGATGTCCATTTTAGTGGACAAGGGACAAGGAACAATGGAAAAGGGTTAAGCTTGTTGTGTATTGCGGCAAATTCCATAAGCTTACAACTTACGACTATTGCTTATACTTATCTTTCTTATATTACCTTCTAGTTCATTTCTATAAAAGCCTTTTATACTCGTACGACCTTCACTGTCAACAGGGAAATAACCGTAACAGTCAGAGCATCGAGAAGAAGAAGAACTTGAGTGAAGGAATTTAAAAAATCCATGCGAACCCACAAAACAGGAACATATTAATGGTAGGTGAATGACGGTGACGACAGTCGATATGATGCCACTCCTATAAATACAGCTAACAACCTGTCAACGCTGGAGCTGGATCGCTCATCATCTTTTGTGGCTACGGCCTTAACGGAACTTCGACGTCGACTCAGCTCATTTCTAGGTGCACTTTGTCCATTTGAGCGGTGCTACGTACCGCAACAACACTTTATAATCTACGCTGATCAGATCGGATCTCTGTTCATCATGTCGTTCCGAACACACAAGGTATTTCCTTGCGACTACGACCACTACTTGTGTACTCACTCGTGTACGATGCAATGTCATATGGGCGCATTCCAAGTACCAACATCGCATTCTGTCTTTTGTGGTTTCCTAGATACAGTTCTTTGATCTTAATTCCAAGCGATTGCATTGCATAATAATAAAACTGGGCAAAGGATTTAATTACTCCGAGAATTTAGTTAAGCTGGAGATTCTGTTTACCTTGTTTGCGAGTGTTGTGTTTTTCCTATCTTAGTTGTTGAGCAGTTGTTCCATGGAGAGTCATTGAACTTTGGATGAAAAAATTATGAAAATTTTATATCCGTCCAAGCCGTCCAGGTAAGTTAGACTCTGGCGACCTTCTATAACAATAATAGGGCTAACACTCAATGCGTAAATCAAAATATGAAATTCTGAAACAGTAGGAAAAGCATAGACCCAAGTTGGCTTCCTTGCGAGAAGTCAAAAGAAACACATTTTTTAAAATCGGGTTTTTCCAGAAAAACATACATCTAACCCAAGCCAATAAACTGTGTCGCAAGCTTGGCTTCATTTAATGGGAATGGAAACAATGGGATCATTGACCATTTGAAGTTGGCTCTGCTGTGATGTATTAAAACGTAAATGTTTTACTTGAGTTAGCAGACTCTCTACGTAGATAATGAAGGATTTTTAACGAAACTCTGGAAAAAGTCTACTTCACTTCTGCGCGTGAACTGAATTCATTTAAGTTTTTTTGTGATTTTTATCATTTATAGTATTGGGCTCATTTCATTTGCGCTCGGCTCTTTTGGTGCGAAACCTTCAGTCCTCTGGTCCTGCCTGGTCCTGTTTTTAATTTTTGCACTCCTCATAGCATCATTTTACAAGAGTCATCCAAGAAATTCTAAGTGCGGCTAGCACTTTGCGTGCTGCGTTCGTCTTAAAAATTCGTGCCTACACCAACTCAGATGACTTCCAGATATTGATTCCGTTTTGGATATTTAATGGATTGAGCCATGATTTTGTTTATTGCGCATTTGAGCCGCCATCTTCTGCTCAACACAGTATCTTTTTCTTAAGGAGACGATCGTTTTCCCTATAAGGTTTCTATGCGTGAAGTTAGCTGTAGTTCGTTTGACGTTTGAACTCGCCAATACTTGCCGGTTAATCATGGAAATTATGCACTTCAAGAATTTTCGGTCATCGTACTCGTCCCTAAAAACGTGCGAAAACGATCCCGACTTTATCGAAAAATCATTCTCAGTGATGGCTTTGATAGTAAACCAAGTCAGCAACCCGTTTCCAAACGCGAGTTTTACGCTGATGACGTCATTGGCTCATACTTCAATGATGATGGTAAATTTGCCAGCTTATTGTCTGCTTTATAATCAGAATCAGCGCATTTACTCGAGTAGGCCTTGTTTGTAGAGGAAATTTAAAGGTCGCGCCGAACATTATTATTGTTATGTTCTTTAATTGATGGCGTCGATGGTACTTTAACTCGAAATAAATTGTGTAGATACACTGCAGCTCACTAATTATTTAAAGTCCGAGTTTTGTTGATTCTGGCGCAGCTAGCTTAGCTTAAGGTAAATGTAATGTGAGCGCACTTAATTTCTTTAACTCTAATTCTGCAGGTTTCCAGCCATTTTTCTAGGTCGTGGACATTATTTTGAAGGCGTAGAGATGCGATGTACGGGTCGGTCTCTATGAGAGTAGATAATTGCTGTATCGTCCGCAACAGTTTACATATTTGTGAAGTGGTGAGTTTCAAATCAGAATAATAACTAACATTCTGCCTTGTGGGACCCCAGGTTTTTAGTTGCACTGATGGGATGTGCATTGCGATTGGTGGAAAAACTACTGATTGCTCAAAACGTGGCTTGAGCCAGTAGCGCAACAATCAAGTTCGTGATGTAATGCTTGCAGTATCTCCTATTGGTGGTACTCGGGCAACTATGTGTATAAATCCTTATATATGTTGGCTTAAGTTACAATTGCGAGCGGTCTACCGTTTCTAGTCTAGGTAACGTGAGTTAGCACCCTGCGGTACCAAAAAATGCCCTCTACTTGAACCGACACAACACCTCGGACAAATAGTGATCGAATAATAACGACTTTTGATTATTATACCCGGACTAAGATTAGTTTCTAGAATGTTAGGACGCTTCTTAACTCAGGGAGTGAAGGACCTCAAAAAGCCAAATTTCTTCAAGTGAAACGTGAGTTTCTTCGGTATAATTTGGATATACTGGGTGTGAGTGAAGTAAGATGGTTTGCTGCTAACGCACGCAGAGAAATAGGCATCTGCGTGCGTTAGCAGCAGTTCCACTCCAGATTCACGGGGACTGCCGGAGGGTTTGCCGGAGTAGAACAGCACAGTGTTACACGTTGGGGAGTACCCATCCCCGCATCAAACCATCCTGACACCCACATGGTGATAGGATCTTATCGGCCAGATTTACAAATTAGAGTACGGCGCGTTACGATCATACAGTGTTACGCCCCAACGAATCCCTTGACTGAGGATGATAAAGACAACTTCTACAATCAGCTAAGCGCTGCATTCATCGCAACCCCGAACGGAAATATCATCATCGTGATGGGACACTTAAATGCCAAGGTAGGCAACGACAATGAAGGACTCAGACATGTGATTGGGATCACGTCCTCGGCGAACATAATTACAATGGTGAAAGTTTGTTGATTCCTGCAACACCAACCAACTTGTCATAGGAGGCACCATGTTTAAGCATAAGACCTGCCATAAAGTCAGCCGGGTGTCAACTGACAGGCAATCACCATCCAACCAAATCGATCATTTGGCGATCAGCCAGCCGATCATAGCATCAGACGTTTTAGAAGATGTATTTAATTTTAGACATTTAGATATTTAGATATTCGAGATCCTAAGTGGGGTACGACAAGGTTGCATTCTATCGCCAATACTTTTTTTGTTGGTGATTAGCGTTGTGCTTCGCGCAGCTCTATCTACTGGAAACGGAAGAATTCGTTTAACTCTTACATCTCAACTCAAACATCTGGACTACACTGACGACTTTTGCTTACTCTCACACAGGATTATGGAGCTGCACCAAATGACAACAAATGTGGAAAGGGAGTCAATTGTTGTGGGTTTGAAGATTAAAATTGCAGATTGAAGATTGAGCTAACTCAGTAACTCAAGTTAACATTGCTGGACAGCCGGTAGAGCGAGAAGAGAGTTTCCAATATCTTGGGAGTATTGTCTCGACCGAAGGTGGAACTGAACAGGACATTGCCAACCGAATCGACAAAGCAAAATCACTGTTTGGAATGATGTCCGTGATATGGCGAAGCAATGCGACCAGCCTAAATACCAAGCTACTGTTCCGTTCAAATTTTGAATTTGTGCTTTTGTATCGGTGCAGCACTTGTAAGGTGACTGCTACTATCACAAAAGTTTACAAACGTTCGTAAATAGGTGCCTACGGAACATCTTAAGGTTTTCAGGCCTAACCGTATCTCAAACAAACATCTTTACCAGAGAACGTGTCAGGAACCAATAGGCACAACCATAGAACAACGGAAGTGGCGGTGGATTGGTCATACACTCCGAAAAGGCGACAGTTGCATAGCAAACTACGCAATGCAATGGAATCTGTTATCTCAAGATGGTAGAAGAAGATGGTCTGAGAAATACATGGCGCAGAATACTTGAAGAGGAGGCACGACAATTGTGGAAGAGTTGTAGAGAGCTGAAGCTTGATTTGCAACAATTGGAATCAATTATATATTTTTTTTTTAAATTTTTTAAATTACGATACCTACTATGTATTTCATATAGCCTCCAAAAACCAATTTCAATGAACTGGAAAATCACTTGAACGACCATAATAAATCAGGCAGTAGTGTGGAATATTGGAATAAGTAGTAGGTACTTTCTGTTCGTTCGAACAACGAAGAAAGAAAGTTCACCGCATAAGAATGCGAATTTAATTAACACAATGTCACCGCTCCTATGCCATGTACTCTACTGTATTAGTGATTTGAAGCCTTATCTTTGGCACAGCACAGCACAACTTTCTGTATAAATCAGCAATCAATTATCCGCTCAAGAGTGACGTCCATTCATCTGGATGATAATTTCCACATCATCAGAATGGCAGCGACAGTTCCCCCGACAGAGGAATGATCAATAAAATTAAATAAATAAACAATCAACAGCAGTAGCGGAACAGCACACGTACGCAGAAGCCCGACCCGACGATCTAATATGTGTCAAACAGATGCAAACTGATCCGAGCGTTTGCGGTTACAACAGCAACACAAACTGTGATTAAGTCCACCCCGCAGCCCGTGCATTTCAAATGATATTCAAATCGTGGAAGATGTTGCTACATGTAACCAGCTATTTAGTCATGTACGAGCAGTATATTGTGATGATCGATAGTCGGTATTTAGGTAGGCAGTAGGTAGATCTTCTACAGATACTGTAACTGGTGTCTGAGGAAATGCATTACCATTTCACCGGTTTCCGGCCATTGACACTCATCCAACAGAATTGCAAAGGAAAAGAATTAAATTTATCAATATACGTTCGTACTGTCACCAGCACAACTGTGGTAAATTCAAATCAGGTCTCTGCTCACGCTGCTTTCTTCGGTGATGTGAGACGACGAGGAGGGCAAAAACAAAGAATTTCATTGAGAACTTTCTTTGTTCGTTATAAAGAGATCTCGTCGGGTGCTCTATCGGCCAGTAAACCCGGAAGGTCTGACGAGTGGAATGAAGGAGTTGATGTAGCAAAAATCTGCATCTGCATTAAATGGGGATTGACGATCAATTCAACAGCAGAAGCTACAAAGTTGGAATTCCATTAATCTTTAACTACTCGACTTTAACTACAGTCGGGCCTACTAGTATTATCGTTTCATTTGGAGATACCGACGATCTGCTACCCCTAAAAATGACCTTCACCTTTGTGGTATTTTCTAATTTAATAACCGAGGTAAAAATGGTTCGATGACGGAATTGCAAAATCGCTAATGGAGCTTACCATTAGCTACTGCATATGATTCTACTGCAGATATGCATCCATGAATTTAATGTATTCCTTTCCTAGATGCATGTCTGATTGCAGCTCTAAACATAAAAACTAGGAAATTGCCTTTGATCGTGATTCTCGAAGTAACAGTGAGTTCGGCATAAATGGTAGTCTCACTACGAATCGATTCTGGTCATTACGGTAGGTGGTGTCTCGGAACAGATTCTCACATTTCTTGTTTGCTCGTGTGGTTGTGCTCCAGCTATTCTTCTAGTTTCCAGAACTTCCGGATAGTGTCATCGATTTTAAAGTGGAGATATATATTGAATGATATTTGTATGCCCATCACCACTACTAATTATCCAGGCAAATATCATATTTTGACCGATAAGCTTGCTTGGACCTTCTAATTTTCTATCTGATAATATTTTTATGAAGTGACTAGCACCAAGTAGGACATCTTTTTTGTTGTTTGACTCTTCTATTCGTTCAGCCAGTCGTTAAGTAGCTCTTGATACTGGCTCGTGTCAAATTTGATGGGAGGTTCTTCATAACAGAGACCTTTGTTTGTTATTTCAATTGTGGGTGGAAGTGTGATCGTAGTCAGGCCTTTATTGGTTATATTTATATGATATCGGGCGTTTTACCGTGGCAAATTTAGACGACGTACATCGAACTAACTAATCATGGAACGGTTGGATCCCGAATTCGAAGGTTAGCGTACCAGCATGCGGTTTGAAATAGCGGTAATTTTAGTTTAAGTGGTGTATAGAATACAATAGAATACAACACAAATGGTCGCGAGAAGCTAGGCCTTGGAACGCAACGGTCTGTCGCGCCAAATATTATTATTATTTTATTTTATAGAATACAGTAACGCGAGTAATTAAAGGTTTCATTTCCGTTTGCAATTTTTCTTTGATTTTTTTGGACCTGGACCTGATGGTATTCCCGCTATAATTTTGAAGAGGTCTTATTCGACGTTGGCATTGCCACTGCGAAGGCTTTTCTATTTCTCTGATTCTACTGGAGTCTTTCCAAGGAATTGGAAAACAGCCTTTATCCAACCTGTTTCTAAAAAAGTTGAACCGTCATCTCTTTTCTCGTACCGATCCATTGCACTAACATCCATACTTTCTAAGATCATGTAAACGCTGATCAATCGTAAGCTTATGCAATAACATGAATAACGTGAAATCCTTAGCGACCAGCAGTACGGTTTTCGTATGCAACGTTCTACAGGTGAACTGATGGCTTATCTCACGGAAAAGTGGAACAAATTTGGTGAAAGCAAAGTTGGTGCACTCGGCATTTCCAAGGCATTTGCCAGAGTCTGGCATCAGCTCTTTTGTGGAAAATGAATGACTATGGAATTGATAAGGCTCTGCTTGATTTCAAACCCCAAACTTTTATCCATGAATGGATCTTGCATCAAAGAAACTGAGAATCTCGCAATACTCGGAATGTCGTCCATTCTTGATACCCGTAATCCGTAATACATGTTCCTCAACTCGAGCCCACGGGTCTACCATAAGGCCTATCTTCGGACGTACTAACCAATTCAGAGATTACTTCTTTGCCGCACTATAGTTATGTGGAATGAATTGCCCGATTCTGTGTTTCCGCATTTGTAGGATCTGCAGTAGTTTAAGACACACGTGCATAGCCATTTCGTCTCTTCCTCTCCCTAATTTCCTAACGCCAACCCTAATCTCCTTGCTCTTGCGGCAAACGGCATTTTGTTTGACGTGAAACATCTATGTCAGCGAGTCGCTTTTAGTGTAATATATGGATACTAACATTTTTAATATAAAACAAGACACAAGATATTTATTTCGATTAATATTTGACGGCAATTTTGTTTAACATTGGCCTGTGATATGAGAAATAAGGCATAATATTAATATTATGAGCGTACAATCTATAGTGGTATTGCCCAGTGTTGTCGGTTCTGTAGGCACGTTATTGAGGCGAAATTGATTCTATTCATCAGTTCGGAGATGTCTTTGACAGATGTTTGGGTGCTCAATAGGTCCATCCTTATACTAGGCCATGTGCGAGCTGACCATATATGTAAAATAACGACATCTCTTAAACTAATAGTAGGAAATTATAAAGGCAGACTTTATAACCGTGTTTTTGTTACATGTAACCTCATGTTTCGTTTTTAAAGACGTTTTACGTCAAAAGACACAAACAGAACGAATAAAATGATACAAAATTATTATAAAAATGTGTATTATAACCATCTACGCATATAAAACACTCGACTCTCGATTTTGCCATTGTTTTTCGAACGTAATCTAGGTCCAGATTAGTTGAAACACCTTGAAGCCAACTAAAGTTTATTCTGGGAATACTCTTCTTCAGATCTATGAACCTAATCGTGAAGAATATACCCTACTTACTTTCTTAGGTGGAGTTATAGTTCGAGTAAACTAAGAATTCAACTAGCACGCCTATCAAATTATCACTTTTGAAGGATCCGTCATTTATAACGTGCCATCTATGGTGAGGTCAACTTGATTAGATCGTATAAGATGCAAAGTTGATGTCCATTGTTATGGACAAGACCAACAGCAGCCGATACAGTAGCCTATACAACCGTTTCCTATTATAATTTTCATTAGAAAAGAACTAGTCAAGGAAAGTACATTTTTTTATCGATCTGATGCCTTTTAAGTTCCACGCAAATCGTTGAATCAGAATCGTTTGCCTGGTTCATGACGAGTTCGCTGATTTTGTTTGTGTTTCATGTGTTTGTCGAAAGTAAGCCACATTTAAAAAAGCATATTGGAGATGCGAAATGTCAAAATGTAAAGGACAACGACACTCTTAATCATAATTAGAATCACATCTCAATACAGACGTCAATTCCAATATTTCATATTTCGTAACAAAATTCTTAAGATCACCTCAGCACGTATAGCAACACTTTCGATGCAATGGAATTAGCGCAGTCTCAATTCCTAGTTCCCACAAATGCTCAAAATCAAAGTGGGTTCTCGACTTGATTGCTAGATTTGATTGCGGATCGGTTTCGTCTGCCGCTGGTTGATTTCATAATTCCATCACCAACATCAAGTACGGATGTATACACAGACAGACCATCCAACAACCTTCTAACCCTTTTTTGCAACATCTACCAAGATGCGGGCTGATGCGATGCTGCTCTGACAAATTGAGTCGTTTCGAAAATTCACTTGTGCACCCAGCATCCAGCCGAACTGACTACCTTGACTAATTCCAAGTGACAGCTTCAGTCGGATGGATGGATGGATGGATGTTTGGACGGTGGATAATGGATAAAAATCGTCTCAAGATCTATGATTATCGATTGCGCAATTTAATCGGGGGAAAAAAAATCATCCAACGACCGACAGCAGCATCTCCATTGGAATGCATTCGTTCGCATTCGCTGCAGCTCGTCATCTTGTAATCGCCCTCAATCCATCAATAATCGGCCAATCACGTTCAACGGAACAGGCTGTTTGTTTAAGTTAAGCGCGCGGTTGTTCATTAGCAAAAAGCTTGCACAGCAACAAAAACAACAACAACAACAGAAGTAAGGGAAAATGCTGCCGCCAAGTTTCGTGATGCGCTAACTGTTTGGAAGGTATGGGAAGGCCTTATTACGCTGCACTGGCTTAAACAATACAACGCTGAGGAAGGAAAAGGAACATCCAACAAGATTTGTCTGTAAACGCGGACCCATAAATAACAATTTCTATGCTAACGGTTCAATTCGATGCGAACTCTAAGTGACTATCGAAGCCATAAAAGCCGACGAACGGACAGACGGACAGAACGATGATTAACTGGTCATTACTTGTGAGCTCTGGTTTTTTGCTTTATCCCTCGTAAGCGTACCGCGTTATGAATCCATATTTATACTATAGATCAAGGGACAGGATCGAAGGGACAAGCAACTCATACACTCACTCACTCACTCACTGACGGGCACACAAGCATAAGCTCACCTTGTGAAACATTTCGCTTCGTCGATGGCATTTTAATGATTTGAGAATTTTATTGCCGCCTGTATTTGGGAATATGCGGAGGGGCATATTCTGTGCTGTGCTGTGCTGTACTGTACCGTGCCGAGCCGTGCTGCGGCGTCATTGTCGTACCTTTTTGGGGATTTATTGAGCTCAAAGATTAATTTATTGTCGAATTATAGTATCGCATCGTCGCGAGAAACGACGGAGACAACGATGAATACAGAGAGATAAATACGAGTATCCAATACATTTGCAACTAGGAGTGCGCAGCGGTGCGTCGCCAGGCCGCCATATCCTAAGGCCTAGACCTTGTGACATTTTTATGTTAATTTGTTTATACAGTTTGATGGTTCCCACTCCCACTTTAAAATCACACAAAACAACAGCACAGAAGCCAGTGTTCTTTTCACTCTCTCTCTCTGTATATCTTCGAACACTCGTCTTACCCGGCAGGCGACGACAATCCCAAACACAAAGAGCATATGTTTAGATATTAGATAATTGCTTTTTAATTCCTCCAATCTGATTTTCTGTATCTTAAGATACATAACATATGAATGCAGATAGATTATCTGGAAATTGTTTTTGTGTCGTAAATACTCGGCGCGCAAGGAATCTTAAATTTAAGTGGTATTTTATGGCGGAGCCAAGGGGCTCTCGACTATCTGTTTTTATTTTCATTTATAAAATTACTCTCCTCGAGATGTGCTCAGATTTAAAACAGAAGGTCGGATATTTTTGAGGAAAAAGCCGAGATCAAGTTATTATGCAGAAAGGTCGTTTATATGAAGTTTCAACGAATATTGCTGACGTTTTCTATGAGGTTCCTTTTAGATTTTTCCTATCCAATCGAAACCTAATGCAAAGTCTCTTCTTATTCGACTTACAAGAAAGCCGAATACTAATTATTTATAAACTTAGAATGTCTTGATTGTACATTTTTATTCTTGAATCGCTATTCAACACGCTGACTGGCTTTCTCAATATCACAGTAATCAGAAAAAAGGCTAACAATAGGACAATTTAAAGATAAAACTGTGCTGAGATAAACGATGTCTAAGACATGAATCTGTGCAAAATTTTATTAAGCCCGAAACTGCATATTTTTCCCTACAACCGCGGTACGGTCCTGTCTTCTCCCAAAACTCTTCTTCACTCAAAAGAGCATCCATTCAGGCCTTTTAAGCTGTGTAGTCCCATTAATCTATAAACAAAAGACCTTCCGAGCAGAATCTATTATTCAAGCTCTGTTTCCGGCACACGAGAGTCTTAATTCCCTTCATGATGTCGATATCGCGAATTCTTTGAAATTGTCCTTCCTTAGATACGAGGCCAAGAGACAACAAACAAACAAGAGAGTGCCTTTTCCTAGTTAACCAAGTATCGGAACAAGCTGCTTGAACTTTACAATTAAATTCCTTTATTTGAAGAGTCTTGAGAGACTAAAGTATAGGCTTTGTTGGCTTTAAGCAACCGTGCGCGTATTTCTGTTTCCATGATGTTATCGGCTGCTGCAGTGGACCCGGGACAGTTAAACGATTTCATTACTTCAAATTCGTGCTTCACCATGTAAGGTAAGTGATCAATATTGTCACAGTCTCTTGTTAGCATACGTATCTATCATGCATTTGGTTTTGCCATCAATGGTGTGCTGTCGTCCCACCCGCTCGATCTGAACAAAGCTTCACGTTAAGCAGTTGGGTTTCTGCTAATTATGTCAAAATCGTTGATTTTAGACAGCATCTAAATGACGGACTTATAGCGAAATTTTTCTCTTGCCGTTAAGTGACAGTCTTTTCGACAACGTTTTTCAACGCCAGGTTGTAGAGGACGCAGGGCAGTTCTCCATCTTGTTGGCTTCTTGGAGACCCTATTATAAGTGTGGGTTTTATAGTGATAAGGTAATCTATACTTGTTTTGCGGCATTTGTCATTGTCAAACTACGTGTCAGTTTATTTGAGAGTGTAAAAAGCTGATCATTTGTTGTTTTGTGTGGGATGAAGCACACTGGTATGGGTCAATGATGACTTTACCGTATGGTGTTATCCTGTCCTGTAGGATAGAGGAGAAAAGCATACAAGCGGTACTCAATAACGTCATAATACGATAATTGCTCTCCTTCCTTATCTATGGGCCACAGGATGCCTCTTCTCCAGTCTTCTGGTATAGAGCGGGAAGGCGTCTTATACCGGAAAATCATTGTATTTTTGGCCTCCGCTATCTTATCCTATGGTTGGTATTCATCGGTCAGTGGTGGAAATTCAAATTCATCAGTTAGTTGGCATAAAGGCTGATACAGAGAACTATTTTTCAACGTCTTGGAAATACGCTGTAGCTACACTCACGCTTATGAGAATTATGTTCCAAAGAAAATGATGTCTTGCATAACAGCAGCTGTAGTACCTACATATGTCATATTCCTATTTTTGTAAAACACCGTTCCTGTCCACTATATTGCTGTTCCGTCAGCTTATATAATTCTTGAAAAGCTAGCTGCTCGAAGCTTCAGTCAATATTACTATGTTTTCTGACGAGATCTTTGTTGAGGTCTAAGAATCCCATTTGCTGTTGTTTGCCAAACAAATTTTCCCGAATGCCGTTTTGTCAAGCTTTCATCACAGTGGCCTTCATTATTTCCTGGCCATAATTCTAAAAAGCTGGACTGGGTTGTAGTCAGGAGCTTTCGCTATGTCTGGATAATTCAATTATAACTCTAAGATAAATCAATTGCAGGGATTTGTACCACAGCAAAATATTTGTAGATATTTAGAGACTACCCTATCGGGCCATTTAAACTTTTAGCGCCCGTTGTGTCCTCGCACGGCAACACATTGACATCTGGCTGACATACCTTACAGCTTAAGTCGGATAACAACTAACCCATTTCCGGTGATTTTACCAGAAAATAATTCAAGAATTAATAAGCTGTTGTTCTAGCATCACTCGACTTCATTGTGAGCCAGGTTCCTTAATTACTTATCGTACTAATCTACGATTGTCATCGTTATTATTGTTTGACTTTCTTAACTAAAAATGCAAGAAGGTAATCTGATCGCAGATATCAAAGCCATTTTAGAGCGATGGGAAGAGTTGAGGTGCTAAAAGGCCAGCTAACTGAGAAATTGGAGGCTGCAACAATGACCGAAGACTACACTATGCTGCCGCCACAAAGCATAGACGAAGTTGTAATAATAATAATATTTGGCGCGATAGACCAGCGGTCCAAGGCCTGGCTTCTCGCAACCATTTGTGTTGAGCATGTATATTTTTGCATACAAATGGAGGGACCTACAATTTAATGCCAAATCCGAACGGCGAATTGAGAAGCTTTCCGTGACAAGTTATTACTCTCGGAACGCTTGTCACCCATTCGCGAGAGGTGGGACACCGTGAAAAAATACTGTTGGTGTTACTGGGATTCGAACCACGAACCCCCTGCTCAGAAGTCCATGCTCTTATCCACTGAGCAGAGCGATAAATCGGCTCAAAAATAATAAGCCCCCGTCATCAGATGGGATCCCAGCGGAACTGATGAAAATAGGAGGCCCCACAATACACCAAGCAATTCATGAAATAATAGTGCAAGTATGGGAGGAAGAAGCCATGAAATAAGACTGGCGAAGAGGCATCCTGTGTCCCATACATAAGAAGGGAGATATCACAACATGCAGCAATTATCGTAATTATAGACTTTAAAGCCGCCTATGATAGCATAGCCAGAGTAGAATTTTAAAAAACCATGGGAGAATTCGGCATCCCAAATAAACTGACACGACTATGTAGGTTGACTATGACCAATGTTATAAGCCAAGTGATTATAACCGGATCACTATCAAGACCATTCAACATCTATAACGGGCTCCATCAAGGGGATGGACTGGCCTGCGTTCTCTTCGGCCTGGCATTGGAGAAAGTGATCCGAGACTCTGACGTAACGGCGGGAGGAACAATCCTTTATAAGTTCATTCAGATACTGGCTTACGCAGAAGACATCGACATCGTTAGTAGAAACCAAAGTGGTGTATAGGAAGCTTTTATCCAGATCGAGCTGTCGGCACGAAATCTGGGGCTCGAGATAAATGAGAGAAAAACAAAGTACTTGGCGCAAATTTGAAGCAATACAATCCTTTAACTATCTCGGTTCAACTGTAGCAGCCGATAACATCGTAGAACCAGAAATAGGCGCACGGTTGTTTAAAGCCAACAAAGTCTACTATAGTCTTTAAAGACTCTTCAAATCCAGGAAATTAACCATAACATCCATGCTGCTGCTGGTATATAAGACAATGGTATTACCAGTACTTACATATGGATCCGAGGCTTGGGTGCTTAGCAAAAAGCATTCTAACCTCTTAGCCGCCGCGTTCGAGAGAAAAGTCTTATGGAGAATTGTTGGTCTCGTATGTGAAGAAGGACGAATCTGGAGACTCTATAATGATGAGATCTACGAGCGTTACTGCGATGTCGACATCGTGAATAGAATTAAGCTCGGTAGGCTCCGGTGGGTAGGTCACGTAGCTCGCACGAGCAAAGGGGATCCTGCTCGGAAGGTCCTTTGCGTTAGGATTTATGGAAAAAAAATTATATAATATTCAGCGAGTATATTCAATATAGATACCAGAGCATCTATTGCGCGTTCTCCGCAAATGAAATTTGCAAAGAAAAGTTTCAAGCGATCATGCTTCTCGCTGGCTATATCGAAGTGGCTAGCAGCAATAATTAATGTTAAACTTTGAATTTATAAAATATTGAGCTTATCCATTTATTGAGAGATAACCAGAGTGCAATAATTTGCAATTGACTGCCAACATATGGGCCGCAGGCACTTTACCACTTTACCAAAAGCATTCAATTCACTTCATGCTATAAATGCACTAAATAACGGAATCGAGCTATTTGGGTCCAGAATTGAAATTAATATGCGAGTTGGCGCATAATCTAATAAACAACGCGGTATCCCGATCCTCACCGTTTGCCACAGACATTCGAAATAAATGTTTCAATATTTCCAAATGAAAACTACGAGAGTGTTTCGCGTGAGCTTATCTCAAACGCATTTAAGCTGGAGAGATAAGAAGGCACTCCAGCCTGTCCTGGCAAATATTTAATATCTTCGGCGCTAGTGCTGATCGTTGCGGCCGCTGCTCCACATCGAGGTGTCAATAGACAATTAACAGAAGAAAAAAAACGAAATTATTAAAGAAAATTATAGGGAGGTGTTACCGCGCATGCGCGTGAAATTCATCTTTTCGCAGAGGACGCGACGTGCCAGAGCGCCTAGAGCCTAGCGGCGAGCTGGCGAGCTGGCGATGACGATTGAATCAGCGCGACCATGTATTACATGATAGTAATCTGGTTATTTGGTGGAGCCATACGGTTACAGAGCTGTTTGCAGCTCGATCGATCCGATCAGGCGGCAATCGAGACGGGCATTGCAATTTGGTCCGCTGGATCGCAGTATCACACCGCATCACACACTTGTTGAAACTTTGTATTGAGCGCAGTGTTCGCTGGCTGGCTGGCTGGCTGGCCCGAACGACCGGCGCAGATAAATTAATTACAACGGTCTGGCGTTTAAGCTCGGATTAGGCGCAGCACCGAGCAGCGCAACACAGCACGTTCGCCCCTAACATACAAATAATTTAGCACGTGCTAGTTGCGATAGGTGCGCTTGCGCATATGAGGACGACGTACATCTAAGCCATATGCACTCTCTCTTGCCAGCGAAAAAGGGTGGGTGGGGTGGTGAGGTGTGCGCTGGCAGACCGACCGACCGACCGACGACTTGTGGTTGGGTTTTTCAGGTGTGCTCTTGCACGGCCATAAATCCGCACTATTCCCCCAGTACGGCTGCGTATAAGATAGCTTCGAACCGATACCAGCCACCAGTCCGGCAGTCTTGATATCTTGATGTGGTCGGTACGGTACCATATGATGTAAATCTGCCAAAACTTGCTCCATTACTCGAGCAGGCCGGTGCTGTGACTGCCTTCCCGCTCGCTCTACCATCTCATCCGCCCAGCAGATACTTAATTGAGATTAAATTAATAATTATGTTCTATAACGACACTTTTATGTTCTTTAATTAATCTGCAAGTGAGCCGACATAAATTCGAATTAAGTGTTTGATCAAATGGCCCTGTATATGTTACATTATAAATACTCGGAGTCAGAGCCTGTAATTGTAAACTTTTGATGATTTTTATCGCAAATAAAATGGCATATCCGTTTTTGAAATTTACAGAATGGAGGATGATGATCGTCTTCGGTTTGTGTTCGTGTGTTGTGCTCAGTTCGTTGTTCAAGCGAACTGTGGGCAAAAATAATCGAAAAACGGCAGAATAATAATTGCAATTAACACTGTAACTTACAATGGGGCAATAAACTGTTATTAATCTGTGGTGGTCCGGCACGCTTTCGAGCATTCATCGTACGTTGTATGTATTTTCCGGATCCGTTTACAATTCGATTTGAATTGGTCGGCTCATGCCCATGCCTGCCACAGATATGTAATTGCGAATTATCACGAAATTAAATCGGATTATTTACTCGTATCGATTCGGGGGGTCTCAGGGTTTTCTCCTGTCATGGTTTATCATTACAAGCAGCCTGTCGTAGTTTCATATTTTCTGGACACGAATGTTCGAACTGCTAATTAACTGGGATTTGGTGTAATTACAATTTATTTACGGTCTCAGTGTCAGTCAACGTGTGACTTGACTGACATTAGTTCGGTGTTAGGATATTGCATTTCAGTACAGATAGGATAACTGTCAAGTATGAATTATTGAAACGTTAATTATTAATAGTGCGTTGTTTTAAAAGTATACCCTGTCATGTAAATTGAAGTTTAAGTAAATTTTGTTGGAGTCCAGTCAATTGCAGAAATACAGGAGAAGACAAGAAACAACACTTTAAAGACAAACAGAAGAGCAGGAGAAACAATATCGGATAGACATACTAGCAACAAGAAATCAATGCTTTAATCTCCACTAAATCTTCCGCAGACTTCTGAAAGTGGCTAAAAGTTATAGCAAACCCCTTCCTCCCTTTATAGATAACAATGTAGTTCATAAAGTATGGATTGACCAACTTGTTAACTGCTAAACTCATAAACGGATAGAAAAATGCCATCGCTCCATGCCTACAAGCTCAGCAGTTGGGACTACTTAACACTGAGCGAACATCTACAGCATACCAATATGTTGTCCATTTCTTTGTAAACGATTACCTAGAGTCCTAGATGCATCATTTACGTTAAGTCAAGTTCAAAAAGTGATCAGGAACTTAAAAAAAAAAATAAGGAGATGACCGTATACCATTCGAGTTCTATAAAAACTGTATTTGTAGTAGCTCTTACAGCGGAATTTAATCGAAAAACCTCAGATATACCACTAAGTTTTATCAAATCGATACATATATAAAAAAGTTGAATATGATAACCCATGCAACAGCAGAGCCATATTATTTCTAGACACCTTAGTTAAATTATTTGGAGCAATGGTGGTTCAACGAAATATCAAGAAAAACTTTCAATTCACAATGAGTACCTAGAAGGAATTCAGATCTGATACTAAATAACAGATACATCCGGGAGCCATAAAGTGTTATATGGTTGGATCAAAGAAAGCAGAAGGAATACGGGCACAGGGGTTCATGGGCCAAGAACCCATTACTCTGAAAAAATAGGGCAGTAACCGCGCGCGCATATTCCAGACAGAGGTATATGCCATCGAAAGATTTCCTCACTTTAATCTGTAAATGAACTACGTGAGGCAGGAAATAGCCATTATGACAGACAGCCAAAGTGCGCTAAAAACCCTAGATGCATTCCACATCACGCCAAGACTGGTGGAGGAGTGTAGGGCGAAGCAAAACAGATTTGGCGAAGTAACTAGGTATGCTTGTAATGGGTGCCGGGACACACTGGCATAGACGGCAATGAAGCAATGGAGAGGCTCGCTATCAAAGGGTCAGAAAGGCCACAACCATTCTATGCCATAGGGTACCGCATATTGCAGGAGGTGATACGCAGAATAAGAAAGGCTGCTTCCGTAAGATGGGAAAATCTTCCAAGCCTTAGACAAGCAAAGGATATTATGGGGAACTATGACCCATAGGATCACGCTCGATACCAGTCAGTCAAAACCGACGCACTTAGACCATGAAGGTCTGTTGTGATCTAGGAAAATTCCACGCCTACTCGTTGAACCACTTGGAGCTGCGTATGAAGCGCAAGAGACTATTGATATCAATATTGGTTAGATCGTTGAGATCGTTGAAAAATAACGCTCACAGATGGAGCTTCCGCCTATTCGATAGGGCTGGGCACGTACATTGTAGATGGAGAGTGGTTTCCTCCTCCTCCTCCTCCTCATTCATGCAGCTTCCGCAGAAATCGTTGGAAACGACTCCTAGTCTTTCTGCATGCTTGCCTATGAGACAGTGTCCAGTGATGACACCTATAATGTAACTAATGTGCAGTCTGTTTTGAGAGATCAAACACTTGGAGCATTTCGGATATAGCTTGGGCCAGATTTACTTCGTTGCCACGCAAGTTGTGCCGTTTGACCATCTAGAATTAGTTTTTGATATATCATAGAAGTGAACTCCTTCATTTTCGAATTAGATACCTTCCTGGAGGGGATGGTGACCTGGAAGTTTTTGTTGAAATGGGGACTTAGTAGAATAAATGTTGCAGGACCATGTAGACTAAAGGAGCACATAAAAAAATTAAAATTAGAAGTGGACGTCAACTGTAGGCTATCTGGAGAAGCGGTGGCACCTGCTCAATTAATGCGGAGCAACGATCCGACAAAGGAGAGAGGGAGCTCATGCGATCTCGGAGTCTGCACGGCATTCACTGAACCCACATCATATCAATAAGTTTATAAGAGCCATTGGTATGGAGGGTGCTATAGCGGCCACGAACTGTCTACATAACACTAGTTCCATATGAGTCACAGAATTATTGGTACACGAATTTTATGCTGGTTCTAAAAAAAACTACTCAAGTGTGATTGCTATAAGGTTTGCCGTGTAATGTTTTTCACCTCCTAGAAGACCTGGACTATGCCGATCACAATCGCTCTTCAAACCCATGAATTTAACCATAACATCCAAACTGCTGGGGTATAAGACAATGATCATACTAGTAGTTATATATGGATCCGAGACTTTGGTGCTTGAAAAGAAGCACTCTGACCTCTTCGCCGCTTTCGAAAGGAAAGTTTTGCAGACAATTTTTGGCTTTATGTATTTAGGGAACAGGACAGAACAGCGAGGCAGACCAATTCAGCGCTGAAAGAAAGATTAAGACAAGGACACTTGATTAACAAAGGCTCCAATTCGGTACCAGTGGAGAGATATTTTGTGGGAGGACAGGATAGAACACCAGTTGTATAAGAAAATGTGATGCTTACGATGGTCGTTGGTTCTCAACGAATTATACGAAAGTCATGAATACGGCCAGATATTACTTGATATCCTCTTATTGTAAATATCTTTCTAGTTGTCTTCAGTCTGGGTCTCATATCAAACGCTGATGAAATCAGTTTTTTATTATTAGGCAACGTACTAAACCATAACCTTACTTAACGCTGTAAATTTAAAACTCGGTGGATTGATTGCAATGACCGTGAAACTCTTGGTAATTGAAGTTTAAAGTTTGTCGTGGTAAATAGTGAGGAATTAAAAAAGGACTACAAGTATGGAGTGGAAAGCTCAATGGTTATGATTATGATGACTATGATCGATTGACAAACTGACTTCTAGGAGTAGGAGAAGAAGTACAAAAATGTTACGTGAAATCTCAGTAAATAGTTAGCGATACTTTTGAGCACATAATCATTTCTCCCGTTTTTCGTCGTTAAAGTTGACTGAAAACATAATAAAGGGTGTTTTTTTAGGAGGTTTGTTTTTCCGATAGATGTCGTTTTATTTTATGACAGTTGTTTTGACAGCTCAAAGTGGCATTTCTACTCAGTATTGTTTGGCAAATCATTATGAATAGGTTAACTCCAGAACAACGTTTTCAAATCGTGGAAATTTATTTTCAAAATCAGTGTTCAATTAAAAATGTTTATAGAGCACTTCGTGAATTTTATGGTGCACATAATCGTCCGTCAGAGACCACCATAAAGAACGTAATTACCAAATTTCGGTCTACATTCACTCTTTTGGATGCCAAGCCACCGACAAGAATGAGAAGAGTTCGTACAGAAGAAAATATTGCTGTCGTTGAGGCCAGTGTCGAAGAAAACGACAATTTATCGATTCGTCGTCGTACTCAGCAAATTGGACTTTGTCCATCGACTTTATGGAAAATTTTACGTAAAGATTTGGGTTTGGTGCCATACAAAATTCAATTGGTGCAAGAATTAAAGCCACACGACCATCGTTTGCGCCGTGAATTCAGTGATTGGTCGTTAAATCAATTGAACGAAGATCCATTTTTTTACCGTAAAATTCTCTTCAGTGATGAGGCGCATTTTTTGTTAAATGGATACGTCAACAAACAAAATTGTCGCATTTGGAGCAAAGATAATCCACACGCCGTTCAAGAATTACCAATGCATCCTGATAAATGTACTGTTTGGTGCGGTCTATGGGCTGGTGGGATCATCGGTTCATATTTCTTTAAAAATGAGGAAGGACGACGCGTTACCGTGAATGGAAATCGATACAGAACCATGTTAAATGAGTTTTTGTTGTCAAATCTTGAAGATATGGATATGGATGAAATGTGGTTTCAACAAGATGGTGCCACTTGCCATACAGCACGTGAAACAATCGACTTATTGAAAGAAACTTTCAACGACAACATTATTTCGAGAAATGGTCCGGTGAATTGGCCTCCGCGTTCGTGCGATTTGACGCCACTCGATTACTTTTTGTGGGGATACGTGAAGTCATTGGTTTATGTGGATAAACCTCAATCGATTGACGCTTTGGAAACCAATATTCAACGTGTCATTGCTGACATACGCCCTCAAATGCTTGAAAAAGTGCTGGAAAATTGGACCTCCAGAATGACATTTGTGAAAAATAGTTGTGGTAGCCATATGCCAGAAATTGTGTTTAAATGTTAAATGCCAAAAAATTATCTACCAAATAAAAAAAAATTTTGGTCATTTCATAATTTTATATGTGTTTTATTCAAAAAAAAAATCGGCAACCTCTTAAAAAAACACCCGTTATCTAACTAAATGGTCTCTGCTCTGTTTAGTCTCAGTTTCTCATCTTATGAACCATTTTCCAGTTAAATGCACCAAAACTTGTCACCACTAAAAATACTCCTACTCAAAATCACTGTTTTTCGTACACAATGAAGTTCACTGCAACCTGTTGCGAACGCGGTGAAAGCATCGCCGCATAAGACCTATTACTTAGTGTTAACAAACCAGATTCATCCGGTATTTATCACATGAAGTGTGTCTTCCGCGTTCCATGCGAAACGCATTTTCTGTGCGGCTTTGGGTTTCAATACAATTTCTCATTCCTTGGAAACATTTCACGGAAGCATTTCGGTTGACATGTTCAGTCGAACACACCAACCATCATCACCACACCACATACAGTACTAGTATCTTCATAGAAATGGTCCGAATCCTTGGGCAACGGGCGGCAAATCGAAGGAAAATAGTGAAATCGCATCATCATCTCAATGGCAGTCCATACCGCCACCCCGCCTATAGCATCATCATCAGCATCATAAGCAGTTGCGTTCACTGGTCGATGTCAGAAACCTCCCATCATTTTGCGTTAAAATCAAAAACGCATTCATTCCTAGTCGCCGATGGTGGGGAAAAGCTGCAGTGGTCCACGGTGGGTGGCTAGGGGGATGTGCAAGCAGACAGGCGAGCACGAAGCGAGTGAAATCCGATATCGCACTCCATAAACTAATCAAAGCAAATAAATAATAAAATAATAACAATTCTGCATGGTGCGCCGGCCGTCGTACATATACTGCAGGTAAATTTAAGCAGGTCAGTTGTTTTTGTTGTTTCCACTGCTGCTGCCATAATACATCTAATGGAAAAAGGATTCGTCTCGTATCTCGCTAGCTGGCTTCATTGGTTGTTGTCAGCAAAATTGCCGCTTGAGATGCCGCGCAGAGCAAAATGCAGAACGAGCGACCAAAGACCTGCATCGCCGGTCGTCGTTGGCGAAGCGTCTTTTTCTTTGGTTGCTCCGCTTTTTTAATACACTTTGTCACGAAATCTCCTAGAAACTTGTCGCTGAGATAGTCTGCCAGCGCTCCGAACCAATCGAGAGAAATGCCCATTGACCCGAATTCGTTGGATTTTTCCATACAATAAGATCACAGAATGTCGCATAGTTGCATGTTTACGCTCGATGCACCGCATTACTGTGTCCATGCGGCGAGCATGTGTAATGTTGGCGATCGTTATGGGGGGCCACTAACCGCATCCACTTAGCACATTTTTGAGTGTCTCACTCAATGTGTGGTAGTCGATTTTTCTTCTGTCATATGACATTGAAAGGAAAAAAAATATCAATCGAACAAAAGTAGCAGCTTGGTAGCAGTTATCAAAGGAACCAGGAAAAAGAGCATACTTTTCAGTGTAGTGACAGCTTTTCATTGGAAATTGCATTTCGAAGTATGGCTACTTGTGCCAAATTTGATCACCTTCTGAAGATGGAAAGTCAATACAAAGTCAGATCGGATATCAAGACTTCGAGTTGGAGCATATATCTTCAAAAGGTACGCTCTCTTAATCTATTAATGCTTTTTCTAGGACCGTTTCTTCCACTGTGAGTTAAGTCTCTCCACTCTTTCGTTACCTTAGAGGTGCTTATTTAGTGGTGTCATCTGTGCCGCTTTTTAGGTGTTTCCAATCCAACTTCAGTTCTGTCTCTGTCATCTTCTGGTAGTAGGAGAAATGTTCTCTAATCTGGCCAATATCTTAAGTTCTGCATTGCTGATTATGACCGAAAATTCGCATTATTCGACATAGGCAAATTGTTAACAAACCGGGTGTTTATTTAATGCAAACTATTGTCAAAATATAATCAAGAAACATTTCCTTTTGGTATTTAAAAAAATGGGAGGAGCTTATAAGGCAAGAAGGTATACGGAAGTTTTTTGAAAATCATCGATTATTTCATGTACTCGGGGTGGGGTTTCTAGTCAGCAAAAGAATTAAACCCACCGTCATCGGCTTTAAAGAAGTAAATGAACGGCTATAACCATTGCGTGCGGGGCATATTTAAAAACATTAGCCTCATAAACGCTGAAGCACCTACAGAGGATTCCCAGATGATTAAAAAGAAGAATTCTTTGAAACTCCATGCCTGCCATCAGTATGATGTCAAAATCATTCTGGGGGATATGAATGCTAAAATAGGCAGCGAGCCAGTATTCAGGCAGTACATTGGCACCCATAGCTTACACATAGAACACTAATGACAATGGACAAGGAGTCATTGAGATGGCAGCAAGCAATAATTTGGTCGTTGGAAGTACAAAGTAACAACAAAGCCAACTAGGTAACTCTTGCTGGAGCCACTCGCCGCCACAACCAGAATCTGATGATGGTACAAACGTACCCAGGTGCCAACGTCGACTCGCACCACTATCTTGTTGGAATGGTACTCTAAGCGCGGTGATGCAATCATCACAAAAGATTACATCCGCGAATAAAATTCGAGTAAAAACGGCTGCCATTCGCAGCGAAGAGACCAGAAACAACTACGGTCAAGTGATAGGATTCGCCCTAAATGCAGGGAGAGTAACTACTGGGGCTGAGATGTCGGGTGTAGAAGAGAAATGGACGCCTTAAGAATACTGTCATTAGTACTGCTGACTCCATTTTAAAGCAGTAGCCGTAGAGATCGGAACGAATGGGTCAATGACGAATGTAAGCTAACGACTGAACGTAAGACTGTTGCATACAGAGCAATGCAACAATCTCATAGAACGCAGTCACGCTAAGATGAATATAAAGAGCTCAGAAAATATAAAGAAACAGTTCACCGGCGAAAGAAAGCTGCCTGGGAGAAGAATCTCGTCCGTGAACTAGAACAGTACAGAGAGCAAGGACGGCACCAGACGCGGAAGTTCTACCAAAGAGTCCGCGGTATGACGCAATATACACCGCGTTGCACATACTACAAAGACAAAAAGGGTAATCTGAACGCCGATCTCAAAGGCATCATGGAGCGAAGGGAAGAGCACTTTTATGAGTTGCTAAATGGCCAGCTAACTAAGGAATTTGAGGCTCCACTAATGACCGAAGACCACACCATGCTGTCGCCACCAAGCATAGACGAATTTAGCAGAGCGAAAAATCGGCTCAAAAATAATAAGGCCCGGGATCATGTGGGTTCCCAGCGGAACCGATTAAAATAGGTGGCCCCAAAATACACCAAGCAATTCATGAAATAATAGTGCAAGTATGGGAGGAAGAAGCGATGCCAGAAGACTGGCGAAGAGGCATCCTGTGACCCATACATAAGAAAGGAGATATCACAACATGCAGAAATTGTCGTAGTATAACGTTGTTTAGTTGTATAAGATTTTCTCCTCTATCCTTTAAAATAGGATAGCCCCATACCCTAAGGTCATCATTGGTCCATACCAGTGTGGCTTTACCCCTGGAAAATCAACCTGGCATTGGAGAAAGTGATCCGAGTCTCTGACGTAACGGCGATAGGAGCCATTCTCTACAAGTCCATTCAGATACTAGCTTACGCTTACCCAAGAGCTGTACATGAAGCTTTCATCCAGATCGAGCAGGCGGCACGAAATTAGCAGCCCCAGATTAAAATGAGAGCAAAACAAAGTAATGGTGGCCACGTCTGCGAGTAGAAGATCCAGCAAATATTGTCCTTGTGCTTTTTGGCCTCATTCTCAACTCATACAAGAAATCTCTCATTCGAACCCGATTTCCAGTGAATATCATGTCCTTGAAATATGTTCTGTCATCAACACTCGCGAGCACCAGTTTAAAGTACTTGCTTCTAAGCACGCAAGGTACCATTTTGTCAATCTACGTTCAATGAAAAGGGACTGAGAGGTATTCATTCAAGAATTGATCACCATTGCTTTAGGAAAGCCAAATTATTGATTATCGAACGAACAAACTAAGGAAAAAGTAGAGCAAAGATCCAAGCCTCAATGAAGTTTAGCGTAAAAATTCTAATATAGCAAAGTTTTTCCGAGTGCCAGATAAAAGGAATTGCATAGAAGATGCCTTTGAATTGCGTGCGCTCGTCCGGTGTACATGCCAGAGCCATACAAAACGCCCCTTAGCCCACCCACACAATGCAGCAACTTTGTTACATGTCATTCCAATGTTTAACATGTAACAGCACGAGGCTACGTGAATGATCCCGCCACCTGATTGCCTTGTCGAATGACGACAACGAATCCCTTGTCAATCATGTTTTTCGCTCTCATGCACAACTGCACCTTGTTGCTCCGTTCATCGTTCAACGGGTACATGTGAAATGTTCCAAAAATAACCAAGTGCCCTGAAGCCGATTTCATAAAGGAAACTACATTTAAATTTTTGGAGGTGAATTTTCTCGTAAATGTTCATCATTGACGATGATAATCGAAGGCGGCAATAAACCCGATCGTTATGCGCTTTCAATGTTGCTTCAAATCATATGGGAGTCGGAACAAAAACACGCACCAACCATAAGAGCCTCAAATCAGAGAGAATTGTGTGTGATTACTACCGATCATCAGCATCACACCAGGAATTGCATCTATGCCGCCAGACATCATTGTTCATTATATGCTCCTGTGTTGTATTTTTAGATAGCATTGAGGTGCCTTCGGATTATCGACGTGACGCCAGCAACGAGTGCGACAACGACGAAGCAACCCCTTTGTCTTATACACGCTGTGCATTAAATTAGCTGAAAGGGGGAACTTTACACTGATGATCCCCCTAAAAACCTGGAGCTGTTAGCTGTCTGCAGCTGTGAAAAATAAAACTCCAAATTGCCCGTGTAAAGTGCACCCTATGCGATTATGGGGCTTTAACACTTTCGATGATTAATGCGACAGTCAATCATGTAGGTCCCGCAGTATATATTTTTCTGTAGTACGGATGGATGTGTTTCAAAGTTTCCTCTTCCATACCACTTGACGCAGTAAATTATCCCTAAAAAATTAATCAGGTTTTTTAGTTTATTCTCGTTATGAGTTAGGGACCAAATGGGACATAACTCAATGTTAGCAATTTCCTGGTAAGTTACTTCAGTAAAATTCGTTAGTAAGTAAGTAAATAATTCAAATAAAAGTCATTGAGTGCGATGCACTTATGAAGCAACAAATTTATGTACTTTTCGTTTTTTGATAAACCCTTTCCGTGTCACGTGTGTCATTTTTTCATGACTCAATGTTTCACTATGAGCACGCGCACTCCGCTTCGAATAATTGAATGATGATGTATGATCGATCTAACTTAACAAGCTGACTAGAATACATACAATCCCCGTCATTAGAGATGCGCTTACGAGTTAATGTTTATTTTTTGGTAAAAGGGTTAAGTAATTATTTTTAATGAAATTTTCTTTCATTATGTAACTGCAATTAACTACGGGTGTATTTGAGTATTTGAGGGTCGTTTAAATGCCCTAGCGTGTGTCACTTTGTTTCGGACATTTAGCACGAAGGATTTTTCCGCAGTGCCGTAAACAGATGGTGCGCTCTCCTTGTAGCGCAAATAACTTGTTTGTCTTTTTTGTTTCTTAATTATATTTAATTAACTTTCTTTAGATAATTGACTAAAATGAAGAGCTTTCGGTTATGTACTTGGTTATATCTATAATTTGCCTTTAAGAGTACTTGTGATAATTACTGAGGATGGCAAAATGTAATCTTATCAGAAGGATACAAGGATCATTAAAAATATTCAGAGCAAATGGATTTTTTTTTTCATCATAATATAGGCTCGTGCGTTACTAGTATACAATGGGTGAGCCAACATATAGTACAACTTGTGTATCAACGAATAGTTAAGGTTTACATTTTTGTATTAAATTATTCTCAACTTTGTAAAATGACACGAAGCTCAGGAATTCAGGCCAATTCCAAAATATTGCGGAAAGGATATTTGTGTTCGGTAATAGCCATCACCATCAACCACCAACCGAGCTCAAACATACCTAGCTTAAAGATCAAAGAGTTCTACCTAAAAAGATGTTACAAACATCCAGATTATTTCAATGTTTAGTGGATATACCATCGTAGAAAATTGTTTTGTCGTATTTGAAAATTATCCTTAAATCATAGTCTCATCATTAGACGCTGATAATATAAATCTTGTAGCCCCTTCTGTAACCGAGTTAATGTCTAGCATCTAATACTGCACCAAAGTAATAATATCCGCATAATTTCGGATCCATCTCCTCAAGCGTGAGTAGTTCTCCTTGAGCGTGAGTAGCTTCAAGAACTTCTTGATTGTGGATGGTGGAAATATTTCCTATTTGCAAAATACACCCTTACGTCTGAACTTTTAAACGGGGAGACTCATTCTCATTGCATATTAGAGAGTGTCGTCCTTTTTAAAAACGTTTATTTAACTTGACTCGACCCCTTCTTGTTTGTATTTTCGAGGTCCTTTTTTACCACCTTCCACATAACGTAGAGAGCTGACATTTTGTTAGTATCTAAGTCCAAAATAGCATTTTTTACATTCTGCGTGTGATGGGTTGAAATTTATGTTTTTCTTACTTTTTAGGTCCTTTTTTAGAACCTTCTATATGACATAGAGAGATATAGCAGCTCTTATATTTCGCGTGTGAAATGCGTCGCGCGCAGTGTATGGCTCGTGTGATGGCTTCAAATTTTTGTTTTATTGAATTTTTTGAGGTCCTTTTTAACCACCGTGCACACGACCTAGAGAGCCGAAATTTTTAGTGTGTTTTAGATCAGAATAGCTTTTTGTATATTCACTTTGTGACGTGTGTCGCGTTTCGCATATAGCGAGTGATGGTTGAAATTGCCGCCATTTTTTTTGAGGTCCTTTTAACCACTTTTCGCACGACCTAGAGGGCTAAAGTTGTGTGAGTAGCTCAATGTCAACGGCTGATTTTGATATCCCGCAGGTGACGGGTGTAGCGATTCGCGAGTCGCGTGTAGCGCGTGAAAAAAAAAATAAAATACTTAGAAGTAGGCCCGATCTCAAAAACAGATACTTTGGTGATTATTACCAAATAATAAAGGAATGTGTGACGTGTGTCGATGTATACATAAAAGTTTGTACCCGAAAAATGAATTTTTCTTTTACTTACTTATTTGTATTTCAATTGTGCCTTTGTCGGTAGATTACCAGTTCCAACTTGCAAGATTTAAATTGACAGTAATTTTCTGTATTGCAAACCAGTAACACATAACTATCCCAGGGATTTGGATGCCTATGGAATCTGGCTTTCACAGTTGACAAAATTAGTGACGTCCATTTTGGGAGAAAAACTTTTTTGAACTTGAAGTGAAAAAAAACGGATCCCAGACCCAAAGTACATAATAAATGTTGGATTGTAAGTGTAAGTACCAGCGCTGACTTGTGAGACACGCAGCAAAATATCATGGAGGTTATATTTTCTCAAGTGGTCCTAAGTGGAAGTTTCGTGATCATTATGATTGAGCATGAGCCCGATTTTTATTTAAAAGTTTGAAGATCACTAATAGAAAGTTTGAGAATTATACAAAGAGCTGCTGCCATTTTGGTTTGTGTCTTTGTTGAATGTTTGTGAAGTACTGAATTAGTATACTGATGACATTCCATCACAGTTTTTTTTTGGACAGTCCGCCTTGTCGCACATCTATAGATTAGGGCTGGCTCGACACTAAATTTCTATTTTGGTTTCTCGCCTCAATCATTTCCCTTCCAGATATTTTTCGGGTCGTACATGTCAACATGGTCTTTATCTATGTGGTTGTCGACTCATCCTCATTCGACCTTTTTGAGATAAAGCACCCAAAGTAGAAGAAGTACCCGACGTCATGGTGTTGTTAAGTGTCAGTTCATTTTTAAAGTAAGCTTTCAGCAGCTTGGTCTTCGTATGGTTGATTTTAAGACTAAATTGAATAAAATTTTGCAGCAAGAAGTCAAAGATCGTCGGTAAAGGAGAGGTCTTAAAGTTTTGCTAAAGTTATTCATTTTACGTCACTCGGAGCTTTGTTAGTATCAGGAAAAGTAGTGGTAGAAGAGCACAGACCTGTCGCACACCAAGGTCGATTTTGAAAGACGCAAGTATTTGTAAAGTAATTTGTGGTCCTTGTAGTGATATTGTTTTGGAATGCGGTCTTTATGCTTTCCTTATTGATGGTCTCAAAACCACCATCCAAATCTATAAAGAGCATATATAAAGAAATTAACTCCCTGCCTCTTCAATTATTATTCTGACCAAGAAGTAGCTGACCTCACGGAAACCGACTTGTTCTTGCATGAGCGTATTACCAAATTGTGAGAGCCGCTCCAGAATAATGATCGATAGCAGTTTGTGTACAGTATCGATGTCTTAGCCCTTTTTGGTTTATGCCTTTTCAAGTACTTGGAGCAGTATTTTACCAGCCTTTGAAGGATTACAATTAAAGAGCTCTAGGAAATGTTGTCAGAGCTTTTTTATTTTTAAGTCTTTTAATTCTACATTTTTTGGTTGATACTTCTGTCGTTTGAAGCCACTATGTTGTTTTCAAGAGCCATGGTCTCGAAATGCTGTTTCTATCTGGCTAGCTGTGTAGTATGGCCGGTAATGTTTTTTTTTTTGCCGGTCAAAAGGGGAGGGATAGAAGTTAAATTATCTTCTAATTACTGCAGCTGTTCAGTTATCCGGAGGTTGTTTTGCCCCAACTGCTTCTTCGGCATCTGTGACATTTTGTTAAAAGATGAACCTCCGCTTGTCGATTAAGAGCAGAGTACCTTGATGTTAGCTCTGAGGACTCTTACAGAAATTAGGTGGTGTTATTTAGCTGGCTGTTGACCCTTTTTCTTTCGGTAACTTCCCCAGATTCTCTTTAAATACCGTTCTTTCCTGTTTTTTTGTTTTGAGTAATGTATATGTTACCGCTGTCGGAGCTAAAGATTGCGTTATCGACGCATATCCAGTTGTTTTTAAGTGGAGATTCGGTTGTAGTTCAGAGCTATTTCTCTTTCTCTGTGTTGTTATAAAACTAAATGTTTAACTAACTTTCAATTTAGCTATCGCAGCTCAGCTAAGATCATCGGCCCAGTAAACAATCACTGGAATTTTTTTGGCGCTATTTTTTATTGAAGTAACTCTGAAGTAACAAAATATATAAAATTTTTTTTCTATTCCAAGAGTTCATAAAAACAAGTCAGTGCCCGTTTCAAAAAACTTTTCATTTGATCGACTCTAGAAAAGGATCTTTACCAGATCTTAGTTGACTTCTTATTGCAGCCTTGGCCTTAGTGATTCAAAAGCAAACCATTCAGCTCGATTTGCATCGCGACCCAATCGAATGCACTCCTCCTGCTTTCAATTTCGTAATAACGATGAAATAATTAAACGCAAAAAACCAGCCAAGACGTTGAAGGAATCGAATGGCAATTATTATTTCGATCTTCCGAATGCGGCAATCGATGGAGGTAAAGTAATTTCATGCTTGCGTTGTTCTCCATATACAAGATACAATTAATCAAAGATTGTTTTCTCTGAGATATTTAGTTTCATTCTTAATTTCCTCAATTGTTTGCGTATCGAGCATGTGCGTCCCGTCGTCGACTTTGCGCTTTTAAGTGCGCACCTACTCGGTGTCCCTATAAAGCGACCCAGTTGGGAGCGCCAAGGGGATTTACCTGCTACCGTGCACAGTGCAGAATGGTGCGGTGCACCCATTTCATTATATTGGACGATCGACCATCAAGCAGCCAGCGAGTCGGGTCACTCTCCTTGCCTTACCAAAGCACAGCACACACTTGTTTCGCTTGACTAACGCTTCTGGTGACTTACTATGCGATTTTTTGGTAGCCAGATCCGACAATGTTCCATAGTCGTTGCTTTTTTTTTTTTTTTTTTTCAAAACACCAAACCGGGTAATGGGAGCTGACCCCAAGCTGGTGTGCGCTGTGGTTTGTGGATTGCGACACCATGTGTCGCTGTTAGGTGGGTGAGCCGGTGTAGTCATGTGCGTCCGCATCAAAGACGCAAGGTAGTCGATCGTCTTCGGCAGCAATCTTAAAACAGAGCTTAATGGCGCGTAAACATAGACGTCTGCGGATGTATGAAATAATTTGTTTATAATTTATTTTTCTTTGTCTCAATCTTGTTACTTGCTCGCATTCTAAGGCTGATATGAGCTGATGAGTCACGTTGATCTTTTTGTTAAAGCGATCGCGACATTTGTCGACTGATGCCTACCTGATGGAGCGCAAATCCATTTCAATGCTCAGTCAATCGTCTTGTATCATAGAGCACCCATATGTGTACCGCACAGGAACACCGTTATGCACTATGGGAAAACTCAATGTTTTATTCATGAGAATAACCGCGCAGAATGAGGTGCGCCTCCAACTTACCGAAACTTGATTTAAATTTGATTCTGCTGCTGCTGCCGTTCTCGTCGCTGAAAGCCGAAGAAAAGTTTTCCCCTATTATTCGATCTGTTGGCATTTCTTATTCCAAACAAAATTGCACATTAACCGATTCGCGCCGATGATTCCGAGTGATCTGGAATTGGACATCTGTTTGAGTCCCTCTTACTTGTTGTCTATTTTTGTTATTATAACTTGAATTGCATTAAATAACATTTTAAGTTGAAATGTCAACTTTAGTGGATTGCACCCTCGGATTGTGTATGACATATAGAGACGAGATCTGATGGGGCTGGAAATTAATAATTTCTATTATAATAAAGCAGATTATTTCGCTTAAATTGATTTTGATTGGGATTTGTTCCCATATTTTGGGCATTTAACAAAATTGTATTATTAATTTTAAGTATTGACTAATTGGCAACTCTTTTGTTTGTCTGGACACTATTTGTATTTTATATTATGGCAAATACAAAGAGTAATATAATAAAACATTGAAATAAAATGACTCCTTCTCCATTTTTCCTTCTTCGAGACAACACCAATGTTATTTAAAATGCTAATGCACTATAATTTATAAAAGTAAGTCCACGGATATATCTTATACGAGCGACACACGTTAATATTTCTGACCGACTGATCACACTGTGTCAGATGTGAAAAGTTTAGCGCAGTAAAAACTACAGTGACTCTTAATTGTATGACTTTTTGACCCTTTATGAAAGAAATTATATATTCAGGGCAGCCAGACATGTTCGCAGCGAAATCATAAGTAACATTTATAAAAGCAACCATACTGCTTCTTCAAGAGTCTTAAAGAAGACATCTTCTATATACAGCGAGGATCGGAGTAGTGAAGAACTTCAATACCAATAAAAAAGTCAGCTTGGCAACAGGCTGAATTGACAATTGTTATAACAAATATAATTTCAACGATAAAAAAACAACCCATAAAAATACAATTTTTCACGTAAATTCTCTAATAGGAGATGGGTATGTATTAAAATTTGAAGAAAATCGAGCTAATTTTTAAAAAATGTATATGGGTACCCCTCGGACCTCAGGGCCTCACTCCAAAAACTTTACAAAAAATTTTGTCCATCGGACAAAAAATTTAAAAAAAATCGGCTAATTTTTTTTTAAAAAAATTTTTGGGGCTCAATGACCCTGGGGTCGGGGGTCTCCAAATTTTTTACAAAAAGTGTTTTTCATCGGAGATACATACGTATATAAAATTTAAAGAAAATCGGGTTAATTTTTTTTTTAATTTTGGGGCCCCACGACCCCGGGACCCAGGGTGTCCCAATTTTTTACAAAAAGTGTTTTTCATCGGAGATACATACGTATATAAAATTTAAAGAAAATCGGGTTCATTTTTTTTTTAATTTTGGGGCCTCACGAACCCGGGCCCGGGGTCTCCAAATTTTTTACAAAAAGTGTTGTCTATCGGAGATACACATGTGTATTAAATTTGAAGAAAATCGGGATAATTTTTTTAAAAAAAGTTATGGGGCCCCACGAACCCGGGCCCGGGGTCTCCAACATTTTTACAAAAAGTGTTGTCTATCGGAGATACACATGTGTATTAAATTTGAAGAAAATCGGGATACTTTTTTTAAAAAAAGTTATGGGGCCCCACGAACCCGGGCCCGGGGTCTCCAACATTTTTACAAAAAGTATTATATATCAGAGATACACAAGTGTACAAAATTTTAAGAAAATCAAGTAAAATTTTGTAAAATATTTGTAGGGGAGCCCACCGACCCCGTGGCCCGAGGGTCCTCAAATTTTAATGCAAAGTGTTGTCATCGGAGATATGTCTGTGTGCAAAATTTCAATAAAATAGGTCTTTGGGAAGTGGGTCAAAAATTAATCGCAAGATTCCATGACACACAAACCCACAAACCCACAAACACACGGGCAAGTGAAGTTAAAAATGACGATAAACGAAAGGAAATATTTGGAAGAAATTCAGGGATAATCGTCCTCAAATTGTTACTTCAAATTTATCTGCAACACTTCTACATATACCCTTTACAAGGCTAAAAGAAAAATGTTGCATTGAGAATTTTCTTTTTCTTAGCCTTCCAGATTGTTATCATCTTCACCATTAAATATTGATATTAATTCAGGGTCCGGACCAGACCTCCCACAAAAAACCAATCCACAGGTCTAAATTTTAAGGTGACATCATCCAGTTTGGCATCATTAAACAGTGAGCGTTCTGGTTTCCGCCATCCTTTTAGTGTTGGTTTGTCCTTTTTCGCTGTCGTGTCCCATAAATCCAAGCGCAAATGATCTTAGCTCATTCTAGTTAGGTGTGCTGCCCATCGGATGCTCCCGAGCTTAGTTCCCTTCGCGATGCCGAGATTGCGATAAAGCTTATAGTTCTGATCATTATAGAGTCTGCAGAATAGTATTTCCTCACACACGGAGCCAATTCAAATTAATCGCATGACTTTCCTTTCGATCGTGGCTTAGAGGTCAAAGTCTTCTTTGCTAAGCACCTAACTCTCGTATCCACATGTAAGTACCGGTATGAACTTTTTTTTTACACCAGCAGCTAAGATGCCATGGTTAAATTACTTGAAAGATTGAACTAGGCCTTGTTTGCTTTAAGCAACCGTTCGCTTCATGGCTATGGTTACATGCTGTTATCGTTTACTACAATTGATCGAAGATAGATTGACTGCTTCAAATTAACGCAACATTATTCTAATTTTTATATTTGATCTTCTGCTCACTGATGCCGCCACCATGTACTTTGTTTTCTGCGCATTTATGTCCTAGTTATTGAGGGGGAATTCGATAACACTGCCTATGACTCAATAGCAAGAGAAACCAGTAGCAGAGGTATCAAAGACTCGACCAAGCAATGGACAAGGGCCATCAAAGTCGAGAAATTACTTCCTCCTCAGGAGGAGTGTCTGTGTCTCTGACCGCATTTAAGGGTTGTCCCCAAGGAGGAGTCTAGACACCACTATACATATACAGTCTTCTATCCGATCAACAGAGATCAGGCTAGATCGCAATTGGTTATGCGGATGACTTGGCGATTCTTGTTAGTGGTAAACACAGCACGACCATTACTAGTGTTATGCAAGATGTTTTACTACATGTTTTATAATGGTACAGCAGAGAAGGACTTACCATCATTCCTTGCAAAACCGTTCTAGTGACCTTCACAAAGAGAATATTGGTCGATCTAGGATCTCTTCTCTTTAGTTTTTTCTAGTTAAGTTAAATATCTTGGAGTTATCCTTTATAAACAGCTAAGCTGGAATTCTTACATTCAGTCCGCAACCGAACGCTCCACTAGGGCCATCTGGGCCAGAGTTGGGGTCTAAATCCTATAATGATACACTGGTTGTATACAATGATGGTGAGGCATATTATCACGTATGCGGCCATCGTTGTGTGGCTGAAAGTTTTTGAATGGAAAACGGTAAATAAGCTTCAGAAGCTTCAAAGTTTGCCTGTATCGGTATTACAGGTGTCATGTGTACCTGCCCTATGGCGGCCCCCCAAAGGGTGGCGCTGTATCTTACTTAATCGTCTGGTTATTATAAGTCTGATACTTGGTCATACTCGGTAGATTATAGTGGCAGGGGGCTTCTTTAAAAAAATGTCAGAATGGGCGCTTTTTTTAAGCATGAAGCGCTCCTACCATACAATAGCGTTGCGTTGTGCCTAGGACTTAAAACACCCTAGTTTCAAATGATAGGATACGAGGTTCCGGACGAACGTGCTGCCAGAGTCTGCTTTTGCAATCGCCCAGGCACTCATTCTGAAAGAGCTGAGTCCCTTGATGGCAGATCTCACCAAGGTCGCGTTGGTACTACGGGGGTTGGATGCCCACAGATAAGGTTTAATCTTCTCGGAGGTTTAACTGAGTCTGGGCCAACCTTTGGTTGAGGTCCACTTTATTCTGGCTTTGGCCTACGTAGTGGCTGCGGTTTACTACCCAAATGCGGGTAGAACACTAGCATGGTAACATCAGCGTGGGGACTGATGTTACCAAAAATCTTTGGAACATCAGTATCCTTCCTGATGTTACCGGTGCGATGATGCGTTCTCTGTGGAGTTGCATATCTCAACCGGTTGTCGTAACACCAAAGATCGGCAGGGACTTAAGGTAGGTCCTGCTCTAACCATTGAGTTAATACTGGCACATCAGTCTATGATGGACGTTGATTGTCGTATAGCTAATCCAAGTCCGAAGAGGACCGTGGGGTTAACCATTCATGGAGGTATCCACGTTAATCTAATGACATTTCTGCCCTATGGCGGCATTAGAAGCTGTCATATGGCTTTCACACTTGCAAATCTTCATAAGGAAGATGCCCGCTAGATGCACTAATAAGCTGCAACTAGAATACAGGTACAAATCTGGTGACCATGTGAGACACATAAAAATACCTGACTAAATGCCCGAAAGAGACATATTTTGTACTATCCCTGAGACTATAGTCATCGAATGTAGTTTCGGCAGGTTATTTGAGGTAGAAATATTGGACCGTGCAAACTAGTCTAATGGTATTTCAGCACTTGGTACTAGAGGTCTAGTTCACAGATGGATCGAAGATGGAATCCGAAGTTAAAGCTGATGTCTTTGGAACCAACACCAAAGTCTTAGTATCAATTGGAATGAGTCACACGGTTTTCAAGGCTGAAATCTATGCCATCAAAATCTGCGCTAGGATAAACCTTATTAAAGGGATTAGGGGCACGGGATTATATATATTTTTAGATAGTTAGGCAGCAATTAAAAGGTCCAACTAATGGACTCTTTTTTTATATAATGTAAACACGTTCACGCACCCTTATAATGCTTACCACTGTATGGGTGTTCGAAAATTAGGGAGAGGAAAAGGTGTGACTTGAATGACTGCAGATCATACAAATCCGGAAACACAGAGTCGGTGAAATCATTCCACTAAATTATCAGTTAAAAGCTGCTACGATGCACTGCAATCTCTTGACAGACAAAAAAGGGTGAAACTCGGTTGGGTTTCTGGTCATTAAGGAATTGCAGGCAACGCATCTGAATACGAACTAGTTTGGGCTGCCTCAGCATCAACGTTCATAGGACCTGAACCTTACTGTCCTACTGGTCTGGGCTGCCGCCATATATTTTATTAATAATTGGGAGCATAAACTTTGTCTGGCCCACTGGGAAAATGTCTCAAGGCTTTGACAATCCAAACGATTGATCAGAAGGAATTCCTTAATCTATGGTTATCACCTTAGCAAGATTGATCTAGGCTCAGATACAGAATGTAGTTTCCTTACGGAAGATGATGCATCGTCCGAGCACATTCTCTGTGAATGCCCAGCATTAATTTGGTTAAGGAGGCGTATTTTCCGCAAGGAAATATGTTCGTCAACATAGTTAAGGAACTCTGCCACTAAGGAAATACTATCCTTTATTAGGGAGGTAGTTTGTCTCTTAGATTACCTTTACCTTATGATAAAATAGATCTTTTTTTGGTCGCCATATGGGCTATGGCTATGCTATTATTTAATAAAAAAATGAAATATCAAAATGTGCCTGAAAAATTTTTGTGCCGCACTCGCTATCTGGTTGAAAGCTTCTCGTACAGCTTTTGGGTAGTTACTAATAATGTTAAGTCCTATGCGTAAGCCAGTAATTGGGTAGGACTTGTAGAGGATTGTTCCTGTCGCTGCTACGTTAGAGTCTTAGAACACTTTCTCCATCACAAGGTTGAAGATGAAGCAGGCAAGTTCATCCACTTTCCGGAGTCCGTTATAGATATTGAATAGGCTTCATGGTGATACGGAGATCTTTACCAGGCTTATAACTCTAGTTAATGGTTAACCTAAACAGAAGTGTGAGTTAATTTGGGATGCCGATTACCCTCAATGCTTTATAAAATTCAACTCTGGCTATCGTGTATATGATAGAACAGCTATACTATAAATAATAGGACCGCCAGAAGCTTTAAAGTCTATAAACAGAAGGTATAGTGAGTTTTAGAACTCTGTCAACGGGTTGAAATATGATCAGCTTTTAATTTGTCTGGGATGAAGATGGTCCACACCAGTGACCATTGCTCAATTTAGAGTATCGTGCTATTCTGTCTTCTAGGATAAAAGTGAATATCTTATACGATGTTGCTTTAGGTTGTGTCGTTTGTCCTTCCATACTTGTACTATTAGGTCATCAATTGCTTGGTGTAATGAAGGACAATTTGATTTGATCATCTCCGCAGGTCTGTGAGGCCCTATTATTTTCAAGGCGATGTATCGCTCTGCTATTTTCATCTGTACTTGCTAACAGCAGTCCAGTGTAGTCGTCGGTCATTCGGATAGCATATAATTTCTCATCTGACTGGCAATTTAGTTACTCATGAAAGTGATCTTCTCATCGCTCCAAGTTGCCTTTCAGATCGACAATCGGATTACCCTTTTTGTCCTTGCAGTATGTGCAGAATTTTGCAATTTAAACACCAATTGAAATGTTGGAATTTCTAGTTTGCAGATTTTTTTAAAAGAAAAAAGATATTTCTTTCGATCAACAGATTCTCTTTCTAACTCTCTAGACCGCTAAAACTTAGACTGGTGTTGCTAAGATAAAATAGTATAGTCTTATGTAATTTTGTTTAACATTCTTACATTCTCATAACTGTGTATGACAGATCGCCCTTTTAAAAAATATCGGACAAACATGAGTGTGGTGCGGTACTCCTAGCAAAGTAGTTTCTAACGTTCTAAATTACTCAATGGTTGTTATGTAAAGTTCTAAATCCAAGTCACTAGAAAATGTGGTGATACTTTTAGTTGCCATAGGGTAGTTGATTTAAACTTTTCCTTCCTTCCTTCCTTATTATGACTATCGTTAAGTAGACGTATGTATCCAACACAACTCGTCACTTTTAGTTCTTAAACTCTTGTCAGGAGGTACTATTTTCAACAAAATCTTAAAAAGTCATCGTTTAAAAAATAATTTTTATTTTTGGAGAATTGTTACCAAAAAATTTTCCCATACAATGCGGTGGGACAAAAATCTAAAATTATTCCCATCATTCATGCGCGCATACTTAAACAGCCAACTCATATATTGTTTGACTTAATGACGACGTTTGTGTTCATTAACTTGTGAATGTCAATATTTCGAACATGATGGATCAATTTATTGGTGTGGTGTCGGTCGTACCTTGTCAATTAAGTCAGAACAATTTTTCTATTCGTCTTTAATTTGTCTACGAAAATAATTACAGCGCAACAGAGTTACCAGAAGTCACTGCCCGTGTGAATGAGAACTCATCATGGTAATTCGAAATTATGTTCCCATCACACGAGACTCACACTGTGCCGCTCGATCAACCATCAATGAATGCGACAACCACCGTCAACTTGCGCCCTTCCTCGATTTCAAGAGGACAGCAACGACATTGGAATTGACATTGTGTTCCCACAATTGTCAAATCAAAATTGTTGCAAGTGACACGTAGCATATTCGATTGTCCTGCAAAAGGACCATCCCATCCCGATTGAGACCAGAGAAATTGAATTAAAAGCAAATACGGACACACGTTCCTGTTAATCATTTGCACTGGCACGTATTTTGTTGTGAATGTTTCCCCCGTCTTCGGATGGTTTACGCAGTCATCCGCAACAGTCAACCGTTTGTCGCAGCGACCACTTGCTGGTGAGCGCGTTGTTTGTCACCAAGGGTTGTGCAGGCCGCACCCTTTTAACTTTTGATGTTCGGTTGATGATATTATTTGGACGCGACGTATATGCTTCCAGCGATAATTGCACGCTCTAACAGCAGAAGCAGAATAAACGACCACTTCTGAGAGGGTTGCTTTCGTTCTGCTTTGTGCGTACTCGTGCTGCACCCTCATCTTCCAGATCAGTTAAGGACATTTTTATACATTAATTCAGTTTAATGCATGCCACGTGACCTCCACTCTTTCAAATGATGTCGCATCGTACGTACGAGTGCGTGTGGTGCATTGCGCCGCCTGTTCGTCTGCCGTCTGTGAATTTCCGATTTAAACGCCGCTAGCATCGTCACATAGTCACATGGTGACATCCTGCATGATGCGCACTATCAAATGTGTGATCAGTGATGACACACGGTGCCGATTTCTGTTAAATATTGAACTAATTTTTGGCAATGAAAACTTTATCTAGTTATTGTTAGTTGGTTGGCTAATAAATGGGTACGACAATCCACCCTCGCTCCGTTGGAGATTATTTGCCTGAACAGAAGTCTCGCAATAAGGATAACTATACAAGAAGTAAATCAATCCTTTCCTTCCCCGGTTTGGAAACGATAAAAGCATCGTACTTTAACAGTTATTTAAAGATAGCCTAAGCAATAGCAATAGTGGGCGCCGTGGCTCAGTGGAAATGCGCGTGGCTACTGGGCAGGAGGTTCGTGGTTCGAATCCAAGTAACACCAAAAGTATTTCTCACGGCGTCCCACCTCTCGCGAATGGATGACAAACGTTCCGAGAGTAATAACTTGTCACGGAAAGCTTCTCTATTCGCCGTTCGGATCAGGCTTTAAATTATAGGTCCCTTCCATTTGTGTCCAAAAATATACATGCGTAACACAAATGCTCGCGAGAAGCTAGGCCTTGGACCGCAATGGTCTATCGGGCCGAGTATTATTATTATTAAGATAGCAATAGACTGCAATAGTATGTCCAAAATATCTTCAAATAACTCAACATAAGTAACATCGAAGCCATGATCCTACCAGTACGGGCTGAGACTTGGATGCTCAGCAAAACTGTAGACACTTTACTAACGACATTTTCATGAGCTACAGCGATGGTATCGGTTTTCACCAGCAGCTAGTATGATCGAAGACAATATTGGAATTATTTAAGTAATGGTATTCAGTACAACAACTCCTCCCGACCAAAATACACTGCGATTCTCACGATATTTGGCTCTTCGTCCCAAGGTCGACCCAGGATTTCTCCTGGCCAAAGAATGTCAACAATCAACTAGAATTCGTACACTCCGAATTCTCCATAGTGGAGTAAATTACGTCGGCATCCTTGCTCCACATACTAATCCTACTAGCCAGCATCGAACCGAGTCCAGGTCCTCGCTACAAAAGGATCAACCGAAACATCTCCTCAGTTAAGTGCAACAACTGCGGATACTGTTGACATTTCCGACGATGCTCAAGCCTAGCCAACATCATAGACTGGAATTGGAGTTTCATTGCGGAATGCTGCAGGACACGAGTTTAGCCAACCAACCACGCTAACCACCTGCCACTGCTCAGTATGCCAAAGTCGCATACATGGCAATGCCTCTTCCGTCAAATGCAATGGCTGTGAGAACTGGTGTCATCTTAGAGCCTGCTCTGGACTTAATAACTTTCGTCAATGGACCGCCAACTTCTTGGCCTCATGCTGCTCAAACCAAACACTACAGAAAGTCCCACATCTTCACTATCCATCCACAGCCTCCAACCAAAACTAGTCATAATACGATATAAATCTCAACTTGCTCATCAACACTCCACCAACATCTATGTACTCACCTCCACCTGTCAACTACCAACAAACCACACATGAAAACCACACACCTTTCGCTATGATGCATCTGAATTACAACGTCCTACGAGGGAAATAAATAGAAATCACCAACTATATGGAGCACCATGGGATCTTAATTGCTGCCATACAAGAAACAAAGCTCACCCCCTCCTGCTTGCTATCCAGAAGCACCAATTACAATATCATACGGAAGGACAGAAAAAGTGGAGGCGGTGGAAGTCTTGCGTTAATCGTGCACCACTCGGTCAACAACAGACTTATGCCGACAACGGCACCCAATACACCCGATCCACATCTCAAAACACAAACTATTGCAGTCAGGTCCAACGACATTCTAATCGAAATAACCAATTTCTATATTTCTCCAACTGCCTGCTGCACATCCGGCTACCTTCTTTCGTTAGAACATCTACTAACAGATGGTAAACGCCTAATAGTTGGGCATTTTAGCACCCACTATGACTTCTGGTACTATAATCTAGAGAACGATCGTCGCGGAACGCATATTGCTGAGCAAATCGATGAGTCAAACTTTGGTACTATCAATGAAAATTCTCCCACCAGGATCTGTGCATAGATATCAGCAGGATATCAGCATAGTGAGCGACTCCTTATTAGCCTGTACATCCTGGAGAAAAGCATTTCAGCTCGCTAACGAACGTGACCATAATCGCAGCATCAAACCTGCAAATACTAGAATTGACCTACTAAATCACGAGATTGATCGCCTAGTCAATCAATATATGCGAGGTAAATAGTTGAAGTAACTTCAATCTTGTGACGGGATCTTAAGGAAGCTTTGGTCCACCATCAAGGAGCTCTCCAACACCACCAACACAACAGCCATCACCTTCAATAGCACACAACAAGACTGCCACAGGAAGTGTTCCTCAATGTTCTGTCGTCAGTTTGTAGAACGCCAAACGTACTGTTACAAGAGCAAGCGTGCTATTCTCAGGAACTTCCCTCCGAACTCGAATTAGCCATACACAGTGCGCATTCCAAATTTTTACAAAAAGTGTTGTCCATCGGATACGCGCATGCGTATAAAATTTGAAGAAAATCGGGTAAATTTGGTAAAATATATGTATGGGAGCCCCTAGAGGCCCGAGGGATCCAAAACTGTAAACGAAAGTGTTGTCATCTGAAATATACCTTTATACAAAGTTTGAATGAAATCGGGCTTTAGGAAGTGAGTTAAAAATGTATCACAAAATCTGACCAGATAGCCAACCACAAACACACGGGCACGCGAAGTTAATATAGAGAATTTAAAAAAGAAATAATTGAATTTAAAATTTACTAAAAATACTGCTACTGCATCTATTTCGTCAGTTCCTTATTCACTATTACACCATGTACCCCATGAAAATGACCCATAAATTTCGAACAAAACATAAAACACAGTGCAACATGCAACTTAAACGCTCGTACTTAGGGGAAACAACGGAAACTTAACACTTTCTCTTATACATATTGGTATAGATACACTTCCAATCGATATAGAATATAAGATGGTATTTTTAGCACACTGTAGAGATACCCTTCCGATCGATCGCTTGGAGTAACAGCGGCACCATTTTCGTTTCAAATTAAAATCCGTCATGCAGTCATGTCATGAAATGGACGCACCTTTCAGTCGTCTATCCTTTCTTCGATTTCGGCTTGCAAAGTGTGAGTTCCTTCATAAATCACTAAGATCTTAATGAATCATACACCCACACACAATCGCTTTGTACTAACAATAACTGTTCCTATATATTATTAATATAATAGGGGTAGAAGAATTTTATAGCAAAGAATAAGCAGCTGCCCCACTCGGTCGGTCTTCATCTTCATCAATTGGTGGTGGTGGTCAGTCAGTCAGTCGGATGGTGTTTGTTGTTCTGTTGTTCCACAGAAACAATAACCGTCGTCGTCATTGATGATGATGATTATTTACTTCTTTTCTCGCTTTGACATGACAAACAATGTGCCGTACGCCGCAAAATTAAACAAAAACACAAAGGACTCTAAGGACATGTGTCTGGCTGTATGTGTTTGCGTGCGTGTCTGTGGATCTTTCGACGAAGGAATGACCATATACCGTCGTATTCTGGTACGTTATGTTTCGGTGGAATATGATACTCTCGTCTGGCACGGTGCGACATGGATGGTGCTGCTGGCACAAGCCTGGCAACGGGTGTATCCTGCTCACCTGCTCGTGTGTGTTATTATTTCTGGAATTCAGGATACAACCTATAAATAGATGAATGCTTTGGAGGGTGCTATTGAATGCGATCTTCGACTTTGTTGTATGTGTTTTTAGGCAGAAGAAATGATTTTCAATTTTATACGAGACAGAGAAATGTTCATAGTCCTTAGATATTTGTTAATTTTTCAAGGAGTTTTTATAGGGAACAGGATCGAATAAGAAAATGACACATTGCATGGCCAGAGTCAGCTGTTGAAGTGATATCAATCAGGTTCAGACAGTTGCGCCCCTTATTAGCAGAGGCAAATATACTAACAACAACATTTCCAACTGATTGGCCAATTCGGAGGCAATAAATCCGCAAAAACAGTGCAATCACACAGATGTAATAAGTGTGGTTGTTTTCCTCATTTGGTATGATTATAAAATAGCGGGAACGCTCTGCATGTGGTATATGGCAAAAGCCAAGAGTCAAAAATAGCAACAATAACAACAACAATGCAATGCCAAAGCTGATTCGAATGCGCTAAGCGAAATTATTTTGTTATACGAGTACTTGGCTGATTCCAAAAGTGATTTCAGACTCGTATATCCTGGGGGCTCCTGAGCAGCCAGCCAATATCTGCCAAGAAAACATCAGCAAACTAAGTTATTGGCAAATCTCATTGCAGTGCAGTGCCTTGGATTTATATTTTATTCTCCAATCTATCGAACGAGATGGAAGCTTAAGTCGCTTTGAGGTGATTCAATGTCGGGTTGCATTTATGTTCTTTAACGCTTTGGCGTTGGCGTTGTGGCGCTTAAATTAAATTTTAATTCATACATAAACCACTATAACGCTACGCTTTAAGCCCGAAAGCTGTGAAGTACAACAAACGATAAAGATTAAATTTTCCGATCTTTTATTGCCCATTGTTTTGGGCGGCTCAGCTCAAATGGGCACGTGGTCAAATGCATAATGCACGCCAATTTTCGAAGGTTCTTTGCAAATTTGCACCAGCTGAGACGACGCAATGCAATTAGCCTTATTATTGTTTACTTGTAATTTTCAAGAAGCACCGCATCGACGCCTTGTAATACTTATTTTGATGTTGTTATCCGATCTATCCATCCTTTGCATCGTCGCCGGATCATCGATTGGCGGAATCTTTCTCATCGAACAATGTTCATGTTGCCGTTGGATGAGCAGCCATTTCGTGTGCACCGAGGAGATTTGCGGTCAAAGGTTAAGTCAATTAAAAAGAAAAAAATTAATGTTTCTATTATCGACTGATGCTTAAAGCGTCTGATGAATATGATGAGTATTACGTATAAAGTTGTTTATCGGAGTAAACATATGGCCCCAGGTTAGATAGACTTTTTAGACTTTAAAAACTTTGGAGTCTCAAAACATAAAATAACATAAAAAATTTATGAGCTTTAAAATTTTAACATTCAGCAGCATAAAGGAATAAAACAATCTGGGGCCAAAATGGGAGACCTCTGGTACGCCGAATGAACAACTTATTCGATTGGGGAATTCTCGAAGGCTCTATACAGGTTCTCTTCTTAACCCGAGAAATTTTTTATTCATCGCCTGGCTCAGGGTGAAAAACGGATCAATTTCTGGTTTGCTTTGGATGAAGCCACACTCATGGTAGCTTTGGCATTTGCTTCTTGTACGTTACAGCTATACCTCGATATAACTTATTGTTACTTTTATTCCAAACTTAAATTCATTTGTTCTATTTCTTTTTGTTTTACTCTAACTTTGACTCATTCACTCAAAAGTTAAGCGTTTCCTTTTCAATGGCTAGGAAAAATTGAACGTTTTACGACGTGGTAATGCCGGCAGTGAAAACAATACCACTACTGAGCGCTCGTGAATACTACCAGCGTACATCTGATTATAAAGAATGCTGAAGTCTGGATGATGGAAAAATGGAAATGAAATTCGAAATAAATGGTTCATGGTTCGAATCCCAGTAACACCAAAGTATTTTTCACGGTGTCCCACCTCTCGCGAAAGTTTGACAAACGTCCGAGAGTAATGACTTGTCACTGAAAGCTTCTCAATTCGCCCTTCGGATCCGGCATTAAAGTGTAGATCCCTCCATTTGTGTGCAAAAATATGCATGCTCAACACAAATGGTTGCAAGAAGTCAGGCCTTGGACCGCATGGTCTGTCGCGCCAATATTATTATTATTCAGTTTATTTGGGATGCCGAATTGTCTCATGGCTGTATGAAGTTCTACTCTAACTCTTTGTTTTTGCAGTATGTGCAACGCGGTGTATATTGCGTCATACCGCGGACTCTTTGGTAGAACTTCCCCGTCTTGTGCGGTCCTCGATCTCTGCACTGTTTTAGTTTACGGAAGAGATTCTTCTCCCAGGCTTCCTTCTTTCGCCGGTGAACTGTTTTTTCATATTTTCTGAGCTCTTTATATTCATCCTCGCGTTCTCGCGTTCTATGAGATTGTTGCATTGCTCGGTACGCAACATTCCTACGTTCAGTCGCTAGCTTGCCTTCGTCATCGAACCAGTCGTTCCGATCTCTACGACTACTGCCTAAGATGGAGTCAGCAGTACTAATGACAGTATTCTTAAGGCGTGTCCATTTCTGTTCTACGCCTGGCATCACATCCCCAGGAATTACTGTCCCTGCATTTAGGGCGAGTCCTATCGCTTGACCGTAGTTGTTTTTAGTCTCTTTATTGCGAAGGGCAGCCGTGTTGACTCGAATCTAATTCGCGGATGCAGTCCTTCGTGATGATGTAATCCGCGCTCGGAGCACCATACCAACAAGATAGTGGTTCGAGTCGACGTTGGCACCTCGGTACGTTCGTACCGTCATCAAGTTAGGGTTATGGCGGCGGTCTATCAACACGTAGTCTATCTGGTTGCGAGTGGATCATTAGGAGATACCCAGGTGGCTTCGTGGATATTTTTACGCGCAAACCTTGTACTCGCAACGATCAAATTATTGTTTGCAGTCATCTCAATGACCCGCTGTACATTGTCATTTGTGTTCTCGTGTAAGCTATGAATACCAATGTACTGTCTGAATACTGCCACCCTACCTATTTTAGCATTCATATCCCCCAGAATGATTTTTACATCATACTGAGGACAGGCATGAAGTTCCCGTTTGACTGATTCAAAGAATTCTTTTTTTTCATCATCTGGGGAATCCTCTGTAGGTGCGTGAACGCTTATGAGGCTTAGGTTTTTAAATCTACCCAGCAAGCAAATTGTTGCGTACCCGTTCATTTACTGCTTTAAAGCCGATAACGGTGGATTTCATTCTTTTGCTGACTAGAAAACCCAACTCAAACACATGATGTCTTACATGACACCTGTAATATATGTCATATTCTGATTTTTGTAAGACACCATTCCCCGCCACCGCATCTCTTTGACTGCTGTTATGTCAGCATTATATTTGGACAGGTTATCGGCTAGCTGCTGTGCAGCTCGAGCTCTCTACAGTGAGCTTACGTTAGATGAGAAAATTCTTAAATCGTTTACCCGTTTTCGTTGCCGTGTTTGTCGTCGTTCATCAGTGTATCCGAGGCTTATTTTTGGTTCCATAATATAGTTTTTTTACGGACGAGGTTATTGGCCTAGCGCCAACCTTACTTTGAAGGATCATTTATCTTTTGTAGGAAAATTACCAGCGGCCACCACATGGAGGTTTGTTCGCACTTTCACCAGTCAGAGATAGTTACGGCCACATGGATTTCTATTCGCCCTACTCTGCTGATGGCTGACCGCCTCTCGTAGCCTTACAGAGAAATTAATAGAAAGGTGTCAAATCGCTCGATCTGGAGGCCAATTGACAGGTCCATTTCTCGAAATTAACTTTTCACCAAGTTTTGGTTTAAATAAGTCAGCGGTTACCGTCGCCGTGTGACACGTAGCATCATCGTCCTGAAAACACATCTCATCCGGATCAATGTCATCCATATTTTCAAACAAAAAATCGTTGACCATGGCGCGGTAACGATCTCCATTGACTGTAACGCGAACTGCGGTCTTATTTTTGAAGAATGAAGGTCCCATGATACTACCATGTAAACAGAACCAAATTGTGCATTTTTCTGGATGTAATGGAGTCTGTGCACATTCCTTCAGCGTGTTGGAGTTATTGCATTGTTTAGAGAGGTGCGATTGGATTGGATTGCTGAGATGAACGATTATGTGCGCAAAAAAAACACAAAGTTGCACGAATCGACGACTAAATATCAAAGTAAATTTGGATAATTTGGTAGCATTGTTCAATTATGGGTCGGTCTACTCGAGATGACTTGCCGGTCTATATTGATAATAAGTATCAAATAGTAAGTGCAGTATGGCTTCCTGTCTGATAGTTAACTCTTCAGTTAGTTCTATCTAGACAATTAATCACCCATTATAAATAAAGGAAACTGAATATTTAATTAACTTTAGAAAGGTTTAGCGCTTCACTTTATATTTTTTTGGTTGGAACTCTATTTATTTATTGTAAAATTGTACAAGTCTTCCAAAGCGATACTCTGATTGTTATACTTTCACTGAAATACGTAACTACTTTGCTGTGCCTCTCATCCATTCGCGGTCAACATTTCTCGTCCGATGGCAAATCCGCCAGAAAGAAGCTTTTAAAACTCATTCACGCTATTAACGATGACAATGATCGTACGGATGATGGTATGACCACCATACAGGCATTTTACATAAATAAATCCGAAGCCTTAATGTGCACGGCGCTGTCTTATCAGCGAAAAATGAAAAATTACTCTCTGCATCTAAGCAGGAATTTAATTCGCAACCAACCAACAACTATCCATCCAGTCATCCATCCATCCATTCAGCCATTCAGCCATTCAGCCGTTCGGCCGTTCATCCATCTATCTATCTGTCTGTCCAAACGCATAGCAATCATCCTCGCCAGTGGCCCAAAGTTCCATATACCATCATCATCGTTGTTGCAGTGAAATGTTGTTGCTACCGGAATTAGCAAGCGACCATCATCAGCAGCCATAGCAAGCTTGCAGCAATGCTCGTTGTCAGAGGCTGGCACCACCACGGACATTCTATTTTCTCTCCATTTGGCCGCATACAATTTATGACCATCTCTGGGATATTTGACAGCCATTAACAGATTATTATGACGATCACGACCAGCTACCGGAGCGGTGGAGCGGCACTTGTGATACGCTATCCTATGTGCGAATAAATAGGATATGATGAAGGTCATTGCGGTTGGATCTAGTAAGTGCACCTTGCACCGCCAGTAGTGGCCGATGGGGATTTGCGGATACCATCTGTGGGCTTAAAGATCCAATACCTGAGAATGAAGAAAAAAAAAACATCCTTTGAGATTGAAAAGTTGTTTGTTAACTGGCTCTACGCCGCTGTGCAGCCAGCCACCACCTGTCATAGAGTTGGGAGCATTTCCAGCTCATGTGGCAACAAGTGTAAATGTGATTTAGGATTGTCCAGTGACAGGCTGAATCTCGGTGAAGGAAATTCACAAGCTACTCAAGTGCAAAATCCGAAAAGATATCGTAAATTTTCTTGGACGTTTTTCGCAAGGATTCATCAACGCTGCGGCCAAAACGGCCTGTCATAATTGTGCGGATTTATTAAACTCATCTACTACATCAGCCAGACCTCCGCTCCTACAGTCAGGCAGTGTCCCAGGTTTATCTGTCCGTTTGGCGTACAACTCGAGCGTACCAGTGCGGTGCACTTAGCTTCAAATGTGCATTGACCTTAATGAGATGGATGCTGGACGAACGGGCGGACGGACGGACTGAGAAAACAAATGAGAGATGACTATCCAATTGGAATGAATCTCGACGAATGGATGAGATGTATTTTCATATAAATACGAGTGAGTACCTGTTTTGGTGGTGCACCAACAACAACATCATTGCTCCGAGCACTGCGTTGCATTGTGCTGAGTGGAAAATATGTCCGCGGAATCTGCCGCTAATGGCATACGTCGGTTGTCCTGATGCAATGAATTAATAAAACATCCGCGATAACTCTGGAGATGTCCTCCTTTTAGCCTTGAGATAATATGGACGTCGATGTCGTCGTCGTCGTCGTGTGTGCCCGGCGCGTTGCTAACATACAACTACATGTGTGTCGTATGTGATACTATTGCACCCTGCGGGCGTCGCTTACAGTCCAAACTGTGCAAAATAAACGATTAATCAAAACAAAAAGCATAATTAGTTGGTTTACAAATCCATGTGTGAGTGTGACTGTAAGTTGGTTTTTATTGTTTTTTAACTCTGAAATATGTGACTAATTTACGGTATATTTTGATAAAAACTTTGATACTTTGATATGTTGGCCGTATGTGCTGATGGGTCAAATTAATTTTCGATAAACCAATGACCAAAGACACATACCAGATGTCCCAACTTTATAGATTCGTATCCAAGTATGAGTTCATATACATATGTACCACATATGATATAGACCGTATATACTCGTATAACCATATGACCTAAGCCTATGTATCTAATGTATGGTCTCATCCGACCAGTGTGTTATATCAGCTAATTTCTCATTTCCAGATCACTCAGTTTAAGAAAAACCTCCATAGAGAATTAAATGACATTACGAGAGATTTTATTGGGACGGCCTTAATACATTCTTTAGGAAATTTATCTGGTCGCTATTCTTCCATAATAGCGACGTGAATGCAGCCGCTGATGCGATCACAAACATCAGTCACATTGGTATGAAGGACTTTATTCCTTTCAGAATTAAGTCTGTCAAACTAAGGGATTAAGGGTGGTATGATTTAAGCTGCAAGGAAGCTTCTATGGAGGGAAGCTTTCGGTTCTATAAAGCACAGTCTCACAGAGGAAAACCGACATAAATACAAGTGTGACAAAAATGATTAATAATAAAAATCGACCAATAACATAATTGACGTTGTCTGTATGGATATAACGCTTTTATGTCGCCTCATCCCACCTAAACCACTATATGTACCGAAGCCATATTCTTCATTTGGTGCTCCGATGAGTTTAAGTTTTTTTGGACCTGTTAGGTGGCGCTGTAAACGAGATATTTACGAAAATTCGTGTTTATGGATGGATTTGGTTCATATTCACACCATATGTTCTTTTGGTGCTCCGATGAAAAATGGTGAAATGGTACAAAAAAAGAACCGTCAATTTTGACGGGTACTCACTAGTAATAATAATAATATTCGGCGCGACAGACCGTTGCGGTCCAAGGCCTAGCTTCTCACGACTAGCTTCAATGCTGTTATGAATGTAGCACAGCGATAAATCGGCTGAAAAATAATAAGGCCCCGTGAGCAGATGGTATCATAGCGGAGTTGAATAAAACAGGAGGTCCCGAATTACACCAAGCAATTTATGAAACAAAATTGCAAGCATGGGAAGAAGAAGCGGCATCCTGTGCCCGATTCATAAAAAAGGAGATAAAACGAAAAAGGATAGCTCCATACGCTAAAGTCGTCATTGGTCCATACCAGTTTGGCTTCATCCCAGGCTGATCAACAACTGATCATATCTACACAATTAGTCAGGCAATGGAAAAATGTCTAAGGTTTCAAAACTCATTAAACCATATTTTTATAGACTTTAAAGCCGCCTATGAGAGCATAGACAGAGTAGAAATTTATTTAGCCGTGCGAGAATTCGGCATCCCAAATAAACTGACAGAGCTATGTAGGTTGACCACGATCAATGTTATAAGCCAAGTAAAAATATCCGGATCACTATCAAGCCCATTCAACATCTATAATGGGCTCCGACAATGGCATGGACTGGTCTGCATCCTCTTCAACCTGGCGTTGGAAAAAATGATCCGAGACTCTGACGTATATATGCCCATTCTGATACTGGCTTACGCAGACGCCATTGACATTGTTGGTAGAAATCGAAGAGCTGTGCAGGAAGCTTTCATCCAGGTAAATGAGAGCAATACAAAGAACATGGTGGCTACGTCTGCGATTCGAAGATCCAACATTGGTCCCTCAATAAAAATAGTGGAGCGCGAATTGAAGTTGCAATCCTTTCAACGGGTCAACTGTAGCAGCCGATAACAGCATGGAACCAGAAATACACTCACGGTTACTTAAAGCCTACTTAACTCTGTCAAGACTCTTCAAATCCAGGAACTTAACCATAACATCCAAGCTGCTGGTATATAAGACAATGCTCATACCAGTACTTACATATGGATTCGAGACTTGGGTGTTTAGCAAAAAGCATTCTGACCTCTGAGCCTCATTCGAGAGAAAAGTCTTACGGAAAATTGTTGGCCCCGTATGTGAAATAGGACGATTTCAGAGACTATATAATGATGAGATCTACGAGCGATAACGCAATGTCGAAATCGTAAAAAGAATTAAGCTCGCTATGCTCCGGTTGGCAGGACACCTATCTCGCATGATCAAAGAGGATCCTGCTCGGAAAGTCCTTTGCGGTAGGATTTATTGAACACAACAGCGAGGCCGGCCAATCATACTCTGGAAGGATGTCGTAGACCAGAACGCCCAGAGTTTAGGGATGACATCGGCTCGAAATCGGAACAGGTCGAGAGATTTTTGGCGGGAGGCCAAGACCGGACAACGGTTGTAGAGCCAAATGTGATAATAATGATTATGATAATGGAGCTCATATAGACAAAGTTCCAAACTACATCAAAGTTACAGGTATATTGTGACGTTATGACCAAAATTCCGAACGCCATTGCGTTAGATACAACTAATCGTATATACCGCAAAGGCGTTTGGCATTTTGATCTTTGTATATTCCTTTCCTTGGATCAAGCTAAAAGTCCTGGAGTTCCATTCATCAGAATATTTTAAGCTGACTAAATTATTGACATGAGATATGCCTGTGTATACACTCCACCGCCGGTTTTCCTACGCAGAAGTGGAATTTCAATGATTTCAGCACTGAGTGTTATCCCACGACGAGCTTTCCTTCCTTATATCGGCTGGTTTCTCTTCGGGTTTTTTGGATTCGATGGGGCTGGTTAGCAGATTACTCTATGCCTTCTGCATTTTCTGCTGCTGCTGATCGCCTTATATTTTCGACTCTTCGCAGCTCGTGTTCTTTTGCCATTTGGTAAGACTTCCAAGCATTGTTCTTGAAGTAGCATCTCTCAAAGTCTTTAGTCGCGAACTTTCATTTGGAAAACTGTTGTTCCTCTACCTTTTATGCTCGTAAAGATCATGAGCGGTTCTCTTCTTTTTTGCCGCAACGCTTAGTTTTACTAAATGAACAAACTGTGCAGCCTATTTGGTTTCACAACATAATGCAGTTTTAGATTACAAATTATTGTAGAAGGCACAGAGCACCAGAGTGCAGAGAGACTGTTTCTAATTAGTTGTCCTGAATCCGCACCTAGGATGTCACGTTAGTGAGCGTCATCTTAACTGATCTGGTCAAGTTTGGCAGGTATTCCATCAATAATTAAGCCTTCCTGCATTTTTTTCTGTCTGTGAGATACTCTTCAAACTATAATACTTACTTGAATTCGACAAACTCAGGAAAAAGGTACTTTCTGAATTTTTGGAAAAAAAACCCAGAAAATGGTAGAAATTAAAAAGTTGTAACCAGCACGTCCGCTATTGCAAGGTAGTACACTACTTGATGTGCCAAAAAGGATATTGAAAATCGAGTGACTGTCTAAGAATTATTATGACTTCTAAGCATGTTATATTTCTTACCTTTTCATGTGTCAAATGTTTTGCATAGCTTCTGAATAGAATTTCAATTGAGTGGCTTTTAGCGAAAGTGCTCTGTATCCGATGTATCTACTTTCGAAAAGAACTGTAACTTTCTCAGTCTACCCGTATGCGCGAAATTTGTTCGTTTAACAAGTAAAGCTGCCGTTCCGCATCGCAGATATTCGCTCCCTGTCAATTGAGCAAATATTGACAAATGGCAACCGAAAGTTCCGCGCCAGATATGATCCATTTCAGTTGTTCATTGCTGGCGATTGCGATATCCGTTTTTCTTGCCAAACAATTAGTTAGCTGCTCGCTGTTGGCCATACGAGTACAGCAAAGACTAAAAAGACCGGTGTGATGGTTCGCCCGATGATTCCTCCTCCTCGCTTTCGACGTGCGTTTGTTTGAGTGTAAGTTAAAGCATTCGCGGTTAACCTGACTCCCGGTATACTTGTAATGTAATTTAATGGAGTAAACCAGGGGATGAGTGCAGTAAGTACGGTGCATACCGTTCAATTTTTGAAACTTTTAACATAAATGTGAACGGATACCACCTCATCGAACAGATACAATATCTTAGTTTCGGCTCAGTGCAGCACAGCATCGGCGCAGCGCCGTCCATCCTCCCACCGCAAACACAACGCTTTGGCTCACTTTAGATCCAAATGATGATGACGTTGATGATCATTACTGTGGAGGAATGTGGAGAATCGTGGCAAGCAGAAATTAATAATGCGACACATACGCAGAAGGCAGAGGCGGTGGCCGGGGAGGATCCAGGAGGTACCGCCTGCAAGATCCGCCAGTTTCGCTGCTACTCCGGTGAACAATAATAATTTATTGGCCACATACACTCGGACATATGTTCTCTCGTGATTACAGGTTGTTTGTTCAGAGGGTCCCGGCTAAAGTGATGTCATTTATTACAGATGAATCAAGCGATACTCGCAATTAATATCTGTCCAAGACTGAATGCTGCGCGCGCTGATATGGCCCGATGCGGCAGCAGAAGCGGGCCATCAGCGAACAGATGGTACTTACCTCTTCCTTCTCTTTAGATGAATTTTGATTTCCAATTTATTGCTCGCCGTTGTCGAGGAGGAGGAGGATGAGGAGGAGAAAGAAAAGAAGGACTATTGGCAGGCGGCGGCCCGTCGGACATTTCGCCTGAATTTTCATTCAAATGATGGAGCACACCAGGAGCTCCAATTGTAGTGCCAAGGAATGTCACAGGCGATTTCTTCCTCGCGATTGTACTACTAACCTGATGGTCTTGACGCTGTTGCCGATAATCAGGACAACTTTTGTTTACGTTTATGTTAACACTTAATAAGCAACATTTTTTTTTGTTAATCATTGGAATATCTGTTTGTATTATGGGCTGGGCAATTTTTCTCTTGTTGCCTTTTCTCCGACTCTTCAACTTCGGCTGATTTGGCGTTGGCGAACTGGTTTACCTTTCCAATTTCCTGTTATCAGTGCTAAATTTATTGGCATTTGCTTTTGCTGCTGATTAAGTTATTTATCATTTCTGTAATGCAGGTAAAAAAACATCATCTTAAGAGGTTTCAAGTAAGTATTAAGAGGAACCTTGCAACCGAGACATGGCCACCGACCACGCTGGAAAGTAAGATATAAAACTATGCCTAAGTGTTCTTCACCTATTCAAGAGCATCAGTTTTTTTTGTTTTTTTTGGAAATCAATCAGATTGGGGAAGGTTACAAATATGCAAATTTTTCTGATGCATTAGATCCAGATAGGACAACATTTTGAGAGTGAGCAGAATGAAATCTAAATCTAGCAGGATCAGTATCATTATCATCATCATATTTGTCCTGTACTGGCCTCATGGATAAATTCTCTTCACCGGTCGCGACTTTAAGTTGAATTTATTCAGTTTGGCCATCCTGAGCCTACCGAGCTTAGTTCCCTTTATGATGTTGACATCGGGAAAATGCTGGTAGATCTCAGCATTACAAAATCTCCGGAAACGTTGTTCCTAACTTGCACTACTAGTTCATCGATTGCTTGGTGTACGAGTATGCCCTTCAGATTTGATCAGTTCTGATGGGATGCCATATTATTTTTAGCCAATTAATTGATCTGCTATTCTTCTAAAACTATCGGCGGTGACCACGAGGAGGTTTGATCGTACTTCTATCGGTCAGAATATATTTGGCTGCATTATACTCATACTAAATACTATTACCTATTAAATATATATATATACTATTAAATACTATTAAAGGCTGGTAAAATTATCTTTAGCCCATCAACTACCTACATTAACATTGAAGGAGTGAATAGTGGATAGTAGGCAGTGTGATCGAAAAACAATGCAGGGAATAACAAGTCAAACTCATATCCTGCTCTAAGTCGAAGTCTTAGGAAAACATGTCGTGCTCCAGACTAATTGCTACAGACTCGTATCAACTTACCGCTTCGACCCTAGACGCTTTGTATAAGAACAGAGGGTTGTTAGCACTTTTTCTCTGATTTATACATGAAGATTGAAAACTTATGGTCTCTGCAAATGCATAAGCATCAAGTCCAAATGTTTCAGTATGAATTTTAATGGAAAAAACGCAATCAACATAATAAAGTAATAAAGTTCATAATGGCTTCTTAAAGTTCGTAGCGGAATTTGCAAATAAAAATACAATACAAATTCGTTAATTCACAAATTACAACATTAATTAACAAATAGAAATAATTCACAAATTTACACAAGTGATTGCTTATTGTTCACTTATAACACTTTTATTTACATAGCCGGTAGCTCTATCTACTTTTCATGTAGTCTGGTTCACTTCCAAGTAATAACGATTAAGTAATTTTACTTATATACAATCAAAATCAAAACTTTCGAGGAGGTTCTAGTCTTTTCTACTGTCTTCTATTCGAACCATCTAGAATGTACTAGAACATACTGGTGTAATCTTATAAGAAACTATCCAGATTGCAGTTGCAAAGGTAATAGCCAAAGAGCGATTTAAGAAACATCTGGAAGATACACTCGATGCCGAACAAGCAGGTTTCCGCATTGGCTCCTCTTGTGTAGACCACATCAACACCCTACGGATCATTATTGAACAGTGCGTTGAATTCCGGTCACCACTGTACCTACTGTTCATCGATTTTGAGCAGGCGTTTGACAGTGTCAACAGACAGTTTATCTGGCTCGCCTTGCGCAGGAGAGGTATACCCGATAAACTTATAGCTATTATTAAAGCAATCTATGATGGCTCTAAATGTTATGTCTGACAGCATAGAGGAAAGCTTTCAGAGGAATTGGAGATCCTAAGTGGGGTACGATAAGGTTGCATTCTTTCGCCGATACTATTTTTGTTTGTTTGGTATTTTTGTTGGTGATTAGCGATGTGCTTCGCGCAGCTTTATCTACTGAAAACGGAGGAATTCGTTGCACTCTTACATCTCAACTCAAACGTCTTGACTACGCTGACGACGTTTGTTTACTCTCCAACAGAATTATGGAGCTGCACCAAATGACAACAAATGTGGAAAGGGAGTCAAATGTTGTGGGTTTGAAGATTAAAATTGCCAAAACCAAAATCATCAACCTCGGAGCTAACTCAGTAACTCAAGTTAACATTGCTGGACAGCCGGTAGAGAGAGAAGAGAGTTTCCAATATATTGGGAGTATTGTCTCGACCGAAGGTGCCGAACTGAACAGGACATTGTCAACCGATTTGGCAAAGCCAAATTAGTGTTTGGAATGATGTCCATGATCTGGCGAAGCAATGCGATCAGCTTAAACATCAAGCTACGACTGTTCTGTTCAAATGTTGAATCTGTGCTGTTGTATGGGTGCAGCACTTGGAAGGTGACCGCTGCTATCACAAAAATATTACAAACGTTCATAAATAGGTGCCTACGGAACATCTTATGGGTTTTCTGGCCTAACCGTATCTCTAGCGAACATATTTACCAGAGAACGGGTCAGGAACCAATAGGCACAACCATCCAATGACGGAAGTGGCATTGGATTGGTCATACACTCCCAAAAGGTGACAGTGCCATAGCAAACTACGCAATGCAATGGAATCCGTTCTCTCAAGATGGTAGAAGAATGGACCGTCCGAAAAATACATGGTGCAGAACAGTTGAGAAAGAGTCACGGCAATTGTGGAAGAGTTGGAAAGGGCTGAAGCTCTTGCTCATTTTGTGCTCAGTGCTAAGCAGGCGTCAATTAAATGAATTGAAATTCGTATGGACAGGAATGCATCAGGGCGGCCGTATAACATCAGCACTCAATGAATTGACCAAACGTCGATAATGGTTATTGGATATTTAATCGCGTGGAAGGTATTTGTGCTCTTTCTTTGGTTTTGCGTAAATCGAGTAGTGATGCTAAGGAATCACTTGAGCTCTTTCGCAATAGAATGTCAACAACAAATCACTCCAATTTTTTGTTTGCTGGGTGCGGAGGAAACAAAATGAAAGGTCTGCAACTAACAAAGTAAAAGGTGCCGTCTCGTCGTCATCATCGTCCATTCTCCAACGTCATGTCTGAACCGCCGCTTATAGCCAGTGGCCACTGATGTCGGCTCCCGGCTCACTGCAGTAATTTCTGTTCTTTTTCTCTTTCTCTCCCACTGACCGGTACAGTGGGTCACGGGTCAATTTCGGAAAAAATCCACTGACTAACTCATCGTCGTCGTCCATATACACAACATGCAAATCTGGAACAAAGTGGCAGAGCAAAAGAAGGAAGCAAGACAACAACAAAAAATCAACTAAAACGGAAAACCGCCAGAAGTGTGATCTGATCATCATCGTTCGAAATTCAATTACCTCATGCTTCATCGAGGGGCATCGTCCGTCGAGTCGCCAAGTGAACTCTGTAGAGCTGCGCTAAGATGGATTGATTGGTCTTAGCAGACTCACTCCGTTCCATTCACTTTAAGCCGCTTGACTTGGGACAAGGTATATGATTAGGTCGCAGTTAGTGAGCGGGTGGTGGACTTATGAGCCGCTGTTGCTGATCGGTGATCGGTATGATCTGTTAATAGCCGCACTAGCATAAAATACAAATTCCTCTATTCTACCGCATTACAGTGGAGCAATTTGCAAGTTAAGCAATGTGAATATTTCTAGCGACTCTTTATCATTTATTTCAGGGTGATATTTGATGATCTATCACAATACATTAGAAGCAAGGCATATTCCTTTTTCCAAGTGGGGTAAGATAACATAATTCTTGGTATTGTCAGCTCCTTTCTGAAAATGTAATCAAAGCGATAAGGATAATCAGTATCAGTTCTGCTGTATTCCTTCTTGCCATTTCCACCATCGATCCCACTGTGCCACGACAATGCATGTCGCAGTCGTGGACTAGTGATTGCGGGACTTTTCGTCTCTGCAGGAGCGTCGTCTCGCCACAGCAATGTGTCTGTCCTGTACGTCCAATCGCACGTCGCGTCGGTTGATTTGGTTCTCCTGATCGCCCGAATGTATCACGATGGATTTATAGTTTAGTATGCACGATCAATCAAAAATCGTGAATATGTGTAGGTACGTGAAACTGAAGAACAACAACAACCGCCCCGCTCCCTTCCTTCCCTTCCCATCATCCAGCCAACCTTATTACAGTAAACTCATCAGTTGGGCGCTTCAGTCGCCGTCGTGTCGTAACTACAAGGGATATAAGTATATCAGTTGGGGTCGCTTTGGTCCGTTGTCGGACTCTAGAAAAGAATTATTACACCTGATTTAGATCTGATTTCGTGAACTTGACCAAATCATCAGCTCATCGTGCGTCGCGGCTGCAGGGGCTAAAGCGAGGTTTTGCGCTGAAAACATTATTAACATCGCGCATGGACTCCGTGTAGCGGAAGCGGACCGGACAAAATCGATGAAAATAGACAAATTGAACGTGAACAAGTTGTTGTTGTTGTTGTTGTTGTTGTTGTTGGGCAAGGAGCAGCAGGAGATGGTGTTGGTGAGGAGGAGTAGTAGTAGTATGGCGATCGTTATGACTTGGCAATTCTTCTTCCTAGTTCGTTGAACGTGTGCGTCGTTATCATACGCTCGATACAGATGATCGTAAAATCACGAATATTTAATTGTGCATATCACCTCTGGGGAGGAACGAGTCGTCGAGTGCATCTGTGGGAGAAAAGATCTTGTTATATGGCTACATAGAAGTTTCGTTGCACTTTGCAATTGGCAATTTGTGAAACTCTACAACTTCGTCTACTTTGTTTTTTTAGTCAAAGAAGGTTGGTTTTGGGAAGAACTTTAAATAGAAAACTGGAATAGGAAAACCATTATCGATTTGCGGGCACATATCCCTTCGTCCAATGGCTGCTATCACCTCGCTGAGATAGAATCAAGTGAGGAGTACATTTTTTAATGTAAACGTCATTTCGCATGAAATGAATAATTACCCTTGGGTCTTTTTATGATATTCGGTTAAATCATCTCTCAGATTTTTATCATACGGTTCGTATACTAATTTGAAGTAATGTCACTTTAAAGCTACTCTTCCTATCAAAGGCAAACTCAACTCTAATTTTAATTAAAAAATTTCTAAGAAACAAAAAGCCTGTCAATTACAGGTAAAATAATTTTGTATAAAGACAAGAAGCTTTTAGCTTAATGCATTCAAGGAATCAACGAATGGTGGAAACATAAGTTTTTTTACCTTAAGGTCGCATATATTTTAACTTTTTTCTTACAATTATAGCATAAAGTGCTCATCCAGACATGACCAATACAAATATTTGATCGATATGTCTTGATGACGTTCGAAACGTTCTACTCGGACCATCGGTACGCTATCGTTTACCATACATTTATGCAAAGATCAGCGGTAAGCTGAACTCTAAGCTATACTCAGCCAGGCTAAATGATAGGGAACACTTAGATATTTCTTTAACTACATGATCAGAAATAATACAGAACTACAACTTGAAACCTCCATCGGCAAACAACTGAATATGAATCGAGAACGCCATCATTAGCTACGCCAATAGTACTCTCAGACACTCACAGTACTCAGACAGGACCTGGGGAAAAGTTGCGGAAAGAAAAAGGATCAACAGCCATCAACTCAACTCAACTCAACTTAAATCTGTAACAGAACACAGATCTAAGATCAAGGTTCTCCCATTAGTTAATTTAAACGCTCAGCTGGAAATGACCACGGTTCATCTCAAAACTTTTTATACAGGCTGAAGAAGCAGTACCACAAAACATGATCCGCAAATCGAACAGGGTTATCGTTACATTAAGTTTGACAAAATTCTGCTACTACCCCAACCACTCTACCTTCGTTGACAAGCAAATCAACATTCAAACCGGCAGTGATAAATAGCTAGTCAGATAGAAACAGACTTTCAAGAACAGCTCTTGAAAACATAATCGAGGCTACAAGCCATAGAAGTCTACTAGCCAAACAGTGAGCAGCAGAATAGCGGAAGCAGTATCATCACTTGGAGGCAAATAAAAAACCCAGAAATAAGAAAGCCGCCGTTGAAATGGTTGATTATGGCCTGCTTTTAGAAAAGTTATACCATGCTTACGAGTAATAGGTTTTAGGGCCAAAATGCATCCCTGATTTGTGTCTTATTTATAGGATGGGAAATAAAAAGTTGAAATAAATGGAATGCTGCGTACTTCTCATAAATTGAAGAATGGCGTACCATTCGTATGTGGTTAAATGGCAAGGCTAACGACAATTTGGACAAGCAAGTTTCTCTTCACAATCAAGCGTCGGCTTGGTTTGGGCAGTAACTCCAAATGGTCCTTCTCCTCTAGACTTTATCGATCAGGGTGTCAGGGCGAATCAAAAGTGTATCGGGAAAAGTTATTCCATAATGCATTGCTACCTTGCATATACAAACAAAAAACGGTAACAACCGCTGAACATTCCAACAGGACTCAGCATCAACACATAAAACTCGTTTGGCATAACAATGCTTGCAAAATTACGTTCCAAATTTCATTTCTTCGCAACATTTGCGTCCATTCTCACAAGACTTGAATCCTATGGACTGCTTCATATGATTCACGTGGCCAAGGTGTCGACAAAAAGATATAAAAATGTGGACGCATTGAAGGCAGATCTTTGTAGAGAATGTACCAAAACATCGACAGGCATGTAGCATGCATTACATTCGCTTAGAGACTCGATGCTACCATCCGCGCCAAAAGTGCTATATCGAGTAGAAAAGTGTTTCTCATAAAATCTGAAATGCTTTTAACATTCTCTTAAATATCTTAATAAAAATATTCATAAAATAGATGTTCCAGGGAGCTTTGCTACCCGCACACATAAATCCACGCCTTCCTCTTTCCATCGCGTGGTGGTGGTGTACTATGTACAGAGATGAATCGAATATGGAAAATGCAGTTGGAGCTGATGTCTTTGGACCCAGATGCAAGTTGTTTTGTAAATGCAGAAAGCCAGTGCAAGAGCGGCCTGCTTGATTGGCACGAGCTTTTTTCCTATTCCAGAATTCATAACGAAAGAACTGTTGGACCTGCTGATTAAATTTCCGAACGAGAGGGAACACGGAACATCGTGTGTGCTTCAGCATATTTCCCCGGTGACGACGACATCATTCTGCCCTTAGAGATCCAGGAGCTGATAGAGCACTGCCGGAACAGAAACCTCAAGGATCTCAAAGGATGCGATGCAAATGCAGATCATGAGGTCTGGGAAAGCAGCGACATCAATAAAAGAGGTGAGTGTTTTTTAGAATATCTTATTAGTAGTTATGTAGATAAACGACATAAAGGATCCAAATCTACCTTCATAAATTGCCCATGTATATCCAATTTTGTTAAACACTGGCATGTGTCCGAGGAAGCCTCTCTGTAGACCATCAACACATCAGGTTTGACCTTTCTGGTAAACTGTCACACGCATCTTCTAGATATGATCCAAAGTCCAGAGACTGGAATCTATATTGGGGAGTTGTCTTCTCTAAAGTAGATATGCTTGTCACATCTATTATGTACACAGGGGACTTAGTTGAGGCAGTATATCAACTTAATGACGTGTTGCTCTCTTCCTATAATGGCAGCTGTGTCCCTAAAACCAGCTTGTATAGACAAATGGTTCCCTGGTGGAACGTCCAGCTGACTCAGCTTAGGAAGAAAGTCAGAAAACACTTCAACTCTGCTAAACGCACAAAGACTTGGGACAAATATAGGTTCGCCCTTACAGAATACAACTCTGAATTAAGACGATCCAAACGTGCCACATGGAGGAAATACTGCGAAAACATTGTCAAAATGCCAGTAGCTGCACGAATCCATAAAGAATTAGTTAAGGATCATACAAACTGTGTAGGATTATTGAAAAAGGCCGATGGCACCTACAATTCGGACTGTGAGGATACAATCAGAACCCTACTCCATGTTCACATCCCAGTTTCGTCTACACGTGCACCATACACGTACCCGAACGCATCTGACCTAGGGTTAGTATTACTAGTAGGGTAAATCGTTTATCCGGTAAAATCTTCAGACCGGTTAAGGTTAAAAGGGCAGTAGACTATTTTAAATCGTTCAAAGTATCCGGCGCTGATGAGATCTTTCCAGTGCTTCTACATATAAAAGGCAGTCGATCTCATCCTAACAGTGAGTGCTTTATTTAGTGACAGCTACAAATGGGGGTACACTCCTACTATCTGGAGACAGGTAAATTTGATATTTATCCCCAAACCAGGCAAAAGGCCTATCGAGCTGCCTAAATCATACAGACCTATAAGTCTAACATAATTTTTCATCAAAATCATGGAGAGAATTATTGATGCTCATATTATAGTGGTCGGTTAGGATTGTCAACCCCTCTGCACTGAAATAAGTTTGAGTGCAGGAAAGGCAAAAGCACAGAAGGTGCCCTTCACTATCTTGTAAAGAAGATAAAAGGAACTTTTCATTCCAAGTGGACATTGAGGGCGACTTCAATAACACTGGCTACGAATCTATTGCAGGGGCAATCAGTAGCAGGGGTATCGAAGGCTCGACCAATCTTGTATAAGGGCCATGCCTAAAAGTCGAGATATTATTTCCTCCTCGGGAGGAGTGTCTGTATCTGTGACTGCAGTTAAGGGATGTCCTCAAGGAGGAGTATTGTCACTAGGCATTGACAATCTTCTAATCGATCTTCATAGATCAGGCTACATCTTGGTTATGCGGACGATTTAGCGATGTTTATTAGTGGTAAGCACTGCACGCCGGCGCCGTGGCTCAGTGAAAAAGCGCATGGTTACTGTTACGATGTACTTCAATCTCTTGCTAGACACAACAAAGTCAAACTCGTTTGGGTCCCTGGTCATGAGGAATTGCAGGCAACGAATCTGTAGATGAACTAGCTAGGGCTGGCTCGGAATCTGTGTTTATAGGAACTGAACCCTACTGTGGTGTCAACTGGCTGGTGTGTTTTCTAATAGCTGGTGTGTTTTCTAATAGGTCATTGTAGCTTGCGGTATCAACTCAACAAAATTGATGTGGGCTCAGAGACAGAATGAAGGTTCTGCTCGGAAGATGAAGGGTCATCCGAGCACATTCTCTGTGAATGCCCAGCAATATTTTATTGAAGGAGACGCATCTTTCAAAAGGAAATATGCTCAACAGCGGAGTTGATAAATTCTGCTACTAAGGATGTACTATCGTTCATTAGGGAGGTGGTACGTGTCCTAGAGTAAAGGCACCCTTAGAAACAATAGATTTTTCAGGTCGCAGTGTCTGCCATATGGGCTAGGGTAGAAATCAAAAAAACAAAAAGACATCCACTAGTGTGCTTTCAAATGCAGGAATATCATAAGAACAGCACCGATAATATTTTGATGAAAAAAACCTACCAAGACAGTTTGCTCCCAAGCTAGAGATTAAAGCGGATCTTCATAATAGTCATCATGTTTGGCAGAAGACTACCCTTCCCCATTTTTAATATTTGTCGTTATCCCCTGTAAAAAGGGAAAACTCCAATTTAATTGTTTTTTGTGTGATCGCAGTGTTTTCTATTGGTTCAAGAAGTTTCAAAACATTTTTACGCGTATTTAGATATAATTGTACGAGCGTTATAGGAACATATGGTTTAAAAAAGAAAATATAAAACTCAAGAAAAAAATACCTTCTCTCGGTAAAAAGTAAAAATGAATCCAATATCGAAGGTTCATACTAACACCAAAGATAATTCTATTGTCTATGCTAACACTCTCCATATGAAGCTAAATATTCACCCTCAATAGCTCAACACGTGAACTGCCTTGGAATATCTTAAGCTAATTATCATTAAAAAACAAAGTCAATGAACTGGTACAACAAAAACATCTGCTCCTTCAGAAATCCAGAAGAGAGAAGATGAGAAGAATCCCGAAACCAACCCGAGATTTTCTAAGACCAATCAGGATCATCATGAAAAGTCCAATTGAGAGTTAAGAGAATTTTTTCTCTTCCACTTTTCCGATCTCAATGCCCTCTAAGTACATGCGGTGCAGTCTTCAATCATAAAATAATAATTACAAGAAGAAGACGTAGAAGGAGAAGGAGAAGGAAAAAATAGGGAAACATCCCGGAAAGTGAATTCCAAGATAGATTTCGTTTTATGAGCGCGTACAAAGGAAACATTTGTTCGAAATACCATAGCCACTATATCACGAAGGGGAAACCAACAGCCATACAACTCACGACAATTCATAAACACGACCAGGTGCGGAAACGTGCACCTAAATGTTATTTCTTCCATATTCACTGTGGAGGGTGAATGTGCCGCCGCCGGCCATTTTCCATCTTCACACATTTGAGTGTCATAAAGTGTGGTGCGGTGCGGCTCGTTCTATATCCGTATCGGAAATTCGGAGATATTCCTATTCCTTAAGTTGTAAGCCGGTGTAACGTACCGTACGATGAGATTCTCTTGTTTAGGGGTTGGCGCACACGAAAAGGGTCTGTGTTCGATCGTCATTGACTCAACTCCTTGCGCAGTGCTCAAGAAGGAAAATGTCTCGAGACAAACTCCAGGTGCGATCATAACGACGACGATCAATACAAACCGTCCGTAGCGTTCAAGGTGTGCACTTTCTCTCCCCTCTAATACCAAAGGAGAGGAAAAGTGACAATGACAATTGCCGAAACGAATTAATAAATTGTTTTGATACAATGCATCAGGCTTCCTTTTAGGTCGCAGATTGTGATTTTTGAAAATTTGCCTTCAGTTTCTTATACGAAATCACGAGAGAATAAAAAAAAGAGACAGCTAGGCGGCAAACGGGAAACTTTTGTTGCCTTATTGTGTCTTGAGAAAATAATATCTATGCTGATTGTATGAAAGTTCTACACTAAGTGGGGAGCAGATGTTCAACGACGGCGCACGTGCGCACGATCACTGTTGTTGTGTCGAGGCGCCTCTTGCCGACCAAAATCCATAACACAACATAACACAACATAACACGAAAGGTGACAATTGCTTTTTGTGATGACAAAATATTTAAAAAAATATCTAAGATAAGATTATAATTTCCTCCTCTTCGAATGACAGGAACTTGTTAATAAGATTCTTTGTTTGAGTAGTCGGCCTTCGTTGCAGAAGCACCCTTTGGGCTAAATCAATAGCAGATGTTTTTTTTATGAGAAAAAGTTCAAAATAATTGTTACGTATGTCATGTAGTTGTAGTAACCAATGCACTCCAATTTCGTCAGATGTCAAAAATGTCATTCCCAAGACAAATGAACAACATTTTGAAGGACTGCAGTCAATTGAAAGGGCAACGGCGAGCAGGCGACATTTTTCTATTTTTGTTTTCTAATTAACGTCGTGTTTTTAGGTGTGCTCCTGTGTGTAAGCACCTATGCACCTAAGCGCTTCAACAACTCCCTGAGCGATCATTACTAGAACTAGAAAGTCAAATTTAATTATTCCTTGTTATGGTGTCTGTGTCTGTAAATAATGACGAAATCCTGTCTTTGTGGGAAAAACAAACATCAAATAAAATCGAAATGCAAGCGAACCTAAATATTTTGAATTATTATCTTCAGATCGACAGACTTTTCACAGCCCATTCCAGTAGGTGTGATCGGTACATATACATTTTATTATAAGTTGGTTCCTAAAAATCATACACTTAGCTTGGAAACTGGAGGTAGAATGAAAGTATAGTCATTTTTTTTACAAGTTTAGATACCAAAATTTATTCTCAAATTAGGAAGCGACAAAGGTGCGTTAAAGAATTGATTTAAAGACGATGCAACAGACTTTGATCAACATGGAAAAAGATCACAGTTCAAAAAAATAAAATAAAAAAATGTAATTTGCACCCTGGGATGGTTTAAGCCCAGTCTTTACATCATCCTCTTTATAACAGTGACTCTTAAGAACCAAATGATATGGAGTGGATTCAGAGAATGCCGCACAGACTCTGAGATAGCACATCGCTCTTTCTCTGTTGGATCATTGCGATTTATTCGTTGAGATGCCCAGGGCTTTCCTTGACCTCTCCGCACAGCCTGTTGCTGATATATTCTTCCAGGCCTGTTTCCCTTCGGTGTCGCCACATGCCTTTTAGAACTTATGTAATGATTCTTTCATTAATTCTGCTCAGTCTCAGTATAATCCGAGACCAATTTGGGTTATAGTTTGCCGACATTTATTTTTCGTCTTCCGTAAGTAAGGAATATTTTTCATCGTACGGCCACAGCTGTTGCTTTCATTCTGCGGATCTCTTCCTGCATTATGCGGCATTTTATACCACTGTATATTTCTGGTCCTACAAGCTCCTTTATTTGCGATCTCATCCACTGTCTCAGTGTCTTCTATGCCGCTCAGTTCCAGTACCAAACTCGCCAAATCACTTTATTTTAGCCATGCACTCTTTCACTAGACTTTAATTTGTGTGAAACGCATTCAGAACTCTTCTCTTTTCGTTTAATCAGGCTCTGCCCCATTGCTTCAGGGTATTTGCTGCTTTCCCTATGTGAACCTGTGCCTTCTCCTTTCTATGGTCCATCCCTAAACAACTTTATAATTCCCGGATGAGTTGGTATTCAGTTTTAGACATGAATTCATTCTTGGTACTGAACTTTACATTAAAGTTTTCCTTGAAGTCAATAAGTTTTCGCACCATGTTATTACATGGCATACATTGGCTTGATCTTTGGAATAGGGTCGACCTGCTTTTAACCACCTTCCACATGTGTTAGAGATTAGAGATTTTAAATTTTTAAAGTAGCTTAACCTCAGTTGGCGTTCCTAATATCACGAGAATGACTTGTGTCACAAGTCGCGTGCGACACGTACGATGCGTGATGCGTGTTGCGAAACGTGCGTTAACGGCAAGCTTCGTTGGAATAACCACATATTTACCGTCGCCAAAAATGCTGCGAAATGCTTTGGTTTTCTATCCCGGTGCAAGAAATATTTCACTCACTCTGATATGGCTACTATATGCAAGGCTTTTATTTGCCCTAATCTTTAGTACAATTGCCATATCTGAACTGGTGCGCCTAAAACTACTTTGCTTGAACACCGCAGAAACGTTTCCTGCTTGTCGCTGTTTTATCGCTTCTTCTACCAGCGGTGCTCAAGGGAAATAGCCAGCTGCATGCCACCTCTCCTGGAACTCAGCCGCAATACTCGTGGCGCTCTAAATACTCATCAGTCATCAGTTTACCCTCAAGCCTATCTTCGGACGTACAGTTACATTCAGGGATTCGTTCTTCAGCCGTACAACATCTATATGGAATGCTCTGCTAAGCTCTGTCTTCCCACATCACTATGATCCACAGGCATTCAAAATACAAGCCCATAGACATCTCCTCTTTTCTCATCCTAAACAAAACAAATGAAAAACAGTGCGCGTACATTTCATGCGCGGTTGCAGTGCAGCTTCTTTGATGTTGTGGACAAAAATGCCGCCAAAAGGCCTCTAAAAGACCCCCAAAACCACCAAAAGAATCATAAAAAGACCTCAGAACTACCCTCAAAAGAATCACAAAATATCCCCAAAAAGACTCTCAAAAGACCCACAGAAGACCCCAAAAATACTCCAAAAAGACCACCAAAAGACCAACAAAAGAATCATAAAATCAAAAGATCCTCAAAAGACCCTAAAAGGACCTTCAAAATACTCCCCAAAAGTCCCCTAAAAGGCCCTCAAAAGACCTACAAATAACCCCCTAAAAGACCTCTCAGAGGACCCTCATTTCAAATACCTCTTCACAAATTCACAAAACGATCACATACAAATTTATTGAAAGTTGGACAGCACAACGTCTGTCGGGTCTAGTCTATAAAAATAAAAATGAAATGATATTCGTTCGTAACCGCATCACTTGAGGACGGCTGAATCGATTTGGCTCATTTTTATTTTAAAATATTCGTTATTTTCCGAATAAAGTTTGCACGAATTAAAATTGTTAATTAGATCATTGTTAAAAACTTGCCAGTTCAATACACTGGTAAATAACATTGTTGTATTATTTTTTTAGTCCCTAAGATTTAAAAACTTATTGTAAAAATCTACGATTGATTCAATAAACAACTACCTATATTTGTATGAAAAAAAATGGCCGGCAAACAATCGCATAATATTTATAAACTCACACCACAAAGTTATTTGTTTTTTTTAAAAAAAATTTACTAGGATTTTGTTATTTCGCAAGTAATTCTACGTCTTTGCATTCAAGTTACCATATGCACCAATACTAATACTCGTAAATATTTATGAAGTCATCTGTTCAAACACACGACCATATAAACAAATTTGAATAATGTGGCTCTAGTGAACGTGAAATGCCACCAAACGGTCTACTAAATAGGTATGTTCTGGTACTCTGCCAACATTTGATGTACTCGCACAATCAGTATCAAAATATTTGTATTGCTTATCAATCTATCAATTATTATTAGATTTACGTTATATGCTGCAAAGTTGGGAATTTCCATAGTACCCTTATGTTATTTTATATTAGTGACTTCGTCAGAGTTTTCAATTAGGCCCACATCTTTTTCTGCCTGAGCGACAACAACCAAACTGCATGACACGCATGTTGTGCATTCGTCTGTACAACATTATTAATTTATTGTCCGTAACAAATGAACAATAATGCAAATCGCACATCATCAGATCCGGATCGGTAATAATTTATTATCTTCGTTGTTGATGTGATAGCAGGGCTATCGATGTTGTACCGGGAAATCACATTAATGCCGGCTAAATTGAATTTTTCTCCCATGACCCAATTGTTAAATTCACTTGCAAAATAAGACGCGCGACCACGCACCAGCAACAGCACAATGAATCATCGAATTTGCGTGAGAACTGGACGCTGATGCTTGCCACCGAAATCGAATTAAATGTTCACCCATGCTGGACAAAGGAATATGAATTTACCCACGATTCCTACTTCTAAACAAACCCATCAGGTTAAGCGGAACTGTAGATGTAAGTACTCGAGTATGCGGGCCCTGTGCTTCACAACCTCCAAGAACGATGATTGAATTAAACCAATAGCTTAGAGGACATCGCAATTGGCTGATTGTTGATATCCTCTAAGGGATGTTCTGATCCGCTGTCTGGTTGCTACTTGTCTCATTGTTGTGCTGTGTTCGGTTGCTGTTGTTGTTTCTCGTGGTCCACCCTTCTGGTTCTTAGGTTCTCAAAAGTGACACCGCGAAACACGAAAATCATCCCACGGGACTCAATTTATTTATAAAATCAACCATGACCATTGCACAGTTTGATTCTTCCAATAAGCACAATATACGCTAAACTGTTTTGTTTTCTATTTACTTATCCTCGCTTGGGCACTTTTGATCGAAATTTGATCGCTTGGTGGTGGTTGGTGATGATGGCAGTGCATGGAGGGTTGGTCCTTCTTCATATTATGCACTGGCAATAACAACTATCCGATGGGAATCATCATTAGCACATTACTCTGCCCGGCATAGGATGACTGCAGCCCAAAATAATGCGGAAGTGGTACGAATATGAAAATGATACCAAAATGCCAAACCTCAATTAATATTTACGTAGTACCAGCCATTCACTTTCGAGTGTACCATTCCAAGTCAAAATTTCCTTTCACTTTCATTGGGAAAATTCGATCGAACAACGTATGCTCCTCTCCTCGCGGTGACTATGACTAATTGTTTAATGAGTAAGTGCACTGCTGTTACTTAAGTATGATTAAATGGGGTCTCCTCTTCATTGGATTCCATTATTATTTCTGTACAAATATTCGGGGGTTCCTTTCTGTGTTCGAATTGAGTCAAAGTCAGTTGCACATCCGCTGGGATTAAACGGGGAATGTTCTACTCAAATTAAGTTTGTTCATTATTTATTCCCAGTGGATTAGAATTTGAAACGAATATGAAATGTGCCATCATGATGATGGCAAACCAGGTGTTGTGGCGGTACTCGCATAGTTCATATTTTGGTGGTTTACCTACGGAACTGGAGTTTTTCTTGTGGTTCGGTGATGTAAGTAAATCGATAAACCATCATTTAATATCTATTCATATCCCGTGAGAATTTGGCATTTGTTTATTACAAAACATTTGAATATTTTGTGGTAGTAAGGGTGGTAGAAACTTAATACACAAAATATGATCAACGCAGATTGTTGGTTGAAGTAGCTCGATATTGTTTGTGCACACTCAATCACAAATCGATTTTAAAGGCTAACTGATCAAGCGATTTATCCCAACTTTTCAAATTATGTATTAAACAGTTGATCAAATATCAAGAAATCCTGTCGGATATTATCCCCAAACCCAACCACAAGGGCATTGAAAAACTAAATCTGGCAATGGCCAATAAATACTGGCAGACCTATAATGACGAGGAGGCTGTCAAAAAAAGCCAAGCGACACTCTTGGATGGACTTCTGCCAATCGGTCGAAACTACCAAGGACTCAGCCAAAATTCGCAAGATCCCGTCCTAACTGAGCACCTGTCCGACTTTCATCAAGAAAGCAGACGGTGACTGGACTGCATGTGCGGCAGAATCCCTGGATCTTCTAATAAAGCAGTTATCAATGCGTAGATAATTTGGAGAGGATGCATGCTGAGGTTTCCTGGGCTCTAAGAAGTTTTTCGGCCTACAAGTCTCCTGGCCTTGATGGCATACTGCCGATTATGCTATACAAGTCACTGGAGCTGTCGACTTCCTGGCTAATAAAGATTTTCAAAAGCTGTCTTCTACTTAACTATGTCCCCCGAAGCTAGAGACGAGTTGGGGTGGATTTCATACCCAAAGCAGACAGAAGAGGCCATACATTAGCGAAGGATTTGAGGACTCTCAGTTCTTGTTAAAGAATTTGGAGCGCATTCAAGATCATCATAGCTGGCAACGATTTAAAGTCCCATAAGCATCGAGATCTCAACACGCATATCTCAAGGGTAGGTCCACGGAAAATGCCCTTCATGAGGTAGTGGGAACGATTGAGCACACGATCAATTACAAGCAGTTTGAGTCCGTTCAGGAAGCTCTGACACAGTAAACCACTTACGCAATGGATCATATCTATTCTCGGTAGCAGGATTTTACATTCCAACCATGGCAGCTGTAACATTAGCCAAACGAGTCAACAAAGGCACTCTCCCTTACTGTGGTTGATGATAATTAACAAAATGCTACTAAAACTTGTAGAGGATAGGACGAAGGTAGATCCGTATGCAGATGACATGGTGATACTCGTATCAGGCCGGCACCTTTTCGTGATCAGTAAAGTTATGGAAAGGGCCCTGAGTAAATTCAGCTCCTTGGCAGCAATCTGTGGCTTTGGAGTCAACCCTGGGAAGACTGAAATTGTACTGTATACCACTTAATCCAAAATACCGCCCTTTGTCCTTCCAAAACTCAATGGGCAAAGTCTGAGTCTTACCCCCTGCGTCAAATATCTCGGAATAATATTGGATAGGAAGCTTCCTAGCTGGAAGGCTAAGATAGAGAACAGGGCTAAGAAAGCATGCGATGCCCTCTATGCCAGCAGTAGAACCATCGGCAAAAAATGGGGTATTCAACCAAAGATGAGCCTCTGGCTGTACATAGCTGTTGTACGGTCAATTTTTATCTATGGATCGTTAGTCTGGTGGCCAACGTTGAAGGAGAAGTATAACGCCACCAAACTCAGCAGATTACAGCGATCAGCAGCAGTCGGCATCACAGGAGCCCTATGGTCATGTCCGGCCGAGGCCTTTACCACCATATTGAACAAATTATCTTCTTTTTAATACTAAGTCACAGTTCAGCTGGAGCAGTTTGTCGAACTACGCCAAAGGAAGAGTGATGTGGCCATGCTTTAGTATGAGAAGAATTGTGCCCAGAACAATAATTAGGCTAGACTCCTAAAAACCATATAACCTTAACTTAATTCTAAAACATAAAATCTCATATTTAGCTGCTTATTATGGGACGATGCAATGATGATGATATTTTTTCCAATCTTTGCAACACTCGGAACATATGTACCTAATTCATACAACAACATCCGAAACTTCTCGCCAAAAAAAAAAAACAACAACAGCCAAACGTCAACAACAAATGAATTCTTTCTCCGGAGTCGCATACACATGCCATACATAAACCACATTTGCATAATTTCTGTTCGGAGACACCCCGTCCCATAGAGATAGATAAAATGGTTCTCTTGTGTTGTTTTCTCCTTTGAAATTGCGTATTCCCGAAATAAGATAAAAACACAAACCATATTCACCTTCTCGCTGCTGTCTTTGAAGACTCAAGAAAAGGGTATGATATGTCGCCTTTCCATTCTGTTTGTTTGTCAAGGTGCTGTCGCCTCTGATTGTGACACATTCTTCGATTTAGTATCCAACAGCAGTAAAAAGGGACTAATAATTATATTCACACACGGGAATCAAGGGGAAGAATTTATAATTTTGAATAAGTTCTGATTTCACTTGAGCTGTTGCTGAGCATAAGCGTGTAATACCGGAGTTCGGTACGCACACCTTTTTCTGCACACCTTGCTATTTGCTTAACCTTACTCATCTTCAGCGGCTGGATCGTCTTTAAGTGCACGGGAAGCGGGAACTACTCACGTTGCTGAACTTGTTTACGATCATTTTGAAACTCAGGGCGACAAATGCGACACATTTATTATCGTTGTTTTTGCTGTTGTTGTGCTCGCATTTCAATATCATTTGAATGTTAATTTCCGTGCATTTAACGGCCAGCCAGACCGGATGAGATTTGTTGGCTGTTGTTGTTGGTTCCACAAAGCAGCAACACGCAGTTCAATTGAAGCGAGAAATAGGTGTAAAGAGTGTAAGCACAGCTCAATGGAAGTGGAATAAATTATTATGCTAATTGTAACGATGATAGTGCGTATGAACGATGTGTGTGTGTGTTGCACAGGGGTGCACAGTTCTAAAATTACACACAGCAAAATTGTACAAGAGCGGAAGAAGGATCAACGGACGCACAGGCAGACGGACGGACCTTGCCCTTCATTACATTACATTGTAACATGTTCTATGTGAAACTCCATCTCAGAAAACGCTGCCACTCTCAGGTTAAGGAGCACTAATGCACAGCACTTTGCTCGTATTTGAATCAATTTATTCCCAGTCACGACGGTGTCTTTAACACTGCCCTACCGTGCCAAGTGAATATTCAAATCCTTAGTTGAAATCGTTTTGGATGACTCAGTTGTGACGGCTTAGTGCATCCGTAATCCGGACGCTTTAATTATTTCCCTATCTCAGTGGAGTCACACAATCGCGTTTTTGTGTAGGGAACCTTTGACCTTTTACTTCCGCTCATATTCAACTGTGGAAGCAATTTCCAAATATGCAAATATGGTTTCTGTGGGAAAAATTTGAAATGTCTCTTCAGCTTTATTTTGTAGGCCTTGGAACGGTTATTATTATCACTAAGAAATCCTCCGTAATAAAATTAAGAAAGATAAACTGAATACTTCTCATAGAGTATATGCAAGGAATTAAAAAGTCACATAGGTTCGGTAATCAATATTACAGAACCTTATGATCTAAAGTCGGACAACGGTTGCATACATTTCATTATTAAACCTTTAAAACTTTTGAATGACCTTATGAGTTTATAAGTTCTACTCTTAGGGAAATTTGTTTAATCGTGTAGATAGCCATGGGTTAATCAACTGTTTTCGAAAATAGCCTTACCCACTGTTGTAGCCACCTTTATCGAGGTATACTTGTAAATAAATTTTTTTAATCTACGTTTATAAATACGAATAAGGGTATAAATCCTCCGACTTATCTCTATCGATAACTTTAAATATGGCCCTTAATGTAAAAAGCATGGATCAAGGAGAATAAAGCAGGAAGTTTCGGATTGAAGGTCAAGAATGACTGATAATCAAAATACAAGTCTTGATGTCATGTCTAAATGTCTCAAACGGGACTAAGACTTTGAAATGCTTTGTGCTGAATACACAAGCCTCTATAGCCGAATTTACTGGTCTGATCATAATGATAACCGACATAAGCTTGGATTTTATGGTAAAGTTCCCGGATTTAAAGAATCTTGAGAGACTAATCCAATAAGGAGGGTATGTAGGCTTTAGTAGGCTACAGTGGCTTCAAGCTGTGTTCGGCTTCTACAGTTGTCCAGACCTAGTTAAAGGATCCCTTTCGAATTCGTACTCCGCTACCTAAATTGAGGAATATTTTGCTCGCAAACTTTTGCTCTCAAACTTTTGCTACCATAAAGGCTTCAGTCTCATATTTCATGCCGCCAGTTTCATATTTTGAAAGCGTCTTCTTCCGCTTTTGGAAATTAACCAAATATTTTTAACTTGTGCAAGCAAGTATCTGGAATGAAACATCTGATTAGCAGATCACATCACCTTCTCTAAAGACATGTTAAAGATTGTGGAAGGAGACAGCCTCTTCAAAGGTAGAGATGGGACTTGACACTGAGATCTTAGCTTTGTCATTACATACTCGTAGGTTGTGGTCAATCCACATGATCATATCATTTAATTGTGATGAGAGACCTTTCTTCAAAACCTATAACTCGACGGTGTTTTGAATCTCTGGATTTCCGTCGCCTTTCTAGAGATTCTTGCCATGGTGTTATAAAACGAGTATGACTTTGGCTAAAGAGTTAAATTTCTTAGGCTTCAAAGGCATGCAGTTTATTTTCGCGGCCTTATTGTTGTTAAGACAGTTGATCGCTTAGCTAACTTATTGTACACTATTTAAAGGTAAAATAGCTTCATGTCAATTTCCAGTAATTGATAGAGCATTTGGTTCCTCAGTACCTCCGTGGCTAAGTCGTTAGTGCGTTAGAGGTTAGTAGTTCAAATCCCAAAATAAAACTAAAAGCTTTTTCCCGTTCCCACCTTTTGCCAATATCCGCGAGTAATAACTGCCAGGGAAAGCTTCGCAAATCGCCTTGATTTATTAATTGAATTAATGATAGATTGATTGATTGATTGGTGGATGGTGTAGCGGGAGTACTACGATAGATGTGGATATATTGCTCTTTTCTCTGATTTGTGCGCTAGGTTAAGTGTAAACCAATCCTTAAAGCAACCACTCCGTACCAATGCCTTTTTAAAACCTAATGATATGGGGCTGATTCAAAGAATGTTCTCTGTCCGATTATTACTCCGCACTGATTAAGTCAGTGGGTGGGTGGTCAGTTGGGCGGGAGTCAGTGCGATGTGGCAGCCGGGAAACGCCGGGTATTAACTTCGCGTTCCAGTGGAGTGGCGGTGGCGGACTCGCTGGCTTGCTAACTTTCTGGTAGAATTTTGTGACAAATTTTTAACCCACTTTCTAAAGCCCGATTTTATTCAAACTTTGCACACATGTGTATCTTCGTTGGACAACACTTTTTAAAAAAAGAACTTGGAAATGATCGGGCCCCGGATCGAGGGGCACCCATACAAATTTTATAAAAAAAATAATCCGATTTTCTTCAATTTTTATACGCATATGTATCTCCGAAAGACAAAACTTTTCATAAAAATTTGGTAGTGATCGGGCCCGAGAGTCGGACGGCACCCATACAAATTTTTGAAGAACAGTACACGATTTTTTTTCAAATTGTATATGTATGTGTATTTCCGATTGGCAACACTTTTCGTAAAAATTTGGTCGTGGTCGGACCCCGTGATCGGAGGGGGGGGGGCCTCATACAAATTTAAAAAAAAAAAGTAACCGGTATTCGATTAGAGAATTTACAAGCGTTTCCCCCATACCACACCACCCGACCACTGAATCTACACAAACTGACCCTCTTCACTCACTGATCCCCCTATAGAATCGACACTAATAACGGAAAACATAACAAAAAGAATTTCAAATTTATATAATTAGATAATAATAATATAATAAGAAGTACAATTAAGTACTTGTGTGTACATTATAAGTGAGACGCAATTTTAGCCCAACAAAAAGTAGTTTTTGTTTGTCAAAAATATGCTTATGGTTACTTCCACACATCAGTGAAGGATCCTAAAAATTAATCCTTAATTGATACGATCAGCGGTGTTGATTTTTGGATTTGGACAAACAAATAAGAACCTTCATGTTATATATAAGATGAGCTCCCTATAATTCTGTTAGCACGCAGTCGCATTCCATGAGATTACAATGCAACACTCAGTATCGAGCTCTTACATTCATCATCAAACTAGTTGTCTATGATAAAATTATCAGTTCTCCTGACAATTAGTTTATTGTTTCAGATTTTGTCCCAACAAATTTTTATTCATTCCTGTCACTTAACGTACGTTGTTTGTTTTATGTCTGATTATCACAAAAAGGCAGTTTTTAGTGAAATCCAAACAGATTTTGCGGAAGCACTCAGTATATCTGTGACCTGTGAGGCAATTGGTCTGAGGATTCGATTTTTGAACCTGTTGCGTTGATGGCGTCATATGGATAGGGTTCAAGACTCGCAACAACTGATTTCTTACATACTTGTAATTTTTTCTTTGACTATGTCATTTTAGTGTTCTTATCCGAACAAAGGTTGCCTACGTACAAATCTTCTAATACCTTCTATGATAACATACTGCGCGTTTCGTACAATTCAGAGAATTTTGAAAAAAAAAAAAATAAAACCAGATAGAAGCACTATAAATACGTTATAGATTTCAAAACAGATCGAAGGGAAAGTCAGTAGCTGATGGGAGAGAACTTCGTAAGTTAACAAATAGTGGTTACGACAGCTCTAACGCAGATGTGCGCTCATAAGTTCCTACCCGAACTCTCAAATGATTTTGTTGTTGTTACGAAACCGATGGTGTATTTTACCTGCACGCAGCCGCATCATAAAATTCGATTACATACAAACACACATTCGAACTGCACTATAATGTACTCCTAAAGTACAGTTTCCCAACGTAATTAAAATGTTCACAATCAGAATCAAAATGCGATTTTTTGGCAGGATCATCTGTCAGCGACAATAATTCTCAGGGAAATATCCCCGCGCTCATTGGCAAACAAACGTATGGCGCAGCTGCAGGACAATAGCTGAACAACAATATGTTTTTGCGATTTACGCGTCCTCATTACAAACAAACAAGACTTCAAAAATATACGCACATTCCCATTCTAAATGCTGGACCGGTCCGATCCATATATTCGTATATTTTTGAATGCAGGGGGAAAGCGGAAAGGCATTCCGGCCGCCTTCGAGCGATGCGCAACATGATGTTCGTCCTGTTTTCAAGGGTACATGCAACATATTGGTAATGCTGCAGATACGCAAGGTTGATGCATTACTAAGGGTGAAGGTGACGTCGGCCCAACCGAGTTAGGGTGAAGTTTTCTGCAAAAGGAGGGTAAAAAGTTCTCACAGTCGTCGTGTTCCTGCGCTCGAAGCGCAAAACCCAAAAGAACCGGTGCTACAACGCAGGTATGCCAAAATGTACCATCAGTTCGGAAGAATCCAAGTACACAACGAGGTGGTGGTGGGTTTGCCGGTAGGTAGGTAGTTCGTCCAGGCACTAAGAGGAAGAGCACTGATTTGGCGTGGCAACTGGCAACAACTACTGGCAAGGTGAGAAGCGCTTTTAACAAATGAAGGGTTGTTAGTTTCAGTCAATGATTTGGCGCGATAGTGCGCTAGTGACTATAACCAGTCGCTTGGGATGACAAAGGTGTTTAATGTGCTGAAGAGGCCATTGGCGTCACAGTTTTTACAAACGCAAAGCCAATTGCGCGAGTCCTTTTTAAAAATGGCAAACAACAGGTTTTGTCAGAGAGATCTGCGTACGTGCAATAACACAACGAATTTTTGTACAGTTGCCCAGCTTGATTGTTGTCATAATGTTTTGCAGAAATGGCAGATGCTAGGAACGTAGGATATTCTCTGTGGCTTCCGTCAAAAATTGTGCAGTTTTTGAATGTTTACTTGTATAGTATCCTATTTGCTAAAGAGGGTTTTATTGTTTGGTAAAGTATTGCGAGGATTTATGGAAAATGGGGTGTCAAGTTTATCTCAAGTAGATTGTGATCACTATATGATGGATATCATTTATCGCACAGGCGCGGAAGTTCTCCCAAAGAGTCCGCGGTATGACGCAATATACACCGCATTGCAAATACTGCAAATACAAAAGGGTAATCTGATCGCGGATCTCGAAGGAATCTAAGAGCGATTGGAAGATCATTTTCATGAGTTGCTAAATGGCCAGTTAACTGAGGAATTGGAGGCTCCACCAATGACCGTAGACCACATCATGTTGCCGCGACCAAGCATAGACGATGTTAGCAGAGCGGTAAATCGGCTCAAAAATAATAAGGCCCTGTGATCTGATGGTATCCCAGCGGAGCGAAGCGGATTAAAACAAGAGGCCCCACAATACACCAAGCAATTCATGAAATAATAGTGCAATTATGGGAGGAAGAAGTGATGCCAGAAGACTAACGAAGAGACATCCGGTGCCCCATACATAAGAAAGGAGATATCACAACCTGTAGCAATTATCGTGGTATAACATTGTTGAGTATCGCGTATAAGATTTTCTCCTCTATCCTACTAGACAGGGTAGCCCCGTGATCCGAGACTCTGACTTAACGGCGAGAGGAACAATCCTGTATAAGTCCATTCAGATACTGGCTTACGAAGACGACATCGGACAATCGAACAATCTACGTTTCGTGAAAGGCACTAGAACGATTTTGCAAGAACTGATGGAAAGCCCTTCTCTACTGCACCATTCTAAGATGTGAACTAACGCACCTTGCATGATATTTGTTGTTGTCGTGTTGTGCTTACCACTAATTATGATCGCCAAATCGTCAGCATAACCAATGGCGATGTAACCTGGTCTATGCAGTTTGGCTAGAAGGTTGTCTTTAGAACGGGCGAGAGTACGCCTCCTTGCAGGCACCCGTTAGCTGCAGTCACAGACAAAGACAATATCCCTAATGAGGAAGTAATGACTCGACTTTCCAGCATGGCTCTTATCCATTGGTTGGTCGAGCCCTCGATACCTATGTTACTGATTACTCTTGTTATTGAGTGGTAGCCAGTGTTATCGAACGCATCCTCAATGTCAAGAAAGTACACAGAGCGATTTCCTTGGAGCGAAAGGCCCCTTCTATCTTTCTAATCAAATAGTGAAGGGCACCCTCTGTATTTTTTCCTTTCCTGTATGCGAACTGACTTGAGTGTAGAGGGCTAGACGTATCTTGCCGAGCTATGATAGGAACTTCAATGAGTATCTCCATAATTTTGAGGACAAATGATGTTAGACTAATTGGTCTGTAAAATTTAGGCAGCTCACTAGAACTATTGCCTGGTTTAGGGATGAAGATACCAATAACCTTTCTCCAGTTATACGGAATGTAACCCCAGTTGTAGCTGGCTCTAAATAAAGCAATCAGTACCGGCGGGATGACCTCAATTACCGCCTCTAAGAGCGCTGGAAAAATGCCATCTCCGCCGGGTACTTTGAATGGTTTGAAGGAGCCTACGGCCCATTTAATCTTATCTGGACTTAATATGTTTCCAGATAAGCTATTTACCCTGCTGTCCCTATGATTAGGAGCATTAGAGAGTGTATGTGAAACATAAGTAGTCGAACCGGGCAAATGAACTTGAAGTAGCGTTCCAATTGTGTCCTAACGGTCCGACGTGTAGCTATACCATCTGTCTCCTTCAGTAAGCTAACACGGTTTGTCTGATCCTTGACAAATGCCTTGTGGATTCGTGCTGCTACCGACATATCAGAAATGTTTTCACTACCTCCATGTGGCTCGTTTGGATCGCCTCAATTTAGAGTTATACTCCGTAAGGGCGAACCTATATTCGTCCCAGTTCTTTGTGTTGAAAAGCTTTATAACTTTCTTCCTAAGTTTGGCCAGCCGGTCATTCCACCAGGGAGCCTTACGTTTACTCAAACTATTTTTGGGGACACAGCTGCCATAGTAGGAAGTAAGCAACACATCATTTAACTGATAAGCTTCCTCCTCTAGGTCTCCTATGGACTTTATTGGAGTAGGTTGCATACCTAACTTGGTGAGGACAAGTCCCCGATGAACATTCCAGTCCGTAGACTTAGGATCGTATCTGAAGGAACCGTATGCCACTCTACCTGGAAGGTCGAACCTGATGTTTTGATGGTCAGACAAAGAGGCTTCATCGGACACATGACAGTTTGTCAAGTACCTCTTCGCAAATCGGAGCTATGAAAGTGGGATAAGAGCCTTTATTAACAATTTCTTTATTACTACTAATGAGATATTCTAAAAGACACTCACCCCTTTCTATTGATGTCACTACTGCCCCTGACAACGTGATGCGCATTTGCGTCACAACAAATGATGAATTTTAGGTTTTTGTCCTTACAGTAAAGTGCGAGCTTCTGGACCTCTGTAATTATGCCATGGTTCTCGAATAAGACCAAAGGTTATGTTATCATCAGCGAATCATTTGCAGAGGGTAGCGGACGCGCCCTTAGCGTGATGTAGATTCGCTTGTAGCACCCTAATGGTGCTCATCAATTCCCTTTTGAGGAGTTGGCTTGCTGGAGTAATTGGGCTTTTTTAGGGCCTTTTCCTTTACGGCAAGCACTCGGTGTTTGGCTCACTGGTCTATTATTAGCCGACTTAACTGTCTTCCGATTTGCATGCCCAGCAGCACCGCTTCTCGCTATTGAAGATCTGGCCATACTACCGGTTGTATGAGCTGCATTTGTACAATCTTTACGATAGTAGACCAACGGTCTTACTATGTTTTTGCCGCATCTTTTGCCAAATGAGCTTGGATCAACATTCCCGGTGGTCCTGCTGGTCGAAGTTAATGCACCAGAGGCAGCAGAGTCGTCTTGATCAACATGCCCAGCAGCGTTGTTGGCTCACGGGTACCTAAATAAGATCGATTGGAAAATACTTTCGAAAAACTTTAATTGCTGAATATTATCATCATCATAGTTGGGTCTGCTGATTAACAAAGATAAAAATTACAACAGCTTTTATTGGCTGGGTTTGATACCAAAATAAAATAGTCACCAAACGATGGCAAAATTATATTTTATCAAAGGCATTGCAGTTATTTTTGTAATACAGACAGCAATTAATTATGAGTCACAGCTAGTTCTTTGGCTGGTGCTGGCAGTGACCGCGACACAAGATTCTGGCTTATTATCCTCAGATCTCTAAAGATTTAAGAAAATCATTTAAATCGCGATAGCGAGTGTCAGCTGTGACTAACATGGTCTTTAGATACATTATTGTGCAATAATGTGCATGTTACAATTTCTAAAAAACGGCACCGTTTATGAACGAACAACAAAAACACAGACTATCCGCCTTCAAATACTCGCTCGTACACTGCTGACAAATATTAATTTGTAATCCGGTTAACGTGAGTTATAATCCATCGATGGTTCTTCGCTGAATATCGTATCGGAGCCGCTTTGCGCCGCCAGACATGTCTTGTTATGTGCCGGTGATTTGACAAATCTCTTCGAATATTGTATAATCAATACACCCTGTTTGTCTCTTAGCCACCACATGTTGCTACCGGCAATGAGTGTATACCGCATATATTGGAACAGGCTACGTCTCCAAAGCCAACAACATATGCGCACCGTACTCTCGTACATGCCGATAGGCCTTCCATTATTCAAAACTTCCAAGCACGACGCCACAATCATAGCATTCATGCTCCAAAGTATCAACAGAAATAATTCTGCTGCTTCTTCGTCTGCCCTTTTTCTTTGCCAATTTGAGATTATTGGAAATTTTTACATCGATCACCGATTCGCCTGACGATGGCTGATTACACTGAGCGGCGGCAATGTAGTGGGTTGAGCATCAAATCTGTGCACCTATAGTCAAATCCGGTGAAATTTGTCAGTTGTCGAGTGGACTCGAGTATAATACCAATTGGCCACAGAAGTAGCGGCGCTACTCCCTTCTACAGACGGAAATTCAATTTCGAATTCCATGAAATCCCCTCTGGGACTGGGCATTATTGATCTCTTAATTTGCAGCATATACGCGGAGCGCCTCTCGCGCATGCAAAACAATAAGACGCGGTTGTCATTTGTCAGAATCTCTCCCGCTTCACTGCTGCTGGCAGCGAATTGCAATTGGAAAGTGAAGCAAATAAGAACTGATCGTGAAATGGATATCCACCAATAGACAGTGGAACTGCAATGTTGTATCAACAAGATCAGCAGTTGCGAAGCACAGTTTCGATCCGACAAGTGTGCCCCCATATGTGCGACTATGACTAATGTGGAATTATTAATAGTGCACATGCGCGCCTCGCCACTGTGGCGCAGTGGCAGTTGCAGTCGTTGCCATTGCGCACATGTGCACCGCGTGCCGTGCAGCGATCTCGACATTTATAGCATTGCGGGTCTTTGGTTGAGATTTTTGAAATTTCATCTGTATCTTTTGGGAGGCGTTTTGGCGAGAATCTGCTTGCCGCTGGGCAAACTCACCTCGTCATCGTTAGATTTCATAACATAAATCTGTACATACCAGCCGTAGACGACGACTTTAACGATGGCGAAGAGGCAGACGTCCAGTGCGCCACTTCCACCTCCACCGACGCAGATGCTAGGTTTCTCGCAGCATTTAAAACTGAACCAGAGACTTGATGGCCGGCAACTGCAACTCACACATATATCTACATAATATGCAACATACTCGTATGTATGATATAGTCGGGTGCCGGGCGGTATCGTTCAGTAAACTTTTGAAATTTTCCACAAATGAATCACTGCTGCGCATGGTGTAGCATTGAGCGCGCTCACACTGCCATTCGAGCCCCCAAAGAACGGTTTTTTTGTTAGAGTGTGTGGTTCTCTGTGGTGCAGTGTGTAGCGTTCCGCTGTGCCTTACTTACGCGTCATGGTGCTGGTTTATAGGTGTCATTTCCTTTAAATTAGCCGCTGTCTAATAGATTTTGGCGCAAACGACAGGCGCATATTTTAAAAGCCGTTGCAAAGGGAAATCTCGCCAGTGGTCTCAAAGCCAAGTCAGCAGGGCATGCAGAAGAGTCAAGTAGAACTCCTAAATCTCCGTCGTTGCTTGCTCTCTCAGTCTTACTCACTTTTTTTTTTGCTGAAAACGTCGAAGGCGTCTATATATTGTAGTCGATCGATTGGACGCGTCGCGTTCTATTTGCATCATCAGCCATTATGGAGTGGACTGGAAAGGAAGTTGCTTGAAGTTGTCCATTTCACGCGATGTGGCTTATTATGTGGAATTTATGAAATTTTTATTCGATATACCAAAGATATTGACAGACTTTAGCCGCGCTGATGTCACACCTGATTTTTGAAAGTTGTTTTGTACGCAAATGTTACCACCATTATTAGTTGGACACAAATACTAATTTGTTATGTAGAAGGAATAAGAAGTACGCATGTAAACTGCAGCGAACATAAACAGGAGTGTGGACTGGAAATACATTAAGAGGCGAAGGTGTCCTTCAACCATATATACTTGGGTTTTAAACAACGACTTAGTATACTTCACTTCCAATTCCGATTATATTCTACAACATACTTCGAAAAGTCAAGCTTTGGTGTAACATCGAGAGTCTTGCGGGTTTTTTGTTTCCTCGATGAACGTGCATGAATTATAGATAAAGGTTACTATCTCGTTTAGAAGACATAAGATAGCATTGGGTTCTATAGGCGTTAAATTGAATTCTATTGAGTTCTCTGGACCTAACTGCTTAGCAAACGCTGACGCTCTGCCACGAGCCTGCCCCAGCATACTGCCGGTCATTAAAGTGTTCACGTGATTCAAGATAATTCATAAACTGACGCTAAGTCAGCGTTTCCATGGCCTTAGGAAGAAGGGACGTTAGTGGCTATGGATTGATACGAAGAGAGACATGACAGTTCACACGTTTTTGTCAGGCTGTTTTCCAAACACTCAGGCGAGGTTCAAAAGAAAAGGACAAAAGGAAATGCTTGCGCAATGAAAATGTTCTAATGTTAGCTTTGAATATACCTCTTCAGAACAAATAGCGAAATAATAGCATCCAGTTCAAAACTCGATCAACTGTACGGGAACAAAAATAGATCTGTCCCATAGAATGTTCCAGACTCGGAAGTACAGATTGCATATACATAACGATAAAAGAACCCGAAAATAGGATACATGTTGCCTGCTTCTACACACAAAAGACCAACATTGGTCCTTGGGACCCAAGCTATTGATAATAATTTTATTAAAGTAACATAATTGTGTAATCCGGAAGGCATGTCTCAGCCTCTTTCATCATCATCATATTTGGCTCTAAATTCAGGATCCGGAATTGGCTTGCCGCAAAAAATCGCTCCATCAGTCCTGATGTTGATTCAGTCTCATTCGGTTTGGAATACCAAAGCTCTACATGGGGTCTACACCAGGCAGGCAGCATAGGCCAGACCCGGCTTGCTGCCATAAATCAAATCACAACTGACTTTCCGAACAGGATCCTCTGCGCTCATGCGAACTAGGTGTTCTTCGCACATCGACATCAAGGTAACGCTCATAGATCACATCAATATAGAGTCTCAGAGTCGTCTTCCTTCCTTACATGCAGGGCCAACAACTCCTCAAAAGATATCTCTCTCGAACGGGTTAAAGATTGGAGTGCCTGTTGCTAACCATTCACGTGTAGGATCCATATTTAATTACTGATATTACCATTGTCTTATACATAAGCAGCTTCGATGTAATGGATACATATTTTGAAATCAAGGGTCTGAACAGACCTCTACATTCATTGACAATTGAACCAGTTGATCTTTATTTGCCTGCTATTTTATAGGACTGCATGCATACAATGGGTAAGAAGTCATCACTCAAACAGCAAAACTAATTGACGGTCAGCTTTCTTGATATTCTTTGAACGTTTAAAGCATTGTGCCTTAGTTATCCACTTGATGTGATACTATTTGCAAACTATACCCGTGGTACGGTTTTGGTTTAGCGTTGATTGCATCCTCTCTACCAATCCAACAATGCCTAGCTGTTTAAAAAAAGCGTCTTTTGATCTACCTTTAGCGAATAATCGCTCAATCTGCTTCTAGACCAATGATCTGATGAAGAATGATAAACTGCTTTGGGCGCTGCATAGCTTCAAACCATTCAAATTCGCGGGACCAGACGGCATTATTCCTGTCGAGCTGCAAAGGACTTCAGATATAATCCTTCCATTGGTATAGACGATTCTAAAGAGCTGAATTGTCCAGGTTCCGGATTTATAGAGAGTGGTGAAATTGGTCTTCATACCCAAAGCGGGCAAATGCTCGCAATTAATCCAAAAGATCTCAGACGCATCAGTCTATCATCGTTTCTTTTTTGTTAAACTAGAATGACTGATAGATATCCATATACGTACTAACATGGACAAGAGACGTCTGTCTACAAATCAACCCGCGTATTGCAAGGGTAAATCTGTGGAAACAGCTTTGCATACCCTAGTAAGTTCCATTGAACATTCACTGCACTACAAGGAGTAAAATATGGTGGCATTCCTTGACATTGAAGGCGCTCTTAATAACGTCAACAGATCTGCAATAACAGATTCACTGATAGCTTTAACGGTAGACGACTCACTTGGCGAATTGATTAACCTTCTACTCACAAGTCGGATTGTTAATTCAAAACTGGGTGTCTCATCTGCCAGAAGATCTAACTGCAGAGGAACACCGCATGGTGTAGTTCTGTCCCCCTTCTATGGAATTTTGGAATTTAGTGATGAATGAGCTGATGGTATGCCTAAGAGGTGAGGACTGCAGAGTAATCGCGTATGCGGATGACGTTGCTATTTCCGTCTCCGGAAAGCACCCTTATACCTAAAAAGAACTCCTGAAAAATGCTCTCAACAAGTTAACAAATTGTAACTCACACATAACTGAACTTGTCGTCTTTACTAGGAAATACAAAACCCAACATGTTGATCCACCTTCTATTAAAGGGACAAGCTTATCTTTCTCTGATAAAGTCAAGTATCTAGGTCTTATAGTAGATAGAAAGTTAAGCTGGAAACCAAACATTCAAGAAAGAGTTCGTAAAGCCACATTGGCACTCTTCTCTTGCAAAAAAAGCCATTGACAATGAATGAGTCTTTCAACCCCATATCAACCATTGACTATATATACAGCAGTACTAAGACCTAAGCTTCTATATGGTGTGAAAGTATGGTGGCCCGCGTTAGATAAAGCAGTAAACTGTGATAAAGCAAAGTCCCAAGATCAGCTTTTTTATGCATGAGCGGAGCGCTACGTACAACTCCCTCCGCCGCGCTTGACATTTTGTTCAACCTTACACCACAAAACATTTTTAGCAGATAAATAGGTGCAGATAAATGGGCTCCGTGGATCAGTGGATAAGAGATGGCTTCTGAGCAGGACAGTAACACCAAAAGTATTTTTCACGACGTCCCACCTCTCGCGAAAGTCTGACAAAAATCCGGGAGTAATAACTTGTTTTGAAAGCTTCTCAATTAGCTGTTCGGATCAGGCATTAAATTGTAGGTCCCCTCCATATGTGTGCAAAACTATACATGATCAACACAAATGATTGTGAGTAGCTAGGTAGGCCTTTGACCGCAATGGTCTGTCGCGCCGAATATTATTATTAAATAGCCGCCATAGCGGCTACTCGCCTCAATGCTATCTTCCAGTGGACCGGAAATGAATTCGGTCACTATTCTATCCTGACTTTGGTTGGGATTCCGCCAGGTAACATAGACTACACTATTCCGCAACTCCGATTCAACAAAAACTTCCCAAGTCATCATCCCCTCCAGATAATTTTTTGGAGGGGGAGCTGACGCTTGGACGCTTGGCAGATGTGTTTTCTCAAGCTGAAATTATGGCGTTTAATAAAGTCTTGTCATATCCGCTAAGTATATCCGCATTTTCTCGGATACCCGAGCGGCACTGAAATTCCTGGAATCTGTGTCTCTACGAACTATATTCTAGCCCACAACTGCTGTTGACGAAGCAGTTGAACATTCACCTGTGCTGGGTACCGGGGCATAGAGACGTTCCAGGAAACTGTACAGCTGACGAACTCGCCAAACACTGAACTACACTACCCGCATGCCATGCTAACTGAATGTGGTTCTCTAGGCATGCCAATCGCTACATGTAAAATCATGTTAAAGAGAGATTCTAACGAAAACTCTAACCGTAGATGGTCGTACGGAACTACTTGTCTGGCGACAAAATCAGACAGATCTAGCCCAAGATGAATCCGAAACGCTCCACGTGTTTGATCTCTCAAAAAGACTGCACATCGTTGCTATTTTGGGTGTCATCACGGGACACTGTCTCATAGGCAAACTTGCAGAAACGCTTAGCGTCTTCTAGAACTATTTCTGCTGAGGCTGCATGGACGCGGATGAGGAGGAGACCATTCTCCATCTTCTCTGTACATGCCCAGCCCTCTCCGTAAGTTTCATCTTCGAGTTTTCTTTTACAAACGACCGTAATGATCAAAAAGATACGGATATTCGTAGTATCTTGCGATTCTTACGAAGCTCCAACTGATTCAACGAGTAGGTGAGAAAATTTTCCCTAGATCCACGTGGTTCTTAGTGTGTTGGCCTTTCGACCGACAGCCGTTGAAGTGGCTAACCTAACGTTGCTTGCAAATATCGACGTTTGGAAAAATCATCGACATATTTGACTCCACAACTGGGGTCTGGTCCTGGCCTCTTGCAAAAGTCTCTCCATCGGTTCCGATTTCTAGCCGATGTCATCTAGTTTGGCATCGGCTCGAATCGAGCGAAATCCTGGTTGCAAAAATACAGAGTGCACTGTAGTTGCCTTACTTGCAAGTTAGTTGCTTTTATGAAGCTTATCAGTCGAGAATCAACCTCCACTTTCTTCTGTATTCCTAATGCGTTTCGCCAGCTAACAGAACTCAGAATTTCGCAAATTTTGCCCGATCGCAATCTCAGAAAAATGGTTCCTTCAATTTGTTATTTGGGATGTTCTATCGAAGGTAATGGAATCTATCGTTAATTTCAGACTAATGAACTATCTGGATTCGAATGTTCTTTTATCCGATGTGCAGTATGGATTTCGTAAAAATCGATCTTCAGGCGAACTAATGACGTGCATGACTCATTGTTTGGAGCGAAGCATTGAAAACCTAGGTGAATCAAGCGTTGTTTCCTTAGATATTGCTAAAGCTTTTGATAGAGTATGGCATGATTGTCTTATTAATAAGATTCGTGCGCTGAATTTACACTCCTCTCTCATTACATGGATTGAGAATTATTTATGAAACCGTAAAATAAAAGTTGTATTAAATGGTATATCTTCAGATTCACATGGGATCAATGCTGGCGTGCCTCAAGGATCATCCTTGTCTCCCACGCTCTTCTTGATATATATCAACGACCTATTGTCTTCTACAACCTGTGATATCCATTCATTTGCTGATGATACAACACTATCGGCCTCCATTGAGTTTGACAATCAAAAAGAATGCAATTCTCGCTTGAATGGTTCGCGTGAATTAATGAATTTGACTATTCTGTCTAATATTCAAATCATTCTTGATTGGGGCATTTCTAACAGAGTAGAATTTAACCCAAATAAATTCCAGTCTTGCCTTTTTTCTCAGAAGACAACTCAACATTATGTTCCTCCTGTTATTAATGGTACCTCTATTGCGAGATCTGATTCACTTAAGTTGTTAGGTTTAAAAGTATCAAGTGATCTTTCTTGGAAAGAACATATTTATGAAATTTCAAAAAGAGCTAGCCAATGTTTAGGCTTCATAAGACGTTGTAACTTCTACTTCACTCCCTCTGAAGTGTTAAGATTATATAAATCTTATGTTAGACCAATTTTAGAATTTAATTCATATGTGTGGGGTGGTGCTCCAAGATCGCATTTGGTTCATCTTGATGGTGTTCAGAATAGAGTTATCCGTTTGATAAACGATGTAACCATTACTTCGTCTCTTGATACTTTGGAGCACAGACGAAATGTAGGAGCTTTATCTGTTTTCTATAAATTTTACAACGGTAAATGTTCTTTAGAAACCCGTTCTCTAGTTCCTGGGCCTTTTCTCAGTAACGTAAACACTCGTTTAAGGTGCAATCAACATAGATTTGCCTTAAAACTTTTTTCATGTAGAACCCAACACTTTAAATCCTCCTTTTTTCCTAGAGTATCTTCGATGTGGAATCAATTGGTCGAACACGTGTTTCCAGAATCTTATAATCTGCAGGCGTTCAAATTAGCCGTTAACAAGTTCTTGAAGGATGATGGTTAAAGTATTCATAAGTTGTTTCTTAATATAAAAAAAAAAAAAAAAAAAAAAAAAAAAAAAAAATTGTTTATCAGTATTTTTTAAATTATTTTTATAATTTGTAATATTTTCTTGGTCAAGGTTTTTTGTAGTTTTCCCTGACCATGATTCATTGATAAAAGTATTTGGACTCGCGTCGTTCTAAATTCGTGTTCGTTTTTCGTATTGCTTTTCCAATGAATCAGGGAGAATTCTGAGAAAATAAATTGAAACCGGCTACAAACGTGAGGAATGTGATATATTGTAAATCACATTCTTTCGATTTTTATTTTATTTTGAATTTAATAAAGGGCTTAGCCCAACTTATTGCCGTGACGTAAGTCATTCAGGGAGTCATCCCTTGGCAATAAGTCTCTATATAAAAAAAAAAAAAAAAAAAAAGTTCAGCTTCCTGAATTCTGTTAACAAAGCAAAGTGCACTACAATGGTTAAGGAAATAGGACTCCTAATATTGATAGGTATCTTAATTCTGTGACTATGTTGGATAAAAAAAAATTAATTCTCTCATAGATGCAAATCCTTAAAAAGTCGATTCCACAACAAACGAACGGCCAAGCTTAAAAACAAATTCAAAGGCAAAATACCAGCTGGCACTCGTTCAGCCAGCCAGTCAGTCAGTCAGTCAGTCGGTCTACGAGTGAGTCAATCCTCGTCCACCAGTTCTCTTATCTAAAATGGCTTAGACACAGCTCGGCACATTAGCGCGCCACAATCGAGCCGCCACTTTCAATAAATCTCCAAATCGAAACATTTACCAATGGACGAGTATTCCATTGGTTTCAAATCTATTACTTAATTTTTTGCTGGCTGTTTATACTCCGGTTTGACCACTCAGCCAGTCGGCCAGGCCACTCTGAGAGAAGCTGCCGCTTCTATCTAAGGTAATATTGATTTTTTCCAATCAACTTTAAATCATTTAATATCCCAATTATAACAGCTTAAATAGATACCATAAATCTTATCCTAGAGTGTGGTGTGGTGGGCGGGGGAATCCCCTGGTTCCAATACTGAGGAAAGTTATTAGGTAAGGTATATAGGTACAACGTCGCGTCCAGTGTATGTGCTGTGTGCATGAATGTGCAATTTATAGCCCAGAAGTTTATTTATTTTATTGCATTGGCAATGCTGTGTAGAGTGTGTTCGCGCAATAAACTTATCTAAGGTCCAAGCATAATGAGCAGGGAGTGGTGGCAGTGGAATGGCTCTTGGAATTGGTTTAGTCATGACAGGTTGGCCAGCTCTGCATCGCAGACAGTTTTTGGGTGTTTTTCGGCTGAATCACTGCGCGTGCGCATTGCAACAACTACTCGTAGTAACAACGCTGCCTAATCGGTTGGCGCATGCGCAGCACACCCGCTCTGATTTGTATTTTTGTTTTTTTTTTTTTCTGAATAAAATATGACGGAAAAGTGGATAAGTGGAAATTTGTGTGGCTGTGTGTGTTCCACATATCAGACACAGGCACTTTAGTAGTTCAGCGTACTACTGGAGTGCAATGCAGATGCAGGCGGAGGACTACTGTCGTCGAAAGTCAGACAGACAGACAGACAGACAGACAAGCCGAAATGTTCAAAACAACAAAAACTGCGCAAGCGATACTGCGTAATATTCAATTTTTGCATTTCCGTCCGTCCACATCGGTCCAGTTCGGTCCGACGATCTCTTTTGGCAAGACACCAGCGCCAGCGTTAAGAGATACTGCATGTGTCCAGTCGAACATTATGACGATGACGATGACGACGACGACGACGACCAGGTGCGGGTGTTGTTCGCATTAACAAGTTCAGTTGGTCGATCGATACACTACACACCCGCATGTTGTTGCTGCTTGGCACCATTTAACCGGAGTTGATTATCCGCGCACAGACCGACCTGATGGTGTGGTTGTGGTGATAGTAGCAGTCGTCGTCATAATCCAGGCGGCTGTGAAGTCTTACCGCCGGTACGGACTCGACGGTGGTGGCTTAACTGCGCCGGCCGCCTGGACTATAGACTGGCTTCTACCCGATCGCTTGCACCCAACGGACAAACGAGAACGAGTTAGTTAAATATTCGCTCGTATATCGTGTTCTAATTTGTTGTTGTAATTTATTTGCGCGCTCAGTTTAAACTTTTTGGTGGTAGGTACTATACACGGCTGTGCAGATCAATTTTCGATGGTTACCCTTTTGTCGCGACGCTACAATACAACAAACTTCTGCTGCGGCGGCCTCCTATTATCGGAGCCAATGCAGGGCAACTGCAACTGCCATTGGGTAATTTTGTCGCAGTTGACTAACCAAAGTTTCCGGATTGCCCGGAGCGCAAGAGAACTTGTTGTCATTGTCCGCCGTGGAGTAGAGCAGCGAAAGTTGTTAAGCTGCGGACGGGCGGCCACACCGTTGAACTTTTGTTCAACGCCGTCGCCATCATCAAAATGATCTCCTTAACTTAATTTAATTTTCTTAGGCGCAATCGCACCAATGCCCTGCTCCGCTCTGAATCTGGACCAAGTGCAATAATTAATGCAAAATGGCCAATGCGCGCCGCGCGCAACTGTCGAGCGTTTGCCGCATAAACAAACATTGAACAAATCGAATTGGCGGCCGCGACGGGACGGGACGGGCTTGCGTTTCCATTGGATTTGGTTGTTTACTGCGTGCGCATGGGGTCTTTATTGCGATTACTATTCTTATTATTATTTTTATTGTTATTGTTATTGTTGTTGTTGTTACATTCAGGTGACAAAGCGATAGAGCTTTTTAAATTGTATTTAGCTGCTGCAGGAGCTGCTACCGCTTGGCTCTGGCATCGAGTGCGCTAATTGTATGCGAGCGTTGTCAAGACTGTGCTAGCTGAAATTTTACGTGCAGCATTTCGATTTCAGTAAACCCTACAGTGGAACAAAACAATTGGCAGTTTAGAGGGATTGATGGTTTTCGTTTGATACCATTTAGCATTCTACTGAGATTAAGTAATAATTGGAATTAATAAATGAAACTGCATTCGCTAGCATGCTAGAAAAGCATTCTGACAAGACTGAAAAGTAAGTTTTTTTTATTTTGAGCATTCGAGTTTTGTGTCAGGAGACACAACAATGCTACGAATACAGCAAATGACTTTGGCTTTTTTTTTTGGTCAATATAGTGCAGATAGCACTTTTATGAGAAAACAAATTTTATTTCTCTATACTGAAGATTTACCCTTCAAAGCTGATAGAAATCGACAATAAAGTGAGCCAATATTTCTTAACATACCGCTAATCTTCCTTCTCATAATGGCTGATTGGACGAATCTTAGGAGCTATTAACTATTAAGGAAAAGAGAAGCTCGCTCGAGTTGTTGATATTAAAACTAAAGCTGGGGAAAAAAAGACGATCTGTAGCTAAAGTTTGCCTTCTTCAGCCAAACAAATTAGCTGAAGTCTCCTCTAGCAAATCTCAGCCGACTGCAGTTGAACCAAACACAACGTCTAAAGCCACTAGCCAGTCTCACATCGTACGAAATGGAAACAGAGTCACACACCTACTTAGAGGACGTTTTCTACCAATACACAAGCAACATGAACCTATTGGCAAACCTGATCGCAAGCTCAGTAAACCGGAATCACCTTCTTTGTCAAACCGAAAAGTAAAAATAAATCCAATCAAAACGCTACTGATGATGAGTTTATTTCTCAAATCAGCATTTTGAAGACATTGGCGAAGCAAAACTTATCACGGACGTATGGAATCTTATTATATAAATGTCCAGTTTAGCAACATAATCATATTTGGAGATACAACCGGGGTCTGATCCTAGCCTCCCGCAAAAAGTATCTCCACCGGTCCCGATTTGGAGCCGATGTCATCCTTAAACTCTGGGCATGCGGGTCTAGGCCATCCTTCCAGCGTAGACTTGGCTGGCCTCGCTGTCGTGTTACATAAATCTTATCGCAAGGGACTTTCCGAGCAGGGTCCTCTTCGCTCATGCGAGCTAGGTGTCCCGCCCACCAGAACCTACCGAGCTTAATTCTATTCACGATGTCGACATCGCGGTAACGCTCGTAGATCTCAACATTATAGAGTCACCGGGATCGTTCTTCCTCACATACGGGGCCAACAATTCTCCGTAAGACTTTTCTTTTAAATGCGGCTAAGAGGTCATAATACTTTATGCTAAGCACCCAAGTCTCAGATTCATATGTAAGTACTGGTATGACCATTGTCTTTTATATGAGCAGCTTGAATGTTATGGTTAAGTTCTTGGATTTGAAGAGTCTTGACAGACTATAGTAGGCTTTGTTGGATTTAAGCAACCACTTCAAATTCGCTCAACGCTATTTTAATTGCGAGACCAATGTTGGATCTTCTACTCGCAGACGTGGCCACTTTGTTTTGCTATTATTTATGTGCAGCCCCATATTTCGTGGCACCTGCTCGATTTTGATAAAAGCTCTTGGGTTTCTATCAACGATGTCAATATCGTCTGCGTAAGCCTTAGATACTGGCTCCCGATATTTTTACTTGGCTTAAAACATTGGTCATGGTCGTGTCAGTTTATTTTGGGTGCCTCTTATTCTCTTATGGCTTTATAAATTTATTCTCTGGCTATGCTATCATAGGCGGCTTTAAAGTCTATAAAAAGATGGTGTAGTGAGTTTTAAAACTCTAGACATTTTTCCATCAACCGACTAAGGATGGATGTAAATCTTATCAGTTGTTTATTTGCCTGGGATGAAGCCACAAGCTGCCATCTCTATGACTTGTTGTCCATTGTCATTAGTGTTCTCGTGTAAGCTATGGGTGCCAATGTACTGTCTGATTACTGACTCCTTACCTATTTTAGTTTTCATATCTCACAGATTGATTTTTACATCATACTGAGGGCAGGCCTGGAGTTCCCGTTCAACAAACTCTTTCACGGCTTTCTAAAGTTATATTCTGGTTATGGTATCAAATGTGTTCATTAAACTCTATAAGTACTTTCTTAGTTAGTTTTACAACAATTAAATTTTTGTATTGCCTCTATAGATGATGTACAAATTTATTCAGTTGTTGATTTATTAAGAATAATTGATGGATGGTATTGTAGCGTCTTGCCGAGTTCGACTTGTTTTAAAAAAAAAATTTAACTTGACTTTTCCTGTCTGTAGGTTATTTCGACATTTTTGGAGTCCTTTCCACACAAACTAGAGAGCTGAAAATTTTTGAGCTACTTAGTGTTAAAGGCCTTTTCTGAGATCTCGCATAAAACGTATGTCGCGAGTCGCGAGTGTCTCGTGTTATGCATGGAAATTGGCTTAATGTTTGGAATAGACCCGACCTGTTTTTTAACTCCCTTCCACACGTCCTAGAAATTTAAGATTTTGAGATTATCTTAACCTCAGGGGACGCTCCTAATATCCCGATAATGACTCATGTCACAAGTAGCGTACGGCGCGTGCTATGCGTGAAAATGGGCTAAACTTTGGAATAGCCCCGACCTGCGTCTACTTTTTTGTGGTCCTTTTTAACCATCGTCCTAATTTGTTGGAACAACTTTGCTGTTAATTTTTTGAAGGATTTAGATACCAAGCTCGATATCTGACTGATTTGGCGTACTGCCGTGTCAACGTAAACCCAAAAGACGGAGCTCTCTAGGGAGTCAGAATACCGAATTGGTATGATGCTTTAATAAATGAAAACTCGATGATTATTGTTCAACGTTAGGTGGGAAGGTGATTTTATTCAGTGAATTTTATACAAAAATCATTGATCGATTTTCGACCATGCATCGACTCTGGAATGCTCATCTCATCGATATTCATATTTTACATAATATCGCTTTATCAGCATAGTGTATGTATGTACGTATGTAATTTATGACCGAGCGCGTCAAGTGTTTTTGGGCTCGTTCGCCTATGCTGCTGCGTTGACATATTTTTCCCACCAGCGAACGACCTTATTATTTCATTACCATTTCCATGCGCCGCTTACTCAGCGCAATGCATGGAAAGGGTAATTAACGTTCTAAGCGGCCGGCGCTCATTTGCCCATGATGCTTAGATTGCATATTTATTTTCATAGGCGAACGACCGCCGGTCATAAATTATGCTATTGGAGATGTTTTATATTTTTTGTTCACATGCACCGAGTGTGCCATTAAAGAATAAGTATGGGTTATTTTTGTTTACTTTTGTTTTCATGCACCAAGTGTGCTATTAATTAATACGTAGTACTGATTTGTGTATGCTTTTACTTTAAGAGGCACTAGAGTCGATCTAGGGTCAAAAACGTTGTATGCTTTTAGGCATGTTATTTATGTGGTCGCTGGTGCGATCTCTCGCACACCTTTAACACGACCTAGAGAGTTGAAATTTTGTGAGCAGCTCAGTGTCTAGGGACTTAGGATTATTATTCTTAGAAACGATCCCGAGTATGACGCGTTTCGCGAGCCGCGAGTCCTTTTTAACCACCTTCCACACGGTCCTTACAGAGCTGAAATTTTGTAAGCAACTCTGTGTTTAGGGTCGTCTCTGAGATCCTGCATGCGACGCGTGTTGAGTGACGAGTGTTGCACGTATGATTTTTATTGTCTAACGCAGTTGCCTTGCACAACCACTCTAACTGCCTTTAAAGAATCGTTTTTGCTCAATTAATAAACAATTTAATTTCTAATTTGATTGGTTGAAAAAATCGCTTGATTTTCATTATTTGCTCGTTACTTTCAATTTATTTTTTATACAATTTACGGCCACATAAAGAACTTAAACAATTTTCTGGCGGGATCACACCTTACCGCGTAATAAAACTAACTGATGACCCTATAAAATTTTAAGGTGCCATTGCCTGTCGTCAGCATTTTATACCTTCTCAAGAACAAAATATTGCAGCACCCATCAACATGGCACAATATTTTGGGACTCTATATAAGTCCTGGTTTTTTATTGTATGAGGACCGTAACGGGGCACTTGAAATTGCCTACTTGAAATATCCCCATCTACTAAAGGCAAGACGTGCGATCATCTTAACGAGATCGTGCCACTACCTGGAGGCTTCATCTTAGTCGCAATTATCATAAAAAACCGACCAAATATTCACTGGGAGCCCCCCCCCCCTTCTTTCACAATTTGACAATTAAAAAACTTAAAAAACTTAAAAAACAATGTAATAACTTACACGAAGAATGTAACGAGGTTTTCCCAGCCGGGGTATCCTCAGTGTGACCAGGGTTCGTTGATTAAAAGGGTCGTTACAATAAAAGATTTATTTTGTTAGGAACTCTGAATTCGATGTTTTATTTTCCTTTCGTTTTAAAAAAGATGACAATTGATTTTGGAAAATTAATTAATTTGACTTAGGTCTTAGATGTGTCCTGTGTGTCCTGCGGTTTTGATGCCTTGGTCCAGAGGGATCGAAGTAAATCGTCTGCGTTTCGTCCAAGTGCTGACCAGCGAAAAGAGGATGCTACGCTCAATTCGTTGCCAAAGAGTTGTTGCGTTTTCGTGAGTTGACCAGCGAAAAGAGGATGCTACGCTCGATTCGTTGCCAAAGAGTTGTTGCGTTTTCGTGAGTTGACCAGCGAAAAGAGGATGCTACGCTCGATTCGTTGCCAAAGAGTTGCTGCGTTTTCGTGAGTTGACCAGCGAAAAGAGGATGCTACGCTCGATTCGTTGCCAAAGAGTTGGTACGTTTCCGTGAGTTGACCAGCGAAAAGAGGATGCTACGCTCAATTCGTTGCCAAAGAGTTGTTGCGTTTCCGTGAGTTGACCAGCGAAAAGAGGATGCTACGCTCAATTCGTTGCCAAAGAGTTGTTGCGTTTTCGTGAGTTGGCCAGCGAAAAGAGGATGCTACGCTCAATTCGTTGCCAAAGAGTTGGTACGTTTCCGTGAGTTGACCAGCGAAAAGAGGATGCTACGCTCGATTCGTTGCCAAAGAGTTTTTGTGTCTAGGTAGCTTGATCAGTGAAAGAAGGATGCTACGCTTGATTCACTGTCAGGAGTCGGTCAGATGTCCAAGAGTCGGTCAGATGACGAAGAGACTAAGAGTAAGAGGCGTGTATGTTGGGCTTGTGTCCCCTTTTATATCATCTGAACCGGTTTAAAACGTCGAACCGGGCTGTTCCGTTTCCATGAATACGTACGGTAAATTACCGTTGTTGCTATGCCAATTGGTTTTAATTTCCTCGGAACTGCAGTGCGTATGCGTCATTCGTTGTTGTTGTTCGTGTATGTACGCTGCAAAAATGTTGACGGAATCCCCTGTGTATTTTGTTGTTGCATTTTTGCCAATTGAGTTGTCTACTGTCGTTGTTCAGAAAAATGTTGACAAAATTGCCTATATATTTTGTTGTTGTATTTTCTCCTTCTAATTTTGTGTATTGTCGACGTCATCGTTGCTTGCAAAAAGCGTTGGCGGAGTTTCCTGTACGTTTTGTTGTTGTAGGGAATTCCGTTGTGATGATTCTTTTGTGCATAGAATTGTGGTGTCGTTGTGTGTGTTGCATTTGGTCTGCGCTTCTTGGTCGTTGACCTCAGTGTCGGGTTTTTGCTCATTCGCTTGTGCTGTCGATATTGTGTATGCGTTTGTTATTTGTGGGTTTTTCTGCCTACTCTCCTGTGCTCCTGGCTGTCCATCGAATTTGGTATGCAGTATGTGCTGTCTCTCTCTCCCTCCTCTATTGCTCTATTATGGTGGTTGCAGTGGAGGTGCGGCTACTCGATACTCAATGTATTGATTTCGATCGGTGTCCCAAAAATGGAGGTGTGGCCTACTGATCGCATTTATGCATTGAAGAAGTGCAGTCGATCTGAGCAGAGATGCCGTCGGTGTTTTCAGTTTTTGAATATTGATAGAAATAATAATGTGTAGATATATATATTTATATAGAAATGTGTGGGGTGAATTTGTTGCCAAATTGACTCCTTACACTTCCCGGTCACGTCGGACGAAGCGGAATCTTCCGGTCTTGGTTACGAGGTCCGTTAACAAAATGTTGCCTGGTCTGTGTTTTCTATGGATTTGAGCATGTTTCTGGACTGTTGTCGGTGGATTCCTGTGCGGATGCTGTTCCCTATGATAGGCACCTTTGCTTGTGTCGATTTGGGGGTTTTGGTGGAACTGTTTCAGTTCTCCCACGTGGGCGGTACGTTCCTTGGTCTGACCGCATAGCCTTAATTTAGCAATGACCGGCGAGACGAAATCTACTACTTGATATGGTCCGTCGTACTTTGGCGCGAGCTTGCTGGCAAATCCTTCAAGTGCGTTGGACAGATGATGCTGTTTGACCAGGACCAGTTGTCCGACCTCTGGTTTCCAGGGGCGTCGTCGAAGGTTGTAATGTCGCGCCTGTTCTCCTGCTGCTCGTTCCATATTACGTCGAACTATTACGAACACTTCCGACAATTGTTTCGCTCTGTCATCTGGTGTCTTGGGCAGTGTACCCGTTCCAGTGGTGACTTCGTCGAAAAGCGCGTGTGGGAGGCGTGGTTCTCGACCCTGCGTTAGGAAGATTGGGCTGTACCCCGTTGAGTCTTGCTGGCTTGAATTGATCGCCAACATGATCTCCGGTAGTTTCTCGTCCCATGTACGCTGTTGCGTGCCGGACAGTTGCGCGATGATTGTTTTGACGGTTCGGTTTGCCCTTTCGGTCGGGTTTTCTTGCGGGGTGTATGGGGCGGTGTACTGGTGTCGGACTCCCATGCTCTGGAGAAACCGTCGAAATGCCCTACTTGTGAACTGGGCGCCGTTGTCGGTGATGAGGACTTTGGGTACCCCATATCGTGCCAGTATGCGTTCGCGAAACGCTTTTTGTAGTCCGTCGGTGGTTGCCCGTCTCATCGGCACTAGTTCGACCCATTTAGAAAAACGGTCGAAGAATACCAATAACATGGTGTTCCCATGTTTCGATCGTGGTAGTGGCCCTACGAAGTCGGCACATAGCATGGCCCATGGTTCTTCTGCCACCTGCGTGAGCATTTTCCCTGCTGCCTGCTGCTGATTCGGCTTGTAGCGTTGACAATTCTCGCAACGTTTGACATGCTTGTGGATATCGCGGAACATCCCTGGCCAGTAATAACGGGCACATATCCGCGCAGTCGTCTTCCGGATGCCTAGATGGCCTGCCGATGGGTTGTCGTGGTTTTCCCTGAGAACTTGGTCACGAAGTGCGATCGGGACACAAAGTTTCCAAGGCGTTGTGTCTTCGTCTCCAGCTCGCTGTTCTATGTGGCGATATAGCTGCCCAGCTTCTATCACGTAGTCGGGATACTTTTTGGGGTCTTCTTTGATCTGGTTTACCTTTCTCTCCAGCCATTTACACTTGGAACTTAGTGTGTTGTCGTCGGAACTTGCCATCAGTAAGTCGTGTGGTTGGCGTGATAATGCATCCGCTACGACGTTCAGTTTCCCACGTCTGTACTGAACGTCGAACGTGTACTGTTGAAGTTCGAGTGCCCAACGGGCGATTCGTCCGGAGGGGCTCGTAATGGAATTTAACCATTTGAGAGAAAGATGGTCAGTGATTACCGTGAAGCGGTACCCTTCTAGGTATGGCCGCATTTTCCTGATTCCCCAGACTATCGCTAGGCACTCCTTCTCGGTGGGGGAATAGTTCTTCTCGGCTTGGTTGAGATGTCGGCTGGCGTATGCTATTACGCGTTCGTTGCCGTCTAGCTCCTGCGTCAGCACTGCTCCTAGCCCATAGTCGCTGGCGTCTGTCTGGAGTGAAAACTTCTGCGAGAAGTCAGGACATGCGAGGATTGGGGCTTCAGTTAGTTTGGTTTTTAGATTCTCGAACGCTGTTTGTTGTTCCTCTGTCCACTTCCAGTGTTTTCCTTTCTTCAATAGGGCGGTCAGTGGTCGCGTGGTCTCCGAGAAGTCAGGGACGAAACGACGATACCAAGACGCAATCCCCAAGTATCGTCGTACCTCTCGTACGTTGCGTGGTGGTTGCAGTTCCCTGATAGCTGCGACCTTTTCTGGATCGGTATGAATTCCTTCTCTTTTGACTACGTGTCCCAGGTACTTCAGTTCCGTCTTGCAGAACTCGCATTTTTCTGGGTTGATCTTTAGGTTCGCCGCTTGTAGTCGTCTGAACACCTTGCGTAGATTTGACAAATGTTCCTCGAAAGTCCTCCCGATGATGATGATGTCATCGAGGTATGCAAATGCGTGTGGCTCCATCTCTGGCCCGATAACCCGGTCGAGTGCCCGCTGAAAAGTGGCCGGTGCGGAATGCAACCCGAAGGGCATCACTCGCCACTGAAATAGGCCACGCCCTGGTACTGTGAAGGCAGTATATTTCTTGCTGTTTGCTTCCATGGGTATTTGCCAGTACCCGTTCCGTAAGTCCAGGCTGCTTATAAATTGAGCGCCTCGTAGTCGTTCCAGAATGTGCTGGATTCGGGGCAATGGGTATGCGTCGGGTGTTGACCGTGCATTGAGTTCACGATAGTCTACGCAAAGCCTCCATTTTCCCGTCTTCTTCTTGACGAGCACGATAGGTGCGCTGTGAGGGCTGCGCGAGGGTTCGATACAGCCTTTTGCTAGCAGTTCGTTGATCTCCGAGTTGATGATTTCCTGCATTGCCGGGTTTCGGGGGAAATATCGCTGCTTGATTGGTCGCTCATCATGCATCAGGATCTTATGTTCAGTGATGTTAGACACCGCTGGTAACTTGTCAAACTTTTGGAATTCCTCTTGGAGAAAAACTGCGAGTCTCTCGTGATCCGTTTTTAGTTCCGGTTAGACTCTTATACCGCGCAGAGTTTCAGACTGCTGTTCCGCCTTTTCGTGAAGCTGTAGTGTTTGGCCGCCACAACTCACTTTGGCTTTCACTTTTAAAAGAAAGTCTAGTCCGAGGACGATACTGTCCACAGCTTCCGGGAGTACCAAAAAGTTGAGTCGGGTGTGTTCTCTTCCAATTCGTACGTCAAAGGTTAGGGCTTCTCGGATAACTCGGGGTGTGCCCTCAGCCATCCTGACCGTCATGTTGACGGGTACGCTATTTGACGCGCTCCTTCTGTCTTCCGCATACTGCTCGCTAATGAAACTCTTTGTCGCACCCGTGTCGATCGTAGCGGTGACAATTTCGTTCCCTAGGCTGATGGTGGCGTAGACTCGAGTTGCGTCGAAGTGTAGACAGTCTACTGGGTTTGAGGTGTCATCGTCTGGGGTCCCGCCACACCTCTGTTCCGGCGGTCCCCGCGGTCGTTTCCCGCTTGTCTCCGACAACATTCTGTCGTCCTTATGTCTCGGCGGCCGCATTCCCAGCAGAAGAGAATTTGTTGATTCTGACAATCTCGTCTTCTGTGCCCGTCCTGGCCGCATCGCATGCAGGCTGTCCTCACGTTTATGCGTCTCTCGCCGTCGCGTGCTATCATACCGTTTCTCTCCATCAGTTTCGGTCGGTGGGTGGGTCTGTTTGGTCCTGCCATTGCAGCTATACTCTCAAAATCTTCTGCTAGTTCGATGAGGTCGTTCAGTGAATTGAAATCTTTTCGCTTAATGTAGTATTGATATTCCTGGCGACAATTTCTGAATATCCTTTCTACCTGCTGTACCGCTGTGTAGTCGGCGTGCCTCATCAAGTTTTGCATTGCTATGACGAAATCTTTAAAACTTTCATTCCCTGTCTGGCGTCGTTGGCGGATTTCGTCGTCCAAATGTTCCCAATACCTTGTGGGCAAAAAGAATTTGAGGAAGTCTCCCTTAAACGCTCTCCAGCTCTGCCATCTCTGATTGTTACTTCGGAACCACATCAATCCCCGGTCGCGAAGCAATTCGGGCATAGTTCTCGGGAGCAGATCTTTGTCTAGAGAATATGCGTCGGCCAGCTCCTCAAGTCTTTCGACAAATGACAATGGGTCTTTGCCTCCGTCGTAACGAACTGACCATTTTCTGACTTGGTCGATCACCATCGCGTATGATATACCAGGTGGTACCGTTGTTCCTCGGTTCGATGCTCGGTCCGTGACCGCTGAAGTGTGCGTTGATGGTGGGATTGTTAGCCCCGGTGTTTTGACTTTCTCGCCTTCTATCGTGTCATATAGATTTAATAGTGGTGTGGGCGTTGGTGAAGGGTTGCGGTGGTGTCTTGCCTCCAGTTCCGCCAGGCGAAGTTCGTCGTCTGAGGTCACATCTCGTCCCGTGATGAACGTCGTGAAACGCTTCCTCAACTCATCTACTCCGCCGTTAACGTCCAACCTAAATTCTGCCATATAACTTTGTAGGTTGTCCTTCGTAAGATTATAGACCCAACTAGTCTTTACCATCTTGGCTAATTTGGTTTTCTTCGTTTGTTATTTGTTTTTCCAGAGTCCCTGCTCGGGCGCCAATTGTAACGAGGTTTTCCCAGCCGGGGTATCCTCAGTGTGACCAGGGTTCGTTGATTAAAAGGGTCGTTACAATAAAAGATTTATTTTGTTAGGAACTCTGAATTCGATGTTTTATTTTCCTTTCGTTTTAAAAAAGATGACAATTGATTTTGGAAAATTAATTAATTTGACTTAGGTCTTAGATGTGTCCTGTGTGTCCTGCGGTTTTGATGCCTTGGTCCAGAGGGATCGAAGTAAATCGTCTGCGTTTCGTCCAAGTGCTGACCAGCGAAAAGAGGATGCTACGCTCAATTCGTTGCCAAAGAGTTGTTGCGTTTTCGTGAGTTGACCAGCGAAAAGAGGATGCTACGCTCGATTCGTTGCCAAAGAGTTGTTGCGTTTTCGTGAGTTGACCAGCGAAAAGAGGATGCTACGCTCGATTCGTTGCCAAAGAGTTGCTGCGTTTTCGTGAGTTGACCAGCGAAAAGAGGATGCTACGCTCGATTCGTTGCCAAAGAGTTGGTACGTTTCCGTGAGTTGACCAGCGAAAAGAGGATGCTACGCTCAATTCGTTGCCAAAGAGTTGTTGCGTTTCCGTGAGTTGACCAGCGAAAAGAGGATGCTACGCTCAATTCGTTGCCAAAGAGTTGTTGCGTTTTCGTGAGTTGGCCAGCGAAAAGAGGATGCTACGCTCAATTCGTTGCCAAAGAGTTGGTACGTTTCCGTGAGTTGACCAGCGAAAAGAGGATGCTACGCTCGATTCGTTGCCAAAGAGTTTTTGTGTCTAGGTAGCTTGATCAGTGAAAGAAGGATGCTACGCTTGATTCACTGTCAGGAGTCGGTCAGATGTCCAAGAGTCGGTCAGATGACGAAGAGACTAAGAGTAAGAGGCGTGTATGTTGGGCTTGTGTCCCCTTTTATATCATCTGAACCGGTTTAAAACGTCGAACCGGGCTGTTCCGTTTCCATGAATACGTACGGTAAATTACCGTTGTTGCTATGCCAATTGGTTTTAATTTCCTCGGAACTGCAGTGCGTATGCGTCATTCGTTGTTGTTGTTCGTGTATGTACGCTGCAAAAATGTTGACGGAATCCCCTGTGTATTTTGTTGTTGCATTTTTGCCAATTGAGTTGTCTACTGTCGTTGTTCAGAAAAATGTTGACAAAATTGCCTATATATTTTGTTGTTGTATTTTCTCCTTCTAATTTTGTGTATTGTCGACGTCATCGTTGCTTGCAAAAAGCGTTGGCGGAGTTTCCTGTACGTTTTGTTGTTGTAGGGAATTCCGTTGTGATGATTCTTTTGTGCATAGAATTGTGGTGTCGTTGTGTGTGTTGCATTTGGTCTGCGCTTCTTGGTCGTTGACCTCAGTGTCGGGTTTTTGCTCATTCGCTTGTGCTGTCGATATTGTGTATGCGTTTGTTATTTGTGGGTTTTTCTGCCTACTCTCCTGTGCTCCTGGCTGTCCATCGAATTTGGTATGCAGTATGTGCTGTCTCTCTCTCCCTCCTCTATTGCTCTATTATGGTGGTTGCAGTGGAGGTGCGGCTACTCGATACTCAATGTATTGATTTCGATCGGTGTCCCAAAAATGGAGGTGTGGCCTACTGATCGCATTTATGCATTGAAGAAGTGCAGTCGATCTGAGCAGAGATGCCGTCGGTGTTTTCAGTTTTTGAATATTGATAGAAATAATAATGTGTAGATATATATATTTATATAGAAATGTGTGGGGTGAATTTGTTGCCAAATTGACTCCTTACAAGAAGCACAACAACATTGTTGTTGCCACTACCGACTCACTCACCCTAAGTAAGATTAATTGCCAAGATTTTCAATTTCAATTAATCTTATTCTGTAGTCACCTTGTTTAGTTTTGGTAGCGGGAGAGAAATTACCAAATTAAGTGGGCAGATCGCTTTAGGACCGCAAGCACCAACCTGTAACAAAGCCGCCGCCGGCCGCTCCGCCTGAACGATCGAACGATCGAACGAACTATTTTTGGAGCAAAAATTGTGCGTCAAGAAAAAGAAAAATAAACATTCCTCTGGAGAGATATACTTGCGAGTATAGGCTTACAAATATGGATGCGACACACAAATACAACATGTCGCCTGGAACGAGGGAACGTGACGAAATAACGGAACAACTTGAATTTGTTTTCGTTTGACTTGGCGGCAGATTCAGATTTGGATTCAGGCAAACTCCGCACACTCCGCGGGATCGCATCGACAATATATTTCAGATAAATCACCTTTATTATCCGCGGAGAGAAGCGTATTGTACATTATACGTTTTAGTAGGAGCACGACCCTCCTGCACATTTGATGTGAAATAATTGGCCCAAAATTAATTCTTTTGTAGAAAGAACAACAACTGGGCTGGCTGGCTGGCTGGCTGGCAAGACGAATAATATTCCAAGGGAGATATTTCTCAAATGCATTAAAGTGAAGGATATTTGGAAGTGAATGGAATTTTTAAGGAGCTCTTACCTTTGTTTATCTTTCATCGTATAGGAATGCGCGTGATTCCCCAAAAGGCCAATAAGCATAGGCGGACGAGCGGCACCTGTTGGACTCCTATTTTATGGTTATTGGGAATTTCGAATCGAAGAGATGGAATTTTGTTTTGGTTGGAAATTGAAAAAACCATTGCCGCAACTGGCAACCCACATATTTGATGATGTTTTGTATTGAGTTGTAAGTTCATTCGCTCGATCGACGTCGATTAGGAAGAATTTCTTCAAGATGCACGAATTCTGATGCAAATTAGAGTTAGATAAACTCTTCTTCTGATGTGGATCATTTGAATCCATATCATATCGGATAATAGCTGCAGGAAAAGCGACACAAAATAAAGCAAAAAAAAACTATTAAGCACGTTCGGGCTGTTTCCTGTCCAATTGTGAATGGTTTAGTTGGCATCAAAGTAAAATTTTCATAAATTTTCCATTCCTTCCATAACTCTTTGAAAATAACTAAAAAGACTATAATGTTATTGCGTTTATTCCAAATCGTAGCAAAGGGAAAGCTGAATTTTGATGAGCCTATCGGCACGATAGTTTTGCGTGCCTTCTTTGTTTGTTAGGCATGGTACCACAGACGAATCCGGTACGATTTACTGTCAAGTTGTTGGACTTCAAGAAATACGTCAACTAGCTCCTCAAAGAGTGAATTGTTCGATAGAGGTTCCAAGAATTTTGAAGGCTAACCTCCGTTATTAATTGTATTATTTGTTTGGTCAAGGGTTTTTGTAGTTTCTCCTGACCATGATTGATTAAAATGCTGAAATATTGTAAACACAGTGAGTTCAAAAAATTGATTCTGTTAGAAGTTGCGTAGTAATTGTTTTAAGCACAATCGCGTTCATTATTAATTTGCAGTCAGTGTTGGTATTAGATTGAATTGATCAAGCTTCACGATGCTGTTTGCCTTGCCAACATTTACAGCGCCAACTCCGATAATTGGTATCTTATTCGGTGTTCTTTTAAGGTCTAACTTATTGACCGCTGCCTTGGTTATGAAACTCGCATGAGAACCTTGATCGAGAAGTGACCCTTATGTCATCTGCGCATTCAAAGTTGACTTTACCTTGATAAGTTGTGTTGCAGAATTTGTGTGTCGGTAGCTGTTATATGAGCACTAATTAAATTGACGAACGGAGACGTAGCCCCTGTTGGTCGCTGTCGTTTGGGCTTCAGTAGATATATTCTCTGCTGCTCCTTGATGCATCAATGTATGATGTCGCTGGATACATCAAGAACAGCTTTTTCTATTTGAGCACTCATTGGTGTATTGTCCGCTTGTTAAACAGTTGCAGCATAACATGTTCTTCTCTCTTTTTCTTTATGTCCTATATCCCCTTGTGGGTCCTAGGGCCTCTACTACGCCTACGCGCCATCGCCTGTTGTTTCTGGCAATGAGCATAAGTGGTTGGGTTTCGCAAAGTTCCGTTGATCATCTACCTTTATTCCTCGGAATCAAAAACACAAATTGAGAGCATAAGTTTTACCACATAGTATAGAGGAATTCAAAGATGTTGTGTGCAAGGATCTCATTGGAACCGACGAAGTATTTGAAAGTCGTTTTATGGTTGATTTTAGTTTGTGTGTTACTATGACTTCAAGAACCCTAAAACGGACAATTGCATGTTCTCCCAACTTGACAGCTTGTCATTCGATGCATGTGACATCTCCCATTGTTTTAGAATTTCGCCATCTAGTTGTTGTACGATCATGAAAACGATCCACGCATACCAATGTTTAGTTGGTAACCCGAGGGTTTGTAATGCTATCAAAGTCTCACTGGTTGTGTCCAACAGTTTCTTAATGGCTGTCGATGGCTCGATAACTAGCTTAGGCTGTGACGTCAAGCATTTAATTTGGTGGCAGGCAATTACCCTTTTCATGAACTAATAGTGCAAGTATGGGAGGCAGAAGCTTTTTCGGAAGACTGGCGAAGAGTCATCCTGTGGCCCATACATAAGAAAATAAATAGCACAACATGCAGCAATTATCGTGGTATAGCGTTGAAAAATGTCTAGTGTTTGTAGGTTGACCATGACTAATTTTATAATCCAAGTAAAATATCCGGATCACTATAAAACCCATTCAACATCTTTAACGGGCTCCGACAAGGGGTTGTACTGGCCTGCGTCCTCTTCAACCTGGCATTGGAGAAAGTGATCCGAGACTCTGACGTAACGGCGAGAGGATCAATCCGTTATAAGTTCATTCATTGGCCATCGTGTAAGAGACGCTTTTTGAAGGAAACGGATTCCTCTTCATTCACGTGAAGGAACTTCAATGCTTTGTATTGTCAGTTTTTGTTTGTATCAAATTTGAGTCTACAATACGAACCATTTGCAAGACACTAGAAAACTGGAAGTTATTTAAATGACAAAATTGCCTGGATTGCCAAAACCTTATCGAAAAGAACTGGGCTGCTGCACAAACAAACACACTATCATCATAATAAATATTTGGATCGACAAATGAGTTCCGGTCATGGTCGCATCAAACGGTTGAAGAATAAATAGTAATTGAAGATTAAAGGTGAACATGTCCCGGATCGTAGATAAACATAAACGAAGCTTATGAAATTACGTCACCGTATAATTTTTAAGTCCAGACACTATACGTTTTTGGAAACGTGACACAGGGCAGAGAGCAAAAAGTGTTGATAACAAAAAAAGTGCGATTATCAGTAAATTATTGAATCGAATTGGAGATAAAAAAAAATATCCCTCAGAATTAAGTTAACATTGCAGCAGACATGAATATTTGTCAAGATGTACGTGTACTACTCTGGAATTTCGCAGAAAGATAAGAAAATTTCAACAAACAAATTTATGCTTCTCTATGTGCATAAGGTGAGGTGTGCACTTATATGCATCAGTTAAGATAATCAGTGCGGCAGCCTAAACGAAATTTCATCAAGTTCAAGGTAAGAAGAACTTTATCTTAGGTGTTGCAATTTCATTACATTAAATTTTACCAAGATTACCGCATTAAGACATAGCAACAACTTTATTACAACCTATACCTACAAATAAATGTCAACAACTGACCAAGAAAGTCAACGAACGATCAAGTGTGTGAGAAATTGGCGGTGCATAAAATTCCTCGGCGGTTGCCTCATTTCCGAGAATAATATTTTTTGTAGGTTTATCTCAGTCTCTTGGGAAAATGTATATAATCTTTTTTATTGCACTTCAGAGCGGTAACATGTTATAAAAAATTTATTGAGAGCAGTGAGTATTTTTTTAAATGGAAATATTTATTAAATGGAATATTTAAACTTATTGCCGAGGAAGAACTTCCTCAATGAATGACGCCACGGCAATAATGTGGGCCTTTATTATTAAAAATCGATGGAATGTAATTTCCAATAAACAGATACAGATTCCTCACGTTTGTAGTGGGTTTCAATTTATTTTCTCTGAATTCTCCCTGATTCGTTGAAAAAGCAATACGGAAAACGATCACGACTAAAACGACGCTTTAATTAATGTTTGTCTGGTACAGACATAAAGTTTGTCGTCAACACGGGTGAGACTGTGTAGAACCCTCGTAAACTGTCACAACAAAAAAAAACTGAACAAACAATTGTCACAATAACAACCAGAACTGATGGAAAAACACCAAAACAGCTATTGTCAGTGATTCAATAATGAGTGGAAACTCAAAAAAATCATCGGGCATTGACGGGATTTCTAACTTTTTGCTTAAAAAGTAACCGGGTATGGCAATCTTGATGTTAACCATCATTTTCAACAATTGCCTTAACAATGGTTACTTTCCAGACAACTGGAAGGGTGGCCAAAGTAGTACCAGTACCAAAGAAAACTGACCGCTCAAGCGTAACTGGTTACCGTCCAATAGCTTTACTGTGTTGTATCAGTAAAGTATTCGAGTCTTTGATCCGTAAAAAGATCACCTCGTTTTGTTCGGAAAGAGGCCTTGTTCCCTCCTTTCAATTCGGTTTCCGAGAGAAGCGCTCTACGATGCACCCTCAGCTGAAACTTCACAGCAACGTCACTCGAGGACTGAACGTTAAAAGCAGTACAGTAGCCTGTTTGCTAGACATCGAAAAAGCTTTCGATAGTGTATGGATCAACGGGCTACTGTTCAAACTTATTAGATTTGGCTTCCCCAATTATAATGTAAAAATAATTAAAAATTTTCTCTTTCACAGGGTATTTTTTGTACAGATTTTTGGAGACTCATCCACTAGGAAAGGGATTAAAGCCGGAGTTCCTTAAGGTTCCAGACTTGGTCCAGTCCTTTTCAACATCTACACGGCGGATCAAACCACCAATACAGCCGAAAGAAGCAGCATGCTTTACGCGAATGACTCCATTACGTATGCCGTTTCTCTCTCCTGAGATAGCTGCCCGAAGAGTGGAGGAACACCTCCGGAATCTTTGGGAGTGGGGACTGAAGATCAACGCCAACCAAGTCAGAGACTGAGTACCTGGGAATCAAATTTACTGAGAGAGATTAAGAAGTAAATAATATTGTTTAATAATAAGCAATACAAAAAAAAGACAATGTAAATACGTCGGGCCCCTATTGTTGAGCCGACACTTATTAATAATAGTATAGTTTAGTTTTAAGTCAAAATTGTATATTACTTAAATGTTAAATAAAATATCTTAATCTAATCTGATGGAAAAACAAAAACACTTTTTTTGATAAGATTTAACATTTTTCTAATCTCTTTTTTGTTCGGCCATATTTTAACAGAATACATTTTTTGAACTTCTATTAGCCTGCTTTACTTATCGTTTGGCAATAAGTTACAATATTTGAATATTCATTATTATTATTATTTCATATTTTGAAATATTCAAATTCATCATCATTTTGGGTTCTGTTGTAAAGTTTTTTTTACAGTCAAGGTTATTGGCCTCACGCCAACCTTACTTTAAAGGATCATTTATCTTTTCCTGTATTTGGAGGAAAATTACCGGCGGTCACCACGTGGAGGTTTGATCGCACTTCCACCACTCGGAAAAAGTTACCGCCACCTGCAATTCTAGAGCATTCTGTGCTATTCGTCCTATTCTGCAGATGGCTGATTGCTATAGATCAGCACTCGCTAAACATTGCCACATACTAAACATGATTTTGATACAGAGAATGTCTTTTACTTTAGACTTTGAAGAGACATATACGGCTATTTTAAAGAAGCTTGTCACATTTGGTTATCCAATAGTCCTGTTAACTATTAAGTGGATACCAATAGATTACACAGTTGTTATATTAACAATTTGTCCTGATCCGAGTTGTATCACAATCGACTGGTGTAAGTGTGTCGGTTTCACTGACAGCCACCTTAACCTAACTTAACCTATCCTATATTAACCCTATCATGAATAACACTTTACTTTAGCGAACTTTGCATAGTATTTGAATTTTTAACTCGGTCAAAGATAGCGACATAAATTGCTTAAAATTTTCATTATTGCTGACTATTAAGAAAAGTCATTTATAACTTATCTCTTGCCATGATAATGGTCCGCAAGACCGAAATATTGTTTTAATTTTCATTATAATTTTTATTTTAAGCTAATTAGATTATAAATAAATTTAAATAAAGACTTAAAAATTAATAATAATTAATATTAATATTGTTTTTTATGTATTAGATGATGTACTAATGTGATCACATTTTTAAGCTTCCTAATTTCCAGCATAACGAGCTCTTTCATCAGTGTGAATGCTCGATTACGCTTGGTAACATTTTTCCAGGTGGTATACGATTTTCCTGTGTTCCGATTAGTTGTGTTTCATTTGTTTCAAAAGTCTCTTTGCTGAATTTAATTTTCTGCTTTATGTAACACGAGAACATGTCAATGTGCTATACTAACTTAAAGAAAGCAATCAATCTTCCACACGAAAACGTTTAATAGTTTGTTCGAGCACTTCCGATGCGATCCTCAAATCGTTTTGTTGAAACGTTTTAAAACGATTGTTTTGAGCAGTTTACAGAACATGAAAAGGAAAACCACTTAAAAGGCATCTTTCTCACTATATATTGTTAATGAGGTTCATCATTTACTCTGCTGTGTGCTTGTTTGTGAGAATAGACTTCAGGGATTTCGATACACGCTTAGAAACTACCTATATTTCTGATATTTTTGTAGTTATTGATAAGTTACAATATTTCAGTAACTTCACTAATTGCGCAAATATTGGTCCTTCGAGCCGGATACTTTGATAAATTAATTTAATCTCAATAGGGAATACGCTTAGAAACTACCTATATTTCTGATATTTTTGTAGTTATTGATAAGTCACAATATATCAGTAGCTTCACCAATTGCGCAAATATTGGTCCTTCGAGACGGATTTATTATTATTATTATATTTGGTGGGCTGAAAAGCCTTGTGCACTGCGACCTAGAGATCTATTGTGTATCCTAGATGTTTACCACTTATTGTGGTGGCTAAGTTCCTTGATGAAGTGCATGATGTCCACCAGGTCGATTGATCCGGCAGTCTGCATTTGAACTGTATTAGCCTGGAGGTACCTTAGTCTCTTCCGGGTAAGGGCAACACAGATGAAGAGTATATGTTTTGGTGTTTCTTTCGCCTCGGTGCAGAAACGGCATGTATCCGTTTGGGATTTTCCCATTTTCATTTGGTGGCTGTAGAATGGGCCATGTCCCGTCATGTACCAGACCAGGGATCTGAGTGCATGACGGCTTAGCTTTAGCGCTTTGTCTAGGTGATTTATTTTGCAATTCATCAGCTTTTTTGTTTGTCTCATCCCAGAGGATGATTCCCATTCAGCTTCGATGGTGTTGTTTGCCCACTCCTTATTCTTGTTCTTGAGGTGGCTTTTAGAAAAGGCAATGCTTGGTTCGGGGCCGTTGAAAATTTCCTCTGCGTCTTCCCTTGCGAAGAGGTCTGCTGCCTCGTTCCCTTCGATGCCTGAATGACCGGGAGACCACATTTGGGTGATCTTGTTTGTTTTAGCCAGTTCGTTGAGGTGGTAGTAGCAGCTCCACGTTGTTTCAGAGTTAAATACTGGGCCTTTTAATGCAAATAGTGCGGCCTGGCTATCTGAGATCATGTAAATATCGGTTCTACTGTATCTTCTTTTGATACATTCTAGGGTACAGGCTTCCATTGCTGCTGTTTCTGCCTGAAAGACGGTTGGGGATTTTCCAAGGGGTATTCTTAGTGCGGATCTAGGTCCAAATACTCCTGCTTCTGTTCCAGTTTTAGTTTTAGATCCATCTTTGTACCAGATAGATGCATGGTGGGGAAGATTATTTATGATATTCTCAACTTGATTCCGTTCCGGTAATCTTATCATGAAGTTCCTTTGGAAATGAGTTGTTTTTATCATTGAGTCTGATTGTAGGACAATTGCTTCCTCCAAGTTAATTTTGGAGATGATGCTTGTATGCCCTTGTCTATTTGTTTTGATTTGTTTAACTATATTCAGTGTAATTAGTCTTAAGCCAGCTTCACTTTTGATGTGAACGTGAAGTGGCGGAAGTCCTAGTAGCTTTTCAAGAGCTGCCGTTGGGCAGGTCTTTATAGCGCCTGTTGCACTTAGACAGATTAGTCTTTGGATTTTGTTTAGTTTTGAGCGTGTTTGCGATTGCTCTGTTTATGGCCACCAAATCAGGGCTGCGTAGGTGAGCCTAGGTCTTATGATGTTCTGGTATAGCCAAATTGTCATTTGTGGGTTTATTCCCCACGTTTTATTAAACACTCTTTGGCAAATAAACTATGCGTTATTTGCCTTGTTGGTGATGTACTTCATGTGGGAGTTCCATATAAGTTTTTGGTCAAACATGACCCCCAGGTATTTGGCTTCAGGCGTTATTCGGAGGATTTTTCCTTGGAAACTTAGTGTTGGAAGAGTTAGTCTTCTTTTTCTTGTAAAAACAATGCAGATTACCTTGTCTGGGTTTATGTTAAGGTTTACCTCTTTGCACCATTCGTTTGTTATTTTGAGAGCAAACTTCATACGTTCAGTTATCGTGCTCTCGTATTTACTGCGAACCATTAAGACTAGGTCGTCCGCATAGCTAATGTTTGAGATTAGGTTGGTTTTAAGCCTGACTAGTAACTGATCCATTTAGCAGCCACAAGATAGGTGATAGGACACCACCTTGTGGACATCCTCTAGTTGCCGCTACTGTAACGGTTTCATCACCAAACGAGGCTTGAATCTTCCTTCCTTTTAGCATGCTCATGACCCATCCTATGGTTGGGGAGTCTATTCCCCTGCTTCTTGCTTGTGTTTGAATTATTTTGAAGCTAGTGTTGTCAAAAACGCCTTGTATATCAATGAAGGCGCACATTAACATTTCTTTGCTTCGAAGAGTGTCTTCGATTTCTGTTGTCAGCTCATGTAATGCTGTTTCGGTTGATTTTCCAGTCTGATAAGCATGTTGACTTGGATTCAGAGGGTTTTGTTGGAGTATGTTAGTACCATGGAACGTATTCTAGGCTGTAGCTGGCTTTGTAGAGTTTCAAGAGTAGTGATTCTATAAGGTTAAGGCCACGTTGCAGGAGAATTGGGAATACACCATCTCCTCAAGGGGACTTCTATGGGCCGAAAGAGTTCACTGCCCAGCAAACTCCCTCAGTTGTAAAGATGTTATTTGAGCGCCTACAGGCCTCTATGAGGGTGAAGTGTGGGTATGAGTTAATGTCCTCGTTTTCTTCTTGATTACCTAGCATTGAGCAGTTAGGGAAATGACTTTGTACTAAGCATTCAAGAGTTTCTAGTCTTGTTGTAGTCAGTTCGCCGTTCGGTTTTTTGACTGATCCGAGTGGATTAGTATGGTCTATGGAGAGGGATACTTTGATAAATTAATTTAATCTCAATAGGAAAGACGCTAAGGAACTATCTATATTTCTGACATTTTTGTAGTTATTACAATATTTCAGTAACTTCACCAATTGCGCAAATATTGGTCCTTCGAGCCGGATACTTTGATAAATTAATTTAATCTCAATAGGGAAGACGCTTAGAAGCTACATATATTTCTGACATTTTTGTAGTTATTCAAATTTTAATTTCCACAAAAATATTACTTACCTATACGAATCTGACTATATATACATACTTCACATTTCAGGATCCACTTTCCCAATAATATTTTGAGATATTGACTTTTATGTAAAGTTCAGCTAATACTATAGGTACCCATCATTATGTAAAATACCTTTTTTACTTTACAAAAATACTTACCTATAGATACCTAGCTGATACCGAAGCAGAGTTGTTACTAATCACATTACCACGTTCTTGGTCAGAGACACGAAATTTGTTATCACTCTGATCGCCATTTCCTCATTTTCATAAATTAATTTTTAAAATTTTCGGTAGTCCCATACTTAACTATAATTGCTGTAATACAGGGTATTCAACGCTCTATGTGGTCCATTGTCAATAACTCAGAGTTCCAAGATTGATATCGAAGAAGACCGAGAAAGTAAAAAAAATCGAAATGAGAAATACTTTTACTAACAATATCTGGATGATAAGACAAAACAGATTAAATTATTATTGTCAGACTTCTGTTTTTTCTGAACTGCATACAAATATTGAGTAACAACACAATAACTACAACAGTGGGAACGAAGAAAATTATAATTTATGCATCATCTGATTGGAAGACGATGACCGAAATGAAAATGATTTACAAACACTTGTGACAAATTAAATTTTGGAATATCCCCGTTTGGAGAGATTATTATGGATATCTATCGTCGATGATGAATATCAAATTACAGGCGCTCCGCCGTCTAAAATGTTGTACAACAGCTGCCACTGATGAGGTAGGCTTTATATTTTTCTTTGGCTATCGGCGCCCAGTATTGAAGATATATATTTTCAATATGGAAGACGCTATGCTCATTAAGATTAAGAAATGATGCGGAAATAGTTTGTAGCTCGTGCTACACAACTGGGAAAAAATCGTTACATTCGTTCCAGGAGAGGAACCTTGCAGTCAATTTATTTATTTTTGTCTCTTGCGAGTACCTGGAGATATCGGCACAACAATTGCAAATAGACACCGCATTCCAAGACAAAACTCAACCAGACATCTGCATCTGCAGATCCACTTTTCAAGTAATTTAGGTGCATGCCGTACATCAGGCTTCTAAAATCACAATCCCTTAGTGCTACAATACTTCATGCGCTATTTGTTATATCCCTAACTGCAAATTCAAAGAACCAGTAATTCAAATCTGACTAACAATGGCGAACGAAATTTCGTATGCGAGTACATCAGATCAACATCGTCATCGCCATCACATCTAAGGGGCATCAGCATCCCTCTCCGGCTTCGTGAGTCAGAACACGATCTCAAGTTCACATCTGCCACCCATTCGCAGCCGGTCGATCACTTGGTCGGTCGGTGGTTAATTCATCATTTCTCGTTGCTTGGTTGGTTGGTTTGGTACCCACGTGCAAATCTCAATTTACCTAGCAGCGACTCTTCCTCTAGCTACCTGGTTGACTGGATGGTGGTGCATAGTGAGCGCGCGCACGATCGGTAGACATGTGCTCTCTTGTTGGCTGGCCCTTAAAAACAACCCTCAAGGGAATTAAAATCATATCACAATAAAACCACAAAAGTGCACGTTTCAATTTTATGGCGACTTAGAAAAAAGTGGCGCGCTAAAAAGATTTGTTTAAGAACCGGCGAGGTGCGATACTAATATCGAATGAGCAACAGATAAAGAGAATTTATTTATTGCTTTTCCCCACAAAGATGAAGAGAATGCAAATATATTTCTCAACCGAACCCCGCGACCGTTGGAAACCAACTCTTAATAATACTCTCAAGTGAATTAAAAACGATCGCGATCTACTCTCATGAAAATCGCTCTTAACATGAGATCACACTTAAGAAAACAGAGATCTTCTCTTTAAATTGTATCACCTAAGCAAGATCAGATCATATGTTCTCTCAAATAATCATGATGAAAATTCTCTCTTTCAATTTCCCACCTGTTTACTCCGCCTTTTCATCAGTATAAGTGATCGTGCGTCGTCATTCTCTTCAAGTTACAGACGCTCAAGAGTCGCTTTACCGAACAGCAACAGCACAGAAAAAACGATCGCTCGCTCGTTCAACAACTCCACCCATTCACAGAGTACGGGTGAGAAACGATCGGCAATATGCGCCAGCTGCTGCATCAGGGTAAATAAGAAAAATGAAGAAAGAAAAGAAATCACAGCGCACAGCCCAACGATTGGGTGAGTAGCACGTGCTCTCACGATCAATGAACGATTGCCGGTTGATCACCACATCTGTGTTCTATCGTCCTAGTCAGGCTGGCTCAGGACACAATGATGAGGGGGTTGTTCTCTGTGGTATAAAGTCTATGCGTTCGGGGTTTGTTGCATCATTCCAAGTTTGCCAGCATTGACGAGTGGACGTACGTTCCGCAGGATTATTTTGGAAGCAGCAGCACAGCTCTGACGACGATTTAAAAAAGGAATAATTATTTGTAACGGATAAAATTTCACCCATACGATTCTTGGCGGGAAAATCGTTTATCAAGGATAACTATGGACAGAATTAACTACAGTAAATGTCCATTGAAGAAGCGGCCAATTATGGTTATTAAAGAGGAACACGCTCTTAAGTCATATGAGCCCCTCGATCATGGTACGTTGGTTGGCTTAGTGAAGCCGCATCTTTAAGCAATCCCTCGAAATGGTGGACTAACTTTTGTATTACTTTTTTACCCTTCCTACAGATGAAGGTCCAGTGGATCTCAGTGTGGCAGCGGCAGCAACTAATAAGTGGATTAAACATGAGACGGTACCGATCACCGATGAGTCCTATGTAGCCGCCTTTAGCCAGACAAAGGAGGAAATTGCGAGGCGAATTTACGAGGAGACTCGTGAAATTGCGCGCGCTTTTCCAGACGTATTCACCCGGGAGGAAATAGCTCGCAGTCTAGCTCGTTTAGGTTATGGGGATTTTCCCATAACTGCAATGCATGAAGAGCCCAGCGGAAGTCGAACGCCGACACCGACTCCTCCTACGGTAACGCCGACAGCATCTTACTATGATAACTATCATAGAGAGCGCGAGCAGCAGGAACAGCAAAACCAGGATTTGACGTTCAGGAATTACAATAACAATTTCGTGAAGAGCATCGCAGATTACGAGGATCAATACATGATGCCGGAAGATCTTTCGCGCGAGAATTCCCCAATTTGGACATTGGCTGCAGTTGCATCATACGCATCAAACGAACTCACGCAGGAAAACGCCTCCTTTGAACCGGAAGATCTCAGTTTAAAGCCCAACACCAATCGTCGAATTTTAGGCGAATCGACGCTGAACATGCAGAATGTTCTAGGGCATGAATTTATCACAAACAACAACAACAACAACAATAACTCAAACAACGATCTCTACTACCAGTGTCACAGCTGCAACAAATGTTACTCCACATACAACGGCCTAACGAAACATCAGCAAACGCACAAATTCGAATCCATGGACTATAACATTATCCGCAGTAATCCAGCAATAATTGCTGGTGACTCCACAAAACTGCCGCTCAACAGCAACAAGGCGTCGGTTATCAAAACCCTTTCCAATGTAAACGCCAACAACGCCACATTGCTGGAACAGAAACCCGTCACCGTGCCACGCTATCATTGCAAGGATTGCAGCAAATCTTATTCGACCTTCTCTGGTCTGACGAAACATCAGCAATTTCATTGTCCAGCCGCTGAGGGCAATCAGGTGAAGAAGGTTTTCAGCTGCAAGAATTGCGACAAGACGTACGTGTCATTGGGCGCCCTCAAGATGCACATTCGGACTCACACGCTGCCATGTAAGTGTGCGATTTGTGGAAAGGCATTCTCCCGGCCGTGGTTGCTGCAAGGCCACATAAGGACACACACCGGCGAGAAGCCATTCTCCTGCCAGCATTGCAGTCGAGCGTTTGCCGATCGTTCGAATCTGCGCGCCCACATGCAAACGCACTCGGACATCAAGAAGTATTCGTGCCCAACGTGCACGAAGACATTCTCGCGTATGTCCTTGCTGGGAAAACACTTGCAAAGCGGGTGTCATCATCAGTCGCCAACATCATCGATGCAGGGTGCAGTCGAAGGATTTCATGACAACCATCCATACCACAACAACAACAACAACAACAATAATCACGGGGAGTACCGTGGAAATACACATCCCGGTAACGGCAGCTATGCACACAGTGTTAGTAGCAGTGGCCATGACGAGGACGACGAGGAAGATTACCAGCATCCGCTACATCATCACATGGGCGATTATTAGTTTGAAGGAAGTCTACCACATCACTTAATTTATTTATTTTATTTTTATAATTTATTTCATTTCCATTCAAATCACTCTGACTAACTGTATATAGGGTTGAACACAAACTGAAATTGTGCCAAAAATTAGGTCTATCATTAACTTTCAAGATACTCGTACATTTAGGTATACATTCGTAAAATATTAATTTATTTATTTATTCCTTATTAACTATATTAACTAATTAAACAATATTTATTTTCGCTAGACTTAGGTAAACTACATTTTGACATCAGTCTAGTCAAAGTAGCGATAAATTTAAGTCCGCACCATGCTCACACAATTAGATTGTTATTATTTATTCTATCTATTTATTGAAATTAGCCAAGTAATTACATTAAATTATTAGTTCTAACATCTATATTTAAGTCTGTTTATAGTTAGATAGTAATATTATTTATTTCTAATCATGTTATGTTTGCGCACTTTTGTTAAAAATATAATTCTATGTGAACTGAATGCCTCGCCTTTATTTTTTTGTAAACACGAACATCGCCTGAATTTGTACAAAAAACTGATGTTTTGTTGAAAAAAAAATATAAACAAAAGTTATCCCAATCCATTGTTAAGTTAAATAAAAATCCTAATCTAAGTTTTTTATTTGAAATTTCTTTGGGAGGATCATTTCATCATCAATGAAGGAAGATTTGATTATAAAGTGGGATTATCTACATCTACACTCCTTAACATCGTCACTAAAGAGATATATTCTATACAGAATGCTCTACAACTAACTCTGGGCGAAAAATAAGCAAAACTCCGCTACAAAACTATTTCCTTATGCAATAACTTGCCTTTATCTCTTGGAAGTGTGGCAACCATTTGCATGATCTTTTTTTTTTGCTGCTAAGGCCTCGAAGAAACCAAATTTAGATCAAATTATTTTATTCATTCAAAAGTTCAATATATGGCATTAATAACGGGTGTTTTTTTAAGAGGTTGCCGATTTTTTTTTTGAATAAAACATATATAAAATTATGAAATGACTTTGATAGATAATTTGGTAGATAATTTTTTGGCATTTAACATTTAAACACAATTTCTGGCATATGGCTACCACGACTATTTTTCACAAATGTCATTCTGGAGGTCCAATTTTCCAGCACTTTTTCAAGCATTTGAGGGCGTATGTCAGCAATGACACGTTGAATATTGGTTTCCAAAGCGTCAATCGATTGAGGTTTATCCACAAAAACCAATGTCTTCACGTATCCCCACAAAAAGTAATCGAGTGGCGTCAAATCGCACGAACGCGGAGGCCAATTCACCGGACCATTTCTCGAAATAATGTTGTCGTTGAAAGTTTCTTTCAATAAGTCGATTGTTTCACGTGCTGTATGGCAAGTGGCACCATCTTGTTGAAACCACATTTCATCCATATCCATATCTTCAAGATTTGACAACAAAAACTCATTTAACATGGTTCTGTATCGATTTCCATTCACGGTAACGCGTCGTCCTTCCTCATTTTTAAAGAAATATGGACCGATGATCCCACCAGCCCATAGACCGCACCAAACAGTACATTTATCAGGATGCATTGGTAATTCTTGAACGGCGTGTGGATTATCTTTGCTCCAAATGCGACAATTTTGTTTGTTGACGTATCCATTTAACAAAAAATGCGCCTCATCACTGAAGAGAATTTTACGGTAAAAAAATGGATCTTCGTTCAATTGATTTAACGACCAATCACTGAATTCACGGCGCAAACGATGGTCGTGTGGCTTTAATTCTTGCACCAATTGAATTTTGTATGGCACCAAACCCAAATCTTTACGTAAAATTTTCCATAAAGTCGATGGACAAAGTCCAATTTGCTGAGCACGACGACGAATCGATAAATTGTCGTTTTCTTCGACACTGGCCTCAACGACAGCAATATTTTCTTCTGTACGAACTCTTCTCATTCTTGTCGGTGGCTTGGCATCCAAAAGAGTGAATGTAGACCGAAATTTGGTAATTACGTTCTTTATGGTGGTCTCTGACGGACGATTATGTGCACCATAAAATTCACGAAGTGCTCTATAAACATTTTTAATTGAACACTGATTTTGAAAATAAATTTCCACGATTTGAAAACGTTGTTCTGGAGTTAACCTATTCATAATGATTTGCCAAACAATACTGAGTAGAAATGCCACTTTGAGCTGTCAAAACAACTATCATAAAATAAAACGACATCTATCGGGAAAACAAACCTCCTAAAAAAACACCCTTTACTTGAAAATTAATAACCATATATGACAAGCGCAACTCTTCTTAACGAAGCGCATTCTGGATGTCCAATTTTGGGTCACTTTTTCGAGCACTGATAACACGAGCAATGTTGGCAAGATGCCAATTTGTTACTGATGGTTTGTCACAATAAACAAGTGACTTCACGTAGCCCTACAGGAAGTAATCAAAAGCTGCCTTCGAGGCAAAGTGGCAGGTCAATTTATCGAAATAAACTCATCGCCAAATTTGGATTTCAATTAATCGATGGTTGCCGTTGCCGTATGTCACGAAGCGTCATTTTCTTAAAACCACAACTCGTCCGGATAAATGTCTTCCATATTTTCAAGAAAAATTGTTGATTATGTTGCGGTAGCGATCTTCATTGACTGTCACAAGAATTGAAACCACACCAAGCGGTATATTTATCTGGGTGTAATGGGTCTGCAGGGCCTTTTGTGGATTGGTCTCCCTTCATATGCGGCAATTTTGCTCATTAACAAAACCCAACTGATCTAGAGCCCATTGGCGAAAGAACGACGCTAAATAAGGGAAAATACTAGGAAATTTTTATATTCTAGATGGTAACTGCTCTAATAACCGGCCACCTAACAACTTTTCAGACTGAATTTAAATGTTTTCTTGAATATTCATTGCATTAAATTAGAAAACACCAGTTAAACTCATAAGTGAAAAAAAAACAACCCATAAAAATTCAAATTTTTCATGTAAATTCTCTAATAGGAGATGGGTATGTGTTAAAATTTGAAGAAAATCGAGCTAATTTTTAAAAAATTTATATGGGCACCCCTCGGACCTCAGGGCCTCACTCCAAAAACTTTACAAAAAATTTTGTCCATCTGAGATACACACGTATATAAAATTTTAAAAAAATCGGGTTAAGTTTTTTAAAAAATTTGTTGGGGCCCCATGACCCTCCAAACCCTGTCTCCAAAATTTTTGCAAAAAGTGTTGCCCATTGGAGATACACACGTATATAAAATTTAAAGAAAATCGGGATAATTTTTTTTTAAATTTTGGGGCCCCACAACCCCGGGACCCAGGGTCTCCAAATTTTTTACAAAAAGTTTTGTCTATCGGAGAGACACATGTGCATTAAATTTGAAGAAAATCGGGCTATTTTTTAAAAAAAATATGGGGCCTCACGAACCCGGGCCCGGGGTCTCCAAATTTTTTACAAAAAGTCTTGTCTATCGGAGATACACATGTGTATTAAATTTGAAGAAAATCGGGTTAATTTTTTTAAAAAAAGTTATGGGGCCCCACGAACCCGGGCCCGGGGTCTCCAAATTTTTTACAAAAAGTGTTGTCTATAATATTTGTAGGCGAGCACACCGACCCCGTGGCCCGAGGGTCCTCAAAATTTTAATAGAATAGTTGTCATCGGAGATATACCTGTGTGCAAAATTTCAATAAAATAGGACTTTGGGAAGTGGGTCAAAAATTGATCGCAAGATTCCATGACACACAAATCCACAAATCCACAAACCCACAAACCCAGAAGCGTTAGAAGCGTTAAATTCAGCTCTATTATGTAGGCCCCATCTTGTTATGCTGTCAAGGTCACAATTTAACGTGCTTAACATACGTTGTTGTTCAAGTTCCACTTGTGCCGAAGAGGGGCGCGCAGAAAGCGAGAAGTCATATGAAAGGCTGAGAGTACTGTCGTCAGCAAAGGAATGGATTGGATTAGAGGTGGTGGATACGAGATCATTAATGAAAATCAGAAAGAGTGTTGGAGATAAAACAGAGCCTTGAGGAACACCGGCGTTTATGCGGTGGACATTGGATTTGAATCCGTCCAATACGACCTGGATTGAACGTTCAGAAAGGTAGTTCCTAGTCCAATCGAGCAGGGTGTTGTTAATTCCATAAGCAGTCATTTTCGACAAAAGAGCTTGATGCCAGACTCTGTCAAATGCCTTGGAAATATCGAGTGCAACGACTTTACTTTCACCAAATTTGTGAATAGACTGGTTCCACTTTTCAGTGAGATAAACCATCAGAGGTCACCTGTAGAGCGCTGCCTACCAAAACCGTACTGCTGGCTGGCTGGTTCAACGCCTGCTTAAGGGTGTATATCTGATCTGTATATCTGATCAGTTGTTGATTTGCCTGGGATGAAGCAACACTGGTATGGACCAACGATAACTTTAGCGTATGGGGCTATTATGCCTTGAAGGGTAGAGGAGAAAATCTTATAGGCAGTACTTAACAATGTTATACCACGATAATTGCTGCATTTTGCGATATCTGCTTCTTGTATGGGGTACAGAATGCCTCTTCGCCACTCTTCGGGCATCGCTTCTTCCTCCCATACTTGCACAATTAATTCATGAATTGCTTGGTGTATTGCGGGACCTCCGGTTTTAATCAGCTCCGCTGAGATACCATATTATACCAGGGCCTTATTATTTTTGAGCCGATTTGCCGCTCTGCTAACTTCGTCTATGCTTGATGGCGGCATTATAGTATTATCTTTGGTCATTGGTGGAGCCTCCAATTCCTCAGTTAGCTGGACATTAAGCAACTCATAAGAGTGCTCTTCCCATCACTCTAAGATGCCTTTGAGATCGGCGATCAGATTACCCTCTTTGTCTTTGCAGTATGTGCAACGTGGTGTATATTGCGTCAAACCGCGGATTATTTGGTAGAACTTCCGCTTGTGCGGTGCGGTCCTTGCTCTCTGTACTGTTCTAGTTGACGGACGATATTATTCGCCCAGGCTGCTTTCTTTCGCCGGTGAGTTGTTTTTTAATTTCTTCTGAGCTCTTTATATTCATATTCGAGTGCCCGCGTTCTATGAGATTGTAGCATTGCTCAGTACGCAACATTATTACGTTCAGTCGCTAGCTTACATTCGTCATCGAACCAGTCGTTCCGATCTCTACGACAACTGCCTAAGATGAAGTCAGCAGTACTACTGACAGTATTCTTAAGGCGTTTCCATTTCTCTTCTACGCCCGACTCTCAACCCCAGGACCTATTCTTCCTGCATTTAGGGCGAGTCCTATAGCTTGATCGTAGTTGTTTCTGGTGTCATCGTTGCGAAGGGCAGCCATATTGACTCGAATCTGATTCGCGGATGCAGTCTTTCGTGATGGTGCAATTCGCGCCCGTAGCACCATACCAACAAGATAGTGGTCCGAGCCGACGTTGGCACCTCGTACCTCGTACCGTTCCTACCGTCATCAGGTTCGAGTTATGGTTGCGGTCTATCAACACGTGGTCTATCTGGTTAAAAGTGGCTCCATCCGGAGATACACAGGTGGTTTTGTAGATATTTTTATCATCTGGAAAATCCTCTGTAGGTCCGTCAACGTTTATGAGGCTTATGTTTTTAAATCTGTCCCGCACGCAAATGGTGCATGGCCGTTTATTTACTTCTTTAAAGCCGATAACGGTGGGTTTCATTCTATTGTTGACTTGAAACCCTATCCCCAACACATGATATCTTGCATCACACCTGTAGTATGTCATATTCTGATTTTTGTAAGACACCATTCCCCGTCCACTGCATCTCCTGGATTGCTGTTATGTCAGCATTATATTTGGACAGCTCGAGCTTTCTACAGTGAGCGTACGTTCCATGAGAAAATTCTTAAATAGCCGTTTTCGTTGCCGTAGTTGTCGTCAGTGTATCCGAGGCTGATTTTGGGTTCCCTGATAAAGCTTCTTTTACGGGCGAAGGGACTAGATAATTCAGCTTTTCCTGTATTGGAGGCAGGCGGCTACTACGTGGGGTTTGATCACACTTCCACCAGTCAGAGATAATTACGGCAACCTGCAATTCTAATGCATTTTGTGTTATTTCCCCTATTCTGGTGATGGCTGACCGCCGCTGGTTTCAATATCTCTTCTATATTTTGCTTCTATCCGAGTGCGATATTTTTATTTATTTTAAAGGGTTTTTCAATAACATGACATAAGTTTATAGGAAATAAAGTCTTGCAGATAAGCAACTTTGTGTTTAAGACGGTTTGCTTTTTTTTTCTTGCTTCTATTTCCTTTCAACAAAGAGGAAGAAACGTTCAATCGCAGTACTCTGCCAGTTTGAAAAATTATTTCATTTAATTAGAGATCGAAAAGAGATCAATAGAAATGCGACCTTTATCCTCTGTAGTGCTCTCAGCATGATTTTGATCTGAACGCAACGCGAACAAAAAATTCATTTCCGCTCAGACAAAAAAGTACCAAAACATAATACAAAAAGCTGTTATTATTGTAACTGTTTTTGAGGATGAAAGATACGTGTAAGCGAACCGTTCGGATGGCGCGACAGTCACTATATGTAAAGCAAAACGCCAAACACCTACGCAAACCCCGTTGAGTACCTGCACATATGATGCTGGATCTTTCCCCGGTAAATGCGATCACACCGCAGCAGTGTTATCCAAAAAGAGACAGAAAACAACAACAACAACAATGAGCGTTGCTGTTGGGGAAAAAAAATTCCATCAAGCGCGCCGCGATTACACTAATTAGAGAGAGAATACGATGCGGAACACCTTAGCTTTAGCGAGTGGAGCGGCGGATCATCGCCGCGCGCATCAGTCATCAGAAATGGAAGAATCCACTTGTTTGTGCGGAAATTGATGATGATGATGCGAGGAGGCGAAGAATCAAAGAATCAAGCAAGCCTGGCCGAGCCTCTTCTTTAGCGTATAGACTCCACAAACACTTCACTCCGAACTGCACGCCACCACACTCGGTCATTAAATTGACGATCGAACGGATGAACCATGGGGATCCACCACAACAGAGAGACCCAACGACGAAATTGACGCGCCGGTTTTCTTTCTTTTCTTTTCAATTTAAAACGCAACTTTTCTGTCTGTCTGTCTGAAAAGAGTTGCACGAGACAGATGAAGAGACGGACGCAGATCGACCGATCGACCGACCGACCGCGCGAAGACATCATTTTGCGCCAACGCATCGCATTAACTGTGGCACAGCCCCGGCCGTGGTGGCATGGTGCTGTGCGATTTCTCGAATTTAATTTCAATCTGCGCTTTTGATGATGCGGCTCTGGCATTATCCACCTCCTCCCATCAACAGCATACACTGCACATGTGCGCGGGCGCTCGAGCACATACACCATTGGTACTGGATGGATGACACAATCACAAATTGCGACCGACGGAGCGACAAGTCGTCGAAGCGTCACGTCGCGTAGCGTTGCGTTGCGTTGCGTCGCGCTGTCTCTAATTGAATTCGTCGGGTTAAATAATTCAGCTGCGGGGCATAAAGCCAACAACGTTCAGGGAAGATCCTCCTCACCACAACCAACCACATGATCATTGTGCTCTTTGATGGGTGAAAGAAAAGGAACAACAACAACAAAAACAAAGTGGAAAAACGCCTCAAATCAATCCATCCGGAGGAGTTATAGGAGGTAGGCAGACAGAGAGTGCTCCAATGTGGCGCAGATTTATAATAAATACATTTCGCCCTCCCTTCGCGCTTAATTTCCGTTGACTGAGCCTTTTTGTGCGAGTGCAATAAATTTTCGAGGGCAGGTTAGCTCAGTTCCAACGTATATCTCGCTCTCTCTCTCTCTCTGTATTGTACTCTGAAGGAGGAGAGTACATTTGGCAGGCGATGAAGCATTCTTACACAGATTATTTGGGTCAGTTCAGCAAGCGAGCATGAGATGAGGATGTGCTGAAGGACAGATTAATCACAGGCGGGTAACCCAGATTCTTGTGGATGTCATAACAATTTAGGGATAAACGCCCTCGGGATGGTAAGTCATCACAAAGGTGGTCTGTGGCAGAGATCATGGAATGTTGATTCCGAACATTTTCAACGGTCAGCTGTTTGGATCTTAAGTGATACGAATTAAAAAGAAGACATCACATACAAAGGAGGAACAAACAAAAGGTGCTTCGAGACAACCTTCCATCACAGAGGAACTGAAATCGAACACAACAAAATGACATCTTAAAGTTAAGTAAAGCTTCGCTTTTGTATGCTTGCGGAAATGCGGCTTAGCTGCAGCTCAGATTAGTTACAGCTGCAGTAGTTGTCGCTTCTCATCGCCTCTGCAACACAAATCAAAAGACAAACCACACACTTCAAACTTCAGCAAGCTAATCACATGGCTTACAGCGCCTGCGCAGTCATTCACAATCTTACAGGTCGTTGCTACGTCATGGGTAGACTTTGAGCTGCAACTTATCTTGTGAGTAACTATACTATGTATTTCAATGGCGGTAAAAATGCGTGGACGGTATTTATAATCAAAAGGAGCGCCTTGTCCCAGAGAGTTGCGCATGCGCACTTTTCTTACAAAAAAAAAATTAAAAAACTCAGCACTGAAAAAAAGCTCGACGATGCGACAATCAATGCCAGCAAACTCACTGCACTTACCACGATGGATGATGATTCATCGGACGAGAAACTTCGAGCGTTTTAGAAACTTTTATGATACCCAACAGAGCAGAGCAACAAGCTGCAGCTGCAGACAACCACCACACAATATTTTGCCAGCAAATATTCATTATGGTTACATACTAACTTAGCTTAGTAATTAAATTGTTTTGGCTCTTTTTCAGATGAATTCTGGAAGGCGGCAAATTGACAGGTTTTTCTTTATGCCATAGTAAGCGAGCAGCTCGTGCGCATGCGCACGCGCACAATTCGAGTCAGAATTGATTAAACTTGGAACTGCGGCGGACGGACGGCTTTTTGCAACGGCAACTTCAACTGGTTCGGAGGTTCGCAGTTCGAAGCCGATTCTGTAGATACAGTTTATGATTTGACGTTTTTTTCCTTCTTCTTTGGATTCTGGGCTTCTATGTGTGAGTATGCATCTATGAGGGCTGACTGACGTGCGAATGGTTATTAAGTTTTCACGCTATACGATCAGATTTTTAACATCCACATATCCACATCGAGCGTAAGTGAGACACGAAGTGCTACTACAATCGCGGTCGCGGCACTGAATTGCTATATAAGTCAGCAATAATTGTAGTGAACGATTTGTTCGTTAGATTACCCCCGGTGCGGTACTGTTATGCTGTGCTGTTGATGGTGGTTAAGAATTATTATCGGTGGGGATCGGTTTTTTTTTAATGATCTTTATTTCTTTAGTTTCGAGACTGAATAAGCTGGAGTTGACTGGATGTGGTGGTTTTTATGGAGTGACCATCGATTGATTGGGTTTTTCAATAAGGACATAACTATTTTGTATATAAATAAAACACAGAATAATTGAGATATTATACTAAAATTTATTGCAAGCATATAGGACATATTATATTTAAGTATGTATTTCCGATTTTGTGCATATGACTACCGCGAGCACGTCTGCAGTGATTGATTCTTTGGAGCCAATTTTTCACCACTCTACCACACATATCGGCCGGATCGTTGGCAATTTCGCATTTGATATTGTTTCTGAGCTCCTTTAACGCTGTTCGCTTGTTGGCCTAATCCATCGACTTGACGTAACCTAATAAAAAGGAATCCAGCATGAACGAGCTGGCCATTCGACCGGAGCGTTTCTCGAGATTACACGATTACCAAACTTCCCCTCTAATTAATGGATTGTTTGACCAGCTGTGTTGCCTGTGACACAATCTTGTTCGAATCACATATCACTGGCGTCAATTCCGAGCAATTCTAGACAAAAATACTCTCCCAAATTGATACGATAGCAAACTCCATTGAACGTAACATGGCGATAATTTTTATTAACGAAAAATACACACCTCCGGCATGAAATCAACACCGCCGGTCACTTCTTGCTGATGCATGGAGTCTCTTGAAGCAGATGTGGTTTTGATACTTTCCAACAATGTATGCTTTGCTTATTGACAAAGCGGTGTCTGGAGTGCAAGTAAAGCGAGTGTATCACTGCAAGTTGAGAACAGCTACAGGAAGAGCTGCTGCCATTATGGGAAATCGTTTCCTTGCAGTCTACCTAGTTTGGAGGAAAAAGGTTTCGTCGTCGGTTTATTGTTGCCCGTGTGGAAGATGACTGTATACTGGATCTAGACTTTATAATGGCGCACCAGATGACACTTGATTTGAGGAAGCAAGTGCTAAGATGGCGTAATATAGAAGTTTCGTTCAGAATTACCGACAATCACAATGGTGGGTAATTAAGGAAGTGTTGGTGCCCCGAGAACAATCGCATTAGAAGACCGGAACACCAGAATAGCTTAGGTGTTTCACGAATCACGGTCATTTGACAAGAGAACAGCTAAGGGAAGAACAAGAGCAAGACGAATCAATTGCACCAATATTTTTTAATCGATAGAGCAAGAAGGAAGACCACATCGGCGTGACATTGTATCAGCAAGTTCTATAGTAAAAAGTTACTGGGCTCAATGGTAGTCATTAAGATTGGAAGATCGGACTGTTGGTAAGGCTGTGGAAATCTGCTGGTGGTCGAAGCACAAAATCACAGATTGTGCTACCAACAAACCGAGTCAAAGATGTCATGCAAGAATTACATAGTGGGACATCGGGACAACATTTGGGCATTAGCAAGACGCTATATAAAGTAAGGCAACGATATTTTTGGGTCAATTGGCGAAGCCAAACGTGTGCTATCAGCTTAAACACCAAGCTGCGACTGTTCCGCTCAAATGTTGAATCTGTGCTGTTGTATGGGTGGGTGCAGAACTTGGCGGGTGACCGCTACTATCACAAAACGATTACAAACGTTCGTAAATAGGTGCCTGCGGAACATCTTAAGGGTTTTCTGGCCTAACCGTATCTCTAACGAACATCTTTACTAGAGAACGGGTCAGGAACCAATAGGCACAACCATCCAACAACGGAAGTGGCAGTAGATTGGTCATACACTCCGAAAAGGCGACAGTTCTATAGCAAACTACGCAATGCAATTGAACCCGTTATCTCAGGATGGTAGAAGAACGGGTCGTCCGAGAAATACATGGCGCAGAACAGTTGAGAAGGAGTTACGGCAATTGGGGAAGAGTTGGAGAGAGCTGAAGCTCAGTACCGGGAACCGCACGCGATGGCGCGTAGGCGTAGTAGAGGCACTAGGACCCACAAGGACATAAGTAAGTAAGTAAGTAAGCGATGTACTGAAAACACGGAATCACCTGCCTGCGAAGGAGATTTCGTTTGGCTATAAAATTCCAGGACAGACTGGGGAAATTACAGACACCACAGCAATGTTGTGAAGATCACTACAAGAGGAACAACAACACAGTTTATCAGATTTAACAAAACCCCAGATGTAAAAAAACAACCCATAAAAATGTATATTTTTCATGTAAATTCTCTAATATGAGATGGGTATGTGTTTCAATAAAATCGGGCTTTGGGAAGTGGGTTAAAAATTGATCGCAAGATTCCACGACAGACGACCGACGACCGACCCACGGGCAAGTGAAGTTAATATAGAGAATTTAAAAAGGAAGTTGTTCACACAAGGTACAACATTAGAGGGAGTGTTGAAGCTATTCGGAATGAACAGAATTCAGCTTAGGGCAATGTTACGAAAGTGGGCGCCTTGGTTCAGTGGAAATGCGTATGGCTACTGAGCAGGAGGTTCGTTGTTCGAATCCCAGTAACACCAAAAGTATTTCTCACGGCGTCCCACCTCTCGCGAATGGTTGACAAACGTTCCGAGAGTAATAACTTGTCACGGAAAGCTTCTCAATTCGCTGTTCGGATGCGGCCTTCCATTCGTGTTCAAAAAATTAACATGCGCAACGCAAATGGTCGCGAGAAGCTAGGCCTTGGACCGCAATGGTCTGTCGCGCCGAACATTATTCTTATTAATGTTACGAAAAGTAGTTAGTAGCGCAGATAGTAGAATACGAATCCCAAGATAAATCGCAATGTACATACTCGTCCAAAAATAGGCAATAAATTAGAGTTTAGTATTGCATACTTGTAAGCTGTAAGATTAACCGACATAAGTTTAAATCATTAGTCAAAAACCGGTTTGTCCGGCTTGTGAGTAGATATACGATTGTACATGTAGCTTATTTTTAGAAGATGACTCATTACATATGAGTATGGTTAGCAGTGAATAAGGGAAGTTGTCTTTTCTGGTCTTTTCTCGATATTTCTGTCTATAGAAGTTTCTGGAAATTTTTCAATGAGTACGGTGTTTTGAACCAGGAGTTCAGTTCTTATTTGGATTTCAACTAGGGCAGCTGCAGAGCTACCAGCTCAAGGAATAGTAGTGAAATACAAGTATTGTTGCAGAAAACTGTATTATGGATTAACGTGGGTACATGCAAAAGTGCAAAACCCCACGGTCCTCTTCGGACACGAATTGTATGACAATTGACGGCCATCCATAGATGCACCAGTAATAACTAACTGGTAGAAGCTGAGCCTATCTTATACCCATGCCGATTTAAGGGATGACGGCAACCGGTTGTATGATGCGCAACTCCTCACCGAGCAACTACCGTACTGGTAACATCAGCCGGTCTACTGATTTACCATAATTGGTAACATCAGTGTCTAGTCTGATGCTACCAATACTACGCTCTACCCGCATATGGGAAGTAAACCACAGCCCCCACGTTACATCCCCAGAACAAACTGGATCCGCATCCAGAGTTGTCCACAGACCGGTCAACCTTGCGGTCAATCCGGTCCGTTGGGCGAGACAACTCCCGTGGTACCAGAGGCTTTCTTGGTGAGATATAGAATCAATGATATCGGTTCGTTCAGGTATGAGTGCGAGGGGCAGTTGCAATGCAGCCCCTGCAATAAGTGTTTTTGTGAACTTAGAAAAGTAAACACCAGTGTAACTTGTTAACTCCGTGTATGCACACAAAGAGAGCCAGGGGTTACTGCGTTACATTACTGAGCGGAAGGTTCGAATTTCGAGTACTTGAAAATACCAAAACGCCTTTTTCACGATCCCACTTCTCGCTTATGTCTGACAAACGTCCAAGAGGAATCAATGCATTAAGAAAGCATCTCAATTCGCCTTTCGGGTACGGCATTAAATTGTGGGTCCAAATATTATTCACGACGTCAACTTCCAATTATTTGGTAGTAAATTTTTGTCATTAGCAAGCAAATTGCAAGCTTATTAACTAATCTTTAATTTGGCCTTAAAACAAACCGGCATTTGAAGGCGTCGATTAACCCAATTTACACGATCAAAACGGATCACTGTTTTCTTTGTGTTTGGTGTTAGTTGTGGTAGTGCGGTGGTCTTTAACCTGATGTGCATGTGTGTGTGTGTGTGTGAAATTTGCCAAAAAGCCATCGAAATTTCTTTGTTTCGCTATTCGACTAATTGTGTGTTGTTGCTTGACTTTAATTCGCCTCTCCACGTATATTTATGGGTTGCGCCATCATTGTCTTCCCCGAATTATGAATATTAATAAGCGATGAGCAAAATCAGATAGCTGCGATGCGATGATGATACTCGCCTAACAACCAACGATACTCGTACAAACTGAGACTTGGCTGGCGGCCATCAGTTGTCGCCACCACCTAATAACAAAGCATCAGGTGAGATAAATTTTGTTTTTGAATAAATTTCGTTACGGTCTTTTGCTGTAACCGTTTTCCTCCAGCTTCAACTCCCCATCAGTCCCCATCGATTCCGAATCTAAGTTAGTTATCGGGAAGAATAGACCGATGATGTTTGCGACAATTTTAATTTCGCTTTTATCTATCCGACAATCGTTCGGATGTCTATCTTTGAGATAATACGGGTATAATATATTTACGAGTATCTAGATGTACACAATAGTACAGATACAGGTAGAGAGAGATTTATTTGCGTATTAATCGTATCTAAATTTAATTTGTACCTTCTGATGATAACTTATGCACGGCGGCGGCGTCGGCGGCGGTGGCGATCATTGATTGAGAGATACTTTATGGCTTTCCAAATTGATATTTGATCTGAAAATTATGATAATACGGTATTTTCCCATACGCATTATAACCACAGCGGCCGTTTTGAGCGGCAGCGAACGCATTAGCATCGGCCACAGCATCCAGCGACGACAGCAGCTCTTGTCGAGAGCTGAAATAAATTCGTTTGACGCTTGTTTTGGACTTCTGTTGTGGTCACTGTTCACTGGTCATTCGCTTGATGGTAGGCCGCTTGGCGCACTGGCACTTGATGATGGAGGAGCAGGAGGAATGATGTAGCGAATAGCGTTCGATCGCACGCGTATAAACTTCAAATTTAAATAAAACGTGACTCAACACCAGATCGCTTTATGTCGTCGTCGTTGTTGTTGTATTTGTTGTTGTTGTCGTCGTCGAACAGCAAACAAACAAAGTCGTTGGACACTTGTGGCTTTCTGAGATGTGATTCTTTGGTCCAGCAGGTATCCTGCTGGTGAAACGGTCAATGAGTCCATACGGCTCTCTGTTACCTTGTCCGGGCCGATTAACTGGACATATTTCATCTGCGTTCGCCATCAACAGCAGTCAAGGAGTAGCATTGGTGCTCCTGGTGATACGAGGAGTAGGTACTCGTATACTTCAGTCTGATAGTTGAGTTGATTCCATTCCATTATGGTGATATCATGTAAATTAAGGCACGACGAGGTGTAGTTTTTTTTTTTTTTCTTATACAGATCTTCGATGGACATCGATGGTGGACAGTGGAACGCGCTATATTCGTATATGTTGTTGCTTACATGGAGTATTCGAGTGCGCAGTAAGGGCTCAGACAATATGGTGAAAGAATGAGAACGGGAACAACACTGAGTTAAGAGTTCCCTATTGCTAGAGTAGCCAGATGGATGCTGTTAGGAGGATAGTGATTGCCTGCCGTTTGGTCAGTGTGGATCCTTGACGTAACTAAAATCTTCGTTGACGATGATAATGACAATAATTACAATGACGATCTTGATAAAGATGATGATGATAAGGGTGATGATGACAATACCGATGACAATAATGATGATGATGATGATGCATTTTCCCATTTGGCCAAAATGTTAAAGAAAAAATTAATCGCAAAAAGCCCGGCTACAATTCGGTTAGTGTAAAGAATAAAGGTCAAGATCCATTTATCGTTTTGAAATCATTTACGAATAATTAAAAAAATGAATAAATCGTTCCAGCCGTTCTCCAGTGATGTGCTTACCAACGAATAGCATTTAATTTTTATTCATATGGATAAAAAAAATGTTTAGTGGTTAGGTGTGATGCTCTTCACACATATTCCAACGCCATCTACCGAGTCCAAAAAAGGCGAACTTATATGATCATGAAGCAAACAGAGGGTGTAAATATGGGTTTGATTCATCCAGTGGTCTAAGCCTGTTGACGTATGATGACGCCAGATGACGTCTCGATTCCAGCGCCATCTACCGGGATCAAAATAAACATAAACTTATTGGAAAACAAAATGAGCTTATGGCGTAAGTATGGCCACGATACTTCGAGTGCTTTGGCCAGCACAAAAAAAGCCCGGATGAACACCGAGGCAGCCGCATTTGCGGCTAGAATGTTCATCCGCCATTATCTAGGGCTTGTGCTGGTCCAAGAAGCCTAGTGGTACAGCGGGCAGATCCTTGGTTTGTCTAACAGAGATTCAAAAGTGATATATGAAGGCCTGCATCATCGTTAGAAATAGTATTCACCATCCATCTCCTTCAGAATTTATAACCCGTGTCCTGGTAGCAGTCCAGTTCCAGTTTAGTGTAAACGGCACAAACCGGAGATAAAAATGCATCAGCCTACTTTGCCGGGGACTGGGAAGAAATACCGCTACCAGATATAAAATAACTGGTCGACCATTGCCGAAGGCACACTAAACAACTACTGATTGGATGTGATGCCAGTGCACACAACGAAGTGTGGGGGAGCACCGATAAATATTAGAGGGGTGAGTACCTTTTAGAGTTTTTGGTGAAAGAAAACCAAAACGGATATAATGTAGGCAGGGTACCAACATTTGCAACTAGGTTTAGGGAAGAAGTACTCGACATCACCTTCGGTACTCCGACAGAGAATCGAGTACTCAATAGGTGGAGGGTCTCCTCCGAACCATCTCTATCAGGCCATAGTATCATTCTATTTGAATTGGGAGGGCTTGACGAGGAGGACACGATTAGAAGAAATCATAGAAGGACAAATTTGGAAGTTTTCAAAACCAATTTGAGATACAACTTTCACGTTTCAGTTCAAAGAGTTGCATATGAGTCGACTTACCCGGTGAGATCACCCAAAGTGAGCGATGAAGCTTCGTGGTGGAGCGCTGTCAGCCCCTCGAAGGCGGGTGAGGAAACTGATTAACAGCGCCAAGAGGAGGGATATTTGGCAGCAATATAGAGAAGCTCTCAGAACATATAATACAGAAATGATAAGAGCCAAACGCAGAAGCTTCCGCAACTTTTGTGGGGAAGTCTGCAAGACTACATAAAGCGATGTAGAAAAATGATAAGAGTATTAAGAAATCCCTGATAGACCAGAAAATAAGGAGCAAAGGGCCATACTTCTCCTGAAAACACATTTCACAGGAAGCGCAGTGACCAGAAACGAGCCCGAGATGGCGATGAGCCACACCAGGGCAGGTAAGAGTGACTGGAAGAAATCCTCGGAGATCTGTACTGAACAAAGAATCCGATCGGCAATAATAAGCTTCCAGACCTACAAATTGCCTGGTGTGACCGGGGTAACCCCTGCAGTCATGAAAGCTGGATTAGATAATCTCCTTCCTCATCTTTTAAAAATATTCAGAAGCAGTCGAGCGCTCGGGTATATACCGACAAGCTGGAAAGGGTAAAGGTGGTATTGATACCAAAAGTGGGGAAGAAAGGTCCCACCCATCCTATGTTTTACAGACCAATTAGCCTAACCTCGTTCGTCCTAAAGAATATCGAAAAGTTAAATGACAATTACTTAAGGTCGGAAGTAATGGGAAGGGAACCACTATACTCCAGTCAACATGCGTATAGAGCGGGCATATTTAAGGAGGACTGTCGGAGCTAACGGAAAGTATAGAGAGGTCCTTTGCCAGTAAGGAAATCGCGTTATGCGCTTTCCTAGATGTCGAAAGAGCATTCGACAATGCTTATCATGAGGCGATTAGAATTGATCTGGAGAGAAAGAAAGTAGACAGTACAATCACTATACGTCCAGAACAAGAACAGAGGAAACCATAGTCGGTGATAAAACCATTATGGTGAGCACAATAAGAGGCCGACAAGAAGGTGTACTGTCCCCATTTGTGGAGCATTAACTTAGAAGATAGATGAACTTCTTCAGCGACTAGTTGAGGCAGGAACTTATGCAAAGGCTACGTCATTATGGAAAAAGAGACGTTCGAGGAAGTGCTCTGTGATTTTATCCAAAATGGATTAACCATCACAAGCAGATGGTACCTAGAAGTGAGACTTAGGGTAAACCTAAACAAAACCACACTGGTAGCGTTCACCAATAGAAAGAATTTGGGGCGAATGCACTCGGTTACCTTCAATGGAGAAGAGATTTCTATCAGCAAAGAGGTTAAACACCTGGGACTGATATTTGACTGTATACTGCTATATAATAAACACCAACAGGCAGTACTGCAAAAATCAAAAAGAGCATGGTGGCAGGAAAATCCTGAGGAGTTAGTCCCCGAATAATGCACTGGATATACACAATGATAGTTATTTCAACGATTATTTATGGAGCAGTGGCATGAGCGAATATAACCTAAGCACCATGAGAAGGGAATTGTTAAAAATGCAGTAGTTTTATTTACAGTGGCCATGAGAACCTGCCACACAGCAGGTATTGAGACAATTATTGGGATACTCCCACTTTACATATAGGTAGAGAGCAAATCCGAGGAAACCAAGTTACGTTTAAGCAAGGTTGGCTGCATCGTGAACGTTAGGGCAAGGGCATTATTGGAATCACCGAATAAACAGGTTCCGTTAGCCAGCATGCTTTGTGATAGCATGTTGAAAAAGCTTCAGGAAAAACTTTGAAGTCAAAATAAGCACCAAGCAGGAATTGAGATCTGAAACTGAATACCAGTTTCCGCTTGTAGGGCCAGAACCATTCTGTGACATATGGTACCGAATAATGCGGGAATGCGGCAGTAAATAGGGACGGGCATTCACTGTCTCCATAGCACTAGTTAGGAGGAAGAGCAATAGATCATTATGGGAAGCATATTGCTATTGGAAGTTACGCCTTTCATCATCATTACCATTGTCATTACGTCCAGTGGTTCGGGCGTGATGAAGTTAGATATATATGAAAGAATATCTAGACTCCAGCGCCACCTAATGACTTAAAAAAATGGATAAATATTTAGAAATCCCAATCGAACATACGTTGCGAATATGTCTTTAATATGTCTAGTAGCTTAGGAGTGATGCAATAACAAATATGTGCACCAACAGAACAAACGCTAAACCACGTTTTCGTAAATATCTCCACTACAGCGCTATCTACTGGGTCGAAAACAAACATAAACTTTTCGGTGTACCGAACGAACATAAGGTGTAAATATGACTTCGATAAGTTCAGTAGGTTAAGCATAATGACGTCTTTTAACCGTGATGACATCTCGAATCTGGCGCCATCAATTAAAAAAGAGATAAACTTACTGGAGCATCAAACGAACATATGGTCTGAATTTGTCTTCGATACGTCCAGTTGCGTTTGGGCGTTGCGCGGTTACATAAAAACGAATAATCATTTTTATTTAAAAAGAAGATTACAGAGTCTATTAGACAGCAGCTCTATCCCTTTTTCGAAACCGAATCGTATGGCAACCCTTAATCAGAATCTCCACAAAAGCACAGTTAGTCAATGTATTCGAAAATTCTGACAAAGGTTCCTCGCTGGGTTGTCCTCTTTGACAACTGCCCAATAAGATCACCACTAAAGTATGCAAGTACATCACCCTAGTAGAAATAGATGCTACATCTCGGCATCCATACAATGATATTATAACAACTCCTCCAGATGAGGAGTTCCGATTTGATGCGGTGCCATACTTGCCAGCGTATTCATCGACGGACGACCAAGATCAACCAGAGAATCAATCATTTGCCAATATTGAACGACCTGAAGGGTATTTTGTTTACAGTGATCGTCCGTCCGTCCGTCTGTCCATCGGATCGTCCTATATTCACTTGACTCTGAGGTCTTAGCGCTGATGCGAATGCCATGACTATGATGATGATGAGGACGTCGTTGATGCCGATCACAACGTCCATTGAGTTCTGTATCGCTGCGTGGAGTTCTTCAATTGTGTTGCCAGTTGAGTTCATTCGTCGTTCGTCAGGACTGATGGCATCTCGCCAGCGGTGGTAAGCGCGAGCTCCTCAGGATAACACTTTTATGTCCCCCTGACTTGTGAACTTAGGTTTATATGCGGATCTGCAGAGGATCATCAGAATTTCTGTTGATTGGGATTTGACTTGTGGTCCGAATAAGATTTTTTGTTGTTAGCTATGTTCTGTTAGCTGCTGGCCATCAATATCTGAAACAGGTACAACTGCCGAGGGCGCACAACAGCAGGTAGATTGGTGATTATGGCATTTCGATGGATCTTTCCCCCCCCCACACACTTCTCGCTAACACTCCGCAGCTATTTCACTGTGTCCGATCGCTGCAGAACTGCTGACGACTTCTCAAGAAATCTGCCATTTAACGTTGTCATCTCGACTTGAAGTAGACTGAGTGACTTGAATTTTTACGAGTATGTGTGTTTGAGTGCGCTTATTATTTTATTTGGAATTCCAATTCGTGATCATCTCTGGAAGCAAGCAGATTCAGTCAGTCAGGGTGCACAGAATAACGTCAGGGCGAAGACGTGAGCGCAATTAACGAAATAATATCGCACCACCAAGCAATGGCTCAGTTGCAATAAGCGATCTTCAATGATGGGAAGGGGAAGAAGGTTGTTATTATGCGCGCTTGTCGGTGGGTGGAATAAATGCATTTTTATTATAAAATAAAATATTGGGAGCGCTACTCGCATATCATCACGATGAAATTCATCGACAATTTGATTTGAATTTAAAATTTTTCACACTTTTATCCGATTGAGTCATAGCAGGAACTGTTGACAATTCGTGCTGCAGGTGGTTTTTAAGTGGACGACTTGTCACCTCCTAACATATACCAATGCAACTGGATTTTAGTATGAGCTGTCAAGCGGTTGCGTTGTTTTAAACAGAGCGCGGTTTGTACCTTTCATTTTCTGGTCGATTTGACGATCTCAGAAATGTTTGATGGTAACGAGACAAATTTTAAGGTTTTATGGTGATCCTGGAAATAGGATGCAAAAAAAAAAGAAGAAATGATGAAAAAAGGAATCCCATCTAAAATTTCTGCCAAAAAATAACTCCCAGAGATATTTCCCTCACCTTCAACAGTATTGATGAAGGTGAGACCGTGATGAAATGGTCTTGGTCTTGCAGCCTGAGTCATGCGGTCTTGCTGATAAAATTTTAGCAGACCGAAGTATTTTTTGAATAACTTCTATATGAGTAGGATATATAAATGGATATATGTATGTCTGTATTTTTGTTCTAGCATAACTGTGGAACGCCTTGCTCAATTTTAACTAAATTTCGTACACATATTACTTGAAATACACCACTATCGTCACTATTAGTGATGGTAGGGAAGGGAATATATGCGTATTGGCGTAGATCCCATAGTTTTTGGGATCGCTAATATGAATAGTGACAGTTAGACGTCCGTATATTCTCTAGGGGATTACACGTAAAAATAATATATTTCACAGGCGCCTTTTGCACCACACGCTAAACGCCAGACGCAGACCCTCAGAAACTGAGAACAGCACAAAATTTCAAATCTGTTTGTTTTAACGATTTTCTAAATCAACTGGACTATTGATATCACTATCAAATCAAAACTCATTGCGTTTTTTATAAATCTACTACAATCGTATAAGCAACATCCTAGATGTGCTGAAAATCGATAAGTTCTAAAGCAAATAACAAATCTTTATACGCCATTTGTTTAATACTAGCTCATCAGTGCCCTCCTCAAACGAACTCCTCGCCCTAGAGGTGCTTTACCATCACTATTCATCTCAGCGACAACGAAAATTATAAAATCGACACTAATATCGGTCATCTCCACCCTAAACCTATCGACCACCAACCCCTAGAGGTGTATTACCATCACTATTCGCCCCAGCGACACCGAAAATTGTAGAATCAGAATCAACACTAATACATTGGTAACCAATGTTGATAACCTCCCCACCACCTATTGATTCCAGGTAATATTGATTGCACGTATACCATCAAGTTTGGGTAAAATTGGTCAAGGCGTTACAGAGTTCGTTTGGTACAAAAATACACATAAATTCTTTGGACGGACGAATCTTAATATGGGCTGCGGCGAATTACAGTCATCATTTCAACACAAATTCAGAGTCAATGTGTGGGCAGGTGTAATTGAAAACAAGTTAATCGGCCCCTTCAATCTACCACCCCAAATTATTGTGCAGGAATTATGGGACACCCTGTATATATATATTCCCAAAGTCTTAACTTCTACATAAATGCTTATATTTCTCATCTACTGGCCCACGTGGCCCTACTGGCGCGTTCAATGGTGGACTTGATGTGAGCATTTCAACTAAGTTGTTTACCAAATATAACTCCGAGATATTTAACCTCACTGGAATAAACTAAAGTTGTGCCTTTGATAGTGATAGGTTCTAGTTTGACCAATCTTCGCTTTGCGAAAGACACCGCATAACGATGTAGCATGATCTATGTATATCGACTAAAAGGTTGTCGATGACTAGTTATCACAAAAGTGGAGTTAGGACAACCAATAACTGCGGTCACAGTCACAGACATGTCGTCATATACACCATCAGCGACAATATAAAGTTAAACGGAATTAGCAATGAATACATCACTAAAATCATCATAGTTGCATTGATTTTATTACATTAGAATTGCATCTGTTACTTAGACGCATTTATACTAACCATCCATAAAATTTTTAGTATGCAGTGTCTCGGTTTCATTTCAATCCATTGCACTAAAAGCGACTCGTTGACACAGCCCCGCCCGTTATTTTTATGTGAAACACGATCATAGCTCATACTGACCGTAATTTTCCCAGGCACAGATCAGACGGAAGCTCGTATATTGATACACTAAGACCCACTTGAACGCATCACAATATTCTGCTCTTATATAAGGAAAGTTGCACAGCAAAAACAAAAGTCCATTTCGCCTAAAACACACGACTTAGTAAACCAATTTATTAGTGTAGGGCTCTTTTAAAATTCCGAAAATTCTATCCAATACGCGTACATGGTTCAGGAAAATTTCCGTTCGAGCCAGCCGTAATGTTAACTGTTCACATCTGTACGGTTATGTTCCATTATGTGCATATATGTTAGATATTGTATAGGCAAGGCTTTGCAGCTTCTTGCAAATATGTGTGATGTGCGGAGTCTATTGTTAGATTGTCACCCGCACTCCACCGCACACCTTAAACTATATGAGTATGTATACACAACATACATACAAGGCAAAAAATACCAACAAAAAATTGCCACTCGCTAAGTCCGCCCGCGAGCCACTTGAGCAACTCTGCGCTGCGATTCTTGTCGCTGTGGTGGATTAAGTCAAAGCTAACAAAAAAAGAAAATTCACAATTTGCAGTTTGCGACACTACACTCTGAACGCGATGCCATAAAGCACACTTTGATCGAAATTTTACCGCCCTTGTCGCAGCTAATCTGAGTGCACTACTCGGGCACCGCCGACCGAGTGCCTCATTGGAAAAGACACTTAGAGAGAGGTTCCATTAGCAATTTGTTTTGTCCTTACCTGATGCGATGTTCACATAGGCAATGTAGGCAATCGCTGTCGCGAACTGTGAGACAGTGGCATGCAAGGTGTTTCGCTTTACATTGCATGTGCAGTGCATGTAGTTACAGTAACAGCAATGCCAACCCCCCGCCACCCAATACTGCAGAAGCTCCACGACCGCCACCGCCATAACATATCGATCTACTGCTAGAACGATTTTCTTGGGCAACTCACATGGCAACGTCGTTTAATCGACAGAATGTCTGAACTTTGTGTTTTTCTACCTTAATATGGTCCGCCCGCTTGTCCACCACCTACTATTTTAAGACACGCAATCGCTTGCGCTATAAAGAGTACCGCCACACGGAAACCCATGCAATATCGGGGCGGCATCTCTGCTGCTCATCCATCGGGGATTTACATCCGCGCACAGTGTCTAACCGGCTAACTGAGTGAATTTGTATGTTTGCGGATCACCAAAATGGTAGCCTCACATAACCTACAAGTTAACCCCAAAAGTCATCACATCATTCTGCTATGCCGTCGTCGTTGTCGTCGTCTAGGAAGAATCACCGTCGTATCATCAATGAGAAACGTACTGGAGCGTTGAAGCGTTGCTGCTTACCGTCGGACGGACGATGAATCTTCTCGATTAGTGTTTGGTTAGTCGGGCGACGGCGTCTGGTTAATTTTTCTCAACTTTGAAGCGTGTGCCGGTCGCTTCACAATCGATCCTCAATGTGCAACTTATTTATCACCTACACTAGCTCCATCTGTTGTTGTTGTTGTTGTGTCTGTCTGTCGATATGTCCGGCGGTCGCTTCTCATGTGAAACAGATACCCTTCTGAAGGTGGACCGCAAACTGAATGGAGCACCGAGATGATGACGACGGCGACGAGCTGGACACGCTGCACATTCCGATGTAATTGAATTTACGCGGAGTTGCCAATAAATCGCGTATTATCTCTTCTGCTCTGCGTCAAGCTAATCCAGAGGAAACCAATCTCGGCCATGAAAATTCGTTGGTAAAGTACAATAGTCGAGCGTTTGGAGCGGAAGCCAAGCCATTGAAAGATGCGGGTCTTTTTTTACTTGTGAATCTTACAAAGAAGTATTTTCTTACACACTTGTAAAGGTTGTTTCACAAATCTGTTCAGTGACAAGTTAGGTATTTCTATTCTGTGAGAGTACCGGTCTACACACCACACCTCTGAAATATTCAGAGTGCTTTTGTTGTGCATCCATAAGTTTCGGTCAACCTTCAAGCTTTCTTTATTTCCTGCCTACCAGAGTAGCACTCTTTGATGAGAGATCAGCAGAATAATCCTTTGTTGCGTACCAAAGTTACGGTGTCAAATTGGGTGATCATCGTCATAAGCTCAAAAGATCTTACCACAGAGGAAATCTTCAAGCGTTCTCTATTTCCTGCCTACCACAGTAGCACTCTGAAATGGGAGATCAGCAGATACATCCTTCTTTATATATGAGACCAACAATTGTCCATAGGACTTTTCTCTCGAATGCGCTTAGAGTTCACAGTGCTTTTGTTGTGCACCCTAGTTTCGGTGTCGAATTGGGTGACCATTATCTTAAGCTCAAAATATCTTACCCCAAAGGAAGTCTTTAAGTAGGTTTCTCTTCCCTTAAGCGTTCTTTATTTCCTGCCTCCCACAGTAGCACTCTGAAATGGGAGATCAGCAGATACATCCTTCTTTATATATGGGACCAACAATTGTCCATAGGACTTTTCTCTCGAATGCTTTTAGAGTTCACAGTGCTTTTGTTGTGCACCCTAGTTTCGGTGTCGAATTGGGTGACCATCATCTTAAGCTCAAAATATCTTACCCCAAAGGAAGTCTTTAAGTAGGTTTCTCTACCCTCAAGCTTTCTTTATTTCCTGCCTACCAGAGTAGCACTCTTTGATGAGAGATCAGCAGAATAATCCTTTGTTGCGTACCAAAGTTTCGGTGTCAAATTGGGTGATCATCGTCATAAGCTCAAAAGATCTTACCACAGAGGAAATCTTCAAGCGTTCTCTATTTCCTGCCTACCACAGTAGCACTCTGAAATGGGAGATCAGCAGATACATCCTTCTTTATATATGGGACCAACAATTGTCCATAGGACTTTTCTCTCGAATGCTCTTAGAGTTCACAGTGCTTTTGTTGTGCACCCTAGTTTCGGTGTCGAATTGGGTGACCATCATCTTAAGCTCAAAATATCTTACCCCAAAGGAAGTTTTTAAGTAGGTTTCTCTTCCCTCAAGCGTTCTTTATTTCCTGCCTACCACAGTAGCACTCTTTGATGAGAGATCAGCAGTAATCTCCTTCTCTAAGAGTTCAGAGTGCACCAAAATTTCGGTGTCGAATGCGGTGACCATCGTCTTAAGCTCAAAAGATCTTACCATAGAAGAAATCTTCAAGCGTTCTTTATTTCCTGCCTACCACAGTAGCACTCTGAAATGGGAGATCAGCAGATACATCCTTCTTTATATATGGGACCAACAATTGTCCATAGGACTTTTCTCTCGAATGCTCTTAGAGTTCACAGTGCTTTTGTTGTGCACCCTAGTTTCGGTGTCGAATTGGGTGACCATCATCTTAAGCTCAAAATATCTTACCCCAAAGGAAGTTTTTAAGTAGGTTTCTCTTCCCTCAAGCGTTCTTTATTTCCTGCCTACCACAGTAGCACTCTTTGATGAGAGATCAGCAGTAATATCCTTCTCTAAGAGTTCAGAGTGCACCAAAATTTCGGTGTCGAATGCGGTGACCATCGTCTTAAGCTCAAAAGATCTTACCACAAAGGAAATTTCCAAGTAGTTTTTTCGTCGCTCAATTGTCTATATTACCTGCCCACTATATTGTCGATATTGAAGAGTCAACCATTAAATCCTTCTTTACATGTGGTAGCCTAAAATTCTTCATAGAAATTTCCTCTTGAATGCTCTAAGAGTTTAGAGTTTGTTACGCGCCTAAGTCTAGGTGTTAAATGGTATGACCACCGTCCTAAGCTCAAGAGCTCTTTCCACAAAGGAAAGTTCCTCCTTTCTTAAAAGCGTTCTATATGTCCAGCCTACCACAGTAGCACTCCGTGTTGAAGAGTCAGTAGAATGATGCTTCTTTACAACAGGAACCAATAATTTTTTCTAGAAGTTTGCTCTCTCTAAGCTCTAAGAGTCTATTCGTGCACACAAGTTTAGTTATCAAATAGGGTGAACAACGTCTTAAGCATAAAAGATTCTATGACTCTATTAAAGAGCATGTAGCTCAATTTTAAGCTTAAATGATTTTTGTTTCCATACTGTTATTAGCTATATTGCAATGGTTCGAGTGTTTCTTTACTTTTAATTCATTGCTCACATCTTTAATATTAGCACAAAAAAGAGGAGGGACCTTCTGTCCTCAGAAGATTGCTGCTCAAAGGCAAATTATCACACAGTCGTCCTCCAGTTGTTAGGCCAATGGATCTTGCATCAGGTAAGTTGACCAGGTGCGATACCTTGGTATTATCATGAGCGTCGCATGAACTTCCTTGTGAATCTTGCCAAGCTCATGAGCGGCTGCTAAAACTCGTTGGACCAATGCGTCGAGTTTTTCGTGCTGAATGCGGCCTGGATAAGCGGGAAATCCGTACCATCTATGGTGGCCTATTTGTTGCTTGTGTAACATATAGAGTAACATATGGTACAAAACTGTTATGCTTACCAGGGGCAAAGCAAAGATCAACCCGTGGCTATGATTCCATGCTTGCCAGTCTGTTGAAAAGTCTCTACAGAGGCCATACTCCTTGGTCTCTATCTGATCCGAAGAAGCTTAGTCTTTAGGATTAAGAGGAACAGGCCACTCCTGCAAAGTGACTGGCTGGCGGCCAACGATATTGAAAATTGAAGCCTTGCTCAATGCAAAGAACACATGATGCATCTAGACATAGACATAGAGCAATCTAGATGGAAGGAGTGTGCAAATGTCAGAGTAACGTCTGAGTTCGTTAAGGACATCCGGTACGCCCAAACGAGCTCATACTTTGTTCTTATCCTCAAGTTGGGCTTTCTACTCACTGGCCATGGCAGCTTGAATGCATTTTTGCATCAAAGGGACCTTAGTGAGACGGAAAGCTGTATTTGTGGTTACCCCAGAGAGAGCTAGTCGCATGTTTTATGTGATTGTCCCGGATTTGAGGAACCTGTATACGATGGATATTAGCATTATAAATAATAGACTCGTTTTTGAATCTATGTTAAGCTCTAGAGAAAGCTTCGAATCCACAAAGAAGTTGGCCAAAAATGATTTTGTAAGACGCGCGAGCAGACAACTCGCTATCTTAGCACCAGCTGAGTGAAAATAACAGGAAGCAAAAAAGCATAATACGGTGTATAGGAGGGCCACCAGTCCCGAATTGTAAGGAACTCAACTGCAGAATTTAGCTACGATGCAAGCTATGAAAATCTGAGCAGAGATTCGTCTGGTACCACGGGAACCGGGGAGCCTACGGAAGGAGTTCTTTTGTCCCTGGCTATTGGGATTGGCCCCCTTGTTGGAGCACTGTGGTGGCTGTGGTTGGAACCCAAATACGTGTAGAGTATTAACTCAGCGTGAGTTTTTTATTCAGCGTGGAGTTACATCTTTCCAACCGGGTGCCGTGACCCACAGATCGGCAGAGATTAAAATAGTTCTCGCTCCCATCAGTGAGAAGTTAGGGCCTTACACCCCAACGATACTGACACATTTGCAATAGTAATATTGTGGATGGGCGTTGATTGATGTCACAAAATCAATACTGACCGTGGAACAGAGCCTTCACGGCATGTTCCAACATTAATCCAAAGACACTTTACTGTCCTCAGAAGACGACACAACATTTTGTTCTCATTTCTCTTAATTTGTAAGAAAACGTCCGATGATCTTCATTTGTTCTCCATTAGACCAGTAAGGGATTGTTCTCCGTGAAGTTACATCAAAGACTCGCATCACTTCCAGCAACGCCAGAATTTAGAGGATGCAAGCCATTAGAAAAGTTCGTTAAACCCTCACATTTCGTTACTTCGGACGTCACGTGAATGTCTAACGCCCGCACTTCCTCTCATCTACATATATACATTTTACTCCATTTAACCTTATTGTATCAGAATCGGGCTGATAGGAGTCGCGTCGCCAGTTTGAGAAGAAATCCATCGCCACACCGACGTTCAACCGTACGATAGATAGGACATACGACTCCTGTTAGTCGGTGCTTTACCGAACCGCCGAGCTGGCAGCATTTAAAGTGCATCGTTCTTCCTGATCGCATGAAGATTCGCAGTGTGGATCGACTGTGCAATGTGCACTTGTGGTACCGCTTTGTGGTTGCGTTGCGGCAGAGATGCGCCGTAATGTTTTTGCGAATATTTTACAAACTTGAGGACTTTGTCGAATGGAATGGAATGGAGAGTGCTACGTTATTGTGCTAGCATCCCGATGTGTGCGACTGTGTGATAGGCTCTTAGGTATGAACTACATAATTCTCGTATATGCGAAATCTATGTTTTCCATGCCACACTGGTGTTCCTTGCCGCACAGCGCGCTCTCTGAGTGCAGTGTGTTGTCGGAGTGCCGCTTATTGGACTGCTATCGCATCCACCAAGGATACAACATGCATATTTTATCGGGAAAATACTACTAGAGTAGCCTATTGCTGATGTTTTTCAATAAAACTGACAAAATAATATTGCGCTGCTGTCGCTGCCAACAGTCAGGTAGTAAGGCAGCCAGGACAGAGCGGCGGACAGGACCAGCGAGAGTGGCGAGCACAAAATAGGTATAAGGAGGTGTTGGAGGTGGTGGAGCCGAATGTCAAAATGGAAATAGTATTTTTATTGTGCTTCTATATAGTGGATGTATACGAGGAACAGGAGGGAGAGTAGCCCCCATATAGTTCGCTTTTACCACGGTGTAACGCGTATCTAAGGAATCCGCACGCTTCGACGAATGGTCGGCTGGATTGTGACTGCAAAAAAGATACAAGGATACGCATATACCTGATGTAATTTACAAAGTGATAGCTGTTTCAGGTGTCATTGTAAACATGTCATGGCCTTTACGCCCATAATGTCAATTGCCTACGCGAAATTGTTGTCATGTGAGAGCTGTGTTCTGCGATAAGCGATAGCAAAAATACTTTGTTCGAAAATTCAAGTATCTCAATTTAATGGGGGAGAAGTAAATTCTATGCATTGATATATGTAGTTGAGTAAATGAAGTGTTCCCTTATATCTGCTAGAACTCCATAGCACTTCTTTCACTAGAATTCAATTGGTTTTTTATTTTTTTTTTACTTTTTTAACGCAGATTGTTTCAAAAAAATTATAAACTACGAAATATAAGTTTTCTCGCACGGTCTTGTAATCTATCCAGCAGATGCAAGGTGGTTTTAGACGCCCCAGACCATATATGACAACTATACTCAAATTTAGGACTAATAAACGCCTTGTTATCTACAACCCACATCGGAGGGAGTAACATATTTCTTGCACCGGATTAGAAAACCTAAACATTTCGCAGCATTTTTCAAGACAGTGAATATATAGTCATTCCAACGAAGCTTGTCATTGACGCACATACCGAGAATTGCGAACTTTTCAGTTGCAAAGTACCATTTGTGAATAATGGCATTGGATTTAAGATTCGCTTAGACGAGAGGAGACAGCATTGGGGTTTGGACGCGTTAAATTCTACTCGATTGTTTTCTCCCCGGCTGCCCAGGTCAAAATTCAACGTGATTAACATACGTAGTTGTTTGAGTTACACATAAGAAGTGGATGGACGTTTCTCAAACGTATATGAGAAGCTGTCATCAGCGAAATAGTGAATTGGATTAGAAGTAACAGATCAGAGATCATGAGAAAGTAAAAATGAGAAAGAATCTCGGCGACAAAACAGAAGCCTGGGGAACGCCAGTATTTATTTGATGTATTTTAGGCTTGAAACCGTTCAATACAATTTGAATCGGTCCAAACGAAGGGTTCTAATCCAATGAAGCAGTTTTTCATCGACTCCGCAAGCACGCATTTTGGACAAAAGCTTGGTGCCAAACTCTGTCAAATGCCTTGGAAATATCGAAGATGGGCATTGCAATAATTTCTCGTTTAAATTTTATTCGGTTTACCTCAGTAGGGTTTACTTTGTAGAACCGAAAGCATACCATACTAATCCTATAAGCCTCTTTACAGATTCGGATCATACCATCCATCCTTCTTTGGTTGGACAGTCTTGTTCCTGGAGAGGCTAAAGTCTCTCTTATCAATAAGGATGATGTTTGTGATTGCATCAGCGGTGGCATCCATGTAGCCATCGGCGATTTATTAGTGACCAGTAATACTCCCAAAGCTGATAATACACAATGGTCTGAAGAGCCTAGATGTGATCATACACTGACGGTATATTTGTTAGGATTAGAGGTAAGTAACAAGGCAAGGGTATTATCGTTATGACTTACAATGTTTGGAATTCGATTAGGCTCATTCTCAAGCTGAATGAGATTGTGAAAATCAGCAAATAATTCAACATCCCTTCCGTGTGGTGTTGTTAAGCCTGAATGGCAAAGCCAACTAGTATTGTGTATATTGAAATCACCCGCAATGACGATTTCAGAAAGCGGATCCAAGTGATAACATTCTAATTAAAGAATACTTGGAGTATTAAGTATTTTATAGACAACACGATCCGATCAAAAGTCGCGCGATTAAAAAGTCGGCAAACAAATAGGAGACCACCAAATCGGCGCACGATCAACAGTGCGCGCGATATAAAAGTTTACCAACAAAAAGACCCAACAAATAGGTCGCCTTTTAGAAAGTGGTGACTTTTTAATCGCGCGCCTTTTTGATCGGGCTCCTTTTTGTTGGTCACCCTTTCAAACACGCCAATTTGATGGATACCGTTTATATGTCATTCTGTCAATTTTTTTCCATTCTAATGCTTTCCCGTATGCGTGGTCTTGAGGTGGTCTTGAGGGTTGTTTGACTGGGGTCTTTAGGGTGTTTAGAGAAACCATTCATGGGGTCTTAATGGGGGTCTTGAAGTTATCTTGAAGAGGTCTTGAGGAATTGCTAAGAGGGTCTATCGGTGGTCTCGATTCGGGTTTCTTTAGATTTTTTTGGGGTGTTGAGGGTTTTTGAGTAGGTCTCGAGGTGGTCCTTTTGGGGGTCTAGAGAGGGTCTTCAGAGAGGTCTTGATGGAGTTTTGAGAAGGTATTAAGTGTTGTATCCAGATAGTCTTAATACGGTTTGAGTGGTTTTAATGGAGGTCTTTTAGTGGCCTGCTCTTAAGGGGTCTTAAGGAGGGTCTTGAGAGGGGTCTTGATGGAGATTTTGAGATGGATTTATTTAAGAGGGTCGTGAAAAAGGGTCTTGATGGTGTATTGGGGTGGCCTTAATGGTTTTTTGAATAGTTATCGAGGGAGTCGTGAGATGGTATTTTGTAGGGTTCTTTGAGGGTTTTTTCGGGTTTTTTTTAGGTCCCTTTCTGGGTATTTTTGGGGTCTTTTGGAGGTGTCCATATTCTCATCCTATCTACATGTTAATTAATTTATATATATTTCATTAAGAACTAAAAAGCTTAAAATAAAATAATAATTAATTTTTTTTTAAAAAGATCATGAAAAAAAAAGTTACTCAAAATCTACTACCTATTTTATTTTTAACTACAGCGGGTAGTTACGCTTCAATAGAAGCATTTTTTTAATTTTTTTTAATTTTTGTTAATTATTTTATTTGTTGAAGAGAATGAATTGATTATGATCGATCTAATTATACGCATAGATCGCAGATGATCATCTCACCTTTGAACCTGTGAATGCCAAAAATAAGGTCAATGGAGTTCAAAAATTTTGAAATGTATACCTACCTACTCGTATATAGCACCCGGGGTCAATGGACTTTAAGCCACTCAGAGCCACAGCCCACTTCAGGCTGAGCCGTAATCCGTAAGTCACCACTTTAGTGATTGAATTGCTATTTCAGCAGTCGAGTCCAGTTGTTCATCTCCTCTTTAATCCCATATTAGTTGCTTTAAAGTCGATGAAGCAACAATTTTTGATATGTGATTCTGTCGACTGAGCTGAGGAAGAAAAACAATAAAAAAACAAACGCGTGTGTTCGCTTCGATGGCCACTGTGGGACCCGGGACCCATTTCACATGGCAAAAAACAGTAAGGCGGAAGACTGCGCTCTGGCCAAGGAACCAGATCATCTCAGCGACTAAATTAGTATAGAATCCCCACCACAAATCATTCGCAAGAACAGCGAGAAAATATACGATTCTACCTGTTTGGCTAAATGGTACACAGGGCGCACTGATGCTGTTGTTGACAGGCGTTCCTCTTGTTATTGTTCGTCGATATTTTCTTAATTTATCTTCGCCTTCACCTTGCGTGTTTCTAATCGCAGAGTCTCACAATCGACAATCCTTTTTCGGTTCGGTTGAATTTCATTTATATTTTGCCCATGAGTGCATCGCGACGAATGAGATATCGCGCTGGAATCGGAATCGCTCTTAAAACGCAGAGGCAGGCAGGCAGGCAGGCAGGCAGGCAGGCACTCCTTTCTTTTTTGCCAGGTCACCATACCATAGCGCAAAAGTAAAACGGTCGTACGTCATCACTTTTTCGCTTATCCACATAACATCAACAAGATGGCAGTCGAGTATATTATCTCCGTTGGATTCAATAAACAATTAAGGAATGGAAAAAAAACAACAAAAACAAAGTCGCCTTCAACCGATTCGTATCTCTTCGGTTGTTCTGTTCTGTGTTTCCAAATGTCTTATCGGTTAATTTGGTCACAGTTTCGGTCGCAGGTTTCTTTGTTCCGCTCTTGTACCTACTCCGTACAATCGCGCACTGATGGCGATATGCTCTGATGGTATAATTTAATTTGCGGCATAACCTTCAATTTTTAATTATTATCCCCCCTCCGTTGTACCAGCAACAATATCGAACATCCAATACATGTTGTTGCTATCTGGGTCTCGCGCATAGTGTTTCTAGTTTTAAGTGTGGATGAAGGAGGAGGACAACGATGACGACGACGAAAAAAACCACAAAATTCAATTTAATCCATCGCGCCAGCATTCATTGGATAAGTTAGTTGCTAATTTTGTATTCATCTTTTTGATATGAGCCGGCGATGACCACCGCTACCTCCCTCTGATCTCTGTATGGAACTTTCGCAGGTAGCTTGCGGTATTTACCAAATGTTTCTTTTCTTCTTAGAATCCATATGCATGTATATGTTTGTATGGTATGTTATTGTGTGATGCTAATAAATCGAAATGTATCAAATTCACGTCGAATCAACTATTTGTTACGGCCATTTAAGCGCTATGATGATTGGCGCAGTGTATGTGTGTGGTCAAAATACGCTTTATTGTTTGAACTTTCCGAGAAACAAAATGATTTCTCGGACATAAAATAAACGAAAAGGTTGGTTGTATTTCTGTCCAAAATGTGTGACGGGAAGTCATGAAAACTTTAGAGAATAAAGAAACTGCAAAACTAACTAACCTTTCACTTTGTAAATACATTACTTTTACGGAAATTCGGCTCGAAGGACCAATTTTCAGTTTGTTTTACTGAATATACGTTGATAGCTCGTTTTAAACTATAACTTATTAGACAAAATCTTGGGTTTCTGTACAAATTTTGGCGTTCTTATACTAATGCTTAATTAATAATAATTGTCGATCCCATCAAACTGTGCATATTCCCAGCAATAACTGTATGGATCGGGCAAGTGCAAGTTTGCACAATTAGCATAAATTAAATAACAATATCTTATTACAATAAAATAGCGTGTGCAATTATTCAGGTGAGCATACAGCTCGCTTACCGCTGATCGCTGAACTTATTTTAGTGCAGGACCTTACCTTCTACACAAACTTTCGCCAGAGAGAGAATTATTTCAACAAACACTGTAGATGCCAACTTTGACGTTTTAACTTTGGTTTAAGTAAAATGCCGATACACACCGGTTAACATACCCCGATAAACGTCGTTAGTGCATAGAATAACTAACAACTATTTCAAGTGCAACAAACGAACTCACCGAAAGATTTTGAAGGATTGACAATTTCGAAAATGACCTCAGCAGAAAAGGGTTGCAAGACTCACTTCGCTCAAAACGTGTCAATAGCTGATACCTGCCGTTTGATCGTCAGACTATCATTTCGCGAAAATGCCTCTGCATTAGGAGATTCCAGGCAGTTAGCTATGAATCGTTTTCTAGCATAAGAAAGACGTCTTAACAAGGTGCGAGAGGATTATGTAAAGTTCATGGGCGTATATGAATCTCTCAAGCACATGGAGGAGATCAAACTGGACACAATTGAAGGCCAACACTTCTTTATTCCGCACCATTGCATATTCAAGACAGATAGTAGTACAACAAAACTACGTGTGGTTTTCGATGCTTCTGGAAATACATCATCCGGGTTATCGTTTAATGACATCCTGCACGCGGGACCTACGGTACGAAGCGAATAATTCTCAATACTACTTCGATTTCGCCTATACACAAGTACCTCTTCACAGCTGATATTGAGAAGATGTACAGGCAGATAATGATCCATGAAGAAAACCAATGGTATCAACTGATCATGTGGAGAAGGCTGTCAACAGAGGAGGTAAGATACTGCAAATTAAAAACCGTTTCCTATGGAACACCGTCAGCCCCCTACTTAGCAACCAAATGCTTTTAATATCTGGTGAATTTATAAGAAAATGAAGAAATAATAAAGAATCTAATCTATCTAGAACCTAAAAGGAAAGAAGAATTTGTTGGCTTTGAGCAACCGTGTATGTATTTCTGGTTCCATGCTGTTATCGGCTGCTGCAGTTCTTCTACGCTACTTCAAATTCGCATCCCACTATTAAATTGGGGAGCCAATTTTGGATCTTCTACTCGAAATTTATGTGCAGATTTCGTGCCGCCCGCTCGATGTGGATGAAAGCTTCCCGTACAGTACTTGGTTTTAGCCAACTCATGTCAATATCGTCTGCGTAAGCGAGTATCTGAATGGACTTATAGAGGATTGTTCCTTTCGCCGTTATGTCAGAGTATGTTATCTCTTTCTTCAACGTCAGTTTGAAGAGGACAGTCCATCACCTTGTGGGAGAAAGTTATAGATTTTGAATGGGCTTGATAGTGATCCCTATATTTTTACATCTGATCTGATCAGTATTTGATTTGCGTGGGATGAAGCCACAATGATGACTTTGGCGTTTGGGCTATCCTGTCTTGAAAGATAGAGGAAAAAATCTTATACGCGGTACTCAACAACGTTATACCACGATAATAGAAGCATGTTTTAATATTTCCCTTTTTATGTATGGGGCACAGGATGCCTATCCGCCAGTCTTCTGGCATCGCTTCCTCCTCCCAAACGTGTATTATTATTTCATGTATTGCTTGGTGTAGTGCGGGACCTATTGATTTAATGAGCTCCGCTGGGATACCATCTGATCCCGAAACCTTTTTATTTTTAAGATTTTTTATCGCTTTGCTTATTTCGTCTATGCTTGGTGCCGGCAGCATTGTGTTGTCGTCGGTCCTCGCTCTATTCATTGTTATAATTCGCGGAAGAGATTTTTCCCAAGCTGCTTTATATGCATCTTCGCGTGCCCGTGTTCTATTAGATTGTGGCGTTGCTAGATACGCAACATTATTGCAATCAATCGCTAGCTTACGTTCGTCATCGAACCAGTCTTTCTGAGCTCTACGACCTCCCGTGGGTTGTCCTGCTGCATTTTAACCTATATATGGTTATGGTGCGTGGCTTTACCACGAAAAATAAAGAAAGAGCCGCGGGTACTTAGAGTATGCTCGGGATGAGCAATGTCTTGGCACTTTAGCGACTCAGAAAGGGTCCAGTACCAGTAGGTACTTATAGAACACATTTTTTTGGGTGGTCTCTTCATATTATTCTTACACCGAAAGACTGTCACGTTGTGCCTAGAATAGTTTCTATTCTAGCCAGGGTCAGCTTTGCAACCGCCCAGGCACTCATCTATCAAGGAACCGAGATCATTGATACTAGATCTCACCTAGATAGCCTATGGTATCACGGGCGTAGTCTGTGCCCAACGGACCAACGGACCTTGTGGTTGACCGAGTCTGAGGACAACTATGGCTGCGGACCCATTTCCTACTGGGGAAGTAACGTGTGGGCTGCGGTTTACTCTTGAAAGTGGGGTATGCCTTATGGAATAGTTATGAGCAGCTTAATGGCGAAAGCTGGGAAAGCGCGGGTTCATCCTGCATGCCCTAAATTGGTCGCCAAATAGTTTATTTATCATCAGAATTATCAAAAGCTTAATCTATCAGCATATCTTTAAAAACCCGCCTTGGTTATGTTTACCTACAACCTACTCATTTTTTCTGGCACTACAATCTTGGTCTGATCATGATAGCCTGATGGTTGATTGGAAGTGGCGTGTTTTTTTTTCAAAGACGCACCACACAGTGCAATAAAATACACTTTTTCACCACGTAACGGAATCTTCCCTATATAAGGAATTTTATCGGACACCCGCACAACTTAAATCGGGCTCCACTCGATTTGTCGATTTGTCGTGTAATTAATGACAGGCACTACAGATAAAGTTCCTAATAAAGGGATAAATACGCAAACACACACACATGCACGTATTTTAGTATGGCACGACATCCGCATGTCCATCTTCTTGGCATTCATTTCAAGAAACGGCACAAGGCATTTACATTCGTGGCATCATATTGATGACTTCTCCCGAATACAACAAAGTGGTGTACCGCTTTGCCACGCTGGACAGTGCTGATGGGGCAATTATCCTGCTGGTTAATAACTCTTCGATTGTCGAAGTCGAAAAAGGAAATTATTCGTAACACAAATTGAACCGCGAATCACGACAGGTTACTAATGGGCTACTGAGCGACAAGCCGCCTTAACTGACATCTCTGCAAATCGCGCCTTGTAGTTGTTGTTGACAAATTCGATTTAAGCACACACAGATGCATATGGCGGTATACCAATGGTATTCTATACTATATACCATGACGAAGGCGACGACGACGACAGCACATAGCGCGTGCGGTGCGAATGAATTAACCCAAACGAGGAATCGTGTTAATGGAATATCTCATGGCCAAATACGGATGAATTGACCGCGAAGGCATGCATCGAATTTGGACGTATTCGGAGAATTGAATTGCCCAGATGAAGCACCAATGCGAAGAAGAGTCGTGTCGGACACAAATTAAAGAGGAAGACGAAGATTGCAATTTCCGTGTATGTACATATTCGTGTGTGATGGTGTCAAGAGATTTCGCATAATGGAACATTCCATATCCCGTTCGACGTACAGGAAGGTTAATTAAGAATCTTGCAGTATCGATCAGATTAGTTATTGTCTGTGTACGAGAGGGCAACGAACAACCTGATCCGAAATCTACATAAGTAAACAACGTGAAGGCATCATCGCATGTGGTGATCTTGATGTCGATCATCAGTGGCAGCGCATAAGCTTCGATCATTGTCTGAATTTAAAATCGAAAATCAAAAACTGAGTAAAGCCGCCTCCGGCCGCGACCACGAAGACTCGCTGCACAATGTCAGACAAGCATCAATAACGACAGTCAGACATGTTGCTCCTCGGCGCTCGTGCAGACGTGCAAAGATCGCCGAATGAGAAATTAGTTCTGATCGTTTGACCAATGTCTTCCAATCAATCACGTTTCCTCGTCACGCTGCTGCGCTGGTTCCAACAACAACAACAACTCTTTCTTCGCCTCCTAATCGTCTCTCGAACCTTACATAACGAGTAGAATCCAGAATCAAGATCCCAGCCGTAGCTTAATGAGAACTCTCCATACATAATAACTTCGCATGTATAGAAAACAAAGAAAAAACCCTCTAGAGGTACAAAATCCACCCACCGCTTGAGAGACTTGTGAACGACCTAAAAATAAAAAAGAAAAAATAAATTACCACAAAATCGCTCGAGTCGTGTGCACGATCGTTGAGAACATTGAGGAAAAAAAATTAAAAAGAAAAAATAACCGCACCTGACATATCGACCACGTTAATTGAGGCTCCCTCCTCGGCGCGTGCAAAGGCGATTCAACCAACCTGTTTCAACATTGCCCGATGACGTCGATGATGACAAAGGCAATATTTGATATTCGAGGTGGGAGCTGCGTTTTATTTGGGCTTGGTTGATTGATGCTTTGTATGTAGCGCGGTTTTATGCTCTTCTTCCAGGTGAAACTGGCAAGAAACGTTTTAATTATTTTTTGTTTTCTTGTTTTGGAATAACCCTTGCATATGTGTCTGATTCTGCGTCCTAATAAAATCTATTGTATCATCGGGTGTTTTAATGTAAGAGACGTACCACCTCCCTAATGAAAGATAATATGCCCTTTGTGGCAGCGAACATAATTCCTTATGGTAAAAACGTCTCGTTACCCAAAGTAATGCTGGACATTCAGAGAGAATGTGCTCGGATGGTACAATGGTCTTTCGAACATAACCTACATTCCGTGTCTGAGCCTAAGTTAATTTTGTTAAGGTGATACCACCAGATACAGTGACCTGTGAGAATGTTCGCCAGCTTTTTAATGATATCCTTTTCTAGATTAAGGATTTCATTGTAGGAAATCGGTTTGATTAATCGTTTGCATTGTCTCAGCACTGAGAGCACTTTCCCCAGTAGGAAAGACGAAGCTTATTTTCACAATTGTTAATCAGCGCTGTCACGGCAGCCCAGTTGACACCACTGTAAGGTTCAGATCACATGAACGAGCCAGCCCTGGCTAGTGGCTCTCACCATTCAGAATCCACTGAATCATTTCGCGTTCGATGACGGACTTGATATGAGAATTCCAGTTACGCCATTTATCAAGGATAAAGCCGAGATAACTTCAGCAGAATAAACTAAAGTGGTGCCTTTGATAGTGATAGTTCCTAGATTGACAAATCTTTTTTTTGTGAAAGGCACAACAAGAATCGCCAAGTCATCCGCATATCCATTGGCGATGTAGTCCAATATCTGTAGATCAGCTAGAAGATTTTCGATTAATATTTTGACCCCAGAAGAGCTAAAAGAACTCCTCCTTGGGGACATCACTTAAGGGCAGTCGCAACAACTGATACTACTCTAGAGGAGGAAGTAATTTTTCGACTTTCAAACATGGCCCTTATCCATTGTTCGGTCGACCCTTTGATACCTCTGTTACAAATTTCTCTCGCTATTGAGTTATAGTCAGTGATATCAAATGTGCCTGCAATGTCAAAGAATGCGCACAGAACCACTAGCTTGGAACGAATAGTTCCTTTTATCTTCTTTACAAGATACTGAAGGACACCTTCTGTGCTTTTACCTTTCTTGTGTGCAAACTGTCTTGATTGCAGAGGGGTTGACAGTTCTAGCCAGCCTCTAATATGATCATCAATAAGTCTCTCAATGGTTTTGAGGATAAATGATGTTAGACTTATTGGTCTATAGAATTAAGGCAGCTCACTAGGCCTATTGCCTGGTTTGGGGATATTTATCACATTTACCAGTCTCCAGATGGTAGGGATGTGCCCCCAGATATAGCTGGCTCTAAATAAAGCAATCATACCCAGTAGGATTAGATCGATTGCCTTCTGTAGAAGCGCTGGTTTGTCAGAGCCTACTGCTCATTTAACCTTATCCGGACTTATTATTCCTTATTTCTTTAACACTATTTACTCTACAAGCAATGCAGACTCTATAGTCAAATAAGTTCGGGTACATGTGTGATGCACGAGAAGACGAACCTGTAAAATGGACCTGAAATGGGGTTTTGAGTGTATTTTCATGGTCTGATATGTAGGTGCCATTGGTCTTTTTTAGTGAACCCAAACAATTTGTCTGATCTTTAACGAGTGCCTTATGGATTCGTGCCGCTACTGGAATTTCATCAATATTTTCACAACATGTGGCCCTGAGTATCACTCTGTAGGAGTGAACCTATACTGCTACCAACTCTTCGTGCGCTTAGCAGTGTTGAAGAGTTTTCTTACTTTCTACCTAAGTTTAGTCAGTTGGTCATTCCACCAGGGAATCTTTCGTTTACACAGGCTGGTTTTTTTGGGTCGGAACTGTCATAATAGGAAGTGAGCAACATCATTTAATTGGTTTTCAGCTTCATCTAGGTCCGCTGTGGCCTCAAAAATGCGACAAGCATATCTATTTTAGAGAGAATAAGTCCCCGATACCGATTCCAGTCCGTGAACAAACCTGATGTGGTGATGGCCTTACAACGAGGCTTCGTCAGACACATGCCAGTTTTCAAAAAAGTTGGAGATAAATGGACTGACAAGTGTGAGGTCATGTACCTTTTCGCGAATCGCATTTATGAAGGTAGGTTTAGAGCCTTTATTTAAAATGTCTACATTACTACTAATAAGATATTCTAAAAGACACTCACCCCTTCTATTGTTATCGCTGATGCCCCAGACCTCATGATGTGCATTGGCATTTTATCCTATGAGGTACTGAAGGTTTTTGTTCCGGCAGTGCTCTACCAGTTCCTGTACCTCTGTGGGTATAATGTTGTCATCATTGCTGGGGAAGTATGCTAAAGCACACACAATGTTCAGTGTTCCCCTACCGGTCGGAACTTCTACCAGCAGCCACCAGGTTATGAATTCTGGAATTGGAAGAAATTTAGTACTCGACCAAGTAGAACGCCCTTGGCACTGGCTCCTCGGATTAATTTACTTTCCCCATTTATGTCCGCTAATAACCCAAGGCTCTTGGATGAGACCAAGGGTTATATTTTCGTGGGCGAACCGCTTACTAAGGGTAGCGGACGCGCCGTTAGCGTGATGCAGTTTCGGCTATATCACTCTGACGGTGTCCATCAGTCCCTCTTGGATGATTAAGCCTGCCGGAGTAATTTGGATTTTTTATGGCCATTTCCGCTACGCAAAGCAGTAGATTAAGGTCGGCTGAGTAGTCTGTCCTTACCCGACTTATACTTCATCCGATTTCCGTGCCTAGTAGCGCTTGTCGGATGGGAACCCACAACTATAGATACTGCCGTTCTCCTGCCAAAAGCGCTAGGGCCAGCATACTAGTGGCACTGTTGATTAAAGAAGCTAGTCGTGCAAACTGCTTATTTGATTTGGTCCTAGAACGACTGCGATCAGCATGCCCAACTGCACTGGTGATCGAGAAAGCTTAACTCACAGCCAGGTTAGCGGAGATTTCCCCAGAGCCGCCAGGACAACCATCCCATCGGTGTTGTTAGTCGGACTACCGACTTTCTCTTTATCAGAGGTACCTCGACCAGGCGCTGAAACCTTGTCGGTTCCCTGTCGGTTCTCTTAAGGATCAGCTTGACCTGTCTAAAGTAGTAGCTTAGCCTAGTCATATACCGCCAGTACATGGTGGAGGAGCACACAGTCCTTCTTTCTCTGTACAATTTTCCATAATTTAGCATGTAACTCGGCATTTTGACTGTCGTCAAAATCTTCTTTGAGAAGAACATGTGGAAAGAACCGACTGACGGTGTGTGGCTTAAGGGAAGATCCCTCTTCTCTCTCTAATCCTCGCAAAGTTCGAGTAGCACTATCTTAGCAGATAAAGACCAGCCATATGCTGATTTGAGGTGTGAGCCGGTAAAATGTGGCTGAACATCCAAAAAAAATTCATAAAAAATAAGCACTGACAGATAGCTAGGACGGCAACAGTTCTTTCAATGAGTCTGCGATGGAAAGAGCACTTTCAAGAGTTGCTAAATGGCCATTAAACTAAGGAGCTAAAGGCTCCACCAATAACCAGTGATTATATTTCTAGTCTATTTTGTCACCATCCAGCGTAGAAGAAGTTATCTGAGCGATAAATCTGCTCAAAAACAATAAGGCATTGATATCATGCCATCGTTGGCATCCTAATGGAGCTGACTAATTATTTTTGAGCTTATTTCGCAAGTATGGGTGGAAGAGACGATAAAAAAAATAGAATAGCTATCATGTGCTCCATACATAAGGACATATGAGAGTGTATGTTATCTTGCGATTTAGGAGATTGAAGCTCAAGGTGGCAGCCGGTTGAAGCTTATAACTTTTTATTAAAGGATATCTTTCGAACTAAGAAGCCTGTCAATATCAACAAACCTATTTGTAACCAGATTTTATTCTAATAAAGCTGGCCAGTTCTTTTATATGTAGTTCCACCATCTTTGCAATCATGTTGACTAGGAGCAGATTTCATGAAGTTGGACGAAGTGATGACAAACAAAGCGGTGTCTTTCTAATCGAATTTTTATAGGCCCTTTTTCCTATATACCTATAACTGGTTATCCAAATTATATCCTTTTGTAGTCAGTTTACATAGGTACACCAATTTTTTTTTAGGAATAATTTTCCTAAAAAACTGAATTTCAATTCAATATAACAAAGTTTTATTGTTGTTGCTTTCTTCTGCCGGGAAAAATATTCAATTGCAGTTAGCCCAGATTCCAGACTCAGGAACCGTTCATTTGGACATAACTCGCAGTGGTGCGCGGTGAAAGAGGAACAAACAAATAAAGCGAACTAAACACTTGATACCCGACAACACGATTCAAATCATCAGTTATTTTCTGGATAACTGGATAACAGCTTTAGGAAAGTCTCCGATTCCTGTTGCTGCAGTGCAGTGACGTCGAGAACAATGCTTCTCGCGCTTTCCTGCAGCGGCACAAACAACAATAATAATTTCCATGCAACACAATAATGCTCCTTGCAATCCACGGCACTGTTGCTCCTGTAAGCGGCAGTGCACAGAGTGCTCCTCTCCGTTGCTCGTGCCGTTGGCATTATATTTCCTCGCGGCTAAGTGCGCGCTTTCATTTTGGTGTTTAGATTTGTTGCTGGTTAAGAGATTTATCATTTTTTCAAAAAGATTTGGTGCAGACATTTTTACGTAGCGTCCTCCCTATATACGATCCGAGGATGTTACCGCGCGAAGAAGGCACTGCCTGCCTGCCTGCCAGCCTGTAAAGTCATCGAGTCGCAGTCATCGTCCCTTGTGCCTTCTTTGAGAGAACTTGAAAAATAATGAGACTTCATTTTCATGTGCCCCATTGCGATACGGCAGCGGCGGCGCGCGGTGGCGCTGCCAGAGCGTCGTTCAACTTTGGAAATGGATGGCGCTGGTGAATAGCAGTTCAGAGTCATCATAATATTTAAATGAAATTCACACTTGTTAATAGTTTCGTGATTTGTTTTGGCCATTTATTATATTGACGCGAAATTTAACACGACGATTGTTTTCGTCGTTGTCGGTGCTCCTATTGCAGGCTCCAACTTCTGACTGTCTACGGTGCCGTCATCGCACGAAGTATATTATTAGAAGGAAGCTACAACTACCACTGCACTAGCATCACCATCACCATCGTCATCATCATTATCATCGTCGTTGTTGTTGTCGTCGTCGTCGTCGTCGGAAAAGTGGGGTCTAAAAAGAGGACTAACAAAATACTCAAGACTGGTAGACCGTATACGCTAAGATCGTGTTCGCTAGGCATTCGTGAGAAAATTTTCAAATTTCTTTTTGAATGCCACAGATAAGCTCTATAGGCATTTTGGCCTGAGTGCGAAAGTCGTCGCGCGAAATGAAATACTAAGCTACACTCATGACAATGAATTGACTGATGGTTGAAAGACTAAGGGAGACCTCTGAAGAGACGAAAAAAGCCTTCTTCTTTCTGATTATTCGGACATTTGTTTCTTGTTGTTATTGTAATGACAGAATATTACAGTTTGTTACAGATATTGTTTTGTAAACACCATTGATTTTAATTTTGGATATGAAAGCTCTTGTTTTTATGCCGTATCGACTGATGAGAGACCTTAAATTGTTCCACCGAAAGACCATAAGAAACTCAATGTATTGTTCTCAAGGTACGACGTACTACCGAATGACCGCACTGAACTGGAAAATCTATCTGATCGTTAAGTAACTGGATAAAGAATATTTGAAACACACGCTACAGAACCATTATGATCATGCAGATATCAAGGTTATATAAAAAAGAGAAGACGATGAAATGAGGTTGGAGGCGGTATACACCTATTGCAAGCTGCTAGGACGCACCATTATGATCATGCAGATATCAATGTTATATAAAAAAGAGAAGACGATGCAATGAGGTTGGACGCGGTATACACCTATTGCAAGCTGCTAGGAGAAAGTTCAGGACGCAATTGGAACGATAGCATCAGCAACAACCTTGCAGATATCAGGTACTTGATGATTAAAAGAGAAATTTGCAATAATGGAGTGAAGAGACTAATGCCTCTTTCGATTACGTAAAACCATACCCGAAACCATACCCGAAACCATAGCCACGGGTAAGCTACCAAAATTACAAGGTTTTCGTGTTTTTCGTGGTGAATGCTTTGCAAATAGAACGCCAAACCGAAACCAAATTTAACAAGAACAACAAAATGAGAAATAAGTCTGCTTGCTCTCTCTTCGCCATCTTGCTGAGTAAACGAAACCGCACCCATTGATTTCCTACGTGAAGCAAAATTACAGTGTCAGTTACAAAACCTCGCAATTAAACGCAAAATCAAACCGTACCCCGGGTACAGTTTGCAAATAGAACGCCAAACCAAAACCACGAGAGAGAAATATTAACTCACCCTGCAAATCGAAAAAGCTATTAGAATCATATCTCCGGTAAGTTCCCAACCTGACCGTGGCGGTTCCGTGTATTAAGCTATCCGCAAAACAGTCTCTTCAAGCAGCAACAGTCGAATAGGTACAACAAGATTCAACAGCAGATCCCAGGGGACAAAGCGATTCGAAAACACTTTTTCGTGATCAGAAGAACAAAGAAACTTTGTTTACTATGAAAATAGTGTCTTGAAAACAAACCGCTGACTGGTCTTTAACGGTGTTTTATTTGAATCAAACCAACAGGACTCATCTCCAAAGGAAAATTCAATGGACTGCAGACAGACGGCCTTCGCCGGTTTTGAAAAGAATGGTAGAGAGAAGAAGAAACCCAACATCGACATATTGGTTAGACTCTTAAGTAGCAAGCGACTTTGTCTACCAAGTTTCTGACATTTGTTAAAGACACATCAAGCTCAAAAATTAAACCAGAAAGGCTTCTTGTCAATTACTGTTTCTTTGGCCTAAACAGACAATTGATTAGTAAAGCCTTCTCTCGTACCACTAAGAGTATACCCGGTAAATATAAACATCCCATCCTGCTTTATGGCTTTGAGTTATGGACACTATCGAAGGCGGATGAAGATATTCTTGGTCGATTTGACTGGATCAAATCAATAGGACTCATCTCCAAAGCAAAACCCAGATGGGTGGCTTACGCCGGCTTTAAAAAGACACGTACAACACGTTTCGTCATTCTGATAAACGTCGAGGATCTTAAGCCGTAACTACGAGAAAGGGTCCTCACTCTAATAACCAACCATACACAATAAGCTGTCTATCTCGTCAAAGATCTACGCTATATTTTGGTTTAAAAAAAAAAATAAACGCATGAGAGTCCCTTAGAACTGTATTTAAGGCTAGATGAGGTCACAAAATCACAACAAAAACCTATAGCTGTAATGAAGGAAATCTTCTTGGCAAATGACAGTCATTGGTGATGGAAAGCAAAATTCTGTACACTGTAAGACGGCGATGAAGATTAATATTCTACTGTCAAGTAGAACGAACCATTCAACCTGGAAGATGTGACCATCCACCTAAACAGTATTAAGTAAGGATCGCACTTTCCAAACATAAGAATAAAAAAACTGCTGGTTTCGACAGTCTTCCGGTCGAGAATTTTAAAACTGCATCGGATGATTTGAAGCTTGGTAGAGTGCATACGCTAGCTTATCTTTAGAATTTGTCACACGAAAAGAAGAAGGACATAGTGGTCGGGCAAACAATGTTGACATTTAGTTCATCAATTTCAGAATTGTTCATCCAACAAGTTACAAGACCGAATTTTTCAATAGAGGATCCATTTTTTTTTGACGTCCTTCCCAGGCTTCGGTTCTTAGAATGGCGTATTATCTAGTCTCGTAAGGCATTCGGTTAATCGTGGAAATTGGGTTAATCTTTAAGACCCCATTTTATCAACTTTTTCTGGGACCTTATTAACTACCATTCATGCCACCTAGAGAGTTAAAAGTTTTTATTAGCAGCTCAGGGTAATGCGCCATTTTTGAGAACTGCATATGATATGTGCGGATAGTCGCATGCGGCGCGTGAGATGCGTGAAATTTGGGTTTTGGATCTCTAAAATAGACCCCATTTTATCGATTTCTTTGGGACCATTTTAACCACCTTTCACGCTACCTAGATAGATGAAATTTTATGAGCTGCTAAGTATTTTGTATTGTTTCTGAGATCACGCGTGTGACTCGGATCGCGAGTCGCGCGATAAGTCTGGAAAATGGGTAAATTGGGTATATTGTTGTGGGGTCGTTTTGAGAGAGATAACTGAAATTTTGTGAAATTTTGTGAACAGCTCGGAGTCGTTGGCAATTTCTGAGATCCCACGTGTGACACGTGTAACGCATGTAAAGCGTGAAATATTTGCTAATCTTTGGAATAGGCTTTTTTCATACAACTTCCACAAGTCTTAGAAAACTGGAATTTTATTGGAAGCTTACTTTAGTAGTGCGTTTCTTAGATTCTGCATATAACTTGAGTCGCAAGTCGCGTGTGGCGCGTGTGGCGCGTGTGATTTTTTAAATACAGTTTTTTTTTACTTTTTGATGTCCTTTTTAACCACATTTTAGTCCTAAAGATCAGAAATTTTGTGCGTGTGTCGTCTGTCGATGTATACATAAAAGTTTGTATCAAAAAAATTAACTTTTTTTTACATTTACTTGTTTGTACTTAGATGAGTCAGCATATCAACATAATGATGTGTTGCTCTCTACCTATCGTGTACCTAAATTTTGCTTGTGTAGACGAAAGGTTTCCTGGTGGAACGTTCAGCTATCACTTTTATATTTTATGTAGCTTAGATGAAGAATATTCAATTATGAATTATATGATCTGCACAGCCAAATCAACATAGCCCAGAAACCAATTACTGGATTTTGAGTAGCTGGGAAACGACGAGCGAATGGATACCAATACCCTGCCCCGCAGTATGAGTGCGGCATGGTAGAGGATTGGTTTTGACAACTGAAGGCAATTAAGCAAAAGATCTTGGTTATTGGGGAGGCATGTTAGTTGGGAAACTAGTTCATTCTGATCTCTAGAATCAACTACGTAATCGAGTAAGTACCGCTGAGCCTATCTTAATATTTTGTTCTGCAGACCATCACTCATCTTGTGTTCGTAAGAGCACAATTAATGTCTCCAGCAAGTTACACCTTTCTTTTATTGATAAGAAAACAATAAATGTTCATGGAATGACATTTTGGAAAGTACCAGCAACTGACATAATTTGAATGTGTGCCACCTCGGTCGCTGACCATTACTTGATAATACTTTGTTGCACACCACCATCACCATATAATTGACCCACTTGATATCTTCCTCTATGACTACAAAACAACTCCAATGGTCACACTTCAAGCGTCAGGCTAACTAAATACTTGGTTGGCCCAACTGAGCATCGTTAAATGCCAGGATCAGATTGCACTTAATGGCTTCGCGTGTGGTCAATAACGATTGCCGGAGGAGCAACGTTTTGCTTACATTGTGCTTTAATTCGTATTTGTATGTGTTGTTTATTTTTGTGTGTGTGGGAGTAAGACCCATCTGTAAAGACCATTACGTGATGTGGGATGTGTGTATTTAAGAGTTAATGATCGCAGCGTATAAAAAACAAATTAAACAGAGGAAGTACGACCCCACCTATTTGCACGGCAACTTGACACTGAGCTGTGCATAGCATCACCGCAAAGGATGCATCTCACCTCATCCTCACGAGAAAAGCACTTTTCGTGATTGATTTTTTATGTTTTCCGATCGATATCTAACGCAATTTCTTGGCGATCTTTTGTCGCGGATGTTGTTTTGTGCTGGCGAGAGGTAACTGATGAAAATGCTAGTTCGAGTACAGGAGGGAGCGTCTCGAGGAAGCACCTGCTAAATCTCAAATATACGAGTAATGTGACATCATGCTGAGCCAGACTCCATGCTCGTTGGTTGGCCTAATGTCGGCTGCTTGGCTCGACTCAATTCAGCTCGATATTTGGCCCACAGACATAGTAACAGCAACACTAATAATGACAATAATCCTGCGAAGAAAAAAACTGCGGGTACTCAGGTGACAAAGTGACTCAAATGAATGTGACTGAGTGTGTGTGCGTGCACTCAGTCACTTGTCGTTCGCTTGGGCGTCCCACCTATTTCGCAAAAATATGCAAAATTTTTCATTGTTGGACAATTTATTATTTGTTCGCCCTTTTTGTTGTTGTTGTTTTATTTGGTTTGCCATTTTTTTTATGTCGATGCAAGTGCATTTGCAGCGTGCCATGTCACACTAGCAAATTTGTGGTGAATAAATGTCCGACATCGACAGACGGACAGACGAACGGACGCGACAGACATTTTACAACAATTGGTGCCCTAACCAAGCAAAGACCAATCTGCATGCCACGCTGTGACAGCGCTCTTAAATCCGCCTCTTCATTCGCAGATTTTGTCATCACCGTCGTTATTGCCGTCTGCCGTATGAATGCCGAACAAAGATACGCCAATTGCTTTATGACCAGCGACAACAACAACAACAACAACACCATCGACGGCGACGACTTCGACTTCGACGACAACTGCTTAGATACTTTATAAGTGAAATAAGTAAATTTAAGAGCTTAGCAATCGGCACAATCTCTCTGGATGCTGAATGGCCATGTATGGTAGACGAGACGAGTGGCCAATATATCCATCCAATGCAGTACAGTGCAGTGCAGTGCATATACAAGGTACGCAATTCCGACTCCCATTCCGTTGAGGCCTGAGTCACCTGAGTAGGGCTGGGCGGTAGCAGCGGTAAGGTGGGCGAAAAAAAGGAAAAACTTTTAGCAAATTCCTTATTACAATGCAATTTGGCTTGGATCGTATGCTGGAGTGGTGTTTCCATGGGGACTCTTCACAGTTCGCACCTACATAAATGTGTGCCGCACGCACAGTGGGATGATTTTTTGCGATACCAAACTTTAGGTGGTGATCGTAGTCTGATCTTCGAAATTGCCGAGAAGTGATCATAGGAGTTTATCCTGGGCCTTGATCTTTAAGCGTCTCATACGACTAAAGGTTCTGGCAGAAAATTGCTGGCAAGTGTGTAACAATGCGATGTTGCTGCTGTCATCATCCCCAGCAGTGCCGAACTCATTTAATGAAGGAGCACAAACTCCAGTTGACGGTCTGCAAAAAAACATAGGGATCATCAACGGAAAAAAATCCAAATTAATGGATCCAGCGAAATATTTATGGATAACCGTATTGACATAAAGTTGACCTACGCATGGCTTCTGTGAACAGTGTCATGAAACCCTTAAGCTTACAAGCGCATTCCTAACGGGATATGTGCTGTTGCAGGGATCTTCTTGATAGATCTTCTTGATCGACAGAGATAGACAATATTCCTAATTTGGAGACAGAAATAAAAACGGTCTTGGACATCTGGCAACAGCGCTGGGATAATGGCACCAAGGCATTAACCAAAATCAGACCGGATTAAATACGTAACCCATTGGATCAAGTGCAGCCATGGTGAAGTGGAGCTTCTACTTTCTTTATAAATTTCTGACAAGACAGAATATAGATTTGTTGGTAATTCCATACGATGGGAAATATCGCCGATCGAAGTGTTACTAAATCAAAAGACTGTAATTTCGTTATTTATGAATATTTTTATTAACTTTTTTTAGAGAATATTAAAAACATTTCAAACTTTATGGAAAACACGTACTGCTCGATATAGCCACCTTTAGAGTGGATGATATCGTCGATTCTCTTAACGAAAGTATTGCATGCTGCACGAACGTAATATTTGGCGCGACATACCGTTGCGGTCCAAGGCCTTGCTTCTTATGAACATTCGAGTTGTGCGTTTTATATTTTTGCACACAAATTGGAAGAGACCTACAATTTATAGTCGTATCTGTGCGGCTAATTGTGAATCTTTCCGTGACAAATTTATACTCTCGGACCTTTGTCAGACATTCGCGAGGAATGGTACATTTTTTTGTGTTTTTCGTTGATTCGAACTTCAAACCACCCGATCAGAAGTCAAACGAACTAATATATAAAGTCACGCCGACCTCAAAACCAATACTAATAAAAGCTAATCACACTACTTCAAGTGCAACAGATTTGCGGAAGAAAGAAAAGTGCTAACTGCATTAGTCAGCGAGTTGGAAAACTCATCCCGACAACATAGTTCTAACGATGCTGTGAAAATGTAAGAAACCAAAAACTGGCACAGAGATACAACTTTTGAATAATGATTTTGCTGTACTAGCAAAGAAAGACGGACAAAGATACTCTTCATCATATTTGGCTATACAACAGTGGCCTTTCACAAAACATAATATCCAGTTTGTCATTCTTAAGCTCAGTGCGTCCTGGTCTACTTCATCATATTAACGTGTACTTAGCCTGCCTTTATGTCGGGGCGCATAAGTCCTACCGCAAAAGTCGCATAAGTCCTTCCCTTGCTATGCACCCAAGTCTGGGATCCAAATGTAAGTACTGGTATGGGCATTGTATCATACACCAGCAGTTTTGATTTTAAGGGTAATTCTTCAATTTAAAGAGTCTTGACGCACTAAAGTAGGCTTCTTTGGATTTAAGCAACAGTGCGCGTGCATATCGCAGACTTTTTGATATAAACAGCGCTTCTGGTGCGATCCTTTCTAACTGTACTATTCGATTTCATGGACAAGGTTATTTTACTAGGCAGTTTTTTTCGCTGGTGTAGTGTCATGAAACCCTTAAGCTTACAAGCGCATTCCTAACGGGATATGTGCTGTTGCAGGGATCTTCTTGATAGATCTTCTTGATCGACAGAGATAGACAATATTCCTAATTTGGAGACAGAAATAAAAACGGTCTTGGACATCTGGCAACAGCGCTGGGATAATGGCACCAAGGCATTAACCAAAATCAGACCGGATTAAATACGTAACCCATTGGATCAAGTGCAGCCATGGTGAAGTGGAGCTTCTACTTTCTTTATAAATTTCTGACAAGACAGAATATAGATTTGTTGGTAATTCCATACGATGGGAAATATCGCCGATCGAAGTGTTACTAAATCAAAAGACTGTAATTTCGTTATTTATGAATATTTTTATTAACTTTTTTTAGAGAATATTAAAAACATTTCAAACTTTATGGAAAACACGTACTGCTCGATATAGCCACCTTTAGAGTGGATGATATCGTCGATTCTCTTAACGAAAGTATTGCATGCTGCACGAACGTAATATTTGGCGCGACATACCGTTGCGGTCCAAGGCCTTGCTTCTTATGAACATTCGAGTTGTGCGTTTTATATTTTTGCACACAAATTGGAAGAGACCTACAATTTATAGTCGTATCTGTGCGGCTAATTGTGAATCTTTCCGTGACAAATTTATACTCTCGGACCTTTGTCAGACATTCGCGAGGAATGGTACATTTTTTTGTGTTTTTCGTTGATTCGAACTTCAAACCACCCGATCAGAAGTCAAACGAACTAATATATAAAGTCACGCCGACCTCAAAACCAATACTAATAAAAGCTAATCACACTACTTCAAGTGCAACAGATTTGCGGAAGAAAGAAAAGTGCTAACTGCATTAGTCAGCGAGTTGGAAAACTCATCCCGACAACATAGTTCTAACGATGCTGTGAAAATGTAAGAAACCAAAAACTGGCACAGAGATACAACTTTTGAATAATGATTTTGCTGTACTAGCAAAGAAAGACGGACAAAGATACTCTTCATCATATTTGGCTATACAACAGTGGCCTTTCACAAAACATAATATCCAGTTTGTCATTCTTAAGCTCAGTGCGTCCTGGTCTACTTCATCATATTAACGTGTACTTAGCCTGCCTTTATGTCGGGGCGCATAAGTCCTACCGCAAAAGTCGCATAAGTCCTTCCCTTGCTATGCACCCAAGTCTGGGATCCAAATGTAAGTACTGGTATGGGCATTGTATCATACACCAGCAGTTTTGATTTTAAGGGTAATTCTTCAATTTAAAGAGTCTTGACGCACTAAAGTAGGCTTCTTTGGATTTAAGCAACAGTGCGCGTGCATATCGCAGACTTTTTGATATAAACAGCGCTTCTGGTGCGATCCTTTCTAACTGTACTATTCGATTTCATGGACAAGGTTATTTTACTAGGCAGTTTTTTTCGCTGGTGTAGGTACTATTTTTGACGTCTTTATAAAGGAAACATTAGGGTACATAAACAAGATCTAAAACCTACTAGAAGACCCTCCTTCAGATACCCACAACACCCTCCCTCCTTCCACCCAAATATCACCAATATCTTTCAAAGGCACAGTCTTCGAGTCATTCTTATACAAACAATGATTAGCTACCCACCACGTCAACCTCCTCAACACAATAACCACACTAACCCACTACAAACATCCACTTCAACCGTCCCCACCACATCCCTGAACTTCAGCTATATCGGATGAACGCTCTTCGAGTTAATCACGCACATACAGACATACAGACATACAGACATACAGACATACAGACATACATAGATTCATACATATAGACTTTTTATATATTAATATTGTACACCCCCTTCCCCTTCTCAGTGGGTATGAAGTATAGAGCGTCAATATCAGCTACATTTACAAATCGATTTTAATCGAATTTTCATGTATATTATTGGAAGGTGGAGGATGGTTATAGGCCTTCCCACTTCATGTGGATGTGAAAACTATCAGTCGCATTAACAAACCAATCTTATTGGAATTTTAAATTTATATTATTACCAGGAGGGGGTGGTTATAGGGTATAGTAACACCCTTCCCATTCCCCTGGGTTGTAAAAGGTAAAATGTTAATATCAGCCACATTTAGTAACCGATTTTTATGAAATGTTCAGTGTATATTATTGGTAGGTGGCGGATGGTTAGAGGCTATAGTATTCTCCCACTCATCCTGCGGTAAAATTTTTTGGGGGGAATATAAAATTTTAACGTTAGACACATTTACAAACAATTTTTATAAAATATTCAATGGATATTATTGGCATGTAGGGGAAGATTATAGGCTATACTTCGGAGGTTCGTGTGTACGGGTAGCGAAGCAGCCTAGAGCCGCTAGTAAATGTATAATGTTAATATTATGCCTTATGTATCTCATATCATATCACGTTCATATCGTTCGTCGAATATTAAACGAAATTAATAATTTTGTACCCTTCAGTGTCCATTTTGTATTAAAAAAATTATAAGAACACAGTCAATGTCTCGGTTTCATTTCAATCCATTACACTAAAAGCGACTCGTTGGAATAGACGTTTCTCGTCAAGCCAATGACTATGCGCCCCGACACTGCCCCATCCGATCTTTTTTGCATTTCTTCTGAGCCATATGGATTCTTCTACGCCTGCGCTCGTATGCGATGTTTGCATTTCTCGGATCGCAACATTACTGCGTTCAGTTGCTAGTCGCTTACATTCATCATCGGACCAGACGTTCCAATCTCTATAATACGACTACTACCTAAAATAAGGTCAGCAGTACTAAGGATAGTATTTTTAAGTCATGTCCAATTTTCTTCTAAGACCGGCATTTCACACCTAGAACACACTCCATCTTCGTTCACGGCAAGTGCTGTCGCTTGATCAGCTTTTTGAATTCTTTACATTAACTTCGCATATCCGTGCGTTTCTGTGTTTGTGGCTGGCTGGCTTGCCAAATCTTGTGATTAATTTCAATCCACTTCCTAAGGCTCGATTTTATTCAAACTTTGCATACATGTGCATCTCCGATTATAGAATTTACATGGGTTTTGGCTTTAATGGTTTTATTCGCAACCAAGAGAAGGAGTTGACAGGAAACCGACGAAGCTCAGCTATCACAAAAAAGGAATGTGTTCAGGCTCTACTGGTTCAAGATCAAGACCGAAATAAGAGCAGACGCACATATTTTACTTCGTTCGCTACACAGATGTTGCTCAGTGTAAACAAAACACACCAAGCCAACCTTTGAAATTTGAATCAATAACAAAAGCAAAGAAGTGGTTTCAAATGTGAGCGCCATTTGGCGCGCGTCATCCCACTGTATTCAGGTTAAGAGCTGCACAAAAAGTTTGCCATCCGGCGGCCAGTGCAAGGATATGTGGTGAACATGAAACACTAAACTGTCTGCCTGTCTGGCGTCCAGTCGGGCCTGCCTGCCTGTCTGTCTCTCTGTCCCTTTGCTGCGCAATTAATTTGTACAAGATAATCATCTTCAGGTGCCAAATAAACTTAACATACGCACACATCCACACATTGAAGTCGCACTCATACGACCGATGTGGCTCCATTATCCATCGCCGCCCACCTCCCCCATCGAATGGATAACATTTCTTCCATTTCATTCTCTCTCTCTCTCCCTCTCATCCCATCCAGCATAAATAATTTAATTATTTTAATCCAATATTTGCGTGAATGAATAGAACACGGTACTCGTAGGTATTCATGTCCCCATAATGAGAATATATTGCGAATGCGATACAATAAAGTGCGCTCTGCACTCACTCAAGTACGAGTACGCGAGTACCCATGTACATGACCCATGAGTTCGTTTGACAATTCCATTGGCTTTGGCACTCTCATATCATCATCACCATCACCATCATCCACATCATCGTCATGATCGTCATCATCTCGAAATGAAGAAAAGTAGCTGGGAGTTGCATTCCGATCCCAAACAGCAGCAGCTTTGGACGTTCGCTCGCCTGTTGGCTTCCTGTGGCGTGATTCACGCTTATGTGCTGGATGCGACGCAAGACAAATTTTGTGATCTCATCCCAAAAAATTTGGTTGATGCTAGTGTCTCTGGCTGGCTCCTCATCGTCGTTGTCGTCGTCGTCGTCGTCTCTATCGGATTTCATTTCACTTGGCACATTGGGCTGATGATGGCCTGCCGGTCGCATCGCTGCTGGTCAGGTGTTCTGTTACACATGCAACAAGGATGTTACAAAATCAGTTTTGCTGCTCATTAAAGTCGTGTTTAGTGGTCGTTGGTCGAATCGATTCCGGCCGAGCTGTGGCGTATCCTATTTCTGGTGTCGTGCATGCGACACACTAATGCGTTCCAAGTGTTGCCACAATATTGGCACGCTGGCACTTGTTTTGCAAATGTTCAGTTGACCATCTTAATAGACAGTGGCTGCTGATGTTATTGGTTGCTTTAGTTGGTTTTTTTGTGTCCATGAAGCGTGCATGCAAATATGGTGCATTGCCTTCAGGATTGCCTGAATTAGTTTAGCTGATTGTTGTGCCATTGCGTTGAAATGAACTGAATTTTTGCATTCGACAAGTTGTAGATAGGCTCTACGACGGAAACAATAAAAATTGTAAATTTTTTCAGCGGAACATATTAACGATTTATTAATTAATTTAAGATCATTAATGGTCTTTGCGGTCAACCATAAGCAGAAGAATGGGTATGGCATTCTTAACGTCCAATTTTGAGCAATTTTTCAAAGAAAATTGTCACAAATAACACGAACAATGTTAATCTCCAAGTTACCAGCAATGCAATTCCAAGGCAAAACCCTTCAATTAATGCCAGAAGCCAAATATTTAGGGGTCGTGTTTGACAAAAACCTAACATGGAACCCCGCCCACATATCATATATAACAAACTAAGCTAATAAAGCTTATTTTACCTGTCAACGTATGTTTAGCAAGACGTGGGGAATAAACCCGCAAATTACCCTATGGCTATACCAAAGCATAATCAGACCCAGGATCACATACGCGGCTCTGGTTTGGTGGCCAAAAACAGAGCAATCAACGACACGCTCAAAACTGAACAAGATACAAAGACTAATATGTCTAAGTGCAACGGGTGCAGTTAAGAGCTGCCCAACGGCAGCTCTGGAAAAACTTATAGGACTTCCTCCCCTGCACATACACATCAAAAGCGAGGCTGTATCAAGAGCCACAAAACTAAAAATTCTTGAATAAATAAAAGCAAACAAACCAGGACACTCTAGTATCATAACCAAAATAGACTTGGAATATGTAACTGTCCAACCATCAGATCTTATGATAAAAACAACTAATTTCGATTAAAATACCCGATCGGAATCAAGTTGAAAATATTATAAGTACTATTCCAAACCATGCATCCATCTGGTATACGTACAGATCCAAAACATAACAATTAACAATTAACAATTAACAATTAACAATTAACAATTAACAATTAACAATTAACAATTAACAATTAACAATTAACAATTAACAATTAACAATTAACAATTAACAATTAACAATTAACAATTAACAATTAACAATTAACAATTAACAATTAACAATTAACAATTAACAATTAACAATTAACAATTAACAATTAACAATTAACAATTAACAATTAACAATTAACAATTAACAATTAACAATTAACAATTAACAATTAACAATTAACAATTAACAATTAACAATTAACAATTAACAATTAACAATTAACAATTAACAATTAACAATTAACAATTAACAATTAACAATTAACAATTAACAATTAACAATTAACAATTAACAATTAACAATTAACAATTAACAATTAACAATTAACAATTAACAATTAACAATTAACAATTAACAATTAACAATTAACAATTAACAATTAACAATTAACAATTAACAATTAACAATTAACAATTAACAATTAACAATTAACAATTAACAATTAACAATTAACAATTAACAATTAACAATTAACAATTAACAATTAACAATTAACAATTAACAATTAACAATTAACAATTAACAATTAACAATTAACAATTAACAATTAACAATTAACAATTAACAATTAACAATTAACAATTAACAATTAACAATTAACAATTAACAATTAACAATTAACAATTAACAATTAACAATTAACAATTAACAATTAACAATTAACAATTAACAATTAACAATTAACAATTAACAATTAACAATTAACAATTAACAATTAACAATTAACAATTAACAATTAACAATTAACAATTAACAATTAACAATTAACAATTAACAATTAACAATTAACAATTAACAATTAACAATTAACAATTAACAATTAACAATTAACAATTAACAATTAACAATTAACAATTAACAATTAACAATTAACAATTAACAATTAACAATTAACAATTAACAATTAACAATTAACAATTAACAATTAACAATTAACAATTAACAATTAACAATTAACAATTAACAATTAACAATTAACAATTAACAATTAACAATTAACAATTAACAATTAACAATTAACAATTAACAATTAACAATTAACAATTAACAATTAACAATTAACAATTAACAATTAACAATTAACAATTAACAATTAACAATTAACAATTAACAATTAACAATTAACAATTAACAATTAACAATTAACAATTAACAATTAACAATTAACAATTAACAATTAACAATTAACAATTAACAATTAACAATTAACAATTAACAATTAACAATTAACAATTAACAATTAACAATTAACAATTAACAATTAACAATTAACAATTAACAATTAACAATTAACAATTAACAATTAACAATTAACAATTAACAATTAACAATTAACAATTAACAATTAACAATTAACAATTAACAATTAACAATTAACAATTAACAATTAACAATTAACAATTAACAATTAACAATTAACAATTAACAATTAACAATTAACAATTAACAATTAACAATTAACAATTAACAATTAACAATTAACAATTAACAATTAACAATTAACAATTAACAATTAACAATTAACAATTAACAATTAACAATTAACAATTAACAATTAACAATTAACAATTAACAATTAACAATTAACAATTAACAATTAACAATTAACAATTAACAATTAACAATTAACAATTAACAATTAACAATTAACAATTAACAATTAACAATTAACAATTAACAATTAACAATTAACAATTAACAATTAACAATTAACAATTAACAATTAACAATTAACAATTAACAATTAACAATTAACAATTAACAATTAACAATTAACAATTAACAATTAACAATTAACAATTAACAATTAACAATTAACAATTAACAATTAACAATTAACAATTAACAATTAACAATTAACAATTAACAATTAACAATTAACAATTAACAATTAACAATTAACAATTAACAATTAACAATTAACAATTAACAATTAACAATTAACAATTAACAATTAACAATTAACAATTAACAATTAACAATTAACAATTAACAATTAACAATTAACAATTAACAATTAACAATTAACAATTAACAATTAACAATTAACAATTAACAATTAACAATTAACAATTAACAATTAACAATTAACAATTAACAATTAACAATTAACAATTAACAATTAACAATTAACAATTAACAATTAACAATTAACAATTAACAATTAACAATTAACAATTAACAATTAACAATTAACAATTAACAATTAACAATTAACAATTAACAATTAACAATTAACAATTAACAATTAACAATTAACAATTAACAATTAACAATTAACAATTAACAATTAACAATTAACAATTAACAATTAACAATTAACAATTAACAATTAACAATTAACAATTAACAATTAACAATTAACAATTAACAATTAACAATTAACAATTAACAATTAACAATTAACAATTAACAATTAACAATTAACAATTAACAATTAACAATTAACAATTAACAATTAACAAATAACAATTAACAATTAACAATTAACAATTAACAATTAACAATTAACAATTAACAATTAACAATTACCAATTACCAATTACCAATTACCAATTACCAATTACCAATTACCAATTACCAATTACCAATTACCAATTACCAATTACCAATTACCAATTACCAATTACCAATTACCAATTACCAATTACCAATTACCAATTACCAATTACCAATTACCAATTAACAATTAACAATTAACAATTACCAATTACCAATTACCAATTAACAATTAACAATTAACAATTAACAATTAACAATTAACAATTAACAATTAACAATTAACAATTAACAATTAACAATTAACAATTAACAATTAACAATTAACAATTAACAATTAACAATTAACAATTAACAATTAACAATTAACAATTAACAATTAACAATTAACAATTAACAATTAACAATTAACAATTAACAATTAACAATTAACAATTAACAATTAACAATTAACAATTAACAATTAACAATTAACAATTAACAATTAACAATTAACAATTAACAATTAACAATTAACAATTAACAATTAACAATTAACAATTAACAATTAACAATTAACAATTAACAATTAACAATTAACAATTAACAATTAACAATTAACAATTAACAATTAACAATTAACAATTAACAATTAACAATTAACAATTAACAATTAACAATTAACAATTAACAATTAACAATTAACAATTAACAATTAACAATTAACAATTAACAATTAACAATTAACAATTAACAATTAACAATTAACAATTAACAATTAACAATTAACAATAACAATAATAACAATGTGAAGAAGGACGATTACGGCGACTCTGTATACGAACTTACCGCGATGTCGACATCCTGAAAAGAATTAAACTTGGTAGTCAGTGAGGAGCGGATACCTAGTTCATATCAGCGAAGATGATCTTGCTCGGAAACTCCTTTGCGGTAGGATTTATTGGCAACAACAGCAGTGAGCCCGGCAATTGCTGGTTTTTAAGGATGCTGAAGTTTAGGAATGCCAATTTGAATGACATTGGCTCAAAATTGGGATCGGTGAAGAGTTTTATTACGCGGTGTGACGAAAATATAATAAAGTGTATAAATACTAGCAGCTCTAAGGCGCTTCACCAAAATAAGCTGGTCCACTCCATTCCACCAAGTTTCTTTAAATTTGCTTTGTATGTAGAGGCAAAATTATACCAGCATGGTTCTGGTATTTGATAGATGGCTCTTTATATAAAAAAGAACCTTCTCGAAACTGTTGATTACGTATAAGTATCCTTTACTTTATCGCAGTGAGTTAGTTAAGATCTCGATTTGTACCAGAGTACTTGCAAGTAAACAGATCACTCGTATATGTGAATAATAATTAATCACCTGTGTAAATTTCTGAAGTATATGTTAAATAAAGTTGTAATTTGTGAATAAACGAACTTGAGATGTGTTTTTATACAGAAAGAATTAAGAAAACCCTAATTTCATAAAAATATTTAGAGCCGGTCTTAATGGGTTAAATAACTGGTTAACAAAATATTTATATTTTTCTCTCTTAACGCCATTGATGTTTTCTATTAAGACACTCGTATTGAGATTATGTTGGAGAGCAGTGTAGATAGCAGGTCCGAACCTAATGGCTCTTTTCACGTCTCTGTCACAGCCTATAAATCATATAAATAGATCAGTTCAGGTTACATCCGAAATTTTTGTGATGAAGTTTTAGAAAACCGCACTGCAAAATTGTAACCTAAATTCTAAAGATCAGAAATTTAATGCTCCTAATAAAGACTTACATTCTTTTCAAATTTCTTCACCTCTCTAAAGAATGCGTATAATCCAATCACAGACTTCTAGAGCTATTGTTTACGAGCTGTGACTACTCTCTAGAGTAACATATCTCAAACATCACACTGCAGATGGAGGGAAACTCCGTCAACTAACACTAAATTCCTTTGTCCGATGCTTTTCCGGCAGATATGAACTTTGGGCGCACAACTTCTCACTTGGTCAGTTCTAGTCGGGTGTACTGCGCGTTTTTGGCCAAGTGTGACAGCATACCAAAAAGTTGACAACTCGCAATTCCCACCTGCGTCAAACGACGCCATCGTCGTCGTCGTCTTTCAATCACAGCGCGAAAGCCGAACGCTGAACGTCGAATGCCAACCGCGTGAAATTCCACAAAAGGAGCAGAAATCCATTAGCAGCGCCAGAGTGAAAAATTCTGCTGCTGTGACTTTGTGGCCAAAAAGGTGAATAAAACAAAAGCCAAATCGCAACTACAAATTTCCACTGCAAACACATACTCACTCGCTGATGCAGGCGGTACGCGGGTACCGTATTCTTGGTGAGGTGCAGTGCATCGATAATAAACTTCCGATGACAGCTGGGAAAGCTCCAGAGAAAAGGCACAGCGCCGCAGTTTGCCGCTGTGCTCGATGTACGCTATTGGATGATGTGGTGGTATGATTCTGTGCAAAGATGTGTGTCCATCCGTTCACTGTTCTTCCATTCTTGTTTGTGGGCAGAGCGCTCCGGCGCGAACGGCGGCGAGAATATATTCATTTCTGAAGGGAATAACTAATGTCTTCGGGTCCACTATAAATTCTTTAACAAAATGTCAATTAGTTGGGATTTTTTGCAGATGCGGCGGCGGTAGCGGCGGGAGCAGTGCACTGTGCGCTGACGCTGATGTCAAACGTTGTGGCCGAATTCTCGCCGTTATCGGAAGATAGATGGTGGGAGAGTGAGCTTGAGCCTACTCGTAAGTGCACATCATGACTATTTCCGACTGACTGTTCGTCTGTCGTTTTTTGAATTCACGTGTCGCGGCGCGCGATTTGTGATATTGGATGCGACGGAAGATTCCTTTTGTATTTGGTTTTGTGCTGGTGCTGCTGACGCACTTCTCTACGCCACAAATTCACCATCGACTCGAACGTGTGACATATCTTAATAAAGTTGCCTTTCTTTCCACACATAACACAGAATTTCCAAACTGCCTCCAAGTGGATGTTATTATTGTTGCTGTTGCATTCGGATGGCGTTCGCATACAGTTGTCGACCGGAATTGATTTGTTTTCTCATTTAAGTTACACGCCTATGGCCTATGCCAATCTAAGACTTAGAGCCCAGAGGACCTGCCGGACAAAGTTGCTGCGAACGGATCGGAACAGCAACAACACCGACTACAACAACAACGAACGGCTAACAACACCGCAACCGCAATGTGTAAGCGAACCACTTAGTTCTGAAATGATGACATAAAGGAACTCGGGCTCTGACACATCAATGCGACAGCAGTGTCCAGAGACTAATAGGGGCACTTTGTTAGCTGCTGCTGTGTTAGGCGTCGTTGCATTATTAGCAGGTGACTGCAGCGTATAACGGCTGCGTATGTGCTCCTGCGTACGTTGACGAAGACAAAAATGGTCAAAAGAAGAGCAAGTGAGGAAATGATTGCGCCAGATATGCTGTTGTGACATTGTGACTTTTAAGAAGTTACCGGTAACATAGAATGTCTATTCTATAGTGGAGTAAGTTTATTTTTTTAAAGGTAATAGCACTTATAATATAGTATTGTTGATGGTTAATGTGTTATTGGAAACATAAAGCAGGATGACTTTTCAAAAAGGGATCACTTTTTAAAAAACCGGAATTTGGTAGCTATATTACTTGCTTAGGCACTTGCTCGACTATATGTTTGGCATATAGTTGTGGGTGCCGTAGTTCAGTGGTAAAGTGAATGGATTTCTGACCCAGGATTTCGTACTACGACTCCCACAAAACTCAAAAAGAATTTTTCACGGTCCCACCTCTCGCGAATGTCTGGCAAGCACTCGAGAGTAATAACTTGTCACGGAAAGCTTCTCAATTCACCGTTCGGATACGGCATTAAATTGTAGGTCTCTTCCATTTGTGTGCTAAAATATACATGCACAACACTGATGGTCGCGAGAAGCAGGCCTTGGTCCGAACCGATATTTCCACCAAATATTATTATTATTTATATGCTTCGCTCAGCGCGGGTGTTATGGAAAAGAAGGAGAAAAGAGGAGATGTCTACGAGCTTGTGCTTAAATGGCTGTGGATCATAGCGATCTGGAAAAACCGGGCTTGGCAAAGTATTCCACATATGTGTTGTTTGGCTAAAGAACGAATCTCTACGTCCGAAGATAGGCTTGTGAGTTAACTGATGAGCATTTAGAGCGCCATGAGTATCGCGGTTGACTTCAAGGGATGATGACAATTAGCTGGCTATTTTTCTTGAGCATCGCTGATTGAAGAAGCGGTAAAACAGTGACTAGCAGGAAACATTCGAATCAAGCGAATCTATTGACTTCATAATGCTTTCGTCACCAATAACCTCTAACGCTCGCTTTTGTATTCCATCTAGCAGGTGCAAGGTCTTAGGCGCTCCTGACCAAATAAGACAATTGCATTCAAGTTTGGGGCGAATAAACGCCTTGTAGATAGTTGCCAGATCAGGTAGAGTGAAATATTTCTTGCATCCTGATAGGAATCCTAAACATTTCGCAGCATTTTTGGCGACGGTGAATATGTGTTCATTCCATCGAAGCACATTACCGAGAATTGCGAGTTTTTCAGTTTCTTCGATGCAAGTAACATGGATTATGGCATTAGATTTAAGATTCGCTTAAACGACATGATTAGGTTTATTGGGTTGGGTTTACGAATCGTTAAATTCTACTCCTCAGTTTTTTCCTCAGTTTTGTATGCTCTCTAGGTCAGATTTTAATGCGCTTAAAATATGCAATTGTTCGAGTTCCACGACGCTTCTCAAACATATATGAGAAGCTGAGAGTCCTTTCGTCAGCGAAGGAGTGAATTGGATTAGAAGTAATGGACAAGAGATCGTTAATTAAAATGAGAAAAAGTGTCGGTGACAAAACAGAGCCATGCGGAACGCCAGCATATATGTGATGTATTTCAGAATTTAAACTGTCCAAGACAACTTTTATAATGTGGTCCAGAAGATAGCCTCTAATCAAATAAAGAAGTTTATTATCGACTGCGTAAGCACGCATTTTGGGCATATGAGCGTCTAGAGTTTCAAAATTTACTAGACTATCTTTTTATAGACTTTAAAGCCGTCTATGATAGCATAGCCAGAGTAGAACTTTATAAAGCTATGAGAGAATTCGGCATCCCAAATAAATTGACACGACTATGACCAATGTTATAAGCCAAGTAAAAATATGCGGATCACTATCAAGACCATTCAGCATTTATAACGGGCAACGAAAACGGGATGGAATGGCCTGCGTCCTCTTCAGAGGACAATTCCTCTATAAGATACTGGCCTATGCAGGCGATATTGACATCTCTGCATAGAAACCCAAGAGCTGTACAGGATGCTTTTATACAGACCGAGCAGGCGGCACGAAATCTGAAGCTAGCTGCACATAAATGAGAACAAAACAAAGTACATAGTGGCCAAGTCTGCGTGTAGAAGCTGCAATATTGGTCACTCAATTAAAATAGGGGAGCGCGAATTGGTAGTGCAATCCTTTAACTATCTCGGGTCATCTGTAACAGCATGAAACCAGAAATACGCGCACGGTTGCTTAAAGTCAACCTAGCCTTCTAGTCTGTCAAGACTCTTCAAAATCCAGGAACTATAACATCCAAACTGCTGGTATATAAGACAATGGTCATACCAGTACTTAGCAAAAAGCATTCTGAACTCTTAGCCGCGTTCGAGATAAAGTCTTACGGAGACTTGTTGGCCCCGTATGTGAGGAAGGACGATTCCGGATTTGTGAATTCTGAATTTGACTTAACAGGTTGAATACGTTAAGGTGGCAAATACTTAAAGTGGTTGTGCCCTTCCCACTTCACTCCAGTGCATAATCTGCTTCAAAAGGGCTTGCCAAGAAGGACTTAATTTTGTGACCGTGTGTCGATCGAAAACATCGAATGGTCACATGGAAATGGTGGTGAAAATGGACACATGAAAATGGTGTCCACTCACAAAATTAGGTCCTTCTGGTCAAGTTCTTTGGAAGCCGATTATGCAATGGAGAGAAGTGGTAAGTGTGCATCCGTTTCACGTATAATTTTATTGCACTGTTGCTGCAGGAACACTAAGACGGCATGCAACTCTTCTTATGGGTAGAGTAGTATTAATACAACCCGCACTATCTCTCTCTGGTTGATGGAATCCACAAATATTGAACCGTGGATTTGTAGGAAATTCTATAGGCATTTCTCTAAAAAAAATGTATCCAAGAGCATTTCTCGAAATAATAATAGAATTTTGAGCTATCGGTATAGCTTAAATAATTTAGAAAAATTTACATTTTTTTCCTTAAAAGTTAAATTTTCTTTCAGAAAAGAGTAACAGTAACCTTGTAGCTGAAAACGTTCAAGAGTTATAGGGTGTGAAGTCATGTAAGGTCAAAAGTACGTTTTCGTTCATTTTACAAACTTTTAATTTTAACCATAGTCTTGTTGACCCAATGCATAAATATTGTGAGGTGGATTTGTAGAAAATTTAATGGGCTTTATTACTGCATTTGTCAAACAAAATTATCCAAGAGCGTTTTCGAAATAATCGCGTTTGAAAATAAAATTTAAAAAAAAAAATAATTTAATTCAACGCCGTTTATACCGAAAATCGTTTTAAGAATTAAAAAAACGTGGAAGGTTTGATCTTAAGAATTTAATTTTCTTTCGAAAAAGATGAACATGGCCCTTATAGCTAAAAGCCTGCTGGAGTTATAGGGGGTGAAGTGATGCAAGGTGAAAGGTACGTATCTTTGCATTAAAACACTTCGCACACACCGCAGATTTTTTACATCCCATAAGATTTTTTTCACGAAATTACCAAGGAATCATCCCCTTAAGTATTTGCCACCTCAAAGGATACACCCTGTATAGCTAACGCAGCTAAATTTTAGAACAATTTTTTGGTTTTATATTTCTGCAAAATATAGTTCAGCTGCAGGAAAGTCTCACGATTTTGTTGTTGGTTTTTTCATTAGTTGCAGGCTTAATATTTATCGGTTATGGTGTTACAATATGTTTAAGTACAATAAAGGGCATATAAATGTGTAACACGTATGCCCATATTGTTGTTTATTGGATTAATTAAAAAATATAATCTTCAAAAAAAAATAAAGTAATAAAGACACAATCACAATCTGTATCCTCACCTCACGACCAAAGCTCGAATCAAGCGAAACATGATTGCCGCGAAAGATTTCTGTAGCTCATGTCATGTTTGGTGTACACACACACATTGGAAGGGTCGCCGATGTATAGTCTTTGGATGAAGAAATTTCCAAATACTCGTACGGTTGGATAAGCTGCACCTTCAATTGATTCTCGCCGAGGTATAAATAATTAAACTCAAAATGACACCAAAGTCTCGTCGTCGATGGGAGAACCTGCCACACCGACCGACAGTCCGACGGCCTGTACTGATGAAATTGAGCAATTTATCGATGGCGGCGGTACCATATACATAAATGCTTACTCCAGCTCTGAAATCAATTAACCCACATCACAAGAGCGCACATTTAAAAAAAGTGGAAAATTGAAAATTACAATGTTTAGGAAAATTTTGACATAATTTTCATGTTATATAGCAGCATTGTGGCGGTACGATGCTTGTGATGGAGATCAGGAGCATCATCATCATCATCATTATCATTAGGTAATTGAGTAATATATCGGAGGTTACGCTTCTCTTCTACTGTTTGGCGGCGTTTCGCTATACCAACTACTACCCACCAATAAATCGAAATCTAAGCACGAACTCTCCGATCACACAGGCATCGCGTTTTGCGCATCCTGTTTGTTGTTAGGCATAAGTCAGTCCGGTCCGTCCGCCCGCCTGACTGTCCATCGATACTATCGAAAGGGAACGAACATTTTCATGATCTCTACCAGCAACTCCTATATTGATCCCTGTGTAATTAACTCGTTTTTCGCTCTCATTACTCGCTGAACGGTGACTCCCTGTGATCCGATGCCGCCGATCGACCGATCGACCACATCGACGGCCCACCAATATCGCCACCAATAAGCAATAATAAATAACATTTAATAACAATAAACGTAATAATAATCCAATCCGTTTAAGCTACCTGCTGCTTATTGGCTGGAAAAATGGCTCAAATCGATTGGTGTCGAGCGTACGAGCACCGTACCGCCGGATCGATCAATGGATGCATCGCGTAGCGTGTCTTCGCCTGATGCATAGCACTGCAGAGTCACATACCACAAACTCCACGACACTACCATCCATCCACCATTCATGCTGGTGCTGGCGCTCAGTTTATTGTTAAGTTAAGTTATTATAGCGCGGTGTACAATTGTTGTTGCGATACTCAGTGAATTGGCTGCCGGTAACTCGAGAGCCTGTTACTCGCTGACACGCGAGTGAAAACCCTCTGTCTGGAAAATGGGAAAATAATCGTGGCACCCAGCACCAGGCACAATTCAGCAGGACCCAGGTGGAAAAAACCATTTAATCCATCGCCTCATCGCCATCGTCATAACTGGGCTTTATATATATGTATCTATGTATAAGTGTGTGTATCACTGATATATTAACTCGCAATTCGTGATTTATAAATAATAGAAGAATAAGTAAATGTTAATAAATTTTCATATAGAGGCAATATGAGGTGGTGAGCTCGTTTCTGGTGCCTTCCTTTTGTTGTTGTTATTCATGGATTCGTCCATTTTGCATTAGTATAACCATCACCATCTAAGCTCCATCTTCTTGGCAATTAATTTAGCTTTTTTTCCTGGCAAACACTCCTTAACACCACAATGTTTCTCGTATAGGTCCTGATGCACTCCTGACGAGGGAAAAAACCACCACAAAAGAAAGTCTGATGATGATGGAAATTTGTTTTGACAAATTTTGTTATTTCCACCATTCGATATTTGTTTTTTATTCGAATAATGTTGACGCCGCATTTCATCTCTTAGCGCTTTCACCATTCTCGACCGTGCGACTGTCGACAGTCTGCGGCATGGGGCCTTTGTTTATGAATTGTGACAGCAACGAAAACGAATCTGACTGCTTATGCTTATTGAGCAGTTTTGCATTTAAATGGAAAGGTTATTAACATAAATTGAATTGTGTTTGACAGATATCTTTATTGGATGTTTGGTTATTCCAAACTGATTTTGCTTATAAAACACTTTCTATAGTTTCTTGACAAAAGAAAAGATCTTCGCAAAAAGGGTACTTTTTTAAGTCAGAATTTTTAGTACTATTACTGACTATTACACAGCAATTACTTTTTCATTTGGAATCATCATCATACATAGCTCTACAACTTTCCCTTTAGTTTAACAGTTTTGTATCCCTAAACCTTAAAGTAGGCTTTGTTCGCTTAAAGCTACCATATTCGTATGGTTCTGGTTCCATATGCTACTATCAGCTGCTACAACAGACACAAGATGATTAAGGACTGAACTGTACTTGGATTAGGACAGAGATTTTGTGTCACCTGCTCGATCTGTAAGAAAGCTTCTTGTACATCTCTTAGGTTTCTACCAATGATAATGTCAATATCAACTGCGTAAGCCAGACAATAAATGGACCTTTAGATAAAGGGATTGTTTTCATCGGCCACTTCATCCAAAGCCAGGTTGAAGAGGATACATGCAAGTTCAGTGAGTTTTGGAAATTTACGCATTTTTTCTAAGGGTGAAAATCTGATCAGTTGTCAATTTGCCTATGATGAAGCCGCACTGGTATGTTACAATAGTATTGTGAGGTGGAGGAGAAGATCTTATACACGGTATTCAACAACACCTTAATCATACAGACCTATAAGTCTAACACTATGTTCTCAAAATTATGGATAGACTTATTGCTGTTCATATTAGAGGCTGGATAGATTTGTCTACCCCCATGCACCCATGTCAGTTTGCATACAGAAAAGGTAAAAGCACAAAAGCACAAAAGCACAGTTAAGGGCACTTCTTTACTGGAGTGTAATCCAGTAAGGAAGATATAAGGTACTTTTCTTCCAAAGAATAGCTCTGTGTACATTCCTTGACATTGATAGTGCTTTCGATAACACTGGCTACGGCTCATTAGCAATAGCAATAGTTCACGGACGAGATTCTTCTCCCAAGCTGCTTTCTTTCGCCGGTGAATTGTTTTTCATATCTTCTGAGCTCTTTATATTCATCTTCTTGTGCCCGCTTTCTATGAGATTGTTGCATTGCTCGGTACGCAACATTCTTACGTTCAGTCGCAGCTTACGCTGCCTAAGATGGAGTCAGCAGTACTAATGACAGTATTTTTAAGGCGTGTCCGTTTCTCTTCTACGCCTGATATCTCAACCACAGGACTTACTCTCCCTGCGTTTAGGGCGAGTCCTATCGCTTGATCGTTGTTGTTTCTGGTTTCTTCGTTGAGAGGGGTAGCCGTTTCGACACGGATCTGATTCGCGGATGTAGTCTTTCGTGATGATACCATCCATACCAATAAGATAGTGGTCAGAGTCAAGATTGGCACCTCGGTACATTCGTACCGTCATCAGGTTCAGTTTGTGGCTGCGGTCTATCAACACGTGGTCTATCTGGTTGCGAGTGGCTCCATCAGGAGTTACCCAGTTGGCTTTGTGGATATTTTTACGCGCAAATTTGTACTTGCAACGACCAAATTGTTGCTTGCTGCCATATCTATGACTCGTTGTCCATTGTCATTAGTGTTCTCGTGTAAGCTAAGGGTGCCAATGTACTGCCTGAATACTAGCGCCATACCTATTTTGGCATTCATATCCCCAAGATGATTTTTACGTCATACTGAGGACTGATTCAAAGAATTCTTCTTTTTCATCATCTGGAGAATCCTCTGTAGGTGCGTGAACGTTTATGAGGCTTATTTTCTAAAAACTGCCTCGCAGGCGAAGGGTGTATAGCCTATCATTTACTGCTTTAAGGCCGATAACGGTGGGTTTCATTCTTTTGCTGACTAGATTGCTTGGATTGCTAGATTGCTTGGATTGCTGTTATGTCAGCCTTATATTTCGACAGGGTATCAGCCAGCTGTAATTTTCTATTACAATTATACAAACTTCAATAATATTCCCTTTCTTGTTGCGCCGCTGTCGCTCCAGGTTCCTCGGCCGCTGACTCCGTTTTCATAGCGTCGTGATATGGGCAAGAATGTTACTTTGCGCTCAGGAGAGTGTATTGGGGTATCTGTCTATACCAGATTCAGTCAAAAGCAGCAGGTCTTTCACTGCTCAACCTCTACTAAATGCAAAGCTAGGCCCTGAAAGAGATCGAACTTTAGGATGTAGTCATGTAAGGTCCGCCAGAGCCCTAAAGCCGAAGGGTGTCTACACCTAACAAGGGAAATCTCACCCTATCAAGATATTCCGGTGGTGGATTCCTGTAAGGACCGCCAGAGTCTCGAAACCAAGAAAGGGGATTAAAACTAACACACTGGGAGGACTGGACTTGCCCGATTATAGCGCTGATCAACGTTGGATGTCCCGTATCCCGTCGCCAAAATTCCTCCGTCGTCGACTTCATCACCAAGTTTTGTGTTGGATATTTCAGGATTTATTTTTAGCTTCCGGCCTGAGGTGTTCACTTCTGCTATTTGCAGTTGGTATTCCAGTGTTACTACCCAGTGTCTACTATATGTATACTATTGTTGCCGATGCCGTCCGTGCGAAACGTGTCACTGATCTCGCAGTGTCTTTCCTTTTATAAGGTTTGCCTCTTTGGTGGACGTTGCAGCTCTCTCAGCTCTCTCGTGATTTTGGTGTTTTCTCTTCTGCTTGTGCATTGCTCATCTTTTGGAATTTTTCCATCTGTCATTTTGTCACTTCCTTTATTTCGTACACGCTGCGTTAGTTGTGTTGCTATGCTGGATTTATTTTTATGCATGTGCTGTGTTGCTATGCTGGATTTTGCTCTACGTTTGCATGGTGGGTTTAAGACCAAATTTGACATTCAAATTATCGTCATTACAAATAGGTATGAGGCTGATTATATCCATATAAATTTACTTTAGTCGCATTAGCGACTACAATGATATCAGATTGCTTCCAGAATTTCGGGAAATATTTTATGCGTAGTTACGCCGTACTCTGCTGTATTCACATGTACGGTTGACTTGATGTATGAAGTAGCCAAGATATAGAACCATCAATGTGGGCTTATGAGCACAATACTCTAGTTCGTGAGTGCTCACGTGTGATCTCAACACTTAAGTAGAAGTGCTTGCCACTTTTAGAATCAATTTTTATAAAAAATGTTGAAGAATAGGCAAATTGTCCAACTGATACAGCCAATCAAATTAAATTCAAATAACAAAAAAACAATCTATCCTAAGAAGTAGGTGGGTGAGTGTCCTGTTATCTAATTACAGTTACTCGTAGCAAATTGATCTTCAATTTCGATCGAAATAAGGAAATCAAGTAAAAAAAATTCAATGTAATCAATAATTGAAGTTTTCGTTCCGCAAGTCAACACTCTAAGTCTCGTGTGTCCGAACTCACAACACCAACTACAACAACCAAACAGGTAACATGTTCTTAACGACATAATTATTCAAATGGCCTCTCCTAATGTCATCAATAACGTGTACACGCGCAGACAATTAGACATAACCACCACTCATTCATCTTGATGTGCGCGAACTGGCAACAACATTCGCAACAACATCACTTAAGGAGTGAGCGACCGATCAAGTCAAAATGTAATCTCGTTTTTGTTGGTACGCAAGCGCAAGCGCAAGCGCAAGCGCGCACGCATGCGCTCATACGATTTGCACTTGTTAGATACTTGTCCGAACGGGGACAAACCACTGCACTACAAAACAAAAATGTCTGGACGTTGTCTACCGCGTCTGCTACATGAGTGTGAGTGTGAGTCTGTGCCGACACAAACGCGACGAAACGTCTAATAAGCACCTACGTACACCTGACCAAAGAACGGTTGGGCATGTCACACTCCTGCTATCGGTATCTATGTACGTAATAATATGACATTAACTAGCAAACTACAATTTGAAAACAACGCCCAGAACAGAAACACACACACAAACAGGCATTTAAACCTCAAGTCAAGGATCGAGTTTTCCCACACATTAAACTTCACAGCGTCACTGGATGAAATTTACAGCCTCTCATCCTGCTGTTTTATTGACATCCGCCTGCCGACCACAACTGGACCTGCTACAACAACAATCTCGTAGCAACACAATTCAATATGGAAATAATTTAATACCAGCCTCTCCCTTTGAGGATTGTCTTATCAGAGTCTTGAAGAATCAAGTGCCTGCGTCCAGTGGCTGTCTGTCTGTGGTATAACTCAATTGATAGGATAGGAACGAATGCTGAGATTAGACCACCCCGTCGAACCACATTTCAATTCAAATTAAATTTCCAGGTAAATCAATTAGTAGACAAAGGTCAGTGTGTGTTCTGATTGTTCCCTGCTCTGTATGTGACAACCGCATATAGCGCCCTTCGCATCATGATCGAGTTATTGCATTGAATAGATTCAGATTTGGATTCAGATAAAAAGAATGACAGTCACATATGGTGCAGTTAAAATTTAAAACAAATCTTAGGTGTAAGATTGTTATTACTGGGCTCGCCGACTGACCGGTTGGTCTCCCCCATCCGTGACGATCTCAATGTCAATGATCAACGCAAACCAATTAAGATTTGAATTCGTTGTGAACGGTGCGTTGCGCGCACGGCATGGCATCGCACCTACATCGAAGACCGATTGAGAGACTTTCAGTGAATCCGCGTTGCGGTGTCATTATGATTCACACCATCGCACTGCAGGCTGATGGGTACACCTGATTCGAAGAGCTCCGAGCTCCGGCTTGGAGCGATAGTGTCGTTTAATGGCGTTGTTTTCATTTTAATTCCTCGTATTGCATTCTGTTTTGATTGCTTTTAAAGGCGGCCTTTAATTTCAGGTGACAAGTTTATAGCCCTGCTCAGCAGCTCCGATGCAAGTGTTGGATGACAATGATAGCTTGTCGCAGCCGAGATCAATGCGATCGCATTAAGATATTTGTTATGATTACTTTTCGAAATTTGTGGTCTTCAATGGGCAGCAGGTCAAGAAGTGAATCTAATTTATTGCTGGCAGGTAGAACTAGGTAACTAAATAGACAACTATACTCTTAATGAATTGTGACATTTTCTGACACTTCTTCACTTCTACTCGAGTTTTATGTAGCGACAAATGGCAAGCCAGTTGCATAGGACATCTAACCCTTGCCAGTAGGAATTTTTTGCCTCACTAGAAATCGTCATCATCATATTTGGCTGTACAACCGGGGTTCTGTACTTGTCTCCTGCAAAAGATCTCTCAACCCTCCCGATTTCGAGTCGATCTCATCCAGTTTGGCATACATAAGCTTTGAGCGTCCTGCTCTACGCCATTCTTGTATCGCAGACTTGGCTGGCTTTGCTGTCATGTTCCATAAATCCTACTGCAAAGGACTTTTCAAGCAGACTTTCGCTCCTGCCCACCGGAACTTAACAAACTTAATTCTCTTCATATCTCAATATTTAGAGTCTCCGCAAATAGTCCTTCTTCACATAGGGGGCAAACAATTGTCCGTAAGTCTTGGCTGCCTACTGGCCAGTGGACCATGCTGTTAGCCACAATTCCGGCAATAGCCTTCCAGTTTCTAAATAACAACTCGGTGGTATTCCTTTTGCTGTAGTATGGCCGCATCAATCTTGATATGGCGCAGTTAGGCAGACTGCTCCACCTGAGCTGTTTGTCCCTTGACTGAGGTCATTTGAGAGCTAACCCTCCCCATAGAGCCGGTGTCCATAGCGACGCCCATCTTGTCAAATTCGTCCCCACTACAGTACTGTGCCCCGGTACCCATACTATGGTGGTGAACAGGAATTGGCTGATTGAGGACAATTCTTCTTGGCACAGTAACACAGTGGGCGCCGTGGCTCAGTGGTAATGCACATGGCTGCTGCGCAGGAGGTTCAGGTTCGAATCCCAGCAACACCAAAAGTATTTTTCACGGTGTCCCACCTCTCGCGAATGGGTGACAAACGTTCCGAGAGTAATAACTTGTCACGGAAAGCTTCTCAATTCGCCGTTCGAATCCGGCCTTAAATTGTAGGTCCCTTCCATTTGTGTCCAAAAATATACATGCGCAACACAAATGTTCGCGAGAAGCTAGGCCTTGGACCGCAATGGTTTTTCGCGCCGAATATTATTATTACTGAGCCTTAGTGCCCTGCAGGTCTCCCTAATTACTAGAATTTCCCGCTGAGAGATGCTAGCTGAATCGGGTAGCTTGTATGACATTGACTGGTTTCGATCACCCGAGAAGATACCTGCAAAGATTCCATACATCATATTGGAAACGTCAGTAATGCGTCAAATTGGTTCGCTATTGCCCGATCCTTCCAGTTTCCCCTGGAAGGAAACTCGATGCCGAATAAGAAGTTAAAGCTAAGGGATGCAGTCAATAGTCAATAGATGATGGTATCATGTCTTCTGGTGCTGTTTGCAGTATATTACAGTGCCCGTATGTTCTAGTAGAAACTACCCACATTCACTGAGTCGTAATCCACTGCACGTCGCAACGTACTTGAAATAGGTCAGGAGGTTATAGTTGTAAGATGGTCGGATATGACCGTAGAGCTCCTGTGATACCGACTGTTGCAGATCGCTGTAATCTGCTGAGTTTGGTGGCATTAGACTTCTTCTTTAACATTGGCCACCAGACTAGCGATCCATAGGTAAGAACTGGCCGTACAACAGCTGTGTACAGCCAGAGAGGCATCTTTGGTTGAAGACTCCATTTCCTGCCGATGGTTTTGCTGCTGGCATAGAGGGCCATGCACGCTTTCTTAGCTATGTTCTCTATGTAAGTCTTCCAACTAAGCTTCCTATCCACGATTTTACTCCGATATATTTAGCGCTGGGCGTAAAACTGAGACTTTGACCATTGAGTTTTGGAAGAATAAAGGCCGGTATGTAAGATTTAGTGGTGAACAGTCAGTCTTCACTGGGTTAACCCCAAGGCCACAGATTGTTGCCAAGGAGCTGAATTTACCCAGGGCCCTTCCGATAACTTCCCCTGATAGGAGTATCATCACGTCATCTGCGTACTTACTTCGTCCTATCCTTCTCAATTTTTAGTAGAATTTTGTTAAATACCATTAGCCACAGTAAGGGAGAGATTACCCCTCCTTGGGAAGTGCCTCTGTCGACTAGTTTGCTAATATTGCAGCTGCCAAGGTTGTCATGTATAATCCTTCCACCGAGCATGGATGTGATCCATTGCGGAAGGATTGCACTCCTGTTTGGGTCACGGCTTCCTGAATGGCCTCAATGCGAACATGGTTGAAGGCTCCTTCTATATCTAAGAAGGTGGCTAGCGTAAATTGCTCGTATGCTCAATCGTACGCACTACCTCATAAAGGGCAGTTTCCGTGGACCTGCCCTTGAGATAAGCGTGTTGAGACCTCAATGCTTGTGGGACATCAAATCGTTGCCTGATATAATGATCTACAATGCGCTCCAGAGCCTTTATCAGGAACGATTAGATACTGAGAGGCCTGAAATCCTTCATTGATTCATGGCCTCTTCTTCCTGCTTGGGTATGAAAACCACCCGAATTCTTCTCACGCTTCGGGTGATATAGTGTGAAAATCTTCATTAGGTAGGAATTCGACAGCTCCTGGGAATTCGGCATCTGGTCTGGATGGCATCGGCTGTATGTATAGTCGGGCAGGTGCTCTCTTTGGACAGGATCTTGCAAATTCTAGCAGAGTCCTTGTTGATTTCGATTGTTGGAAAAAGTCCATTCAAGAGCGTTGCTTGGCTTCTTTTATGGTCTTCTTGTACCTTCTAACGCAGTCTTTGTAAGGCTGCCAATATTTATACTCCTGCATTTACTAAGGTGTTCACTTCTCCATGGAGGGTGAATTTTTTTGCTCCGACTGATTGGGCAAGAGGCCTTCAGAGCCACGTTCACTGATTTCTCGAACGTTTCAATATTCTTGTCCAATTCCTCAATCGAAGTTATCTCAATATTGGGTAATTTGACTGGGTGATATTGCCGAATTTTCTTCAGTCAGTTCTTTTGCTATCTCGATAAGTTTTAATCGGCTCCGTCTGGAGGTTCATATCAAACTTTATAAATACTTATGGTCAGAATAGGAATTGGCATTAGACACTGTCCAGTTATCAACTCTTAAAAGTTTATCCTTAGTAATCAGGGTAATATGGTTTACCTCTTCCCAACCATGGAATCTCTCCAAACTCGGGAAGGTGAAAGTTGGTGTATTACCAGAGTCACATATACTGAAATTACTGTTAATAATAAAATCAAAAAGAGACTCACCCCGATTATTGTCCTACGAGTTACATAGGGAAAAGAAAAATTGCATCATTCACTTGCTGTTTCTTTTGGCTAGGAATGCAATTGAGGTTAAAGTCATCTCTCAGACCACTAAGCAGAACTTAGTCATCTTGCTTGCAATGGCACTGAAGAGTATGAACTCTAACGCAGGTGATAAAGATTATTGTTGCGAGCGAACAATTCTTCAGAAAATTTTTGGTTCCGTTTTCTTTAGCAAGCTTTGGGGAAGAATATTCAACGGTGAATTATACGAGCAACATAAAACTAGGTAAGGAACTTTATACTGATAGACATTTTAGATAGCTAGAGCATGTAGAGTTAATGTAAATTACACTTTGGCCGATTATGGCTTCTATTACAAAACATATTTCCACCGTTACCGCTTTCGATCCAGTCACAGCTGGTTTTTTCTACCATTCTTTCATTGCCATAAATCCCTTCGCAAAAAACTATCCAAGAGTAAGTTATGTTCTGCCCTCCGAAATCTTTCTAAAACACGAATCTAAAATGAGAGTGCATTGTACTATCCTTGGAGTTCAGCCGTTAATATCGAAATCAGCACTCTATAGCAGAATATTATATTAGAGTCCTTAGCTCTTGATCATGGTCAATCCACATAGTTGTTTCATTTTTTATGGATGTGGAATTCTCTGATAGTTTTCTATAAATTCTACTCTGACGTTGCTATCACAGGCGCTCTGAAAATCTTAAAAAACAACCCATAAAAATAATAATATTTTTCATGTAAATTCTGTAATCGAAGGTACATATATGTGTGCAAAGTTTGATTACAATCTGGCTTTTGAAAGTGGGTTAAAAAAGCATCACAAAATTCCACCAGCCACCGACAAACAGACAAGTATGCGTGCTATAGAGAATTCAATAATGTCTGGCAATGGTTTTTGAAACTTTTGGCTGTTTGAGCAGACTTTAATTCCTTTTTGATTTGCCTGTTTACAGTGCTAATGACTCGCTGTCGATTTTCATTACAGTGCAAGCAATGGATGCCAGAATAATTGCTTTCGACTTATTTGTACATTAAAATACTCCAGGATATTTTCTTCCTAGTACCAAAGAAGGGCAAGTCAACAGCAATGCCCGTCCATCGTACTCATAAGATACTTTTTGTTTTTGTCGTCTGGGGACTCCTCTGTAGAAGCGTGAACGTTTGTGCGGCTTATGTTCATTGAATTTTCCTTACACTCGAAGGGGGTGAATTTCAATAGGCGTACATTTATTCCTTTAAAGTTAATCACGGTATGTTTCACCCTGTTTGTTGACGAATAGAGAGACAAATTGTCCAGTTTGACAGCTGTAATAGATGTCAAATATTTTAAATTTTTGCAAGGCATCTCTCTTGAATATGACACAATACATAAATTTGTTTAACAAACATTCCCCTTTTGTCTGGCAGTATACCTGTTGTGTCCGCCACTTTGTAGAGCCGCTGCCGCCTCTATTACGGAAATCAAAGTATCAAATGGCTGTTAAAGAAAGTGTCAGAATCATTCGACGCGTTACAAAATAACAAAAATATATTGCGTCACACCCATCAGCTTCAGCCAGATATTCTTGTAATCAAGAATCATCCCCAAAGGTCAGCAATTTATCACCACGATCGTGCAACAGCAAAACGAATGCATTTCCATTTTCATTTTTGGAAGTGGAAAACAGCATATGACACGACAGACATACATACACAAGCGGGTTGCCTATACAAATTCGGAATTATATAATTACATAATTTAGGATCTATTACGAAACAGGAGATCTGCATGTTTATCCATTTCAATTGCATAGAGACTATGAGTTGGGTTGCCCCGCGCAAGTCGAAACTGGAAAAATTACAGCCATATGCGATGGTCATGAATTTTAAGAGGAGATCCTAGATACTACTAACATAACGGAGAACTACGACGATGAACCATCATGGCGTGCGTGCGATGATTAAGTACTTTTCGCAGCCTTAGTAGTCTCCGTCAGTTGAATGAACTGCCCGATTCCCGACAGCATACAAGCGCACTTAGTTAGTTTCGTTTTAATTACCATGAAACAAATGAGTCATTTTTCAGGATACATATTGAACAGACTTAGATGCATGTATACTTCATCCCTTCGCTTCAATGTTTATGAGGGTTAAGCTAAGCTGCTTAAGTCTGGTGGTGATAATACCTTGCGTTGTGTCAGTCGGTGCGCCGTGTGGTCATACCTGTGTGTGCACAACATAACACGTGACTCGATTGAATTTTCTTCGAAAAGTTATTAATGTTGCCAACAACATGGTTTGTTGTTTTTAGGGTTAATAGAGAGGGTGGTATTGGTGCCATAATGCACAGTGATGGACAAACAATTACATGCGGGATAGCGCATCGTGCATATGTTCATTGATGCAAGCCCATCCTATTGCCAACACCATAAATAGTGTTCCTGTTCATCCATTCAGGGAGGTAGGTGTGGCGTGTGGACGACTGACCGAGGGTGCATCGTAAATTAATTCAATTCAAATTCAGACAAAGGCCCGAAGTCACGCAAAGGGCTTAATGTTGTTGGCGTATTTTAAAAAAAGAAAACATATTCCACTTATTGTTGAATTTTGAAATGAAATGAAAGGAATAACCAGATGAGACGACTAGAACTCGAACAATTGTCCGGCGAACTGAGGAAATACGAAAATCGTTTCAAATCAAAAGGATACCAAAATATTTAATAAAAACCTGAACAAGTGGAAACATAATAGTTGCTATACTGTCTTGTACTATAGAAGAAATTTTAGCAGAGGAAACCTGATTCAAAAATCCTTACAATCAAAAATTTTCTAGGATATAACCAATTACATCATAGTAGGTTGGTTCAATGAATAAAAAAAACGTGAGACAAGACTAAGATTGAGGGACAAAAAGTCAATAGAAATTACATTAAAATCTACCTCACTGAGTACGCAAACCTTAACCCGAAACCTTAAAGTAAATATATAATCAAAATCTTAATTGTATTCGAAGAGTTGGTAGCAATATAGGTTCGTTCTTAGGGAAACGATCTAAACGGACCACGTGGAGGAAATCCTGCGAAGGCATTGCTGAAATCCCACTAGTGACACGAAAGATCAGACACATTGTGTAGGTTTACTAAAAAACACCGATGGCATCTACACGTAGTACCATGAGAATACACTCAGAACCCTGATTCAGGTTCATTTCTCAGGTCTGTCTACTCGTGCACAAGTACCTGTACGTATTTGACCAAAAGATTTGCATTTCTTGTACAGTAAATAGTTCCTCACGGATAAAATCTTAAGTCCGAATAAGGTTGAATGGACAGTAGGCTCCTATAAACAACTTAAAGCCCCAGAAGATGATGGTATGTTTCCATCACTTCAACAGAAGGCAATCGATCTCATCCTCTCGGACGTGATTGTTTATTTAGAGCCAGCCTCAACTGAACTACCTTTAGACAGGTAAATGTAATATATATCACCAAACCAGGCAATAGGCCTAGTGAGCTACCTTAATTCTATAGACCTATAACATCTAACATCATTTGTCCTCAAAACCATGCAGAGACTTTTTTGTGTTCATATTGGAGGCTGCCTAGATTTGTCTACCCCTTTGCAGCTAAGTCAATTTGCATACAGAAAAGATTAAAGCACAGAAGATGCCCTTCACTATCTTCTAAACAAAATAAAAGGAACCTCCGCCCCTTAGGAGGTGGATCTGTGTCTGTGGCGGCAATTTGAGGTTGTCCCAAGTGAGGAGTCCTTTCCCCTTGCTGTGATCACTAGTCATCGAAACTCTTCTAGTCGATCTGCATTGTTCTGGCTACATCGCCATTGGATATGCGGCTGAATTTGCGATTATTTTCAGTACAGCAAGACCATTTCCAGTGTTATGCAAGGGGCTTTACTACATATTCTAGAATGGTGCAGCAGAAAAGGTCTATTCATAAATCATTGCAAAACTATTCTAGTGCCTTTTAAAAAGAGAAAATTGGTAGATCTGGGACTTATCACACTAAAAGGCACCGCTTTAGCTTATTCCAGCGAGGTTAAATATATCGGACTTAACTTTGATAAACGACTTCATGCACTCACATTCACCTGTGCTGGGTGCCGGGGCATAGAGACATTTCTGGTAATTGTATGGCTGATGAACTTGCCAAACATGGAACCACACTACCCCTATTGCCTATTGCCGATCGCTACGTGCAAACTTATGTTTAAATGGGATGCTATAGCAAAAACTAATTATAGATGGTCAAACGGCACAACTTGCATAGCAACGAAGCAAATCTGGACCAAGCTAGATCCGAAACGCTCCAAATGTTTGATCTCTCAAAACAGACTGCACATTAGTGCCATTATAGGTGTCATAACTGGATACTATCTCATAGGCAAGCATGCAGAAAGATGATTTCTGCAGAAGCTGCATGCATGAGAAGGAGGAGGAGGAAACCACTCTCCATCTACTTTGTACTTGCCCATCCCTCTCGAATAGGCGGAAGCTCCATCTGGGAGTGTTCTTTTTCAACGATCTCAACTATCGAACATGCATTGATATTAATAGTCTCTTGCGCTTCATACGAAGCTTCAAGTGGTTCAACGAGTAGGCGTGGAATCTTCCAAGATCCATGTGGTATCACAACGGACCTTCATGGTCGGTTCGGTGCGTCGGTTTTGACTGACGGCCACTTTAACCTAACCTAACCTTGATAAACGACTAAGCTGGAATTCTCACAACAAGTCCGCTATTGAACGCGCGCCAGACCCGGTGAACTGGCTATGAAAATCAGTAAGTATCTGAATAACAACGTTAAGGCTTAAGGTGCACATGTGATCGTCTTTTTGAAGATTTCCAACCTCCTCCATAAAAAACCCCACTTACAACCTATCAAGACTACTCTAGACCACACTTTGGACCAACCTCAAGACACTGCGTCAAAAACGCGTACAGGACTGTCAACTAACAATGAAAAAATCATGACAGAATGACATATAAACCGATAGACAGACAGGTAACGGCAAGATAATATAAAAGGATTAATAATACGACCGTTGCACATGTTATCAGGTCTACCACGATGCCGTCTTTGCTGTCCCAAGGCCTTGTTTTTCTTTGGTCTCTTTATTTTTCTGAGACTTTTTTTAAAGGGGCTGCACAGTGTGTTTTTTATGGCTTCCAATGCCTAATAGCTTATCACTTAACAATACATAACAGTATGGTTCTTTACAAAGCCCAAAGTTCACCAATCAAGTCTATGATGATGTACACATCGTTATGTTGCGAACTGTCTGTTATGTTTAGCTTCACAGAGAGTCTACTTTCGTCCTCATATCTCTTTGTTTATATTTAGCAAAAAAGTAATTGGCATATATTTCTATTCAGTTCAAATGTATCATCAAACACATAGCAATGTCACAAGCAACAAATAAACCTCTATTCAGGCACTAAAATGTGCCAATTGCGAATAAGCTTCCTCGATATCGGTGGTCATCAGCAGAAACAAAATGCAAAGGTGCCAGCGAGCATAGCCAAGCTACTTTTACGATAATAGTACGATAGCCGGCCAGACTCTATGCAACGTCAATAGGAATTTTCTGTTGTGTCATCCGTTTTAACCGGAACCACTCTGCAATGCCACATTGAATGCGCTCACAAGTGGATATCCTCCACACCAACTGATTAAACAATAAATTAAGAATATCAACAACATTATAGCGAAGCTGATCGCGGCGCGGATCTGTTCGCACAGATACATACATCAGATCGAATCGGTTCTGTTTTAAGTGCGGGTATGTGAGATGCTCCTCTGTTGGATGATCAGTTGAAGATGAAAAATTCAAGGTTGCATTTATGGCTGCGATTGTGTGTGTGTGTGTGTGTGTGTGTGTGTGGTCACGCGGCGCATTCTGTTCACAAAATGTAAAATATTTATAACTTGGAGCACTTCAACACGTTCTTCGCGTGGTCTAAATCGGAATTGTGCGGAGGAGGAGGAGTACATAGAGTGGGTAGTAGGTAGGTAACCTGTGTAAAGACGCAAGACAACACAACTCGAACAACTCAACAGGTAGACTCTGTGGCTTAATCCATTGAACAAAGTCGAACAGTCGGGAGAAGCAACCGCAGAATTAATCAAGAAAACATCGAAATGAGAATTATTGTTGCTCGTACACAGCAGAGACAGGTTTGTTTGTTGGACAGGTACATCGCCGAGGATGAGTGTGTCGTTAACCACCACCACTACCACCAACAGAAATGACCAAAAATGGATTGGCAACAAGTCAAAGCGCGCTGGTAGACAATCGTCATGACCACGGGATTCCGCACAGCATCTAGTCCTTCCCAGAATCTTGTGTAAAGACAGGATCAGAAATTGTTTTCCTTTTAAGTGCAAGTGGTCACTGGGCGCAGGGTATGTTGACCGGGTCCTTCTGAATATTTCATCAAATCAAATTATCTCATTTTTTTATTTGCTTCCTACTGAGTCTTGATCGACATTCAATCAGAGTTGAGGTATTTACCTGTTGCAGCTTTGAATATTCTCTCAACTCAAAGTTTATCTGCTTTTGTTGTGCACCCTGTATATGTCCCGATCACTGCATGGTAACTGTGAAGATTCTAGTAGTCAGTGTTTTCAATTTTTATTTTGTTACCTGTCGAAGGTGTTGGAGATGACCATGTTTTGGTATGGGCCGCGGCTTATGGATATATCATCAGAAGTACACTTGTTTCTGCGGGTTGGCCGCCGACCGATGAAGTGCGGAGTTCTTGTTTTGTTTTTCTTGTTTTGTCTCTCTGTTGTGCTGGTGCTCCTTTTGTTGTCCATTTTTTCTGCCATTGTGGTCAGCATCGTTTGTCTGCTCCCTTTAACTCGTTAATCGTCCTCCCTCCAAGATATGTATACATATACGAGTATACAGAGTGTGAGTGCTGCGGTGCCGGCGGTACCATATGCACGATTCGGAATTCTTTTATTCCATTGCGCACATGTGAATTAAACGTCTCATCCGTATATAGGTAGACATATACATACATTTTATATAGTCGCCATTATAGAGATGGTACAGATTCACACCTGATTTTAACCGAGTCCTCCGCCGCCGTCGGATTCCGTCTTATCGATGCGTAGTTCAATAAGCACAATCAACGGCGATAAATGGTGCAGCTAGTGGTGGGTGCAGGTACTCGTACCTGTTGCTCTGTGACTGAACATGTCCAAGAATCCCAAGAATAAAAAAAATAATAATAAGAAGAACAAGAGGACGACGACTACGAAGAAGACATTGATGATGATGATGCCCCCAGACACAATAACCCCATGATACCTCTGAACGCGGCGGTGGTTAACTGCCAATTGCGCACACAGTGTCTAGTTATTGCCCTCGCGCAGCGCACACACGCGGGATTCTTTTAATGTTGGGCAAGATGATGGTTCTTTTTTTTCACCTTTGTTATAGTGGCCAGACAGAACAACAAGCTACGTTCAAGAGCAATCTACCTGCGCGGCTGCGCGCCCTAGCCAAGATGCGTTATTATGCTGGTACAGGTGGTTTTGTCCTTGGAAATATTTGCGCGTTCTTCGCAACTCGCAGTTAATACTCACAAGGAATGTTTATGTTCGTAGAACGTTTGTATGTGCGCTAATGCCCGCCGGTGTCGGGGTCGGGGATCCTCAGTGGAGTTGTACTGAGCGTATGTTGCAGCGGTTGTATTCCATTATTCGCGTTGGAAGGGAAGCGGCTTTGGTAACTGATAAGCTTTGTGGCTTAAGTAGAGTGAGTGATCCAGAGGATGTAGGTTCGGTTTCAAATTAGGCCAGTTGTACTAAATGTTGTTTTGATTCGAAGGCAATGTGGTTACTTAGTTTATGCAAGATGTTCGTGTAGAAACGCTTAATGGGTCAGGTTACAGTTTTAGGGACATTGACAATTTATGTATAGGTCTACACTTATGGGCTGCCACAAAAATGGCTGCCACAACAAAACCATTTGACAGATCTGTCTGAAAATTTGGGTGCGTTCTTTTGAAAGATAGTTCTTGACAAACAAAATGATAAATTTAAGGTGACGATACAATTTATGTTACTTTTCAGGGACTCACCTTCGTATATCAATCATTTAAGTGTTGCCAAGTGTTTATTACAAATCTTTTTTCGATTACGTCGATTAGTTATTAGAGCAGGAAGAAAGAGGAAGACCAATCTTCCTATAAACCAAATAAAACGAAAGCTTACGAAATGCTTACATCAACTAAATTTTCTACAATTAATTTGGGAACATAATCCTTTTGAAGTACTGGCAGAAAAGTCAAATTAAACGTATAATCCAACTCATCCTAATTAAAGTGACCACAATACAGAATTCCTTGACGTCGATTACAGAAAGAGTTAAAAAACTGGAAGATAGTAATTAAAAAAAGGTAATCAAAGCACTACCCGAAACCAAACCCGAAGGAAAATGATTAACTCACTCAAGATATTGTCATGCAATGCAAATGGACTGCTCGAACATCAGCATGAGTTGCAAGCAGTCCGAGGCATAAATAAAATATATGTTTGTCTTATATTAGAGACACGTTTTACCTTTAGAGTCCTTAAGAACGTATCCCGCCAGAAAAATGTAATTAAAAATGAAAAATAACGTGAATTCTTTAGAACCGTCGGTAATCAATTCATCATAGGTGGTGACTTCAATGCAAAACATAAACATTGGGGCTCAAGATTGCCTACCACTAAAGGAAGGAAATGGTTTTTTTTCTTTTTAAAAGAAAATCCTTAGCCCATATGATAGACACTGCGACCCTCAATATCTATTGCATCTTAGTGTGTATTTCCTCTAAGAGATGTACCACCTCCCTAGTGAAGGATAGTATGTTCTTAGTGACAGGGTCTCTTTCCTCGGACCGACACATTGCGCTAACATATATACTTTCTAAAGTCATGGAAACGCTGATCAATCGTAACTTTATGCAATATCTTCAGGAAATTCTTAGCGACCGGCAGTACGGTTTTCGAAGGCAACGTTCTGACCTGATGGCATAAATAACCGAAAAGTTGAACCAGTCTATTCAAAAATTTGGTGAAAGTAAAGTTATTATTTCCAAGGCAAGGTATCAAGCTCTTTTGTCGAAAGTGAATACCTATGGAATTGATATTTGACTAATAACTATCTTTCTGACCGTTCAATTAAGGTCGTATTCGACGGCTTCAAATCCAGTGTTCACCGCAAAAACGCCGGTGTTCCCCAGGGCTCTGTTTTGTCTCCGACACTCCTTCTCATTTTCATTAATGATCTCCTGTCCGCTACTTTTAATCCAATTAATTCTTTTGCTGACGACAGCACTCTTAGCTTTTCATACGAGTTCTCGATCTCTTCACGCCCCTCTTCAACACAAGAGGAGCTTGAACGGGTCGTCCGAGAAATACATGGCGCAGAACAGTTAAGGAGAAGTCACGGCAATTGGGCAAGAGTTGGAGAGAGCTAAAGCTCATTGCCAGAAACCGATGGCGCGTAGGCTCAGTAGAGGCCCTAGGATCCTCAAGGGATATAGGTTATAAAGAAAACCCTTATCCATGAATGGATCCTGCATCAAATAAACTGAAAAACATGCAATACTCGGTAAGGGCATCAACTTTGTTCGAATGACCACATATTCGCCATCCCTAAGAATGCTTTGAAATGTTTAGGTTTCCTTAAACAGTGCAAAATGTACTTCACTCCTTAAGACCTAGCTACAATTTGAATACGACTGTATTGTCTGCGGTGTCCAAAAGAAATATCCAGATGCATCCCGCCCATCCTCCAACCCAACCGAAATACCCGTTCCACAACTCGAGAGCACGGGTTTACCATTAGACCTATTTTCGGACGTACCAAACAATTCAGAGATTCCTGTGTTGGGTATGGTAAGAGATTGCAGTGCATCGTAGCAGTTTTTGACTGATAATGAGTCCATTAAGTTGAACGACAGCGCTTTAAGTGCTGCCTGGCTATCTGAAACGATATATAATATAGCGCCCTTAATTTCTTTACTAAGGATAAGTCTGGCGCAAATCTCAATGGCATGGAGTTCCGCCTGGAAAACCGTGCAACTTTTGGTATTGGAACTTTGGTGTTGGGTCCAAAGACACCAGCTCCAACTTCAGTTTCCATCTCTAGCTTCCTGTGCAGGAACACCATTGCACCAGTTTGCCCGGTTCAATATTTCTACCTCAAATAACCTGCCGAAACAGTACTTCCTGACCATAATGTGGGGGATTGTGCAGAACATGTCTCTTTGAGGAATTGAGTCAAGAATTTTCGGGTGTCCCACATGGTCACCTGATTTGTACATGTATTCTAGTTCCTTTGTACCTAGACATGCAATTCTTTGTAGCTTCTGAAGCACAGTTGCCGTTGTCCGTTCAAGAACTTTCGGTCACCAAAATATGGCCGCGTACGTGATAATAGGTCTCACCATCATTGTGTACATCCAATGTACCATTTTAGGATTTGGATTTGGAAGGAAGACGACTCGCCTATTTTAGGCACATGCTGATAAGCGAAGGTTGATTTTCAACTACTCGGAAAGAATTCAGAAAAATAGGGTAGATGTAAAGTAAACGCAATGGCAATGCCAGCTTTGAAGAGCTCCTTATCAGAATAATAATGATGGGAAATTATCTGACCCACCGGGTTAATGTGTGTTGGGATCGCTTGAAACTCTACGAGTACGAACGTGGATCTATCCTCTAGAGTGTTCAATACTGGTCGGGACAGGTGGAAGCAATGTACAATTTGAATTTGTGAGCCAGGTGTGGAATGCGACGAAAGCTGATTGGTTTCGTCCTAAGAGCTGACAGCTGGAATCTCATTATCGAGGCTGTATTTTTTAATTCCCTATATTAACTTCGTGTCTGCTGTCATTCCTTGGTGGAATTTTTAACCCACTTCCGAAGGCTCAATTTTATTGAAACTTTGCACACGTATGTAGTTCAGGTGACAACACTCATATTAAAATTTGGTGGTAATCGTTCCGTGGGGTCGGGGGGATCCTATACATTTTTTTTAATAATATAACAATACATACTATAATGACTCTATTCTGTTAGGTTAGTATGACAAGTAGCTTACTGTAATAGTAATGTAACATGAACTAAAAATTGATATGAGCAGTGGAATGGTGTTTTTTTTAATTGAAATTTCTTGATGTTATACGATATCTGCGGTCGGTTGACAGTATCATAAGCCCCTTTTAAAGTGACGAGAGGTTTGGTTTGTGGGGATATCAAATTTTATAAATTTCTGTAGAATTTGTTGCACAGTAAGCCTCTGGTTGTTAACAGAACGGAATCTTTTTTTATAGTAGAGTCTGTAGGAGCAAAAACAGGATAGAAGTTTGTTGATTATTGAGTATTGTGACAAGTCTCATTCACATCTAGAAGTCGAATTGTCACCCTTGGTAAGGAATGTTTTGAAGTTGTGTAGTAGTAGTGTCACCATTCTTTGTCCTTTCGCTTTAAACAATTCGTTTAGTAGTGTTTCTTTGCCCGATGCTTCACTAGTCTTGAGAGCATTGATAGCTCCAATAATTAATCCTTCCAGATATTCCGTTTAAATGCTTATCGCTTTCTGTGTAGCCGAGATGATGTTATGTGGTTCGCTGTCACCATCAGTGTTAGTTCTTACGCTCTAAGTTGTTTAGTTTAGTTGTGGTTTGCCAGTTTTGGGTACAGTTTAGTTCGCTGTTTAGTTTTAGATCATTAATTTTGAAAAAAGCATTTGATATCATCGAAAATGCTTGAGAATTCAAGGGCTTGTCTTTGCTCCTTTCAGACTTTCCGATCAGGAGTTCATCAAAGTGTTCTTCTACCATCGCATTTAAAGGACCAGCTCGCTGCTACCTTCATGCCCTTCGCGATTGCTACAAGCATTAATCGTTTTCTGAAATCTGTGCAATTAAAAGACAGCCCGAGTTGCTTTTATTAAAGGGGTTACTATTCAAATACATGTTTGAGTTCCTTACGAAAACGGCGGATACAAATGTAATAACCCACCTAAGCACAACTGCTATCATTTAGGAGTATTCCAACCCAGTATATGACTAACAAATAACACAAACATTGAAGTGATTCATTCAGGTGCATCGGTCGCAGATTTTTCTCTACACCGCAGCGTATTTCTTGTACTTGTCGTAGAACGAATTTTAAGTTTTCAGAGCAACCAACCATCAGTTAACTCCCACACATTTTAGCTTAAATAAGCAATCTCACTGGGGAGGGGAATAAACTCCATGCCCTGGTCTTTTCTATTGTAGCGCGATCGAGACGACGCGACGTGATTTAATTTTGCAACAAATAATAATCTTTATTCGAGCATGAATACGTTTCGTGTAAACACAGTTTGGTTGCAACTTATTTAACATTTTGGCGACAACTTGTCATTAAATGCGTCTCGCCTTTCGGCTGACTCAATGGCTGATTGTACGAGCGGCTGAGTGGGACAATAGCCCGCCGAATTTGCTTGTCTACTATTGACTATTGATCGTATTATTCCTGAATCAAAGTGTCGAAGCTTAAATTCTAAGCATCAAGCGTACATTGCTATACACACTCATACTCGTGTTGGTATTGTTTATTTTGGAAGTTATGGAAGTTATTATATAAACATGGGTTCCTCTGTTCAGTTATAAATAAACAACACTAACAACTGCCACACAACACAAAATACAGAATGCCACTAAGCGTTCTTTAGTCGGTGACACGCACGATCGTTTAAGTTTCGGACATTAACTGCCCAACATAAATTGGAGCGTCAAGCATGGACGCATAAAACAAACTTAAGAGCAGGAACACTTAAATTCGTATGAGTATAGTGCGGAAAGCTAAACATACTCTACTTTGGTTGCCCCTAAGGAAATCGATTACCAGTCGATGACTGAAACCAAGATTTTATTGCTGTAATACTCGTACGAATAATTGCTGTTTTGTTTATCAAAAGCTTTTTTTACCATCTCCCATAAAATGTATTTCAATTGCAACATCATTCGATTTGATTTGAAGTTCTGTGTGTAGCAGCAAGTGTTGTGGTGTGTGTTGATCTAAGATCATATCTATTTTCAGTTGGTTATGATCGTAAACTTTTTATTTACATCAGACATTCCAGCCGGATGGACTTGCCTTCCTGTTTATATTGTCGCATTAAGCCCGACAAAGTATGCATCGACTACACTGCTATTACCAGTGATCAGGTTTCAATTAATTCAATGAATTAATGTCAACGAAAAAACGTTCTATAGCAAGCGAACTGATGCTTGTCGTTGTTGTTATTGCTATCGTATTGTATTTAAGGTTTTTTTTTTTTTTAGAGCAGACACAACACTAGATAGATCAGCATTTTGTAATGTGAGGAATTATTCTTCTAGGCTAATGCCTTGGATGATTACTGAAAACAATAATGTTTTGATGGTCCAAAATTTAATTGAAGGCTGTACGCGGTAAATTCAAAAATTCCAAAACTTCGACTTAATATAAAATGAAAAAGTAGCGGTCAAGAAAGGGTACTTTTTTGGCCAAATTGTATGCATTGACGTACGTCAGCAATAACTTAAATTTTCGACGGTAATATACACCCTACATCAGAGTTTCCTCTGAGGAGTTCGGTCAAAATAGGTACTTTTGTTGGGTCAGTTTGTATGGCAGGTACCTCAACTAGTTGACATACAAAACTAATCAAATAACTAACCAAATCTCATCAATTCTTTGCCATGTTGCAAAATCATTTTAGTGAACAATTTTTGTAATCAGAATAACCGTTCTTATCAATGATAACCTGAAAATAAAATCAGAAGATTAATCGTTTGAGTTCCAGCAAAAGGCGGGTAGCCTATTTTCGAAAAAAAAAAAAATTGTAATTTTCTTTTGTCTGTTTTGCTTTATTAGAGTAAGAAAAATAAGCAAAAGTGCATTTGCATTTTGCATTTTGGGCAACACATTTTGGTTTTCGATTTGCAGTCGACTAATTTATATGTCCGTTTGGCAGTACGATCTAATTTGTCAGGCATATGACCAATGTCATCGTAACGGGCATCCAATCTCCATCCGTATGATTTTTTAACGCCAGATGGTCCTGCTTTTGGTGCTTCTTTTGTAGGTCTTCCAGTTGATCTCTTGTCTGGCTTTTGTTGATAGTGACACAAAGCATTAGCAACCAGTATGGATACGTCTGTGAAGAAGATAAGCATTGACCATTGCCATGTCGATGAAATGATAAAAAACAATTTCAACGAAGCGCTCTTTGTTTTAAGGCGAATGTGGTATCTTTCTATTAGACATAGTCCATAAGATCGACGCCTGCCATATGATAGTTGTATTCCCAAATAATCCGTGGAAAATCAACTTCTATCAGTTTTTTAATTTTCCGATCATATCAGATCAGGACTGTGGATTCGCTGTTAGAAACGGCTTAACTCCAACGTACGAACATTTTTTATATCTTGCCATTGCCATTGGCGGTAACGGCGTTTCCAGCAGCGTTTTTGAAGAAAAACGGGCCAAATATGCCACCACTCCAAAATCCACACCAAACTGTCACTCTTGGTGGATGCATGGAAATGCGCTTCGTCTGAAAAGACAATTTTTCGACTTAAATCGACGTCATTATCAACGTGGTCTATGGCCCACGCAAAGAACTGATATCGAAGCGGATGGTCATTTGATTTTAACACCTGAGTCATTCACATACAAGAACAGTTTTCTCTCTTAAGGCTGTTGCGACTAATGGCCAGTTGCTGCGATCGGCGTCGAGTTGAAGTTGATGGATTCTGTCCCATACTATGGACCACAGCCGCAATATGCTCGGGCGTTCCCAGTATTCGAGCTCGGGTTTACTTTTGTTATCTAATGGCAAGCCTTTCTTACGAACTTCTTCATCAATTTCACTACAGCGGTTCCGCTTGGTGCTCTTTCACAAACCATTTTTCTTTTCAAAATTCGCACGGTTCCGTCTGACTTTGAAAATCATCATGATCATCGTGTCCTGTAACCCCGGTTGGGGCATAGGGCGTCATCAAAACGTCTCCAGCCTTCACAGTCTGCAACAAGGTATTTTAGTTGACCGTTGGGGCGGTATGACATTTTTCTTCTTGGACTAAAACCAAAACTGTGACATCCAAAACCCACTTACAGGTTTTCATTGGGTCATACCGCCTGGAAGTCTTCATAGAAACCCCCACACCTGACAATCGTAAAAAAAACTAACAAAACAACAACCACTCCAAAAAAAACACTCAACTTGTCGCCGACTGCGCATTTCTTGTGCAGTCACTAGATGCAAGTGCCAAAGCGCCAAGGGTTGGGTGCTGTTGTAAACATTGCACTAATGATTTCATTATAACTATACGCACGCGCGTAACACCGGCAATCGTCTGATGGTGCCAGTGTCAGTGCCAGTGCTACGCATGTGTGTACACATCAAACTCATCGTTTAGCGATATCGAATTGCTGTGCGTCAATTAAGATACGAGCTGGTTGCGCATGCGTATAAAGGTAAAAAGGCAGGCAGACAGCAAATGATGATACGCGGCTGCTGGTGATGCCGGTGATGCCGGTGATGATGATGCTGATGATGATGATGGTGATGATGATGTGCCAAGCTATAAATCGTTTGACGCCTAACTCCCTAGTCTCCGGGACTATGTCCATATTATCGGAGGCAAGCAGGTACTGTCCAGCGACGCATATTCTGCGTATAAATCTTTGCCATTAAAAACACCTCAACGGACAGCAGCTCAGCAGCTTGGCAGTCCCTCTGGCTGGTAAGTCTGCTGCGAGTCTCCATGATTGTCGCGCTTCGGTCGTTGAACAAGAATTTTATAGAGTCATCGTCGTTACATCGCAGTTCGCAGCACAAATCCTCATCATTGTCGCGGGGCGCGAGTATGGTGAGTACTTGTATGTGGAGTGTGAGGAGTGTTTGTTTGTGTGCTTTGTAGTGGCGCGTAGAGCATTTCCATTAAAAGCCAATAAATTAATAAATTATCGTATTAAAATATATTGCATCTAAATGTTCTTAGATTCACATTAATTAACTGGATTGAATGATTTATGGAGGCAGATCAAGTGTCGTCGAATGCATTTTCGTCGTCCGTCCCGACTTGAGGCATCATCATCGATTGCGATTACATCGGTGTGCACGGCGAAGTTGGAAGCTCATGAGGACATCACCACTGGACAGTGGCAAGTGGTTTATGCAAGTGGCTGGGACCACACTTCTTCTTTTGCAACTACGCTCGCTATTGAGCACCCTACTTGCTCCTTTCTTGATTGACGATGATTGCCAATTATGCGGTGTTGAACTGCCATGTCTTAATCGGTGACAAGCCATCTACAATCGCCACCATCATTGACGCGGGACGAGAGAACGGACGAGTGGCGCAAGGTGACGATGACGAGAATGTTGTTCTGAACCTGCTCCTCAGATGGCTGCATGGATCGGTGCGGCGACTCACGCAGCAAATTATTCAAATTTAATGGGCGGATAAAAGTGCGATATATATCCTGATAACAGCCATCTACTGAGGTCCTCATTGAGGCGCACTGATTGAGCGGTAAAATGAATTATAATAAAAACGCAATCAACATCGAACGGAGAGCTGGACGCCGATAGATTGATTGCCTCGTCTGTAATGGGCTCATGGAAATCCAATCACGTCGTTATGCGTTATGCATTTTTTTGTCCTTTCATCTCGACTGCTGGGCGATATCTGGTGATTGTACTAAAAGCATGAGAAGCCTTGACACTGCGTGCCACCACACCACTCATCAGATAGGCCAGACCACCGGAGCAGAGCTTTTAGTTGCTGGACAACAGCAAGAAGATGACAGTCACAGTGTACATTCAATTGAAAAATTACCTTGCGGGATATTAATATTTTACAAAACAAAACCATATATATATATATTGCGTGTGTGTGTGTGTGTGTGTGAATTAAGTATGATTAAATGATGTGAACGATAACATCATCAGAAGCAGGAGGCGGACTAGGAGGCGGCCACCTCGCTAATCAACGACAAAACACAATCATATGCTAACTACGTCCAAAAGCGGCGGCGACAATCAATGCCATCGTTTTGCATATCAAACAGCTTCGCCGGTGACTTCATTTGATTTTTGTAATTTGATTATTTTGTTTGGACTTTTGAGTTCGAAATTAATTCATTTTTTTAGAATAAGAAATCGAAAGACGAACAAAGCCGCATGTTCGGTCAAATTAATCCAAATTAATTTTTATTGCCGGATTTTATAGCGTGCAGTCAAATTTTATTCGAAACACAAGGAACATGTTACTTTGGGACGGCACGAGGACTGTGACATTTTACACAAAGGAAGATTCGTCAATGAAAATCATTGAATAAGAAAGTCACAGTTGGTTTTATTACCATCTGCAGCTGGCCAAGGAGCCTTATCGTAGGAAGCTAGAGTGCGGGTGACCCTGCTATCCTGATTGCAATACCGCGCAAGAGCTTCATTTATAGCTAGAGTGCATATAAAAGGGTTTTAAATGAGTACATAGATTAGGTTTGGTTGCCGCTATTGGACACTTAGACAGTTTACGGTCCATTGTGGTACCACAGGATCAAAAGCCTTTCCCATTTTACTACAAAGCCCATTTGGCTTCTTCCATCAACGGTGCTCAAGAGAAATAGCCGGTTGCATGCCACCTCTACTTAAATTCAAACGTAATACTCCATGCCATGAATGCTCATCAGCTTACCATCAAGCTTATGTTCAGACGTACAGTTAAGTTCAGGGATTCGTTCTTAAGCCGTACAATACGTACGTGGAAAGCTCTTGCCAAGCTCTGTCTTTTCACATCACTATGATCCACAGGCATTCAAAACACAAGCTTATAGACATCTCCTCTTTTCCTTAACGCTAACGCTGTGCCAAGCATATAGCCGAGCATTATAAGGGTGCGATCCCCTTTTCGCGTGCGTAAGTTATAAGAAAAAGTGGCAAATGCTGTCATGTTGGATGTTATCCTGAACGACTTGTCATCTAACCCCTCTCACAACTTAGCAAATGGGTCTTTTTCAAGAGGCGGTTATAGACATCTCAATTGAGATCGCCGATAGTAGCGTGTGGCTACATTTTTCCGGCTCGCATTTCAAATCAGCATTACAAGTCTTCATCTGCTCACATAGTGCTACTGCGGAGTGGATGGGCTTGAATTTTGAGAGGATTAGAGCTAAGAGTAGCCTTAACGTGACATTCCATCCCTAAGCCACACATAGTCCGTGGGTTCTTTCCATAAAGTCTGCAGCTCTCCTCAGATTAGATTCTGGTACGAGTCTCTTCACAAAATGCCGAGTTGCATGCCTAATCATGGAGTATTGTAAAGAGGAAGGAGCAAGGTCAGCACCAAAAATGCCGAGTTGCATGCCAAGTCATGGAGTATTGTACAAAGGAAGGAAGAAGGTGCGCTCCTCCACCTCCTACTTTCGGTAGATGACGCCTCCATGAAATGGCTCAATACCTGCAAAAGTATTGTAAATTACCGTAACGGCTGGGTCAAGCTGATCCTTAAGAGCATCCACAAGATTTCAGCATCTGGCCGCCCTACATCTGATAAGGAGGAAGTCGGTAGTTCGACTAACAACGCCAATAGGCATTCTAGTCCTGGCGGTTCTGTGAAAATCTTCGCTAAACCGGCTGTGAGAACAGCCTTCTTGATCACCAGTGCAGTTGGGCATGCTAATCCCGGCCGTTCTAGGTTCAAATCTAATAAGCAGTTCGCAAGACCAGCTCCAACAGTGCCACTGTGCATGCTAGTCTCTGTGGTTCTGGCAGCAGAGCTGCGGGCTCCCATCTGAAAAAGGCCGCCACTGTGCACGAAAATCGGAAGAATGAGTCGGGTAAGCAAAGACCACTGGGTCGACCTAACCTCACTTCCACGCTATTCCAGGCGGAACTCCATGCCATTGAGATCTGCGCCAAGACTAACCTTAGTAAGGACATTGAGGGGCGTGATAATTTATATGTTTTCAGATAGCCAAGCAGCACTTAAAGCGCTGTCTTCCCAACTTAATGGACCCTTGATCAGTTAAATGGTGGTACGATGCACTCCCTTGTCAGACATAAAAGGGTGAAATTCGAATAGGTTCCTGGTCATCAAGAAATTACAGGAAACGAATCTGCATAAGAACTAACCAGGGCTAACTCGCAATCTGCGTTCATAGGACCTGAACCCTATTGTGGTGTCAACTGGGCTGCCGCCTCAGCACTGATTGACAAAAAGTGGGAAAACAAATGTTGTCTGGCCAACTAGGAAAATGTCCCAGGGTTGAGTAATCTAAACGTTTTGCCTACAAGGAAATCCTTAACCTAGAAAAGGGTACCATTGGAAAGCTAGTGATCTTTATCACAGGTCACTGTGGCTTGCGGTATCATCTTAACAAAATTTATGTGGGCTCAGACATGGAATATGAGTTCTGTTTGGAAGATAATGAATCATCCGAGCACATTCTCTGTGAATTTCCAGCATTACTTTGGTTAAGGAGACGTATTTTCAATAAGAAAATATGTTCGTCGGCGGAGCTGAGAAACTCTGCCACTAAGGACATACTATCCTTCATTAGGTAGGTAGTGTCTCTTAGACTAATTTACACCCTATGATTCAATAGATCTCATTAGGTTGCAATGTCAGCCACATGAGCTAGGGTCTTTAAAAAAAAAGTTATTGAGTATTCACCTATAGGTCACAGGATGCCACTTCTTCGATCTTTTTCTAACTTTTTTTTTATCTCAGACTTGTACTATTCGTTCATGAATTGGGTTGTGTAGTACCAGTCATAATCCCTCCCATTTCTACGACAAGCATTTTGTTTTGAAAAATAACATATTGTTCAACAAATTAAAATACTTCGAGACATCGATAGCACCCACACCTGATGCCATCAACATCGTGTTGTGGGGTTATGGTAATTCCAACACTAATTGCCAATTCCACCTTCATTCAGTTAGACATGATGTCCGACTGCCGAACACAATCGAAGCCAAAACAAAACCAAAAAATTAAGCCAACCAAAAAAAAAAAAACATTTCCCTTTCCTACCAATCCAAGAAGCGAGGTGCTGCGCACGATTTGTTTATTTTATCCTCGGTGACATTTTGATGTCCATGTCTGCAAGCAGGCAAATACATATGGTACGACATGAACATATTATGCCCAACAGGGGATTTCCCGTGGTTAACAAAAAAACGACGAAAAGTCGTGCGTGCGTGTTCTGTTCGGTTACAAGTCAGAAGTTTTTTTTTTAATTCGAGGTGCTGCTGCGTTCACTGGGTTCGAGATGACCCAAAAAAGTAAACGACAACCAATGTGACGTACAGTACAGGAAACCCATGTGTGCCATTATCGTCAGAGGAACACACCGCTTCTTTACAAGACTGCGACAAACATGGGAGAAGCGGCGCACGCGGAAAAGGTCACCTTTGCCATATCATGGGTCAAACGACTAATGGACATTGGCCGACAACTCGACGAGGTGCACAATAAATGAGCGTATTAACTTTAATCTCTCTAATCTGTCTTCGCGCCATCGATATTATGTCCTTCGATGGTATATACCTTTGGGGTATGTCATCCCGGTTTGTCCTGTGCGGCTGAGGTTCTTTTGAACTTGCGCTGTTGCCATTTTAAGAATGAATTAGAGTGCGACAATGTTGCCCGCCCGGCGCGTCGAACCTTCCTGCCAATATAAATCTATTTGGCGCACTTAATTGAATGGGAAAAGGAGAAAAATCTCCGCACATTTATTACATTGTGCTTATGGCGTGTAAGGCGGTAAGGGTAAGCGTTGTCGTCGTCGTCGTCGTCGTCGTCGTCGTCGTCGTCAACGGCCGTGGGGCTGGCATGCCTGTCGCCGCCATATTTGAAGACCTGCAACGATATTGTGGAACTGTGAGCCGATCGCTGCGCGCAAATGCATTCGTTCGTTCATTCATTCAAATCGGAGACAGACTGCTAGACTGACTGAGACTGACTGCACCTTATTTTCGTCTGGATTTTTGAGCACATCTGGACTGACATGTTATAGGAACAGATAGAGTGCGATGTGTAAGGACTGCGGGCGGCGACGCAACGTCACAAACACTAAACGCCAAAGGGGCTAACAAGTTTAACATGATTGTGCGCAGTCTGTCCGCCGTTTTGTACCTTGGAGCCCCATTTGCTGCTTATGCGTCGATTAAAATGCGATCCGAAGCCGACCAATGCGACAATAATGCAACATCGATAGACTTTTCGCCAAGATTTTGTCTCTAACTTTCGGTCTCGAAACTTTGTCATGGCAATGGCTCAGCTAGCGCAGTGACTCATAATAAACAACGTGCTGGCTTACCGGGGTTTTGGTTTAATATATGCTCCAACTGGAAGCGAGACATCGATCTCCAGCGGCATTCAACGACAACAACAACAATTTTTTTTTGTGCAATTTTTGTAATTTTTTCTCTTTATCTTTGCTGATCGTTTATCTTATTGAGATTTTTCTGGTTTCGTATTTGAACTTCGACAATTTGTTGTGCTGTGCAGTTGTTAATGGCGATTAGTTTTGTTGTTTTTTTGTTAATTGATCATTTCAAACACCTGTAATGTGAGTATTAGTCATCAATAAAAAGCTGGGATTATAAAAAACAGTTCTCTGGACAAACAGAATTTTCCGTTTTAATGAATTTTGTAGAGTTGTAGGAAAAAATGGAGTATTATGGGCGGTACCTGTTGGAATAAATAAATATAGAGGGTGTCTGGATTAAAGTGCAAGTTGGGGAGCGGGATATTTCTCGTACTAGATCCGGTTTTGATCATACTTAAAATATAGGTCGCAAAGAGTGTAGTTAGATGGCATTAGGAGCGAAATAAAGTTCTTTAATGTTGGTGTACCACAAGGTTCTGTTTTTGGACCAAATTTATTTCCCGTAGAAAGTGTTGTCTCCGTAAATACACATGTGTGCAAAACTTCAATAAAATCGGGAAGTGGGCTAAAAATTGATCGCAAGATTCCACGACTGCCGACCGTTCGACAGCTGACCGACCGAAATCCGTGCCACGGGCAAGTGAAGTTAATATAGGGAATTTAAAAATATGCTGATATTCTCTAAAAAAATAAAGGAATCTTCCCTTCAGTGAGACAATGTCTTCCAAATCTATAATTTAAAATAAAAATTTTAGTAAGATTTCTAGATGTTACTTGCAAGTGTTGCTGCAAACGACAAGCGAGACTACTACGTCAACTTCGCCCAACTAGCGGAAACGCCAGCATCTAGTCCCTTATCTGGTGTTATATATTTTTCTATTAAGAAAGCGTTTGATCTTTAGAAGATGGTCAACAAAAGTCGCATGAAAATGTTTTTCTTATAAAATCTTTAACCGTTTCATAGTACACAAGGTAAGGTTAGGTTAATTTAAGGTGGCTATCAGTGAAAACCGACACACTTAGACCAGCACTGGTCCATTGTGATACCATGTGGGTCAGGAACCAATTCCACCTACTGGATGAACTACTAAGAGCTTCGTATGAAGCATAAGAGACTGCTTATCTCATTGTTGATCAGATCATATGTGTCGTTGTAGAAGAAAGCTCCCATATGGAGTTAACGTTTGTGGGCGAGGGCTAGACAGGTACAGAGAAGATGGATAATGGTCTCCTCCTCATCCATGCAGCTTCTGCATGTTTGCCTATGAGACAGTATCCAGTAATGATACCTACAATAGCAGCGATGTGCGATATTTTTGCAGGATCATGATACTCAAAGTTTAGTTCTAATAATTATGAAATTATTAATGACAAGCATGGCAAAAGAAAACGGGCTCCTAGTTTGTATTATTTAATTTAATGCCAATTACCCTCAAAATCCCTTGCAGCCGTGCCCTTATTAACAAAAAAACCCCAAAGTACAACACCAAAACTCTGTCTTACCAACACTATTACTCCCAACGGCCAAAAAAACTATGGATTCGACAATAATATAAATATCGATCAACACCCCAAAAAAAAAAGAAAAAAAAAACACGAACCCGTCAAGATCCTCCAAATCCATCGAAGCATGCGCTAATTAAACAAAATCCACCATACACCACCAACGCTATTCATATCAGCGATCCCAAAACCAGTGATTCGAAAACAGTATCATCAATATCATCAGCGGTATTTACGTCTACCGCTCTTGTTGGAATTTGAAAGCCATTTGCACCAGTTTTCTGCAAGTTTTTCCAATTTCGTCAAAGATCGTGATTTCCGCGTCTTAGAGTGGTGCGAAACAGTATAACTTCTTGTCTTAAGCTTCCATGGTTCGCAGTATGCCCGACATTCATTGAATTTGCTTTGCAAATTTCTTTGAATTTCCTCGAATCTCGAGCCGTGTACGTACAGCATAATGTCGTCAGCATAAGCGAGGGATGCATTCATATTCTTCAGCACTTAGGAAATAAAAATATTAAACAGAATTGGCTGCGCCGTTAGCGATATTAAAAAGCCCTACTGTTGTGTTTTCATTATCTGTTCCAACAAATTTCTTCCGGTATATCATAGATGTAATTATTTTAACTCAATGATACCCATATCTTAAAATTTTATAAACTAACACGTCGATCCAGACCGTGTCAAAGGTTTTTTCGAGATCCACTAGACATGCAGCCGTATTCCTCTTATCATCCATATACAAGTTGACATCTGATCTCAATTTGGTCACAGCGTGTACTGTCGAGTGGTTTTGTTTGAACCAAAAACGCACACGTTCAAAATGGAATTGCTAATAGTCACTTTTAAGACTTTCCCGATATTAGGCAAGAGATTTATTGGCCTATAGTTCGTCGGATCAGAAGGATCTTTCACTTTTTAATTATTCGATGTTTTCTAACAACTCGTGAAGTAGTGATTATTGGGCAAGTTATTGAAAATAACGCAGTATTTCCGTACGATATCGGCCGGCAGATGTTTCAAAACGATATTGGGAATGTTATCTAAGCCGGTCGAGGGCTTGTTGTTCAGTTTCCAGAAAATGTAAGTAAATTCCGTCATCGTCACAAAGTAGTTGTTTGTTGGGTCTTGCGTTAGTTCATCCGCTTTAATGTCATCTGTAAAGGACACAAGAGTATCCAAGTAATTATGCTGATTACGAAATCTGTGCAATTTCGCGTTCACCATATCTGCAGAACGAGAGTTGCGAGACTTCCTATTTGAGGCACCAATGAGATTGAGCTTCTCGACCCGCCTGAGAAATGAGATACCTTGAAGTAATTGGTATCTTCAATTCCGGCACATTAACAAGATAACGAATCTTATAAAGTCGATTTTTTTTTTCGAAACATTGTCCTTGAATCAGACTTTATAATGTTCTCTGCTCGGTGCCTTCAATAATTGTTGATACTGTTCCGGAATTGTTGTGGGCTTTCACATTTCTTAAAAGGGATTTGAATCTCATTAGATCACTGTTGCCCACTACACCAAGGAGATGTCGTCGTATTCTGTTGATTTTTGTGACAAGAAAACTACAGAATTAAGAATTTACGAATTTAAATAACACTCCCTAACATTTTTGCATTTAATTTTCGGGACTGTCGAATTAATACTCGACAGAATCACCGAATTTATTATTTAGATGCAAAAATTACACTCCTTGTTCGTCAGATTCCTATTGTTAGGAACATCAGAAAAGCGAATGCTATTTCTACATTCTCTTGTGGCCCATTTTTCAATTCACTTCCAGTTGGTTTTCCTAAAATTTAATTTATGAATTTCTGGTTGGGTTGCGAGGGCAAATATGGAATCGTCAGCAAACGAAGCTACGCGTTGTGATCGCTATCATACGGTAATAGTGGAATCTTATTATCGTGGACCATTTCTATTTACAGTCGCGTATCTACAATACATAAGTCCAAATATGAATTTCCGGAAGGATAGCTTGGTGTAATCGTCATCAACAAAGCGCTTAAGGAAACTGCCTCTTCCGTTTTGCAGTTGAATCCAACCAAGCCGGATGTTTCCCGTTTAGATCTCCCGCTAAGATGAAATAGCTGCAAAATTTACTCACACCATACAGAGCTATAATTTATAATTTAATATTTCTCAATTTTATTTAAAAGTGTTGCTAAAAGTTTTGCTCCAATTATGGTTTATGTAAGTGACATAGCCAATTACTAATTGGTTTAACATATATATCTAATATAGAACATTAGAACCTATAAGGCATAAAACTAGCTCCCCAGAGATATGAATTACAAGATCAAATCGTGATCTTGAGGTGCGTAGACTTTCTAAAAAAAATCATATTAATTACTGCCACCAGATCTGCCATTCATCATTAACCTCACTGCTTTAATCGACCACTAAACGCCTTTTCTGAGGTTTTAACGAATACCGTTAGTCTTTTAGTTACATAGAAACATACATATCTGTGCATTACATTATTTGCTAAATTAATTTAATTCCATAATGGCGGCGGCTTAACAACTTTTGCACTGACTGTCTGAAATCGACTCAATTTCCTTTAGAAAAAATTATGGTAATAGTTTGTTATGATACAACACCCCCTGCTGCTGATCGATGCGGTGTTCCACTGATCATCATTACTTAAATTTACCTCACAGGTCAAACCTTCAACTTTTCACTTAAACTGAGACGAGTTTTAGTAACTGGTGGCTGCAGTTTGTAGTGGTTTCTTGTTTTGGTATTGCCCTGACCTCATCGATGGGTGATCGTGACCGAAAAACGGTATCACAGCACTTCATCTTACTGTGAACGACTTTGTTCGCCGGAGTCGTCTGTGGGCACACATTAAACGATTTGAACCCTCCTGTCATTGTAAATTAATAAAAGCTTATTAAGGTCCGAACAAACGTGTCATTCGAACAATATGTGCGTAACAGTAATCCATCAAAGTGTGTAAGATCGCGCGGAGAACAATCATTTATTTTGTTTTTCTTGAACTGTTGCTGGCAGCAACACAGCGGGGACTTGAGTTGGGCGTGTGTGACGGTCTGAGGAATTTTAAGAATTAACTGTTATTTGGAACGTACTGAGCACGACTTGCACGAGTACATTGAGTACATTGGGGAATACCGACGAAAGGTGTGTAAGGTGAACCCACCTGATGTTGCTGTTGATGTTGATGATGATGATGACCGAGAGAAAGCTACGCTTGAATACTATTTGGTATGTTCCTGATGGTGCACCCTACAACTTCCAGGTATTGCTCTGATACTGTTTCTCGTGTTTTCTGGATGATCTATCAAATATGGATTGCTCGAATTTTATTTCATTGTTTCTAATCTGAATAAGGTTTTGATTGGTTTGGTTTGATGCACGATTTACTTCGAAGAAAGGTGAAAGCGGCGGGACTCATAAAACGAGTAGGTGTGACAGGTTTTGACCGAATATTTGATATTGTTACTTGTAATTCAGAAGCAATAGTTTAGAGGATTGTGAGGCCAGTATATATAGGGATACGTTTACATGTTTGTAAGACCTAACTAGGTTAGCTGTGGCGGCCTTTAAAGTCAAAGAACTTTGTTGAGTATAACTGGCTCATTCGGACATACGCATTTTAGAGTGTGATATTCAAAGGAGTAAATGCGGTCAGCCATCAGAAGAATAGGTGGAATAACACAAAATACATTAGATTTGCAAGTGGTCGTAGCTATCTCTGCCTGGGGGAAGTGCGATTAAACCTTTACGTGTTGGCCACCAGTAATTTTCCTCCATTACAGGAAAAGCTGAATGATCGGGATTGTCCCTTCGAAGTATGGTTGGCGCGAGGCCAATTATCTAGCCCGTACGGGAACCGGAAATCAGCCTCGGATACACTGATGAACGATGACGACCACGGCAACTAAAACGGCCAAATGATTTAAGAATTTTCCCATGAAACGTACGCTCACTGTATATAGCTCGGGTTGCAGAGAAGCTAGTCGATACCCTGTCCAAATATAAGGCTGTCATAACTGCAATCCAGGAGATGCGGTAAACGGGGAATGGTGTGTTACAAAAATCAGAATATGACATATATCGCAGCTGTCATGCAAGCTATCATGTGCTTGGGGTAGGGTTTCTAAAATGAAACCCACCGTCATCGGCTTTAAAACAATAAATGAATGGCTAAGCACTCTTCTCGTGCAGGGCAGATTTAAAAACATAAGCCACATAAATGTTAATGCAGAGGATTCCACAGATGATGAAAAAGAAGAATTATTTGAACCCCATGCCTGCCCACGGTATGTTGTGAACATTCTGGGGGATATGAATGCCAAAATAGGTAGGGAGTCAGTATTCAGGTAGTACGTTGGAACCCATAGCTTATACGAGCCACTAATGACAATGGACAAAGTCATAGAGATGGAAGCTAGCAATAATTTGGTCGTTGCGAGTACAAGGTTTGCGCACAAACACACCTGGGATTCTCCACACCCCGAACCTGATGATGGTACGAATGTACCGAGATGCCAACGTCGACTCGGTCCACTATCTTGTTGGTCTGGTGCTCCGAGCGCGGAGTGCATCATCACGAAAGACTGTATCCGCGATTCAGATTCGAGTCAACACGGCTGCCCTTCTCAACGAATAAACCAGAAACAACTACGCTCAAGCGATAGGACTCGCCCTAAATGCAGGGAGAGTAAATCCTAGGGCTGAGTTATCGGGCGTAGAAGAGAAATGGACGCGCCTTAAGAATACTTCTTAGGCAGTAGTCGTATAGATTGGAACGACTAGTTCGGTGATGAATGTGAGCTAGCGACTGAACGTAAGAATGTTGCGTACCGAGCAATTCAAAAATCTCATAGAACGCGGGCACGCGAATATGAATATAAAGAGTTCAGGAGATATGAAAAAACAGTTCACCGGTGAAAGAAAACAGTCTGAGAGAAGAATCTCTTCCGGGAACTAGAACAGTATAGAGAGTAAGGACCGCACCGGGCGCGGAAATTCTACCAAAGAGTCCGTAGAACGGATGTAGTTTTTCAGAAAAAAACTTGTTTACATGGACACACGCCATACGTCACACATTACTTTTATTTTTACATTGTATTATTTGGTAATAACCGCAAAGTTATCTGTTTTTGAGGTCGGGCCTATTATCATCTTTTTACGCATCACACGTGACACACAAGACTCGCGACACGTATCTTACGCGGGATATCAAAATTGGCTGTTGACATTGAGCTGCTCACAAAATTTCAGCCCTCTAGGTAGGTGTATGAAGCAAATTTAGATTGGAACTTCCTTGGAAGTGATTGGATAGAAGCTCTGGATCGTGTCCATTGCGAGCGTCTGCAATAAGGTTGAGAAAGAGATAAGCACGAAAATGAAGGAGAAATCATTAAGCAAAAATTTCCACCGCTTTTCAATAATTCCTTAAGCTTATGACAGAAAATGAAGGCATCTTTAACATTGATGCCGGGAACTAAACCAATCTTGCGCAATAGACATAGCATGAGGAGCTTATTTCAAATTTGGAGCATTTTACACAAATACAAAAAAGGTTAATAAAAACCGCCTTATAACATATGTACATAAATACATTATTACCTTAACTTTCTTTATAAGACAAAGCGACAAGTTAGATACTTTCAAATAGATGACAGTCTCCGGTAACAATGTTCTGGGGAATGTAATGGGAATGGCCTTATTATAGCTCTCCGTTTATTAAAAATAAGTCAGTCGATTGCAGCCTTTCTCTACTTAGCAGTCGTAAATTGTATTTTCTAATATAATAACTAACTAAGAATAAGTCCTTCACCAATTGGTAACATCAAGCTGCACAGATGATGATAAACGGGAGAGGAATACGACAGATTAAACGTGCAATAAACATTAAATTAACAAATGTCATTCTTACTGTCATTCTCAACAATAAGCAAACGTAGCCTAATAAATGAGTTACTAAAGCGATGTAGCGATCTGTTGTAATTTGCCAATTAAGCTTCCGATTTGATCGTTTACAATTCGGTATCATTAATCTCGAAGCTCACTGTCAGCGGTTGGCAAGGAGAACGATTTAACCACCACGGCCACCACCACTGAATGACGGTCGTTGTCGTCGTCGTCGTCGTCATAAAATGTTCTACATTTTTCCCCAACGTGCACACTGGCTAGGATTTGATTTGGTTTATTGTCGGTCGATCGGTCGGTCGGTCGGTCGATTGAGGCTGCGGATTCGGCTTCAACTTCAACTTCACCAACTTAAAATTCCGATTGAAATTCAAATTCGTTCAAATATGAATGACTTCACTTCCAAGTAATGCGCGGTAATAGTCTTTGGAGCACAGGTGCTCGTGTCAATGACAGGCAAAGAAACGCGGTAGCGGTGCGCAATGGTGATCGCTGGCGTCGAGGAGCAAAAATCGTGACTCTATGTAGTCTGTAATATGAAGAAAAATCGAAATGGAATGAAAAAAAAAATAAATAAAAAAGTGTTTCTCTGATTTTGTCGTCAATTAATATTCGAAAAATGTCAAAACGTGCAGCATGCGCTCGCTTGTTGGTTGGAATCGGAGCCGCAGCCTGAGTGACGCATAGAAAATTGCTGGCGGTAGCGTACTCGAACTCGTACTTGACTACATTCGATTTGGGAGTAAGGAACTTTTGGTTGTTGTGTGGAACACTTGTTCGCCACATGCCACCGCGATAATTTTTAGATCTTTTTTAATTATTTCCACTGAAAGTGGGTGGAAACATTTTCTTATTAAAAATCAAATCTGTAGATCGTTTCGAATTGATTACTTGGCATTACTACTCGCACTAAAGACGGGTGTGTGTGAGTGTTAGTGGCGCCATATATAGTTGATTGAATTATTTGCCTCTTGAACGGTTTACTTTTTTTATTATTTTCTTTGAATCTCAGCTTCGACATATGAGTATATAACTTTAATAAACAATACAAGAAGAACAGGTTCGAACTAATCATTTGCTTTCGATACACATAGTAGACAATCTTTGTACTTAAGGTTAAGGTTTTCAGAGTAAACTCCAGCACCGACCCCATTTCACATCTTATATCCATCGGTGAATAGCTAAACATACAAGCAGTCAAAAAGTCATACAGCTCTCCCGTCCGTCCAACTTTCTCGAGTTGGAAACTCTATCTATCTAATGGCAAAGCTAGGATTAAAGTATCATCGCCTTTGGTAACGACTGCAGTATATTGCAGCGGCCGTAAATAGGTTGGGAGTTAATAGGTATAGGATTGTATTTAGAGCATCGGTGGATCAGGACCGTTGTGCTCCAGTTATACCAACAGGAGCTGAACTTTGTTTTCTACTAAGCTTGCTGGAATTGAACTTTTTATTAATGGCCGATGGTGAAGACTCCCCATAATATTTGTCAAGCTTTTGTTTGGTTTGCGTGAGTTTTTAAAAAAAAAAAACTATTTGACAGATCTATCTGATTTGGGTGCGTTCTTTTGAAAGATTTAAGGTGACGACACAATTTGCCATGGATTACCCTGTCACCTAGCATGGAGATGATCCACCACTAACTGAGTTAAAGCCTCATGAATGGCATCAATGTGGACATTGGTAAAGGCGCCTTGTATATCGAGGAAGGTGGCAAGGTTGCATTCTTTGAAATGAAGGGAGTGTGCAATTGTGCGTACTACCTCGTGCAGGGCTGTCTCTGTAGACCTGCCTTTAAGGTAAGCATGCATGCTAACCAATTAATGATCTTCTAATCACAGACGCTCCAAACAAACTGATTTGAATGAAAGCGCTTGAAGCATAATATTAATATCGTCTGCTCTATGAAACTCGAAGCTACGAGCTAACCAAATTTCAAAGCTTAGGCAATTATCCATCACTCCTTTGAGAGTAAACACGAAGAATATCAGTTGATTGCCTACGATGAAGCAACTCTGCCATGGAGCAATAATGCCTTTAACGTATTGATTTTCTTTTGAAATAGCGTGGAACATAAAACACGCAATCTTCTCAACAACGTTGTACAAAGATCTTTGACTCCTTTTCTATAAAGATTCTGGTAAACAGTGCCATTGGATATATTACTGAAATAATATGGGCCTGCATGTTAGAATAGAATAAAGCTGTACAGGTTTAAGAATAAAGTCGTTTGATGGTCTTCCTAATGAGAAATTTCACTGCATAAAATTAACCGATGCGCTCTTTGTAATAATGATGCTTTATTCTACCTATGTTGGACACCAGGCATTCAGAAATAGCAATCGTCGGCGAGCTAGTGGAGACTGCCTTTATGGATATAAAAAAAATAGAGATGATATTGAAATCGAATTTAGACAATCAATAGGATACCCTTACTTTTCAGATACTGCATAATTCCGGTACATCTAAATAGATCATAAGGACCGCAATGGGAAAGAGATCTGCAAAAATTAACCGATGCCATTTTGGAAATTTAGATGTCGGTCGAATGAATGGAAGCCTGCGAATTAGGTTAGTGTTAAAATTTAACTTTATTTGGTAATAAAAATACTGGTGCTTTTCGATTTGTAATTAGTCGTGGGGCCGGCGCACGTCTATATCGCGTTCAACCAAAACGAAAAAGAGTAAGTCGGATTATTGTGTCGGTGTGACAATGCTGCTTCGATAATTGTGGTGAGGCATGGTTGCCACCACACCATAAACATCAACCTACAAGAACAAACTAACATACTCTAAAGAGGCGACCATAATGCAAGGATCGGTACCACACAGGCTTTTTCACCAGACAACCAGAATATATCATCAGAACACTGTTAATCTAAAGACAGGGTTTTGGAGAGAAAAGGGCATGCATCGAATACGAACTTATCATTCAAAACGGTTGAACTAAAGGATACCTTGAAGGCGGCTATACTTTTTCCCAAGGAAGCTCAGTTGTAGACCTTAGTCTAAGCGGTGGGAAATGGAACAATTTAATTAAGAAATTTGAAGTATACAATTGCAGAATTTTTCAGATAACCTGCTAAAATTGGCAGGTTGGAACTATCTTCACAAGAGCCAAGTAGTACAGAAACAATTATCAACGCAACGCATAAAAGATCAATGCATTGCAACTAAAAGAGCACTTTAAAAATGTCCTGAATCCGCCTGCACCTAGATATCAACCTAGGGTCCAATATGCAGTACCGATTAATATCAATGAACCTTTGGATGACCCCATTACGGAAGAAGAAGTAACAGGCTGGTTAATAACTGCAAAGATCGTAAAGCTTCCGACTCGTAATTTTTCAAATATGCAAATAACGATCTGGTTAAAGTTCTCACAAAAGTATATAACCGTATTTTTGAAACAGGACCCATCCCAAAAAATTTCAAGCAATCAGTGATCTTCCCCATTCTCAAGAAAGGTGACCCCAATCTGGCAGAAAATTGCCGTAACATTGCATTTTTAAAATGTGTGCTCTCGCAAAGTTTTTCAAGTGTGGATATTCCAAAATCACTTGATATCTGAGTTTCAAGCGGGTTTTCGAGCAAATTACTCAACAACGGACAAAGTCTTCATACTTCAAGGCGGCTTTCGACACAGTAGACAGAAGTGCACTTTTCTACAAACTATACAATCGTGGGTTATCTAGAATGTTTGGAAAATTGATCGAAAGGTTATATTAAAATATATCTTTGCAGCAACCAAAGAGGTGAAATTAAAGAATTGCTTTTACCTTCTCTATAACCGGACCAGTTCAGAGGAACCTTGGTATGCTGTTCTTATTATTACTGCACATGTTTGCGAAATTAAAATTCGATTTTGATAACGAGAAGTATGTCAAAATAGGCTTGAAATGCTTAAGTCAGTAAATCTTCTGAATTTTCAACACTCCAAGTCCTTCATTCAAACAGCTGATTGGTACACAGCATTGCATTGTCACCAGGATTACATGCTTGTTGAAAATTTCAACTAAAACGGACAACGGGTAGTTGATTTTGGTTCCGTCTCCAGTATATTGCAGTGCCCGTATAGTTTGGTGATAAACCACCCAATCATATTCAAGTTGGTTAAACTACAGCACTTCAAGCTCCAAAAATCATCATCATCATCTTTTAAATAATTTCAAAGAGTGATACAATTGCTTTCGGTACTCCGAATGCCATGAGTTCAGACTGTAATAATTTGCATCATAATAATGTATAAGGAGCTTACATTTCGCTTCATGAACAATTTGTGATTCTAAGCCCCAGAGGCAACAGAGTTAATCGCTGAACACATAGCCTATAAAAAAAACAATGCTTTGTTTTTAAATCCCTTAAATGTTAACACAAAGAACTACTCAACATTGATTTTAATGACAAATGAATGGGAGGCACTGGTAAAGAATTAACTGGGACAGATATTGTAGATCGAATAAACAAAATTTCTATTCGAAAGTCTTTACATCGTGGTATTGATTGTTGCTGTATTTTGATGATCTGTTATTGTTATGTATTGTATATATGGTGTTTACTATGTGTAGATAAGTGGTGCAAGCTGTTTTCAATCATAGAATTCATTGCAATACAAATAATTATGTAAATAAAATGGTAAAAATGAGTGCCAGCTCTGGGTCACTTTAATTTATGATTAATTGAAGTGAAACAAAGGAAATAATTCCGGTCTGCTATGCCTGAAAAAGTATCTTCATATCAACTGTAAAGTAAAGTAAAGTAATGATAATTGGGCTAAGTGTCATATAAGCAATAGCAAACAATATGAACTTTTTATGGTCCGATTTATTACACTCAGAACACATGAAACTCATTCGGAGTACCAAAAGCAATTGTATCACACTTTAAAGTTCTTTAAAAAATTATGGTGATGATATTTGGAGCTTGAAGTGCTGTAATATGACCAAATAGAATTTTCTTATGAAATAATAATCTAATAAGTCTAATAGTTTGGAAGTTAAAAGAAGCATCGAGTTTCAGCTGAAATATACGCCCATTGCAAAGTAAATAATCACCGACTGGCGAATTTAAGGAGATTACGAAAGATGCAAGTATTTATAGAAGATGGCAGATAGTCAGCATTTTCGTCGATTAGGACGACCAGAGATGAGAAAGCTTAAATTGAATAAAACACCTCAAAATAAGAAAACTTCTTATGATACCGTTTTGACTTATTCTTACTTGTACCGCTGTTTTGGAGCTCGAAACAAGTCTAATGTAGAGGTTGGCAACCTGCTCGCCAATCATGGTTTTTACTTTTTGGAACAGAAAATAATCGCTGGGTGCTAAATGTAAAAAATATGAACATGAAAACATCTAAATATGTGAAGAAGTTACTCGACAATTTCGGCAAATGCTTTAATGCGTTTTTTTCTTCAAATCTTGAATGAGTTCAATAAAATAGAAAAGTTGCTGCTCTCAAATTATCTACGACAGCAACCAAGGTGTACAGCTTCACAGAAAAATTCACCTGTGAAAAATCACAAGTATCAACACTTGCCTAAAGCCTAAATTTAATGGTCTTATGCCTCCTTTACTTAATCAAATATCTAATAGTAATTCTAGATTGCAAGATGAAGTGGATGAAGTTGCGCCAGTAGTCGAGAATATCAAAAACTCAATTTACCTTTATTCAATGTAAAAAGCATTTAGTAAATCATGGGAGTTGATTCCTAAAATGGTACACTGGTTATACTTAACGTTATACAGACCCATTATCACCTATATACTGCAGTTTTTCCGTGATCAAGAACTTGGCTAAGATAACACTAAACACATTGCATATGATTTTCTGGATGTGAATAACGGGCGCAATTCTTTCCATCTTGTCAACGCATTGCAAAATCTGCCCCATCTGGATCTAGTTATCCAGATGGAAGCGATGAAAGCTATATGTCGACTTCGAAAGAATAAGTTCTGACAGGATGGGCAAAAGAGTATTCATGGAAACATACTCCATAAGGTTTCGTCAGAAAAAATTCCTTCACTTCTGATGCCTGTGGACAGTACTGTACCATTTCTTATGTTTAAAAGATGGTACAAAATTCAATACAATGGAAGAGGTTTCTAATATCCTTAAAGAATTCAAACCAATAATCTTCACTGACGGTCTTCTTACTGATGAGGAAACTGGAGCACTTGGAAAATGGCCAACTGTTTCAATCAGAAATATTTGCTGATTGCTGATTTAAAACAAACCATACAATTTTTAATGTAAATTCCCTTATAACCAGAAGTATACTGAATTCCACTATAAATGCTAAAAAATAAAAACACATGCGAAGCACTGCAACCCCATTACAAAACAAATCCAATCGTAAAGCAGCGCTCCACACAGCGGACCAGAGCACACAGAACACAGTCATTATTGTATGTAGTGACGTGATGCCGCTATATAGCCTGATTATTAAACAAAAAACCCATAAAAATAAAATTTTTCATGTAAATTCTCTAAAAGGAGATGGGTATGTGTTAAAATTTGAAGAAAATCGAGCTAATTTTTAAAAAATTTATATGGGCACCCCTCGGACCTCAGGGCGTCACTCTAAAAACTTTACAAAAAATTTTGTCCATCGGAGATACACACGTATATACAATTTTAAAAAAATCGGGTTAAATTTTTTTAAAAAATTTGTTGGGGCCCCATGACTCTCCAAACCCTGTCACCAAAATTTTTGCAAAAAGTGTTGCCCATCGGAGATACACACGTATATAAAAGTTTAAAAAAATCGGGTTAATTTTTTTAAAAAAATTTTTGGGGCCCAATGATCCTGGGGCCCGGGGTCTCCAAATTTTTTCCAAAAGTGTTTTTCATTTAAAGAAAATCGGGATAATTTTTTTAAAAAAAGTTATGGGGCCCCACGAACCCGGCCCCGGGGTCTCCAACATTTTTACAAAAAGTGTTGTATATCAGAGATACACAAGTGTATAAAATTTGAAGAAAATCGAGTAAAATTTTGTAAAATATTTGTAGGGGAGCCCACCGACCCCGTGGCCCGAGGGTCCTCAAATTTTAATAGAAAGTGTTGTCATCGGAGATATGCATGTGTGCAAAATTTCAATTAAATAGGACTTTGGGAAGTGGGTCAAAAATTGATCGCAAGATTCCATGACACACAAATCCACAAACCCACAAACACACGGGCAAGTGAAGTTAATATAGAGAATTTAAAAATAATTATATGGGAGCTCTCCGACCCCGCGGCCTGATCCCTGCCAAATTTTAACAAAAGCTATTGTCAGCGGAAAATAACATGTGTGCACATTTACAGTAAAATCGTTCTTTGGGAAGTGGGCTAAACATTTATTGAAAGATTCCGCCACAGAACGATAAGCACGAAAGACGTTTCTTTATGTTATCAAATGTTAGTTAAAACATTGCAATTTTTCCTTAACACTGTTTACTGAATTTTCTAAACTTAATTTAAAACATAAAACATTTAAAAAAAAACTCAATTTTTGTTAATCATGCCGACGCGAAGTTAATATAGAGAATCCAAAAAGCAATAAATCTGCTGATGCTGGTTCTTGCGCTGCTCCTAATACGCGTCCGGAACCAGTGATTGAGGTTGATTGTTATTTGAAGATTTATGGAGGCCGAACAGGAGCACTGTAGAACTACCAAGCAATTTGTGGATACGCCGAGTAATAAATGTCAAGTTGTTGTTCTTCAAGAAAAACGTCAACTAGCTCGTGAAAGACCGACTTTTTCAATAGAGGTTCCAATAATTTTGAAGGCTAATGTATGTCTTTTTTGTAATATTTTCTTGTTCAAAGTTTTTTGTAGTTTTCCCTGATGATGGTGGCTTAGCCCACCTTTTTGCCATGACGCTAGTCATTCAGAGTCATTCCCTTGTCATTCACTTGGTAATAAGTTTAAATATATAAAAAAAAAAACTAGCAAGTTCTTTAGAAATATCTTTAAAGGAATTGCCGGAGCATCGTCGGTATACTTACAGGATATAACCCAACTAGAAGTCATAATGTTCAAGTTAGAACTTACATTGGATCCAATATATAAGTCCTAGAAAGAGAAAACAACTTTACATTTTCTTTTCAGCTGTCCTGCTAAGGATGAACTTTTTGGGAAGGCAAACAATAACGACTGAAGAAATCTGATCGTTGAAATTAGTTCAAGTTCATCGCTATCTTAAGGTAACAAAAAGATTTGAATATTGATCTTGGAAACGAGTACAATGGTCCGACGGTCTGAGTGCTCTGGTATGGTACTTTTGGATTTTAACAACTATCACACCCACAACAGAGAGTTTTTTTTTGCTTAGACATAACTTACTAAAATATTCACTGTTAAACGAGCTATTAAATGGCCCTTGGTTTTGACATTTATTATCTCTATACTTTGACAAATCAATAAGAATAGACTCACACTTGAAAAACGATATCAAATTTGAAATTCAATCGTAAATTCGCACAACATAAAGACGCTGTTTTATTCCAAAATTGTGTTTAGCGATGCGGCTTTGTCTTAACGGGTTTGCTGATAAGCAAAATTTCCACATATGGAGGACGACCAATCGGCAAGAGACCCTACAGACTTCATTGCATCCAGAATATTCAACGTTTGGTACGGTCTACACGCTGGTGGAATCATCGGAAATGATGCCGAAGTTTACGTTACACTCAATGAAGATCGTTACTGCAACATGATCAATAGTTTTTGTTTGAAAATATGGAAGTAATTGATCCGGACGAGAGTGGTCTTGTGTGGCAGTTAAAATCACTGGTTTATGTAGCAACAATTGATGCCTTGATTATTAGTAATTATTGCCATATATTGATGAACAGTTCGATCAAAATTAAATTTGTTGTGTTATTTTTTCGAATTTAAATTCTTTTGAGATTAAAAAGACACCCATTATAATAAAATACCACTTGCCTAGCAACTACCGAGGAGCCTCGAACGCTCTTGTTGTTGCTCTTCCTTTTCATTTAATTAATTATATACATTATGCCTCTATTATCGCAGAATAATGGATACATGATGGAATGACTTAAAACTAAGCTGTCCAAAATGTTATTGTTGCAAATACCCAATAAATTTCGTTTAAATCCATTTTCATTTCGTCGATGTAGTTTAGAATTTAATTACTGCTTGATCCTCAATTTTTTTCATTTTCGTAAAAACACGGTAATTGCTTATATTGACGACTGACAAAAAAAAACTGAATTACATACCACACTGAATATTTAATAGAATTCAATTGAAGGATGGCATAACCAAAAAATACCATTGAATTCAAGGTAGGTGATTTATCACTCTACCCTTATACGAGGGGTGCGGTAAAAGTTTGTAGAAAAAGTAATAACAATATTCGGCATTATCGAAACACTTTTCCCATATAGCTTCAAAACATGGTTTTTGAACGCTTCAACCGCTTCTTTAGGCGATAAAAATCGTTGTCCACGCATCTTATCTTTGATTGTTGGGAACAGGAAGAAGTCATTGGGTGTCAAGTCGGGGCTGTAAAGCGGTCCGTTTGAGTGCTTAAACACTCGCCTGTTTGATGTGATGTGAGTGAGCTCGCATTATCGTGATGCAAAATGATACGCCGTTTTTGGTTGTTTTTTCTCAATCTGTTAAAAACCTCAGGCAAACAAATGGTCGTATACCAAGCTGAATTGATTGTCTTTTGATTTTCAAGGGCCACAATAGCCACATGACCGGTTTTCGTGAAGAAACACGCTACCATTTGCTTTCCAACGCTCCCAGCTCGCACAACTTTTGTTGGATTTTCTTCGAATTGGAAGACCCAAACAGTCGATTGCACTTACTTTCAGGCTCATATGGAAATATAAATGATTCGTCACCTGTCGCGATCTTGTGTACGTTTTTGGAAGTATCTTCACCGAATTTTTCAAGCATTTGGCGGCACCAATCGACACGAACCTTTTTTTGTGCGTCTGTCAAAAAATTTGGAATCCAACTTGCACATAGCTTCCGCACATTTAAATGTTCATGTAAGAACGCATTTAGGCTGGTGTTACTAATGCCTAGGCATGCCTTGATTTCCCGATAAGACACATGATGATCCTCTTCAATCAGTTTTCTCATAGCATCGATGTTTTCTGGAACAACAGCTGTTTTCGGACGACCTGCACGAGGCTCATCTTTGAGTGAACGTCGTTCGCATTTAAGTTCATTGTACCAATTATAAACACTAGCCATGGATGGTGCTTCGTCGCCAAAAGTCGAATGAAGTGACTCAAAGTACTGTTGTTGAGTTAGCCCCTTTCGAAAATCGTAAAAAATCATCACACGGAAATTTTCACGCGATATTCAACTGAAATCAATTCTTCATGTAAATAAAAAACAATGTTCCGATGCGAACTGAAAGATTTCTTTTGAGAAACATAACCTCCAAAAATGTTAAACTTTTTGACTGACATTGAGACTTGCATCGGAAAACACTAGTATTACCATTTTTTGTATATATAAGATATTTTACTCGAACTAGAAAAAGCCATTTGATAAGAACTGTCATAAAGGAATCATAGAAAACTTAGCAAACATGCGGCTCACTCCGAATGGCATGGATCACCTGAAGACAACATTAACACGTAGCATATCGAAAGGAAAGTCTCGAATTCAAACGCCTCCGTACTCATAAACCAACATAAGTTTACCTAACTATTGATGACCTCTGAGGTCATCTCTTTATCCTGAACATTTTGTGCAATAATAATAATAATTATTTTTTAGTCCTCCCGCTGACACTCTTCGTTTCACATGGGGCTTTGATGCCAGCAGATTGCTGAGTGCGAGTTTAAGATCGCACAGCAGAGTAATTGCCAAAGTCCATTCGGATGCCCATTTCGCTTTACATAGTGTTTACAATGAAGGCAGTTGTGGAGGGGGAAGGGGGAGGCAGGAGCTATTCGGCATGCGGTGCCACGCTAGTGAAATCAATGCAGCAGGATCTAGCAGGCTCAATCGCGATCTTGGAGGCTGGACTGAGGTAAGGTAGCTGGTCCTGCGCTATAGCTTTTCTTTCTGCTAAGTAAGTCGTAACTAATAAAAACACAATTTGTACCTGGTCTCTCGCCACAGTCGTGATGTCGGAACTGTTTTAATCGATAATCTGGATCATTTGATCGTGAAAATACGCCGCACTTGGGAAATATATACGTATACAGCATAGTCTTACATATCTAAAAAGCTAGTGTGCCGCCGGCTGCTGCATTCGCATAAAGCATTTTGCCCCAAAGCCTGTGTAGCAGTGTGAAACTATACACAGACATACATACCCCATCCATCGGTGCAGAAAAAGAAATCTGCTTAACTTTTCGGACGATCTAAATTAGCTCATGGGGTTAAAAAGTGCGCGCAAGATCACCTCACCATCATAGGTTAGGCGTGATGGGGAGAAAAAATAAAACCAAAAACAAATATACTCCTCTTGCTACCTATCACTGGTGCAGCGCGTCCATCGCCACTCACTAGCACGTAGGAGTAATTTCGTATAGGTAGCTAACCGAGCCAGCCAGCCAGCCAGTTAGCCAGTCAGGATATTCTGTGCTGTGACCCAATGGATGCTTCAGCTTCCAGCAACAACTTCTGCCGGTTGAACATCATCTGTCCGCCACAGTTGGTAGAACATTTCACCATAGAAAGAGAGAGAAAGAGATATAACACATTCTGATGACTTTTTGTGCGGCGACCCGAGGCCAGCGCTAGTTAACATTTTAATTTTGCCCCAAGTCCACAATATGTCCATAGCTTTTAGGTTTTTAATTATTATAATTTAATTTTTCGAAGAAACCATTCCAAGAAACATGCTGAACCCCGCGTTGCCGGACAAAAAATATGGCACCAGCATGAAACGGATAAATTGTATCAAGTGCTGATTGGGAAACGCATTGGCAGCACCTTTCAATGTGGGCTGCTTTATAAAATGTAATGATAAAGTAGGCTTTTGTGATCATCAATCGTAACATTATCCTCCATCTAAAGTACCAACTTTGGAGAGAGCCCTCCGTTCCAAGTGCATTTGCATTTTTTAATGTCTTCTGCAGGAGATGCATGGACAACGAGGAGGAGGAGTTGATCATTCTCCACTTTCTTTGAACAAGCTCAGCCCTTCCTCAAAAAAGTAAGCTCCATCTGGAAGCCTTCTTTTACAACGATCTCAATGATTTATCAAATGCTGACATTAGAAGTCTACTACGTTTAATACGAAGCTCCAACTGGTTCAAAAAGTAGGGGGACAATTTTTCTCGATCCTGTGGTAGCACAATGGACAATTACTGATCTAAGTGTGTCGGTTTACTACCGACAGCCATCTCAACGAGAGGTAAGAGGACAGGAGGAAGACAGTACTTTGTTTAAAGTCAGGCTGACTTTACAATAAAGCTTATCAGTGCTGAAGCGGATTTTTAAGAGTGAACAGTTAAACTGTCAGTTAAGTGTTTCTTTGTATTTGAGCCAATGGGTTTTCGATAGTTCTTGAAGGCAGCTTGGCAAGGGAGTTAATCGTCTAAGCTAAACTGAAAAAAACGGTGATATGAGAATGAAAGCTCAGCAGAAACCTTCCAGCTCAGAAAACTTTGATAAAAGAAATTGGAGACAAGAGTAATGTGTAAGACTGCCTGTCTATTTTTAGTGATGATGGTTCGATCATTTCCAATATTGGATACAATGGGTTTCTACATAAAAGACAATTAAAAAGCAACTCACTTCTATCGTCGGAATGTCGGAACTTCCCCATACTAAATGATGGGCATTAGCGTCACATCCAATAACGAGGCCAGTTTTTTGGCTACAAGCTTCCTCGATTACCCTCTCTAGCTTGACACCAGGTAGAGGTGATACGTATCTAAATATCGTTAATGTCGAAACTTCCCATACTAAATGATCGGCTTTAGCGTCACATCCAATAATGGGGCCAATTTTTCGGCTACAAGCTTCCTTGATTACCCTCTCTAGGTTGCCACCAGGTAGAGGACATACGTGGTTTTATGCCAGATATCCCCATACTATCCACTAAGTATCTTTGGCAGTTTACAGTTTTGCCACGGTGGTTTCTCGGTCGGTAAACTTAGGCAGTAAGACTATATTAAGGCTGATTTTCACTAATATTTGCCTTTATCGGCTACATATAGTGCATTATAACCAGGAGTCTTGAGTCCGGAAACCAGGTTGTTAACAATCTATGGTACCTAGATAAAGACTATTGCCTTTACAAAGACGGGGTAGAAGGAAGGCCGGGGCCTTGGAAGTTAATCTGTAATTGCAGCATCTTTACCACAGCTACACAGGGAAACCTTCACCACAGTATTCTACAGGTCTTCCCTTTCTGAAGGCGAGCTGAGAAGTTCGTCCTTATTAGGGAAGTCCTCCATCGCCAAGGCTGACAGAGGGTCGGCGATGGAGACATATGACAGTGACGGGGTCACCAAAGCTGTGGGGGTATCGTCATCCATTGAGGTGACGGATGCTTAAAGGTCGGAACCTGGAGTTCCAGATCTGAAGAATGGGGGGAGGCAGTTTATCTGCGTCCACCTCGTCCTTTTTGTAAACCCGAAGTTTGATTTGATCCCATTCATACCTTATCCTGCCTTTTGTATGCGCCAAAGAAAATATTGAATAGTGGCTGATCAAAACTATTGCGGATCTGTAGGAACCCTTTTTCTCCTTCAGCTTTGTGACTTTCCAGTCATGAGTTGGAAGTGAGAAGAATTTACTCTGCAGTTGGGGGTTCAATGGGGATCCAGCTGCGGGACCCTCGGTCTGCTTGGGATATTTTCCTTGCCACAACCTCTACACAGTACCTCGAAGATATAGGTAGTATACTTACTATTCTGATTTAACTTTGAGACATCTGGCTATATTCGATCTAAACAAACATACTCGACGCGACAGACCGTTGCGGTCCAAGGCCTAGATTCTTGCGACCACTTGTGTGCGCGTGTATAATTTTGGACACAAATGGAGGGGCCTACAATTTAAGCCACGATCCGAAATGCGAATCGAGAAGCTTTCCTTGACAAGTTGTTATTACTCTCGGAACGTTTGCCACACATTAGCGAGAGTTGGGACACCGTGAACAATTATTTTGTTGTTACTGATGGGATTCAAACCATGAACCTCCTCCTCAGTTGCCGTGCGCTTTTCCACTAAGCCACGGCGCCCACTTTTCGATCTAAAACAAATGCCAAATTTTTGTTTTGTTCCTCGAACGTTATAATAATAATAATATTCGGCGCGACAGACCATTTAGGTCCAAAGCCTAGCTTCTCGCGACCATTTGTGTTACTCAGGTATATTTTTTTGTGGACACAAATGGAAGGGACCTACACTTTAAGACCGGATACGAACGGCGAATTGAGAAGCTTTCCGTGACAAGTTATAACTCTTGGAACGTCTCTCACCCATTCGCGAGAGGTGGGACACTATAGAAAATATTTTTGGTGTTACTGGGATTCGAACCACGTACCTCCTGCTCAGTAGCCACGCGCATATCCACTGAGCCACGGCGCCCACGTTATTCTTATGGCGTCCAAACCTACAAGGCATGTCTTTCAATGAAGTTTTTTTTAACACGCACTCTATTAGTCGTTAAAAAGTCGCGGGAGCATTACATAATCAAAATTTGCATGACATTTGAATGCCACACTCCATGAGCTACGACGATCGCAGTACTTTCTCGGTCTTCTTTCTCAACTTCCACCTCAGCCAATATCGCTTTGCAGATCCAACGTTTAAAATACTGTAGCACCTGATAATGTATCTATCGTGTCTTTTTTAAAAATTCAGACCCTAATTTGCAGCTAGGGACCAAGTTGCAAGTTCAAAATGTGCTAATTAGGGATGTTTTCTGCTCTAAACCAACTTACTCTGTTTGTCCCAATAGACTCTTGGCAACTTAGCTGGACGAAATTGCACTAAACACCTAAATTCTATTGTTCATTAGCTCATTAGACACAAATAGGCGCACATGCGCACATTATTTACGTAGATTTTAAAGAACACTTACTGTGTTTGTTGTCCATCGAATAAACTGTGCAGCGACTGGAAAACAGTTTCACCTCTGGCTGATGGCTGCCTCGCTGCTCTGCTCTAAAAATCCAGATATAAATCGGACGTCACGAGCACAGCTCGACGATGTCGCTCGTCGTTGCACTGTCAGTTGCTTATGCATAGTGTTCACCTTTTTCTGATCCCTTCGATCTGAAAGCACATTTAGATACGTAACGGATTAAGGTCAAAAACACTTCAATGTTTAGACTTTAAGGCATCTTCTTAGTCGTCTATAAGTGGCTTACATTCAAATTGAAATATCGGGCTAGAAGAAGTTCCTCCGTAGAGGTAATAAGATCACTTTTGATGTTACTTTGTTTCATATGGGATTAGCACTTGGCTTGCTCCCTCCCTCTCTATATCTCTAATTTATTGCTGGCCTTTACCAAACCAATTGAATTCATTTTTTTTCTCACAAGCATTAGAACTTAAAGTTAAATACCAAAAAAAAGTAAAGTTAACCTTTTCTTACAGCAATTATTATTTTACTGCTTTCCGACAGTTTCCTATACCACAATCGGATTAAGCTCCACCAGAGCTGTTGAAATCTTAAGAGCCAGTGCGACAAGGTGCCGCCTGACATCAGTGTCGCCTGCTACCTCAACGATGCTGATGCCAAATTTTAATTGAAAATCCCCCAAATTTGTCTTATCTCAGAAATTGATCAACAATATTAATGGACTCGCAGGCGACAGTTTCGCTTTATGTGTATATACATATCTGCTGCACACTGAATTGTTATTAATCCTATTTTTTTACATTTGAACCCTACTGAAGCGATGAGTCCGTTTCCAGTCCCCCACCAAAGCTCCTATTGACACGGCTTAAAATAAATCCTAACCTGTCGCTGTCGGTTACTTCTTTTTTTTTCGGTTCGCGTACTGCGCAATGAAGCCGTGATGTCACGACGACGACGATTGATTAAGGTGAGGTCGACGATTATTGGTAAAAAATATTTGATGTGACAATTGAAATACCAAATCGAAATTGTCGAGCTTACTACGTCAATGTGGACGTGGACGATGGACAAGTGTCGAGGACAAGCGTTTGATGTGGACCAACCAACAGAGCAAAGGATTAACATGTTGTTGGTGTTTCTCACATAAGACAAAAGTGTGTACCACTTCGTTCGTGTCGAACAATGCATGGATGGCGGCAAATTCAAAGAATCGTAGTTTGTCTCTAGGAATTTCATCACTTGTCCATTGGTAATTGTGGATTATGCCGCGCGAATTGATTCATGTGAAATAATTCTATTATTGATGTCGATCTGTCGCTAAAATGAAGTTCGTTTGTGATCGCTAAGGAAGGTTATTTGGGAGTTCATGTTTCATCGTGTGCGAGTATAAGCAATCGATCTTTTTTATGATGTCTTCATTTCTTGTGATAATAACTTGAAATTGTTTAACAAATTGGCTCATTACAATGTTGACCAATTTCACCTGGACATATAGTAACCACAGGGATGTGGTCTGAACAAATAACTCAATAACCGCCATAATTGTCCCAATACCAATGCAACGCAGACAAAAATATGTTCTCTATTAATTTCAATTTCAAAAGTAATGATTAACAACAAAGATCATCCTCATAATATTACGCTCAACAACCGGTGTCCGGTCCTATCCTCCCGCAAAAAATCTCTCCACCGGTTCTGATTTCGATTTCCAGTTTGGCATCCTTCGCCGGCCTCGCTGTCGTGTTCCCTAAAACCCACCGGAAAGGACTTTCAGAACAAAACCCTCTTCGCTTATACAAGCTACAAGTATCTTCACGATGTCGAGAACGCGGTAACGCTCGTAGATCTCATCATTATAGAGTCCCCGGAATCGTCCTTCTTAACATAAGACTTTACTCTCGGACGCGGCTAAGAAGTCAGAATGCTTTTTGCTAAGCACCCAAGTCTCGGATCCATATGTAAGTACTGGTATGACCATTGTCTTATATATCAGCAGCTTGGATGTTATGATTAAGTTCCTGAATTTGAAGAGTCTTAACACACTATAGTAGGCTTTGTTGGCTTCACTATTTTAATTACGGCACCAATGCTGAATCTTCTGCTCGCAGACGTGGCCACCATGTAATTTATGTTGCTCGCTTTTATGTCCAGCCCAATATTTTGGACCATCCGCTCGATCGGGATAAAAGTTTCCTGTACAGCTCTTGGGTCTCTATCAACGATGTCAATATTGTCTGCGTATCTGAATGGAATTGTAGAGGATTGTTTCTCTCGCCGTTACGTCAGAGTTTCTGATCATTTTCTCCAACGCCAGGTTGAAGAGGAACGCAGTCCACCCCTTGTCGAAGCCCGTTATAGATATGTAATGGGTTGATAGTGATCCGGATCTTTTTACTTGGCTTATAACATTGGTCATGGTCAACCTACATAGTCGTGTCAGTTTATTTGGGATGCCGAATTCTCTCATGGCTTTATAAAGTTCTACTCTGGCTATGCTATCATAGGCGGCTATCTTAATGTTTAAGTCGATTAAAAGATGGTGTAGTGAGTTTTTAAACTCTAGATATTTTTCTATCACCTGCCTGGTCTAGATCGGGTCAGTGGTTCATGAAGCCAGACTTGTATGGGACAATGATTACTTCAGCGTATTGGGCTATCTTGTATTAAAGGATAGAGGAGAAAATCGTATACGTGGTACTCAACAACGTTATGCCACGATAATTGCTGCATGTTGTGATATCTCCTTTCTTATGTATGGGGCACAGAAGGCCTCTTCGCTAGTCTTCTGGAATCGCTTCTTCCTCCCATACTAGTACTATTATTCATGAATAGCTTGGTGTATTGCAGACCCTCCCGACTTAATATCATCCGATTACGGGCCCTCATTATTTTTGAGCCGATTTATCGCTCTGCTAAAATCGTCTATTGGGCGGGCGCCGTGGCTCAGTGGAAATGAGCATGGCTATACTGAGTAGGGCGTTCGTGATTCTAATCCCAGTAATACCAAAAACTATTTTTCACGGTGTCCCACCTCGCGCGAATCGGAGTAATAACTTGTTACGGAAAGCTTCTCAATTCGCCGTTCGGATCCGGCCTTACATTGTAGGTCCCTTCCATTTGTGTGCAAAAATATACATGCTCAACACGAATGGTTGCGAGAAGCTAGGCCTTGGACCGCAATGGTCTGTCACGCCGAATATTATTGTTATTAATAAATTCAATTCAATTCGGCAATATGGTGTGGTCTTCGGTCATTGGTTGGCCTCCATTTTCTCAGTTTGCTGACATTTTTTTTTATTGAAACTTATTGCCAAGGGAATACTCCCTGAATGAATTGCGCCACGGCAATAAGGTGGGCTAAGCCCTTTATTAAAATTAAGAATTAACTCGGAAAATGTGATTTACAATACTTCATATTTCTCACGTTTGTAGCCGGTTTCAATTTTATTTTTTTGGAATTCTCCCTGATTCATTGAAAAAACCAATACGAAAAAAAAAAACGTGAAAGTGCTCTTCCCATCGCTCTAAGATGCCTTGGAGATCGGCGATCAGATAACCCTCTTTGTCTTTGCAGTATGTGCAACGCGGTGTATATTACGTCATACCGCAGACTCTTTGATAGAATTTCCGTGCTTGGTGCGATGATTGGTTATAAAGGGTGTTTTTTTAGGAGGTTTGTTTTTCCGATAGATGTCGTTTTATTTTAGGACAGTTGTTTTGACAGCTCAAAGTGGCATTTCTACTCAATATTGTTTGGCAAATCATTATGAATAGGTTAACTCCAGAACAACGTTTTCAAATCGTGGAAATTTATTTTCAAAATCAGTGTTCAATTAAAAATGTTTATAGAGCACTTCGTGAATTTTATGGTGCACATAATCGTCCGTCAGAGACCACCATAAAGAACGTAATTACCAAATTTCGGTCTACATTCACTCTTTTGGATGCCAAGCCACCGACAAGAATGAGAAGAGTTCGTACAGAAGAAAATATTGCTGTCGTTGAGGCCAGTGTCGAAGAAAACGACAATTTATCGATTCGTCGTCGTGCTCAGCAAATTGGACTTTGTCCATCGACTTTATGGAAAATTTTACGTAAAGATTTGGGTTTGGTGCCATACAAAATTCAATTGGTGCAAGAATTAAAGCCACACGACCATCGTTTGCGCCGTGAATTCAGTGATTGGTCGTTAAATCAATTGAACGAAGATCCATTTTTTTACCGTAAAATTCTCTTCAGTGATGAGGCGCATTTTTTGTTAAATGGATACGTCAACAAACAAAATTGTCGCATTTGGAGCAAAGATAATCCACACGCCGTTCAAGAATTACCAATGCATCCTGATAAATGTACTGTTTGGTGCGGTCTATGGGCTGGTGGGATCATCGGTCCATATTTCTTTAAAAATGAGGAAGGACGACGCGTTACCGTGAATGGAAATCGATACAGAACCATGTTAAATGAGTTTTTGTTGTCAAATCTTGAAGATATGGATATGGATGAAATGTGGTTTCAACAAGATGGTGCCACTTGCCATACAGCACGTGAAACAATCGACTTATTGAAAGAAACTTTCAACGACAACATTATTTCGAGAAATGGTCCGGTGAATTGGCCTCCGCGTTCGTGCGATTTGACGCCACTCGATTACTTTTTGTGGGGATACGTGAAGTCATTGGTTTATGTGGATAAACCTCAATCGATTGACGCTTTGGAAACCAATATTCAACGTGTCATTGCTGACATACGCCCTCAAATGCTTGAAAAAGTGCTGGAAAATTGGACCTCCAGAATGACATTTGTGAAAAATAGTCGTGGTAGCCATATGCCAGAAATTGTGTTTAAATGTTAAATGCCAAAAAATTATCTACCAAATAAAAAAAAATTTTGGTCATTTCATAATTTTATATGTGTTTTATTCAAAAAAAAAATCGGCAACCTCTTAAAAAAACACCCGTTATAAACCCAATTACCTATCACTTCATTAGGTCTACCGAGGACTGTTGTTGGAAAATGGCGCACTCAAGCTCTATTTAAGGCCTTCGCTAGAGCGGCGAGGACTACTACTCTACCTACCTAAACGTTTCACGAAAGAGCAAATTGTTGATCTAAAAATAATGTAGATGGTGAGTAGAACCTTATGCTGCACCAACACAACATTTTCCATGAAACGATTAGTCTACTCTCAAACTCATTTATCCAGTAGCACATATCTGAAGCCTTTCAAAACCTTTGAAGTTGTCTAAGTTGTAGGTCCAGAAATGCCTACAAATAACCATTGAACTAATGAGCTATTACTCTGCTTACTCTCCGCCGCATGAAAGGGAAACCTCAAATCTGTGATTGCAAGGAATTGGAAGAAAACAAAATCGCGAAACATTTGTTCACCCAGCCAGCATCGATCGGTCGATCGATCGAAGATCGTCGATAAAACAACATTTGACAACCATGTAACAACAACGAGAATGTTTCCCCCGTTGCTGTTGTTGTTGGTGTCACAATCTAACATATATCTGCCAACGTTGATGCAACAACGATCGAAACTGCTCCAGTTGTTGCTGTTAATGCTGTTGTTCATTAGCTGCTGCATGCATTTGCGCCGGTGAGTGTTAAACTTTCAAATTTGCGATCTGTGTAAACAAATTTTCAGCCCTGAAATCGATCTTTTGGGTTCGCTAGCTGCCATGTGCACTGCACCGAATAAATCTGAACAACTAGGTACAAGAAACACAAAAAAAAAAGTCGAAAATTGTTTTCGATGACAGCGATTGTGTCGATCGTTACACGCGGCGGCGGCGGCGAATCTGGAAAATTGGGCAAGTCCAATAGGTCGCCGTTGAACTACGAAGTGTACCGCAGCCGATTGCCCGATGCCCGATGCCCGATGCCAAGGGGCAAGTGCCACAAAACCCCACCAACCAAGCAACGAAATTAATTAATGCGAAATAATTATCGGCCAAATGCAATTTCCACCTGTGTGTGTGATGTAAACACCCGCGTAAAGTTAATATCTAATATAATCGCCGCCGACAAATCACAGCCAAAATCACGACCAGCTGGTGGTGGAGTCAGTATACTGGGAGGACATTAGTAGGGTAGGGTTGCTCTACATTCACCAAAACTCTAGCGACTTGAAACTTTCGACAGTTGGACAGATATACTCGTACAGGCAGCAAGATATCTCGCGTCTCAAATTCAGACTCACAGTCAGACTCTAAGACACAAACCAATTGCAACATTTTGGAGCTCCCTGTTGTTAAGACAGCGCTGCTTGCTCCGTGATGTTATCAGTCGAACAGGTTGAATGTTAAGGAAATCGCAATGTTGTGTCCGTATTGTGGAGTTCGCCGCAGTCGTCGTCGTCATCGTAGTTGGGTTGAAATCTCAGATTAGCGCCAGTCGAGTCACCACCATATCATAGCGACCAGCTGACACTTGGGTTTTTTTGAGAAATTCCCAATAGCCCTCCGCCATACTCCTTCCAAGATAGTTCTATTGCATTATTTTTTTTTATTTCATTTCCTCCAACAACCGCTGCAAATATTAATTAATTGCGAACTCATAGAATAGTATTTTTGTTATTACATACTCGTCTGTCTGTTTTGTTTCCGTAAAGCCAATTCTGCATTATGTTTTGTTTTGACTTTGAGCTTTCGATTTGCTCTTGGGCCTCGTGGCCGGGGGGCTTCCATATAAGTATTCGTCGTATACAGGCAGTATTAATGTGGTTGTTAGCCTTTATGTTTTTGTCAAATCACTGAACATTGCAGGTGGTGTGTGTTTGTGGAAAGAACGTTTTTATGATTTTTATGCATTTTTTTCAAAAATTGTCAACTTCATAGTCATAAGTCACCGCCGGCTGATCCTTAAAAATATCGTGATCGACTAACGATTGTAAAGCGATTGCGACTGCCACATCCTCTCTACAAGAGGATATAAAAGCTCTGCTGATGTCGTTGAGCGGCATGCAGATATGTATCAAACTACGCAATGCAATGGAAGTTAAGTTGGCTATAAAGATGAGATCTACGAGCGTTACGACGATGTCGACATCGTGAAGAGAATTAAGTTCGGTAGGCTCCGGTGTGCAGGACACATAGCTCGCATGAGCGATGAGGATCCTTTTCAGTAGGATTTATGGAACACGAGGTTCCCAGCTTTCACGAACTAAATGGCGCAGCTTGCTCGAAATTTGACAGTAGTCTTATAATAGATGGAATTTGACGGAAGCAGTGTTCCATTTAATGGTTACTGGGTGGGAAATTCAAGAAGTCATTGACTTATCAAACAGATTTCCAACAATTTAGATCACAGCATCGGTCGGCCATTAGATAGGGATTTTTTAAAATAAAACAAAAAAGAATTAAATTTTAAAGCAAATCGTGATTTCACATTCCGATTAGATCATCCTTCTTCAACTTTCACATAATTTATCCTCGATATTAAGCTGTGCCACATACATATAAATGGCTCGCCCTGCTAGAGAAAAATGCAAAAACTATCAACAACGGAGAAATAATTGTCAAATCCCAATAAATCACCAAATTTATGTTTGTATCCCAAGTGGATTTGTGGATCGCGCGATACAGTTTTGTTTTCAGTGTTACCATAGGGGCATCGTGTCGAGACCGCTGTTTACTCCGCTACTGGTAACCCCCTGTCCATTCATTCGAGATTATTTTCGCTCCTCACCGTCGGTCGACTCGATTTGATAATACGCGACACAGCACACAGCCATGGTAGTGTAATAGCAGCGCAGCAGCGCCGTATCGCCTTACGTCATATATCACTTTTGGCCATTGTTTCTCTACGATTCTAGTCAAAACGGCTGCACCTGAAATTTTGCGCCTTCGCGAAGCAGTTTCGTTATTGATTACATAAACATGGAAATCGGTTGCACCGCGTGCTGTCACGTGGCACCATATTGTATGCAAGCTTACACGTAGCTGGGCTGGTGCGATAAGAGGTTCCTTTTCTATTCCTTGTGGCAGTTGTATGCAGTGTGCCTCAGGTAGCTTCTATGCGCCGTTTTATATTCACCCAGCAAAGACACCTCGAAGGAAGATTTTTTTTTTTGGCACCATCGACCATCGCTACAATCAACAAAACAATGCACAATGCAAAAGAAGCTTAACGCTCGCGCTCACAGATGGTGAGAAATTGTGAAATTATTATTCCTGCTGACTTGGTGAGCGCACGCTCATGGTTCTGGATTTTTTTATTTGAATTTTTCTTCTTCTTCTTCTTTTTGTTGTTGTTGTTATACCAGAACGAGCGAAGCAACCAAGCGTTTTGCTTTGTCTAACTAAATATTTTGTGATTTATGTACATATATGGCGGCAATTGGCGGTGGAGTTGGAGTTTTGGAGAAGCAAAACTGACAACCCCAACAACAATTCAGTGAAAAACACACACAGAGATAAAAAAAATTCATATTTCCTTTTTTTTTTTGTTCTTGCCAATTAAAAAGCTCTTTTGTCGTTAGCGACGTACGACGGGCTGCGCTTAGAGTCCATCTTTATTGCTCCCTGCTTGAATCATGCAAACTAATGGCATTCATACAAAAAAATAATTCGCTTCTTTTTTTATTTTTGGAATAAATTCTTCCTAATGTATAAACGGGTTAGACAGGACAAACAACAGGTACACTCACATACAGAAATGTACAAAAGTTAGACATTGGTGATCTAATCGAAATGGGAGGATTACGATTTTAATTTATTCTTCACGTAAATTTTTGAATCTCTGTTACCCACATACGCCTCCCCCTGTGCATCATGGCTCCATTTGTAGTCGTATCATCAGGCAAAGTTTAACCTGCATTTGAGTTACTTGATCCAGTCAACAAGTATAGCAACGAGTGTGTTCGTCCGCTTTTAATTCATACGAGTATCTATTAAATTTTTGAATAACTCTATCAAATCATGCCAGTATGTATCTCTGCATTATATTTTTTTTAACCTTCGCTTAATAAACATGTGCAGCAAGTTTTGCTACCTTTTGCATTTTTTCATCTTCATATTTGGCTCTACAACCGGTGTCCGGTTCTGGCCTACCGCAAAAAATCTCTCCACCGGTCCCGATTTCGAGCCGATGTCATCCAGCTTGGCATCCCTAAACTCTGGACTTGATGGTCTACCCCATCCTTCCAGCGTAGGCTTGGCTGGCCTCGCTGCCTTGTTCCATAAATTCTACCGCAAAGGACTTTCCGAGCAGCATGCTCTTCGCTCATTCGACCTAGGTATCCTGCCCCCGAAGCCTAACGAGCTTAATTCTATTCACAATGTCGACATCGCGGTAACGCTCGTAGATCTCATCATTATAGAGTCTCCGGAATCGTCCTTACCACGTACGGGGCCAACAATTCTCCATAAGACTTTTCTCTCGAACGCGGCTAAGAGGTCAGAATAATTTTTTCTAAGCACCCATGTCTCAGATCCATATGAAAGTACTGGTATGACCATTGTTTTATATACCAGCAGCTTGGATGTTATGGTTATGTTCCTGGATTTGAAGAGTCTTGACAGCCTATAGTAGGATTTGTTGGCTTTAAGCAACCGTGCGCGTATTTCTGGTTCCATACTGTTATCGGCTGCTATAGTTGACCCAAGATAGTTAAAGGATTGCAGTGCCCTTCAAAATCGCGCTCCACTATTTTAATTGGGGTATCAATGTCGGATGTTCTTCTCGCAGACGTGTCCACCATGTACTTTGTTGTGCTCTCATTATGGATGGATCACTTTCTCCAATGCCAGGTTGAAGAGGACGCAGGCCAGTCCATCTCCTTGTCGGAGCCCGTTATAGATGTTGAATGGGCTTGATAGTGATACGGATATTTTTACTTGGCTTATAATATATAACCTACATAGTCGTGTCAGTATATTTAAGAACACGAATTCTCTCATGGCTTTAAAAGTTCCACTCTGGTATGTACCAATGATGACTTTAGCGTATGGGGCTATCCTGTGTTGAAGGAAATAGGAGGAAATTTTATACGCGGTACTCAATAACGTTATACCACGATAATTGCTGCAGGTTGTGATATCTCCTTTCTTAAGTATGGGGCACAGGATGTCTCTTCGCCATTGTTCTGTCATCGCTTCTTCCTCCCATATTTGCACTATTAGTTCATGAATTGCTTGGTGGTGCTACTGTTTTAATCAGCTCCGCTGGTATGCCATCAGATACTGGGGCCTTATTATTTTTGAGCCGATTTATTGCTCTGCTAAATTCGTCTATGCTTGGCGGCAGCATCATAGTGTGATATTCGGTCATTGGTGGAGCCTCCAATTCCTCAGTTAGCTGGCCATTAAGCAACTCATGAAAGTGCTTTTCCTATCGCTCTAAGATTCCTTAGAGATCCGCTATCAGATTGCCAACTTTGTCTTTGCATTAGGTGCAACGCGGTGTATATTGCGTTATACTGCGGACTCTTTAGTAGACTTCCGCGCCTGGTTCCCACTATATTTAACTTCTCCTTCTTATTCTTACGGCGTTACATCCTAGGGCAGGATTTAGCCTTCTGCACGACTTGTCCACATTCTGTTGTGTCTTTTGCTACATTTCTCCAATTTCGTTCATTTATTTTTTTTATCTTTTTAGTAGCACCATCTATCCATCTTATTCTTGGACAACCTCTTGTTCTTGGGTTTTACGTTTGCCGTTGAAAGTTCTTTTTTTGGTTTCTTGAGCCATCCATTCTTACTACATGTCCAAGCCTTTTTCATTTGGCCTTATGCGAACCTCACTATGTCTTCATTTTCGAGTATTGGGTTGATTTCTTCGTTTGTACGCTGAATATATATTCCATTTTCTAGTCTAGCAGCGTTCATTTTTCATACGTCAGAGTCAGAAGTGGCTGATTCCACGTTCTCAGTTCTGACGACCTCGCCGCCTTCATATTGGGCCCGTATGGCTACGCCGTCTTAACTTTGGGTAAGGTTGGGCTGCTCAACAGCAGACCGAGCAGTTGAGACCAACATAGGATTGGCCATCGAGCGGTCAACAGATTCTCTACATACAGCGGGTTACTCAAAAGAAGGACTCTAGGTTGATACGCTGTGAGATGAATCGGTCTCATAATTACTGTTACTTGAATCAACAGCAGACCGAGCAGTTGAGGCCAATATAGGGTTGGCCATCGAGCGGTCAACAGATTCTCTAGATACAGCGGGTTGCTCAAAAGAAGGAGTCTAGGTTGGTACGCTCTGAGATGAATCTTTCTCATAATTACTGTTACTTGAATCAACAGCAGACCGAGCAGTTGAGGCCAATATAGGGTTGGCCATCGAGCGGTCAACAGATTCTCTAGATACAGCGGGTTGCTCAAAAGAAGGAGTCTAGGTTGGTACGTTCTGAGATGAATCTTTCTCATAATTACTGTTACTTGAATTAACAGCAGACCGAGCAGTTGAAGCCAACAAAGGGTTGGCCATCGAGCGGTCAACAGATTCTCTAGATACAGCGGGTTGCTCAAAAGAAAGACTCTAGGTTGATACGCTGTGAGATGAATCGGTCTCATAATTACTGTTACTTGAATCAACAGCAGACCGAGCAGTTGAGGCCAACAAAGGGTTGGCCATCGAGCGGTCAACAGATTCTCTAGATACAGCGGGTTGCTCAAAAGAAGGACTCTAGGTTGATACGCTGTGAGATGAATCGGTCTCATAATTACTGTTACTTGAATCAATAATGGCCCATGAGTAACCGGGAAAAGGGGTCACCCTTGTCAAAACCCAGTAAGATAAAAGCAAAGGTCACCAGGTATTCGGAGACTGCATAATAGCTATTAAGCATGGCTCTTAGCCAAGCATCTAACGGCGTAGGTTGTATCACCTTGGATTAGGAATAGCTTTTACTGAGGATAGGACAAATCCGTTGCCTCAAACCCTCCTATTTTGCACAGGCCTGCGACCGACATGTTACTATCGTAACAAGGCAGAGTTCCTTTCGATACCACTTTCTCGTTCGCCACTTTCGTTACTTCAATAGCTCTCTTTCTTCTTCCCAACAATGCAATAATTGAGTTTTCACAAACTCTAAGGCTTTTCAAGGCGTATGCGGTAAGCGATATTATTTTCTAAAATGGTTCGTCTTCCTGAATAAGTGGAAGCCCACAGAGACATAGCTTTTCTGTTATCCATGTATAACATCTTTTTTGTGGTTTTTCCATGTTTTTTTTCATATTTTCCACCTCTATTTAGGACCCTTAACAGCCTATCACATATTTAATGAGTATTTTGCGCAAATATTTTCATATAACAAAAATCCTGTATACCACGAAACGTGATTTATTTTAAACAAAATGTATCCAATGTATCCAGAATCACTACAGCGGAGTTGTATATCTACAGCTATCGACTCACAATAATTAAAGAGGAGACATAAAAAAAATATTTCTCTCAATATTTGACAACAAGCTGGTTACTAGCTACCAATCGATACGCTCGTGACTATCGCAAGAAAACTTTCCACTCACGCAGTCCGATCATCAATGGTCATAACGAGCGGAGCACAACCATGAAATTGGATCGCTAGCCCATAATGTAGCTTGAGGCATTTAAATGCCTTTTCACTCATCTGCGTTTAACATTGAAATTTCGAGCAAATTTTTTGAAAAAAGAAACAACAACCAACAACAAAACGACCAAAACAACAAAGTTCGCTGGGTCATATTTTTATTACACGAGAGTGCGGTAGCCAGAGCACAATATTGTCCAACCGTCATCACATTGCGCTACAATGAACCTTAAAATAAAAACCTGCACTATGCACAGGAGATGCGTTCAACACGACGACGACGACGACGAAGACGCATTTTAAATGCAAATACATGAACCGTCACGAGTTTCGCTCGGTCACATTTGCTGTGCTATGCTGTGAGAAACATTATGTCATAATAATAGGGTTTCCCCCCGAAGTGGATGGAGCCTGGATAGTTGGGTCTCCTGAAATGACACCAATAAAAAATACCTTGAACACGAGCAGAGAAATGTCATTTCAGCGACACGTTTTCCCTAAATTGAATTCATAAACTACTGATGATGCAGTTTGGTGCGAGTGACGCCGCGATGCTACTCGACGCTACATCGATGTGAACGTCGAAATTCAACAACAGTGGGATGCGATAATTCGCCAATATTCGCCGCTGCCGCATCAAATGTTCTTTGAATGATTTACAGGAGAACCGCACTAAGACGCCAAAAGTTTCTGTGAATTGCCTCACTCAACGATACATGAGCAGGAGGCAGACAAACAGCTCACTAACAACCAACAGGTTGATGACAATGCACTGGCAGGTCGCCGGTCTTTGGTTAGCGCCACTGTTGCCAGAGAATTAACACAAATGCAAAACGGGTAAGCAAATCTGCTGGAGAAATATTTGTGAGTAAGGACGATTCCGGAGACTCTATAATGATGAGATCTACGAGCGTTACCGCGATGTCGACATCGTGAAGAGAATTAAGCTCGGTAGGCTTCGGTGGGCAGGACCCCTAGCTCGCATCCTGCTCGGAAAGTCCATTGCGGTAGGATATATGGAACACGACATCGAGGCCGGCCAAGCCTACGCTGGATGAATGACGTAGACTAGGACGCCCAGAACTTGGATGCCAAACTGGATGACATCGGCTCGAAATCGGGACCGGTGGAGGAACTTTTTGCGGGAGGCCATGACCGGACCCCAGTTGTAGAGCCAAATATGATGAATCGTATTCGCCATTTTTTTGTCCGATTTTGAACTTACGAGATCGCCTCTTGTAGTTTAAGAGTTGAGTCCACATTATTTTCCGCTGCGCCATTACAGCTGGGTCGTCAGCAAAAGTAGCAATTGTTTTGCATTCTAGCGTTGGAATATCGTGGGTATACTGGAGATATAGTATTGGCCCGAGAACGCTTCCTTGTGGTATACCTGTTTTGATTTTTTTAAGATCCGATTTTGAATTTCAGCATGTCTGTTGGGTAGTATCTATTTTTTTAGGTACTTGTTACCTGTTACTTTTAGCCCACATTCCATCCTGTTGTTTGACCATCTCATTAATTTAGTAGTTTTCTAGAGCGAGTACTCTATATTGTTATTATTGCTTATATTTTGTAAGAAAGAATTTATTTCAGAATCTCTTAGTTATTTAATTGTTCTTTTAAATATCTGTGCCATTTTTATCCTGAAGGGTTCTGGTTGGGTGGCATTTCTTTCTCGCTCTTCGCTTTTTGGCAATTAATCCTCTAATTTTAGTAGTACTGGGAGCCTTAGAACTAGAACTAGTTGATCTGCATAGCTATTTTATTTGTTAAGCCGTTGGTTGCTAGCCTGCTGGAGTCCGGAATTGGAGTCGGAATAACACCAATATAGTTATTGTTTTTTGCCGATTTTTTGTTATCCTATATGTTGTTAAGTGGGCGCCGTGTCTCAGTGGAAGTGCACATGGCTGCTGAGCGGGAGGTTCAGGTTCGAATCCCAGCAACACCAAAAGTATTTTTCACTGTGTCGCACCTCTCGCGAATGGGTGACTAACGTTCCGAGAGTAATACCTTGTCACGGAAAGCTTCTCAATTCGCCGTTCGGATCCGGCCTTAAATTGTAGGTCCCTTCCATTTGTGTCCAAAAAATTAACATACGCAGCACAAATGGTCGCGAGAAGCTAGGCCTTGGACCGCAATGGTCTGTCGCGCCGAATATTATTATATGTTGTTAAATAACTAGACGAGGACTCTTAACAAAGATGATGCAGAAGAAATAGTAAAGTAACAAAGCTTCCAATTTCCATATGGTCTGACTCGAAACCGATTCTGTAATTTCTGGCAATGCTTGGTAAGAAATTCCTATGCTAACGCGGTACCTCCAAGAACACATTCAGTTGTGTTGCTCTGTATTCTTCTCATCCTCGCCTGAACATTGTTCTTTTCACTTGGATGCTCGGCCTTTGTCTTCAAAACCGTCATCAACATCATGTGCACATCGTTTCTCTAAGTAACCTGTAATACGCGCAAGAAACATCAGCTTTACGTATAGGATCCGATCCGATGATGGCTGATGGTGAGCAAAACTACAGAGCATTGTCGCACAGCCACCGCCGCCCGTCACACCGTTGCATCCATCGTCCACAGAAATCTCATGATGAGTCGAGCTTATGCGAGGCGATGCAACACCGCGCGAAAAGAGTATCAGCAACGAACACCGTGCCAGGCGAAAAGACGAAAAAACTTAACAGCTTTTTTTATAGCCATGTTAAGCACCGTGTTAAAATTTGTAAAATGACAACTTCACGACGCGATTATCATATTCAAATATTCTGGTGGAGGAGTAAGCAAAGTGGAGGAGTGATTGCGGACAATCGGCCGGTATTGTGACCATGGCCATGGCAGAGGCCGCAGATATTTCAACGGATTTGCCAGATGATTTTTGTCTTTTCCATGCCATGTAAACGATGTGATACGATGCGAAGCTGGGGTTCAGCTATTTTAGAGACCTTTTTGATTTTGCAGTACACATATGCATGTATATATAGATATTACTTTGGTGCAAGGAACAAGGGCCATGGGGCACACCACCACCACACCACAAAACTGTCTGACTGGAAGGACTGACTGACTGACTGGCTATGTCGACATTATCGAATATCTTAATAGGGAGTAACTTGGCTCTTAATACTGAACTTGCACGTTCATTGGCTTCGAGCTGAAGCAGCACCACCGTCATCATCAGGGTCCTTGAACACACGCGATAGCTGCTTCTTCTTCCACTTATTCCACTGCATCATTCCATGTAAGCTATTCTGTGCAATAAAGCTATTACCATTATGCCTGTTGGGGCAATACCGATTCGGCAAGTCGATGCTGTGCATAATGTCTCCATGCTGTCTTCGGTCGGTCAGATCGCACAGACACAGTCTTAAGTACCTGTTACGTTCAACCTGTTGCCTTTGCCTGAGGCAGCCTGATATTGTGAGAATTGTACACTCCTTTAAAGAATTTCTTATTTCTCCTGATGCACAGACATACAATGCGAGGAGTACCCATATGCCTTCCTTTGTGGAGTTAATTCTAAGTCTCCTTTGAAAATTATTCTCTCAACTGAGCTAGCAAAAGGAATTCTAACCGATTGTTGATCTTCTTTGACTTCAGGTGAATACATTTATAGATTAACGCCATTGCACTAACATAAATGTAATGCATTAGCAATCATTACACTATCTTCAAAATAACAGCGAAAGGTCTAAGTCTTAAGCCATGCGCTACATCAACGAAGTTAGTCAAAATATTCGAATTATTTTACAGAAAACTAAGAGGGAGTAAAAACCAGTCAGACTCCCTGACATTTGCGTTACTGCGGATACATCAAAACCATTCCTTTCTCCATTCATCAATCCATCTTTATAACTGACGCTGAACAGTTATCAACGCGAACTTAATCGTACATGCAATATACTCCATGCACTTGCTGTCGTGACCCTTTCTGGTCCAAATTCAACTTGCCACAATTGTGTGAGTAAATCGATTTCCAATTTACCCTCCAGGGTAATTCCACACAAGATATTGCTGTAATATTATTGCTAAATTATTTATTGATAATATAATAAAGTCAAACTATCACATCACACGAGACAGAGTGTGCCGCAGCATTGCAAAGGGCAGTCTGGTGCCCTGCAATTGGATTGTCTTTGGGAATGGATTTTTTTTTCTCTCTCTGTGGTTTTCCTTTTTATTTTCGATGAAATCGTGACTCCTACATTTTAACCCTTAACCCCTGGAGTCATCGTATGGAAAACACAGCAGAAGCAGCATTGAACTGGCGGCGGCAGTCTATCTTCTTGTCGTCGTCATCGTCGGCGGCGTCGACGTCGGTAGACACTTCGCCGCAATTATTTATTGCCAGTGTCGTTGAATTCTTGAATGGTAAAAATGATAATAAATCAGCAAAAACCAACAACTACAATAAAAAAAATGGTTAAATTCAATAAAGGAAAGTTAATTTTTCAAACCAACAAGGACATACAAAAATTTTAACTAAAAAATTTTCGTATAATTTCATGAGGATAAGTAGAGGCCGACATTTAATCAACGATTATTTTTTGGGAAAACTTTTTTTTTATGGAAATGAACAAAACTGAAAACAAAATTCAAAAGAATAGAATATAAATGTATTTGCAGCAAAGAAGACACAAAAATACACTAATTTCGACTGGTGTTTCAGAATCGTGTCGAAGTGGTAACAATGTGTCGACTTTGTTATTTAACTATCTTCAAAATAGGTTTGATCGAACATCATGTTTTGCCTAACATGTTGATGAAAAAAGAGGAATATACCAATAGCACTGCGACCCATATGGATCTATTGCGCTCCTCCTAACTAGTGCTGTGCATACAGCGCATGCCCATTACTATAGCGCGCCCTCCATAACAATGACTTAATGATATGGTATGGGTTCAAAGAATTCCGTTCAGACTCCGAGATCGCGTGAATTCCCATGTAGTCTTTTCTCTGTCGGAACATTGCTCCGCATTCATTGAGAAGGTGCCACGGGGTTTCCTCCGCTTCCGCACAAAGCCTACAGCTGCCATCCTCTTAAGGTTTTAGTTTCTTTAGGAGCCCCTTCACTCACAGCGCTGGTAGATTTTTCCATCTTATGAAAGAAGCTGCCTTACCTACTCTGCGTATCTCCTCCCGCAATATGCGGTACCCTATGCCACAGAATGGTTCGTAGTGTCATATGTCGCGTGTGGCTTGTGTGATGCGTTGATAACTTTTTTCGACTTTTTTGAGGTCCCTTTTAACCGCCTTCACACGACCTATAGAGCTGAAATTATGTGAGTGTCTAAGTCCAAAACATAATTTTTTATGTTCCGCGTAAGACGCATGTCTCGTGTCGCGTGTGGCGCGTGTGATGGGTTGAAATCGCGCCATTTTCTCATTCTCATTTCTCATTCAAACGATTTGCCCAGCGTTGCGGTATATGTAGATGTAAACTGGGCTTGATAGTAATCTGGGTATCATTTCTTGGCTTATGACATTGCTGGTAATAGTCAACCTACAATTTCGTGTCAGTTGTTTTGAGATTACGTATTCTGACTATACAATCATAGATGGCTTAAGAGTCTCTTAACAACTGCTGTAGTGAGTTTAAAAATTTGATAAAGCCACACTAGTAAGGGTTCAGTAATACCTTTGTCCCTGTCTTTTGTCTTGTAAGGAGTAAATATTATATGTGGTAATTAAACACGATAATTGCTGTGCGTTCTTTTCAAGAGGCTGATAATGCGTCCTAAAAAGATCAATTGTTTCATAGGGCGTAGCTTACTACCTCCCTAATGAAGGATAGTATGTCTTAGTGGAAGAGTTTCGCAGATCTGCCGACGAACATATTTCGTTATGGATATGTCTCCTTAATCAGATCAATGCAGAACAATCACAGAGAATCTGCTCGTATGGTTCATCATCCTCCGAGCAGAACCTACATTCCGTATCTGAGCTAAAACTAAATTTGCTAAGGTGATATCGCAAGCCACAGTGACCTGTGAGAAAGCTCACTATCTTTCTAATTCTATCCTTCTCTAGGTGAAGGATTTCCTTATAGGAAAAGGGCCTGATTAATTGTTTGGATTGTCAAAGCCCTGGGATATTATCCCAATGGGCCAGACAAAGTTTACCTTACCACTTATTAATCATCGCTTGGTGGTAGCCTAGTTGACACCACAGTAAGGTTCACGCAGATTCTGGTCCAACCCTGGCTAGTTCATCTGCATATTCGTTGCCTGCAATCTCTTTGTGACCAGGGACGCAACCGAGCTTAACCCTGTTATGCCTTGCTAGGGATTGCAGGCGTCTACTGGCACGTTCGACGGCGGACTTGATATGAGAATTCCAGTTTAGCCGTTTATCAAGGATGATGCCGAGATATTTAACCTCACTGGAATAATCTAACGCTCTTTGATGATGATAGGTCGGACAGTCTACGTTTCGTAAAAGGCACTAGAACGGTTAATGGAAAGCCTTTCTCTACAACAACATTCTAACGCACCTTGCATGACATTTGTAATAGTCGTGCTGTGCTTACCGCTAATTAAAATCGCCAAGTCATCAGCATAGCCAATGTAGATGTAGCCTGATCTATGTAGATCGGCTAGAAGGTTGTCTATGACGAGTGACCACAGTAGGGGAGAAAGGACACCTCATTGCGGACAGCCCTTAGCTGCAGTCACCGACACAGTCACTTCCCCTGTGGAGGAAGTGATAACTCGACAGTCAAACATAGCCCTTATTCTTTGGTTGTTTGAGTCCTCGATACCTCTGCTACTGATTGCTCTTGCTATTGAGTCGTAGCCAGTGTTATCGAATGCACCCTCAATGTCAAGGATGTTATTATGTATGTTACAAAAGACGCATCTTCTCCAGTCTTCTTGCATCATTGCTTCCTCTATTAGTTCATAAATTGCTTGATGTAATGCGATCATCCAGATTTGATCAGATCCGCTGCGATGCCAACTCCCTTAATTTAGGCCAAGTTCTATCGCGTAGTTGCTTCTGTTTTTATCGTTTCCTAGGCAAGCTGCGTTGACTCTCTAATACGATACTCTATTCGAAAGCGATTCGCGGATGCATTTTTTATTGATGATGCAATTAACGTTTGGAGAGCTATGTCATACATGTTAACCGGTTGTCGTTTGCTATTTGAAGTCTTATCTCCAATCGGAGCACCATACCATACTTACTAACCGGTTGACCTTTGTTGTAGAAAGCTTTACAATTTTTTGTGTTACCCCCAGTCCAATAAAAAATGTAACCTCCGATCGCGGCAAAGTAAAATCTTAGCCAACACGCTAAGTAACCACTCACAAATAAGGATGCCATTAAAAATTCCAGGCTTAATTTAACTTTAATTTCACGGTCAGCTGCAAATATTCAGAATAAAAACCAACCCATAATAATTAAAATTGTTGATAAAATTCTCTAATCGCAAAGTTTTAATAAAATCGGGTTAATTTTGAAAAAAAATATACAGAAAAACCCCGATATTGGAGCCTTATCACTTCCAAAATTTGTATAGAAAGGGTTATCATCAGACATACAACTTAACTTGAATAAAATTGGGGTAGTTTTGAAAATCATTTATATGGATGCTCCTTGAAACGGGGGCTCGATCACTTCCAAATTTTTCCAGATATAGATGTGAGCAAAGTTTGAATAAAATCGGGCTTAAGTAAGTGGATTTAAAATTTATCAGAATATTTGGCCAGCCAATCACAAACAAACACACTAACACAACCTGACAAGATGTAAATATAGAGACTTTAATAAAAAAAAAAAGAATCTGTCAGAATTGCGTTTACTGAGGATCAACAATGGAAAGAATTTGAATGTTGCGTTATTCGAAGAGTTGCGTCAATTTAGGGTTTCGTTTGCAGACTTTATTTCTATTAGCCAAGCCAATAACCAGACAAATTAGATTAAAACTTTAATTGGAAAACTATATTGTAACCGATACCCAAGCAACACGAAGATTCAGGCACTTGACTACCATGATCAAGGAACGAAATTCAGATACCAACTAAGTCTAAGCATTTGAATTGCGTCCCTCTGTAGAATACTGTTTATTTTGAATGATAGGGTACATCTTATTTGAGCCTCTTCTTCGTGGGACTTTTGTGAAACTTGCAGACAATTTTTACCATACCACTTGACAGCATAAATCTATGACTAATTAGGCCTGATGCACCAACAAAAAGGCTATCAGCACAGAAAAACTTAAATTTCAAAGTATTTTTGATTCAAAATCATAACCAAAGGCGATCTTCTCCTTCTAGAAATGTTTTTAAAAAAAAAATCCTTATTTATTATTGTGCTGCAAGGATCATCGCCTTTGGTCACATAAAGTAGAACTTAGGAGACATCTTTTGCGCATCGAATGCAAACCTTATTCTCATTTATTTTAATTTACGAAGCAGGACAAAGTGATTGCGATATCTGGTTAGTGGTGGATCAACCAGCTCAACTCATTACCCATATATGGTGGAGGATAACAACAACAGCAACAAAACGTCATCATCGGCGACCATCGCAAATGCAAGCGCGTGCGTAATTTAATTTGCATTTCAACATTTTTATGGCACAAGTGCTTCGCCGATTATCCTTAGCAAATAAATCTATCTATATAATCAGCATCAGAAGGCTGCGAGCACGCAGGACCAAAACGCACCCATCACAGTCGAAATAAATAAATTCTACGCATGCATTATGCATCAGCGGACGACGAGCAAACGCAACAAATTCGAACGAAAAGCGAAAACTCTTTGCATCACCAAACGAAATGAAAGGAATTCCCCCAAAAGCGTCGTGCAAAGTGCGAGTGCAATACGCGAGCATGTTACAGCGGACATGGGTGTTCTTTATGGATGGATTTGCTGTTGTATTGTGCCTGCCCCAGAAGAAGACCAATGTTGTTCGTGAGGCGGCTGACATGTTGCTGTATGCTGCTCTGCCGCATTGTTGGACATGTAAATTCACTAATTTGGCTACACAAACGAAATGGGCAATGCGCGCACACAATATTTGCCCGAGTGAGCGTAGGACGACGCCACATTGGGGACAGGCCAATTTCCCAGTTTGCTCTTTTGCATAAAATAATTCGCAATCATTTGGATTTGGACAACCCAAATGAGCAAAGTTCTACAATGCAGATGCCGAGACGAGATGCAAAGCAAAGCCACCACCCGATAAATGCTTGTGCACATCACTTGACAATAAGGATGAAGAAGGTCTCCCTCCCGATACTGATGCTGAATGCTGATGGTCGTCGTTCGCATGATGCGATGTTTTATGTCTTGTATATGCAGATTAAGTCCAGAACGAGAATCCTTTGTGGCGACAGGTTACGAAGCGGAGTTGGGCAAAAAAAAAATTGTGGTGGTGCTGGTGGTGGTGGTGGTGCAATAAGCAAAGCAAACTAATAAATGCACAGAACCAATTCTCCAGTTATCTCTGGGCAACGCGACAAGAATCACAAGCAGCAAACACCCATAGAATATGCAAACAGCCAGTCGCGCTTCGTCTTTCGTTTCATTTCATTATTTTGTTATTCACCTGTTGAGCCAGATTCTCGTAACGCGATTAAAATCACCTGCGCGCGATATGCGCCCACGCAGGCCCACGTCGCGCATGCTCTTTGTGGGATTGGCCTTTTTCTGCGAATGCCTTTCCCTCCACTGCCGCTCAGTGCTGGTTAAACTTTAATGGGCATTGCGGTAGGTATACTAAGTGTACGACGTGTATAAGCCAACTTTTAAAACCTATACTCGTAAGCGATGTGATGCAGAATGGGAATTGATTCCGTCCCCAGTTCCGGTCTGACAAGTTTTTTAAATCATTTACGACCGCATTACAGTTTTCTGTTGAAATGAGATTTGCGGAGAAGAATTAATTTTTACGATCTCGTAGTTGTTCTGGGGACAACAAAGGTGATACAATTATATAGTTATTCATCCTATTAGTGAGGAGAGAATATTGTAAATACCATTTTTTTGAGGTTTTAAAATCATCCCAACCAAATGGAAGTGACTGATCTGAGTAGTCATCAATATGAACAGATTCTCAAGTGATGCTTGGATGCGTCCCTTGCTTTTGCTGACGATATTACACTCAATGCACTTGGCTCGAAATTGAAGAGATTCCAAGAAAGCTACAAAGCAAATTAGACGAATTTCAGATATACTGTGATACATGGAAACTAAATATAAGCTATTCAAAATGCAAAGTTATACTGCTTCGCCCCCATCTTAGGCGAGGAAATCAGGATCTACGAAGTAATTGGAAGAATTTTCGGATAACGGGTGCGAATGTTGTTCAAGTCCCATCGAAGAATGTCGTGCGCTATTTGGGTGTTTATCTGGGTAAGTTTATTTGCTACAATGAACATGTACCTATCGCTTTGGAAAAAGCAAACTACTACCAGGCATTCATTCGACCAATTCTTAGGTACGCGTGTCCCATATGGTGGAACATCAGCCCATCATATATGGAAAAACTTCGTGCATTTGAGACAAAATGTCTTAGAGCATGTATAAATATATACAGGAGCGAACATTCTGAGCACAGGCATTATGTGATGAAGAAAAAACCCCTGGAGGCTTCCGGAGTATCACGAATTGACAATGTCATTCTCGATATTACCAAGAACCATTTCGCTCGGTCAGCCTATATAAAAAATGACTTAATTTCGAGAGCATTTTATCCTAATCCAGGGTACTGGTGACAAACGGTGATGATGACGGGAAAGCCTCTCGCATCACAACTTCACATCGCGTCACTGATAACTCGGCCAAATCAAGTGAACGATTTCGGTACCGGGAGAAGAATCTCGTCCGTTAACTTGAACAGTACAGAGAACAAGGACCGCACCAGGCACAGAAGTTCTGCCAAAGAGTCCGCAGTATGACGCAATGTACACCGCACATACTGCAAAGACAAAGAGGGTAGTCTGGTCGCCAATCTCAAAGGCATCTTAGAGCGATGGGAAGAGCACTTTCATAAGTGGCTAAATGGCCAGGTAGCTGAGGAATTGGAGGCTCCACCAATGACCGAAGACCATACTATGCTGCCGCCACCAAGCATAGATGAAGTTAGCAGAGCGGTAAATCGGCTCAAAAATAATAAAGCCCTGGGATCAGTTTGGATTCCAACGGAAATATTTAAAATAGGAGGCCCCACAATACACCAAGCAATTCATGAAAAAATAGTGCAGGTATGGGAGAAAGAAGCGAATCCAGAAGATTGGTGAAGAGGCAACATGTGCCCCTTACATAATAAAGGAGATATCACAAAATGCAGCAATTATCGTAGTATAACGTTGATGAGTACCGCGTATAAGATTTTCTCCTCTATCCTTCAATACAGGATAGCCCCATACGCTAAAGTCATCATTGGTCCATACCAGTGTGGCTTCATGCCAGGCAAATCAACAACTGATCAGACTTACACCCTTTGACAGGTGATGGAAAAATGTCTTGAGTTTCAAAACTCACTACACCATTTTTTATAGACTTTAAAGCCGCCTATGAGAGCATAGCCAGAGTAGAACTTTATAAAGCATCCCAAAAAAACTGACAAGACTAAGTAGGTTGACCAGGACCGATGTTAAGATATCCGGATCACTATCAAGCCTATTCAACAGCTATAACGGGCTCCGAATAGGGGATGGATGTTGGAGAAAGTTATCCGAGACTCTGACGTAATAGCGAGAGGAACAGTCCTCTATAAGTCTGTTCAGATACTGGGTTACACAGACGAAATCGACATCGTTGGTAGAAATCAAAGTGTTGTACAGGAAGCTTTCATCCAGATTGAGCGGGTGGCACGAAATCTGGGGCTGCACATAAATGAGAGCAAAACAAAGTACATGCGAATTTGAAGCAGTGCAGTCCTTTAATTATTTCAGGTCAACTGTAGCAGCCGATAATAGCATGGAACCAGAAATACGTGCATGGTTTCTTAAAGCCTACTAAAGTCTGTCAAGACTCATCAAATCCAGAAATTTATGTTAAGCTGCTGTTTTATGAAACAATGGTCATGCCAGTACTTACATATGGATCCGAGACTTGGGTGCTTCGCAAAAAGCATTCTGACCTCTTAGCCGCGTTCGAGATAATAGTCTTACGGAGAATTGTTGGCCCCGTATGTTAGGAAGGACGATTCCGGAGACTCTATAATGTTGAGATCTACGAGCGTTACCGCGATGTCGACATCGTGAAGAGAATTAAGATCGGTAGGCGCCGGTGTGAACGACACCTAGCTCGCATGAGCGAAGACGATCCTGCTCGGAAAGTCCTTTGCGGTAGGATTTATGGAACACGACAGCGTGGTCGGCCAAGCCTACGCTAGAAGGATGGCTTAGACCAGGACGCCCAGAGTTAGGGATGCAGAACTGGATGACACCGCCTCAAAATTTGGACCGATGGAAAGACTTTTTGCGGGAGGCCATTGACTTTTAGAATTTGGCTGTGCCAAATACTTCGTTACAACAAATAACAACTTGAGAAGGAAACATAGCAGATGTTTAATAATAGCTGTGGATCGATAAATTAAATAATACTCGCCATTCATCCAACAGGGGCAGACCAAGTTGATATATGGCATTCAAAGCAGCGTTTTCAAGCAATTTAATTAATATCCAAGTCTGTTATTCTGTCCTCTTCGAAGTTTTTGGAGAATAGATTTCTGCAACATTGTAAACAATACATCCAGTTTACTATTTTCATCTCCATCTTTTTGCAGATCATTCTTTTCCACAGGACATTTATAACCGCTCGACGATAAGGTTTTCATTTGACGACGTTCTTACTGCTGCAGATGAATTAACTCTGAATGAAATGCACAATGCCTGCTGTTTGAGTTTGCTGCTGTGATAGTGCACAAGCACATACAAAACTCATCTCTTTTCGGTACAATTTGTTGGCGCTTCTCTAATGAGATTAGTCCTGGGTTTTTCTGAACGCAGGCATACACAATTTTTACTAAACGCAGGATATATTCAAATCATATTGTGGTGGATCAATAACTAAACACAAAACTTTACTGGTTTGGCATAAACCTTTCAAATTAAAGGAAACATTTCCTAGGTTTTTTGAATGCAAACAGTAATTGTTCATATCAATTTGTTTTGGAGAAACTTTGATTTTTTTAAATTCTCTGTGCCAATTGATACAAAGTATTACAAACATTTTTTAAGCAAATGCTTTAACATTGTGTTTAATGATATTTAACTCTTAAGACTTCCTTAAACCGCAACGAGGCACTGACGTGCAAAAATCCAAAATTAAACAAATCACAGTGACCGCCATTCATTCATTCGGCTTTAAGTAATAAGAACAAAGCGAATACATTCAAGTCATCAAGCCTACCAACTGTGCAACATAACCGGGCAATTTGTATTGTCATAGTTAACAATAACTGTACGTACAGCAACATCGAATGCAACCAATTGGCAAATAGATATCAAGACTTAAGAAATGATGAATAATAATTCAGCTGGAGATCAGTTTTAAATGATTTATCTCGACTCTTAATAAATCATTTAAAGTTCGCCGATAAAATTAATCAATGGGCGCACTTTTAAAGCCAATTGCAATCGGCGATACTGATATGTGTGTGCACAAGTGGCGGACTGTATATACGACCTACCTATGACTGAGTGTCCATTAAATAATAATAATAATTCCTGATACTGAGCCGCGACTATGACGTCGACGATCAAGCGATGTGACCGTTGAGGCCCGATTGAACAGAAGAACTTCAAATGGTTGGACCAATACGACCAGACCAGACCAGACCAGACCAAGTCGTCTATTGAGTGTTATTCATTTTAATGCCTTTGAGCACTTGGGTGTGAGTGTGGGTAATTTTTTTTATGCTTTGTTACTATTATTGGTTCGTCTAATCGATAGACATCGACAGACGAACGGACAGGTATTCAAGCGGACACTGCACACAGCGACGCAACAGGACTAAGAAGGCTTATTGCCTCAAGACCCCGAAATATAATGTAAGGCGCACATAAAGCTGAGCCATCAAAAATCGTGGCAAGCACAAGCGTGCGATCGATCGCTTATGAAGTTTTTTCCTTTTTCACGCTAGCACGGACAGCCGAACGGCTCGGAAAAAAGTGCGAACACGTTTGCACCTCATTCGAATCGCCCAAAGTGTTTCCGCCGATTCTCGCACATTTATTTTGATATTATTGCTGTTCTTTGACATAACGTTCGATGGGAAATGACAGCGCAAACCGTGAACAAACAGGTAAATAGCATTTGCGACGTCGTCGAGTAAATAAATAAAATTGCAGGTATGCTTCGGCGGCGACGGCTGCTGTAAGGTGTCTGCAAAAGGACCGTCTTATCCGCGCCTATGTAATTATTTTATAACTAATGTTAATACTATTGTCACATGTGTGAACTCAGTTCGATGATAAAGTACAAAAGCTGGTTTCAGCTGTTCCACAAGTTCCTCGAAGCGTAACACGGTTGGCCCGTTGTAGCGCTACTTTACGGACGGTACGAAATATCAATTTAATTAAACCGCTGCACGACAGGCTAGTAGCAAGCGAAAGGATTTGTGCGATTGGTCACAATTTACCGTTATTAATTACGTGCACTGCACTGTCAGATACGCGGCGAAAATTATTATTATCACATTGGATTGGGGCGATAGATATAGCGACGTCGGTGAGTTTATAGTCCATAAATAAAATCGTGAGCGGAATATTTTCTATGTGATTTATCCAATTGGGTTGAGATTGAGCTTTAAAAAGCGTTAAAAAGAACTTGACAAAGTCCTTTTAGTGTACTAAGGAAATAAATATTCAATTTGGTTTTCCGTCATAGCCGATGAACGCTATAACAGATACAATGTTGGGTTTCCGATTATTTTTACAAATGACCAAGAAAGTTGTTCTTATATAAATTATAAATTCTTTATAAATTTTATAAGTAGTTCCTTTTTTCCTTTTGTTCTGATCGTAGGCAAATTGGATTCGATGGATTTTGGAAACATATTCATTTCTGGTTGGCGGTCAGCTATCGGTAGAATAATGCGAATAACACAGAATGCTTTAGAATTGCAAGTGGCCGTAACTACCTCTGACTGGTGGAAGTGCGATCAAACCTCCACGTGGTAGCCGCCGCTAATTTTCCTTCAATACAGGAAAAGCGGAATGATCGGACTAATCCCTTCAAATTAAGGTTGGCGCGAGGCCAATAACCTCGCCCGTAAAAAACTTGTATTACGGAACCAAAAATCAGCCTCGGATACACGGACACAACGAAAACGGCTAAACGAATTCAGAATTTTCTCATGGAAAACTCACTACACCATCTTTTTATAGACTTTAAAGCTGCCTATGATAGCATAGCCAGAGTAGAATTTTATAAAGCCATGGGAGAATTCGGCATCCCAAATAAACTGACAGGACTCTGTAGGTTAATCAATGATGACATTAACGTATAGGGCTATCCTGTCTCGAAGGATGAAGGAGTAAATCTGATACGTGGTACTCAATTGCTGAAAGTTGTGATATCCCTTATTATATATAGGGTAAAGGATACCTCTTCGCTAGTCTTCTGGTATCGCTTCTTCCTCCAATACTTGCACTATTAGTTTATGAATTGCTTGGTGTATTGCGGGGAATCCTGTTTTGATCAGCTCCGCTGGGATACCATCTTATTTCGGGACCTTATTCTTTTTAGCCGATTTATCGTCGTCTATGCTGGGTGGCAGCACCATAGTGTTGTCTTCGGTCGTTGATTGAGCCTCCAATTCCTTAGTTAGCTGGCCATTTAGCAACCCATGAAAGTGCTCTTCCAATCGCTCTAAGAAGCCTTTAAGATCAGCGATCTGATTACCATCTTTGTCTTTGCAGTATGTGCAGCACGGTATATTTTGCGCCATACCACGGAATCTTTGGTAGAACTTCCGCGCCTGGTGCAGTCCTAGCTCTCTGAACTATGTCAATTTCTCATCTATGCCCGAAATCTCAGTCCCAGGACTTACTCTTCCTGCATGTAATGCGAGTCCTATCGCTTGAACGTATTTGTTTCTTGTCCCTTCATTGCGAAGGACAGTCGCATTGACCTACCTATTTTAGAATTCATATCCCCCAGAATTATTTAACATTATACTGAGGGCAGGCATGGATATGCTGTTCGACTGATTCTAAGAATTCATCTTTTTCATCATCCGGGGAATCCCCTGTAGGTGCGTGAACATTTATGAGGCTTATGTTTTTAAATCTACCCTGCACGCAAAAGGAGGGTGCATAGCCGTTCATTTGCTTGTAAACTGATAACGGCGGGTTTCATTCTTTTGCCGTGTAGAAACCCCAACCCCCAAGTCGACCACATGTCCTGAATTGCTGTTTTGTCAGCATTATATTTGGACAAGGTATCGGCTAGCTGCTGTACAGCTCGATCTCTATACAGTTAGCGTACGTTCTATGAGAAAACTCTTAAATCGTTAAGCCATTTTCGCTGCCATGGTCGTCGTCGTTCATCAGTAGGTTTGATCGAATTTCCACCAATCAGAGATAGTTGCGGCCACAAGCATTTCTGAAGCATTCTGTGTTATTCGCCCTAATCTGCTGATGGCAGACCGCCACAATGCTTTTATTCACCCTAAACTTGAGTACAAATTTTCATATCTAGTGTGGTGCGAATAAAACTCCAATGCATCAGCCTTAAGAAAATTTGCTGATTGTCACTTCCCATCAAGCCCATCCATCCTCGGACGTACAGTTAAGTTCAGGGATTCGTTATTCAGCCGTACAACTCGTATGTATAATGCTCTCCAAAGCTCTATCTTTTCATATTACTATGATCTACAGGCATTCAAAACACAAGCTCATAGACATCTCCTCTCTTCTCCTCCTTGTCGCTACGCTGTGCCAAGCATATAGCCGAGCATTATAAGGGTGTGAACCTCTTTAAGCGTTCGCGAGTTATAAAAAAAAAGTAAAATTTTCCTTTAAAAATAAGAGAACAAAGAAAGTCTTCGGACTTTAATTTAAAGCCAAATACATTAAATATTGTTCTTGAATTTGGAAATCGCAATAACCATACATTTCGGCGAGATCTGGCTACAAATTTCGAAACATCTTCATTAATTTATGTTCTGCTACAGTAACATAATAACATCCTTTCAAACTGCTTTAGAAATGTGTACAGCAAAATTTTTTGTACTTTGTTCATGAATATAATCATCACAACAAAATCCACTCACTTAAAACTCTCTTTTCGGAGCCAAACAATGTAGTAAAAGTAGTATTGCTGGTAGTATTTGAATTGCTCAAAAAATAAATTTAGGAATTTTAGAATTTTACAAAACCCCAGTGTAAGCTATTCAGAGTTCATCTTACTTCACATTCAAACACGAGTAAACAGTCTTTAATTTGTTCATCTAAAATAAAAATTTACACAACAAAAGACTTAAGTGCAAAACTTGAAAATTGTGTTAAAGCCATATACGTCTTTTAATATACATAATAGCTAAAACCGATCGTCCAATTAAGTTTAGGGCATTAGTTAAGTATTCTATCTACCATAGGCCTAACCTTTAAGCAGATATATATATTTTTCTTGAATGAATGAATGGTGATTTGTTTTCTAATTTTAATTTTTCGGTGATGCACTGCAAATTTCCCCGATTCTCATTGACATTGCTCTTCCGGTAGTTCACCTGAGATCGTTCATCTTTTGACAAAGCGACGAAACTCAATGAAAACTAAAAATAAAATGCGAAAAATAACAACAGCAAACAACAACTATAACAACAACAACATGTAAAACAAACACCAACTGCAAACATTTGTACAAATCCTGCGCGCAAAACAACAACTGTACAAATGTACCTGCGCTGATGTTCACCGTGAGTGTGGGCTTCTTCCTCAGCATTATTGGCAGCAAGTAGTGAAGTTGTTGTTTCTTTCTTTATTTTTGTCTTCTTCTTAGTGTGGAGTGTTCTGTTTAAATGTCCACCTAAGTTAGTAAGGCATCCAGCCATCACTAATACTACTACAAGAACAAGAAGAAAATAAGCTGACTTCTTCAGTGAACAAATATTCGTGATTCTTGATAAGAATCAGAGCCTAAAACGCGCAAACGTACAAACGCCAAAGCAAACACGAACGAAAGCCAAGTTCAATTGAATTGGCATCAGGTACACCACATACCTGGATTGCCTGCCTGCCAGCCTGTTGAGCTGACTGCTGGCACACAATGGATCTTACCCTTCCGGTGCTGGGGCAATGTTCAAAAATACCGTAGTTGGTTCTGTTTTTTTTTTGTGGGATACTATATTTCGTACTCTTGACTTTGGTTTAAATTGAATTGGCCTTAGTCCAGTGCACCGAAATTGAATTAAATTATTTCGCAAGTTTTGTTCAAATGTATTCTGTTAAATTATATTTAACCTTCCAAAAATAAATGTACTTGGCAGTCGTATGTTATTTAAAAAGCTTGCAATAATGCATCCATTAATCTTTTCTTCAGCGACAGCTTCTCTCACCGAACATACCTCCTCACCACACAATTAGTCCCTTCATAGAGTTGGTGTTATTTACTGCACCGATACTGGCCGGTCCAATGTTCAGTCTCATTGCAATACCACTGCAGATTATTAAACAAAAATCCATAACTGCTAAACTTAATCTCGCTAATAATCGGGCGACGCGACGTAATTCGCTGTCGCATTGCTACGTAATTGCGCCTCATTGATGACGGTGGCAGTGGTGCATGCCATCCTAATTGGCTTCAAAGATAAGCGAAAGAACAAAGCTCCCAGATGTTAGAACCTTAGAACACCTGAGAGGAATCTTTCGGTCGCCGTTGTCGTCGTCGTAGCACAAATTGTCGGTATCGTCATATGAGTGCGTTCCACGTATGAAAATGGCACCACAACACACGAAAAGGTACCTGCTGCTGTTAATCTTGTTCCCAGAAGGAAACTTCCATATCGCACAACAGACAAACAGACGTTGTATGTGGTAGGCTGATGGTCGTTGTCTGACCCACCAGCGGCTGAAGCAAAGGCAAACTGGTCGCGTACAACAATAAACGTACAGCTCTGATGTTGGTTAAATCTTCTTCTACATGTTGTTAATGTTATCTGATGATGGCTATTATTATTATTGTTATTATTTTTATTATTTTTTTTTTTGTAAGTTTGAGTTTGAAAGCACAAGGATAATAGCCATTTAGGTGATATTTTCCGCACTCTTGCGCATAGCGATAGCTTCACTTTGATAATAAAGTGTCTACCGTCTCAGCGCGAAATGGTATCTTGTGAGTTTTAATGGGCAAATAGTGTGTGTATGTGTGTGAGAGAGTATTGCCAGTACTCAACAGATATTCTATGACAATACCATTGGTAGTATTAAAAATTCTATGAAAAATAAAAAGGAAGTTCTTTAGAAGTACCATACCATTCGTCCATTGTACACATTTTTGCGCTGTTGGCTATACAAACATCATATATGATTATTCAAAGTCAACATGATCATTTAGTTGACATAAGAAAAATTCTCTATTATGGATAGACGAATCGAAAATAAACCTAATTGTAACCAAAAATACTGCTCACTTCGATAATTTCACTAACAAAATAAGTGCACTAACAAAGCTAAAAAATTGTGAAAATTCTATGTAGTCGTAACAATATATAAAAATGCTACGGATGACTCTACGATTTATGATAGAGTCCCAAGAATTGTGCTTGCTTTCATAAACGGAAAAGAAAATTTACTTAAGACCTTTCTTTACATTGTGGCTAACGGTTAAGAGTGCTTTTTTTGAAGCACACAACTCACGGATCTATATAAGAAAGTTGCTTTATACAACAGCAGTTTGGATGATATGGTTATATTCCAGGATTTTTAATGTTTTGAAAGAGTAAAATAGGATTCATTGGTTTTAAGCTAACGAACGCATATTTCTGGTGACATGCTGTTATAGGCTGCAACAGTTGATCCGAGATGCACTACATAAAATTCGTGCTCCAATATTTTATTTAAGGGACCAATGTTGGATCGTCTTCTCGCAGACGTGGACACCATATACTTTGTTTTGCTCTCATTTATATGCAGGCCACCGATTTTGTGCCGACCGCTCGATTTGGATAAGGATAAGAAATGGCTGTACAAGCCCTTGGGTTTCTGCTAAATATGTCGACGTCGTCTGCATAAGCCATTACCTTAGCACTGTTCTACTCGCCGTTACATTTGAGTCTAGGTTCACCTTCTTTAATGTCATGTTGAAGAGAATGTAGGCCAGTCCATCCCTTTTCCGAGATAAGGTATAGATGTTAAATGGAAAAATCAATACTTTTTCATACACGTCTTAAAAAACTATAAACAGCGTCTTGAGTTGTAAAACTTGCTTCAACAGATTTAGAAGTTAAGAACCCATATTTATTTCAGCCGTACAACACTTATGTTGAATGCTCTACGAAGCTCTTTCTTTCCACATCACTATGGTCCAGAGGCATTGAAAACACAAGATCATAGACATTTCCCTTTTTCTCTTCCTTTTCCTTAAGGCCCACGCTAGTATTTAGCCGATCATTATAAGGATGCGAACCACCTTACGCATCCGGAAATTATAAAAAAAAAAGATCATTTTCCATCACCTGCCTTGGGCTGAAAATCTAATCATCCCAGCCACACTGGTATTGGCCAATGATGACTTTAGCGTATGGAGATATCCTGTCTTTTTGGATAGAGGAGAAAATCTTATATATATTCAACAACGCGGTATATTGCTATACGTTTTCTTACTCAATTCGTGATCGGATTTATCGTTCTACTAAATTAGGGTATTTTTAGTGGCGCCAGCATATTGTGGCTATCGATTTCCAATTCCTCAATTAGCTGGCCATTTAGCAGCAGCCAAGACTAGGGTTCCCAGTCGCAGTACTTTTTTTTTACTTTTATTCCGACTTTCTGTGAATTACCGATCAGTGACTCCAGCTTCAATTTCATGTCAATGAAAGCTGGGGCAATCATACCGATGTCGTTGTTTAATATCGTTTAACGTCAGGAGAGGCTGCCATGGAATACCATTCGGTGCATCGCTATTAGTTTGTTTCATAACACCATCTAAGAAAATCAGAAAAAGTATTGGTGATAAAACGCACCCTTCTCGGACTTTACTGTTGATCGTTAATTTGGTGCTATATATCTTTGCCTTTGTACCTGACACTGCATTTAACGTCGCTGTATAGCTCTTAAGATAGGGCTGTAATTGTTTGTGGTACTCTACAATTTTGTAGCGCACCTTCCAAATGGCTGGTCTTGCGATGTTGTCAAAAGGTCTCTCGAATTCGATGAATAGTAGGAAAAGCGGTGATATCCACTCAACAGACTCCTCGATGATGATTCTGAGGGTATTTATAACGTCAAAATATATGATCGATTGTGTATAAATACCGTCTGTTCCGTTCGCATTGAGGATTTGTTTCCGAAATACGAACCAGGATGATGAAAGCCATCACTTTTTTAATTGTGCTTAGCAATCCCCTTATTATCCCTGGCCAGTTTTATCAGGTTACCTTTTTTGGGATCTTCACGATAACATTATTCTTCAAACAATCCGAGATGTTCTTTTTACTTCACGTATGACAAAGTATTGGGACTATTGCACGCTTAATGATGTCAGAGCTGCATTTAAGAAGATCTGCTGGTAAGTTGTCCGAGCTTTGTTGGTTTTCAACTTTTTGATTGCATTGCAGCTTTTGTGTTTTCCAGATGGTGGAGTAGATAAATTGCGGTTGCTGGAAGCAACTGTCTGTTTCTGTCCTGGCAGAATGTTTTCTTCCACATCGGCAACCGTTACGTCCTCAAAAATTCGCTTAAGCGGGAAGCTGTTCTTGCTCAGTCACCAAGATGTTTCCATTACTATCTTTTAGGTCTGGCGATTTCTTGCATCCCTCTCCGCTTAGTTTGTGAATTGCAATGTACCCTCTACGCATATCATATCCCTAATTTTTGACGGGTATTCACTAACAATAATAATATTTGGAGCGACAGACCGTGGCGGTCCACGGCATAGCTTCTTGTGACCATTCGTGTTGTTCGAGTTATATTTTTTGGACACAAATGAAAGGGATATACAATTTAATGCCATATCCGAAAAGCGATATGGTGCTTTGCATGACTCTAGGACGTTTGTAAGACATTAGCGAGAGCTGGCACTATGTAAAATGATTTTGGTGTTTTTGGGACTCGAACCTCATTAACATTGAATCTAAAATGGGTAACATTCTATACGAAAAAGGTGAAAGCAACCCAAAATGTGCGATTTCCTTTTAATACCACCAGACAAACTCCTTGAAATTCCTTCTTCTTTTGAGTCAATCGATTGCGAGCTTTCCGTGACTTCGAAAAAGATTTTTTGGTACATTTTTTTTTCGTATATGATCCTCTCCTTGGCGCGCCTTAGCAAATAAAATCTATGAAGAAATGTAGGTGGAAATATTAACTTAACATCACCTTACTTAAAGCCACGTTCTTTTTTTTATCAAATGCAAGTTGTTTGGAAGTTTTGTGGTCGTTAGCGAATTTCTAAGTACTAATAATGGCCTCTCTTTTAAATTATGTTTAAGATTTCATTGCCGATTTCAATGAACTACAGCGTACATCTTTAATTTCTTAATTCCTACGTTAAGTTGGCTAATAAAACTTCTTGAAACTATCACTGGCACTGCATACAGTCATGCATTTTAAATTCTTTATATTAATTTTACGTAATGTGTGTGTTTATTAATTGGTGGGTCGTTAGCTGGCTGGCTAAATTTTGTAACCCACTTCTATAAGCCCGATTTTATTCAAACTTTGCACCAATGTGTATCTGCAATAAGAGTATTTACATGAACAATGAACAATAAGGACAAAAGGAACAATTAATTGCATCAAGGCAGTTTAAAGACAATGGTGTCACATGGGACTAATAAAACTTTCAATGTGAAACCAAATCCTTCCACTTTTGTCTTAGTAATAAGTCACTCTGTTTTTTCATACGACTGATGCGTTAATTTCCATTAAGTAAAAGAATATTTTTTTGTAACCTACTAAGTAACCAATAATTTATTTGTTATGAGCCTGGAAAAAAAACTTAAACCCTTTTCCATTGTGTTACACATTGAAGGCGCCATTTTAATGCCATCATCCGCTTTGCCTAAAGTCTAAAGAAGTATCCAGTTACATAGAGAGTGCAACTTCATTTACATACAAATCAAATTAAGCCAAAATCCGTCCAAATGCTGATGGTGTTGTGGTGTGTTGTGTTGTGATTGGAACATTTGCTATGAAGTTTCGAAAAACCTTTTCCGCTTTTCTTCTTTTTGTCGTTTTCCTTTTGCACGGTTTACCTAAAGAGTTAAAGTGAAATTCTGTCTGTCTGGCACCCGCACTGTAGGAGTAGTAGGTGTCGGCTGCGCCGTCAGGACAGCATCATATTGTAACGACAATGAGCGCGACAAGACGACGGATCCATTTGGCGCCACTTCATTCATTTTCTCTAACTGCAAAGTTTATGGTTGACACCAATCAACTGAGTCGCGTATACCGGTAACCCTGATGTGCCATGCTGTGCTGATGTGTATGTTAGAGACTGCGAGGTGATGCTGAATGGGCACAAAAATGGTCATATCGTATTCCATGGTAGTGTCTATCGCACCCTTTGGCGGGAGTCTAATAACGCAGCCTGCGGCAAGGTACTTTAAGACCTTTTCGTATTTAAGTCCCGTTCGGTTGTCCCGCGCATAACCCGCGGGTGTTGTTTTGAATATATTGCTTTAGTGTTGGCACTTTTTTGTTTTGTACTTTTGCATGGTTTTGTTGGTTTTTTTTCCAGATTATAGGTAAAGTGTTTGGTGCACTGTAACTCCAGTTGGGACATCATTGATTGCCGCCACCCTGCGTAACGTCACGACGTTGCATCGTATCGGTGGTCGCTTCCATCGAACGTAGACCAATTCCTACGCATATTCATACCTCCTTAGCGGTACTATATATGCGATCTCTATGGAATACTGTCTGGCAAAAAGTCGTCGTCATCGTCATCGTTTCAAGTTGTGTTTTCTTTAATTTATTTTTGCACTGTGAACATCTCATGGATTGTACGCGTGAGCGCCAGGTCGCCTTATCCTGGGATGCAAAATACCATTACGTACTCGAAGAATAAAGCATCGTTGTTGTCGTTGTTTTGCTGCTTTGCGTCTTGTGCCTTCAACTACAAGGATTCAATGATGCGATGTTGCTTCTCTTTATGCGTCGGTGCACTTTAATTTTATTTTATGTTCTCTTCACGTTATTCAGATTAAGATGAACTGTGTGTATGGATGTATGTTTGTATTTATTTGTATGTATATAAAAATTTGCCAAAGAATCGCCGGATATATATACATTAATATGCCTTCTATGCATTCTATGGAGAAAAAGCGAAATGAAATATTTGCTGCAGACTTGTTCGTCAATACGCACAACACACTGGGGCCGACATGAATATTTTTAGTTAAAATGTAAAAAATCTTGTGGCGATTTATTTGTTAATTAATTTAATTAAAGTGATTTCAAAGTGTCCTTTTGTTGAAATTTCACCGTCATCACATTTGGCTTTGCAACGGGGTCTCCTCCTACCGGCCTCGATTTCTAGCTGCTGTAGCTGCTGTTCATCGATTTTGAGAATTCGTTTGACAGTGTCAACAGACAGCTTATCTGGCTCGCCTTGCGCAGGAAATGTATACCCGACAAACTAATAGCTATTATTAAAGCAACCTATGATGGCTCTAAATGTTATGTCTGACAGCATAGAGGAAAGCTTTCAGAGGAATTGGAGATCCTAAGTGGGGTACGACAAGGCTGCATTCTATCGCCGATACTTTTTTTTGTTGGTGAATAGCGATGTACTTCGCGCAGCTTCGTTGGACACTTACATCTCAACACAAACATCTGGACTACGCTGACGAAGTTTGTTTACTCTTACACGAGATTATGGAGCTGCACCAAATGACAACAAATGTAAAATGGGAGGCAAATGTTGCAGGTTTGAAGATTAATACTATGCCAAAACCAAAATCATCAACCTCGGCACTAACTCAGTAAGTCAAGTTAACATTGCTGAACAGCCGGTAGAGAGAGAAGAGCGTTTCAAATATCTTAGGAGTATTGTCTCGACCGACGGTGGAACCGAACAGGACATTTTCAACCGAAAAAATCAAAAAATCCATATTTGGCATGATATGATATGGCGAAGCAATGCACAGCTTAACCACCAAGCAGTGACTGTTCCATTCAAATGTTGACTATTTGCTGTTGTATGGGTGCAGCACTTGAAAGGTGACCACTACTTTCACAAAAAGATTACAAACGTTCGGAAATAGGTGTCTACGGAACATCTTACGGGTTTTTTGGCCTAACCGTATCTCTAACGAACATCTTTACCATCTTTAGGCACATCCAACGACGGAAGTGGCAGTGGATTGGTCATACACTCCGAAAAGGCATACAGGCTACTCTTTTCATCTTCCTTCTTTATCATTCCCCTGTTAGTAACTTTGTCCAAAGTGGCCACAAGACACTTGCTCCGTACATAAATACAGGTCTTATTACGGCAATACGAATCCAGCGTAGAAGATCCCTTACAGTACGTGTATGGAAAATATGGGTATAAGTTAGGTAGTTTTAGTTTAAGCTCGATGTATATGTCCAAAAATCTTTCTAGAGTTTTCCGAAGAAAGGATGATATAGTTATAGGTAATAGCTTTCTTTTGGGTAACCATGTGAGCTTTATTTCATGAGGCTTTTTGGATAAAGTCTATATTGACTTCTACTTCATATATAACATACATATCAACTTTTCACACCCTATGGTAATTACCTTCGGCCAGTTAAAAATAATCACCGGCTATGATATTTATCTCCAGCCAGTGAATAATAATCACCGGATTGTTTTGGATTTGCGCCGGTATTTTCCAGTCTGTGCCGGCTGATTTGAAAGGCTTAAAGCCTTTTACTATTCACTGAATCCATTTTTTATTTAATATATATCACGTGTTTGGCGAGTATGTTTCTTGATGATTGCCAATCTCCCGCAAGTCCTTATGTAGCCGAAAATCATCAATTAGAAGCTCTTAAGATTCTTCAACTGAAACCGCCAATGTACCGTCCGGTTTAATCAAGTAACTGCGAGGGCGAGGAGGGATTTGTTAAGGAATTTTTTTATTAAAAATATATAGCTTCATGGTTCAGTAAAATGTTGAGAAATCTTCGATATTTTCTGACCACTGTGCACGCATTTCATTCTGATGTTGCTCTTCGTTTTCGTATTGAGTTTCTTCGAGTCAAGTTTAGGCCACAAGAAATATAATGTGTCTGTAATTCAAGAGCTTGGAAGGTCCATACACTTGACACCCACTATCGTTGCCTGTCTTTGTGGACTGCATCTGAATCTCAGCAGAGGACACGTCTAACTTATCACGGCAATAAAAGAAAAAACATCATATCCTTGCCACGACGGTCAGATTTTTGCTTTTCTGCCAATCTGCACGAGCCATAGTTTCCGTTTCTGACAAGTAACTGATTCATTTTGGTCGGCACGTGACCGGCTTAATGTATTTCGGAAAACGGAAGCTCAAGTACCACTTCATCTCTAGCGTGTAGCGCCTTGCATTAATTATGAAGCACTATGCCATTTGTGTATCTTTAGAATCCTGCAGCATACAACCGTCAACCATCAAGGATGCGTCAATTGACAATTCATGTTGGTTGGTTGCTGAAAGAGTGACACTGGCAGGTCGCAGAGCAACACAATGTGTCACGTGACTTCTTCGAATTGATAGTGCGCGAAACGCACCCATCTATAAACATCGCCGTATCCCCTTCCAGATTAACCATTAAGTGCACGCTGGGCATATGTTTTTGTTCCCTTGCGTACAGATATCTTCACGATGATAATGACCAAACCTACTATCGCTAGCGTTAACAATCAATCTCAAGTACCCACACAGCCCATACCGCACTCCACCAAGCACTCATCGTGCGTTAAGTGGATGGATGTGGATTTGAATTAAAATTGTTTTCGTCCTTTTCAAGGAAGGATAAGAGAGAAAAAACCGACGATTGTCTTCTCTGTTGCAGTTATCCCAGCACGCAGCGAAAATTCAGTTGAATTTTTCCCACGATGATGCGATGCGATTGGGGTGGTGGTGTTTATGCGGTGGTTCCTGGTGCCAGTCAGTAGTAAACAGTAAACAGAAAGAGGCAAATAAATTGTTTCGAAAATGTTGCGTGAACATGACAAGAACAAATACAGGCACAACAATGCAAATGTACAAAAATAATTGCTGACTGTAGCGAATTGGCGAATATAGAAGATGAGCTGGAACAACCCCTCTCTGATGGTGGTGCTGGTGGTGGTTGGTGGTGGTGGTCATTATCATTTGTTTGCAACAACAATACAATGCATTATTGTTAAATGTTATTACGCAGGCACACAACACAAACAGAAAACGAAATGGTATTGATGGGAATTATTACTTCGATGCTTTTGTAACGATTTGTGTTACCCGAAGTATCTAGCACTTCCCAAACTTCAATTTAACATTCGACACGAACATCTTAACGGGAAACATATTGAATTTGATTGATGAACTTTGGATGAAAATTATGATGAGAGGAGAGGTATGTATTATACTTAAATAATGACGCGATTGTGTTTTCTACCTTATTCATTAATTTATATAAAGTTAAAGATTTACTGTTGGAGCCGTGTTCTAGTGGTTAGTGCATTGGACTTTTGTGTGGGAGGTTCGATGTTCGAATTCCAGAAAGAGAGACCAACAATATTTTTCACGGTCACACCTTTTAGGGACCCCTCCTATCTGGTGGCCCGATCACTTCCAAATTTCAATAGTAAGTGTTGCGGAGAATATCAGGCTAATTTTTAAAAAATTATATGAGCACCCCTTGGGCCACAGGACCCCAAAAATTTTACAAGAAGTTTTGTTCATTTTTCACTTCAAAAAATTTCAAAAAGTTTCGTCGATCGGAGATACACATGTATTAAAAATTTGAAGAAAATCGGGCCAATTTTTGACAAATTTATATGGGCATCCCTCGGGCTTCAGGGCCCGTTCACACGATTTGTCGATCGGAGATACAGATGTGTTTGAAGAAAATCGGGCTAATTCACAGGGCCCGTTCACTCCAAACATTTCACTAAAAAATTTGTCGATCGGAGATACACATGTTTTTGAAGAATATCGGGCTAATTTTAAAAAAAAATTATAAAGGAACACCTTGGGCCACAGAGACACTTCACTCCAAAAATTTTAAAAAAAGTTTCGTCCATTTGAGATACACATTTGGTGCTCTTTATGAATTTTAGGATGTCTCCCAACTTGCAGTCCTCGACATCCGATAAACTGTTCATTGTGTGATATCCCAAGTGTTTCAGCTTTCTGATTGTAAGAACCGGACATGAACACAGGAAGTGGGATACTGTTTCTTCCTCTTCGGCGTCATAGCAGCTTCTACAGAAGTCATTAAACTCACGGCCAACCCTCTTAGGATGTATAACAAGGAGACAGTGCCCTATTAAAATGCCTATAGTTATTTTCATATCACTTCTTTGAATGGATGTCAGTGCTCTAGAGCGATCCATGTCCAACTTAGGCCAAACCTGTTTCGCTATAGGACATGTGTGAGTGTGCGCCCACCTCGCGTTAGTTAATGCCTCTGCCCCTTTCCGAAGGAGGAGCTTAACCGCTGATAAAGGTCTTCCTATGCCTGCCCTTTAAGGTAGCAGTTGAAGTTTTGTGCCATTTCTAACCAGTTTGTCTGCCTTGCAGTTGCCAACGATATCAGAGTGACCGGGGACCAAAACCTTCTCTATAAAGCCCAACTCTACGCATACTAATGCTAAAGCAGTCGCAAAGAGCGAGAAACGTAAGATGTGGTAGTGGGAAACAGAAAAATTGTATATGGATTTTGCTCTTTAATTGATTACTACTACAAATACGTTTGGTCTAAATCTAAGCATGTATCTGTGTACGATCGGAACAGTTGGGCTTTCTATAGAGAAGGTTTTGCCGGGGACCCAGACTAGCCGGATGTTGAAGTACTCGCCCATCTCCTTGAGAGTTGTGTGGCAGCCTATCGCTACCATCGACGTCATCGAGAATGAATCCAGCGATTTGATTGCCGCTGTCACCTCAGCCTGATACACGCTGCAATGATCTGGGAGTCGAACGGAAATGCTTAGTTATGGTTGTCACAGTAGACCCCAGCGCAAACTTTAACGTCAAACTTGGAGCCGTCCGTGAAGAATTTCACTGCAAGAGTTTCTTGTGGCGAGCCATCCCTCCATTGCTCTCTGGAGGGATAGATGGCCCTAAAACCCTTGTTGAAGCATAACACCGGCAATGTGTGGTCTATGTTTGCCAGTTCTGCCTTTAGCGAGTTATTGATCGTCGAGTGTCCCGTTTGAATACAAATACACTGACGTGTTGCTGACTGCCACGCGGCTGTATTGGCTGCTCTCTGCCTGCTGTATATATCTACAGGAGTCAGGTGCAACATTACCTCTAGACCACGTGTAGGTGTTGTTTGTAATACCCCACTTATGTGAAAATAGGCTGCCCTTTATACCTTCTACGTTTTACGTATGTGGATTTTCCTAGAGCCGGCCACCAGAGACTTACCACGTACATAAGAATTGGTCTTACCACGGCAGTATATAGCCAGTGTACCAGCTACGGCTTTAATCGCAAACTTCTACCGATAGCGCTTTTACACGTGCATAGAGCTTTAGTAGCTTTATTAACTCTCTCTCTAAAATATTCGGTTTCCAACTTAGTTTTTTATCCAGAATAGTCTCCAGAAATTTCACATTTTTTGTGAAAACTACACTAGTACCATTTAGAGTTGGTGGAGTAACTGTTGGAATTTTGTATTTACTTGTAAAGAGGACCAACTCAGTTTTGGACGGTTGTACTCCTAGTCCGCAGCATTTGGCCCATTTTGTGACGATTAAGAGAGCATTTTGCATAACCTCTGTGTTCGTTATTGGGAACCTATACCTGATACAGCTATGGCTACATCATCATCGTAGGCAACTACGCTAATGTCCTCCCTTTCTAGCTCTTTAGCAGTCCGTTGATTACAATGTTCCAGAGCAGAGGGGATAGAACGCCTCCCTGCGGCGTCCCTCTATCTACATGCATTCTAATGGTAGACCCACCCAGCTCACCATTAACAATCCTGCCTAAGAGCATATGATTGATTAGCTGGCATACTGCTTGTTCTATTTCCAGAAGATGCATGCTATTCATTACAGCCTCCGTCTTTACATTATCGAAGGCAACTTCAATGTCGAGGAACGCTACGAGTGAGTATTCCTTCGAGTGTAGTGATTTTTCAATCGTACGCATCAGCGTATGAAGCGCCATCTCAATCGACTTCCCTTTGCAGTAAGCGTGTTGAGATTGAGCCCATTTGTAGGGTCCTACCTTGTTTCTTATGTAAACATCTAATAACCTTTTTAAGGTTTTCAAAAGAAAGTAAGCTTTTTCTTGCTTTTTGAATGAAGACTAATGTGTATTAATTTCAGACATCCTTTGAGAATCACCTCTAACCATGGAAGGATAATCTCTGAGTTAGAGAATTAAAAAAATCAGAAAACAGCACAATAAATAACTAAGGATAGGCCACTCCTACGTAAGCTACGCAAAGAATTTCACGGCGGCCAACGCCTTCTCGACTTGACTTACACATCAGGTTGAATCCGCGGCTATTGTTCTGATACCGGGAGGCCTCAAAATGCTCTGTCTATGTTATATATAGCTCCTTTTAATTCTGCTCCATATTTTGTCTGTTTGTGTGTGTTTGACACAAAATGCGCGTGCTATGACCGACGCTGCATGTTGCTCTATTACGAGCAGTTATGGCTATAATGGCATTTTGTTTTACATAACTTAAGTTTGCATGTGCTAAACACTGATATTACTATGGCACAATACCGCTCGAAGACCTGCAGCGAAACTGTACTGTCCAAAGGCACCACAGTCCACAGATGCCGCACTTGCATGTGCAAGTGGCGTGCGGAGACGGCAGCAGCGTCGCGGTATTCCACAAAAGGTTCAATTAAATGTTAACGTTGTTCTATGTGTGTCCAGCGACAAATATGAGTAATAAAATTTTGACATGCAAGAAAAATTTCACAACAAAATAAAGCAAAATATGATCGCTCTGATCTATCCAGCACGTTGTGTTGGCTGTTCGATCTTGTGAATCACACAACAAACAACCAGTCTGGCGGCTTTCTGATCGCGGCACTAAAAAAGGGACTTTTGGTCGATGATCTCGAACGATGGCGATGACGATGGCGATGGCTTTAATATGTCGCGTGTGCGTTCGCAAAGTGGTAAACGTTTAATGCCGAGACTTTGAACTGATCGACATGGCGAAAAGTTTGACAAAACTGATCGGACCTGACGGCATTGCACTATTGAACAACATCGTGATGAAGTTCGATTGGTCAATTTGGTGCGTGTCGTATAGAAAAGCCCTGATCTGGGATGGGTCTAGAGGGTGCAATTTAAATGAGATCTAGAATTTATCATTCCAGAAGAATCTTTCAATCACTCGATTCGAGAATCTCCTATTCACAATTCTAGTCACATTGATATCATAAGCGTTGTAGATACGCTCACGCAAACCTCCATTATCAGCTTAATCACACATTTTTATTGCCGCTTACAACCAGGAGCACATTTTTCCGAACGAACAAGCAAATGCGCATGTTGTCCAAGATTTGATACTATGCGCAAAAAGCATGGTCGCCACATACGACTGACTGACTGACTGACTGACTGGTCGAATAATAACTGAGCGCAGCCGGTGGAGCAGCGGTATCCTGCGCATGCCCAACCAGCCAAGCATCGAGCACGCAACGCAAACAAGGAACTACTCAAGTTAATTTATCTAAATTGAATTAATAAACCATGTTTAACATTGTGTGCGGTCTTATTAATTTATTCATGACTGATACGAGGCCTGGTTTCCTGCAGAGTAGCGAACACACGCGAAAGCTTAGCATCACACGACAGTGCGCCGCACATTCGGTCACAGATCTGAGCTCAAAGTCTGCCCCACAGTGACGTGATTGGGTACGGTGCACTGATGTGGCTCTTATACTTGACAACTAGGAAAGGAAGATAGAGAGTGAGATCTAGAGAGTCACCTCACTAGAACCACCAACCTGCCAAGTGATCGAATTGATACACTAACCATGCATATGCGCACGAGCGTTGTGCTATCACGAATACCACTAGCACTACTGCCTAGTTCCAAATAATTTGACGCACACGGCTTAGCTTAGATAATAATAATTATTGTCGGGTTTCGGTTGCGACTTGTTATCGGGTTCATATCACAACTCGCCCTCGCGCCTATTGATACCTGGATTGTTGAACTGCAGAAGGAAGCTCATTCCTCCTCCCGACGATACAGTCACGCATCGTAATAGGTAAGATAGCTAGGTAGTTAGGTGCATGCGGAGACAGCAGGTGGACTGTGGACCAAGGAGGTGCGTGCAGCCAGCCTCTCGCTAAGTAAACACCATCGTGTCTGCTAATTTATAGTATTAGCCAAGTGCTTATAAAAGCCATTATTATGAGCACGCTATCTCGTTATGACTTAAATTGTGACAAATTTTTCAATTTCAAATATAATTAATGGCCAATCGGTGCATATATCGCGATAACTGCAACGGTCTTTGCTGGTTTTCATCTACATAGAGGCTGCCGCCTCGCCTCGTCACGCCACGCCAAATACTTGAATGGCCCATTGAAACGCTGAATTGACAAGGCGTGTTATTAGAAACGCAAACGACACGGGTCGATAGGGTCTTAAATCGCTATACGGTGCGTCGTCGCGCAACCAAACGAACAATTTTCCTTTTTGCATAAAAAATTTGCTACCGTCCTTTAGATGGACATATGTGGTGCAGCAGAACGCTCGTACTCGTAAAACGTTGCGTTTTGTTCGCTCTCTATCTCTGTCTCTGTCTCTCGCTTTAGTCTATCTCTTTCTGTAAAGTAACTCAACTCGTTACTTAACTATGAACTGGTACGCATGGAAAATTGCATTGGGAATTCATCAAATCAATAACCAACTCAACTCATACGATTTGTGCAACAACGAGAGTCAACTTCTTGTCAATTGAACTCCAATGTGCAGATTTGTTACTACACGCTATTTGTCTTGATGGATATTTAAGGAATGAATTATTACCGCATGTTTACACGCCGCTCTACCAGAGCAAATAGTTGATGAACAAATATTGGTTTTTTGTGATCTACCAACAGGAGACTGGAACTGACTCAATCTCGAAAATATATTTATATCTTTTTGTGTTTAACATATAAATATAATTTATACGAGTAGTTTATAAATAAATTAAATTTATTGAAGAAGCATTTATGTCACAGTTCTTGTTCCAGTGCTTGTAACCTTTACAGATAGGTGTAAGTGAAACTTCTTTGATGTTGTGTGACAAAAAGACCCTCAAAAAACCGATAAAAGACACGAAAGGGCCAACCAAAGACTCTTCCCAAAACACCACAAAATGCCCGCAAAATACCTCAAAAGACCCTCAAAAGACGCCTAAATAACCCACAAAATAACCTTATAAAACCCATAAAAGGCCATCGAAAGACCCCCAAAAGATCCTCAAAAGACTTCTAAAACACTCACGATAATTGACGTGTAGACATGAAAATAAATTTAATAATGGTATATTATAAAAGAAAGAAAGAAAGATGGGTCTTGACTTCAAAACCTCCTCGAGCAATCCCTATCCCTATCTCAAGACCACTTCAAGACCACATCAGAACCCCACTCAAGATCCTCCTAAAGCCTTCTCAAGAATTCTTCAAGACCTCTTCAAGCCCTCGTCAAGACCATCTCTAAACACCCTCAAAACCTCACTCAAACCCATCGCAAGACCATCTCAGTGACACCTGAAATCCCCCTGGAAATACTCCTCAAAACACCTTCAAGACACTCTTAGGACCCATTCAAGGCACACCTAAGGACTCGTTTAAAACCCTGCCCCGTAACGGCTCTCTCAAGAATCCCTCAATACTCCACTCAAGGCCGCCTAAAAACTCCCTCAAGATCCCACTTAAGACCTTATCAAAGCCCCTTCAAGACTCCATTCAAACCTCTCTCAAGATCACCTCAAGACCACTTAAACACCCCTCAAAATCCTCTAAGGACCCCCTGCAATACTGCACTCACCTCTTCCTTCTTTTAAAGCCATTAGAAGGTCCTTATCTAAAGATGCCCTTAATACTCCAGTCAAGAACGGCACAGAAGTCCTTCAAGACCCCACATAAGACCGTATCTAAAGCCCTTTAAGACTCAACCCCCCTCAAAGACTGCAGTAACCACTTCCCTCTTTCAAAACGCCCTCAATACTCCACACGATACCACCTCCAAACTCCCTCAAGACCCCACACAAGACCCTCTCAAAACTACATTAGAATCACATCAAGATATTCCAGATTTTTACAGAAACTGTTGTCATCAGAAATAGACATGTGGGCAAAGTTTGAATAAAATCTGGGTTAAAGAAGTGGATTAAAAATTGATCACAAAATTTGGTCAGCCAGCCACAAACAAACAAACACATCCGGACGCGAAAATAATAATAAAGAGATAAAAAAATGTCCGAAAGGTAGTACACATTTCTTCATTTCATTTAAAACTTTTTTTTAACTTAGGGTTTTGAGCGTACCAACTTTTTGTCTGCCCGAAACGAAAGAAAAGAAAACGGAGATCTTCTTGTCTGTGGGACAGACATTTCATATTGGCATAGTTCCAAAAATTCGAAACCCTAATGACCATTCCTGTCTGTTGGTTTTTTCGAGTTTTTTAAGGTCCTTTTTCAGCACCTCCCAAACGACTATGAGAGCAGCTTAACCTCGCTTGGCGTTCCTAATATCCCGAGTATGACTCGTGTCACAAGTCCCGTGCGTACTCGTGCGATGCGTGGAAAATGGGTTAATCTTTGAAATAGACCCGATATCGGTACGGCCTGTTGAGAAGTTTGCGTGACCCCATCATAATTTTCAAGGTCCGAGGAGAAGATATCGATACAGCAGTAAATGTCATGCTCTTCTAGTCCATCTACCATAGCTCTCTTCAATGGTAGTACGACTATAAAACAGAAAATAAACTGTTCCGATATCTCTCGATGGCTTCTTTATGGTCGACTATTTTGATGTCCTTTTTAACCACTATTCACACAAGCTAGAGAGCTGAAATTTTGTGAACAGCCAGTGTCCAGGGACATTTTAAGATCCCGCGTGTGACATGTATCACGAGTTGCGTGTATCGCATGTGAATATCTATGTGTGTACATCCGAAAAACTAAGTTTTTTTACACTTACTTGTCAGTTCCAAAGCTCATTTACAATATCATTCCATCTGTAGATTACCTTAAAGGACAATGTCTCAATTTATTTTGGCAAAGCAAGCGGTCTTCAACAACTGACATCCATAAGTATTTTTTCACGTCAAATAATTAAATAAATAATTAATGTTGCCTTGAAGTAGGCGTTTTTGTAATAATTTATTTACTGTTTTCAATAACCACGATTGCAAAGTTGTTTTAACTTAAGAACGAAATTTCCTTCTTGTTACTTTTTCAAATATAAAGATAAAACAATTTTATCTTCTGAGACCTGTCATGACAGCTATCATTTCTATTAACCTCTTATATAATATCCATTTTTATGGTTCAGGCTTTACAGATTCCTATTATCCGCTTGGAAGCGGAACATTTATCTTTATTTGCAAACATTTGAAAGAAAAGTCACTGTCTCCAGACCATAGGTAAACTTTTTATAATTTACCATAAGAACAAATTTTCATAATACTATCTACTCTTTTAAATTTAAAATTTTAATTTAAAATAAATTAAAATTTAAAATTCCCTTGGCCCTGTAGCCCATGAGCAAACTGCATTGGAGCTGCCCATGGATAAAATGCACGTCTTTGGTTGTCTCACTTTGTTGAGTCTTTTATTGGTAACTGGAGTGCGAAATAAGATTTCAGGTGAAAAGTTATATGACACGATCACATAGCGCTTAACGCAAACGTGGATTGATAGACGGTGTGGTGTCATGGCAGGTAACAGTATGGTTCAGGCGAACCAATCGTTGCTGTATTGGCGAATTGGCGAATTGGCAAACTTTGTCCAAATGAGATGCGACACATTTTCTATCTCAATAGTTTTTCTAGCATAAGAGTTTCCTCTTTAAAGGGAACTAATAGAGAAGTTAGCAAATTTACATTCACATAAATCCACTTTGCCTGCGAAATTGTATGTGTATTCGGTTTCTTAATTTTTTTGGTTGGTCACTTTCTATTGAGTAAAAAATCGTTAATGGGAACCACAAGCACTGCGGACAATCTGCATAAACTGTTTAATAAATTTCCTCCGCGGTTACGTATTGTCCTCACGTACGCAGTTAAATAAGAACATCAAAGAGAAAGGTAATAAAACTGAAATTACGAGTCACGATTATAAATGCTGTGTTCCATTCTCCTGTCCTGAATTTGTATGCATAAAATGGGACATAAATGAACAACCGGGAAAAATTCTGCATATCCCCAAAATATTTCGTATCGATTTGAATATTTAAAAAACGATTGGTCTTGGCTTTAGGTTTCGAATTCCAACGAATTGTCTGAAGACAAGAAAGGCTTTGTTGAAACGCTGCGCTTTTATGCACTTGTCCTTACCAAATGCACAAACAACGACATCTCCAAAGGTGGATGAGATTGACCAAGAACAGTTGTAAGGCGATAGTGGAATTCTTTTTTGTTTATGCTTAATTGTGGCTTAAACGATTGTCATCTTAATGCTGCTGCCATTGAGTTTATTATGAACGAAATATTATGCCAGCGTGGAGGATTTGTACATAGATAAGAAGTGTACTTTGCCGTTTTTCAAGTGACTACTTGACTTTACAAACCAAATGCTACTATTTTCTAAATTTGTACCTCTCTACTTTAAGTGAAAGATCTACTAGATTCAACTTCTATGGAATGAGCAAGATTACTTTTTCCTAAAGTCAATAGAATGCTATCTCAGGTATCAGATTTTGATCGATCAAGCACTCGATAACCGATAACACGACTCAATAACCGATAACTAGAGCCCTCAACTGGAACACTCGGCAAACTGCTGATGTTCCTACTGAAATATCTTCCAATCTCTTCTTCCTAGAAGTTTCTGTGACCACATTAAGCAGTAGTGAAGCATTCACAAAGGGATGACTTCTCTATCCTTCAGCGCGGTCTTTACTTTTTTAAGACAAAACAAAATGAGACCTATGGTATTCATCTTCAAAGTATGTAGTATAATAAGATTGGACAGGAAGCATGTTATATACCAATGATGTTGCCGCCACAAAGCGTACAAGAAGAAGTTGGGTGAGCTATACATTGACCCAAACACAATATCGATATATGATTGTTACCAGCGGACCGGGTGAATTCTGGAGCGCCAATGCTATACCAAGTAATTAATTCAAGAAACGATGCCAGAAGAGTGGAGAAGAGGCATACTCATACCCATACTCAAGAAAAAAAACATCAAGAGGTGCAGTTATTATAGTTCCCCTCAATTCTTTAAGATAGGATAGCCCAATATGCTAAATTCGTTACTGGGACCTTTTTTTTACCCTTCGGCCTGAGATGGAAAAATGTTTATAGTTTCAAAACTCACTATACCATATTTTTATAGATTTTAAGGTCACCTATGATAGAAAAGCTAGAGTGATGTACTCACTTGTGCCCGTTTTAAACCTAGCGTTGAAAAAAATGTTTGTTGTAACACCAAGAGTATCAATTCTCTGTAAGTCCATAGAAGATATTAGCTTACGCAAACCATAATGATCTCATTGGTAGAAACCAACAACAAATTCAACAAATTTGCATCCTGATCATACTCGGTGGCAACAAATATTCCATAGGTTGTCCAGACTCTTCATGTTCAGTCTCTTTTCTTTTTGTTCTACTAATTAGTGGGGTAGCTTATGGCATCTACAAACGCCAACTAATGAACTCGATTTATTGCTAGACGATTTAACAGACGTCACTGTGTCCCCAGAGATCTTCCCTACACGTTAACCGTCCTATTTCACGTCATACGGCTAACTCAACAACTTCCCTGTGATTTTCAGTCAAATTCTTGTTCGGTTGTTTCGTCTGCAGGTGGTCTTAGTGTGTAACCAATCGAGCTCCAGTTCCGTCAGCTTATAATGAGTGCGATTTCATCTTGCAGCGTAACTCTCCATAAATCTTGATTGGTGAGAGTGTCCAGCCACTTTACTCTCAGTATTCGACTTGAACACTTCTTTATAAACACCTAAAGTCAGGCTGCAATTATTATTTTATATGCAACCTTTTTAATTTCGCATTCATACAAAAATATGCTACTAGCATTGAAAGGCATTAATTAGTTCTTCTCACGTTGAATTATAGATCCACTTGACTATCGGGGAACTCTTTTCGTCTTCCTAATTATTATCGTGTTTTCCAGGCTGAAATTATGGCGATCAATGAAGCCTTATCTTGGCTGAGGAGTAACATCATAACCACTAAGGATATCCGTATATTTTTGGATAGCCAATCCGCGCTGGAATTAGTCTCAACAAATTCAATCTTAGCTCTTAACTGCCGGTCATATCTTATGGAGATGGCAGAGCAATTTAATATACACCTGTGTTGGCTGCCGTGGCATAGAGACATTCCGGAAAACTGTTTGGCTGACGAGCTCGCCAAACAAGAAACTACACTACCCATCCTACCAAAATACGGTTCTCTTGGTCAGTAAATGCAAACTCATATTAAAGCGGTATGCTATTGATCAAACTAATCGTAGGTGGTCAAACGGTATAACCGGCCTTAGCTGGATCCGAAATGCTCATGTGATTGATCTCTCAAAAAATATCGCACATCGGTGTTATAGTAGGGGTCATTACGGGACACTGTCTCATAGGCAGGCATGCAGCAAGACTTGAAGTCGAATAACTTCTGCAGAAGCTGCATGGATGAGGAGGAGGAGGAGTAGTCCATCTTCTCTGTACTTATCCAGCCCTCTCCCCGAAAGGTAAACTCCATATGAGAGCTTTCTTCTACAACAATTTTTTCCTCATAAATAGAAATACTATGAAAAATGTATTTGTAACTTGGGCACATACGTCGGTTAAATGTAGTTCACCTCGTATGGCTATCGGCAGACTGGCTAGAGATGGGTCGATGAGCCCAAAGCAATCAAGGCTCGGATTACACCGAAATCAGAAGTAGAGAGTACCGAGGTAGAAGCTCAATATCACGTGAAGAAGAGTGAAGTATGCAGTGTAGTGTAAGACGAGACAAACGACAGTACATAGACTCAGGCTTGAACCTAGGAAATGTGGTCTCAGCTGAACGCGCTGGCATCGAACTGGTTGTATGCAGCAAAATCGGGAGAGCAAGGGCTGCGTTCGGAATGCTATCGAAAGTCTGGAGAAGCAATGTTTTCAGATTAAAAACTAAACTTCGACTGTTCCGCTCTAACTTCGAATCAGTACTGTTTTATTGGTGCAGTACTTGGAAGGTGGATACCACCACCACGCGCAAGCTACAATCTTTCGTAAACAAACGCCTACGTATCATCTTGACGATCTTCTGGCCCAGTTGTATATCCATCGACGAACTTCATCAGAGAACGGGCCAAGAACCTATAGACGTTAATGTGCGAAGTAGAAAATGCCAGTGGATTGGACACACACTACAGCGTGACGACAACTCCATTGCGAAATATGCCATGTAGTGGAACCCGCTCACCCATTTTTGTATGTTTGGACGAATTCCCTTGCAATTACCTTGCAAAAGCTAACGAAAAATATCTCGTATCTTACTTCGTGTCACTTTTTTGTATAACCCAATATTGTAGCCCCATTTGTTCGGTTCTCCTCGTATAAACTGTGTACAGATATGACCTCAATAATACTATACTATTGCTTCTGTGTATTTAAATAAGGCAATATTGCACCGATGAATATATGTCATTCTAATTTAAATCCATCCCTGGAAATATTGATGTATCGACAATATGAATGTCACAATACAATAATTCCTCCAAAAACATGTATTCGTGGTACATTGCAAAGCAGAAGTGTCAAAGAAACACTTCATTTGGCTCGATTTCACATTGCCAACTTATTCTTTTGACCAGGTATGTGTATTTTATTAATAAAGCGATCACCTTGGCATCACACTTATAAAGGCTATTGCAGATTTTTTGGTCCTTTGGAAACACAGACGAAATGAAGCGGTTTTTTTTCAAATGTATTTTTGAACACTTGGTACGAATCATTTGTTCCAATCAGCGAAAACCTCAAGTGCAAAATCATCATAAAAATCCACGCTAATACCCATGCTCAGGTAAGGCTCAGTCACGGATTCCGCCACACCCCTCTACCGAGTTGTAGGTACCTATAACAATCGACGGCGACAGTTTTGTCCTCCTTTGTGGACAGAAGATACAAATTTCATTTCCAAAAAATGCGCACAAACTGCAGAAATCAAAACATTACGAGACCTTCAAAATAATAAATATTGTTAACCAGCATATCATCACCCCGATGCGGCTCCGGGGTTTCCGAAGCGCGATGCGCCCTGCAGAGAAAAGTCAAAACATGCGTTGAGCACGCACGCACGACGACGCAGAGCCTGAATATTTTTTTGTTGTACTTTCCGCCATCGAATTGGAATCTGTGAAAAGAATCTGGCCGTCTTCGGTCGATCGATAAAGGTTTTATTTTTTTTTTGACAATTGCTTAAGTTGGCAATAAATAAGAGATAAAAAGGGAAAATGGATGAAGAGAAGGAGGACGATGGGGAGGAGGTAACAAAATCCTTTTTATATCCACAGTATACCATCCATTTGCTCGTCGCGATAAATCTGTGGGCTAGTGAACTCTTGAACGCTGATCCATCGATCGATTGACTTTGACTGGTCACAAGCGTATCCTCTCTTCTTCCAGCAGCGAGCGATCAACCCAACCGATGGAAATTGGCACACATGAATGAATGGGATTTTTTGTTTGTTTGTTTGGCCATCCAGTCACCCAGTGGTGCATCACGGGATGTCCTCCATTAATGTGTCATTGTGTGTCGGTTGACCAAGAAGCTTTGTACACGCAGCCATCAGTTGCAGATGGATATGCGCTTTCGAAGATTACTCGCGCTTTATGTTTGCTGATCGTACTCACTCAACCCAACAATTTACCACATCACGCTCATCACAGAACTCATGGCGTTGCTGTTGCTGCACTATTATCTTGATTTAAGAAATTACTTAATTACACGAAATAAGGTGTGTAAATGCGATACATTTGTGTCACCGGGCAAAATTGCTTTACTGTACGTCTTAGTGATTCCTGCTTTTCTCTCGCGACTGCTTTCGTTCCTGTGGCGATATCTTTCACCTGAAGATTGCCTGTCGGGAGGTTATTCTTGGTACACATATGAGGTGATCTGCCGACTCCAGCGTCGATCGAAATGTCTGTCGATTTTAATTTTCGGACGATGATTAACTGCCGTTGCCGTTTCACGTATCCTGTATCTGACAATGGCATTCTTCAGTTCCTTCTCTTCATCGTAGTCGTTATCATCGCCAGATGTATATTTGTATATATGCGCGCTATAAGTATGCAATATAATTGCAGACTTTCTCTAATTGAGCGCACAGAGAAGTGTCAAGATTAACCAAACCTTTTGCACATGACATTTTGTTTTCATTGAATTACGCAAAAAGTCGTCCCACGTCAGATGTGCAATGAATGTAACCGATACGAGTATGGTGTGGTGTGCTCTCTGGAGTGCTGATGCAAAGGCAGGGAAAACCACAATCACCGCAGTAGCAGGTGAATGTTCAGTAAATTAAACCCAAAAATGCCCAACCGACCGAAAAATTGCGTGAAGATGCGATTGCAGATTGGAGCAAATCTGGAGATCTTATATAAGCACCACACCACACCACACCACACGATCGATCCGATCGTAGTACGAGCTTATAATATATTTCTTGTTTGTTTTTGTTTGTGATCGTTGTGTCCTTTTTACAGCGTTTCCAGATCGAATTACCTTGATCCTGAAAATATAAAATTTCACTTGTTTGTGCTTCCGTACATCAGAAGTAGGGATTCGTAAGGATTTGGTTGGTGGTTTTTTCAGGGTCGTTGTCCGCGGGTCTGGTCAAAGTTCTAAGAAATAAAACTCTAATTTGTTAACGAATTTTATTCCCTTTCCCCTCAAGGTGCTCATTTTTAATTAAAAATTCAGCCACAGTCAGTAGACTTGGTGATATCGGCTTGAAATCATGACCGGTGGAGACGTTTTTTGCACGAGGCCGGACTTTGGATGTAGGGCCAAATATGATGATGATGATGATGTGTATTAGAAACTAATATACATATAATGAAAATGTATTTACTGATATGACCATTGTCTTATATACTAGCAGATTGGATGTTATGGTTAAATTTCTGGATTTGAAGAGTCTTGACAGCCTATAGTAGGATTTGTTGGCTTTAAGCAACCGTGCGCGTATTTCTGGTTCCATACTGTTATCGGCTGCTATAGTTGACCCAAGATAGTTAAAGGATTGCACTGCCCTTCAAATTCGCGCTCCACTATTTTAAATGGGGGATCAATGTCGAATGTTCTACTCGCAGACGTGTCCACCATGTACTTTGTTTTGCTCTCAATTATGTGCAGCCTCAGATTTCGTGTCGCATGCTCGATCTGGATGAAAGGTTCCTGTAAAGCTCGTTGGTTTCTAAACGATATCGATGTATCCAGTATCTGAATGGCCTAGAGGATTGTTTCTCTAGCCGTTACATCAGAGTCTCGGATACCTTTCTCCAATGCCAGGTTGAAGAGGACGCAAGCCAGACCATACCCCTGTCGAAGCCTGTTATAGATGTTGAATGGACTTGATAGTGGTCGATATGTCTAATGTTAGACACGTGAGCTCGAGTTGGGGCTCGGGTATTTCGGTTTGGTTGGCGGATGGGCGGCATGCATCTGGATCATTCTTTTTAACACCGCTTATGAAAAAAGCGATATACCTTGGTTTTTTGGATTTAATCAGCTCCGCTGTGATACCATCTGATCCCGCGGCATTATTATTTTTGGACCGATCTATCGCTCTCGTCTTTGCTTGGTGGCGACAGAATAGTGTGGTCTTCGGTCATTGGTGGAGCCTCCAATTACTCAGTTAGCTGGCCATTTATGAAATTGTTCTTCCCATCGCTCTAAGATGCCTTTGACATCGGAGATCAGATTACTTTTTACGAGTATATTCATCTTCGCGTGCCCGCATTCTATGAGAATATTGCATTGCTCGGTACGCAACATTCTTACGCTAAGCCGCTAGCTTACATTCGTCATCGTACCAGTTGTTCCGATCTTTACGACTACTGCCTAAGATGGAGTCAGCAGTACTAATGACAGTATCCGTAAAGCGTGCCCATTTCTCTTCTTCGCCCAGCATTTCAAACCCAGGACTTACTCTCCCTGCATTTATGGCGAGTCTTATGTAGATTTTTCTGGTCTATCCGCTGCGAATGGTAACCGTGTCGACTCGAATCTGATTCGAGTGTGCAGTCTTTCTTGATGATGCTATCAGATCACCATACCAACAAGTCAGTGGTCCGAGTTGACGTTGGCACCTCGGCACGTTCGTACCGTCATCATATTTTGGCTATGGTGGTGGTCTGGCAACACCTGATGGCAAAGCCCAGATGGCTTTGTTGATGTTGCTATGGGTGCCAATACTGGCTCCCTACCTATTTTAGCTCCTAGAATGGTTTTTATGTCATACTGAGGACAGGCATGGTGTTCCCGTTCGACTGATTCATAGAATTCTTCTTTTTCATCATCTGGGGAATCCTATGTAAGTGTGTGAACGTTTGTTAGGCTTATGTTTTTAAATCTTCCCCGCACGAGAAGGGTGCATAGCCGTTCATTTACTGTTTTAAAGCCGATAATGGCGGGTTTCATTCTTTTGCTGACTAGAAACTTCCGCACTTCCGTGCACTGATGTCTGGCAAGACAGCTGTAATATATGTTATACTCTAATTTTTGTAAGACACCATTCCCCGTCCACCGCATCTCCTGAATTGCTGTTATGTCAGCATTATGTTTTGACAGGGTATCGGCTAGCTGCGATATGGAGTGTATCCTTATTACGGAGTGTATTTGACTACGGATGGACGGACGGAACATTGATTAAGAAGAATGTAATTTACCAGGATATTAAAATTTGATACTAAACGTTTTTTAAAGAACATTAAGAACCTTATGAAAATCATAAAAACTAATATGTTCCGACATTCTAGAAATTATGCTTTTACCAATTTAAGTAGTGGATGTAGCAATCGAATCCGATAAGGCAACAATTCTGGTTTAATGCTTCCCATTGTTGTGGATTAGCAGCAGATCATATAAGTGATCATTATCATTCCGTGGCATGATCCTACATTTGTGATATGCCATATAGCTTAGTGGTTGTCTTGTTATTGTACCAATTAAACAAATACGCATTTATTTATCCCTGCGGAGACTCCACTATTGATCTACCCACGGCCGCGTCACAGGCACTGATTGATTATCATCGGATAGATTGCACTCCAGAACGACGATGATGCTGCTTGCCGTCGTAAACGCGCTGGATCACAGAGAGTGTTTTTATATGGTCTTGTTATTTCTCGCTGATCACCGCATTCATGGAGCCAATGGTCCAATCATCGATTTTTAATGGTCCCAATCCCGATTGCCGCTTTTAGTCAGAAGTAAAAAGTAAATGATTGGAAATCCTCAGAATTCATATGCGAGAAGCGAGAGTATGAGAGTACAAGTAGTAGTATAGTGTGTAAGTGCCTCGTTGTCCTTTATTGGAATTTACTGGCCGTCGTCGACTTCTTCTGCAATTTATATCCATTGACCGAGCGATCTTGCTTAACAGCCAGCCAGCCAGCCAGCACGCACCATCGTGAAGCACACACTCGGTACAACAGGTGGATTCCTTTTTACTCGAATTACGCCGATTAGTTGCATTCTATGGCGTTGCACGTTCGCACTGGGACGTTGGGGAATGACCATTGGTCAATAAACGAGCGATTTATTTCATTGAAAAATGCCATGAACGCGAATGTGTTTTCGCCATTGAATGTGATAATGGGAGATGACTGGTGGATAGATGCTTCAGATTCGTGCCGTTCCTTCTCCTAGATGGATCATCTTCTTCAATGGTGCGGACTAGTGGCATGAGTGGAATTAATTTTATTTATTTTTTGCTCTGCAATGGTCTCGTATGCACTTAGGAACAATTTAGTGCTGGCGAATGTGAATTTAACGAAGTTAAAGATACTTGAGAAATGTTGTTCGAATTTTACAAATTACTGAGCTGTTGTTCGGAATTTTGTAAGAGGACACAATGATTGGAGTTTTTCATTGGAATTCAAGTGAGCAATTTTGTAGGCTTTAAACAGGAGAGAAGGGATATAATATGGGTGCATATATTTGGTTCCGCACCCACCCAAATATTCATAAAACAATTCGTAATGCAGGACCATTATGAGACTATAAGACTTGTTCTTAAGGAAGTTCTGCGACACGGTCATCAAAATTTCGAGAACTAAGCCATTTCTCGAGCGATTTCTATGAAATTCTAAATGCAGGACTATATATAAGACTTGTTCCTATGGAAATTCTGCGATACGGTCATTAGGGACTGGAATTTCGTTAACAAAACCACTTCTAAACTGATTTGTACGAAATTCTGTATGACCATTTGGGTGTCTTTTGGGGATCTTTGGGGGTCTTTTTTGGGGTCTTTCGGGGAGTCTTTTGAGGGTATTTTGATGTGATTTGATGGTCTTTTAGGGGTCTTTTAAAGGTCTCTTTGGGGTATTTTATGGGTATTTGTGGAAGAGTCTTTGATTGGTATTTTTGGATCTTTTATGAGTCTCTTGAGGGTTTTTTTTGCCACATAAAATCAAAGAAGCTTCACTTACACCGCGCGTAAAGGTTAAACGCTATTTTAATTTTTTAAATAATACCCTAGGCAGACACTGCGACATAAAAGTTCTATTTATTATTTACTCTAAGAGACGAACCACGTATCTATAATGAAGGATAGTATAGTAGTAGTAAAGTAGTGCTGGGCATTCACAGAGAATGTGCTCGGATAACTCGTCATCCACCGAGCAGTACCTACATTCAGTCGCTGAGACCACACCAGTTTTATTAAGATGTGCTCGGATGACTCGTCATCCACCGAGCAGTACATTCAGTCGCTGAGACCACACCAGTTTTGTTAAGGTAAGCGCTAGCTAGCTCGTCTGCAGATTCGTTGCCTGCAATTCCCTGATGACCAGAAACCCAACCGAGTTTGACTTTGTTGTGTCTGGCAAGAGATTGCAGTGCATCGTAGCAGTTTTCTTGTGATAACGGGTCCAATATGTTGTGCTGCCTGGCTATCTGAAAAGATATACAATATAGCGCCCTTCTACTTCATTCCTTTACTAAGGTTAACTCTGGCGCAGATTTAAATGGCACGGAGTTCCGCCTGAAAAAACGTGGGACTTTATCCCATTGGTATCGAGACTTTGGTGTTGGGTCCAAAGACACCAGCTACAACTCCAATTGCCATCTTCAATCTATCTGTTAACCAGACCAGATCTCTAATGTCCAGTGCACCCACCCTTGCTCCAGTTTGCCCAGTCAAATATTTCTACCTCAAATAACCTGCCGAAAAGGTACTACCTGGCCATAATGTCGGGGTTGTGCAGAACATGTCTCTTTCAGTAATTGATTCAAGAACCTGTACAACAGCTTCTAATGATGACGTACCTAGTCAGGCAATTATTTGTAGCTTCTAAAGCTTAGTTGCCGTTGTCCTTCCAAGAACTTTCGGCCACCGAAGGTTTTAGGTTTTAGACCATTATTTAAGTTAAGTTAAGTTAGGGTAAATAGTTTGGCCCTTTGGTCAGATGCGTTCGGGTATGTGTAAGATAAGATTTTTTAATAAACTTACACAGTTTATTTTATCCTTATATTATACTTTATGGATTCGTGCACCTACTGGCATTTTGACAACTTTTTCGCAGCATTTCCTCCGCGGCTCCATTTGGATCGTCTTAATTCAGAGTTATATGCTGTAAGGGCGAACCTATATTCTCACAACTCTTCATGCGTTTAGCAGAGTTGAAGAGTTTTCTAACTTTCTTCTTAAGCCTAGCCAGTTGATCGTTCCAACAGGGGACCTTTCGTTTAAACAAAATTGACAAAGGGACACAGCTGTTATGATAGAAAGGGAGCAACACATCATTAAGGGGATATGCTGCCTCATCTTAGTCCCATGCAGACTAAATAGATGTGACAAGCATATCTACTTTAGAGAGGACAAGTCCCCGGTATAGATTCCAGTGCCAGTTTTCCAGGAAAGTCTCAAACCTGATGTGTTGATGGTATGACACTGAGGCTTCGTCGGACATATGCCAGTTTTAGATGTTAGAAGTTAGAGATAAATGGACTGGCGAGGGTGAGGTAAAGTACCTCTTCGCGAATCCCATTTGGGATAATTTTTTTAATATATCTTCAAACCGTCTGATGTGCATTTGCATTCCTATAATGTACTTGAGCTTTCTGTTCCGGCAGTGCTCTATCAGCTCATGGACCTCTAAAGGAGGAATTTTGTCGTCATCGCCTGGTTCCCTCTAAGTCGGAACTTCAATCAGCAAGGCAGCCAGATATTTTGTTATGAATGGAATAGGAAGAAAATTGATGTTCGTGCGATCAAGCAGGCCGCCCTTGGCGCTGGCACCCCGCATTAACTGATCAAGTTACTTGTCCCGTTCGGTAGACCTTTTTTTGTCTGCTAATAACCCCAGGCTCTTGGATGATACCAATGGTTATATTATCTTCGGTGAACCGCTTGCTGAGAGTAGCGGACGCGCTTTACTCGTGATGCAGGTATGATTGTAACACCCGGATGGTGCTCATTAAAGTCCTTCCTGGCTTTGGCAAAAACAAGAGCATTCTCTCTATCCTTGCCCACGCGTTAAGAATGTTATAGTCTCCTTCTCTCTAGCGAGTTTAATTTAATGAATCCACCTCGGTGTTGCTGGATCAATAGCCCATCTAATGCCTTCCCAATAGAAGAGCATCCGGATTTCTTCAAGATGACGCTACTTGCATCAACTATTGTGGATGCATTAGAATCAGAAGTGGCTGATTACACGTCCTTAGTTCTAACGCGCTCGTGAGTTTCAATAGCATCCCTCGGCTGCTCGACAGCAGACTTAGCAGTTGAGGCTAACATGGGGTTGGCCATCGAGAGCTCGACAGCTTCTCTAGATACAACGTGTTGCTCAACAACAGGACCCGAAGCTGATGCCCTTATATTCATCGCCCTTATAATTCATCGGTTTCATAATTATTATTACTTGAATAAATAATGACGCACGAATATCCAGAAAAGGAGGTCACCCATGAGAGAGCCCGGTATGCTATAGGAAAGCCAGTTAAGACCGAAGGTCGCCAGGTATTCAGATTCCGCATACTATCGACTAGGCACCATCTTAGCCATGCATCCATCGGCGTATGCTGTTCCACCTTGGATGAGGAATACCTTCTACGGAGGTTAGGACTAGTCTGTTGCACAACCCCTCCTCCTTTACCCGGGCTTGAGACTGGCATGCTACCCTTGTAGCAAAACGGAGTTATATATTAGGATAATAATGTAATGAGAATGCGTCAATGTCTCACAACAAAACAATTGACTTCGGAATCTCTTACATGATATGAAAAACTTTTTTTCTTCTTTTCTTCTTTTTTTAGAAAAAAATCATAATTATTCGAAGATTTCGAAAACAGGTACACACTTTTACTGTCGACATTGACTAAGCGAGTAAGGCCGCTGCAATGGAACTTTATTCGGCCACTTTCACATTCACATACTCTTGACCAACTGATGCAGTGATCAATTGCAATAAAGAATTGGATAACATTTTTCACTGAAATTTCATTTTTAATCACAATTAGTAACGGAATGTTTTCTACGCGCAATACTCCATCATCAAATAGAAAAAATAAAGAACAAACACTATACAGCTTCACGCCGCACGAATATCAAAACCAAAACAAAAACAAATTATCACCACTATCACCGGCTCAGCTGGAGTGCTCGAATTGTTCGTCTTCAACAATTAACATTATTCCAAGCAAACTAACAACTAATTTCGAAAATTTATTCAATTTAAGATGAACAATCATCTTTCTAACACACATGTATCTCCGTTGTATATACTGCAACACTGCAGCTTTCCGCTATACAATTGAACGAAAGCATCTTATTCGGGTGTTGTTCACCTGCAGTCAGTATCTGTACGTCATTTTGACCGACCGACCGACATGATCGACTGAATTTCGGACCAATGTACTCGATCACAATTAAAGTTTTCTCCTTCTAACGGTTATACTTATGGAGTTTGTTTTTTGTCCCATCATGGTTGCAGGTAGAAGATTTGATGGAATGTAACCTGCTGTTGTCGATTGTGATACTTGTGGTTTGTTGATATCTAAACGTGGTAGTCAAACTTATCTATAACCTGAAGAGTACTCGTACTTGAAGTGATATTCGCGCTGGCCATCTGAGGCTTCTAACGCACTGCCTTTGCCTTTGTTAGTCGTACTATCAAAGGCAACAACAAAAATATAACAATGACGACATAATAATCGAATAAAGTTTTGTACAATGCTCGACTTTCGCTTTACATACCACGTGCGGTCGGTCGGTCGTCGCAGGTATCCTCAGCCGTCTCCAAGGTATTTCAAAGCGGACAGACATTCCATTCAGATTTGTATGATCATAAGAAGTCAGAGTTGGAGAGTGCTGTACATGAGCTGGTCTGCGTGCAGTGGAACTAATGGCAACAAAATACCTCGAGACGATAGCCGAGGAGGAAAGGTGGTGAAACTAACAATTGTTATTAATTGACTGTGGCATTTTTGAGAAATAACTGTAATAAAAGTGTGCCACTTTACACTTTACTCAAGTGAAGGTTCCTGTTATTAGTGCTCTTATGATATTGTGATAGTTTTTTTTAAAAAAATGCTATTGGTCACAGAATTTACTTGATACTCGTATTTATGTTCTCTCAGCTACAAAATTAAGTTAAAAAAAGTCACTTAAAATCGCTACGTTGCAACTTTGGTAATGACATTTAGCTTTTCCCTTAGTTTTTTTGAATTGCGCACGCGTAAACGGATTTATAACCTTACAAAGTACAGCGTAGCAGTTAAAGTAGAAAAGCTGGGGGAAAAAGGAGAAATCTGTGAGCTTGCAGTTTGAGTGCTTGAGGACTATATTTATGTGAGAATACAGAGATTGGCAGAGAGATTGAGCACCGCCTGTAGAAGAAGTGATAGAGCAAAATGACAAACAGGAAACACTTCTTCGATGTTGGAGCGAATCAATTGTCCTCGCAATGCCTTTTTTCGCCAATAAGTTTTTTGTATTCTATCTAGCAGATGTAAGTTTTTGAATCACCTGACTAGACATGTCAATTGTACTCATGTTTTTACTTACATAAATGTATAGTGACATGTAATTAAGTATACGTTGTTGTTTGACTTCAACTTATAATATAAGAAAAAGTGACGGCGTTAACATAGAGCCCTGGGGTATGTCATAATCAATGCCGTGATTTTCCGACATGAACCGTCAAAAAAAACCTTAACGGAGCGCCGATCAGTTACTAATCTAAAGAAGTAGATTTACATAAGCCCATAACTCCATATTCAGAAAAGAATGTTGCCCAACTCTGCCATATGACCATGAATCGAGAGAAGGAGACCACGTCTAGCCTTTTTTAGGTACAGGTTGGACAAAGTCTATTATCCAACTGCTCGGGAAGATTATAAAAATCAATGTCGTTTAACGCCAGCGTTGAAAAACACTTCTTTAGAACTATTGGAGAAATACCATCTGGTCCAGTCAATTTGTGCATATACATAGTTGTAGTGGGTTGGTTTGATAATCTGAAAAAAAAACCACCAAAGCATTCAGTCCATTGTACTCGTTCCCAGTGAGTTCACTATTCAAATCTCTTCGTTACTTTAAGATAACGAATGACTTGATCTAGTTTCAACAACAGAAGTTCTTCGATCGGTGTTATATCGCTTCCAAAACAGAGTTCATCCGTAGCCTGGAGAACGCAGGACAACTACAAAGGAAATGTGTAGTTGTTTCTTCTTCCTCCAAGCAAGACTTACATATTGGATCCAATATAAATCCCAACGTGAACATATAACTTCCAGTAGGGCTAGGTCCTGTAAGTAAACCGACCATGCTGCGAAAGTTCCTTATGGATATTCGCAAAATGATCTTAGCGGTGTTTTTGTTCGGTTCCTATTAAACTTCGAATACCAATATTTAAGCTTGCCTGACTCAAGCCTATTATTGGTTCCGGAGAGTAGGAATATCGGAAGAACCAATTCTTGCAAGTGCATCAGCAAATTCTTTTTTTTTTCTTTTTTATTCTTGTCGGGACATACAGATAAGAGTGACGGAGTTCCATTTTGAAATTGAGTTCAGTCTTCTTTTACATTCTAGAACAATCTTCAAATTGACATAAGGTGATTGCAGTGCTAGTAGAGCAGCTTGGCTGTCACTATATATTGCAAAATTTCGTACTTGTATATTTTCAGAGACAGCACAGTTGGCAAATATTTCTGTTTGAAAAACAGTAGTTTACCTCTCGTCCTGATAATTACTCCGTGAATGTATTATCGCCTTAAGGCTCATCAGACCATTGTGTAGAATCAGCTAATTTCTCGTTAATAAACCACGAAGAAAGCCAATTGGGACGGCCTTAACAACTCTTTGGGAGAATTAACTGGTCGCTATTGTTTGGCGATAGCAACGTGGATGCCGCCGCTGATGCAATCACAAACATCATCCTTATTGGTATGAGAGACTTTATCCCTTCCAGGAATAAGTCTGTTAAACCAAAGGAAGATGGATGGTGTGACTCGAGCTGTAAAGAGGCTTCTAGGATTAGAAAGGTATGCTTTCGGTTTTACAAAGCAAACCCTACTGAGGAAAACCGAACAAATTTTAAAAGGGTCATTGCAATGCCCATCTTCGGCGAATCAAATTCGCCTACGACTAAAAATTGAGGTAAAAAATACTACAATGTCCCAACGGTAGTAAAAAATGTTGGTCATTCGTGAAAAGAATCAAAAATACAGCCTCCTTGGCGATACCAACGCTCATTTCTAATCACATTCCAGTTGTCCGCTCTATAGACAAGGCTAATCTGGTTGTTGCGCATTTCGCTGCTACCTCCACGCTTCCAGATTTTGCATTGCTGCCTCCTGCACCTCAGAGTATTCAACATTCTATTGGACATTCATTGGATATTCATTCGTACTCGTGTAGTTGCTAGTATTTTAAACGATCGCAACACTCACAAATCCGCTGGGCCAAATGATATTTCCCCAATATTTCTGAGGAAGTGTTCTTCCAAGCTGGCATTGCAATTGCGTAAACTTTTCGATCAATTTTATTCTTCTGGACTCTACCCAATAAGTTGGAAAACAATCTTTGTCCAGCACAAGGCGAACCGCCTTCTCCTTCTTCGTACCGACCCATAGCACTTACATCCATTCTTTCCGAGGTCATGGAAACGCTGATTAATTTTCAGCTCAAGAAATATCTTGAAACCAACGAAATCCTTAGTATTCAGCAGTATGGATTTCGTGCACAACGTTCTACTGGTGATTTGATGGTATATCTCACCGAACAGTGGAATCTGTCTTTGCATAAATTTGAAGAAAGTAAAATTGCTGCACTCGATATTTCTAGGGCATTTGACAGAGTTTGGCATCAAGCTCTTTTGTCCAAAATGCGTGCTTATGGAGTCGATAATAAACTGCTTCAGTGGATTAGAAGCTATCTTTTGGACCGCTCAATTCAACTTGTATTGGACGGTTTCAAGTCTAAAATGCATTACTTAAATGCTGGCGTTTCCCAATGGCTCTGTTTTGTCCCTGACACTCTTTCTCATTTTTATTAATGATCTCTTATCTGTAACTTCTAATCCAATTCACTCTTTCACTTACGACAGCATTCTCAGCTCATTCTCATATAAGTTTGATAAATGTCCCTCTTTAAACAACAACATATGTTAAGCACTTAAAATTATGACCTAGACAGCGTAATAAAATGGGGTGAAAACAATCGAGTAGAATTTAACGCTTCCAAAACCCAATGCTGTCTCCTGTCGTCTAAGCGAATCCTAATTCCAATGCCATTATCCATGAATGGCACTTGCATCGAGGAAACAGAAAATCTCGCAATACTCGGTATGTGCGTTAACGACAAGCTTCTTTGGGATGACCACCGTCGGCAAAAATGGTGCGAAATGCTTAGGTTTTCTAGTCTGGTGCAAGAAATATTTCACTCCCTCTGATGTGGCTACTATCTGTAAGGCTTTCGATTGCCCTAAACTTGAGTAAAATTGCCATATCTGGTCTGGCGTTCCTAAAACTAGCTTCCATCAGCTAGATAGAACAAAAAACCGCGCGATAAAACTTATCGGTGACGCAAATATAGCTAAATCAATAGATTCGCTTGAACACCGCAGTAACGTTTCCTGCTTGTCACTGTTCTATCGCTTCTTCTACCAGCGGTGCTCAAGAGAAAGCGCCAGCGCTGCATGCCACCTCTTCTTGAATTCTTCGGACGTACAGTTAAGTTCAGGGATTCGTTCGTCAGCCGTAAAACACGTATGTGTAATGCTCTGCCAATCTCTGTCTTCCCACATCATATGATCACTATGATACTCATAGACATCTCCTCCTTTTCCTTAACGACCGCTCTGTGCCAAGCATGTAGCCGAGCATTATAAGGGTGCGAACCCCTTTAAGCGTGCACGAATTATAAAAGAATTCCTTAACGATTGTGCTGGTAAATCTGTCGTTTCCTGGTGATCTGACCCTTTTAAGACAGAGTACAAGTCCATAATTTTACAACAAATCAGATCCAAAGGGCTATAGGATTCTGTCTAAGTTGATGATCCACTAAGCGTTGGTTTGGCATAAACACATTTTTTAGATGCTTGGCGAATGCATTCCTTTTCTTAGCGCAACTTCTAGCCCATTCATCGTATGCCAAGCAAGTTCGTGCTGCAGCGTTAGTTAGTCGTTTCAAGTTCTTAGCGGCGAGTAGTGTAAACTCATATATTGTGAAAGATTTTTAACATAGTCTTGGACGGATTTTTCATTAGAATGCTACCTAGATTGACAGTTAGTCCTTTAGAAAGTTCTATCTAAGCCCAATACATCGTGCTATGTATGGAATATATTTTGATACGTCGGTCAACAATGTATATCAAACACATTACCCACTCATTCAAGGGTTAAAGTAAAAAAAACTCTAATCGAATTATTTCTAGTAAGATATTTGAGAGATCCACATATCCCCCGCTCCTTACATAACATGTTCGAACTCCCATCTGTCTGTTTGGATGAATGATGTCGTGACATTTGTGTGACACTACCCCATTAGCCGAACCCATCGAACAATGTAACAAAGAACCATATCAATCAAATAAAATTCAACAATAAAAGGCACACACACACACACTCAATATATATTATGATTATTATGATGAATTTTTAAATTGTATCTGCTGCATGCATGAAGACTTTTAAGACCAAAAAAGGAGTGAGTAATCCCAGACAAAGTCGTAATAAGTTCGATAGCCCCTAAGACTACAACCTTTGAAGTGATCGAGGCGCACACAGACGTACACAATGGTCACCGCATTTATCCAAACCAAACAAAATAAAATTAAATTAAATTAGGTTTATCGTAGTTTGCAGCGGAAACCCGAGTAAATTGATACCCTTGGGTATTGAAATGCGCACGCGGATCGCTATTATATTGTTATGATCCATAAATGTCATCATATATATGAGGGGACGTTGTCGAAGAGCCCAGTCACACAGGCACAATACAATGACGCCGCCGCGACATCCTACGATCATCAGTGACAGCCATATATTGGTAGGCAGAGTCGTAGAGTAACATGCACTTGATCTAACGCGCGGCGCACTTACTGGTACAGTAGAGTTGCATTGATGGAACTGGGTACGCTCGACATTACATAGTTAACCCCTTGCGCACTAATTTATTCAGATGGTTGTGAGATGAACACCGCAGCGAACGGCTAAAGTGCGGATAAGCAGAGATTTAGCGGGAGCAACTCGGTAACTGTAGCGCTGCTAAGTGAGGCACAATCCTTCTCTCGGTAAAATTTCCTTGTGCTCCTGCTGCTGCCGCTGCTGCTGCTGCTGTTGACTGTCTGTCGATCGCTGCTATTTCTATCGAACAACAAGTTGCGTAGCCTAGCTGTGATGTATGATTCCAGGCAAAGTGCAGACGATTCCGCATGTCAATTTCGCGAACGAATGAACGAGCCATCCGACCGTCGAACGACCGATCGACGCAGACTTTTAACGCAAATCAAATGGCGAAAAACGCAAAAATTATACGTGTACGTCAGGAAATAACTTCACTCCCACTGGAACTGAAGAAAATGAATTGATCGCTCGCTCTGTGGCTGCGGCTCAACGATGGAACCTCTCCTCGCACAACAGACTATAGGCACAATACAAGCGACAGCATCCATCCATTGTCAGAGTACTCGCGGAGATACGGCGGAATTGCGCAATAGTTCGTTGCGCCGTCGTACCGCACCGCACTACACCACAAGTAGATTAATATTATTACAAAATTGAATTATTTATGAATTCAAAGAAAGAAGGAAAATATCTGTCATGTTGACTATGGGCTCGCTGGCGTAGAGATCAGGATAGGTCCTACACACGCCTGGTGGTAGAGTAGGTACCACCTATTCGCATTTCGCATACTCCCGGTCGGTCTTAACCAGTGATAATGCCAATATCGAGCAGCATCAGCGAATGCGACTGCGACCCATCAAGAATTGCTACTCCACATCCACACTCGTGCGAATGAAGTGACGAAATATGTAGGTCTATCTCGGAGTGTTTATCTGTTTGGTTTGCAATTCACGCGATAGTTTTCCTGCATTTGACAGATCTTTGGTGAATCTGTAGCGCAAGGTTTCTGTTGTTGTTTTTTCGGGGGGATTTGTGCGATACTCACTATAGGAGATACTCCAACCTACGCCTGTTTCTTTTTCTTCCTCGATTTGACTGCTTCCAAAAATTGCTGTGCTAGTGAGTTATATTTATGCTGAGCATATTTTAAGCGTTAGTATGTTAGTTATTGTGATAGGAACAAAAAATGTATATAAAACAATATATACCTATATATGAAAGTGAATCCATGTATGTATGTATGTTTTTTTGTTTTTTGTGTATGGAGAATGTTGGAAATCTTCTAAAAATACTTCAAATGAGCACCGTTAGCCCCTATTTGTCTGTATTTTTGACTTCTTTGTGGTTCTTTTTAGCCCCCTTCATAAGAAAGCTGAAATTTTGTGAGCACTACGTCTCATCGAGCATTTTTGCGACGCATGTGATGCGTGGAAAATTGATTTTTTCCACGTCTTTGAAGTCCTTTTTACCTACACGACCTAGAGAGCTAAAAGTGTTTCAGAAGCTCAGTCTCAGGGGCCATTTCTGAGATTCCGCATGTGACGCGTGCCACTTGGCGCGTATGTTGCACGCAACAGTAATTTTTGAAGTGAAACTTCTTTGCGCGCGAAATGGAGTAAAATTTCAAAATTGCAGCGTTTAATGACGTCATATGCGAAACGATTTTGAACATAAAGATTTCCTCGTACCGACCCATTGCGCTAGCATCCATATGTTCTAAATTCATGGAAACGCTGATGAATTGTAAGCTTATGCAATACCTTGAATCACGAATCAGACTAGACAGAAAAACCGAAAAACCACGACCAATTTCGCTTATCACTATTGGTCGTCTTCCGTTTCCTGAGCGGGAGTAGGATTTTTGGGATTACATCAATACAGGGTGGCTGAGACCAAGTGTTACCAAATGAAAACGCTGTAATTTTTTTAATTTTGATTATTTTTTATTGAAATTTCGTGGAATATGTTGAAAACATATTACATTTTATGAAAAACATGTTACTGCTCGATATGACCTCCTTTGGCTCTGATTATTTGATTCAGTCTTCCATAGAAAGCATTGCATGCTGACCGAACGTGGGCTTGCGGATCTTATTCCATTCTCGAACAAGACCTGACTTCAATACTTTCGTATTTTTTAGTGGACACCTTACTCTCCAAAATGGACCATATGGAGAAATCCATGGGATTCAAGTCTGGTGAATATGGTGGCCATTCTTTCGACGAAATCAGCCGCGGAACGCAATTTTGTAAAAATTGCTTGTCGCTCGAGCTTTCTGTGACGGTGCCGAGTCCTGTTGGAATGTCCAACGGTTCGTACCAAAGTGTTTACGTGCCCAAGGTAGCAAAGCATCGTTTAGGATCTTTTGGCGGTACACCTCTTGGTTTACCTTGACTCCATGTTCGATGAAAACCAGAGGAGTGCGTCCATCTGCAGTCACTGCAGCCCAAACCATAACATAAGCTGGTGATTGCGCATGGCAACTCTTGTGTCCAAATTATCGTTGGACTTGTGCTCTAACCAAACACGATCATTTTGTTTATTCACATACTGTTGAATGGTGAAAATCTTCTCATCAGAAAAGACAATTTTTGGAATCTCATCACGTTCGGACAAGGCCTTCAATGCTCGTGTTCTTTCAAGCTTAACTTTTTTTTGTGCCTCCGTAAGATCTTGAACTTTTTGTATGTTTTTCATAAAATGTAATATGTTTTCAACATATTCCACGAAATTTCAATAAAAAATAATCAAAATTAAAAAATTTACAGCGTTTTCATTTGGTAACACTTGGTCTCAGCCACCCTGTATATACAAACATGAAATGCTGTTCGTTGGTAACCGCATCACTTGAGAACAGCTGAACCGAATTGGATCATTTTGATTTTGTAATGTTCGCCATAGTCCAAGTTTAAGTTTTTTGCAGAAAATTTTTTTTAGAAAAGTTTCCCGGACATTTTGAATATTCGAAAAAAGCGGAAAGTGCATCTTTAATAGGATTTTTGTATGACTTCGCGAACATAGTTCACGATTTTTTTGTTTTGTTCGTCATGTTCCTGGGAAAAAAAGATAGTAGAATGAAAAAAGGAAAAAAACAAAGAAAAGTCAAAAAATTCGGAAAACAGCAAAAATCATAATTGTTTATGCACATAACTGACGATAGGAACGACATATTTGGTTGATCCTTTTTTTTTTTGTTCTGTTGTTACGCTTCCGGAGATATTTTTAGCAAAAGAAAACTCAGAAAAATTACAAAAGAGTGTAGAAAACTTGGAAAACGATAAATTGGATATTTTTTGAGAAAATAACTCAATTGAACTCAATTGAATGTTTTCGGATGTTTTTACTTTTGTGTTAGTTCTAGAACTGGACAGCAAAAGGCGTTATTTCATTTCTATTCCAAAAGATTTCAATAGTTGGCCCAAGGTGCGCAAATGTCGTTTTACTGCTGATCCATTTGCATGGTCTTTCTTTTGCGATATGTCAACGCATACCAATGATTCCGACCGACATGCCATTATGGTTTAAAGCACTTGGAGCTTCGGTTGCGGTTTGCATTCGCATGTACAACAAACAAATCTCAAGGACATTGAGTGTTTGCGGCATTAACCTTGAAAATCTATACTTTTCGCATGGTCAGTTGATGTATCCCCCCTATTTCAGTGTCGGAAAATTATAAGCTTTGTTTGTTTAGGCGCCAAACAATCAAACCAATAAAAAAAACAGTGCGTGTTACTTTTACGCGTGGTTAAAGTAAAACTTATTTGATTTTGTTGGCAAAAAGACCTCCAAAAGACCCCATTAGAACATCAAAAGACCCCCAAAATCCCCAAAAGAATCATAAAAAGGCCTCCGAATTATTCTCAAAAGATCCTCTAAACACTCTCAAAAGACTCCCAAATACCCCCAAAAGGCCACAAAAAGACCCTCAAAAGAATCATTAAGGACCCCCAAACAAGTCATTAAAGTCTCCCGAAAAGATACTTAAAAGATCCCCAAACGACCTTCAAAAGAAACTCAAAATACTTCCCAAAACACCCACAAAATACTCCCAAAAGACCCTCAAAAATCCCACAAAAGACCCACAAAGGCCTATCAAAAGATTCTCTAAAGGACCCCAAAAGACCTCCAAAAGACCCCAAAAGACCTCACAAAGACCACAGGAGACCCTATAAAGGCTCCTCAAAAGACTCCAAAAAGACCCTCAAAAGACGCTTAAAATCCGTCAATAAACCTTCAAAAGACCCAAAAGGCCCCCACAAAAACCCTCAAAAGACCCCAAAATAAACTACCAACCTTGCAAAGTTTATATTTGACGTTTGACGAAGCTACATTGTTTAGTATTTGTACGGCAGCTTTCAATAGTGAACGCAATGTCATCGCAATGTAATAAGATACCTTCATTTGAAAGGCCTCAATCCAACCAACACCAAGACAGAGTTAGATTCTACTCTTGGGAGTCTGGAGTCTGCTCCTTCGTTTATAACAATAAAATATTGGGTGCCAGAGTTTAAGCGAGGCCATACGAGCTGCAAAGACGAACACCGCAGTGGTCAACCAAATGAGGTGAGTACACCAGAAATAGTGAAAAACTCCACAAAATGGTATTAGATGACCATCGACTGAAAGTATGTGACCTAGCAGATATGGCAGGAATTCCAAAAAGTGCTGTACATCACATTTTTACTGATAATTTGGACAAGAGAAGGCTGTGCAAAAGATAGGTGCCGCTATTACTCACAATGGTATATAAAACAGCGTCCTGAGGATATTTCAATATTCGAGTGTTTGGCAAAGTTTCACAGCAATAAAGAAAGGTTTTTGCGTCGATTCATAACCGTGGATGAAACATGGGTTCATTACTTCACAGTCACAACAATGTACTGAAAGGGGAGAATCGGCTTCAAAGAAGGCGAAGACAGTTCCATCTGCAGGCAAGGTCATGGCGTCAATTTTTTGGGATGCGCATGGGATAATTTTCATTGACTATCTTCAGAAAGGAAAATCAATCAATGGCGTGAATTTTGCGAACTTATTGCAGCGTTCTAAAGATAAAATCAAGAAATAAGGCCGCATTTGGCGAATTAAAGTGTTTTGTTCCATCAAGACAATGCCCCAGTTTACACCATCCATGATAGTGATGGCCAAAAGTTCAAAATGCTTCCTCATGCACCCTATTCGCCAGATTTAGCCCCCTCCTTCCTTGCTATATTCAAAATATGGTGTACTTTATTTGTTTTTTTTTTACTAAATATTCACAGTGATACCTTTTTTGTATGACATTTCGTAAAATTCCGCCACCTTCCACTGAATCCATTTCAATCAGCATTTACAAAAACCACTTTGTCTAGCTTTTATAACAAAACGATTGCACTCGCGTATCTACATTGTAGAAAGCAAAAGATTTGCCACAAAAACATTCACTCGTTGCCTTCCAAAAGAGAAGCCTGATGCGAACACGCCTTTATTTTTCTTCGCGTCTTTTTAAGGTGTTGTTAGGTCACATTACCGGATATGTAGAAATAAAAAAAAACGTCCGTTCAATCGTTCGTCGTTCGTGTTCGCTTGTTTTGTCAATTTGCAGCGCACCTAAGTAGTATCTCAACTACGCCGGGTAACCCCACCATATAACCCCGTATAGTTCTTCTCATCTTGAGTGAAGAAAAATTTCCAAAAACAACAAAAACAAAATTAAACATTATAATGATAATAATAATCGCATGTGTACGCAATGCAGGCTGAGCTGCTATCGGCTTGTAGTGCTAGTAGTAGTGTGGAAAGGAAATCGCATCGTAGAGGATGTGTTTATAGGTGTGCCATCTCCATCCCCATCCACATCATCATCATCATCAGAAGCAGAAACGGCTCAGGCAATGCAATCAATTGAATTCTCAGTCATTCTCTCTACATGGATGTGAATGAAATGCTGTGCAAATCGAACGAAATGTTGTGTACTTTTGGTCGTCGTCATCGTCGTGATCCATCCATAGGCAACGAATGCGAGCCAGATCTTCCTTAGAAGGAAATGATAACCAAATTGAAAATCCCAAAATTTTATTCATGCACAGGCACAGCAACCAACTATCTATACGATCCTTATAATCGTTGCTGTTGCTGGCTATGTTTGATCTGCATAAAGGGATCACCATTGCAATGATCAGCATCATCATCATCATCATCATCATCATCCCACCTTCCTACGTAAATTCACTGAACTCGCATTTGAATAGTGGATCGTATGTGTATGTGTACAACTAATGGCAATCCTACCTACCTTACCTGCCTACCTGTCTTTCTGTCTTTTTGTTTGTCTGTCGTTTGCTGTGAACCTTTGGCTATGTGCGCTTATGGATCTGCCAACCTGTGCGATGGCCTGAATACGAACTGCCATTATTGCTGCTGGCAGGATGCCCACTTCACTTTTGTACCGCAATCAGAACAATTGGAAGGAAGAAGACAGGTCGCTCTGCTCTGGGATCGGCGCGGCGGCGGCACAAACGCAACTTAATAAATTTAAAGCAAAATATATGCACCTGCACGATCGAGTTCACAAGTTCCTTCCATATCATGATGATGATGACAATGACGAATAAATAAAATAAAAATTTATTCATTACAGATATTTCTTTCAAATTCTCATGATGATGATGATGTTCTTGGGTAAGGACTTGGCCCTGGGAGCGGAAGTAATTTTCTTAATGTGGGAATCTTGTTGGTAGTGCAATTCATTGCTTTTTATGCCATTACTTACTCTCTGATTTTTGATATCCATTAAAGGTCAAAAACCTCCAACTAGTGAACAGTCCAGTTCAGTCCAATTCCACATGTGAACAGCTCTACAACAAACTCTTATCAATGTACTCGTAAAAATGTTGATCTCACTAAAGCGTAATAAAATGAAGGAATTGTGAGCAGTACCCCAGAAATACAACAACAATTACAATAAAAATAAAAATTCAAATTATTTTCCTTGATTGAATTAAATGCACCATTTGCCTGCGTCAGGCTCTGGAATTGGTTTCAAGGGTTTCATACACTTGAAACTCCATGTACGCACGTTCTTGCATTATAATATTTTCGTCCTCAAGAAGTTCACAAGAATGGGAAGAAAAAAACTTCCTATGCAGCACATTCGTAACCGAGTTTTTTTTTATGCCGCATCCATCCAACGATGCCCATTGTGTAGGCAAAGAAGGCGTTTTTTATTTTCTTCAAAAACTAATAAACTGAAAAGGACATTGAACCGCGATGATCAGTATTTACTATGCCGAGTAGACTATGTGTATATTTTCCCACAAGCAAAAATATCTTGTGCATCCCTGTAAGTTCGACTCACTGTGCACAGCGATAAAGAAGAGAAAAGGAGCCTCTCAGACCATAAAAATCCTGGGCAAGATTCAAATTTCATTCAGATACAGAGTGCTGAGATTGGATTGTGATGAACCTGTTCGAATGTGTTTGCTTTTTATAGTCGTCATGTATTTTTTTATCTTGTAGTATTTTTTTTTTACTATTCTGTCTGTGCTGTCAGCTAACTAATGTAGCGTAACCCTCCTGAGAGTTTACTCCTGTTACTGAAGAGAGCAAAGGACAAAGTGATGAATATGAATGAACGGCAGAGAATGCATTATTCCCACAGGAATATCAAGCTGACAAATTCAGGTCATGGGAAAAAGGTGATCGAGATTTTGATGTTCATAAAAATGTTGAACATACATCCATCCTGCGCGCACCAAGGAGCGATCAGCAAGTCGGAAGTGACACCGTTCACACAGGATATGCGATCAGCTATTGCCATCCCCATATGGTAATACATATTCACCTTTGTCTGTATTTTTGAATATTTAGTGGTACCTTCAGCAGGACATTAGTTTTTCTCGATTTTTGTGGCTGACGATTAATGCTGAGCACTTTGACGAACCGAATTAATAAACATTTCTGGGGAATTAATTGATATGAATTTTTTGGGACCACATCCCATGTTCGTGGGGGTGGCAAAGCGTACGTGTGTAAAAGTTCTCATGGTTTTCGTTGCGGGATTTATGATTAATTTTGCTATTTATAGTTCTCTATGTTTACATTATCACTTAACAGTGAAATGTTAAGGAGCAAATACATTGGGGCAAATACTATAAGGTCCCATACTCTATATATTTGAACGTTAATTGAATTGAGCTCGAACATAACATCTCCAAAAAGTACTAATTAATTATATCAACGTGCACTTAGGAAGGGAGGATCTGCTTGCTATACAGTTAAATGTGACAGTTGATCTGATCGAGGATTTGATAGGAAGTGAGAAAAGTTCCTCATGTACATAACAGTACATCGCGTCAAATAAACTATTCACATTTTATGTTGTAACATGTAATATGCCTAGGAAATGTGTCAATGCATTTGGCTTTGGAATTTGTTAAAATATTGTGATGCAAGTAATTATTTTATTTATTATTAAGGTATAACTACTTCGGATGACCAGATCTTAAGTAATAAAATATTTGTTAAACATCTTGGAATATATTTGCATCATAACCTAGACTTTTTGTTTATACATAACAAATCGAAGAAGCAAACAAAGCCCTAACGATAAGCTGAAAGCTGAATTTTGCTCCAAATAATTACAGCAAAGTGTAAAAGTTATTGCTTCATCATCGTAATTGGCTCTACAACCGGTGTCCGGTCCTGATCTCCCACAAAAAATCTCTCCATCGATCCCGAGATTTCGAGCCGATCTCATTAAGTTTGGTCTACGTCCTGGTGTACGACAACCTTCCAGCGTAGGCTTAGCCGGCCTCACTGTCGTGTCCCATAGCGCAATGTACTTTCCGAGCATGATTCTCTTCACTCATGGGTTTTTAACAACGGTGTCAATGGAGGATTGTTTCTCTCATCGTTTTATCAGAGTTTCAGATTAATTTGTCCAAGACGCAGGCCAGTCCATCCACTTGTCGGAGCCCGTTAAAGATGTTGAATGGGCTTAATAGCTATCCAGTTGTTTCAACTTGGCTTATAAAATTGATCATGGTCAACCTACATTGTGTCAGTTTATTTGGGATGCCGAATTCTATCAGGGTCTTAAGAGTTATACACTGGCTATGCTATAATAAGCGTCTTTAAAGTCTATAAAAAAAAAGTTTTGAAACTTAGACATTTTTCCATCACTTGCCACACTGGTATGGACGAATGATGCTTTTGGCTTATGTGGCAATCCTGCTTTGAACGATAGAGGAGAAAATCTTATTCCAGGTACTCAACAACGTTATACCACGATAATTGCTGCAAGTTGTGATATCTCCTTTTTTATGTATGGAACGCTGGATGCCTCTTCGTCAGTGTTCTGGCATCGCTTCTTTCTCTCTTCATGAACAGCTTGGTGTATTTCGGGACCTCCTCTTTTAATCAGCTCCGTTGGAAAACCATCTGATCCCGGGGCCTTCGTCTATGCTTTATATGCAGCATAGTATGATCGTTGGTCATTGATCGAGCCTCCAACTACTCAGTTAGCTTGTAATTTAATAGCTCATGAAAATGCTCTTCCCGTCGCTCTAAGAAAGCCTTGAGATCGGCGTTCAGATTACCCTCTTAATCTTTGAAGAATGCGCAAAGCGGTGTATACCGCTGTTCTAGTTCACGAACGAGACTCTTCTCCCAGGCTGCTTTTGTTCGCCGGTGAACTGTTTTTTCATATCTTCTGAGCTTTTTTTATTCATCTTCGCGTGCCCGCGTTCTATGAGATTGTTGCATTGCTCGGTAGGCAACATTCTTACGTTCAGTAACTAGCTTACATTCGTCATCGAACAAACTAACTTGCTAAGCATTTGAAACTCCTTTAATCTGCTTTTAAACCTAAAATGCTCAGCGTGGTACTTTGTTTTTTTTTAGTTATTTATAAAATATATATTATTTCAACATAAAAACACGAGTGAGCCATACGAACATAAGTTAACAGAAGAAAAAAAGCTTTTTAAGCCGTAAATGTAATTTACATTATATAGAGATGGAATAGAAATATTGAGAATTCCAAAAAAAAAACCAAAAAGAACCTAAAATATCTGAAAAAGGCCCCAGAATTCTCTTAAAGGGTCCCAAAAGGACCCCAAAAAGATCTCCAAACTGTCCACATTCGTGACCTTGGTAACTTAAGAGGGCGACTTTTTGCCGTCTTTTTTGGATCTTTTAAGGTAATTTTGGGGCAATAAATAAGAGTGAAATGTGTGATTTCTTTATCTCCGGTACATTAACTAAATTTAGGTTATTTACACGTAAATTATGGGAACCATACAATCTTGAGGCAATGTACCCGGAAAAATGTTTTAAATACTTTATAATAATATAAATGCTTAAGAGGGGGAACTTCAAGGTACCTGAATAACTCAAAGCTATGAGTTCTGCTATTAAATCTGCAGAATCGCATGCTTTTAGCTTTATAAGCAATGGTTGAATTTTATTGACCACAACAGGTCAACCCATATTGTAGCTTGTATAGAGAAATACACCATTATAAATTAATCTTAAAATATGCTGACTACAATAAGGGCTAAGGTAATACGACTGTCTCAAAACGTAAAATGAAATATGGTGGGCTACGCCAATGAAGCGAAATGGTTCAGGCTACACGACCCAAAGTGCAATACAGTCGTGATAAGTTGAAACGTAAGGTTTTTAAATTTCGAAAACAGTAGTTCCGCAATATTCCTAGATGAACAGAAACACCCAGATATTGCTGATGAAGATTATAGTCTCAAAAGTTCTGACGATGAACATTTTGCTGGCTGTTTCGGTGATGCTGGAGGTGGTGCAGATGCAGCAGAAGCTGATGCCGGAGATGACGCTGATGATGCCCCAGTTAAGTACACGGCACGCCTCGTTGCAAAGGGTTGTAGGCAACCATACAGTTTATTGATATGAATGATACAATAATGAGATATTTTCACCTGTGTTCAAATATTCTTCAATACGAGTTATCCTTGCTTTGGCCGCAGAATATCAACTCTATGTCCATCAAATGGACGTCGTAGTATCAGCGTACCTAAATGGAGGAGGTGTTTATAATTCAACCCAAATGCTTTATCGATGAAAACAACAAAAGCCAAGTCTGCATATTAAAGAGGGCGATTTACGGGCTGAAACAATCCACTCGTAATTGGAACAAGGAACTGGATTCTACTCTCAAAACATATTGGGCTTTACAAATGCAACTCCCACTCCCAAATGTGTTTATGTACTGAGGAGGCCTGGTGAAATTAATTTAGTAGCCTTGTACGTCGACGAAATATTTATCATCAAACAACAAATTGGTGAGAAGTTTAAAGAGATCGATAAAGTCCCAATCGATCACTTTATCGGCATTGAAGTCACAAGAGGACACGAAGGAATCTATATTTCAAAACGACAGTTAACTCTGAATCTCTAGGCTGTCTTTGGGATGATGAAGCTGTGCAACGCCGCTGGAACCTGGGACCAATTTCAAAAATCGTGAAGACTGTTACCATTGTAAGAAGGTAGATCTAAAGAAGTTCCAGTCATTGATCAGTTCATTGACGTACTTGGGCGTTTCTACGAGACCAGATATTATTCATTTTGTGTTCAAAGTTGCTCAGTTAAATGCTGCGAAGCATTTGTTAATGTACTTAAGAACAACACTTAATATGAAACTAAACTATTTTCAGACTGGTATGAAGCTTAAAGGATATGTAGATGCTGACTAGGAGCAACTGCATTTATAGAAAATCATATGCGGGATTTTCATTTTTCCTAGCTGTTGCAGCCATATCATGGGACAGCAAAAAACAGTCAACCATAGCCCTTAGCAGCACTGAGGCGGAGTATGTTGTCGTATCCACAGCTTCGGAAGAAATTGTATACCTTTGACGATTCCTGGAAGATATGGGTTTTATAGGACTTATTGACGGTCCAATTGATCTCTTTAGTGACAACCTTTATTCGCAGAAGCTGGCGGAAAATCCCATCTTCTACAACCGTACGAAACACATAGATATCATGGCGCACTATGTTGCAACTAGGTGAATGATAATTCATATCTTTACAGATAGACCCCAAAATGTTAAATATCATGAATTTTGTTTTTTCACTAATAATGAGTTTAAGTGTAAAAAATCAATTGCGCAGAATTTCTAAATCATTATTGACGGCAATGAACAAGTTAAAATAGTCTCATCAGCAAAGCCTGTTATTTCACCTATACAACGTTAAACGAGAATTGAATTCACAAAAGTTAAGAATAGTATTGGACCCAAAACGGAACCTTGAGGAACGCCAATATTTATACATTTTTCCGAACGTAATTTATCATGAACCTTATATAAAAGCATTTAATATAGTTTTCTTCCCAACTTCAAATCACACTACATGTCGGACGTAGTTTGTGTACAATAAACATTAACATCAGGGCTATCTAGTGAATATTCTGCCACTACAATAGGTTTGTGAATAGTTGAAATGGAATGGTATCCCTGCCAGTTGAATAGAATGTATGTGAATTAAGCCAAAAATCCAACGATACTCACGAGCACGAATTTAAAAAATCCTTTAGCTTACTTGGGTCAGTCACAATAACAGCTCACAGCATTGAACCAAGAACATGCACACGGTTTCAAAGTCAAAAAAATCGACCTACCTACTTACCTACAGTCTGTCAAGACTCTTCAAAGACTTGTTGGCACCCGAGTAGATGCAATAGAAAACCTAGCTCGCATGAGTGAGTGAGATAAACCTGTGACGAAAACCCATTGCACTGTTAATGTTTATGCGTCTCGATAACCCAGAAAGCCCAGAGCTTTGGGGTGCCAATCTGTGTGACCGTAGATGTAAGGCCAGAAGTGAAATAAGCCAACAGTCCCACGCCATATAGCCGTAGTCTTAAACCAATCTAATACTAGCACACATCACAGGACAAAGCAACGCGTTTTCAAAGCTTTTGCGCATCAGTTTCCAAGGCGATAACTCCCGCAGGCTATATGGTCGTTTGATTTCCGTACAAAGTGATCAGCTTTTATAGATGAAACCATCATAATAACAGGGTTCACATTAAGGTGACCACTTTCATTGCACCGAAACCGCTCGCACGCAACTCTAACCTGTTTCTTGTTTGACTTATTAATAGTTATTGGGGTTCTACCCGCATTGTGTTTTGTGCTCCTTCGATTGGCAGGTGTATTTAAGTTCTGCTAAGCAATCACACCAAGAAAATCTTCAGTTATTGGTGTTGTCCTCCCGCCGCTGCCGCTGCCATTGCTGTAGTGCATCACTCATAATGTGCGCGCTCACACTGGGAAGTGCATTTGTAAGTGATTTGCTGTGCTGTGAGCTGTACACCGCTCAGATCTGATCCAGGGATCAGGGTGAAACGTATAACCACTCTTCAACATCAATCTAAGGCAGTCGATTATGAACGCGAAATGGTGGTTAGTTCTTCAATGGTTTTCTCTGGCTTCCCAGCCTGCTGGTGCGAAGAATGAATTTTCAGCATCAGTATCAGCCTCAGCGGACGATGCTAAGAAGAGTTCTATTGAACTTTGCGCGTCCAGATTATCCAGGTCGTTCTTCTGCTGTCTATATTCCATTTGATGGCCTATATATCAATTTGGAAAGAGAGGAAATGATCGATTTACATATTGCACTGCATGGCGAGCTGTGAGATTCATGCTCTTCAGCCCTGTGATGGCGATGGTGAATTATTAGAATTTTATCCTTTCCTCAATGAATCGCAATTTTGAACACAAGAGTCTAAGACGAGTACTGTACATTGTGGACCGCCGTTGCGACCGTTGTACCCATAAATCACCTCGCATAACGCCTGCAACTATATTCATAATTTGTTCTTCATGAATAGATAGATCGACTTTTGTTCTTACGTTGGAACAAGTTGCGCATTGTTGTTGTATGTATGTAGCAATGAAATATTATATTTTCGCACATGTCTTGGATTTGCGAGTGACGGGCTGAGTGAAGTAAAGCGATTGCCGAACACATTGGCTATCTTCCTACTTACCTGCATCTTCTTGGCGGTTCGGTTTGGTGTGGCATCATTCATCGCGGATAGTTTTAAACACTGGCGCATTCGTTAACTCACCAATGTGAACCGTTCCATCAACATCTCTTTGCAGAGGAACAAATTTGCATTTAGCTGGATTAGGCATACGTACACAAAGAATTATGAGCGCATCGATTCGAAAAGCATATAGCGCCATTTCCGAGAGCGTAGAAGAGCAATGAATGTAAACGTCTTAGAGTTTCTCGAATCAGGCAGTTCCAACATTTGTGTTGCGGCACAATATATTTAAGTTAAGAAACTTTTAGTGTTTATTAAATGCTTTTTTTTTCACGGAATTAAAAACATAAAATCTCAATAAATTGGGGAAGTTTTGTGGACGCGGAATATGGCATTGGAAGAAATTAATTAAGATGTGTAACAATGACTACATTGAGAATAAGATCAAGAATCACCAACGAAACAGGAAGTAGTTGTAGGAAGTGAAACCCAGTCATCTTTTAAGTAAAGGAGCTTTAAAAAGTTTAGCTTACTTGCACCCATTTGTTATCTAAACTCGAGAAAAATTAACTCAGGAAAAATTAACCCTGTAACAGTATGTAGTTGTGTGTGGCGTTTTCTGTAAGAAAATACTTTGTTTGTAGTTTGGAGAAAGTGCTATTTGATTTTGCAAATTGGTTTAACATTACAAAGCCGAAGAAGTGCGAGTCAAGGTAAATCTGGGTAAGTGTGCACTTACCAACCAACAAAAGGAAGCTGAGGCACTGCAGTCTGCACTGAATAAGACGTAACTGCTTTTAAGAAAAATTTCGAGCATCATATGCTGTTGTTTGATAGTGGACTGCTTTAGAACATTCACCAACAAGCAGTACTATTAAACGCAAAAAGAGCATTCGTTTTGTTCCGAATATTTGCAGGGAAATCATGGGAAGAAAGCCTCAGAATAACTAAGCTAATTTTGAGCATGGAAGGCAACATCACAGATGCCAATCCCAGAAGAGCACTTATTTGGATGGATGAATGGATATAGACTTATTTGCCAGGCAGGTTCCACGAGAAAGCCTGTCATTTGATAACATGGTGCGAAAGCCTGACTTCAGGAAAAACTTTAATGTACCTAGAATCGGTGCTCACCAAAAAGGAATTCAGGTCTGAAACTAAATACCAATACATCTGGGAGCTATAAAGTTGTATGAGAATGGATAAAAGAAAAACAGAAGGCTCGGTAGTACATCGGCTAAGAACCAAGTACTCCAAAGCAATGGATCCGAACCAGAGCATATTCCAACCTGAGGCTCATTTCATTGAAAGTTGTGTTCATTTAAGTTTGAAAAGATTTATATGAATCAGAGAATAGCCATAATGTCGTACAGCTAAGCAGTAATGAGGACCAAGAGAAGTGCAAAGCTGAACAGTGAACAGTTTAGCTGGTGCCGGGACCTGTTAGGTATAAAAAGCAACGATGTAGCGGATAAACTCGCAAACAAGAGAACTGAAATTTTGTTAGTAGGGCCAGAAGTATTCTGTGGTATAGGATATCGTACAAGGCGGGAAGGGATGCGCAGAAATGCAGAACAATGGGCGAATTTGCGGATCAGAGAAGCAACAGAGAAGCTGTAGCCCTAAAATGAAGAAATTACGAATCGGTAAAGGTTTCCCTAAAACGCCTTGCAGACTGAGCGGAAACTACAGCTACAATCTGTCTAAAGAGACAAAGGAGCCTCGTTCATCTTCTCAACGTATTCGAAGCAACGATCCGAAAGATAAGAAACCATGTGGAAGTCAAGGTTATTTCGGAGTCTGAGCGGAATTCTCTTAATCCACTTTACAATAATTAGGTTCTAAGGAGCCATTGATATGGAGGTAGTACTGCAAATATCGGGTTTACAGCTCAAGTCGGGGAAGTTCCAAAGATATACAAAGGCTGCAGTGCTACATCATATCATTTTCCCCAGTCAATCAATCAATCAATTATTCTATCAACAAAATCTATCAGTCAAACCAACATAGAAGAACATGGCTAAAATTTGATATTGGAAAAGAAAACCTCTCAGTGCTTAATACCCATAAATCAATTATAACTTCATAAGCAAATAGATAGAATAAATAGATAGCTAGGATAGATAACCTAGCCTGAACTGATGACTTTCATCCTAACCATTTTTTATGAAAACCATTTCTTCAATAGAAATTGAAAGATTAAGCCAAAATTTAGGTTAGTAAGGTAGATTTAATCCATTGGAACCATTGGAACTCTGAGTCTTGGGTACGACAACTCAGCATTAAGCCTATCGAAGCTTTGAAACGAAATTCTAAAGTCGTATTGATAACCACGTACTTGAAAGAGAAGCATTATTTTTGAAACTCTGTAAGAAGAGACCTTTGTTGCAATTATAGTGCCTGACATCATGGGATAAATATAAATCTTAATGATATCTAGCTCGCATAAATTGGGAGGAACCTCGTTTAAGGGAAGGATTTATTGAGTACAACATAATGTTGTATAGGGTTGCCTAAATGGTGAATGATATCGACTTGTAATGGGAAGTTTTGAGAGATTTTTGGCGATGGTTAAAGATCCAGTTGCATAGCTACATTTGAAAAAGAATTAAATACGAATTAAACTCAGGAGGAGGAAAGATCTCGGATAAAGTGTAAATACAAATATGGTCCTTGTGGTATTATCTGTTCCTTCAAATTCTTTCAAACTAATCACAAACCATGAAGAATTTTGTTACTTCTTAAGTCGAAAACATCCGAACTCTTCAATAAAAAAACAAATAAAATAAAAAAGAATCTTAGTTGGGAATTCCAAAAAAATAGCCTTCTTCTCGTTAAAATTTGCAGGAACTTATTTGTGGCGAAAAATTTGGGAAACCCTGACCTAATAGCAATGCAATAAATATTCCCGCAAACAAACTGTTGATGGACTGACCGAGCAGCTAGTTATGTGCTGAGAAATGGACAAACTACGCGAAGAGCCCAATATACTCGAACAATGAGCGAATTTGCGGATCAGATTTATTGAATTGTTGCCCTGGAAATGGCATGAACATGAACACAGACCGTTGATGTTAGGGCGCTGGCTTGCTCGTATACTCTTATTATACTATTTATTTGCTATATGCGATCGTCCTGCCCGATGGTGTGGTGATTGTGCGTTACTCTTATCGATCCGACGAATCCACAATGTAAGGTTATAAAATTATGAATATTTGTAGGTTTTTTTTATGTGTACACGATCCGACGCTGTTGGACATAAAGCTGCGTGCGCTATTTTACGTTTATTGGTCTAATTTTTGAATTATCCCAGTTTGATTTATAAGCTGCGCGCAATGCATACATAATATGCGAACTTGCCTATTGCTGGGATTAGATTGATGCTAAAAGGTACGACGAATATACGAGTATAAGGCTGTAGAGAGACTTTACAGAAAGGATATATTGGCGACAAGGAAATTATTGGTTTATCAAATATAATGTAGTAATGTGAGTGAGGAAGTTCATAAGTTTAATTATAGCTAATGACCTATCTATTGCAGGAAAAAGATACTATGTTTGGCCTCTAGGTAAAAAAAGTAAACATTCAAAATATTTTGTTCAAGAAAGTTTCTGGTTTTTATAGTGATAATGGCAGCAATCTTAGGAAGTGGTCCACATATATACATTATCTTTCAGGATCATCAGAAGTCACAGATATACCTAAAAACAGGAAAACTCATTAGTAATGCTTTAATCAATAATGATACATTTATATATTTACTTACTTATGATATTGAGCGATTTTATAATCGAAAATTTATTTGGTTAATTACATTGACTTTGACAGCTATCTAAAGTCATAGTAAATTCACTGTGTGAAAGTGATTATAGGAATTTGACAATTATAAAGACAAGGTAGAGGGACTGTGTGGAAGCGGTTATAGTATAATTGTTCTTACTTTTATTTTGTCAGTTTTCTAAAGTCATAGTAAATTCAGTGTGTGGAAGCGGTCATAAAAATTGCTCTTGCATTGACTTTGACAGTCCTAAAGTCAAGGTTTAGGTACTGTATGGAAGCTGCCATATCAATTGTTCTTACATTGATTTTGACAGTTTTCTAAATTCATAGTAAGTTCAGTGTGTGGAAGCGGTCATTGTTGTTGCACTGGCTTTGACAGATATAAATACAAGGTAAAGAGACTGTGTGGAAGCGGTTATAGCAATTGTTCTTACATTAATTTTGACAGTTTTCTAAAGTCATAGTAAATTCACTGTGTGGAAGTGGTCATATGAATTGTTGTTGCATTGGCTTTGACAGATATAAAGACAAGGTAAAGGGACTGTGTGGAAGCGGTCATAATAATTGTTCTTACATTGGCTTGGATAGTTATCTAAAGTCATAGTAATTGCACTCTGTGGAAGCAGTAATAAGAATTGCTCTTGCATTGACTTTGACAGCCCTAAAGTCAAGGTTTAGGCACTGTATGGAAGCTGCCATATCAATTGTTCTTACATTAATTTTTAGAGTTTTCTAAAGTCATAGTAAATCCATTGTGTGGAAGCGGTCATAAGAATTGTTCTCGCATTGACTTTGACAGACCTAAAGTCAAGTTAAACGCACTGTGTGGAAGCGGTGATATCAATTGTTCTTACATTGGCTTGGATAGTTATTTATCTAAAGTCATAGTAATTGCACTGTGTGGAAGCGGTCATATCACACCTTCCACACGACCTAGACAGCTGAAATTTTGTGAGTGTATAAGCCTAAAATAGAATTTTTTATATTCCGAGTACGGCGCGTGTCGCGTCTCACGTTTGGCGCATGTGATGTGTTGAAATTTTTTTCGAATAATTTGAGGTCCTTTTTAACCAACTTCCACACGACCTAGAGAGCTGTGAGTATCTTAGTCCAAAATAACAATTTTTTATATTCCGAGTATGACACGTGTCACGTGTGGCGCGTGTGATGTGTTAAATTATTTTTTTGACTTAATGGAGGTCCTTTTTAATGAAGTTTCACACGACCTAGAGAGCTGAAATTTTGTTAATGTCCAAGACCAAAAAAGCATTTTGGTATATCCCTAGTATGGCGCGTGTCGTGTGTGGCGCGTGTAATGGGTTGAATTTTGTTTTTCGACTTCGACTTTGAGGTTCTTTTTAACCAACTTCCAAAACAACTGAAATTTAGTGAGTGTCTTAGTCCAAAATATTTTTTTTTATATTCCACGTAAGACGCGTGTCACGTTTTGCATGTGGCACGTGTGATGGTTTAAAATCGCGCCATTTTCGTTTTATTGGAGGTCTTTTTTAACCACCTTTCGCACAACCTAGAGGGCTGAAATTTTCTGAGCGGCTCAATGTCATTTTGATATCCTGCTTCTGACGCGTGTCGCGAGTCGCGTATGGCTCGTATGTGAAGCATGAAAAAAATAAAAAAAATTTGAAAAAGCCCCGACCTCAAAAACAGATATTTTTGCGTGTTTCGATGTATTGATCGATGATTGTACCCGAAAAATGAAGTTTTTTTCCATTTACTTGTTACTGTTAACAATGACATAAGAACAACGAATTTTTAGGTGTTTAATGGTAAATTGACATTTCGGAGGCATCTCTAAATATAAACTTGGACAAAAACTAATTTTTTGTATTTCTTCTTGAGCTGATAAGGCAGATTTTTGCGGGTATGCCATAAGCATTATCAAAAAATCATTTTTTCACACTACTCTACTCAGCAGCCAAACTAAAGTCGTCTGTTATGGATTGGAAAGATTTTCTACACCGAGCTAGAGCGCCTTTTAATTTCAGTGTTAATTACTTAAGCCGATCAAATAATTTTGACTGTGTCCTGAATAAAGTCCCTTGTCTGTGTTTACTTCCATCATAGTGCAACCTTTAATTCCCTACCCCTCCGACTTCATTTTCGAAATAATTTTTACTTTAACGTCTCTGCGATATTAACCTCTGCTTACTGCTTAACTAATTACTGCATTCCAAACAAATAGTTCTGCATTAACAATACCCATCGTCATTCAAGACGCTAATTGGAATTACAAAATCTACTACCGAGTCGTTGGAGTCATCACTATCGCACGAAGGTATCCGGAATCACACGCACGAACATCGAATTGCAAGAAAATTGGAAATTGTCGTCACCTCAATGCACTCGAACATACATCTCTAGAATTTCATCACGCAGCAGCAGAAATTCAGCTCAGAAAGACAGGAGCACGCCGTATTCTCCCCATTTAAGCCGGAGAAGATGGGTGCAAGCGAATTGGAGCATTATAACAAGATCGCATTACGCAGCGCGCTATACGTTTTTCGTATCAGCAACTCTGATGGTTGCGAGTATGTGGATCGCATCAGCATAGCAAAATGCGTGGCAAAGTTGTCCTAATGGCATATGATTAAGAGTTTTGTATTTTGTTGGCGAATTCCATGGATGATGCTCCCCGCCGCAGATGTACCATTTTGTTCCAATTTGGTCGCGAAATTGCAGAGCAAAGTGCTAGAATTGTTAGCAGTGTCCAGTGGGTAATATGGATACGTGTGGTGCGTGTATCGATCATGGTAACCGCAGCAGTATGCACAAATTGTTGCAGTAGCAGAGTACATGATACATAGGGAGGATATACTCGTAGATACGAGTCGATGGGCTGCTTTCCTTTAGCGAGGTGCTTCGCGCACGTATTATTTTTTATTATTGAGTGCATACGCGGTTTCATGCGCATCCATAGAGTACACGAGCAAGTGATACTGAAATCATCGTCTCACGAAGGAAGACATTTATATGAGATAAAATAAACACCTTATTAGAGCTTACGTGTACGTACCACCACGACGGTCGTGATGGAGGAGGTGGTAGTGGTGGATTTAAACGCAGATTTCCGATACATTGATATTGATGCACTTCGTTGCAAAAGGTACCTAACAGTAAGTATCTTCGCAGTGATACCACACCGCAGCATGTTGGCAGCAGCTTTCATAACGTACTAAAGGATGTTGCTGCTATGATAGGGGATTGTGAACTTTTAAGAAAGGTGCGAAAAAAAAATTTAAATGCTTCGTAGTGCATAAGGAAATTCATTTAGTTTGTAATCCTATTCCTGATTTATTAGTTCGTTGTCTTTTCTGCCTAACCAAAATGTAGTAATGATTTTGGTTGGAAACCTTCTTGATTCTGACAACCAATCCGTTTCCTTCAACTGTTTCTGTTTCTACAAGAAGTGCACCCCTTCTTACAAATTTTTTTCGCATTTTCAAAGAAGCACTCCAAACTCTGTGCTGTGTTCGGTAGGAAAGTTTTAAAAACAATCTTATAGAACGCGGACATGCGAAGATGAATATAAAGAGTTCAGAATATATGAAAAAACAGTTCACCGGCGAACGAAAGCAGCCTGGGAGGAGAATCTCGTCTGTGAAATAGAAAAGTACAGAGCGCGTGGACCGCACCTGGTGTGGAAGTTCTACCAAAGAGTACGCGGTGTGGCGTAATATACACCGCGTTGCACATACTGCAAAGACAAAGAGGGTAATCTGATCGCCGATCTCAAAGGCATCTTAGAGCCATAGGAAGAGTATTTTCATAAGTTGGATATTAGCCAGCTAACTGAGGAATTGGAGGCCACTAAGCATAGACGAAGTTAGCAGAGCGAAAAATCGGCCTAAAAGTAATAAGACCCCAGGATCAGATGGAAGCACAGCGGAGCTGATAAAAACAGGCGGTCGTGCAAGCAATTCATGAACTAATAGTGCAAGTATGCGAGGTAGAAGCGATGCTAGAAGACTGGCGAAAAGGCATACTGGGCCCCATACATAAGAAAAGAGATATCACAACACGCTATCGTGGTATAACGTTGTTGAGTACCGCGTATAAGATTTTTTCATCTATCCTTCAAGACAGGACAGCACCATACGCTAAAGTATTCATTGGTTAATACCAGTGTGGCTTCATCCCGGGAAAATCAAAAACTAATCAGATTCACACCCTTAGGCAGGTGATGGAAAAATGGGTAGAGTTTCAAAACCCAATACACCATCTTTTTATAGACTTTAAAGCCGGCTATAGCGATAGCACAACTAGAGTAGAAATTTATAAAGCCATGAGAGAATTCAGCATCCCAAATAAACTGCTACGACTATGTAGGTTGACCATGACCAATGTTACAAGCCAAGTAAAAATATCCGGATCACTATCAATTGAACTTCTATAACGGGCTCCGACAAGGGGATGGAGTGGCCTGCGGCCTGTTCAACCTGAAGTTTCAAAAAGTGATCAGAGACTCTGACGTTACGGCGAGAGGAACAATTCTCTATAAGTTCATTCAGATACTGGCTTACGCAGACGACATTGACGTCGTTGATAGAAACCAAAGAGCTGTACAGGAAGCTTTCATTTGGATCAATCGGGCGGCACGAAATCTGGGCTGCACATAAACGAGAGCAAAATAAAGTAGATGGTGGCCACGTCTGTGAGTAGAAGAAAACTGGAGCGCGAATTTGAAGTCTCGGATCAATCGTAGCAGCCAAAAGAACCAAAAATACGCGCATGATTGCTCAAAGCCAACAAAGCCTACTTTAGTCTGACAAGACTCTTTATATCCACGAATTTAACTATAAAATCCCAGCTGCTGTTGTATAAGACAATGGTCATACCAGTACTCACATATGGATCCGATACTTGGATGCCTAGCCAAAAGCATTCTGACATCTTAGCCGCGTTCGAGGGAAAAGTCTTACGTAGAATTTTCGTCCCCATATGTTAGGAAGGACGATTCCGGAGACTGTATAATGATGAGATCTACGAGTGTTACCACGTTGTCGACATTTTGGACAGAATAAAGCTCGGTAAGCTCCGGTGGACAGGACACCTAGCTCGCATTAGCGAAGAGGATCCTCCTCGGAATATCCTTTGCGGTAGGATTTATAGATAGCGATTGCGGCCAAGCCTACGCTGGAAGGATAGCGTAGAGCAGGACGCCCAGAATTTAGGGATGCCAAACTGGATGACATCGGCTCGAAATCGGGACTGGTGGAGAGATTTTTTGCGGGAGGCCAGGACCGGAAACAGGTTGTAGAGTCAAATATGATGGTGATATCAAAAATAATTATGAAATTCGATCTCATTCATGTGACCACGACCCGATCGGAATTTTTGAGCCTATTTTCCACCACTCTTCCACACATAACGGCCGCAACGTTGGCAATTTCGTGTTCGATATTGTTCCTGAGCTCTTTATTGGCATAAACCAACGACTTAACGTAACCCCATAAATCGCATGAGAGAGCTGGCCCTTCAACCGGACCATTTCTCTCGAGATTACACGATTACCGAACTTCAATTGTTTGTCCAGCTGTGTGGCATGTGGCGCCATCTAGTTGGTACAACATATCACTGATACCAAGTCCATTCAATTCTGGCCAAAAAAAAATCTTCCAACATGGCACGATAGCGAACTCCATTGACCGTAACGCGACGATCATTTTCATCGACAAAATTTGACGGTCCAATCACACCTCCGGGATGAATTCCTCACCACACGATCACTTTTTGTGGATGCAATGGAGTCTCTTGAAGCACATGTGAGTTCGTTGCTTTCTAATAATGCGTATTTTGCCTAAATGCATACTAAGCCAAAAACGAACTTCATAGCTGAAGATGATTTTTTGATGAAATTCAGGATTTTCTTGAAACTTTCGTAGAGCCCAATCAAAGAAATTTGGGTGGTTAAAGTGATCAAGAGGCTTCAGTTCTTCAGTTACTTGGATTTTGTTAGGGTGTAGGCCGAGATGTTTACACAAAATTTACCTCAATGGGGACTGAGAGATTCCCAATTCCTGTGAACGGCGTCGAATCGACTGATTTGGCTTATTTTGAACTGATGCACTTATGGCTGCGATATTTGCGGTACTTCGACCGATGTGTTCTCTCACGGGTACAGGAACATTTATTAGTCAATATGTTGACTCGAAGTTATCCACTATTGCATAGCCTGTCTAGTAGGATGATTATTACGACCAAAATTTAAGTAAGCGCTCTTAAACTTGCGTCCGCCAACTCAAAATATTGCTCGTCTACTGTAACTATTCTACCCCATTCTAACTTTGAACTTTGATACACAAATATTTGATGTAGAATAAACCTATACCTACCTACCGTAGTGATCATATCCGGTAATGTTCATCTGCGGCGAATGTGCCAATAAAAATTTGAGTTGTGCTCCCGCATCTATAGCCCACAGACGAGAAGTGATCGTATACGCAATTGCAACATTTTTATGGATGCTGTGAACTATTTGTGTAGAGCGTCGCGCTCTCATCGTGCAGTGTGCAGTTGCTCTGTAGCTAGTGGAGTCTTGTACATGTATGTGTGTTGATGGCCTCGTCTCAAGTTCAGCTGGGTACGCCGCATTCTCTGTGCAAAGATGGTCTTACCTTGACAAAACCTGCGAGAGATCATCATGTACCGTTCGTTCAATGGCAATGCGATCGTGTAGCTGACAGCGATGATTGTGGCGGTGGTGGTGGTGGCAAATCGCGACCACGCACTACACGAAATCCAAGTTCAAAAGCAATTTTCACATTTTTCCAACAAACAAATTTTCCATTTTCGCGATCGTTTTACACGAATATACGGAATCGATGCGGCATCCAATTCGCTTGGTGGTTATGTTTCTCTTCTCAATGTCTTCTGTCGATGGTGATGGCGATGCCGATGTGTTGTGGATTGTTGCCAACATACTACGCAGATACGCAATTACGCATATGCTGTATATGGCGGCGGTGTCAGGGTTAAACTTTTCCTCCGCCACAGTGGTGGATACTCGATATGTCTTGATGATGATGATGATGATGATGATGAAAATGATGATGATGATGGTATGATGGTGGCGAAACGGTATTGCCCAAGGAGGGGCGCGCATATTGATATGGATTGGATTATTGTTATTATTATTGGAATTACTGCCTCCACATCATGTCCTTAGAGCGGCTGTTGCTTCTACCGCCACCGCTGCAATTCAGTGCAGCTGTGCAGGAAAGAAGTTAGTTGAACTCATAAACTATACCACCATCCACGACGCAGATCGTTGCCCGACGATTGGCGCTAATGAGATTGGAAATGCACGCACTGACAGACGGCGACGATGACAACGACGACGACGACGACGACTCCACGACGCCGCACAAATGGATGAGCTGCGCTGCCCGATCATGATGCGATATGTCACTTGACATATCGAACGAAACTTCTTATTAACTAAGTCGATGGTTGGTTGATCGCTTGCTGGATCACAAGTTCGCTAGCTATCTAGCTCGCTCATATGCAATTTCCAATATCCGTCCTTTCATCTTTGCTTGGTTGCACTTATAGTTGGTGTCTGATCGGTAGAGGAGTGGGTTGTGGGAAGTGGGACGAATGTGCTGTGTCTTGAATTACGTTTAGGTGGTGTGGTAGATCGGTGGTTACCTCCACATACACACACACACACATGAAGCGAGTGCGCGCGATGTATAGTGAATGCCAAAACCTTATGAATATTCACTGGCGACGGGATAATAGGCTGAGAGGCGCACTTTCCAATGAAGATCCTCCTCGATAAAATGGCTAAAGTCACGAAATGTTGTTGTTAGCAAAAAGCCATCGACCCTACGAACGAGATTTCGATTTGCAATATGTGTTGCACCTTTGCGAAGGGTCCTTTTACCAGCTACAGCTTCAAATGCTGTATGTATTCGAGTGATATTTAATACAAACACACACACACACAATTTATATTTTACAGTTCATAATATCCAAAATCGATCGCGACAATGCGTGAATATTAATTTTACTCTCAGCCACGGCGCGACGATCATTCGTGGTGATGGTACGTTCCTTTTGCAATGCACGTGGATGCATATATGAACTTTGTGTACCGCAATAATGACGTGATCGATTGATGAGATATCAGCGCACCCATAACAGTTGTTGTGGGCTTAAACCTTAAAGTGTATCACATGTGTACAGTGTTTACTGTCAGTTTACATTTAAATGCGAACGACCTAATGTATTTTTTTATCTATAGCCTATGCTTAATTGCTACATCATGCTTGTCGCTTTAGTACTAACTTAATTGGAAGGATCGCAATTAAATTTGGTATGGAACTATAATGTAACTACGTTGACTTACGATCATAATTTGAAAATGAATAGGTTTGCGTCTCCACTGATTTCTGTCCCTGTGCCGCCAACCAGATCAATCTTATGATACAACGCAGTGTCAGCCAAATGGGCTAGGGTCGTTACAAAAAAAAGGAGTCAGCGCATCAGCTGGAGATATCATAAAACAAGGAAGTTGTTGGAACTTACATTACAAAAATCTCTCTGCATCAGGCTTAAAAATCGTTTTTTAAGTCAATGAACAGATGACAACTAAACGGAGGATCCGTTGCGATTTCATTTCAAAAGATTTTCAATCTATGAAGGTGAGACCTATACCGAATGCGACCTATACCGACTGATCAAAACTCCATCTCTGTCGTTGACATTTTATATATGGTCATAAAAGTCTTTCTAACATTAAGTCAAGATATTCTTAGAAATTACGTATAAAAAACGTTGATTAAGCCATGAAATCAAAAATAAAGCCTCGTCGTCGACTCCAACACTCATTTATAATGACATTCCAGTTGTCAGCTCTAAGGACAAGGCCAATCAGTTTGCTGCGCACTTAGCAGCTAGGTTTACGTTTCCAGATTGTGCATTGCTGCCGCCTGCACCTCCGAGTATTAAACAGTTGCTACAGTTTTTAACAATCTCAACACTCAAAATCCGCTGGGCTAGATGGCATTTTCACATTAGTTCTGAAGAAGTGTTCTTCCAAGCTGGCGTAAGATTTTCAAACTATTCTATTTTTCTGGACTTCAACGCTTCCAGTTTGTGCATTATTGCCGTCTGCACACTCTATGGGACAGATCTTCATTCGTACTTGTGCAGTTGCTAGTGTTTAAAACCATCTCCAGGCCATACTCAAAAAAAGCCGCTGTCTTCTTCTATATCACTTACGACCATTCTTTTCAAGGTCGTGGAAACTCTCAGCACAGCTCATGAAATATCTTTAAATCAACGAAATCCTTAGTGGCCGGCAGTATACGGACTACGTGGGCAACGTTCAACTGGTGATTTGATTATATATCTCATCGAACAGTGGAACCGCTCTTTGCATCTATTTGGTGAAAGCAAAGCTATTGCACTTGATATTTACAAAGCATTTGACAGATTTTGGCATCAAGCTCTTTTGTCGAAAATGTGTCGATAAAAAACTGTTTTATTGGATTAGAAGCTATCTTTTAAACCGCATAATTCAAGTTGTTTTGGACGGTTTCAAGTCTGAAATACACCACATAAATGCTAGTGTTCCCCAGGGCTCTGTTCTGTCCCCGACACTCTTTCTCATTTTTATTAATCATCGCTTATCTGTGACTTCTAATCCAATTATCTCTTTCTATGACGATAGCACTCTCAGCTTCTCATATAATTTTGAGGAACGTCCCTTCACTTTTCATGTCGAACTCCAACAACAACGTATGTTAAGCACGTTAAATTCTGACCTAGACAGCATAATACAATTGGGAGAAAACAATAGAGTAGAATTTAACGCTTCCAAAACCCAATGTCAATGTCTCCTGTCGTCTAAGCGAATCCTAAATACCATGCCATTATCCATGAATGGCACTTGCATCGAGGAAACTGAAAATCTCGCGATTCTCGGTATGTGCGTTAACGACAAGCTTCGTTGGAAATGACCACATATTTACCGTCGCCAAAAATGATGCGAAATGTTTACGTTTTCTAACCCGGTGCAAGATTTTTTTCACTCCCTCTGATCTGGCAACTATCTACAAGGCTTTTATTCGCCCTAAGCTTGAGTATAATTGTCATATCTGGTCTGGTGCGCCTAAAACTACCTTGCATCAGCTAGATAGAATACAAAACCGTCCGATAAAACTTATTGGTGACGCCTTCTTCTTCTACCAGCGGTGCTCAAGAGAAATAGCCAGCTGCATGCCACCTCTCCTTGAATTCAACCGCAATACTCGTGGCGCTCCAAACGCTCATCAGTTTACCCTCAAGCCCATCTGCTGACATACAGTTCGTTCTTCCGCCCTACAAAACGTGTGTGAAATGCTCTGCCAAGCTCTGTTTTCCCCCTTCACAGTAATCCAAAGACGTTCAAAACACAAATCTCCTCTTTTCTCGTCTTTTCTCCTCCTTTTCATTAACTACCTATCTACCTATCTGTGCCAAGCATATAGCCGAACCTTGTAAGGGTACGAACCACTTTAAGCGTGCTCGAATTATAAAAAAGCCATATTTTTAATGAAATATTTGTTGATCTCAGTAGCGGTGACATTTTTTGAGAAAAAGGTTCAATGTAAGCAGCCTGGGTTAAAGGCACTAGTTTCCGTATAATATGTCGTTGTTTTTTTTTTTTTTAATAAGAACAGCTTACAGAATGAGTCTCAACAGCTCTCAAATAACAATCTTTTGTATGGCACACAAACATGCGAAGTTACAAGTAAATTAAAGATCCTGGTGTTAGATTTCACATCAGTTAGTGTCTGAGCTCTAAGAGCAATGAATGTACAAAAAAATATAGCGAAGCAATTTTGAAAAATTAATTTCGTTAAGCTATTTTTATTAACTTATTCTAATCGAAAATGTTTCGTTTTCAATAATATGTATATATTACTTGTATATAGGGTTCTTATAACATAATTAATCGGACTTTCATATAAGTTACGCCAAAAAAACAACCAATAGAAATTAAAATTTTTCCTCTAAATTCTCTAAAAATAGATACAGATGTGTGCACAGTTAAAACCGGTTTAATTTGGAAAAAATTAATATTAGAGTCCCTTTACTTCCAAATTTTCACAAAAACTGTTGTCACTGGAGATACACTAGTGTACCGTAGGGACCGATCACTTTCAAATTCCAATAGGAAGTGTTTTCATCGGAATTGAAAATTTGTAGAAAATCGGGATATTTTTTTAAAAAATGTATATGGACCTCAGGGCCCGTGCACTCCAAAAATTTCCATCGAAAATACACATGTGTTTAAAATTTGAAGATTTTTATAAAATTTACATGGGCACCCTCCGGGCCTCAAGGCCCGATTTCTCCAAAAACGATACAAGTAGTTTTGTCCATCGAAGGTACACATGTCTTTAAAATTTGAATAAAATCGGGCTAATTTTAAAAAAAAAACTTACGTGGCCACCCCTCGGGCTCAGGGATTTTAATTTACATGGGCACCCCTCGGGTCCCAGGGCCCGTTCACTCCTAAAATTTTAAAAACAACTTTGTCCATCGGCCCTGAGGGCGAATAGAACACAGACACATAAACAGCTTGATACTAAAATGAATACGCAAAGGAGAAGACAACGCAGGCAAAATAATTCGACTCTGACTTCTGCACTTCATGACTATGTATATCGAAGAATCTGTGCAAGCATTTAGCTGTGAGGGCCTTACTGCTATATGCGAGCATTGTCAAGCGAAGCAATTTTTGAAAGAGCGTTCGAGTGATGGCCAATCTACAAAGTGCTGCCAAAAAGGAAATTTATATTTGAAACAAGTTCGCACTACAATGATAACAGAAAAACCTATGACGGGAAAACACAAAGACTCAAAAAATTATATGCAAAACATCCTATCCATAGCATTTTCATCAATAGGAGCCCAAATAGCACCTCCTCCTGGCACCGTACTTTACTTTTTCGAATAAACGGTTGTCTGTGATATACAGAGCTGGAGCACTACACTCTATCAATGATGAGCCAAGAAAATCTTCCCAATTATAGATTCGTGACGCTTATACGGCAGCCCAACAAAGGATGCAAATGCGGGAAAATCAAGGCATTGAGACATAATTGATGCAAGAGCTTAGCACTAGTGATGAGCAAAATTGCATTTTTTGCAAGACCAAGAACAATCATTCAGTTGCAAGACCAAGACCAAGACCAACACTGAGTGTGCAAGACCAAGACCAAGACCAAAAATATGTCTGCAAGACTGCAAGACTCTTGCATTTAAAGTTATGTAATTTCGCTGTTGATATTTATTTTTAAAAACTACATATGTCGTATTTTTACTTGTATACGAGTAGGTACATATATAATACTACAAAACTTAAAAACCCAGACAGAAGATCTTCAGCGAGTCTGTTGTGTCTGTCTGTAGTATTTACAGGCATATGTATGGATGTTCATATACACATAGATTTAGATTGCTATTTCCTCATAATTTTATATATTTGGGTTTTTCTTGTTATAGGTTTTTTCATGCTAGACAAGTCATATAAAAAACAGACGTCAACAAAGACGTGTATGTCATGGCATCAGTTGCAAATAGAAATGTTGAAATTGACTGAGTTCTTTTGACAGAATAAGTCTAGACTTTCTTGAACAAATTTTTTTTTCGAATTAACCGCTAAGCATAAATGTTGATAGTTTTGTGTGTCCCTTATTCGTGCACATTAATTTGGGAAATGATTCTTGGGTATATTCTAAGAAAAAAGTCGTTCTACAGTAAGGGTCCTTCTCCAATGTTAACATCATTTATCGGGGATTTAAGAAAAAGCTTACTTTGGTGCCCCTGACCCATGTTAACGGAAATTGATCTGTTAATACTTATGCTAGAAACTTCGTTTTGGTCTTTGTTTGTAGAATAAATACTAGGCATTGTAACTACGTTAAAATATACGTTGATATCTTGTTCAAGTCTTCAGATATTCAAGTTCAATGCCTGTACCAGTTTACTTCCCCATGCTAATTTTTGATTTTGACGTTATGCTAGAACAAAAATATGTATATACATACAACCATGTATAGATACTTATATGGCAAGACCGCAAGACCAAGACCAAGACTCAGGCTGCAAGACCAAGACTAATGGCACGAATGCAAGACCAAGACCAAGACTCAACTTGCAAGACCAAGACCAAGACCAAGACCGAGATGAAATTGTCTTGGTCTTGCGTTTGCTCATCACTACTTAGCACCTATTTGCATAATAGCAATAGTTTTCCCAAAAGGCTGATGGTGAACCACCTCTAGAACAAGATTTAATTATTCACTGTCGAGTTAATGCAAGCAACATAAACCGAAGAAAAATAAAAAGAATTAGCCACCTTGATCTAAACTTAGAGACTTTAGTATATACCCTGTTCTTCGTCCTTATGGTTGCAAAGCCTGGGGAATTGATATTCAATTACAGCAAAGCCCTTAAGGTCTAAAACAATCAAAAGGCTAACATTTTTGCAAAGACTCGATCATTTATTTCAGATCATTAAACTGAGCAGCACATCTTGCCGGTTCACTTTCAGGAAGAAGAACGACAAAAATTGAAGGAAACTGAGGAAGTTGAGCGATTTTGGATTTGAATGCGAAAGTTAAGGACAACAGAGATGATTTTGTTTTGTTTAGCTGCAAAATGTGCAGCAAACAGATTGGCTTTGTCTTTAGAGTTGACAACCACTGTAGTGTCATTATACCTAAATGAGCGTTGAAATTGACGACTAGGCCGTGTTTTTTTATTCCTTTCACAAAATTCTATTACCTTTGGGACATTGTAGTATTTTTTGCCTCAATATTTGGTCGTAGGCAATCACTTCTGGCTCGGTTTTCCTCAGTAGGGCTAGCTTTGTAAAACCGAAGGCATACCTCTGTAATCCTAGAAACCTCTTTACATCTCGCGTCATACCATCCACCCTCCTTTGATTTGACTGACTTATTCATGGAGGGGATAAAGTCTCTCATACCAATAAGGATGATGTTTGTGATTGCATCAGCGGCGGCATTCACGTTGCTATCACGAAACAATAGCGAAAGTTCCAGCTATCGGGTACAAAACTCATCACGAATTGTGCCCAAATGTTCAGAAACAGAAACCAACGATGAAGTGTGTCTGTCTGTGAAATTCAAGAATTTTATGCACAAAGTTTCCTTCTGCAAATAAAAAGTCAAAAAATGTTCATTTTGTAAAAAAAATAATTCATTTCATATATTATTCATTTTTGTTTGTTGTTGCATTTGTTTATAAATAAATTCCTATAAACTAAAAAAAACATTCTATCTATACACATAATAGCGAATTAATTTTTTTTTATATAATAATATAATTTATAAAAATATGCAAGTGTTTTTTTTTTAAAAAAAAATTCTAATCTAATTGTCTTCCGGGTTTGTTTGTTTGTTTGTTTGTTTGTTTTACTTTTAATCTTTTTTCCAAAAATATCTATATACACACTCAGATATTTCACAATATTTACAGGTTTTTTTGTACAAAAATTTATAAAAAATTTCAATTAAAAAAAAAGAAAAAACCAAATAAAATATAAAATAACAAAGAAATAATTAAATTAAATATATAACGATAGAAAAGTACACTCATTCGAGTCATAGTTGTAGTAGTAGGCACTTTTTGCAAGGATTCCAAGATTGGTTATTGTATCAGTCTGACTAGATAGAGAGTCCGCACCAGCCGACTGAATGGATGTCGACCACGGCGGTTGATATTTTTACTGCAATGCGCTGCTACCCACTGGGATCTGGGAGATGTGCGGTTGTGGTTCTGATGATGGCTTTAGCGACGGTGGGATGATGCGTAGTATTTTTTTTTTGTTGTTGTTTAGGAACTAATTTTTGGTTGATGGCAAGAAATGCAGAGGAAGTTGTTGCTGTTCTGGTTTTCTGGATTCTAGCGGGTGCGTGCTTCCTAATGTTCAGGAAATGATGGCGGCGGTGGCGGTGACAGATAACTCTGATCGGCACTGTTGCAGCCGGTGCTGCTGGAGACGACAACACTGCCGCCAGTGCATCCGCCTTCGGAGTGCTTTGTGAGCAGGGACATCCGCGAGAATGTCTTGCTGCAGGAGCTGCACGAGTACTTCTTGATGTCAGAATGCGTTTGCAGATGGGCACGAAGATTCGAGCGATCAGCGAACGCTCGATGACAATGTTGGCAACTGAATGGTTTCTCGCCAGTGTGGGTGCGAATGTGTCCCTGCAGCAGCCACGGCCGCGAGAACGCTTTACCGCAAATGTTGCACTTACAGGGCAGTGTGTGCGTCCGGATGTGCATCTTGAGGGCGCCCAGTGATACGTACGTTTTGTCGCAGTCCTTGCAGCTGAACGACTTCTTCACTTGATTACCCTCGGCGGCGGGGCAATGGAATTGCTGATGTTTTGTGAGGCCCGAGAAAGTTGAGTAGGATTTCTGACAGTCAGGACACTGATAGCGAGGCGGAGAGGTTTTATCCTTTTTGCTTCCGGTTGATGTGCAGCTATTGGAGGCTGGAGAAACTTCACTAATGGCCTCCAGTTTATCGTTGTGCTGGTAAAGGTGGTGGTGATGATGATTATGAGGATGAGAATTATGGTGACGGTGATGATTATTATGGTGAGAATGATGGGCCGAGGAATCTTCACTAGATGTTGCCGGTGACACAACTGATAATGATGATGATTTCGACATTTGCTTCACCGACAAATCCTCCGGCAAAGAGGAGCAATTCGATTCGGGCGTCAGTGACCTCATCGAAAAGTACGACGTGTCTGAGTAAGCTGGCGAAATTGGTGCGTTATGGATTTGATGGTGATGATGATGGAGCTGCTGCTGGGGCGATGCTAACGATGTTAATCCGTACGGCTGATGGTGAGGATATGGCATTGGCTGATATGGCATGAAGCGGTGTGATGAATGTGATTGCTGGTGCTGGTGCTGATGCTGGCGGACACCAATAGGTCGGTGGATAATTTCCGATCGCATTGGCGGTGAAACGGAGCTTGCACGTCCGTGCAAATAGTGTGGTGGAGGCGACAACGAACCAATGGAGTCTGATGGTGAACTCGGCGACAGTAGATCACTGCGCAATGGCGAAATCTGTTGAGCCAAGTGCGGATTGTTAATTGTCCGATAGAATTCTGCTGTATACGGTGAGAGATGGAAGTTCCATGGCTGTAAACCATATTTAGGATATGTGGGTGTTGGCACGACAACAGAAGCTGCTGCTGCGACGGCCACAGCAGCTGCGGCAGCGGCTGCCGACACTACAGATCGTTCATCTTCGATATCTTCACAATCGATCACTTCATCCTCGTCGTCAGCATCATCAACATCGACACCTTCATCTTCACAACAATCTTCATCGTCATTCACAATAATTTCTTCTGAGATGGAGGACGCCGCCGAAGAAGACGAATCTTCCTCCTTTTTCACGCACAAATTTTCTGGCTCCTCTGGAGCTAAGTCTGTCATCACTACCGGATCGGCGACCGACACTGTTTCTTCGAATTTAAAATGCACTGGACGCTTTTTAAGCGGACATTTACTGTAGTTCCTTTCGGTAGCGCCGATTGCAACAACGGAATGCATTTTGAATGCTTCTTTTTGTTTTCTAACGGAAATGTTTTTTTTTAATTTCAATTTAAAACTCAATCGTTGAGTGTTTACAGAGTATCGACTTTATCCAATTACTTTTCACATAAAAATCAACCCTTCGAACAATATATTCAGAGTTCCAGACACAATTGAAGGCGACGAAGAACTGTGCTGTTGGAGTGAGATGACTCGCCTTTTATAGGTTTCTCAGTAGTTTAACACACGAGTCGCTATAGGACTAAGAGAGTAGTCGTCACTCTCAGTACGATGTCGGGCTCGGCATCAAAACAGAATCGGCTCGGCACTTGCTCAGCCGAAGCGATGACGACCGAAGAACGTCAAGAAAGAAACCTGAAATGCGCGTGCCAGTTGCAGCGCCGGTGCCGTTTTCAAATGGCGACCAATCAGATGCGCAACGAACACAAAAGCAACCACCACCAGCAATCAAACAATCTATAGAATTAGCATAACACGTCGCGCTCATACTGATCGGATCAGACTGAATATTTTATAAGAGAATGTGTCAAATCTCTCTTAGAATACTACTTGTTCATATTTGATTGTAATGAGACCCTGTTGAGTTATTCTTCTCTTCTTATTTATTGTCAGTTTAAAAGTGAGAACCATAGGTATCGCTTATGTCAAGTAATAGTTTGAAAGTCGTAGACTTCTCTTATTTCCAAGTTAATTAAAATTGCACTGCCAATTCAATTCTAATTATCTCAACAAATAAAAAATTCATTCCCTATTAGCAACTTAATCAGATCTTGAGTTATTTAAAATCTAAGCTCGAAATTTGCGTAGTAAACGCGGTCTAAACTTTAAACAGCATGTAATGGAAGTATTAATAATATTATAATTATTATTAATGGAAATATTACAAAACGATCACTTCTTACATGTTATTGCGATACAATACTTTTTAAGAACTCAGTCTCAAGTATCAATTATTTTGACTGCGTAATTGTAATTGAATCAATCAAACTTAGCAAGAACTATACTCTCTTAACAATGGGTTTGTATACTCTTTAAGATATTAAAATTATCAAATCTCATTTTCTATAAATAACACCAAAGAAAAAGATCAGTATTTTTCCCGTTAATATTCCAGTTTCTGTCTTGTTTTAGATCTGTTTCCCCTTCAATTAGGAAGAGAAGTTTCTTTATAATATATTAAAGAGAGCCGGCATTTTTACAAAGCGACTGGTACTCTCAAGTAATTTCTCTTCTCCAGTATTTCTTTCTCTAGAATTCATGCGAAACGCTCGTAGTCGTTCTGGTAATCTCGTAACTGTTTGTGATATAAGGCACCGCTACACTGGTTGTTGGCTGATGGCTGTGCGGGATCGTCTGTGTAGTGGCGCACTTGATCGCTTCGTTTCGCTGCATTTGGTTGATGTACCTTGCAACAGTCCTGTTATGGTGAAGCAGTTATATTTTCCTGTGCTTAGTGCGCAGTGTCTACTGTCTGCATCACCATCTCCAAACGTGCGAGATCGGCTGGATATGTTTTTTTGTTGTTATTGGGAATTATACTGCTCAGGCTATTTGCTAAGTGCGCGGGTGTATCAATATTATTCCATATGTGATGTATGGTTGGAATAAACTGGAATTATAAGTTTCGTCTTCTCTTTCAATTTAAGAGAGAATTTTATTAGCAAGAAGTTATCTGAGTACACAAATAAGCTGGAGAACTGGCAAGGCGCAAGGAAGACAAAGATTGTCGTTTTATTGATTCGAACACAATTTGAGTTTGGGTGAAGTGGTAATTCGTAGAGTTCGTTATCGTTTTTTCATCGTCGCCGTGTGGTAGGCCGGTAGGTGGTTAGTCTTTGAACGGACCTTGCGGGTGGTGGTTGTAGGTATTGCGCATTTGATTTCATTTAATTATTACGTCGCCTGAAATTGAATTTACTCGCAATAGTCGTAAATATATGTTTATGGTTATGTAATTTCAGCATCTGAAAAAAAAATAAATGTTTGATGGATTTAAACTGAACATGATGAACAAGGAAGATGATGCACTTAGGTATTTTATCCAATCCAATCCAAACGAGGATGCAAATATCAACCTACCTAGGGTAGTCGTCGGGCACCTAACTTTTTTTTCATTTTGCATTTCTCCAGTTACCAAAGTATTTGATGAAAAATAAAAATAATTTCATTGAATGTTGAAACAAATACTAATAAATAAAAAAGATATTTTTTGATTGAACTGTTTTCTAGAAACGACAAAATTAAAGAAAAAAGTCATATCGCGTGGTCGAGTGGTCGGCCGTCATATGTTAGTGGTCGGCCATAAAAGTTCTAGTGCTCGGCCAGGTCCAATCAATCATTGAAAAGAACATATTCAATGATCATTTAAGGGTTTATTTAAAAGAAAAATATTAAATAAATATATTTATAGCTATACTTTAAATAAAAAACAATTTAAATTACACAATACTGGCAGATATGCTTGGCTATGATGATGCTTCTGCATAACTGAGTTCTTTCAAGAAAGTACATTTGAGGTGAAACCACGAAGAACAAGAATCACAACCTATATTTTTCAGATTATCATCCTCAACATTACCTATAAGTTCTTCAAAACAATTCTTGAAGATTTGTTTAGCTTCCGAGGCTGTTGTTGAACTTTGTTTGGGTATAATTCCTCTTTTCGGCTTCGGAACAACCTAGAGGTGTTTCTGTTTGAGAAGCTTTTAGGCCAGATGTTCTTCCTTCCGCTGTAATAGAGCTTCCGGTTCTAGTTATTTTTTCCGCTGTTTGTTCAAAAAAATTTCCCTCCAATCTTGAGAGGAGATCTTTTAGAGTTTTTGAATTTTCTCTTGCTTTTGAAACCTATTGGCTTAGGATATAATATGTGGGTCGCTATTACATTTGATACGTCTGAACGTGGGCTTGGTGGGTGATGAAGTCACAGTGACATCGAAAGTTAAACAGGATGGCATTTTGTTCAATTCTAAAAATTATTTTCGATTTGTTGACCTCTTACTATGTGTAATACTCCTTTGTCTTCTATATAAAAGATGCCTGATGGTATTTCAATATCACGTTCAAAAAAGAGATTCTTGATATGGCATTTTCCTCCTCTGATTTGTCAGGTCTTTGTTCTGGAATGCAGTCTTCTTTTCTTTTCTTTATCTGCTGAAAGGTAAGATTCTGATCCAAACCTCGAAATTCATAATTCAGAAATTCTGCCATAAAGACGATCTTGAATTGTTGTCCTAGAAGTTCCCCATTATTTACACTGATATTAATATTTTGTAATCTTCGTGGTTCGAATCTCAGTAACACCAAAAGCATTTTTCACAGTGTCACACCTCTCGCAAATGCCTGACAAATTTCCGAGATTATTAACTTGTAACGAAAAGCCTCTTAATTTGCCGTTCGGATCCGGCATTAAATTGTAGGTCCCCTCCATTTGTGTGCCTTCCATTTTACAGGCTCAACACAAATGGTCGCGAGAAGCTAAACCTTGAAACGCAACGGTCTGTCGCGACGAACATTATTATTATTATTACCTACTTCGTCTATGCTTGGTGGCGGTAGGATTGTACGGTCTTCGGTCTTTGGTGGAGCCTCCATTTCCTCAATAGCTGCCCATTTAGCAACTCACGAAAGTGCTCTTCCCATTGCTCTAAGATGCTTTTGAGATCGGCATTCAGATAACCCTCTATGTCGTTGCAGTATAAGCATGTCGTTGCTAGTGGCTCCATCAGAAGATTCCCAGGTGGCTTTGTGGATATTTTTATGTGTAAACCTTGTACTCCTACTGTACTACTACGACCATATTATTGCTTGCTGCCATCTCTATGACTTGTTGTCCATTGTCATTAGTGTTCTCGTGTAAGCTATGGGTGCCAATGTACTGCCTGAATACTGGCTCCCTACCTATTTTGGCATTCATATCCCCCAGAATGATGTTTACCTCATACTGAGGACAGGCATGGAGTTCCCGTTCGACTGATTCAAAGAATTCTTCTTTTCATCATCTGGGAAATCCTCTGTATCCTCTTTTAAATCTGCCCCGCACGCAAAGGGTACATAGAAACATGGTTTTGTAATTTTTTTTTCTATTCTTCTATATAATAGGGAGGCCAGGACCGGACCCCGGTTGTAGAGCCAAATATGATGATATAATTTTGGCCGTTTTCTAACATAACCCACATGTTGGTTCCCCCGATAAAATTTTTGTCTCTACTCTAGAATTAACTTATCCCACCATTAGCTTCCTAGGAGCGGAATAAAAACTCTCGGGGCCCCAACTATCACCAACTCCAATAAAGAATCTTCTTCGCCCAACGATAAACCTACCTTTGTATTGATATACCCCACTGCATAGACTACACTACCTATGCATTAAAGACAACTTTTACAGGGGGTAAGAGAAGAAGATGCGATTCATTGCGTTGCAAGTGAATAAAAAATGGAATAAAGGTAACTCCGGAAGTGTGTATATGTATTTTGAAACTATATCGTCAACCGAGACCGTTATTTTCAAATTGATATCCTCTTGATAGCAGAAGAAGAACTGCAAGAGCCTCTAAAGCAGCTGATGATTTCGCCTTTTAATCTAAATTTAGTGACCGATGGCGCTTTATTAAGAAATACAAATGCCTTGATGTTAGAATACAGATGAAAACCTCTCCCCATCCAACCCCTATTGGAACAACAAAAAAAAAGTCCTTTTATTCTTCCTTTTCTAAGATCCTTAAGTCAGTTGAGGATGTGTGGATTTCAAGAGGATCTTAACAGAAATCATCCCTTAACCGTAAATCGCTCTTTAATATTTACATTGGCATCTGAGACGCAAAAGCTGCCACACCATTATTGAATGTCTATTAACACCGGAAGAAACCGGAAGAGCACACGGAACCAAAAGAAAAAAAAAAGGAATCGCCATGGATTTCCTATAAAGAGGCAGATATCCGATCATGCGCATCTGAATGTAAACATAAGTGTGCCAAGACAAGAACGGCTGCGTCATGCGCAAGCGCTGTAATAGTGTAGTCCCCAGAGCCCAGTGCAAAGTGTAAATACTATCGCACCCTTGTGTCGCTATTACGAGCACCAGAACTAGGATAGGTCTTGGACTGGAATTCTGAATTCCTGCATAGGCCGTTGCAAGTGATATTGTTGGTGTTCTATCTATCTATCGAGTTTCGACTGTTACCATTAGTGGTGCCTAGGACTGTGACGAAATTGTTGTTGCTTGCAGCGAGTTAGGTTCTTATACTATGGAGAAGTTTCCTATTTTTAGCTCTGCGGCAACAACAACAATAACAGCAGCGACAAGAGTGGCAACACTATGAAGGGATGATTGCTTCTATGGAGAAATACGAAAAAGTGACGATAACGACATGTACAGTGGGTCCTTAAAAGTATGAACAATCATTTTTATAAATAGAATTTTAGGCAAAGTCTTGGCATATTATTCCACTGTTCATATGAACGCTTTTGCTTTAGTTTGCTGTGCAGTATGCGGAGAGACGGACAAAAATTTATATTTAAGGGCGCGCGTTACATTGGCACACGACAGATGTGAGTTACTGTTGCTGTACTACAACACCAAGGTGAAAATAGGTGGTTGCATAGCATCCCGGCAGGCATTCTGTAGCAATATGATATTATGAACATTTGAAATATGCAAAGGGGTAGGTTAGGTGTGTGCTAAAGGGATGAAATGAACCCATCATAGGATAAAATAGAATTCTGAACTTCAGCAATGCACGCACACACACATAATGAAGTGGTTGTTTGGATGCTATTTTTGGCTAACGAAATTTTATCCTTTATATGGACGCATGCCACAGCAATGGAATTTGTGACATGAGTGATGGTGGTGTGGTGCACTCTCGCTTCCATGATCGCATGTGCAATCTGCACAGCGCATATGCAGTGAACACTATGGACATTTTGGTTGATGGGTTTTTGTTGTGCTATTCATGTACTGCGTTGCGTCGGCCCTGGCCGAAGCGAAACCTTTCAGCTGTGACCAACCAACCAACTGGCTCAAGGAAAGGTGCTACAAAATTTCCCTGTCGCAGGTCGAAAAAAGTGTTTAAGTGGATAGGCTGATAGGGCAGATGCCTGCACGTTTTGATTTGTGTTAGACAGAGGAGACTGTTGCCATTAGAAAGAACTGCGAATTGCGTTACTTTTTGGTGTGAGTGTATTTGGGTACGTTGACATTAATTGACATTAACATGTTCGTTTTACTTAACCTTCGATAGTCATATCTTAATGAAGTTTTTAAGTGGATTTGTCTGCATTATATAAAACATACGCAATATTTAATGAAAATAAAGGTAGGTAGTGTGGTGGTCCTGACACTTGCGGGAACCTCAATTAGCGCATGCGTGCGAAAGATTCTTTCAACGGTTTTTAAATTTAACCTGTAGCGTTCAAGTTCTCCGAAGGAGCTGCTGGTTGGATACTTCAAAAACACGGCAGATAAATGGGGCAGGGCTACTGGTACTTAGAATGTCTAGAAGGGCACTGTCTTCGTATTAAGTCTGTGATGGCGTATCGCTATCCTAGTGGCAGATGGATGGATCAAAGCTTAGATATGATTTGGTGAACCGTTGAAGTTGTATTTTATAACCATCTAACCCATTGTGTTACCGTCCATTTGTGGTTTTGTTCTTATTCTCTCCATTTACTCCTACTAGGAGCATAAACAAACGTGCGCCATTCAATTGATGCTAATTCCCCGTATGCTTTTTTTTTGTTATTATATTTTTTTGGGACTCGCTATCATTATACGACCTAAGAATTGTTGTTGGTCTCAGCATAAAGTCTAGATATATAAATGCTTTTTGATCTACCGGCGGATTATCAGTCGAGGTCGATTTACAGGTAATAACCACACACCACAACTGCATTCCGTCCTTACAAAAGGGCCAAGCAAACCTAAAAAGAAATCGCAACCAAATATGTCGCTTTATTTATGATACATCAATGCGTGAAGCAATCGCTTTTTAATTTCCACTTAAATTTTTTTGGTGAAAGCTGAAAGCTCAGCCATTATACACCAAAACCAAAATTGGTAATAAAATCAGAAAAACGAAAACGGCCACAGAAAATTTGCCAAATTGTTATTGATATGTTCTCGTATTATGATGGCATTAAAAGGAAGAAACTAACAACAAAAACAATAAAATCTTTTTTATGACATGTTCGCATCAAATCGTATTCGTAAAAACAAATTATTTTTTGGCAATTTACCTGTAACGCCTTTGTACCAGATCATGTGGGTCATTTATGATGGGCTCGATTGTGTGTAGGTACACTTTTGGGAAAATAAAAACTCTTGTAGTCTGTCGAGCCTTAGGGCTGGCTCTGTGACGTTCAGCAATAAGGTTTATATCTGACCCCGACGGAGAATCAATGGGAACTTGTGCAAGCAATGTGTAAATGAATGGTGCACCACATTGACCACACGCACTCAATATTCGCTTATAGCTTCCGAGACGGACGACCAAGAAAAATGACCAACAAGTAAAACGGCAACAACACAAATTAAACGAATTAATAAGATGGTTTCCACGGTGCAACGGCGTCGACGACGACGACGACTACAACGACGCAATACTCGATGTCCGCAATGAAATTACTTTTGGAAACATTTTATTGGTTATACTGCGCCTGGACATTGACTGTGTCAATTGGCCATGATTGAACAGCCAGGAAATACATACGAAGGAGTACATTTTGGTTAAATGCTGTTGTTGTTTGGCAATAATTAAAGTCGGCTTTGGTTGTCTCAAGTTGTTGTGATTGTTTATGCCAACGAAACGAGATTATTTTTGTAAATCCTACTTTCCTTTTCTCAGAAAAGTTGTTGAGTTGTTGAGTTGTTGAGTTGTTGTTGTGTTGTTGAGTTGTTGTTGTGTTGTTGAGTTGTTGTTGTGTTGTTGAGTTGTTGTTGTGTTGTTGAGTTGTTGAGTTGTTGAGTTGTTGAGTTGTTGAGTTGTTGAGTTGTTGAGTTGTTGAGTGGTTGAGTGGTTGAGTTGTTGAGTTGTTGAGTTGTTGAGTTGTTGAGTTGTTGAGTAGTTGAGTTGTTGAGTTGTTGAGTTGTTGAGTTGTTGAGTTGTTGAGTTGTTGAGTTGTTGAGTTGTTGAGTTGTTGATTTGTTGAGTTGTTGAGTTGTTGAGTTGTTGAGTTGTTGAGTTGTTGAGTTGTTGAGTTGTTGAGTTGTTGAGTTGTTGAGTTGTTGAGTTGTTGAGTTGTTGAGTTGTTGAGTTGTTGAGTTGTTGAGTTGTTGAGTTGTTGAGTTGTTGAGTTGTTGAGTTGTTGAGTTGTTGAGTTGTTGAGTTGTTGAGTTGTTGAGTTGTTGAGTTGTTGAGTTGTTGAGTTGTTGAGTTGTTGAGTTGTTGAGTTGTTGAGTTGTTGAGTTGTTGAGTTGTTGAGTTGTTGAGTTGTTGAGTTGTTGAGTTGTTGAGTTGTTGAGTTGTTGAGTTGTTGAGTTGTTGAGTTGTTGACTTATTACAATAAATAATTTCACTCGTTCATACATGGAATCGCCACTGATCCAAATTTATAATGGAATTCCAGAAGATGACCGATCCGGCGGTAGCACCAATTCACTAAGGGAACATATTTATTATTTTTTGATCGCTGCTGAGCCGATCGACCGATGAGAGTTAATCTCGGAACCCTGTTATTAATTGCAATAAATCTCGATAAAGTAATAAGCCGTCATTAATTCCCCAAACGAAGGAAAAAGAGAAGAATTAAAAAACACACAGGCATAGCATAACAAACACAAATACAAGACGCCCGTACGTACCTGCTGGTTACGCCTTAGCATTGGAACAGACAGCACACAGCACAGCAATCATTCAGCTGAGTGGAGAAAACGCCCGATCAAGCCAACTACCACCTTGCGCAACAGCAGTATGGTTCAACATACATTGTTTAAGCCATAAAATTAGCCCTTTGATGGATCCACATCCAATCATCATTAGGACAAAATTATGGACAATGACCGACCACGATGACGACGACGACGACGTGGATGTGGACGTAGATATGGCTGACGAGCGTTGAAAGTTGATGATTTCGGGCGCCACAGTCGGCCTTTTTGAATTTCGTTTGCGTCAATCTCTCTCCTCTGAAGAATCCTTTTTGGTCGCACCTTCCTTTCCTTGTAGCTGTGCATTAAAAAGGAGTTAAATAGATTCTATTTAACACAAATAATAAACGGCGCAACGGCACACGGAACCTCACGCTGAAACTGTGAAACTGCTGCACATCGCTATTGCCACCTGCCAACCGATTAATCACAGCAAATATGACATGATATGCTGGCTGGCTGGCTGGCTGGCCGGTCGGTCGGCCGGACGACACAGACGACGTGATTCCTCTCTAAGCTGCTGCCAACGGTGTACGTCCGCGTGTTTACACCTTTGCCTTTGCCTTTGCATCGCGTATCCGTTTTAGTCTCCGTCAAGATCATTACGATAAAAGGCCATCAATTATATCAAAAATGTGTCTACACACGCATTATATAATATGTGACTTGCGATAGGTTGGTGTTCGACATCAATGGTTATGTCAGACGATGCGTTTGGCCTTTAATCAAAAGGCAAAAGGGTTTATTCCGCTATCGGATAGCAGATAGAGTATTAGGATGAAGAGACGCGCTCAACAATCAATCGGTCGTCAGTGAGTGTTGTAAGCAATAATTATATGATGTGCTGACGGATCTTCCGGCAGGCCAACAAAGAAGATGGTTTTGATTTGGTCAATTGTTTGGCTTGGAGTTAAAAGTCAGAAGTGCTGCGTTGGCTTCTGAGAAGCAGAATGTTGGGAAATTTAAAATCATGAAAGGTAATCTAATCAGTTAAGTGACCTAATAGAAGCTGATAAAATCCTCAATACGAAGCGAATACTGGAAATCAAACGAAACTGGGGGTGGAAATGGTCCTCCCAATTTTCTTTCTTACTCCACTTCCGGCTCCCTTTGCAATTTTTTTACATACTCGTATATAGTTGTTTATGAAATCAATCGTAGATTCCTACAATAAGTTATCAAGTCTAAGGGACTAAATTAATAATACAATAATGTTTTTTTTTTGAACTATCAATGATCTGATTTACAATTTTAAGAGGAAATTGGGAACATAATCTAGCAAGTCTAGAGTATCTCTTTTCTTAAGTCTTATTTGCCTATTTGCGGTTAAGTGGTTTCTGGGGAGGGGGTTGGGATCGATTTCCAGTTTGTTGATATACTATGCTGTTTTTTGTTTGTTTTGAATTTCATCTTTAACTTTATGATTTTTCAGGTCACGTACGATATTTTCATGTGTAACTAGCGGAATTACCCGCTGGGGAATTTTCCGGCCGTACCATTCCTACTGTTTTTTGTAGTTTTTGTAGTAGTTTGTTATTTTTATTTTATTTTAATTTTCCATAATGTATGCAATCTAAGTCTAATAACTATGCAAAACAAGAGAACATTTCTTTAATTCTCACTTGTCTTTACTAATATTGTAAAGAAGTAATGTTGGTTTGTATGTAGGTAATCTTCGGAACTATTGGACCGATTTTAAAACTTCTCTCACCAATATTTAGAATAGGCTTTCAGCGTGAACATATACTATCCCGTTTAAATAAAAGGACTTTCATGGCGACCAATTTATATAATTATATTATAAATAATTAAAGTCGACGAAAAAACGGTCGGGCATCATAACGACTGTGTGCTGTGTGCTGCACTGTTCGCTGCACTGTTCGCTGCGCTGCTTTTTGTGTTATGTTTTGTACGAACATTACGCCTATAGCACAATCATAATGAACTATGAAGTTCTAACGTGATCAATGAACATTTATTTTATTGTGAATCAGAAACGTATTTTATATAAAAACAGTACGGGACCGATTTGATACCCTTGCGGAACATCAGAGATAAACAGATTTCGATAGTTGCATTGTAATGTCTGTAGCTATGATATAAAATATTTCCAATAAATGCCTAGTATCAAAAGGCAACTGCATTTCTTTTATTACTCAGAAGCTTGAACTTTCAGTATTGCTTTCAACTTAACGATCATCTCCCAGTCCCACTAATGCACAGAGCTTTGATACAGTTTTTGGGACACCCTTTGGCAATTAATTCGTCACATTAATTGCGTTCGTAATTATAGGCTTCAGTGATAGGGCACGTGATATTTTCAGTTCCCCTTTGACAGAAAACATACTCGCACTTACAAGGTACTAGAAAAATCTCGTCTTTCTTTACCGCGCTTATAACAGTGTTTACTTATTGTGTGGCTGAGTCGCTAAATGTTTTCGTTTCTGAAGTTGTTTTCAGCTCTCCACCAATTAAGCCCATAATAATCTGAAAAGGACACACGCAATTATCGTATTCCAAGTGTTTAAAAAAAGAGGGATTGTATCCCTTAGTTTCCCGACTACGAAGCAGAGCTTAGCCCACTTTATGAATCAGTAACAAATACATTACTGTCGATAGGATTCATGGAATTGCAAGGGATGATGATAGTCGAGCATTTGTCACTTATCAATTTCATTCTTGTTGATTTTTTCACTCACTAACCACAACTTTTTTTTTTCTCCTCTATCCAATATTTCAACTCCAATTCCTTGCATTCCTTTCAGCGTACGCTAATTACAAAAAATATATTCTTCACTACCTGAAGTCACAATTTCAAGTCTAGAAGTATTTTTTAATATTGCAATTGACGATGCTACAAAACAAAGAAACTAATTAAGCTTTTGTCACATGGAAGTGACATGGTCATACCTCAAACTCAACGTGTGCGTGCCATCCAATGCGAAGCCTTCCTCTACTGCGCCTTCCCGCTGGGTTTAAATCGAAGACTCTGCGAAATGGAGCGTTGATATCAACTCGCTCTACATGTCCTTGTCATCAAATTTCCAACATTGCTTCTTGATTAGTTCGATCTCTCCAGTAAAGCCCATCAACGCACACGGACCCGAAATCGTTCGAATGCTTATTCGGTCTAAACGATCAAGAATATCTTCATCAGCCTTCATCATCAGGCCTGGGATGGTTATGGTCTTATTCTTCCGTAGTCCCAGAAAAGGCTCTAATTCAATTGCCTTCCTAGCCAAACGCATAGAGCTATTCTTTATTTAATTTCTGAGTTGATGTCGTTGTCCGATGTTATAGCGGAGACTAGATAGAAAAAGTCCTTAACTAACTGAAAGTTAGTAAATCTTTGATCTATAAGTCGATGCTAGGTGTCCTTACTGGTAGACAGCAAATACTTTTTCTTGTCCCAATTAACCATCAATCTCGCTTCTACCTAAATGCTGGCAAATGCATTAGATACAACAGCTTACAGGTTTCTGCCATTGATATTGATGTAGTCAGTGTATGCCAGCAGTGCTAGTAACAAAATCATCGGTAAGAAATTGGACGTTCAGCCGAGGATGGCTCTATGTACACCACGTTGATACGCCCTATTCTCAACTATGGAGCGCTAGTCTGATGGCCGGCGATTAACAAGAAGTATAATGCCAACAATCTAGGTAGAATACAAAGATCATGAACTATTTGTATAACTGGAGCACTACGGTTCTGTCCTACCGATGCTCTCAATTCTACACCTAAATCTAACAAACTGATCTCCAGATCTCCAGATCAAGGAAAGATATTTTCAGAGTCGTTGCAATAATCACTGGCCATTGGCCGGTGGGCAGCCAAACTGGGACTTCCGCACAATACATTTTGCTGAAGTTATAGGGATGGTAATGAGAAAGAAACCCTTATACATTATCTCTACAAATGTCCACTCTGACGGGCTTCCGACTCCACAAATTGGAAAAACCTAATTGACGGAGTTTTCGGAGTATCGAATCACCGATCTACAGGCTACAAGCAGGCAGGGATACCTAGCATAGGGTCTCCCGAGGTCTGTGATTATACGCATACTAGCGCTATTTGAGGCTAATGCAGCGCAGACCACCACTTTACCTACGCCAGCAGTGAAACAGCTTTGAAGAACATTTTCTCAAATAAGAAGCAACGCTCAGTGACTCCGATCGTGTGGTTTTTTCTTTCATTTGGAAAAGCTGGTATTTTTGTGTTTATAGAGATGTCACATTTGAGATATTGCTCATACGTTTTGTCGAGGAGATCGTAAAAACAAGGTAAGGTAAGATACCCAGTAATCGTTGTTGTTAAAAAGTTTTGAAGAGAAGTTATCAGTTAGTCCATCCTTATCCAAGGTTGTTTGCTATTTCGTAGCACATGCGATGTTACCGCGGTTCAGCTTTAGTCCCCAACCACAACCCCTAACCTGGAGGATGGTCATGATCGTGTTTTTCTTTAATTAAAAGAGTAATGTTGTAGTTATGAGAATTGTTCCTATCACCAAGCCAGCCTGTTAATGCTAATGTCGGGAAAAAATATGAAGCACCTATCAATACTCAATGGCTAGAAATAGCGTTCGAAATATCCCTTCACACTCTTTTCTTTATCAATCCGAAATGTTTTTGAACAACAACACCAACATAGCTCTTGAAATGTTTTCAAACAAAAAAAAAAACACTCAACGTTAAGTGCAACGACAAGGATTGCTTTCATCGCACATCGTGAATTAACATCCTGTTACAATTTTACTGAACAAATTCTTCTCGTGTACAGCACAAGAACGCCAGGGCGATGGTGATTGCGATGACGCAATCTAAGTGCATTGCAGCACTGATAAAAATAGAATTGGAAGAAGCACCGTTTAGCTGCAACCTGCTCCACATAGATAAGCGGTAACGTCCATAAAGTTGTCATCATACCGATAGCACACTCGATCCTCGTTGCGATCCGAATCATCCTGCGATCTGTTGTGGATTGTGGTACATCGTCTTCTTGCTTCGGCCCTTCGGAGGACATGCATCAGGCAGGCGAGCGACTGCAAGCGACGTTAATGTGCACTGCCTTGTTAAATGCAAACAGATGACTCCCTCCTTATTCCTTCTGTCCTACATGCACTGAACTTATCTCAATTAACACTCGAAATCTTAAATCACGCGACCATGTCGGAAAACATGCATCCACTTGAGCATCGGCATAGAGAGCGACCACTTCTTAAGTGATCTATATGCATTTCTGCTGAGATGGGTTTCGGCTGAGGCAGCGTTGTTGTAAGTCTGCAGCAGCATTTCTTCTTATTCTACTTATTGTACCAATCGCCCCTCAGCAGGCGGTACGCTCATCACCATCAGATGCAGACAGTAACTAATCCAGTACCCAGCAGCAGTGCTCATTTTACTTTGGCATTGCATTGCATTGAGCACCTAGCGCGATACAGAAATCCTTCCTGCACCACCATGGCATTTGTTGTTTCCTGCCTGATGCTCGCATTCTTGTGGCGAGACGAGGCCAAACGCAAATCAACCTATGACGAGGAGGATTCACAACTTTCTTGCTGCGCGAATATGCGGGTGGTCTAGCGTATCTGTACCGCCGGACGGTGATACCCGCTTCAACGACCAACTAGTCCTAGTCGTTGCATAGTCGAAGTGCTCAGTCACCCGCCTCTGCACAGAACCCGAACACAGAGAACACATTGATAAGATAACGAATAACTTACTGTGATGGTGCATTGGATGTTTTCGGATCTTGAGTTGGGCTGAATAATTAGAAGCACTACAGCTAGACAGCCAGCTCCGGCGGGTTTATCTCTATATTTATGCAGGCTCGTGTATAAATTTCGGTTTCTCGCATTGCACAGTGGGGCACAGCGCCTCATCTCAGTGCGATGTTATCTGTGCGGTCATTTACAGGTAATCACCTTGTGCGCTCTGGTAAATTCCAAATTCGACGACGTTGCCGACCACCAGACGACGACGGCACCGGCGTGTGCACATTTCCAAGGAACTTTGACAGGATTTTACACACAGAAAACAAACAAACAAACCACACTGTACCGTAGATAAAAATTAATTAAGTTTGGTTGGTTAGTCAACGTTTGTTAGATTTCCGGCTGTCGCACAGTATGGGCTCCTTTAGCGAGTAGACTACATTGGAATTCGCCCGGTAGATGATCTTCTGATGTTGAAGTGGTTTGTTCCGTTTAATTTGACCTGCTGCTAAATTAATGCTGGCTACGATTTTCGCAAGTGGCCACATAGTCCATCTTTGCGACTGATCGTATCGTTTACATGCCGTAATTAGCGCAGTTCCGTGGAAATTTCCCCCAGCTGATCCTGTTCTGATAGAAAGATGGGTTTAATGAATGTCTACACTCATGCTTGACAAAATTGTAAGACACAAAAATATGTCACATGTCCATCAGAGAATCTAATTGGTCAGTTAACTATATAGAGAATTAGGTGGTAAAGTGACGTGAACGGAGAAAAAGAGATTGACATTCCATTGACAACCAGTATCTGAATAAAAAAATATTGAAAAAAAAGACGTTTGAAAAGTCTTCACTAAAGAAGTCTTTAAATCAATGAAGACAGTGGTTCTGTTCCAATTTTACTCCTACAGTAGCGTCTGAATTTGAAGAGTTGCAATCATTTAATTATTTTGGTTACATTTTAGGTGCTAATAACAAAAAAATCTAATAATAAATACGCTCACAAGATTTTACAAGCTGACAGATCTAAATTATTAAACCTTACCATTACATCCGAGATGAGAAAGTACAATTTTAATGACTCCAAATTAATGAGATATACAGTGATCTTGTTCCTCTTTATTCGTTGCTATAATAAACGATTTTGACCAGAAGTTCGTCTTTACTCGTGCCTATCTAGGAATCTATCTTAAATGCTAGGATTGATGGGGTACACCAGCAAGACAAGATAATATGGAGCTTTCATGATAAGGTGTTGTGCCATCGTTTCAGGAAGATATGCCCCGAGTTTAGGGATATCTAACGAGATATCTAGGCCAGTGAGGAGATTTTTTGCAGCCGGTCAACGAGAATTTCAGTTCTGGAACTAGAAGACAAGAAGAGGTTTCGGATTTTATGACATAAAACAATGAAATTAAACGAATACTATGAGGAAAGTAACAGAGTTAATCTGAGGATCAATTTTTGTCTACAAGTCTTAAGACAAGAATCGACTAATAACATGTAAATTGACGATCGAGCGAATATACACCACCTCCTCGACAGGTACACTACTTGAATTCAACCCAGTCACTGTCTGTCACTTGTCACTAATCGGAATACTGGACATTGGCTCTTCTGAAAAGTGATCTTGCGAAATATCCTGAATACTGGACACCGCATCTTCTTAAAAGTGATCTTCCAAAGTATCTTCGTCACTAATCGGAATACTGGACACCGACTCTTCTTAAAAGTGATCTTCCAAAGTATTCTCGTCACTAATCGGAACACTAGACACCGACTCTTCTGAAAAGTGGTTTTGCGAAGTATACTTGCCACTAATCGAAATACTAGACACCGACTCCTCTGAAAAGTGATCTGGCGAAGTATCCTTGTCACTAATCGGAATACTGGTCACCGACTCTTTTGAAAAGTGATCTTGGGAAGTATCCTCGCCACTAATCGGAATACTAGACGCCGACTCCTCCGGAAATCCTGCGAAGTATCTTTTTTTTACACAACACTACGGACACTGCGGATTGTCAACAGACACAATCACATTCCTAGTAACGCAGGACACACTGTCACCACTTACAAACTTAGACCTAAGTCATTTCAACTAATCTTGTAATAATCATATTTCTTAAAGGAAAAATAAACATTAAATCTGAATCCCTGAAACAAACCAATTATATTGTAACGGCCCATTAATATATGAACCTTGGTCACACTGGGGATACCCCGGCTGGGGAAAACCTCGTTACAGTATACACCCCTTCACACTTTCTGGTGGGTGAAATGTGAAATGTTAATTTCAACCACATATACGAACCAATTTTTATGAAGTTTAGTAGCTTCATCAGCAATGTTGTTGTAAAAGTAGATGGACCAATCAAACCAGCTTTAAAACTGGTTCAGGAGCTCCCAGTGAGCATTTTTGAAGTGCCAGAGTAGCCTTTCACGAATAGGATCTACAAGGGTAGGTTATTGAAAATTTTGCGTGGTCGGATAGTCCTAAAGGAGCAGATAAATCAATTGAATATTTCTCTGCCATAGAACTTAAAAATAAATCTAAAAGAAGAGGTTAATGACCAGTAGTATCGGTATACCGTGTAGGCTTATCGACGAGTTGGGTAAGAAGATTATTATTTACTATCTGCGGTTTCACCTGTTCGATCACTACCATTCGAACGAAAAGGTCAACCAAGTATCATTGTGGACATTGGAGTCGCCTACGACTACCGATGTTGGTGAGTACATGTAAATCATGTCCATCGATATAGGGAATAAATAAACATGGAATGGTTTGAAATTTTAAACTCCCTAAATTATAGGACATATTTCACTTCTAGATTTGGGCGATATTTAATTTTCTTTTGGGAGATAATTAATTTTCGGATATTTGGAGTGATTTAATTTTCTTGTGATTTATTTATTTATATCATTGATCCGCTCCGAAGTCTCCTTTAACTCTTCGCACAGCCTGTAGCTGCCATCTTCAATACCTAGTTTTCTTAGTATGCAATGTTTGGTATAAACCCTGCAATGATTCTTACATTACTTCTGCTCAGTCAGAGTATTATCGTTTCTAGTTCCCCATCATTTCCTTTGTCTGCCGGGAAGATTTTTCAGTCTTACGGCTGAGATGTCGCTGCCATCATTCTGCACATCTTCTCCGAAGTATGCGCTATCCAATACCATGAAATGGTTCTAGCCTACTAGTGGAGTTTCTGCCCCCATGTTCGCGAGATCCTCCATTGTTTCTTTAGCTTCTATACCGATGTGTTTCGGCACCCTAGTAGTGACATACTTTGTTTTTTTTTTCCTGATTTCCTCCACCAGTCTTGACGTGATATAATTGGATGCACAAATCTCTTCACATCATATTAAGACTGGTCGAGGAGGTTCTTCTTGCTGCTTGGCGGTCCGTCATGGTGGCTATTTTCTGTATTGGAGGGAAATCTACATATAATAGGTAGGAATTAGAATCAGTTAGCTAAAGACTGTGTTGATTTCAAGTTCCGATCTCCCAAATGCAGCGCGGAAACGGTTTGCGTTAGACGCCTTCAGGGAATGTAAGTTTTTTAAGCTAAAAACCCCAATTTTCCTGAAACTTATATACATCTGCTCATTTTCACTGCTTTATTCCTTAAGGGCCGCGCTGTACTTAGCACTATAGGAATAGAAATTACTTGTGTGTTTACGAAAAAAGATGGCAACAGTTTTTATCAGTTAACGGTTTCTTTACAAAACTTGTGTACCAGATACCAGATCGTTCCACATTAATAAGAACGGTTGTGGGAAAAAGTTTCTTTGTCAGTTATGTGAAGCTCCGCAAATGCTATCAACGCATTTATTAATACACTCTTTTGTATAAATAAATCGGTTGATATAATTCCTGCTTAGTGAGACTGGAAGGAAGAGTACTAGAAATAATAAAAAAAGTCGCTAGAAATAAAAAGATTTCGATACTACTTGATAAATTTTGAGAAAGCCTAGCTAGGAAACTTTGATGCATCCACCGTAAAGCCCGCTGATTTTGGAGCGTCTGATTAGGAATTGTTTCAAATATTACAAAGATCTTATAATGAATGAAAATACGTTGAATTTAAAAGAAACCAGTATAAAAAAAAGAAACAGGAAAATAGTTCTTCGACCTACAGTTCCAGAGTAAGCCACTTTCTTTCCATTAGACGTTTTTTAATGTAAGACTTCGATAACTTCTATAAATATTTCAATTTAGACACTTGCCTTCCTTTTTTTTATTTTTCTTCTTCTTCTTCTTCTTCTTCTTCTTTTCGTGAAACTTTTCTTCGCCGAACAACGTCGGACCTCTGCAACGCACGAATTACACAATTTCCAGCGCATTCTTGACATAAACTAAAGGTCACTGTCGGGGTTTATGCCTCATTTCAAATGAACTGACAATAAAGCCCAACAAAGAACATAAAAAATGTAAAACTTTGATATTACGAGTACCAAAGCATAGTGCTGCGCATGCTAACGAATTGACTTGACCACTTGGCACGAGCAGAAACGTGATGCGGCCGGTGCCGTTGCTGGTATACGCGCAACAATGGGTTCTGGTATCAAAGAACGATAGAACGATGAAAAGCTGGAGTGATTTGCTGGTGATTTGGTCAGCACAGCAGATCAGGTTATCACTTTGATGAGTGTTCCTGTCTTTTGTTTTTACGGGATGACAGAACATGTTGATATGCGGTGTATCCACCACTATAGTTATCTCGATGGCCAAAAAGATCAAAGATAAGGAATATTTTTGGGAATGTTTTTAACTGCACCGATGGTTGCTGGCACATGGATAGTGCATTCCAAATAACGTGACTTGATTAAGTCATTGAACTGTCACAAATGCACCGAGTGCAGTAATAAAAAAAACACACAAATCTGTCGACCTATCTGGAGACTGCAATGGCCAGTTAGGAAGTTTTGAATACAATTGAATTTTGGCAGGACTTTGAAACATTGTACTGAAAAGAATTTGTAGAGAAGACTATTAGAAAGGACGTGTAGTACTCGTACGAGTTCATGTCCGTTTAGTAAACATCTTGTCCAGCATTCTGTCTTTCTTCAGTACAAATTGAAATGAATATTCGAAGTCTCCACTACAAAATTGCGTTAAAAATCTGAATATACCATCAACAGCTGACTATAGATTCTTGACATTCCTAGAAACCACATACGCCTGCACACAGATAGACTCGTTTCATGGTGGCATTTCCAAATACCATCCCGAATCGAATGAATGAATGAATGACAATTTTTTTTTTTGCCAATATTGCAATGTGTTGTTACATCAGGCACCACAGCTGAAGAGGAATCATTTGCACAGGTTGCATTTCACACATTTACCATCGAGACAATACCATCCCATATCCATCAGGATTGTACGACAAGGTGCTGTGATTATTTCGCCTTGTCTCTGAGGACACTGGCAGCAGGTCAGACCAGGCAGGAACTGTAGTAGTAGACTGCTATCGAGTATTGTTCGGAGGACAATTGATTTGACATCATCTTGGATGAGGCAGGTGATGAGGCGCATAGTGTTCCTTCGTTGTTGTTGTATTGGTTTTTTCTTCTTCTTCTTCGGGTGCACAATGCAATGCATCATGTATTTTCTGTTGTATTTCTCTGCTGCAAATCGATTTACGATCGATCAACATCTGCGCTTGGCAGGACCCTATTGGAATTTCGCACTTTGTTACCGTCGTGCGTGGTACATTATGGCGGTACGACGTCGCATGTGTGTTTGTTGAGTTGCAGATGTACGAAATGTATCGCAATTGATTGTTCGGTTGATTACGTCATGATCACGATATGGCGATATGAGTTGTAGATTATCGTTCTATGATGATACTGATACGGGGATGCTGGCCTGCATGATTAGGCATGAAGGCGTGCGCATCCATAAAGGTGGTACATTCTTGGAATCAATAGCTGATAACTTTTGTTTGGAAACCAGGAAATTTGGCACTTCTTTGTTGTTGTGATAATTGTCAGAGAAGAACACGTTCCTTAAAAAAAGGTACATAGACTTTTGTTACTGTATTTTTTAACGCTTTAAGTTGGTATCGCAACGAAGAGACCAGAAACAACTAACGTCAAGCAATAGGACTCGCAGGGAGAGTAAGTCCTGGGACGTAAAGAGAAATGGACACGTCTTAAGAATACTGCCATTATGCTGATGCTGACACCATCTTAGGCAGCAGTCGTAGAGATCGGAACGACTTGTTCGCTGACGAATGTAAGCTAGCGACTGATGGTAAGAATGTTGCGTACGGAGCAACGCGGTAATCTCATAGAACGTGGGCACGCGAAGATGAGTACACAGAGCTCAGAAGATATATGCTGCCCCTGCCAAGCGTAGACGAAGATGGCATAGAGATAAATCGGCTCAGAAAAAAGAGGCCCTCTGGATCCAATGGTATCCCAGCGGAGTTGATTAAAACAGGACTTCGCGCAATATACCAAGCAATTCATGAACTAATAGTGCAAGTATGGGAGGAAAAAGCGATGCCGAAAGACTGGTTAAGAGGCATCCTGTGCACCATAAATAAGAAAGGAGATATCACAACATGCAGCAATTATCGTAGTATAACGTTATTGAGTACCACGTATAAGATGTTCTCCTCTATCCCTTAAGACAGGATAACAGTATGGAACCAGAAATACGCGCACGGTTGCTTAAAGCCAACAAAGCCTACTATAGTCTGTGAAGATTCTTCAAATCCAGGAACTTAACCATAACAGCCAAGATGCTGGTCTATAAGACAATGGTCATACCAGTACTTACATATGGATTCGAGACTTGGGTGCTTAGCAAAAAGCATTTGGACCTCATAGAAAGAAAAGTTTTAGGGATAATTGTTGGCCCCGTATGTGTGGAAGGACGATTCCGGAGACTCTATAATGATGAGATCTACGAGCGTTACCGCGAAGTCGACATCGTGAAGAAAATTTAACGCTACAGGCTCCGGTGGGCAGGACACCTAGTTCGCATGAGCGAAGAGGATCCTGCTCAGAAATTCCTTTGAGGTGGGATTTATGGAACACGACAGCGAGGCCGGCCTAGCCTACGCTGGAAAGATGGCGTAGATCAGGACGCTCAGAGTTTAGGGATGCCAAACTTGATGACATCGGCTCGAAATCATGACCGGTGGAGAGATTTTTTGCGGGAGGCCAGGACCGGACACCGGTTGAAGAGCCATGGTGATGATGATGAATTTTGAATGGAGTACATATGCGTTTGTTGTGCTCAATTTTGATTTTGATTTTGATATTTTGTTCAGCTAGGACTATGTGACGGTGGATTTAGTCCAACTTTAGAATACTTCAGTCCGAAATCTCTATATTTTTTTCACCGCTGTTTCTTGATCTGAAAATTAACTCCTTTTCTGATTCTCTATGGTGCTCTTTGGTGATTCATCATCATCGGAGTAGCATAGCTTCTTTTTTGTCAAAAAACTAAAACACATCATTAAGTTTTTAGTTGGCACCAAGTAGGCCACTATTTATCTATTTGCAGAGTCTAAACTTTTTGTCCATTTCTCAAAGCTGTCAACTGATTGTCTAAGCCTTTGAGCCAGAACTTTTGTCTCAGATATCCACGTGTTTACAAAAACAAGTTGAATAATAAGTTCGTACGGAAGTTTTTCAATTCCGTTTATATATTTTGAGATATTTACTTGCGCAGACGTTTCGCCTCGCGGCACATGCCCAGTGTACCGGTTTATAAAATTGGACTTGAAAAAATTTACAACACATATGACTATATGCCAATTGAGATTCATAAGAATTGAAAGAGTCGATGCTATTCCATTAAAAAACTGGTCAGGCAGTAACTGCCAATAATCACAATGGATTTTTTTTTAAATTTGCTGAGAAATCAGAAACCACAACAGTGCAGAAAAAATGATATATATTTTGGTGTTTGGTTAACATGAACACCGCCAACATACGGCATAATGCCACGGTCTTCTTCGGACGCAGATTGGTCTGCGTCAATCAACGTCCATCTCGAGAGATGTACCAGTATTGACTCAATGGTTAGAGCAGGACCTATCTCACATCACTGCCGATCTTTGGTTCACAACAACCGGTTGAGACATGCAACTCCACATAGAGAACATACACGCACCGGTTAAATCAGGACAGTGACTGATATACCAACGAAATTGGTAATACCAAGGGGCTACTGATGTACCAATACTAGTGCTCTACCCGCATTTAGGTAGTACACCACCAGCCACTGCGTATGTCAAGCCCAGAACGACACTGTGTCCTCAACCTATAGTTGGCACAGACTCAGTTAACCTTCAAAGAGGTTAACCTCATCCAACCAACCAAATCCCGTAGTACCAACGCGACCTTGGAGAGATCTGACATCAAAGGCCTTAGTTCGTTCAGTATTAGTGCCTGGGCGAAGCAAATCTTACCATGGCAGCACATCATCCGGAACCTCGAACCCTATCAGTTGTGACTAGGATAGCATGCTATATTAGGCCGCCTAGGATAAAAACTATCCCAGGCACATCACGGTCCTGCAGTTGTACGACGCTTAATACGAAGACAGTGCCCTTCTAGACATTATAAATACTAGTAGCCTTGCCCTATTTATCTGCCGAGTTTACCAAGTATTAAACCCATTGAGGAAGTATGATACAGCGGTCCCGTCGGGGAGTTCTGAAGATCACTGAAATTCGGTCAGCATCATATTTCCTGTAATTGCAGAAAAAACCAATAATATTTTTGCGCTTTAAGCGATCACTGAACTCAGCCAGGATTATATTTCCTGTAATTGCAATTGCAACAGCTCCTGTTTCACTTGGGAAGGTAACAAAAGCATTCAATGCCACGAAATCAGAGCTCTCAAAAAACACACGTTTCGAAAGGTTACTCTACCGTTCGATCGAAATTAATTGGAATTCTGTTGAAATTAATAAAAAAAAAAGTTGATGAAAATTTTCCAACTAACTAAGCAAAGTCTCCGTATTTCCCTCGTATTTCTGTGTCATAAAACGAAGGCCTGCTTTCAGTTTCTTCGCATTCCAATACGATTTGGATTTATCTAAAAGCAAGAACGTGTTCGCACACGCATATTTCATATATAATTTGTATATCAAATTCACTATACGTCCAATCTACAGATGATGACTTTTAAGAAAATTCCAACTGCAAGGCATCGACGACTAATGTCTATGGTTCCCCTTGCTTCGTCATTCAGTTTCGTTTTGTTTTTGTTTTCTTTTAAAAGGACGAAAACACCGGGCTCTCTCCGTTGTTGATGTATCTGGCAACAGGACTAACTGGCTGATCCTAGAACAGAAATCAGTATGAGTCGATCGATGTATATGTGCATACATTTATGGCAGTACATAGTTGGTAGATCGTCAAGATCACTTACGACAACGACTCGATGAGGATGCTTCAGGTTCTCCGAGTACCGTTTCGATGAATTACAGACGATGATGAAAGAAAAAAAAAGTAATTGTTCAAGAGCAAGATCGCAGAGACTTACTAACAATCTACTGAGCAGCCATCAGAATGTCGGGATTTGTTCCAGAAAGCGAAGCAAGCGCATGTGCCAGGTGTGTTGATTTTTTGATTTTGAACAATATGACTTGTTCCCCTTTGCCAAGTCCTTCGTTGATTGTGTTCGTCGTCCTTTTTTTTGTAATGATCGAGGACAATAGAGTTTAATTTTGTTTTCTTTTGCTGAGACGTTGAAGAAAAAACTCGAAAGGATTTTTTTTTTGTTTTCATTTCTTTGGTTTTTTTTATGACGATTCTTTTTTTTTTTTTTTGGCTGTGCTAAGGAATTTTTTGTGTTTTCGATTTTTGCTTCAATATTTTATTTTGAATGGTAACGTTTTTCGATTTTTCATATTACATATATTATGTGCAGACATTTTATAGTATACACAGGTTGTATGCGTTACATATTACAAAAGGAAAACGAGACCAATGAATGAATTTCCATTGGTTCGCCTAGTTCGTTTGAATGGCGGGACGGTTCGTGCCGTCAACATTATTGCGGAACATTAAATGGTTTGTTTGTTTTGTTTGAATTGCATTGTTGTTGAGTCCTCACATGCCAAGAATATGGTGGAACCTGTTTCGATTTATGTGTCGAAGAAATTTATCGGGTTGTTTATTGATACGAACTGTTCTCTTGGAGTTGGAATTAAGAATGCAGTTGAGCCATAAATTACTCGAATGCGACGACACTCGTGATAAGAGTAAATCAGTTCGATATTGATTTTATAATAGAAAATTTGTAAATAATCCAACGTTGATCCTTTGAATAACTTGAAGTAATGTAATCCCTTAAATAACTCAGGTGAATTGGAGTAGCGTTGCTTTAAAACGCTTCAGATCCTTCATATCTAGAAACCTAATCATTTCATTAAACTGCTGGTGTATAAGAAAAATGACATTAGGATCAGATATTTGAGGGTTGCTCTCTGAACTCATTGTCCGCGTTCGAGAAGAAAGCCTTGGAAGGAATTAAAATTAAATTTGCTGTCTTCTTTCTTCTGGATTAGTAAAGAGGAATCTGCTTGGAAAAAGCAATGACATGGTATGAATAGGTGTAGGTTCTGGTACCGACAAGAAGCAAGACTTGGCTTGGCTTGGCGTAGGCTTGGCCAGCCTCGCTTCTATGTTCCATAAATTCTTCCGTAAAGGACTTTCCGAGCAGGATCCTCTTCCCCCATGCGAGTAAGTTGTCCTGCCCACTGGAGCCTACCGAGCTGATCATTCTAGTGTCTCCGGAATCGTCATTTCCCAAATACGGGGCCAACAATTCTCCGCAAGATTTTTCTCTCGAATGCGGCTAAGAGGTCAGAATGCTTTTTGCTAAGCACCCAAGTCTCGGATCCAAATGTAAGTACTGGTATGACCATTGTCTTATATATCAGCAGTTTGGATGTTATGGTTAAGTTCCTGGATTGAAGAGTCTTGATAGACTATAATAGGCTTTGTTGGCTTTAAGGAACCCTGCGTGTATTTCTGGTTCCATGCTCTTATCAGCGGCTACAGTTGACCCGAGATAGTTAAAGAATTGCACTACTTCAAATTCGCGCTCGACTACTCTAATTCCGGGACCAATGTTGGATCTTCTGCTCGCAGACGTGGCCACCATGTACTTTGTTTTACTCTAATTTATGTGCAGCTCCAGATTTCGTGCCGCCCAATCAATCTGAATGAAAGCTTCCTCAACAGCTTTTCTACTAAAGATGTCAGTGTCGTCTGCGTAAGCCAGTATCTGAATGGACTTATACACGATTGTTCCTCTCGCCGTTATGTCAGAGTCTCGGATCACTTTCTCCAACGCCAGGATGAAGAAGTCACAAGCCAATCTATCCCTTTGTCAGAGCCCGTTATATATGTGATCCGGATATTTTTACTTGGCTTATAACATTGGTAATGGTCAACATACATAGTCGTGTCAGTTTATTTGCAATGCCAAATTCTCTCATGGCTTTATAAAGTTCTGCTGGGTACCGTGACTGAGAGGAAATGCGCATGGCTACTGAGGAGGAGGTTCGTGGTTCGAATCCCAGTAACACCAAAAGTATTTTTTACGGTGTCCCACCTCGCGCGAATGCGTGACGAACGTTCCGAGAGTAATAACTTGTCACGGAAACGGAAAGCTTCTCAATTCGCCGTTTGGATCCGGCCTTAAATTGTAGGTCCTTTCAATTTGTGTCCAAAGATATACATGCGCAACACAAGTGGTCGCGAGGAGCTAGGCCTTGGAGCGCAATCGTCAGTCGCGCCGAATATTTTATTATAAAGTTTTACTATGGCCATGCTGTCATAGGCGGCTTCAAGTCTGTAAAAAAATGGTGTACTGAGTTTTTAAACTCTAGATATTTTTCCATCACCTGCCTTAGGGTGTAAATCTGTTTAGTTGTCGATTTGCTTGGGATGAAGCCACACTGGTATGGACCAATGATGACTTTACTGTATGGGGCTGCCCTGTTTTAAAGGATAGAGGAGAAAATCTTATACGCGGTATTCAACAACGTTATACCACGATAATTGCTGCATTTTGTGATATCTCCCTTCTTATGTATCGGGCACATGATGCCTCTTCGCCAGTCTTCTGGCAACGCTTCTTGCTCCCATACTTGCAGTATTAGTTCATGAATTGCTTTCTGTATTGCGGGACCTCCTGTTTTAATCAGATCTGCTGGGATACAATCTGATCCCGGAGCCTTATTATTTTTGAGCTTTGCTTACTTCGTCTATGCTAGGTGGCGGCAGCACAGTGTGGTCTTAGGGATATATACAGTTAGCTCGCCATTATGCAAGTCATGGAAGTGCTCTTTCCACCAAGACCAAGTTATTGCTTGCTGCCATCTATATGACTCGTTGTCATTAGTGTTCTCTTTAAAGCTATGGGTGCTATTCGGCATTGTATTGTTGTAAAATTTGACACTAATATTGCCTCCCCCCCCACACTGATCAACCGCCACCCAAGAGAAGTGTCTTACGATCACTATTCACCTCAGCGACCTTGAAAATAATGGAATCGACATTAATATCGGTCATCTTATCACAACGATTAACCCACTACCTAAAAAGAGTCCTTACCACTATTCATCTCAGCAACCATAAATATCAGAATCTCCCAGCACCATTCTATCCGGCGTTTACTCCTGAAAACTTTGTGCTCGACACTATTATCGGCAGACACCTCACCTCCAGGCAAATAAGGTGCTACTTCCACCATCTATGTTTGATTCCAGATTTCAAGAAATATGTGTATCGAGTTTTGTTGAAATTAGTCAAGACGTTCCAGAGTTAAATAGGTACAAGCATACAAACGTACACACAAGTTCTCTATTTTTTAGTTTAAAAAAAAGTTTTGCCGAAAAGACCGTTTCGGTCCTGGGCCTGAGTTGATTCTTTATGTGTCTTTAGGATGAAATTAAATCCAAATGAAGACCGGTGGAGAGATTTTTAAAGGTGCGCTCAACAGCATAACTCACGGTTTTAAAGCCAGAAATTATGATCTGCTCAGTCAAAAGATCGAAACATAATTGAAATTGAAGCGCTTGTCCAAGCATGCCTGACTGACTTTTTAGTACTGAAAATGTAGGCAGGACCAAGAGCTTAAAACCTATTTGCGAAAACCCTATTATTTAAAATATGAGTGTTTACTAACCTTTAGTTAACTTAGCTAACTAAACATTAACTAAATGCACCAAACACCAAAAAACTTCCAGTCTGCTTTGCATAGAAACGCATGTCCTTTGTTCAAATTTCGTCGTTGTATACACGTGCTGCGTATGCTCTTCATTATCCTTGCATTGACAGGACTGATGGTTGCACTTCTCCGAAACATCCAAGCGACGAGAGTGCGATGGTGCATTTATTTTGTTCATTGAAACGTCATAGGAATCTAGGACGCAGCCTACCTAACTACTAATTGAATGCTGCACAATGAAATATCTTTTAAAATACTCGCAAGGGTGATTTATTAGTGCGCGTGCGTATTATGGTTATGTGGAACGGACTCCTGAATGGATGTGCACATGCGCGTTCACTCTGCTACACAACGCATTCGAGTCGACGCACGGGGGAAGGAGAACATCTGCTCAGCTGACGCGATGATGATTAAGATCCGTATTTTCCGCATCCGCGGAGCAACTGCAGCCGCCGCTGCAATCTCCGGCTTGGCTCAGCCGTTATTTTGGATTAAAATTAAAAATCTACGCCACTTGTGATCGCGACAAAACAAAAACTCCAGGCGGCCAGATGAGCGCTATACAGCAATTGCAGCCTGTGCCCAAGTCAGCGGTGAGTGGTTGGTCGTTATTATTTGAATTGCTCGTTTGTATTTGTGTCTAATATAACCATATATCGGTACATAAATAGTGCAAAACAGGCGTGGTGAATTGTTGTTGATTTGCATGGCGAATTCTCTGTCGGTCGATTACCTCAATTTCCTTGACAATTACAAGTTTTCTGATTGCTTTAATCCCATGTCTACAGATGAATAGAAAGGTATTCGAGTTTTGAGTTTTGAATTTAGGGACGAAAATTCTCATTGAAGGGGGTCGTTGAATTATTTTCGGTATTTTTTTCATATCCGCTCTATCGGTGAACACATTCGTCGCATGCAGTAAGTTGTTAGTCAGATCTTTCGTGTGAAAGGTTACGCAATAACTGGTGGTTTGCTGTGCCATATATATTTTATAATTGCCACATTAACTAAGAATAAAACTCGCGCAATAAAAAGGACTCATAGTACGAAAGGGTATTTCTTCAAAAAGCCGCATAAGCACATCACAAAAATAAAATTTATAAAAATTTTAGTGATGATGGAGCTGTTGTTTAATGTGATTCCTACAACCAGACGTTTTAGTGTAAGACCAAAAACAATACTCTGCTCATGCAAGACGACACTTATTTTTACCTATATAAATAACGGGTGTTTTTTTAAGAGGTTGCCGATTTTTTTTTTGAATAAAACACATATAAAATTATGAAATGACCAAAATTTTTTTTATTTGGTAGATAATTTTTTGGCATTTAACATTTAAACACAATTTCTGGCATATAGCTACCACGACTATTTTTCACAAATGTCATTCTGGAGGTCCAATTTTCCAGCACTTTTTCAAGCATTTGAGGGCGTATGTCAGCAATGACACGTTGAATATTGGTTTCCAAAGCGTCAATCGATTGAGGTTTATCCACATAAACCAATGACTTCACGTATCCCCACAAAAAGTAATCGAGTGGCGTCAAATCGCACGAACGCGGAGGCCAATTCACCGGACCATTTCTCGAAATAATGTTGTCGTTGAAAGTTTCTTTCAATAAGTCGATTGTTTCACGTGCTGTATGGCAAGTGGCACCATCTTGTTGAAACCACATTTCATCCATATCCATATCTTCAAGATTTGACAACAAAAACTCATTTAACATGGTTCTGTATCGATAAAAAAATGGATCTTCGTTCAATTGATTTAACGACCAATCACTGAATTCACGGCGCAAACGATGGTCGTGTGGCTTTAATTCTTGCACCAATTGAATTTTGTATGGCACCAAACCCAAATCTTTACGTAAAATTTTCCATAAAGTCGATGGACAAAGTCCAATTTGCTGAGCACGACGACGAATCGATAAATTGTCGTTTTCTTCGACACTGGCCTCAACGACAGCAATATTTTCTTCTGTACGAACTCTTCTCATTCTTGTCGGTGGCTTGGCATCCAAAAGAGTGAATGTAGACCGAAATTTGGTAATTACGTTCTTTATGGTGGTCTCTGACGGACGATTATGTGCACCATAAAATTCACGAAGTGCTCTATAAACATTTTTAATTGAACACTGATTTTGAAAATAAATTTCCACGATTTGAAAACGTTGTTCTGGAGTTAACCTATTCATAATGATTTGCCAAACAATACTGAGTAGAAATGCCACTTTGAGCTGTCAAAACAACTGTCATAAAATAAAACGACATCTATCGGAAAAACAAACCTCCTAAAAAAACACCCTTTATATAAAAGTTCTGAAAATATTTTATGTAATGAGTGTGTATACAGGGTGTATCCGTTAAAGTGACAAATACCTAAAGGGATGATTTCTTGGTTAGTTTCGTGAAAAACCGAATGGGAGGGTGGTCTTTTTTAAATGCATTATTAAAGCTTATTCAATTTTCTACAAATCCCCCTAACAATGTTTATGTATTCGATCAACAGGAGCAGGGTTAAAACTGAAAGTTTGTAAAATAAACGAAAACTTACTTTTGACCTTACATGACTTCACACCCTATAACTCTTGAACGCTTCCACCTATAAGGTTACTATAGATATTTTTTGAAAGAAAATTAAATTTTTAGGGTCAAACAGTGCACATTTTTCAAAATTATTTAAGCAATACCGATATGAAGGACGTCCAATTCAAAAATTGGTTTTTTTAAATGTATTTACAAACACTCATTATTTCGAAAAATGCTATCGGATACATTCTTTTTGACAAATGCAGTATTAAAGCCTATTGAATTTCCTACAAACCTGTGGCACAATATTTGTACATTCGGTCAACAAGATAGTCCGGGTTGTGTTACTACTACTACGAATAAGAAGAGTTGCACTTCTTAGTGTTCCTGCAGCAACAGTGCAACAAAATCACACGTAGAATGGATGCACCCTTACCGTCAGTGCATAAACTGCTTCAAACCGACTTGTCCAGAAGGACCTTATTTCGTAAGTGGACACATGAAAATGGTGGTTAAAATGGACTTATGAAAATGGTGTCCACTCACAAAATTAGGTCCTTCTGGGCAAGCAGATTATGCACTGAAGTGAGATGGTAAGAGTGCATCTGTTCCACGTGTTGCAATTTTGTTGCACTGCTTTTATTTTTATCCAAGAATCTTGGTTACCGTGCTAACAAAATTCAACTTGTGCAGAAATAAAAGCCATCCGACCATCGCACACGTCGCAAATTCGACCAATGTGCTGAAGCACAAATTTATATTGATGTTGATTTCCGAACAAAATTTTGTTCAGCGATGAAGCTCACTTTTGGTTGAATGGTTACAGTAATGAACAGAATTTTCGGATTTGGAGTGAAGATAATCCGCAAGCCTTTGACGGAACACCATTAAATCCAGAGAAAATCCAGAGAAATTGGTGCCCTTTATGGGCCGGCGGAATCATTGGTCCATATGTCTTCAAAAACGATGATGGCCGGAATGTTATAGTAACCGGTGAACGGTATAGAGACATGATTTCTAACTTTTTTGTATCCCAATTGGCTGGAATAAATTTTGCTGATATATATTAATTTTCAGTTCAAGTGTTATAGGGTGTGAAGCAAAAAAGGAAAAAGGAAATGATTTACGTTTCCCGGATGCTCGTGGGTCATTATTAATTAAAGTTTTGATAATTATGAGATCGATGCATCTCAAAGCGCATCAAGATCGGTTTCTGCTGTTGAGCAACCCGCTGTATCTACAGAAGCTGTTAAGCTATCGATGGACAAACACATGTTGGCCTCAACAGCTCGGACTGCTGTAGAGCAGCCAAACCCTACCCAGCGTTTAGACAGCGTAGCCATACGGGACCCATCTGAAACAAGCGAGGGTGTCAGAACTGAGGACGCGGAATCAGCCACTTCTGATTCTGAAGTATCCACAATCATTGATGCATTTAGCATGTAGGAGAAATCCATATGTTATTCTATTGGAAAGGCATTAGATGGGCTACTGATCCAGCAACACCGAGGTGGTGCTAGTGAAAGGGGAAAGCTCTTACTTTTGCCATAGCCACCCCTTCAACTTCAGCATCCAGAGAGAACAAATGAGCTCCATAAGGGTGTTACAGGCGATCCTGCATCACGCGAAGGGCGCGTCCTCTACCCTCAGCCAGCGGTTCGCCGAGGAAAATATAACCATTGGTCTCATCCAAGAGCCTTGGGTTATTAGCGGATGGGAAACGTAAGTTGATCTGTAAATGCGAGCAGCCAGTGTCAAGGCCGGCCTGCTTGAATGGCACGAACATCAATCTCCTTCCTATTTCAGAATTCATAACGAAAGATTGGTGGCCCTGCTGATTGGATTTCCGGACGAGAAGGCAGGCAAGAAGTTTCTATTCGACTCCTTAAAATGCTTTTTATTTTTCATCATCTGGGGTAAACTCTATAGGTTCGTGAACGTTTATGAGGCTTATGTTCCTAATTTGGCCGTTCATTTATTGCTTTGTAGCGGATACGCGGTATGCGGATTTTTGGGGGGAAAATTAACGGAGACCACCACAAGGAGGTTTAATCCTTTCAAGCATTATAAGCGTTGTAAGTCACTCCTAACCTGTCTTCCTAATTTCAAGCCAAAGTTTAACAAAACACAGTTTTTTGACTTAGCTCCTTCTTTTTGTGAACTCACGTATATTTTTTATATCGTAATCTTTTTTATTTCACAAATTAACTTTTCTGTTAAATAAATGGATTCGAATTAAAGTTAATTATGTCTTACATAAAAACTACAAAGTCTTAGTGTGTATTAATAGCTTAACACGTGTTCGAGGGGAAAAGTTTTGAAAACTCAAAACAACACTAACCTGCAGCAATACAATTAAAAGGAGATGTCTTAATTATGCGATATCGTTGATGGTTTCTGCTTAAAATTCTAGAATTTCGTGGCTAACGGCATGCTAATGTAAAACTTTAATACTTCGCAAAACAACACATCTTCTTTGCACTTTCTATTCGGTCCAGATGCTCCAGTTTTTTTCTTATCCATAAAACAAACACCTGACTCCTTTTGCGGAGAGACGGCATAATCCTCAAAGAATAGAAATTTGCCATTACCACCAACCAAGACCTCTTGCCGTTTTAATTTTGTATTTTTCTTTTATTTCGTTTTTTTTTTTCATTTTGCCTTCAAAGTACCCGTACATACACAAATGATAAAATAATAAGAATCTATTGTGCGCACCTTAAGCCATAGAGGGGAGGTACGAGGTACTTCCAGCTATGCAGACATATAACAAAAGGTCACAATGCTAAGGCTAATGGAATACTTTTCTAATGACTGTGTGTTGGCAGGTGTGCCTGTGTACTGTGCCAACAATCATCCTTTATCCCTTTCAATTTTTGCACACCAGGTTTGTGGGACCCTGTCGAAGGAGAAATAAGTTTCTGATATTTTCTTTAATGAAGTCACTGGTCGTGATGTATGCAAGCAGGTTCAGCTCTGAGTTGTCAGAAATAATAGAACAACATCTGTCCCATACGATATACATATACGAAAATAGTTTAATTGACGCGATCGTGTATTCGATACTTTCTCCAAAAGATATGCGATATAATGACGACGCATGCAACTTATTTAAAAACCATAAAGTATCATAATCGTTCATTGGGGAGAAATGTAAACTTCTATAGTGAATCCTAATATATTGACAGTCAACAAATAAACAAAACAAACAGAAAGTGTTCACGTATAGACACATCTAACCATCATAAAACTAAATCCCCAATGGAAGCCGAATGATCGGCCGTATAGTATCCGTCTTCTGTCTCCTTGAGGTGTGAATTGAATATGTTGATTGTTCCCAAAGTGTCTTATAGTCAGACACTTTGGAAAATCGAAAATCCCATGGGAGACGGCGAGGTGATCTCTCTCTACATCTTAGCGAGTGGGAAATTCTAGAATTCTATGTGCGTAAGTGTAAAAAAAAATGGAAAGAGCCTTGAACAAAAGTACAGAAATATCTGGATTAGCGTGGGTAGTGTAATTGATAACCGCAAACAAGTCCTTGCAGCATGATAACGAAAGATAACCAGTGATGGCGTGCCTTATCGCAATAGATTGGATTGTCTGTCAATTCCCATCGTACGAGACGAGTATGTCGCTCATGATCGACGAGATGTGTGTCTTAAGTAAATAATTGGTTGCAATGATTGCACCAGCCATCAGCGAAAGACATTTACTCCGTCCGACGTCGTTTTGATACTATTGCATGTCCTTTCTAGTGAGTGAACTCACTAAAGTACCTCTTATCGGCGCACAGGATAAGCATCAGCAATAAGCAAACCGATGTGAAAATGGAAAAACCATCAATAGATAATAAAATTAATCGTTCTCGCCTAGTGGACTAATGAACAACAGCAACAACAACGACATCAAACAGAAACAGTGCATAGCATATATTTGGGTACGCGGACATCGAGGCGACGTCTGTCGATAATACAACCAAAGGACACTCTGACACGGCACCCTGAATTCTGTACGTCAGTCATTCGAAATCTTTATTTGAGTTTCAAAAAAAAAAAATGTCGCTATGTTGTACGAGTATAGTCAACACTTGTTGGTTTTGTTGTTAAAAATTTTGTTAAGACTTGTCAAACACGAAAATGAATTGTGTTTATTGCGTTTATGCGGATTCGATAAATTCTCTCACACATGCCAAGGTACAGGTGGCAAGGTGGCTTGTTTTACAAGATTTCTATTTGGCCTGCGTAGTTTTGTTGGATAAAAACGAAATTATATTCGATACAGCAAACATAGATAGTATAAAAATATAATTGGTAAACAATGTTGAAGTGTGATAACAATTTTGTGGCAACGGTTTTGGAACTGCGGACAGTTTGCAAATTATCTTGAACTAAATATTGAAACTTCGAATATAATTTTCAAATATACGAAGATAAGATGCATTTTAGGTCAAAAGACCTTATTGTTGTTCAACTCTTGAGAGCTAATCATCACGTTTGGATCTTTGTCAGTCCAGCAGTGCGGTCGTGAATTTCCAAAATATATATCTAACCAAGTTTTGATTTCGAACCAACGCCATTCAGTTTGCCGTGATGTATATCATTCAGGGAGTTCGACCTTGGTTTGTGTTTAAAAAAAATATACAAATCTGAAGGCCATCCTTTTTGTTATAAGTTGCACACATGTAAAGGGACTGGCGCCCTTATAATTCTAGCGTGGGCGTTAATATTACGGAGCGGAGAAGAAGAGATATCTGTTAGCTAAGTGTTTTGAATGCCTTCGGATTATTTTGATGCGGAAATAGAGAGCTGACAATTCCAAATACCAGTCGTACAGCTAAAGAAAGGCTCTAAACTGAACAGAACGTCCAAAAATTGGCTTTAGGTTAAACTGAGAAGTGCATGTGGAGCCACGAGTAATACGGTTGCATTTATGAAGAGGCTGAACGCCGTCGGAAATTTCTGTTAAACACATCGCTGGTGGTAGTAGCCATAAATAATTGAAGAGGGAAACATTCCTGCGGTGCTCAAGCGAAACAATTATTCCCAATGTTTACGTCACCAAAAAGTATTCACACGCGGTTCTTTATTCTATGAAGCAGATGCAACGTGCAATTATGCAAGTTTTGGTGATAAACGGTGATACGATTATAGACAGTCATGTCCTAAGCCTCTCGCATCACAACTCCTATCTTATGCGTCGACGTCGCGTCACTGGAAACTCGGCCAAATCAAGTTAACGATTTCGGTACCCAATCCGATTTGTATTAGCTTGAGTCGGGGCATGCACAATTAACAAAAGAATTTCCTAAATAGATATTCTGGGTCTAAGTGGAGTGAGATGGCCTGGAGTAGGGGAAAACGAACATCTACCGGCGAGTTTCTAATTTTTTCGGGTAAGCCTGCAGGAGAACACCATGCGAATGGAGTGGGATTTCTACTCTCTAAAGCCGCGAGAAGATCGTTACAGGACTGGCAAGCAATATCTGATAGAATTATTATTGCAAGATTTAAATCTGCTGTTCGACAGGTCGTGTTCGTTCAAGTTGACGCACCAACGGAATAAGCCACCTCTGAAGAAAAAGACGAGTTCATTAGATAAACTACGAAAGAGTGACATCGTTATTTTGATGGGTGACCTTAACGCAAAAGTAGGCAGCAATAACCGTGATTGGGAACATGTTATTGGAAAGCTTGGTCTTGGTTCTATGAATGACAACGGAGAAAAGTTTGCTGATCTGTGTCCTGATCGCAACCTAATCAAAGCCATCTGGACCTCTCCTGATCACATGTACAACAACCAGATTGATCACATCGCTATAAGCCGCAAGTGGCGATCATCTTTGCTGGACGTTAGAACCCGAAGAGCAGCCGACGTCTACAGCGACCACCGCCACCTTGTGATTGGCAGTGTGCGGTTGAAGCTCGCGGTCCACTCAGCCACACGAAGCCAAATAACGAGAAAGCCAGCCGTAGCAGCACTGAAAGACCCAGATGTGAAACTGCAATATGTATCCCGCGTACAACAGTCACTCTCTGTGATACAGCCCCAAACCCTAGAGTCTAAATTGGAGAAAACAGTAAATGCGTATACGGAAGCAGCCTCATCCGTTTTAGGTTATCCCGACAAAACTAGAAAGAATGGATATCAGACATGGAACACCATTCGTGAACGCCAATCCATCAAAGCAGAGTTAAACGCAGCCTCGAGTGCCGAGCGAGGCGCATTAGCGCGGAAGTATAGTGATCTGGACAAACGAGCATGGCCAAGCGACATTGCAACACAAGCACAGCAAGCAAGTAGACAATACAGCACAGTCTACCAACTCGTAAGCTCGCCAACAAGAAACACCACATCAACTACCCTGTTAAGGCAATAGGCGGCTCTTTAATCCTTATGGAAGAACAACAATTAACCCGCTGGACTGAACATTTTAAGAATCTTTTGAATTGTACTTCGCCAGGCACGTCCACATATGCACCCTAACATCATCGTCGCTATTCATTCGTTGGATGAGATAAGGACAACAATTAGTTGACTGCAACCAGATAAAGCAGCAGGCAATGGCAACATCTAAGCAGAATCGACTGGCCGAACTTGAAAGTTTATTTGATCTATGTAAGAGTATCTACGATATTCTATACGATTTTGGCCACTGAAGTTGACTTTTCACTTGAACATCAAAAATCTTATTGCGTTTTTGGCTGATGTGAGCACTAAATAGCATCACTCCAAGTAAAATAATTTGATAGTGAATTTTTTAATACTCGTCTCCTCATTACCGGAGTTCTTTCTTTTTAGTTGGCAGAGAATATAAATGCACAAACATGGAACTACCTTAAATTAGATGGCTTCACCATTACCATGAAGAATACCAATCTAAATTCTTTTACTTGATTGATTGCTTATTTAAGTATTTAACTTAATTTGATATCATGTGGACAAGTATTATCATCTATTCGAATTTTACAACAAAGTCAGTTAAGCCTTTCTCAATACAACAGGTTTGGTGCACATGAAAATTGGTTAAAACTCGATAAAAACGTTAGTAAGTACTATGTTCGAGTGTAAATCATTGACATTGACATTACAGCATCTTATACGAGTAGCTACAAGAGTAATTGGTATCGTTCGTTTATGTGAGACATTTTATCGCTTCTCGCTCATAAAATGAAATTTAATATGATGCCCATTTGCTTGCCACTGAAACCAAACCAACTACATTCTTATATACAGAGCTCATAACATTTAGAAGTCCAAACAATTCCAACCAAATGGATGGCTCTATGCTAATCGCAAAGAATAAAAGATGCTAACGGATGCGATGCAGCCAGATGCAATCGTCTACGTATTTTGTCAGATGTCATAGAGTGGAATTTATTACGCGTGCACACCATCGCGCATCTTGTAATCTCTCATTGGCAAGTGCCACACAAATCATAATTTTTAAAGCATTGACAATAAGAAAAGGGCGGAGTAGAGAACAAAATTATGTTTGCTTTCATTAATTCGTTATTGATTGTTATTACAGCATACGAGAGCAGACAGCTCATGCACAATAAGAGTGTTGGCTGGTTTTGACATATATGTACGTACACACAGGAAATGTATCTCAGTAGAACAACACCAGACAGTCAGACGCTTAGGCTTAGCAATGAAATCAACTTGCAGGACAGCAGTAAACGTTACAGTTTTATATATCTGACACGTACAAAAGGGAACTATGAGCGGATTTACTTTTATTGTTCAACATCTTCTTTATCTTCACCTGACACAGTGCGCGGTCCAATTGTTGATGTCGATTTAATGTGAGGGACATTAAAATTTTCTAGTTTTCTGTTGCTTTGTGCTCATTGTTATATACGGTCAGAGATACAACTCTTCAGCCGTTTACCAAGAATAAGGAACAGGTAACAATAGTTACTGGTCAACAGCAGTACATAAGCGTAGTAGAATTATTAATAAGCGCTACAGGCGGTAGTATCTGACTTACTAACCGACTAGATTCTCCCGTTTTTTCTGTAATTTTTGCTGTTATGCGTATCAAGTATAGAGTTTTTTAGTTAAAAGCGAGTTTTTGGCGGCATGTCCTTTTGTGTTCAGTATGTTAACATAGTGAAGTTGACATTTGTGTGGCTTGGGCTTAAAACTTAGACAACAACTTACACCCATATCTTAAAGAAACGTCCTAAATACCCACAATGTACATTCTACGGTATGTTTACAAAAATAAAGAATAACCTAAATATAAACAAGAACGGGCGGATTCGAAATCATGTCATAAACGCGTTATTTTATTATTTTGTTTTTAACTAGCTATTCCCGGGAGCTTCACTAACCGCATTCATGAACCAACTCTTTTCTCTTATCATCATGGTAACTGATATTATCATTTCATTATTTTCTATAGCCTATAATAAAGAAATACTTCACCGATCGTCAGTTCCAAGTAAACATTTCTGGAAACTATAGTGAATCGAATTGCATTGAATACGGCGTACCACAGGGGTGAAAACTTGGTCCTTTACTATTTATTATGTACACGAACGAGCTGCTGCGAGTATTTATAGAAAGCACAACAATTGCGATGATATATCCATTGTAGTAAGTCATCGGCGATGGAAGCATTTTAGAACGCAGCAAAATGGAAAATGGTCTTGTCATAAATGTGTCAAAAACAAAACTGATGCACATCGGTGGACCTCACTGTCAACCGATAAATATAGGCATATACACAAGTAGAAATTCAAGCTGAAATCATGGCGATAAAAGAAGTCCTTCATGGCTTAAACTAAGGATATCCGTATCTTCTCAGATAGTCAAGCAGCTTTGAGATCCTTAGAATCCGTCTCTACGAACTCTATTGTAGCCCTAGACAGCCTATCATATCTTAGGGAGATGGCGTAGCAGTTCAACATTCACCTGTACTGAGTACCGGGGCACGCGGACATTCTGGAAACTGCAGGTTTCGCCAAAAATGGTACTTTGCTGCTCCTTCCACCTAAAAAAGTTTCCTTATGATACCGATTTCTACATGCAAACTCATGTTAAAGCAGGATGCTATTGATAAAACTAACCTTAGGGGGTCAAATGGTTTATCTTGTGTAGCGACAAAACAGATCTGGCCAAAGCTGGATTAGAAACGCTACAAGTGATTGATATGTCTTAACAGATTGCACATAAGTGCTACAATGGGTGCCATTACGGAGAACTGTATTAAAGGCAAGCATGCAGCAGGGCTTTGTGTATTTTCCAATGACTTCTGCAGAAGCTGCATGGACGAGGAGGAGGAAGACACCATTCTTCACCTTCTCTGCGCAGCTCTTTCTCTAAAACATAAGCTCCAATTGGGAGACTTGTTTTATATCGACATTCACGATTTGTCAAGCACTGACATCAAAAGCCTTCTACGCTTTATTCGAAGCTCCAACTGGTTCAACGAGTGGGGTAAGAAATTTTCGCAATCAATGTGGCATCACAAACCATGTGTCTAAGTGGGTCAGCTTACGGCCGACACCCACTCCAAACTTCCCTATCCTAATATCTTGAAATAAAAAATCAAAAAACCTAAATTAAATTCAATAAAATATTTAATATCACGATAAATCTCAGCTCTGAACATTTTTAAACTTTCATTAGTAAAATAACCTCTTATATGTAAAATATCGTTATATTTTGATCGTTATACTTTTATCCATTTTTTCCCAAGAGGAAGGGCACAAATTAAAGGAAAGACAGTGGGCGTAAAATATTATGTTAACATTTTGGTGCTTTTTAATTCTGTAGCAGGAAATTGGGAAATACGGATTGAGGCACCGACGACGGCCGGATTTGAGTTTCGACTTTGCCATTCATAAATAGTAAAATGCCTGCAAACAGAGTTAGCATACCCGCCAAAACTGTAGGTATAAGTATGTACTCGTATTTATGTAGTATTTGACATGCAGCGATGCGCCAAGATGTCTCCAAGGATGAAATCTTTTCATTGTTACGACGAGTGTATTGCAACGGACGAGACCTGAACGCTCGTCGTTCATCATCTTCTTTTCCTTTTGCTTATGGCTTATGTAACATCAACATACCGCCAAACGACTGGTTAGTCGGTGGCCGATACATTTTTCCATTGCATGCATTGTTGTTGCTCTGAATGTAAGACCGCATCCTAGAAGAGGTAGGTAAATCCCATCACCTGAAGTGTTTCGAATGTCGATCAACTGGATCAGATATTACTGTTTTTGCCTCCTCCCAGATGTTCAAGAAACACTTCAGTTTATGTTGCGATGTGATGAGATTTTTATATTTGCTATGCAGACAAGGGTTAAGACAGCAAAACAGGTTTGAACTTATGCAGGTTGCCAAAATATCTTGCATTTTTTCTCAGCTCATTAAAATTTGTATCTTGCGCCAGTTTATGAAACGACGACAAATTCTTAGTATTCCAGGATGCCAAACAAAACTTATTTTTAATTCGTTCATTTATTGTTCGCCATGTGTGTTACTTCAATGGAATTATTTTCGGTACTTTGGCACTAGACAAAAATTTTAGCAGATTTACTGTTTTCAACGAATTTATGATGTGATCTTTTATGAGAAAAACACTTTATGAGGAAATTCTTTAAGCTTTGACTTATAGCCAAAAGAAACTATGATTTTTTTAAATTTTAACTAATCCGACAATCAGGCGGTCAGCCATCAGCAGAATAGGGGTAATAACACAAAATGCATTGAAATTGCAAGTGGCTGTAAATATCCCTGACTGGTGGAAGTGCGATCAAATCTTCACGTGGTGGCCGCCGGTAATTTTCCTCCAGAAAAAGCTAAATAATCGGGCTAGTCACTTCAGAGTAAAGTTGGCGCAAGGCCAATAACCTCGGCCGTGGAAAAACTTAATTACGAAACTCCAAATCACCCTCGGATACACTTATGTACGACGACGACTACAGCTACGAAAATGGCTATCCGATTTAAGAATTTTCTCATGGAACGCACGCTCATTGTATAGAGCTCAAGCTGCACAGCAGCTAGCCGATACCCTGTCCAAATATAATGCTGACATAATAGCAATCCATGAGATGCGGTGGACGGGGAATGGTGCCTTACAAAAAGCAGAATATGACATATATTACAGCTGTCATGGAAGACATCATTTATTCGAGGTGGGGTTTCTCATCAGCAAAAGAATGAAACCCACCGTAAAAATGTAAATCAGTAAATGAACGGATGCAGGCAGATTTCAAAAGATAAGCCACACAAGGACCACACCAGCCGCGGAAGTTCTACCAAAGAGTCCGCGGTATGACGCAATATACAACGCGTTGCACATACTGCAAAGACAAAGAGGGAAATCGGCAATCTCAAAGGCATCTTAGAGCGAGGAGAAGAGTACTTTCATGAGTTGCTAACTGAGGAATTGGAGGCCCCATTAATGACCGAAGACTACACTATGCTTCCGCCACCAAGCATAGACGAAGTTAGCAGAGCGATAAATCGGCTCAAAAATAATAAGGCCCCGGGATCAGATGGTATCCCAGGGGAACTGATTAAAACAGGAGGTCCTGCAATACACCAAGCAATTCATGAGATATTAGTACAAGTGTAGGAGGAGGAAGCGATGCCAGAAGACTGGCGAAAAGACATCATGTGCCCCATACATAAGAAGGGAGATATCACAACATGCAGCAATTATCGTGGTTGAGTACCTCGTATAAGGTTTTCTTCTCTATCATTCAAGACAGGATAGCCCCATATGCTTAAGTCATCATTGGTTCATAGCAGTGTGTCTTCATCATAGGCAAATCAACAACTGATCAGATTTACACCCTTAGGCAGGTGATGGAAAAAGTATCTAGAGTTTCAAAAAAGAGTATCAGGATCACTATCAAGCCCATTCAATATCTATAACGGATAAGGGGATGGACTGGCCTGCGTCCTATTCAACCTGGCGTTGGAGAAAGTGATCCGAGACTCTGACGTAACGGCGAGAGGAACAATTCTCTATAAGTCAATTCAGATTCTGGCTTATGTAGACGACATCGACATCATTAAAAGAAACTAAAAGGCTGTACAGAAAGCTTTCTTCAAGATCGAGCTGGCGGCACGAAATCTGGGGCTGCACATAAATTCGAGCAAAACAAAGTACATGGTGGCCACGTCTGCGAGCAGAAGATCCAACATTGGTCCCATAATTAAAACCTTTAACTATCTCGGGTCAACTGTAGCAGTCGGTAACAGCATGGAACCAGAAATACTCGCACGGTTGCTCAAAGCCAACAAAGCCTACTATAGTCTGTCAATACTCTTCAAATACAGGAATTTAACCATAACATCCAAGCTGCTGGTGTACAAGACAATGGTTATACCTATACTTGCATATGGATTAGAGACTTGGGTGCTTTAAACAGCAAACAGACGCTCACATTGCGGTGCAGGAGTCTGACTCCATTGCATGCGCTAAAAATCAAGTGCTGATGAATTTCTTTGTAAAACGCCAAAAACTGAAAACTCTCATTTGTTTATCATCCACATACGCAGAATGCAAAACACAGCCCAAGAGTTAGAATCTCAATACCAATGTAGATCTAGGCAGGTCTTAAAGGAACAATTTTGAGGGATTTTAAATTTCGTGTCTGCGTCAGACAGGTTTCGGCTTATATAAGGCAAGTGTTTATTAAAAATAAGAAAAAAACTTTGGGATAGAAGACCGTTTTCCGGGATATCAGGGTCCAGCTTATACAGGTTCCGCCTTTTGCAGTTTTTGCGTAATGAGACAATTAATTTGTTGCCAATTTGCCTCTAATATAATTAGTTCCTTCCTGATATTTGTCTCAGGAGCGAGAACTTATTGCAAGGTCAAAGAAACCTTCCGGACATACTTCGATAAATAATTTAAAAGTACTTTTTTGCTCTAATCAACTAGGGCTTTTCTCTGGAACTTCAAAATCAGAGCCTTACGATAATTAAAGTTAAACTTAAAACGTGACAGCCATTGAGGAAAATGGTAATTTGAAGTTTCATCTTATGGCACAGGAAGATTTTGAATGAAAACTTTCTACTTCCATACCTGAGTCTCAGATGGAAGGCCCAAAGCGTAAATTTAACCCAATCAAGATCCAAATACAAGAATAAAAAAAATTGCCAACTGACTGATGTCCACCGTCCATCCGTCGTCCTAATTCTCTCTATACATTCCAGCATAATTTTCATTTAATCTTCTTTCCATTAGTAGGATGATACGTTTAGGATATTTCCATTCGCAAATGCCATGACAAAGATTTATGCGAGTCAGAATTGTTTACGTCAAGCAACGAAACAGAGCATAGGAAAAAGTAAGGTAATCCACCGAAGTGTGCATCTATCCCCGCACTCTCTGGAGTTATTAATGAGCGATGGAACAAGTACGAAAGCGACAGGTAGGCAGGAAGGCGATACACCAAAGTGACGCGGCGACGGCAACTTGAAGAAGATATGTGGCTCCACACTGAATATTATGTCCAAGTCCGGACTCAATTTGCCTGCATCTTGTGTTTAATTGCATTGCACATTGCCTCCGATTTGACGCAGGCAGTGTGGTGTCTTTAATTGCAACCTCACCGGCGGATTATCATGCATTGGTATACGTTGCACGGTGAACGGTGAATGGTGCACGGTACCTGATGTCAATTCATTTAACACTTCTTTAATTTCATCTTCATTTGGTGCTTCTGCTGCTGCTGCTACTTCTGCTTCTGCGGCTACCGAACTGGTAAAAATGTGGTCCACACGCTCTTGACATTATTTATTAGTTTCGATTTGGATTCGTGTCAACGTGTTCGTCGCGTTCACGCCGTCCTCCAAGCAACAGTATGATTAACGATCCGGCTTGCGATTTACAAAGCAAGCAACAGATTGAAGCCAGGAAGGAGAATATAAATTGGAATTTCATTTCGTTTCGGCCTTCAAGAGCTGAAGCATCAAGTGCATTTCAGGAGACATGGCATTGGGGCAACAAAAAAAAACGAAACGACGCAGCAGTCGGTGTAATTACTCGCGGCAATGTGCTCAATCATATGCAACAAGGATATACACGCGGGTACAGTCCTCGCATTTGTGTAATCTCCTTTGGAGCATGAAGCGCGCATCGCAGGTACCTGCATAAGAAGATATGTAACGTTTTCCAACTACTACTACTCTCCTAAGCTGATGACAGTACAAAAATTAAAAAAAAAAATACGAAATTAAAACGACATATGGAGCAACAATTCGATGGCAAAGGCACCATTTCGATCATGTAGCAGGGGTGCGCATTTAAGGGAAGAAATTATGCACTCGATCACCTCGAAACCTGCCCCGGAAGGAACAAAGACAAGCGATGATCAAGGTGTGGTGTGTTGTTTGGAGTGCTATGTTGGTTTGCGCATGAGCAATAGTGTACTTTCAGTTCAAACTTTTGAGGAAATGAGGAAAACTTCGTTGTTGGTGTTGTTGTGTTTTCAAATTTGAATTTTTGAACAAAGGAGTTGCGATGCACCTCTTCACCGAATACATCCAGCTGCGCTAATAGAATAAACAAGATATTATTTGGTTGTTTATTGTTGTTGTGCTTAGTGCTGAAGGATGAAATCATAGATTGGAACGAAAGTACGCTTGATGAGACTTCTTTGAAGACAAACACGCACGCGTACACTAACCTGAATATGGCATTATCATAATGCACATGGCAATACCCCTATATGTATGACTTCGTATGTAAATTTGTTGTTGTTGCATTTGAGTGAAGATGGTTTACACCTGCTGCCAATAACTGTGGATCGTTAGCATTCAATTTTAGGTACGAGTCCATATAAAAATGTTCGTTAGACTTGAAGGTCTCGGTCTTTTGAAAAAATTGACAGTAAGCTTGGACTTTCAGAGAAATTATTTCTGTTTTCTTACTTAATATGGTACAATCTCATTAAAAGATCCTACCGAAAAAAGATGATATGAAGGGCTTAGAAGATATAAAAAGAGCTCTGAAGAGAAGACAGAACAGATTTCATAGGCAAACGAATCAGCCTATAGGGAAGAAACTCATTGGCAAACTAGAAAAGTACACACTACATTGACCTGGGAATCGAATCTATAACGCAAAATACACCGCAAAGATCGATGATTCCCTGTCCTCTATGGATATGACCTTCTTTTGAGCAGAAGACTTTAATGTATTTGTGGGAGATGCTAAACGAAAGATAAAGAACTGAATTCTAATGAATCATGTTCATCATAATTTTTCAACTGCCATAGTTTCAGTTCTGGCCTCCTTTTTAGGTGTCCAGATTTCAAACCAAAGTTTTTGCATTTCTAAAGTTTAAGCGTCCATATCTAAATCATCCATTGAGCGTAAGCTCACTGTCGTGTCCCATAATTACTACCGAAAAATGTCTTTTCAATCAGGATCCTATTGGCGTATGCAAGCCAGTTATTTATGAAAACTATCGAGCTTAGTTCTCTTTGCGGTGACGATATCGCGGTAACGCACGCTCGTATATCTCATTATTATTATAAGAATTCCTCACATATGGGACCAACAATTCTACTTAAGACTTTCCCCTCAAACGTGGTAAAGAGGTCAGATTTCTTTTTGCGATAAGCACCTAAACGCAAGGATCAATATTTATGTACTGGAATGATCATTGTTTTATACACCGGAAGTTTTAAGCAATCATGCCAGAATTACAATCATTACAATAACATTGAGCTGAGATAGTCAAAAGATTGCAGTACTCCGAAAATTAATACCTGAAACTATCTCAATTGGGTGACCAAAGTTGATTCTATTGCGCCAAGCTGGTGGTTACCATGTTCTTTGTTTCACTCTCATTTATGTGCAACCTTATGTGCAATTCATGCCGTCCTCTCGAACTGGTTGAAATTTTCTTGCACAACTTTTGGTTATTTACCCATGATGTCAATCTCATCTGCGTTAGCCAGATGTATGGAGAGGGTTACCTGTCCAAAGAGCTGGAAAAAATTCGTTCAATTCTCAGTCACAGCTCAGGTGGAGAAGTCTGTTGAACTGCGCTATATTTAGACTGATATGAAATGTCTTTGGATTAACGTGTCCTTTGGATAACTAGTCCTCTTCGGATTAGTTATACAACAATCAAAGTCCATATTTGACAGATGTGCCAGTAATAGCTCATTGGTTAGAGCAGGACCTTCCTAAGTCCTTGTCGATCTTTGGTTCACGACAACCGCTTGAGATATGCAACTCCACAGAGAGGACATTATCGCACGGGTAACATCAGGACGTCAAACTGATGTACCAAAGAAATTGGTAACACCAGTTGTGGCTAATGTTAACAAGGCCCGCATTTGGGAAGTCAACTACCAGACACTATGTAGGTCAATCCCCAGAACGACACTGGATCCTCAACCAATAGTTGACCCAGACTCAGGTAACCTCCATGGAGATCAACCTCATCTTTGGACCAACTCCCGTAGTACCGACGCGACCTTAGTGAGATTTGACATCAAAGGCCTCAGCTCGTTCAGTATGAGTGCCTGGTCGAGGCAAAGCCAACTCTGGCAGCACATTATCCAAAACCTCGAATCCCATCATTTGTCAATAGGATTTGTCCTAGGATAGAAACTATACCAGGCACATCACAGTCCTGTAGTTATACGCCTAGGCTGCTAAATACTAAGACAGTGCCCATTCTAGACATTCTAAGTACTAGAAGCCTTGCCCTATTTATCTGCCGAGCTTACCAAGTATAAAGCCCATCGATAAAGTCTAATACAGTGGTTCCCTCGGAGATCTAGATGATAAGACCATCCTACAGCAAAAGGAAAAAAACCAACGAGTTATTATCTAGAACCCGGAAGGATATTGCCAGTGTCTTATATAACTACACGATACCACGACAATTGGTGCAATTTGTGATATCTTCGTTCTTATGTATGAGGCACAGGATGACTCTTTTCTAGTACTTAGGAATCATTTCTTTCTTCCCTTCGTGCACATATAGCTCATTAATTGCTTGAAGCAGTGCGGGCCTTGTGTGTCACTGATTTGCCATTGTGAATGCTTATTGTTTTTGAGCCGGTTTATCGAACTGGGTACTTCGTCTATGCTTTGTGATGTCAGCATTGTGCGGTTTTATATTATTGGTGTAGCCTCAAACTGCTCAAAGATGATCATTAAGCTACTGATAAAATGTTCCTTTCGTCGCTCGCTTTAAAATTGGTGAGCAAATTGCCCTTGTAGTATATGAAATGTAGTGTATATAGCTTCAAACCGTGGTCTTGATACAACTTCTGCATCATTTTTAGGTAAAATTTAACTGAACCTGTTAATAGTTTTTATTGTTTCGCATTGGTTATTTAGGCATCCAAATAGAAACCATTTTTACAAGTTACTTGGTTGTATTTTTGTCAACAAGAATGTGGGCGCCGTGGCTCAGTGGTTAAAAACATGGCTTCTGAGCATGAGGTTCGTCGTTCGAGACCCAGTAATACCAAAAGTACTTTTCACAATTTCCGAACTCTCGCAAAAGTCTGACAAACGTCCGAGAGTAATAACTTTTCACGGAAAGCTTCTCAATACGCCGTTCAGATCCGGCATTATATTGAAAGTCCCCTCCATTTTGTGTGCAAAAATATAGATGCTTAACACAAATGGTTGCCAGAAGCTAGGCCTTGGACTGCAATGGTCTGTCGTGCCGAAAATTATTATTTTTATCATCTCTTGAATGCCTTCAAGAATGAGGCTTATCAGTCCCATTCTTGTAAATATGCTGGAGATAGATTTGATTTTTTATTTAAACCACATCACTTCACTGTTTTCTACATTGATGGTTCTTAATAGCGAACACGACTGCAGCTGGCCTGTTTATCACGGAACCTTAACTCTTGTCTGACATATTATCGCCTGGACGCTGCCATCTTGCAAATTGACGATCAACAGTCGATCCTTTTGTAATAGCTCTTGTTAACACATTTTGTGTCGTACCTTCGCCATAACTTGACGAATGTTGGCTTTAAAGTGCTCTATAGTTTGAGGTTTATCCACATAAACTCTGTCTTGCACATAACTTCAAAAAAAAAAAAAGTCCAATGGCGTCAAATCGCATGATCTCGGCGGCTATTTGACGTCGCCGACACGTGAAATTATGCGTTCTGGAAACATCCCGAGCAATAGCGTTAAAATCGGTTATGTTGTGTAGCTTGTGGCGTGGTTTTGTTCAAGCCACATATCCTCCAAGTCGAAGATTTTGACCGCCAAAAAAAGTCTGTTATCCTAAGACCGTAGCGCTAAGCATTGATAGCAACTGTCACATCTTTATCGTTTTCGAAAAAATACAATCCGATGAAGTCTCCAGCTCACAATACGCATCAGACAGTAACTTTTTGTGGCTTTAACGGCCTCTTTTCAATTATTTGAGGTTTCTTAGAGCTCCAAATGCGACAATTTGGTTGGTTATGTACCCACGAAGTGAGAAATGGGCCTCATCGCTGAAGAACAATATATTTGAAAAATCGTGGTTCATTGGACGCATGTCCTGCGTAGTGAATGGTCAGCAGCAGTCAAGGGAACGTCGAAAAATTGATAAATTCGGTTCTTCATCCACACTTTCACTTACAGCAGCAATATTTTTCACAGAGCTTACATTACGATGATGCAAATGCCTTTGCTTAACGTGAAGCTTCCAGTTACTACGAATTTCAATTGTACAGTAGGACGATGGTGAATGCGAATAATCTTCCCATAATAAAAGGTTTTACTTTGCCAGTTTCCGCGGAAGTCAAATATTTATGCGTAATATCTAAGGGCACAATGAGCTCTACCTCGGCAGATGCTCTCAACACATTGTTAAATCTACCACCTCTGGATCTAGTTCTTCAAAGGGAAGCGTTGAATGCTATGTGTCGAATTCGAAAGAAAAATGTCTCACATGATGGGCATAAGAGTGTGCATAGAAACATATTTCATAAGGTTTCGGAGCAAACTTGGTTCGGAACCAATCTTAGGCTTGAGCTGAGGCAAGCTTAAATATTAATATTCCCAAATTTATGGAAGCCAAATAGGAGCAGTTTAGTAAGACCTTAAAAACATATAGAACTACCAAGCACTTTGTGGAGAGGCCGAACAAACACACCGGTAATTTAAATTTAAGAATATCTAGAAAGAACATTTGTCGGAGATTGGTCGGTTTACTTACAGGTCATAATCCGACTGAAAGTCATATGTTTATGTTGGGACTTATATTGAATCCAATATTTAAGCCCTGCCTTGAGGAATAAGAAACAACTATTCATTTCCTTTGTAGCTGTGCTGTAATGTTTTTAAAAATTTCCCTACAAGGTGCGGATATATCGTTCACAGTACATAGCTTTTTTAGCAGCCTCTGTTCTACTTTCCTAACCTTACTTCCAAAAAAACTGTTGTCTTCTGCCATAGAAAATTCTTTGAAAATAGATTTGACTGTCGCGCCCCTTAACTTTTTTAGTCTTAGGTTGTTTTTGTTGTTGCCACGTTGTTAATATCCTAAACCACCATATCTTCATTGTTACTACCTTTAACTTTAACATCAAATGTTGTGCAACAAACAAAACACCTGACATTTATACTAATGACACCTTGCTCTAGGCTTCTGTACACATAAATAAGCCAGTATCCTTGCTCGAGTTGCCTCACGACCCCTATATGTAGGTACAGGAAAACGCAAATGACTTTACTCTGAAAAAAAATGAGAATTAGAGTAGGTTGCTGCGACAAATTGTAATACAGACACACAACGCATCGTCCATGCAAATCGCGTTCCGTACGCGTGCCCAGAGTACGCACCAGCGAACCGCACCGATCGGGCACACACCCGTCGACAACCTGTTCCGTCTAAGACACCTTGTCGTTTCTATTAAAATTACACTAGAGAGCGTGATAGCATCGTCGCCTTAATGTCCTATGCTAAAGCGTGCTGACCGCTATTGTCGCCTGCCTTCTCGAATACAGATAGACAGGTACACACGTATACGTACGCCGCCTCTATGCACCCTTATGCAATGCACTGAACGACGACGACGACGACGTCATGCTACAATGGTCACACATGAATGTACGTACGTGGTGTTCAATGGGCATCCAAAGGACAACCGGGCAGCAACTAACTAAAGGTATTTATGGATTTATTCTGCACATGTCGTCGTCAGTGGGCAGTGCACTAGAGCGTCGCGCGGCCACATCCAAGACATGCAGCAATATCCATCCCATCATATTGTCTGAATAATTTAAATAATTAGACGCTCGTGCCGTCCACACGAATTGATCATGTAGAGTGCCTAGTGTAGACCCTTGAACATATCCTTATAGAAGCGACTGTCTCGCCGACTACCGGTGTATGCCTGGCTGACCTGACCGGCCGGTGTCGTCACTGAAATCATCATCATCTGTAATGAACATTATGAGTGCATTGAATAGGAACAAGAAGTGATGGTAGCAGCTCTTGGCCAAGGAAATAGCTCCTAGTATAGGTATAGCGAATGAACGATGAATGACAAAACACAGACGATTTTATGGTCTATGGTCAACAGTCGATCGCGGTCGTTAGGGGTCATGTACTTGAAGCAGGCATATGCCGTGGGTAAAAATGTCCTAACTAAATTTTTTTATTGCTGATAAAATGAGAGCCGAAAACCTGAAGTACCTTAGTAACAAAAAATATTTTGTTTGTAATTTCTCTGATCGGATCCACTGTATACTTCATTATTCCAGCAGCAAGTTAGGGAGGGGTACCTTATTTTGCCATTTCGTTGCGATTTGGTAACTTCTTCGTTCTTCATTGCCGTCGTGCACCTGAAAGAAATTTAAGCAGGAAACTTACAACAAATAAAAATTAAACAACGAATAGAGCGGCTGCACTTTGTGTAAGGACGGATGCCGTTGTTGTTGTTGTTTCTGTTCTCTTATTAAATCATAATTTTGCATTTGTAATCCGTACTCCTCGGAACCACTTAGATGCTGCATTTTCAAAATAAATCAAAGAGGGAACTGAAAAAATCATCATTATTCAAATGTGAAGAAGAGTCCTTGGCATTTTCGAGGGTTCGACGAACCTCAAACTTCCTGTCTTGCGGATATTTTATTCGAACAAATCTGGTGCGCGCGGCAAAAACAGGTGTATCCTTCGACGCTACTGCTCCAATGTGAAATTTTTTCTTCTATCGTTCAATCGTCGAGGAGTGAATGAACCGCAGCGCTTCGTTTTATGGAAGACTATTTCCGGTTGCATTCGATTCGGCACAGGAAGAGCGGCATATAGCGACATAGACAATAGCGCACAGCATCGGTATCGGCGGCATCAGCGGCAGTGATAATAAAAGTGCGTGCGACAAGTTCTAATTTGACACTACGGACAGACAGAGAATCAGACAGACGGACAAACACACAAAGACAGAATTTTTTATTAATGTCATTTCTGAGTTTTGAGCCGCCAAACACGTACTCTAAAGTGAGTTAGCGTGCGTTTGAATTAGATCCTTTGTCGGAAGATACCGCCACGATTAGCTACGATTACTACGACAGTTGAATTAAAACACCAGGATGGAATAATTTTTTTTTATTCAAATTAAAAAGGAACTGTCGCATGTTTTTGGGTTTCTTTTGGAATACAAATGATACCTCAGAACTTAAAAATCTGAACCTCACTATTTCGGTGTACGAGCACACGTCCTGTTCTGGAAGTTGTTATTACCCAATTTTTGAGTTTATTGATAGAACGTTTGTTAGGTTCCAAGACAGAGTTTGACCGATTAGATGTTGCTGTACCTACCTCGAATTTATAGCTTGTTCCAGAAAGGTAATTAGGAATGTCATTACATTGATATGCAAGAGGGCAAAATCGTGCAGATTGAGTGGAATTTGGAAGGGAATTGCTGCAGTTTATTTACTAGATACTGCGATTGGTTTTGGCTCGTTCTTGACTTCAAACGGTTGAGCTTGAAGGAAGCCGTCAAAAAGTGCTTGATGCTTTATATGACCATTTCAACTATGGTTAAATTTTAATCATTAAGTGATATTAAATTAGAAATTCCTAAGGGTCCTCTATAGCTCCTCTTTTCAAAAGAATGTCTGAACCATTTTCGGTTAACCCCCATAGCGGTTTTTGGATACCTTGGTGGTTGGTAACAATCTTGGTGCTCGTAGAACAAACCTTATCTACTGTCCATAGCTATTAGATCTATACGAGTGACTTAAAGATTGTATGTTAAGTAGTTTTGTGTTCGTAGTTGGGCTTATTATCTCAATATACAGGCTGGTGTTAAAATTTTTAGCTTGGATCGACTTCCGGTCCACTCAAAATGCGAAATACCTAGTGGCCAGCAGTATAGTTTTCGAAGTCAACCCGTTACTGGTAATCTGATGGCATCTCAACGAAAAGTTGGAAGTATTCACAAATACCTCTTAGTTTATTATCATTTCTAATGAAAACAATGGAAAGAATTTTAAACTACCACATCAGATTAAGTTTCGAAGATACGATAGTATCTAAATATCAATATGATTACCTTCAAGGTAGGTCTTCGGAGACGGCTCTTCGTGCTGTGCACGATTGAGTACTCATTTATGAACAAACAATATACTCTTGCCCTCTTCCTCGATTTCGAAGGACCACATCCACATTATCGCCATCCAGTAAGCTCTCACTCAGCTGGGAGTAGAGCAGCTCCTAAAACAATGGATCATCTCCAGGCTAGATAGCATGGTAATCCATGATAATCTGGGCATCAGTAACGTCACCAAATGAGTCAACAGAGTCACTCAAATGGAGGAATAATATCGCCCTTATTGTTCCTGATGGTAATAAACAAGTGCTTCAGAGCTGGACAGGAAAAACTACATTGCGTATGAAGACGATCTTGTGTCAAGACAGTACCTTCTGTGATTAGTGAAGTCATCATGAAAAGAGCCATTAGCAGGGTTATCTCCTGGGCAACGAGCTGTGGTCTAGGAGTTACTTACCTCCAGCTAAACTGAAATACCACTGTTCACAACTAAGCTCAAAATACCGTCCCCTTCAAGATGTAAAATGGAGTCGGCGCTGGAGTCTTCTCAGAAAAACTAAATCTTTCAAGCTGCCTGACTCGGGTAGCATCTTTCAGGCGGAGATCCTAGCGATTATGGAGGCTTGCAGGGCATATGCGTAGACTGCAAATCTGCAAAATTAAAGTGATTATTGTGACTAGCATTAACTCAAAACTTGTCAGGCAGTGCAAAGCTGAATTGGCTTCGATAAGCCAAAGCATATATCTATCCATGTGTGGGTACGGTGCACAGCGACATTGACGGCAATGAGAAGGCGGACTGGCGAAGAAGTGCGTAACATTGCAGATCGACTTCATAATGGAGACTGATGTCCATTGAGCTCCGTCGGGAAATGTGTTCCCACCTTCCATACCACCAAGGCTCAATTAAAGTGGAATGACTTAACCAACTACACTACATCCTTCCTACAATAAAAATAATTCTCCACATCACGGCTCCCAACTGTTACGGCATAGCGTCTCCCGAGGTCTGTGGTTACAAAACGGCGCACTCTAGCGCTATTTGAGGCCCTCGATAAGACGCACCGGACCGGACCAACTTTTCACAAGCATTTGACAGAGTCTGACATCAAGCTCTTTTATTGAAAATGAGTTCCTATATATCTGTAAAGTTCGTGGACTATTAGCTTCTTTTCTAATCATTTCACCCAATTGGTTAGCCACATAAACGCTGGTGTTCCTCAAGGCTAAGTTCTATCCCCGGCACTTTTTTTCATTTGCAGCTTTTCACATTCACATTCACACTCTATGCATATTATTGTTCCTCGCAAGTAAAACTTGAACAACAAAGTAGGTTAAGTATGTTAAATTCTGCCCACTATAGCATAACAAGATGGGGATGGCACAACGGAGTAGACTTCAACGCTTCTGAATGCTATCTTCTGTCGTCAAAGAAAATATGATATAATAGAAATAGAAAAATATAAAGAAAAAAATATGTGCAACAAAAACAAAGCTTCGTTGGAATGAACACATATCGGCATCCCTTAAAATACTGCGAAATGTTACGGTTTCCTAGAACGGGGCAAGGAAGTGCCCCACTCCTTTAGATCTGGCTTCTATTTACAAGGCGTATTCATAGTATATACAAAGACTACACTGCATATACTTAACAGAATAGAGAATACAGAAGCCACAAAACTTCTTTCTAACGAAAATGTTGACAAAACAAAACAATAGAATTGCTTGAACACCCTAGGCATGTTTCCTGCTTTTACAGGCCGTTGCACCTTTAAGATAAAAAGGAAAAAGGGCTTGCGATCATATAGATGTAGGAATACATGCGTCTCACTGTTTCATAGCTTTTTTCATAAGTTATGTTCAAAAGAAATATTCAAGTGCATCCCATTAATTTGAAATACTCGTCGCTTAACTTGAGCCCACGGATCTACCATTAAGTCCATCCTAGGCCATACGAACGAATTCTGATTCCTTACCTCTACGCAGTGCTTAGCACAATAAAGGTGCGAATACCTTGACCATGTGTATATTATAATACAAAAAAGTTACAGATTACTTTTAGTATTTTACACAAATAAACCGTTCAAAGTTGTTTTTGACGAAACTTCAACGGAATACTGCAAGGTAGTCGTCTTAGGCCTTTATTATTCACGCACTATATTACCAACTTATACTTGCGAGTATGGCAATAAACTTAAAATGCTAATGCACTCTTAATATTAATGGTATCGTCGATTCCGATTTGGATTTATAAATGTTGTCAGAGAGTTGTTAAGCTTAAGAGATTTGCTGATATAGGAATATGGCTTAATCAGGGATAACCCATAAATTTCATACGCTCAGAAATTAGTTCTTAATGGCATAGTGTGAGTGGAGTGGAGTGGTTTTTCTCAAGTGGTACTTCTAACCCAGACAATTAGCCATCCGTTGATTGTATATTCCGGTGACACACTAGAAAATCTCTTATGTAGCTATATGAAACTTAATACTAGCATCTACTTCCTTAAGTTTCACCGCTCTTCCGTATGCTGATCAATGATATCTTCTAAGTATGCAGTAGGCCACTTTGTTAAATTTTGCAACCTCTTAATTCAAACTCAAAATTTCTAGGCCATTAAAAGCGACGACGTTGTTTTTCGGTGCATACGGGAATAAACAAATTTTCTTATTTTTAAGATTTGCTGAGATATAAAATGGGTGTGTCTCATACATAGCAAAGCATCCCTAATCAGTTCCCAGTTGTTCAAGACTAACTTTGTTATGCAAATTAATTACTTCAGCAGTGTACAAATAAAATTTGTACAAGTACAAACAGCCGGAAGGAAGTCCTTTTGTTCTATTGTTGTAAAAAGATGAACAAAAATTAGTTTGAAAATAAATTTTAATCTCTTGCAATGGGATAATGCAATTTCAAAAAAATCACTTACATTCAATGGAAACAGCAAAGGCATTATGAAAGGAAACACCTAACACCTTCCGAAAATCTCCTGACCTGCCTGATATATTATCATTTTACTTCCGATTGGGTTCGTTGCATTACACTGCTTTTTTCATATCCTGCGTGAAAAAAAGGAATTTTTACTGGTACTGTATCTATACAGGTTCTTTTACTGCCACATATTGATACGATGCAAACGTCACTTTGCAAGGATAAAATGCGTACAAGAACCTGTTTCAATGTTCAATGCAATTGAGTAATTTCCAAGAAACGAGGATATCTATTAATCCTCTAAGCGAGATCCTGAGCATTTGTGAAAAGATACAGAGCGAAAAATTTCCGTTTTCTCTTTTTTTTTACATTCTTTGAATTTTTTGTGATCCATCGACATTATGTTTCCTTTGAAGGTGCATCTTTGTAAAAGTAGCATTATGTACTTCTGAGAAGCTGCGACTGTGATAATTAAAAAAATTTGATTGAAAAAAAATTTTACCCGAAAAAAAATTCATTCAGTATAAACGTTTTCGTCCTCGCCTTTTGGTGTTCCAAAATGATCACCCTGAATCTTCTTTTGTTTTTTTAAAATCAATCTACAGAGAACTACACTTCTGTGATTTCTCTCAAGACTTGAATGTGTTGAGCCTACTTGCAAAATGTCACAGGAGTATGGATTAATACTTTTATTTTTTGTTGAGCAAATATATGATTGGTTATGAGACTGTTCTACTCGATGTATTCATATATTAGGCAAAAGAAAACACTTATATGATGAAATCTGTAGCGAAAAAAAACAGCTGACCCTGTTTCAAATAACCTATTAAGATAACATTTGTTCTTTCATTAATACTTAGTTTTATATGAATTAAAAAGCATATTTACTGATGCGATAAGAATTTGCAGCATATTTGATTAAAAACTTTTATTTTTAACTTTACTTGACCCCTTTTTGTCTGCATTTTCGACTACTTTGAGGTCCTTTTTAACCACATTCCATACGATCTAGCATGTGGCGTATGTGATGCCGCCATTTTGTGGTTTTTTGAGGTCCTTTTTAACCACAATTCGCACGAACTAAATGGCTGAACTATTGATATCCCACGTGTGACGCATGTAGCGAGTCGCGTGTGGCGCGTGTGATGCATTGAATTGAAATATGACCGACCACAAATAATTTTCGGGTCAATATACGAGGGTAGTCCCAGAAATACCCGACCTAATAAAGAAAACATAAACAATTTGGGGAAAAATATCTTTATTTCTCTACTTAGCCTCCTTTTAGTTCGATACACTTTTCCTAGTGATGTTTAATAGCTTCGATACCATGTTTATAGCGAGATTCGTCGAGCTCCTTTAAATAGCCATCAACCGCAGACTAAACCTCTTCATTGTTGGCAAAATGAAACAAAACCTTTTTCTTCGGCAAATCAGGCCGTTTTTTCTTGATTTCATCTTTCAATAATACACATAATACACGCCGTTTATTCTTTTTCCTCTTCTAAAGATAATCATCTTGCGGATCATTATTGAACAGCGCGTTGAATTCTGGACACCACTACACCTGATGTTCATCGATTTGGAGAAGGCGTTTGACAGTGTCAACAGACAGTTTATCTGGCTCGCCTTGCGCAGGAGAGGTATACACGATAAACTAATAGTTATATTATTAAAGCAACCTATAATAATAATAATATTCGGCTCGACAGACCATTGCGGTCCAAGGCCTAGCTTCTCGCGACCATTTGGGTTGCGCATGTATATTTTTGGACACAAATGGAAGGGACCTACAACCTAGCAACCTATGACGGCTTTAAATGTCATGTGCTGCATAGAGGAAAGATGTCTGAGGAATTCGAGATCCTAAGTGGGGTACGACAAGGTTGCATTCTATCGCCGATACTTTTTTGTTGGTGATTAGCGATGTGCTTCAGGCAGCTTTATCTACTGGAAATGTAGGAATTCGTTGGACTCTTACATCTCAACTCAAACATCTGGACTACGCTGACGACGTTTGTTTACTCTCACACATGATTATGGAGCTGCACCAAATGACAACATATGTGATAAGGGAAGCAAATGTTGCAGGTTTGCAGATTAATACTGTCAAAACCAAAATAATCAACCTCGGCACTAACTCAGTAACTCAAGTTAACATTGTTGGATAACCGGTAGAGAGAGTAGTGAGTTTCCAACATCTTGGGAGTATTGTCTCGACCGAGGATGGAACCGAACAGGATATGGTCCACCGAATCGGCAGAGCTAAATCAGTGCTTGGAATGATCAGCTTAAACACCTGCGCCTGTTCCGTTTAAATGTTGAATCTGTGCTGTTGTATGGGTGCAGTACTTGGAAGGTGACCGCTACTATCACAATAAGATTACAAACGTTCGTAATAGGTGACTATGGAACATCTTAAGAGTTTTCTGGCCTAACTGTATCTCTAACAATCATCTTAACCACTTAACTGGTCAGGAACCAATAGGCACAACCATCCAACGACGGAAGTGGCAGTGGATTGGTCATACACTCCGAAAAGGCGACAGTTCCATAGCAAACTACGCAATACAATGAAATCTGTTATTTCAGGAAAGGGTAGAAGAACGGGTCGTCCGAGAAATACATAGCGCAGAAGGAAGGAGAAGGTTAAGGAGGAGTCACGGCAATTGGTGAAGAGTTAAAGAGAGCTGAAGCTCATTGCCAGGAACCGCAGCGATGGCGCGTATTCGTAGTAGAGGCCCTAGGACCCAGAACGGGATATAGGACATACGTAAGTAAATAAATCGGTAAGTAAAGATAATCAATGAAAAATTTTCCACGAGCCTCCCAAAAACTGACAGAGAGAACTGTCTTTTTTCCCTCTTTGGAGCCAATTCTCCCCTTTTATTCCATTGTTTTGACTGCTCCTACGCCTGATGGACCCATGTTTCATCCACGGTTAGGAATCGACGCAATAACTCAGCTTTATTGTTGTGAAACTTCGCCAAACACTCGATTAAAACATCCTCACGACGCAGTTTTTGTTCCATTATGAGTAATCGTGGCACCCATTTTTTGTCCAGCTTTCTCATGTCCAAATTATCAGTTAAAATGCAATGTACTACCTTTTTTGAAATGCCTGCCATATCTTATAGCTAACGCACTTTCAGTCGACGGTCATCCAGTACATTTTTGTGGATTTTTTTCACCATTTCTGATAAACTCACATCATTTGGTTGACCACAAAGATGTTCTTCTTGGCAGCTCGTATAGCCTCGCTTAAACTTTGCCAGCCAACAATTGACTGTTGTAAACGAAGGACCAGACTCCTCCAGAGTAGAATCTAGCTCCGTTCTGATGTTGGTTGTTTTAAGGCCTCTTAAATGAATGTATTGTATCACATAACGATTACCAATTTTTTCCAAGTTAAGAAACTCATTGAGAGCGTTCACTATTGATTGCTGCCGTACAAATACTAAGCAACGTAGTGTAATCAAACGTCAAATTTAAGCTTTGTAAGGTTGGTACTTTCTATCACAGTCATTCTTTTTAAACAACAATCGCTATCGGGTACTTTTGGGACTACCCTCGTAAGAGGACTGTATAGTGTATGGCGTGTGGCGTGTGTCAATCTATACATAAAAGTTTTTACCCGAACAACGAAGTATATTTACTTATTATTAATTAAAGTTGTTATTAATGAATTATTAAAATTCTGGCCGCAGATCATTCTACAAAAAAAGGTGTTTATTATTTAATTTAATGTTTGATGCAATTGTATTACAACAAAAATAATTTTAAAATTTTATTAAGTTAAGTTTAAAAATTTCTGAAAGAAAATCTTGAAAGAGAAGCTGCTATTAAAGTTTGTGTCTCCATTAAAATGTATTTAACAGTTTGAGGACCACCGAGAAAAAGTTTAAGAATCACTTAAAGAAAATATTGGGTATAACTAGAATAAAAGTTTGGGAATCGTTAAAAAAGTAGCAGCCATTGTGGTTTGTGTCTCTTTTGAAATGTTTGAGGACCACAGAAAAAAAGTTTGAGAATCACTTAACTGGTATACTGGTATACTAATGATGAAGATAATATTTCATCACAATTCTAGAATCACTATGGTGCGTGCATCAGCGAGAGCAAATAGTATGCAGAAAATATTGCTGCCTACTTTTAAAGAACAAATGTTCTAAACCTCACGGAGTCGCTATTCCATTGGATGACTCACATAGATCGATGTAGATATCACTTGTGTCTCAAAAAATCAATTTCACTAGAAGAATGTACTGTAACTTCCAATTCTAGAGATGTCTTATATCAAAATGGAATTGTCCAAACCTAATTCTAAGTAAAGCTTACCTAGTTCTTCTCCTTTTCTAAAAGTGCAATCCAAGTTCAAAGTTAATTTTTATCACTTTATGTAAAGTTGTTGTTTAGCAAAACTTTTTGTGTAACGAAATGCTCATAAGATGACACCAAAATTTGATTCAAACAAGAAATACGCTCCGACTCATCTTGAGCCAACAAACTCCACACCACAATACAGAGAAGTATTCGGTGATAAATATCATGAATTAAATGTCAGTACTCTAATGATATTATTAAAAATAAAGAGAGAAGTAATTCACATTTGGAAAGAGTTTATCATCTAAATTTCGTTTGGGTTTTATAGACAGAACTAAGGACTAACCTAACAGCTGAACAATTCTCTAATCCGACCACCCACGCACGCGAAAAAGTGTTTTCATATGGAAATTGAGATTGTGATTGTGCCCGTTCCAGAGACTAGGAGTATTTTAGTCGTACATACGAGTATGGTCGTATCTATGTTTAATAAAATGCTAGAAACCTACAAAAGACGATTGGACACAGCAGCATAGAGCGAACGATCCACGTTCCTGACCCAAATGTGTGTGCTAAGTGCACAGCAGTGCTGAGTTATAAGCTGTGGTAGCCTGATGATTGTCCAGACAATGTTACTTGTGCTGCTTGCAACAGGTTCACGTAGCACAACAACAAAGTGGGGAGCTACTATTCCTACCTGTTACACCAGCAGTACAATAGTTGGCAGTCGTTCAATGATGGCAAGGAGGAGCGATGATCCCTGAATTGTGAATTGTTTCATAAACGACGGTTGAGCTTCTGTTGGATATACGGTCAGTGGATTTTTTTTTAAAGATTATGATGCTTGGCGAATTGTTCAGTAGCCCACATCCTCGCATCATCAGATGGGTGTGGCGGTGTGGTGATGCTAATGCATTAGTGTTTCTGCGTTGCGTACTAAACGGTTTGTGCTAAGCACTCAATGCTACTGCATTTTTTGTTGGGCTTTGTTGTTATTTTGGCGACTAGTAATTGCCGTGGGTAGATGGCTGAGCTGAGCCTGCATACGAGTTGGCTTATTATTCCATCATTTTTATCCTATTAGCAGTGCCTTTTCATTTTGATTTTGTTTTATTGAAATTGACGCATTAGCATGAACTAAACAAAATTCTCCTTTTACAGGAAAATATCAGTTGAAACAAAAGTTGTCCAAAATTGCAACTGTTCGAACCGCAATTAACTTCATCATAAATAGTTTGTCGATTAAAAATGGGAGGCCGTACATCGGGAGCCACATCGTGTTGCAGATAATTCCAGAAGCAGAGATGATTTTTAGAAGAATACTGAAATAATTTGTCCAGCATTACTGGCAGTGTCACACCCAGGAGCTAAGCCAAATACACCACCAGACGAAAAAACAATAGCGAGAAAAACGACTTCAAGAATTAGAACGGGAATTAACTAAGCAAGCACGACAAGTCAATTGTGGGGTTCCGGCTGGTGTCTTGCGCGGACTGGCAGTTGATGCGTTCTTCAATGCTATTGAAATTTCATTTGAGGACAACAGCTAATGAATAAAGTATTGGTATTGGCTTTGGAGTATTTGCTACCTAGAGCCAGTTTATCTATAGGCTTAGTTAGGTTGCGCTTAGCTGGAAACTGAGAACATCACACAAATAAAAGCCCTCATTGATCAGAAGATCCATAAATTAACAACTGAACGCTTTAAAAATGACAGGAATTCCAGATCTATTCCCCGATCAAAATCAGTCTGTGAATCGTGCCAAGAGGCCCAATTGCGGCAAATAGGCGCAGCACAGATGAATAAGGGGAAGCAGCCCACTTAACTTGTAGTTGGAGAGCAGGAAAACTAAGTCACACCGGCTTTACGGGGCCGGTAAGTTGGTGAAGAGGTTAACGGTGAACATGGCCAAATTTCTAAAGGACAGCAACAGCTTGGTTGTTAGTGGTGTGCATGAAAGAAAACAAGCAGCTTGGATGTAAAGGTTAAGTTCCTGGATTTGAAGAGTCTTGACAGACTAGAGTAGGCTTTGTTGGCTTTAAGCAACCGTGCGCGTTTTTCGGGTTCCTTGTTGTTATCAGCTGCTACAGTTCACTCGAGAAAGTTACTTCAAATTCGCGCTCAACTATTTTAATTGCGGGACCAATTTTGGATCTTCTTATCGAAGACGTGGCCACCATGTACTTTGTTTTGCTCTCGTTTATGTGTAACCCCATATTTATTGCCGCCTACTCGATATGAATGAAAGCTACCTCCAACGCCTGGTTGAAGAGGATGCAGGCCAGTCCAACCCCTTGTCGGAGCCCGTTTTAGATGCTAAATGGGCTAGATAGTGATCCGGATATTTTTCTTAGCATATAACATTGGTCCTTGTCAACCTACATAGTCGTGTCAGTTTATTTTGGATTCCTAATTCTCTCATGGCTTTATAAAGTTCTACTCTGGCTATGCTATCGTAGGTGGCTTTAAAGACTATAAAAAGATAGTGTAGTGAGTTTGAAAATCTAGTCCTATTTCCATCACCAGCCTAATGGTATAAATCTGATCAGTTGTTGATTTTCCTGGGATAAAGGTACACTGGTATGGACCAATGATGACTTTAGCGTATGGAGCTATCCTGTCTTGAAGAATAGAAGGAAAAAGTTTTATACGCGTTACTTAACAACGTTATACCACGATAATTGCTGCATCTTGTGATATCTCCTTTCTTATGTATGGGGCACAGGATGCCTCTTCGTCAGTCTTCTGACATTGCTTCTTAAGCCCAATAGAGCTTGAAATTGTAGAAAGTAACACAAGAAATTAAATTTTTGTCAAATTGCTTTATTTATTTCAAAGTCCAATATATGACATTATTATTTAAAGTTGACTTCTGGAATATAGCCGCCGTGGCTGCTCTTGACGAAGCACATTCTGGACGTCCAGTTTTGTGCCACTTTCTCGAGTACGGCTGGCTGTATTTCGGAAATAACACGAACAATTTATGAACAGAAATATTTTTTCCTGTTTTATGTTTCTAAAATGTATTGCAGTTTGAAATTCCTAATTGTATCCTTCCTTCCACTTGCTGATACCTACACTATCGTATCGTTTACCAAAATAATTTCCTTTTTGTTAATCATCCTCTAAAGCAATGCAGAGTTTCCACGGGCAAAAGTCAAAGCAACAATTCTCGAGGTTTCATGCGAAATGCCGAAACTCCTAATGAGCCAATTCAGTGGGAACCAAACTGGTGACTGTACGTGATCCGACTGCTAAGTGTAATAGCATCGGAAACTGAAATCTTTGAATGAGAGTATCTCCGTGTTCTCTGTGAGTTCTGTGAGGACGAAGAAGGTGATTATCCCATCAGTCACTTGATGTGAAATCCAACTCTATTCAAAGGCGATGCGATACACAATGGTGGCAAACAGGTAGCACTACATCAGGTAGGTAGGTGGATGCGATTTATGGCAATGATGATACAGAATCGGACAGCAGGACAGGTCCGGGTCATGAGAGGTATAGGTATGTACGATTACATCCTATTCACAAATTATGCGAGCACAGCACTCTCATTGAAGAACGTGCGAGATCTGCTCTGATGTTCTGATGGTCTGATGCCCAATTTTAAATCCGTCCGAATCTAAATGCTGCTGACTGATGGTAATAACTCGTGTGAACCTGTTCTTGAGAACTACATACAGAGTACACTTTGTGAATCTTCACCTGAGCACTTTTGTGGCACCGTGGCTGTTCTTCTGTTTTCTGACGAGGATCGTCGGTGAGTATCCTTTCGCAGAATTCCCAGTGGAATCGTTCTTCTATTTCCACTCTTTTTGTTGTCTAAAAATTCCGATAATTCCCTTGTTTAGCGTTTTTTGTTGGTGTCTCTGCTGGACTTTTTTCTGTGTCTCGTATTTCGAGCGCATTGCGGTAAAAATCGTTAAACGGCAGGTTAGGTTATACTGCAAAAATGCTTCTTATTGTGATGATGATGAGTTTTTGAATGTTTTGTGTGTGTGTATGTGTGTGTTTGTTTGTATAATTTACCTGCGAATTTTTAATAAACGACAACTGACAACCGTAGCCGATAGATCTGCGCTCTGATGCTGTGCGAGACTGTGTGGGAAAATACTCGTATCTGAAGCCAGCTGCTCAGTTCAACAGATCGCGTCTGGCCATTTGGGATGGATAACAACTAATAGCTTATCGGCGATTTGTTGTCTTGCTGGTCTGGTTTATTTGTTTAGTTTTTTGTATAATTTTTTTTATATTTTTTTGATTTGATTCGTTCCTGCACTGAACCAAACCAAAAAAAAAAAAAACAGAGGCTGGGACTTTCGGTTCCACATACACCAACTCCAGCACAAATCTTGTGAACTTTCACGTTTTTGCTATTTTCAAAGCGTGATATCTTCGAGATTTCCGAGAAATACGCGAGTATCTCGGTTTTCGGTGATAAATTTCAATTCATTTCTAGGTCAACATAAATACTGCTGTGCTGTCTGCTAATGCTATCCTCACGGTTATACTCGTATAAATATGAATTTAAAACAAAAGCCATAAATTTTAACTTTGCCCCGGTATGTGACCACTGACCACCCGATGACTACTACTTGGACTATTATTACTAGAGTGTATAGTCCATATCTACGACCATACAGCAAATCTAATTAGGCAGCATCTGTGCAAAATATTTTTGAAAATCGTAAATTAAATCGTAGAAATTTTTAATATTGCTATGATTATAGACTTTTATGGGGAGGATGGAGTTTCTCTATCTCTTTCCCAGTTATGCTATTTCTAAATCTGATAATCAACGAATTGAATGTAAAATTTATTTTTTTTTAATTCTTTTTGAATATATGCGGCCATAAGCTTATGATTATGGGGATTTTGATTCATAAGTGGTAAGAACTTAGGGTATAGACAGTAATAATTACTATACCTAAATTGCTTATGTGGCTTATAACTGCTGTGGGCATTTGTAGCGCAAGGTTACGGAAAATACTTAAAACAACCATTTTGAATTGTGATTGTGATTGTATTCCTGAATTTATTCAAAAACATTCTCGTTTAAATGATTTGATTTATAATATAATTGAATAACACGTTTTTCTGTGACTTATTAAGTGATGTTCCTTGCTCTGCAACTCCTAAGTAAATGAAAGAGTCAAAAAAGTACACTTCGCAGTGGTTGACAGTGGTTTGCGTGTTCGTTTGGTACTTACACTAGACGTGTTCTAATAACTGCTATAGCTAAAATATTAACTCTTTAGTATGGTCAACCTTATAAGTAATAATCTTAATATTCGGCGCGACAGAACGTTGCAGTCCAAGGTCTAGCTTCTCGCGACCGTTTGTGTTGGCCATGTATATTTTTGGACACAAATGGAATGGACCTACAATTTAAGGCTTTATCCAAACGGAGAATTGAGAAGCTTTTCGTGACACAGTTATTACTCTCAGAACGTTTGTCACCCATTCGCGAGAGGTGGGACACCATGACCAAAAATACTTTTGGTGTTACTGGGATTCAAACCACGAACCCCTGCTTAGTAGCCATGCGCTTTTCCACTAAGCCACGGCGCCCACAACCTTTTAAGTACATACAGTAAAATTGGGATACATTGAGCACTGACGGGAACAAATATTTCGTCACTGTGGCTGAGTATAGCTTTACGTTTACATAACATAAGTGTATATATTTTCAAATCAGTTATGTGGAAACAATTGAAATACAAATATTATGTACACTTATGTATGCATTTTTTTTCAACTTTAATTATATTTCCTATGCTTTAAAAATATTTAAACCAAATGGCACTTAAGATGGCAAGTGTTATTTTAAACGATATGACAATTTATGTTCAGACTTTTCTGTAAACAATAGCCGTGTTCCATTTAAGCATCCCCCCGTGTGTGTTAATTGGTGTGACAATCCAATAAAGAAAAAAAACCACCAGATCACACAGACCATCGATATAATATAAAGTTCAATAAGTAATCCTTTTCAAAAAAAAATCTAAAGACTTAAGCAAGAAACTTGATTTTGTAATCGCCTCGAATTTTCTTCCCTTATTAAGTCCAACCAAAGAGCAGGTGAATGTTGAACTGCTCCGCCATCTCCGTGCGAGATGACCGGCAGTTATTGGCTAGAATATAGTTCGTAGAGAAAGATTCCAGGGATTTCAGCGCCGCTTGGATATCGGAGAAAATGCGGATATCCTTAGCGGATATGACTTTTATCTACAGCCAATACAAGACGCCATTATTTCAGCCTGGAAAACACAAAAGTGATTGGGAAGGCGGAACAATAGACTAAGATTTAGCCGTTTTAAGAAAACACCTCATAAGTTTTAGACCAGTCTGTGAATCTCATCATCTTCCAATGGTTACTTTGAAGCTTTTATTTAATCGAAGTTGCGGAATTGTGTAATCTATGTTAACTGGCGAAATCCTAACTAAGTTAGGATAGAAGAGTGACCGAATACATTTCCAGTCTACTGGGAGATTGCATTTAGGCGAATAGCTGCAATGGTGTCTATTTGTCTACTGAAAATGTCTAGTGGTGTAGGGTTGAACAAAATGTCAAGCACGGCAGAGGGAGTTGTACCTAAGTGTTAACCAAGACAAAATAGTCTGCACTGTCTTCACAAAAAGAAAGAGAATAACTCTTCCTACACTAAGATTCCAAGGCAAAATTCTCCGAACAATGCTGGAATCCAAATATATGGGGGTCATGTTCGAACAAAAACTAACATGGAACTCCAATATATCATACATCCCCAACAAAGATAAAACGTATGGATATACCGAAGTATTGTCAGACGCAGGCTCACATACGCAGCCCTCATATGGTTGCCAAAAACAGAGCAATCTACGACACGCTAAAAACTAAATAAAGTTCAGAAACTAACCTGTCTAAGTGCAACAGGTGATATAAAGACTTTTCGAACGGCAGCTCTTGCAAATCTTTTGGCATTTATAGCACTTCACTTACTCATAAAAAGCGAAACTAGCTCGAGAGTCATTACAATTAATATAACTAACCAAATTAAAGCTAATAGACTAGGACGTTGAAGCACCATTACCAAAATCAACATAGATAGCGGAATTGCCCTTCAATCAGACTCAATGATAAAAACGACTGATTTTCAAAAGAACTTCTCAAAAAGAACACCAGAACTAAATCAAGTTGAAAATATCATAAACAACCTTCCTTATCATGCATATATCTGGTATATAGACGGATTTTAAGCATGTGCAGGGACGGGAGCAGGAGTATTCGAGCCTAGAATAACACAACGAATACCGCTAGGATAATCCCTAACCATTCTCCAGGCAGAAACAACAGCAATAGAAGCCTGCACCCTATAATGTATTAAAATAAGATACAGAAGAACCGAGATCTACATGATGTCCGACAGCCAGGCCACACTGCTAGCATTAAAAGGCCCTGTTTTCAACTACAGAACAACGTGGAGCTGCTACTGCCACTTCAACGAACTGATCAAGACCAACAATATTACCCTAATATGGTCTCCCGTCAATTCAAACATCGAAAGTAAAGAGACAGCTGAAATCTGTGCACGAGACCGTGAAGAAGCAAACACATCCGAACGCGAAGTTAATAAAAAGAATGAAAAGCGATACATAATTGACAAAACTACAGCGTGCATTTTCAATAGCTAGGTAACACTTCAAGTGACAGTCTCTCTACCTAATAGGGTGAAGTGTTCTTCCTGAACTTACACTCACACGATGAAAAAGATTAATGACAACTCATTCTACCTTTTAACCCGCGAATTGTTTCTCTCACTTTGCACAAACCATCTCATGTAATCAGGTGGCAACATCTCGATCGTAGGTACACGGCGGCGATCAAAATGTCCAATGCGAACCAAACAAATCGTTGCGACCTCCATTCAACTCCAGCCAGTTGACCCTTATAAGCAATACAATAAATTCGAAGATAACGCTAACATAGAAAACCATTATGCTAATACATTGGTCATGGGCATTTATCATAATTTACACTCAAACAATATGCCCGCACATCCTCCGAATTGTTTCTCGCTACAAAGACAACATTTTGAACTGCCGATTATGATGTCATGTAACCAACCGCTAATGGCACTCTTGCACTGGACGAAAATGGACAACAGCATGGTTGGCGTCGTCATCGTCATCATCGCTTTCTGTGTTGTATCAAAATGTAATGAAATTAAAATAATAATAGGATTACTTTCACCCGAAGTAGCGCGCAGAGGGACAACAACAACAACAACAACAAAGAGAAGAAACACAAGAAAAATAATGGATAATGGATTTCCCATTAATCGAGCCCGCCGTCCGTATCCGTGTGTTTAGGTGAGCTAGAGAGTGGAGGAGGATGAGGACCACCTGTATCGATGCGGGAGTGTATCCCTATCTACACATTCATTTATAAAATAATTTCGTTTTTATCTTTTATTATTATTTAATGTTTTGTTTGTTTGCACGTACAATGAATGATCTTGCCAATGTCGTTTCCATCGTCGTCGGACGTCCAATGGCGAATTGGACCAAAATTTAATTGTTTTCTGGTTCGGTTTTCATTCCCATAGTACTCGTTGGCAGTACCGACTACCGAGTACTTGTACTTTCTTCTCAGTTCAATTTGCGATGTGAAAATTCAAACGAAAGAGTGAGTTGAGCGGGCGGGCGGGCGGGCGGATTCGGGCAGTTAAATAATTGCCAGAATTAAATTTTGCACGGTCTTCCACTTGAGTTGTTAAGCCGGACGGACAACAAGGATGAATGCCTGAGTTGGATTATATATGGCATGGGAAACTTGTTAACAAATAAACGCAAACACACACAAACAAAGAACACTGCAAACAGCGATGACAATAAACATCGCACAAAGGCGGCCTAAACAAAGATCCGACGATCAACAGGTAGTTTCCTTGCAGCAGCAGGTAGATTCACTCAGCGTTTTGTGGCCATTGTTTGAGAAATGTATGTGCGAAAATATATATATGGAACTCCCAAAGACGGCATCGCATGCAACAGGTTCACCTAGGAGTATCTTATTCATGCGAGTATCACGCACAGTCTGACGGTCTGCCATTAATTTCTTTCTGTTTTCGACAGACTCAACTACGTGGTAAACACAGAAACCATAAGAGGGAGAGGGGATGGGAGTTCCATTTAACTCCTTTTGTTTGCTTAAAAAATTGTCGAACAAAAAATTGCTCATCCAAAAAAGGATCGAACAAAAACCGCACATTTTCACCTATCAATTACTTTGGAGGTTTTGACGTTGCTTTGTTTGTTTGGCTTTAGATCAACTGAGGAACGGTGGATTTATCATCGGCTGAACTTAAATTACTGCCTTCAGACGAAATGATTTAATCGAAGTCGTCGGCACTCGCTGAATTTGAGGAGGATTTATTCCATTTTTTTATAGAATTTTATCTCCGACCGTAGGTTAGTTTAGGTTTGCAGTGGCTGCTCCGGTACATTTTGACCGGTGACTATCAACAGTTTCCTTCTCGGAGAAATTGTCCGTTCTGTATTTGCCCAGGTTACCCAGTTATTGAATTCCTTGTGCTAATGCCGGACAGAAAGTTTCTATAGAAGTAATTAAACAGGATACTCGCTTGTTCTAAAAAAGCAGTATGCTGTGAGTATCCTGTACCCGTTAGACCATTCTTTACAGGGAACTTAATGCTGGACTAGTTAGCGTCATCCACCACTCCTTTGCCAATGCTTCCGTCTCTTTCCAAATTGTTTCTTAAAGTGCCATTTCCCGCACTTGCCCTTTCCGGTAGCAACTAGAGACTTATACAGTGCCTTACGAGTTCGTCCTCTCTGCAGTTCTCCAAGATGACTAGGGGATCTATACTATACGTATGTTGTAGCCCACGACAACAATACTCTTGACGTCATTGAACGTAGACCTGAGACCGATTGCCGCCTGTCTGTATACATAAGATACAATGTCAATTGAAGATTTTATATTGTACTTCAGCCAAGTCAGTACCTCCTCAATCGTGCTTGTTATAAGCATAAAAGCCATAATGGCACTTGCATCGCGGAAACTGAAAATCTCCCAATTCTCGGTATGTGCGTTAACGACAAGCTTCGTTGGAATGACCACATATTTAAATGTTTAGGTTTTCTAACCCGATGCAAGAAATATTTCACTTCCTCTGATCTGGCTACTATCTATAAGGCTTTTATTCGTCCTAAACTTAAGTACAATTGCCATATCTGGTCTGGTGAGCCTAAAACTACCTTGCATCAGCTATATAGAATATAAAACCGTGCAATAAATCGGTGACGAAAATATTGCGAAATCAATAGATTCGCTAGAAACCGCAGAAACGTTTCCTGCTTGTCACTGTTCTATCGCTTCTTCCACCAACGGTGCTCAAGAGAAATAGCCAGTTGCATGCCATCTCTCCTTCCCTTCACCACACCTTCAATCGCAATACTCTTGGTGCCCTAAATGCTCAACAGTTTACTCTCAAGCCCATCTTCGGACGTACAGCTAAGTTCAGAGATTCGTTCTTTAGTCGTACAACATGTATTTGAAAAAGCTTTGCCAAGCTCTCTGTTTCCCCATCATTATGATCCACAGGCATTCAAAACACAAGCTCATAGAGATCTCCTCCTTTTCCTTAACGTCCACGCTGTGCGAACCATACAGCCGAGCATGTGAACCCCTTTTTACGTGCGCAAATTAAAAAAAAAGGCTGCTGTATGACTTTATACGAATGCTAGTGCTGACATTCTACCTCTATCGTTTAGCTTGGAGCAGTCAGTCAAAAATTTCACAGCTTTGGTATGAGGTATAAAACTACTTCTCCTGATTTCTCTGGAGGAGCATATAGTCCTGAATCACTAATAATAATAATATTCGGCGCGACAGACAATTGCGGTCCAAGGCCTAACCTCTCGCGACCATTTGTGCTGCGCATGTTCATTTTTTGGACACAAATGGAAGGGACCTACGATTTAAGGCCGGATCCGAACGGCGAACTGAGAAGCTTTCCGTGACAAGGTATTACTCTCGGAACGTTAGTCACCCATTCGTGAAAAATACTTTTGGTGTTGCTGGGATTCGAACCTGAACCTCCTGCTCAGCAGCCATGTGCACTTCCACTGAGCCACGGCGCCCACCCTGAATCACTAATACCTCAGCAAAACAACCCTAATCGCAAAACATAGCAGCGCTATTCACAGCGCACCAGCACACACATAATACAGTCATTAAAGTGTGACATCATGATCTGATGCCGCTATATGGAAAACTTATATGTATGGGAGCCCCCAGATTTATCGATTTAAATTTTAACAGAAAGTGTTGTCATGATAAGTACACATGTGTGCAAAGTTTGAATAAAATCGGGCTTTAGGAAGTGAGTTAAAATTTCACAAGATTCTACCACCCAACCAGCCAGCCAGCCAGCCACACGTGAAGTTAATATAGAGAATTTAAAAAAGAGTCTTTTAGGATCTGTTTGGAGTCTTTCGGAAGTTCTTTGGGGGTCTTTTTGGTGGTCTTTTTAGAGTCTTGTGAATTTTTTTGTGGGTCTTTTGTTGGCATTTTTTGAGGTCTTTCGGAGTACTTTGAGCGTCTTTTTGGAGATCTTTTTGGCAGACTTTTGTGGGTCTTATATGGGTCTTTCGGAAGTCTTTTGAAAGTGTTTTTGTATAGTGGGGTCTTTTAAGGGTATTTTTCGGTCCTTTCAGGGTCCTTTTATGATCTTTTTTGTGGTCCTAACGCCTCTTAAAGTTCTTCTCATATTGATTTTTAGCATTCTAACCCTTAATTTTCAATCACACCAAAGATGTATAATCTCTAACGCCAGTATACAAGTCCACGCCCCTCCCCACCCCTTTGTTAATTTCTCTATATTAAGTTCGCGTCGGTCTGGTTCTGTCGTTCGGGGTGAAATCTTGCGGTCAATTTTTGACCCACTTTACAAAGCCTGATTTTATTGAAACTAAGCACTGATTTGTATTTCCGGTGACAATACTTTCTATTAACATTTGGCAGTGATCGAGCCACAGGGTCGGGGGCCTCCCATACAATTTTTTTTTAACACTCATGCCAAATAGCGGCATCAGATCACGCCATACTATAATGACTGTGTTCTGCTTCCTGGTGTGCTGCTTTACGATTGGGGTTGTTTTGTGGTTGGGTTGCAGTGCTTTGCATGTGTTTTTATTTTTCAGCGTTTATAGTGGATTACCTTAAGGCCCATATTATGGTTAATAGAGAATTTAGATAAAAACATTTTTTTTTTATTCTGGGCGGTTTTTTTTCGTATAACATACCACATACCCACTTGGCATATCTAAAGATCAGACATACGCCGTACGTGCATTTGATATGTTGTCGAAGCAAGCAAATGAATATTCCTTGTATGCTGCGCTCTTGCGTAATGTCCTTTGAATTATTGTGCCGAATCCTCACACATAACATGCAATTAACATAAAATTATTCTCGGTCGAAATGATTCCAAATCTATAGTGATAAGATACACATAACTAATGTCTTTTTCGATTCGACATGGAACAATCAGAATCGATAATGAAGTGGCTGGTGGCGGATCGTCATTGCATCGCCCTCAACTTTGTTAGAGAAATGATTTATAATATCGTTTGTTTGTCCTCTTCACAACCATTTAGACTTCACTGAGGAGAATTTAATTAAAATAACAAAAGGCATAAGTGCGTCGCGATCGTGTGCACCCAATGTCACCTCTGTTGATGGAACTGCTGCAGTTAATGCCAGAGCTAACAATAGAGTCGCCTAAAATGGGAATAATCACGATTATTTATTTACCCGTGAAGAGTTACGGCAGCTATTTAGGCATTTGGTATTTCATTTAAAATTGAATAAATTTTCATTAAAGTGAACATCGAACTGCCACACGCACATACACATTTTTAACGACGGCGATCCACTCTCACATATTTTGGTAGTCGGTCAGATTGCTGGCCGCCTGGTCAACCATATTATAAGTCAGCGTGAAGTATGCAGCCGTGACTACACACAAAAGAAAAGAAAATAACTCAAAGGAACCTCATAAATCGAGAGTCATGGAGAAGTTGGCTCGCGAGCCGATCTGATCCACTTTTGAAATGATCGCAAGTGCTACACACGACGACGTGCTTTTGAAATTGACTCCTATTCTATACGAATTCAGTATGGGAGTGAACTGCATCTGCGTACAGCCACCACCATCATCCCCACCTTAGAAGCGCTCTGCCGATGACTGAATGCATAGGAAGCAAGTGTACGACGCGACGCCAGAGTGCTTAGCGTGCGCGTTTCAGAGTGACACCCACAACGTTTCTCGGTCACCAAAAACAAAAACCAGAGGAAAAAAAACAAATGGGATATCGTAAAAAAGGAGGAAATCGTACGAACAAACAACAAAAACAGCTCTAAAGAACCTGATGTTCACCTTGAACGTGCACTTGGATTGCTGCCGAGATCACTAAACTTGTTCAGGCCAGCGTCTTGTGGGGGGTGCGGTCAATACCACAGCGTTACGTTCGAGCTTAGAAGTAATCAAGCTAGAAGCTGCCGTGCTTGCGGCCGGGGGCATACCGTGTTCGTATGGATGATTGTAGTTAAAAGTTGTCATAAAGTGCTTACTCTGACGCCTTGAATTAATAATAACTCGATTTGTTGGTTTGCTGGGTGCCAGTAGTAGACGGGGTGTGGTGGTGAACGGTGGACTATGCAATGCGATCGTTCATTCGTGGAGACATCGTCATCTTGAGTCGACTTCAGCACCACTTCTGGGGGTCAACGTCGCCGCCTAGTCGCCATCACCATCACCATCACAATTGGTCGATCAGCCAGCCAGTTATTTCGCATAGTAAAACGGTATTGGAATCCTATGATTACTTACGGGAAGCAGCAACTTCAGTTCTGGCTGTCTGCTTGTCTGTCCATCTGTCTACATCTGCCTGCTCGTGCGTTTGTTTGTGTGTGTGTCTAGCATTAATATTGCACAGAGCGTGCAACAAGTGGGTGTAGCGACGAGTGTTTATTTTAAGCTCAATCTTCGCATGAGCATGCAAGCGAGCGACTACGCGGTTGCTAAAGCCTGCAGTATGACTTTGGCACTGCTTCGCTACTCCATCTGGCATGATCCGTTTCAGCCAATTTGAAATTATATGTCAAATGCCGTGCCTCGCCAGTAGCCAGATCAAAGATTTCAATTCATTTGTATTTTAATTCCATTTATTATTTATTTTAATATCGGGTGTTTCAACAGGTGCGCTTCAACTTTTCTCCGATAGGGACTGCGAACGACGCCATATTTTTTATTGCTCTTTTGTTATTTGGAAACTTCATTAGCATACATTTCATGATCGAATGCTATACATGTGAACAGCGATTGCAAATCGTGCAAATTTTTTATCAAAATAATCGTTCTGTTGCCGCAGATGCAGATGCAGATTTTCACCGAAAAATCATCTTCAGCGATGAGGCTCACTTTTGGCTAGAAGGATTTGTCAACAAGCAAAATATGCGTTACTGGGCAGAAAGCAACCTACACGTGATTCATGAGGCACCGTTGCATCCCGAAAAAGTCACTGTTTGGTGAGGATTACATGCCGGCGGCGTCATTGGGCCATATTTTTTCATCGACGATAACGATCGCCACGTTACTGTTAATGGAAATCGGTACCGCGATATGATAAACGATTTTTTTTTGGCCACAATTGAATGAAATGGACTTGGACGACATGTGGTTTCAGCAGGACGGGGCCACATGCCACACAGCACACGATACAATTGCGTTATTGAAGGCTAAGTTCGATGAGCGTGTTATTTCGAGAAATGGGCCCGTCCAGTGGCCGCCGCGCTCGTGTGATTTGACACCTCTAGATTATTTTCTTTGGGGTTATGTGAAGTCATTTGTCTATGCCAATAAGCCGGCGACGTTGCAAGAGCTCAGAGCCAATATTGAACGTGAAATTGCTGGAATTTCGGCCGATTTATGCGAAAGAGTGGTCGAAAATTGGGTTCAAAGATTGGACTTCGTAAAACGTGCACGCGGTGGTCATGCAAAAGAAATCGAGTTTCATACTTAAATGTATCATATGTATATGTTCAAATTCGTTAATACAAAAAAAGTTAGTTCAAAAGTCGAACAGTTTGTGTTTTATTCAAAAAAAAAGTTGGCTCTTATTTAAAAACCCTATATTTTTCGAGGAAGCTTAACTTTAATTGGTTCGGTTATACTGTTATACCAATATGCAATTATATCCTGGTGTAAGAGTTTTCGACAGGAGGTTTAGTTTTTTGACGCTCATCCATTAACCGATAAGGATTTCTAGATGAAAAAAAAACAAACTTAAAATATTAGGGTTTTCATGAATCTACACTCTTTGACATTAGGACTGAAATAGTCGCTTTAAGGACTCAATTCGGAGGTTTTCAATGGAAATTTTGAGCTGCTCAGTTCCAATTCACTGTGGATAGAGGTTTGAAAGAATGGAAGCAAATCGCTTTACTTATATTGTATGCATTTACTGTAATTCCCATACTTTTCGAGTCATTGAATCATTCATCCATTGCTTTCTGCAACCTGGTCTACTTGCTATGATAATAATGTTTCCTGTGTATAGTAAGACTTGCGCATAGACAGGGCGTGTCCAATATAAAATTCTGGTTCTCCCGACTTGTTTCTTACATGCCTTTGCTATTTCATCCAGAAAATTTTGAAGAACAGCGAGCTCAAGCTTAGGCTTGTTTCAATCATTTCAATTTTTTTAAACCATGAAATATATTGTTGCTGGAAAAACTAAAGTTTAGTTTGTTGCAAATCAAGTTATTTCATAGTTATTTGCACAAAAGAAGACAAATAGTAGTTATGAATGAAAGAATAGCGATTAGTTGACCTTATAACGTGGAGTACCACAGGGCTCATTTTTGGGGCCATGTCTCTTCAAAATTTACATTAATGGTATATTTGATTTAAATTTAAATTTAAATTATACAATAAAGTTGTTTGCCCATGACGGTGTTATATTATTTTCAGCTACTTCACTACATTCTACACTACACATCTCCATTCTAATTTAAATGTAATTAATGAATGGTTAAAGGTTAACCATATATTGTCAAGACAAAGTACATAGTATTTGGAAAGCAGGCATGGGATAGTAATAAACTGATTAAAATGGTATTCAATTATAATTATCTTGGATTATAAATTGATTTCAAATTAGACTGGTAACATTAAAAACTCGTGGACTCAAGTCCACTCTTTTGATAGCATTTTGCTTCATAGTGTTTGCGTAACGTAAGTATCTGTTACTTTCTTCTTTTATGTAAAAAGGCTGTATTCAACCTTGATTGTTTTAATTAATTTCCGCACAATTTTAAAAATTTTCTATATTAACGTCGCGTCCAGATGTGTTTGTGGTCAAAATTTGTGATCAAATTCTAATCCACTTAATAAAGCCCAATTTAATTCAAACCTTGCGTACATGTATATCTTCGATGAGAACACTTTCTGTTAAAATTTGATAGTGATCGGGCCGCAGGTCCAAGGGGCTTATCATTTAATATCATTTGCTATTGCATTGATTGGCTCCTTTCTTTCCACGTTTTTAAAGAAGATAGGTGAGGAAGAATCCTTAGTAAAACATGCGAGTAGAAACGTACAAATACCGAGGAACAACTGTCAGAAGTAATGGTAAATCGGTCAGGAAATTATGAGCGGAACGGAAAAAGCAGTGTCGGTATATTACCATTAATACAACAGTTGGTAAGCGGGCATGATAACGTAATTGAACAATTCGATTGTAGTAAAAATTTACGGTACACGGTATATACCACTCTATTTGATAAACATTTCAAAGGCACAGAAATTTAGTATATTCAAAGATACACAGGAAAAACGAGGACGTTCTGAATTTTTAGCCAAAGATACAGCTGGAAGCAAGTCTATTATAGATGAGATAAATTTAAAATGGTTCGGTCACTGAACTGAAGAAAACAAGTAAAGAAATAACCCAAATAAAAATCAAAAAAAGCATCCGTTTACCATCAATGGAGAAGAGATTACTATCAGCAAGGAGGTTAAATACCTTGGACGTAAATTTGATATGGAATAAACACCAACAAGCAGTACTGCAAAAATCAAAAGGAGAGCTTATGGTGTGCCGAAGAGTGGCAGGAATATTCTGAGTTATTCCCTGGATAATGCAATGGATGTACACCATGATAGTTATTTCAATGATTACTTATGTAGCAGTGGCTAAGCAAGGTAAGCACAAGAAGAAGGGAGTTCGACAAAGTGCAGATCCTTACCTGTGTTTTAATTACAGGGTCCATTAAAAAATTACCCCAAGGCGGGTTTGGAAGCAATTCATGGGTTACACCCACTTCCATATAGAGGTAGAGAGCAAATCCGATGAATACAAGTTACGTTTATGCAAGGTATGCTGATTCACGGACAGTAGGGCAAAGGGATTAGTGGAATCACTAGCCAAACAGATACCGTCAGCCAGCAAGCTTGAATTCAAGCAAAACTTTGAAGTCAAAATGCGCACCAAGATGGAATTCATATCTGAAACTGAATAGCAGAATTCATACGGGTGCAGGAGCCCATCGGAACTAAGTACTCTGGAAGCAATGGGGCAGTACCCGCATATTCACACATTTCGATGGCATGCATTTCTGCAGATTCCAGGCAGAAATACATGCCATCGAAAGTTGTGCACACTTTAATCTGGAAAGTAAATACGTGAGGCAGGAAATAGCCATCATGACAGACAGCGAAACTGCGCTAAGAAGCCTAGATCCCTAGATGCATTCAGCATCACGTCAAGACTGGTGTAGGAATGCAGGGCAAAGCTAAACAGACTTGGCGCAGTAAATAAGTTATGTTTATACTGGGTGCCAGGCAACATTGGCATAAAAGGCAATGAAGCAGCGGATAGGCTTGCTAACAAAGGGGCAGATGCTCCACTTGTAGGGTCGGAACCATTCTGTCGCATAGGGTACCGCATAATGCGGAGGAGATACGCATAATAGGTAAGACAGCTGCTTTCGTAAGATGAAAAATCTCCCAGGCCTATGATAAAAAAAGGAAATGATGGGGAAATATGAGGTCTTGCTCGATATTGGGACTTTATTGAAGTAATGTTAGAATCATTACAGGTTTCCTGAAGGGGCATCTAAAGAAATTAAAATCAGAAGAGGAAGGTAGCAGCGGGCTTTGTAGGGAAGCGGAGGAATTCCTGTATAACATTCTCAATGAATAGCATAGCAATGATCCGATAGAGGAGAGGCCATATGGAAACTCACGCGATCTTGGAGTCTACGGCATTCACTCAGCCCACATGAAATCAATAAGCTCATAAGATCCATTGGTTTAAAGAGGGTGCTATAGAGACGGGCATGCACTCTCTCCATAGCACTAGTCGGGGGGAAGCGAAATAGATACAGATGCAGTGCTATTTGTATGTACCCCATCTTTCATCATCATCCGAGGTAAAAAAGGAAGGAAGAGGTATACCCCGATACACATGGTAGGATCGCCTGCAACTAGAAATACAAACAGGATTTGCCAACTCCTGACTTAGAGCTGATAAGTGATAATCTGCTATCATTCTTATGTTTGCAAAACTTAAAGATCTGACGATGACTCTCAACGAGCAGAAAGTATGTTCATTTACGACTGTCTGTCTGTACACAGTAAGCATAAATGATAACCACCAAACCATCTGTATTGAAGCCGTTTTAAGGTCTACAGCCAGAGCACCATCCGAAATATGAAAATGTTGTACCAACTTGATTCTTTGTCATCATAAGTGACTGCAAAAGCAAAAACCCAGCTACTGAACCACTCTTTCAGTGCATTTGATGATAAGCTAGAATCGGTGATGAGAAAAAAACCCGTTTTTGATATCATTTTTGATGATTTCCACGAAAATTAGATATCTTTATTCTTGAAAATGCATCACACACACGCACACCGAACCACTATAATAACTCTATCCACCGTTGGCGCGGAAGTAATAAAACATCCGAAATTGTAACAAGAACAAGAATTAAACACAAACAAGAGATAACATGCAGCGTGTAATTAACAAAATGAAGTCACGTTCAATTAATAAACAAAGTTGCTGCTGTCCATTGGACAAACAAGTAGTTACCTGTGATGTAGAAGAATTATATCATAAAAGTTAATCAGCCGGTAAAGCTGTTCGCGGCAATAAAGGTCCAATGAAAAATAAGCAGCAAGATCAACATTCACAGTCCACATAGCCAGACCAACATAAAATACCATCAACGCGTATGCGATCCGTTCATCCGGCATTTTGGCTGTCATCATCGTCAACGCGTCCGTGTCATCATCTCATCATTATGGTTCACCGAGTGTGCTTGGTCATCATCTGATGTTGTCTTTAACGACAAGTGGCATTGGACCGAACCGCAGTGGCCAACAGGTGAGATTCTTGAAATGTCACCAGACTCCTCTTGATATCTCTCGCACTTGATACGTGATTGCGCATTAGCTGGAACTTGGACGCAATAGAAGAAGCAGAAGACGCAGAAGTACTCTGCAACAACATACTGGAATCTCAAGATTTTGACTGTTTTTATGGCTTTGTCAGGTACTTACAGTAACACTACTACTAGTGAATCTCTGTGGTACACTTGTTGCTCACGGTATCCATCCAAACATCCATCCATCCATCCAACTACCTGCTTAACCGAGCCGATTTGTACTTTGAATTTTAGGAGCAGCAAATGGCCAGAGTGCTGACGGCAACCAGCTACTTGTTTATGACAATTTCATGTCTTTAATTTCTTCGTCTTCCTCTTGTTCTTCTTAGCCATCATTGTCTGCTACTTGTTGCCGACCGACGCGACGGACGGTACTTAATGTTCTTTTTCTTTCCCTCATGTCGTGGGTAGAATTCAACGACAACACATCACTAGAGGCGGTGTGACGCGACGACGGTAACAAAACAATGAACAACAATTTATTTAACCGCGGATGGATGGAGCCACTGCCAAAACAACAACAACAACAACAACAGCAGCTTACTGAGACGACAGAATATCTTGATTTTTGGTTTTTGTTGTTTTTTTGCCCAATACGCAAGTTGGCTTTTCTGTGTTTGTGCGCGATCGTGGTCGTGTTGTTCTTGGTCTTGGACTTAGACTTGGCGCGAGTATCTAATTAAATGAAATTTAAATTTGTCCGACCGCTCATTGAAATGTTACTCATTCGCCGCCGAGCAGAGCGGTTAAGTTAAATTAAATCGTGCATCGTGTTTCCTTTTGTCGCTTGTCCGAGCCACATCAGTGCGATGTGCCGCACTATATACTCCAAATGTGCGTGGTTTGTGGCCAATATTACTACGAAATTAAAGGTGGTGCCGTCCGTGCACGTTGACCTTAAGACAAAATGAACCAGCATACCCATTATGATGACGATGATGATGGTGATGATGATGATGATGTTGGTTGGTTGGTGGAAGAGAACAAATGGTGGCTAATCCTCATCAGAAGAGCAGCTACAAGACATGGTAATTTGTTTTTGTGCGGTGACTTACCAGGAAAGCGCAATTATGTACCATGTTTGGTTTTGTTTTTTATTTTTACGATTGTTCTTGTTATGATGCTACCCCTCGCAATGGCTATGTTATGCGTAGATGTCGTTCATACAGTGTCGAACCATGACTTACTTTTTAAGCGGTACAAGTTCAAACTTTGTTGTTGAAAGCATTCATATATGTACCGTTGGATTTTATTTTGTTTTTGTAATAAAGTTGACGGACTTCCTATGTGTAACAACCAGATAAGAGAGAGGACAAATCTGGTGCGTAATGGACATGAAGTAGTAAGGCTAATTACGAATTAGTTGGAAGTATTACCGAATGTGCTACCAAAGGAAGTTTTCTAATCAATTATCCATTGCAAACATTTCAAGAAAAAACCGCCAAATATCTTCCTTTTTAATCATCGCCCGGCCGTATAGGTAAAATTTTAACTTTAGATCAACATATTTGGCTCTATAACCGAGGTTCAGACACGGCATAATTATTCTAAGCCGGTAAGATTTCGAGCCAACATCAACCAGTATTGCTTCTATAAACTAAATGTTTCCTGGGTTACACCATTGTAGGTAGTTAGAGTTGCAGTTAAGTTTAGTGCGCCGTTTTGCTACCACAGGAGTCCTCAGGAGATCTCATGGAAAGAAATTAGATATAGTTATATCTAACCTGTAGTATTAAGGTACGATATCAAATCGGTGATGCAGTACTCTAAAAGCTCCCTCAGGTTGGCTTAGAAGGGATTACTCAATTTGTGGAAACGGAGATCCGTAAGGGCCGGACACTTGTATGAGAGTTTCTTTATCATTCACATCCAAGCAACTCCTGTAAAAGGTATTGTGAGGGATTCCCAGTTTTGCTGCGTGGCTCACTCTGGAAATATCTTTGCGAGATCTGGAGATCTGTCGGGTGGATTTGTTTTTTTAATAGGAAGGTCACATCGCTCTCATCGACGTTGTGCAACCTTAACTGTGCTTTGGTGATAAGGAAGGAAAGAACACGTTCCCTGGCGGAGTTCAAAGAACAGCAGACTATCTCAGCACAGTCCATGACCATTGTGACGCCCTTTTTCTTCAGTACGTCTGCTTTTTCCTTTCCGCCAATGTCGCTAAGCCTCGCTACCCAAATTTGGGTCAAGTCTATGCATTGGCTTATCGAAACCACTTCGGCTTGGCACTGCCTGGCATGTTTAGAAGTATTGCTTGTCGCAATAATGGCTTTGATAGTTGATAGCCGACCCTCCCCGGTATTGTGACATAGGCCCTGGATGCCTCTGTTATCGCTAAGATCTCCGCCTGGGAGATACTAGCAGAGTCAGATAGATTGTAGGACTTTGAAAGGCTAAGCTTTTCAGAGCAAACTCCAGCACCGACTCATTTTCTCATCTTGGATCCACCGGTGAATAGAGTTACATCAAAAAGTCTCACAGCTCTCTCGTCCTTTCAACTTTTTCGAGTTGGAAAATCTACAGAAAAGCTAGGATTGAAGTAAAATTTAGGTGTGCAGTTGTCTTAGTCGATTAAAGATGGTATAATTTCCTTTGGTTACAATTGTATCTTATTGCAGTGGCCGTGTGGTTTGCTAACAAAGCACTAAGATTCTCTTAGCCTGAACGTGCTGCTTGCCGCAATGCATTTTATTAATAGCTCGGGAGGTAGTAATTGTGGGATTGTGTTAGAGCATCGGTGGGACAGTTCAGAAGAACAACTGCTGATCGTTGACTTAGCTTGTTGGGATTGTACTTTTTATTAATCGCCGGCTACCAGACGAGCGTACCATAGAAAGAATAGGGCGCACCACTGCTGTAGTCAGCCAAAGAGCCACCCTCGAATTCAGTCCCCATTTCCTACCAATCGTGTTGCTGCTAGCATATAGGGCAATACATGCTTTCTTAGCCCTAAATTCTATATTTGACTTCCAACTGATTTCTGCTTTGGATTACGTCGAGATATTTTGCTTCTGAGGTAAGCGTGAGTTTCTGACCAAATTCCGGTATTTTTGACTTAGTGCTGAAAAGTACCATTTCAGTTAAATCTCGTTTCGAAAAATATCAAACATACCAATAGGACTCTAAAACAAGCACCACCTTGTAGTCCTAGGCCGCCTAGAATAGAAACTATTCTAGGCCTTCATGACGGTCATTCGGTGTTATAATGAGCTTCTAAATACAAAGAGACCACCCCATAAAATCTAAATCTCTAAATATCAGTAGCCCTTTCTGGGTCGCTAAAGTACAAAGCTATAATCTAAGTAAGCGCGGCCCTTTTATTTTCTGCCGTGGTAAAGCCCCGCTCCCTACTCATATATAGGGTTAGGATGAAATTGGATGCGCACCACGGTGTCGTAACCCTGACGCGGGTCCTTTCATGGGCGGTTTCGGTTTGTCATCCGGGACAGATGAACCATTTTTTTTTAAAAAGGTATCGCTCCTCGGGCATATCGGTGGCCAGTAATGATTTCCTGTCAATCAAGGTATAGCATAAGATTAGAATAAGTCAGCGTTTCCAGTACCTCAGAGAGGACGAATGTTAGTGCTATATTTCCGTATGAGGGCAGAGATGACGATTCGACTCTTTAAGGATCATACTGGAAAAAGGCTGTATCCAACTCCTTGAAAAGACGTCAGAAGAATAAGATGAATGGAAGAGCCTGCACCATCAGGCCCAGCAGAATTATTATTGTTGAGATTATTTAATACTCTAGCCAATTGACGGGTACAAATAAAGATCTGTCCCACAGAGGATTCGACTCTTCGACTCGACAGGTGGCGGCAATACGCAATCTGGTAGCGTTGAGCTAACGGCGAAATGTAAAGCAAGCAGATTGGTATTATCTATGGAGATGATGGTGGAAATGTCATTGTGAATGAGCGATGGATTTGATGACAGGACAGGACTTTTTAATAAGTTTCACGAACGACCAATACGTCTTACTTCCTTTGAGAGATTGAAGCATAGTCTCAGTTTCTCGTTACATTCGGATTTGACTCGTCTATAGAAGGCTCGTCTAAATTTGGTTGTTGAGTTTCTTCTATATAACCGGAAGCATATACCTCTTGGTTCCTAAGCCTCTTTGCAACTTAAATCATACCAAGCCATTTTCTTCAATTTTATACACTTAGTATTGGAAGGGATAAATTATGTCATACCCTCATAGATTATGTTTGTAATCGTCTCAGATATGGCATCCACAACAATATTGAAATTGTCGAGGCCATCCCAATCGGCTTTTTCGCACATCCAGACTTTTCTTTTATGAGTTTTCTCTATAAATGCTTTTTTTTAAAGAACGATAAATTAGCTTACTAAACAATGGTCTGAAAAGCCTAGAGGCGATGATACACTGAAGGTGTCAAGGGTGTTAGCGCTATAATTTGCGTGTGTCTGGAGGAATTCTAGTGGGCTCATTCACTAGATCATGTACGTTATTTTCTTTCTGGTAGGCGTTCTGATTCCGATTTAAGGAAATTTTTTGATTGAAGGCAGTAATGAGATAACGCGCCAGTCGTCGTGATTTTATTTGTGATTTGTCACATTTCCGAAGCCAAAATGCAATGCACTGAACATTGTACCTACTTGTCACTATTGACACAAGCATATAACTCTTCTTTGATTCATGAATTATTCAAATTCTGCGGAGCTGTGTGATAATTTCCGTCAATTTGTTTAAAAAGAGAAACTGCAAGAAAATCGAACCTAAAAGAGTCGACAAAAGCAGCCACTCATCCGTAAAACATTCGCAATTTGTTGTTCGACCGACAAATGAACAAATAATGTGGTTGTTGTTGTTGTTGTTGTTGTTGCTATTCTGTGACGTAATGACATCACAGCTAAATTAGGTTAAACATACGCGGCAAAATACAAGTCAGCAGTAGCGGTAGCTGCAATTTCAAATGCTAATGTGTTGCAGGTGCAACAACCAACAAGACAACAAGGAGATGTTAAACAATCCCTTGCTATGTGTTTACGACACACCGTGAGTTGTGTGCTCTTGGGAACGGGGGACAGAGGGCGGAAAACATTACACTCGTTTACTCTGATATGTCGCCCATAAACCATATACCCTCGATATGGAAATTACCATCCAATAATTCTATTGTCGGCGGTCACTGCGTTGAGCCTCCTTGCAATTGCAAATGTGACGGCAGCGGCAGCAGAGGTTCCCCGCGGGAGTTGCATAAATAAACAAATTGCATCTGATATTTTGGAGCAATTGGCTAACATCAACTGTGAGGCAACCAAAAACCAACCATCCGCTGCGGATAATACAGATATCGTTGCAAAAGGACGCCGGCGCCAGCAAGCGCATGGATGGTTTTTTTTTTTTTTTTAAAAACCATAATTTAGCAGATACATTGGTTTTTGTTGTTGCGTGCTGTTGCTGGAATTAAGAAAAACCGCCATTCGATTGTAGTTTTAATCCAAATAGAGAAGATTTGTTGACTTTGTCCAATTGCTTGTTGATGTCTTTCTAATTTTGTTTGCGGATTAAATTTGGGACCAATTGCTGGAACAATGGACTTGCATTCAGTTGAAAACATTTCAACGAATCTATGTTTAACCTTCTGCTTGAGGATAATTGGAACTTAAAAATTAATTGACGACGTTCTCGTTTAACATAACAGGGCCATTTTGCCATCGAGTTGTTTGTGCCACCATCCTTCAGTGATTTTGTCTGTACGGTTGGACATATAGTCCTTACGCTAGGTTACGTTAAGCATTAAAAAGGTATGTGTAGGATGATCTTTTTTAAAGTCGAAGAATAGCTGTGAAGCTGTTTATGAATTTTGAGCATCGATTGGAACTACTTATCCAGCAAGAATAAAGTTGCCAGCTGTCCGGTTTTACAGTCTACTGTCCGGTCAGAAATATAACATCAAACCGGGCATTGTTAATGCATTATCTTAACATGCCAAATGCCAACCCTTGACACCTTGAAACCTTGATGCCTTTATATCATCCTAGAAGATACCTGCACCAACTCGTCGTTCATCTTGGATACGTCAGTTAATTTTGTTGCGTCAAATTGTCTCGTTACTACCCCATCCTTCCAGTTTGCCCTGGTAAGAAACTCGCCACAGAACGAGGAGTTGAAGCTAAATCTAGGGATCTAGAGAAGTCAGTAGATGATGGTACCTTGCCTTCAGGTACTGTCTGCAGTATATTACAGTGCCCGTATGGTTTAGTAACAAACCACCCAGATTCTCTGAGTCGTACTGCACTGCATGTCGCAACGTACTTGATTGCGAGCACGAAGGACGAAGCTTATATTCAGAGGACATGAACATTTTTCAGCGACCGTGTGTACATTTGTACGTTTGTACGGGTGCACGTTTGTTTGTCATGTCGTTTATCTCGGCTTAAACCAGTCAAAATTTGATGGGACCTGTTTTAAAACAATTGGTAAGCGCTCGGCTTGCGATAGCGTACTTTTTGCATTCATAGGTGTTACTACCTCTGAGAAAACGGGAAAAAATACTCAATCTACGTATTGCTATCGATTTTTTTACGCCTGAACGTTTGCAAAGTAAAAATGTGGTTTTTTCAGCCTATGCCAGAAATCGCTTATGTAACGTTGCATACTATTAGGATTCTAAGACAAATTAGTCCTTAGACTGAATTACAACTAAATATACATACACGGATGCCTGTAGTCACTCGCACAGCAGTATACATTAGCTCGTGTGTCTATAGTAGTGGAAGAGTTTTGGTAAGAACTCGTACATCTCGGCTTCTACCAGTCAGAATTTAGTGAATTTAGTTTTAAAACAATTTTGAAAAAAGGCGCGCGTGTCGCGTGAGGCCCATGTGACGAGTGCGAGTGGTGCGTGTGACACGTGTGGCACTTGTAAAAAAAAATTTTGTATGAAATTCGGTATGTAGGACTAAGATGCGACTATAACATTTGTTTTGCAGTTTTTTTGAAAAAAGCCAGAGAGGCATCTTTGGTTGAAGACCCCATTTCCTTCCGATAATTCTGCTGCTGGCATAGGGGGCAACGCATGATTTCTTAGCCCTGTTCTCTATGTTAGCCTTCCAGTTAAGCTTCCTGTCAAAGATTACTCCGAGGAAGTTGGCGCTGGGGGTAAGGCTGAGACGGTTTCCCATTGCGTTATAGAAGGATAAAAGCCGGTATTTTGGATATAGTGGTGAACAAAACCATTTCAGTCTTGCCAGGGTTGACTTCAAGCTACAGCTTTGGAGTTGACTTTCCCCAGGGCCCTTTTCATGACTTCACTGATCTCAGAAAGGTACTGACCTGATATGAGTATCTGCGTACGCAACTACTTTCGTCCAATCCGCTTCAAGTCTTAGTAGGATTTTGTTCATTACCATCAGCCGCAGTAAGGGAGAGATTAACCCTTATTGGCGGTTGACTCTGTCGACTCGTTTGGTAATGTTACAGCTGCCAAGGTTGGCATGTATAATCCTGCCAGCGAGGATTAATATGATCCATTATGTAAGGAAGGATTCCACTCCTGACTGGGTTAGAGCTTCCTTAATGACCTCAATCTGTAAATTGTTAAAAGCCCCTTCTATATCTAAAAGAGTAGCTAGAGTGAACTGCCTGTAGTAAGTCGTGTGCTCAATATCGTTCGCACAACCTCATGGAGGGCAGTTTCCGTGGATCTACCGTTGGGATATGCATGTTGATATCTCGATGCTTGTGTGACTTCAAATTGTTGCCTGATATGATGATCTAGAATTCGCTCCAAAGCCCTTAGCAAGAACAATGAGAAACTAAGTGGCCTAAAATCCTTTTCTTATTCAAGGCCTCTCTGCCTGCTTTGGGTATTAAAAAAGCACCTAAGCTCCTCTCTAGCTTATGGGGATATAATTGAGTAGAAGACAACTTCTGAAAATCTTCATTAGCCAGGACGCAGACAGCTCCAGTGACTTGTGTAGCATAATTGGCTGTATGCCATCTAGGGCAGCAGACTTATAGGCCGAAAAGCTTCTAAACGCCCAAAAAACCTTTTCCCGGGTGCTTATGTTATCCACTAAATGACGAGAAACCGGATGCTAAGCATGCAAACTCTCTAAATTATTATCGCATCGATAACTCCAGGGATTATGCCGCAGATGCCGTCCAGCCACCGTCAGCTTTAACGCTCTACTCATTTCATAAAAATTAATTAATTAATAATTAAAAGAAAATCGAGCAACGAGTGTCTAATCTAATAGCTTATTGTACGTTTTGTTACTTGATCGTTGTTTTTTATGAACAACAACAATGGGTGGTTATACAATGAGCAATATTACTAAAAATACGTTTGGTTTATATGCTTTTCAGTGATCATTGTCATTTGCGTACATATGAACGTACATTAACAAAGTGTAGAAGAACGTAAGTGTAAACCTAACCAGTTAGCATAACAATTTGAAATCAACAAGGGACAAATTTAATTTCAAATAGGGGATAATTTCTATACCTGGATACTTACGATCAAGATTAAGGAATTTATGTTGACGCCAGCGTGAACGTTGAAAAGAACCGATTTTGATCTTTGTTGGGTTTTTTCCCTTTACGTCATCATTGCTGTTGCATTTTTCTGCTTAGACACTAAAATAATTTTCATATTTGAATTTCCCCAATCAGAGTGGTTCTCACGTGCTGTCATCTACCGTAACGCATAAGAACAAATAAAGAAGAAAGTTGCTAGTTGGAGATGTGCTCAATTTCATAATCCGCTTTCTCTGCGCAGCACAGCAGCAACAACAAAAATCTCAAAAGGTGACAATCCTGGGAAATTATCACACAAGATTCGTCCACATCGCGCATCGCCACTGCACCGCACTCAAACAGACTGTCTATCCTTAGTGGTTGAGCGCGCTGTCTGCAACCCATCACAGCTTGGGAATCTCCCATTCGTATTCATATTTAATTATTTGTTATAAATAATTCCGTGCCATCTCATAAACTAAAAATGAAAGAAACACCGAAAAATCGTGAGTTATGCGACGACAATCGTTGCTTGCTACCTTAGCCATCTTAGTTGCACCGTTGCACGGAAGGCTAGAAGACCAGGTCTTACTAATAAATTTATTTATATTTAATAAAAGAAGACCGGATAGAAATTAGGAGGGTTTCCCCCAATCAACATAAATAAAAAACAAAATTTAATTCAAATCCCTTTTCGGGGAAAGATTTACACAGGGATCGCTTCTTCACTTTGCGCACAGTGAGTCGCGCTGTTCCCCCTCATCGGTCGCCGAATTCGGAATCAGTGCGCGGCACACCGCAGCCGCAGCATGTGCCCAAAATCTATCTCACGACATAATAATTGACTCCACAGAGGAAGGACAACGCCGAAGAAAGTCTCATTCGGATTAGTGCGCGATCGGTGCGATCGTAGCGACAGAGCGAGCGCATATCATCTGTGATATGATGAATGTTGCATTTGATTGCTTGCACATGTGCAGAGCATACACACAGTACAGCACAGCACAGAGATTCCGCAAGATCTCATAGAGTCATGAAGGGATTGATTGCCAGTGGTACGCGCAGCCGGAGGCGATCCTGAATAGACACACAGAGCAGAGAAGACAAATCCTCGGTGATGATGGTGGTGGTGGTGGTGCGATCGCGCGAACACCATACTGCTGCACGATCCACACGATATGCAGTCAAAGTCGAAGCCGGAGTGTGATGCTTTTCTGATTTATTATGGCGTCTCAGGAGTTGAAGCAAACATTTCACGGAGCGCACATTTATATGGCACCTCGCGACTCCTTTCATTCAAACCAAGCAGCCGACGACGATGACGACGACGACGAATGATAAATATGTAACATAATCACAAACGTGCAGCAGGCTAATGAGATCACTTTTCTCCATTATGCTGTGCGGTGGAGGATTTAACCGAATAGGTAAGGCCTTGTATCTATATTTATTCGTTTGTGTATTGTATCTACTTTCCAACATAACCAACAAAATAAATATTAACTAAATGGGAAATCTTTATGGCTTACTGTTGTGATTTATTCAGTTATTGGAAAAAGTTTTTTCTTTCTATTTCGGTTGAAAATTCACCAACAGTTGGGAATTTTCTTATTGCATTCTATTTGCATTTAAATTGGTTGGAATAAGTCGTTCTTCCCAAGAGGATAGCATGGGTGTATTGGGAAGCGAGGAACGATTAACTGAATGAGAACAATTCCCTTTTTCAGATGTGGCATAAGAATGTGAGCGTATAATCGAATGGAACCACATATAACTTCAGTGAATGAGTCCCACGTAATTTTATAAACAATATTACTTTTTATGAGATATAGATAGATAGATAGATTCGGCGTACAAAGGATCAATGCAATACTCGAAGATGAAGATGAAGATGATATTGAGCTACGCTAAAGCCCAAAGGATAAGATGGCTTGGACATGTAGTAAGAATGGATGACTACAAACAAGTAAATGTAAAAAAAACTTCGTTTTTTCGGATACAAACTTTTATGTAAATATCGACACACGCCACACAATCGTTTATTATTTTCCACGCCCCTGACAATGAGCCGCTCACAAAATTTCAGCCCTCTAGGTCATGCGAAAGGTGGTTGAAAGCACCTCAAATAAGTCGAAAAAAACCTCAAAAACGGGAAAATGGCGCGAATTTAAACCACAATACATGCGCCACACGCGAAATGTGAGATCCGTCATACGTGAAATATAAAAAATGCTATCACAAAATTTCAAATCTCTAGGTCATGTGGACGTTTGTTAAAAAGCACCTCAAATAAGTCGAAAAAAAAAATTTCAACCCATCACACTTGTCACACGCGTCATACGTGGAATATAAAAAATTCTATTTTCGACTGAGGTACTTACAAGATTTCAGATCTATAGGTCGTGTGGAAGTTAAAGAAGGCGAAAAAAAACCGTCACACGCGCCACACGCACCACACGCGACACATGACTCGCGTCATACGAGGAATATGAAAAATGCTATTTTGGACTTAGATACTTATATACAAAATTTCAACTCTCTCGGTCGTGTGGAAGTCGAAGTCGAAAGAAGTCGGAACATTTTTTTTTTCAACCCATCACACGCACCACACGTCATAAGCGGAATATGAAAAATGCTATTTTATACTTAGACACTCACAAAATATCAGCTCTCTATGTTGTGTGGAAGTTGGTTAAAAAGAGCCTCAAATTAGTCGAAAATACACACAAAAAGAGGTCAAGTCTAGTTAAATAAAAGTTTTTAAAAAGAACTTTCAACGGTAACCCTGAGAGCACGAGAACAAGAGGCAGGCTATTAATAAGATGGACTAAAGACCGCCGTGGGCTCAGTGGAAATGCACATGGCTACTGAGCAGGAGGTTTGTGCTTCGAATCTCAGTAACACCAAAAGCATTTTTCACGGTGTCCCACCTCTCGCGAATGGGTGAAAAACGTTTCGAGAGTAATAACTTGTCACGGAAAGCTTCTCAATTCGTCATTCGGATCCGGCCTTAAATTGTAGGTCCCTTCCATTTTTGTCCAAAAATATACATGCGCAACAGAAATGGGTGCGAGAAGCTAGGCCTTGGACCTCAATGCTCTGTCGCGCCAAATATTATTATTATTTAAGACACACAAAAAAAAGTCAAATATCGGAGAAATGTAGCACAAGACAGAACAGAATGGAGGAACATCGTGTAGAAGGCTAAATCCTGCTCAAGAATGTAACGCCATAAGAAAAAGAAAAAATTTGGATTACTGATGCTGCACTCTGTGTATTTTGAAGTTTGGTATTTTTTTATAATTTGCGCACGCGTAAACGGGTTCGCACCCTTATAATTCTCAGCTATATGCTAGTCACAGCGTGGGCGTTAAGGAAAAAAAGGAGTTTTAAAAGCTTTTGGATCATAGTGATGTGGAAAGGCAGAGCTTGGGAGAGCATTCCACATACGGGTTGTATGGCTGAAGAATGAATTTCTGAACTTAACGGTATGTCCGAAGATGGGCTTGAGTGTAAACTGATGAGCATTTAGCAATGTTTTTGTTACCGATAAGTTTTATTTATGGGAAACCTTCCAAGTCATATCAGACCATTCTATAAGTTTGGAGTAGATTACGCAGGTCCAATTCAAACGCATCGCAAACGCATCCTCAAAACTACCCTTCACTAGTCATTCCGAATGGAGTCATTGATATGGAGTATGTTAATTCACGAGACACTCCACCACTTCTTTCGATCGTCGACACATCGCCCTCCATCCCATGGCAACAGTGCCGATTCCCAATTGAGCATTCCAAACAGCGATATATCACCAAACACTAAACACGAAAAACCCGAAGTGAAACAAATTGGTATTTGTAGACCCACGACAGCAAGTAATTTAGCAGCCCATCTGTAAGAGCAGCAGGCCAAGTGCGGGTCTCCCAGTCTATGCGTATATACGATGAAAGTGGTGCTGCGCGTCATATGGCCAAATGTGGTATACGGCTATGTCGGCGGCATCGTGTCTTTTGCGTGGTGCACAGTGGGTTCACTGGCAGTGGCACTGATGAACTAACCTTCGCATGTAGGTAGCCAATTTCCAGCCATCGTATACGAATAATAACAATAATTATTATTATTATTACTGCTATTTAGAAGACCTCTGTACCAAGTGTGGGGTGTCCTGTCCTACCAACGAGTTCCTGTCATAAATTAAAATTTAATTTAAACTGCAATTCTACGAGCGCAGCCAGCCATTCAGTATACGGTGGTCGTCGTCGCTAATGTGTGTATGTGTGTGTAACTGAGCGGCCAATGCCGCTCAAAAGATGATGCCGTTCAGTTCAATTGGCCCAGCTCCCAGGATTCAAGTGAAAAATGATTCGTGTAAGATCAACAAAAACACAACAACACCATCTGCCAACTACTGCTGACCTTCTCTTAGCAATTTGGCCAGGGCGCATAACTGGCGATCGTAAAACGATCGAGCACAACTTTAGCACCCGTTTGGCGCAGTGTACGCGCTATTAGCGATTGCCGCCGAGGTGCGTATATAGTATAAACACGTCCGCGTTCGCATTGCATATTCACGGCCGATACGTCGTCGTCGTAGTCGTCGTAGTCGTCGTCGTAGTCGCCGTCGCCGTCGCCGTCGCCGTCGTCATCATCCCGGTTGCAATGAATGCCATTAGATGAATTATTAATGCAGTGTTTGCCAACTGCTGGGCAGAGGACAGGCATAATAGTCTCCATCATCATCATCGTCATCATTGCCGCCGCAGAAAAGCAAGTGGTCCGCTGCCTGCCTCCTCAGTTCGGTTAGGTTAGATAAAAGTCAAAAACTGTAGACCAATAAACGTACAGAGTACATGCCATTCCGCTGAAGCGATCATTTTTCAACTGGTCAAAACTTTAGACGCAATTACGAGCGAAATAGCTACGAATGCCTATGTTAGTTGGTTGGCTGATCGTTCGCCCAGCCATCAAGGCGGATCAGAATGATTTATTATCGGTGCCGTTGCCATATGAAACGACCGACGGTCGATGGTGCCGTGTAGATAGTATTCACCTGCAACAGTGCAAAGAAAAATTCGCTATTAATGGATCTGCGTATTACGTATGTATGCCTATGTGTGTATTAGTTGTAATCGTAGCTCAGTGATGACGGAGCTATTATCAAGTGGAAAAATTCGTGAGTGTGGTGTAAGTTGCGGAAATTTGTGGTGTGCAACACTTGCGAAATCAGGAGCGGTTTTGTGCCAAAAATCAAATACTCATTTGTAGGCAAAAATGTAGGACTGTATTTTGAGGTTGTTTCCAGGAGGTCCCGGATTTACTTTATTTTTTCAAGGATTTTTGGCTTTTCAAATTCTCTATATTTATGTCCATTCGTCCATTCGTATGGTAAACAGTAGTACCGAGAAAAGGAAGCTTGTCTGGCATTGAAGGATGATTTCTTTTTTTAGCTACGTGTTATTTTGATAATGGCAACACCATAATGCGCTTAAATTATGGACAGATTTTTAATGTCAAACCTCAGCGGTACAAAACGAATTTACGCTTGAACAGCATCGGGAAGTACTGAAATATCTTTTCAAATTATTGTGTTGCCGAAAACGTACGAAATTTTCCAATAAATTTCGGTCCAAATAATGCGCCAAGTTTGTGAAGAAAATTCGTGAGATTGGTGCAACACAAGCTATCGTCGTGTTCGTCCAACGCTTTCAAACAAGAATTTTGCGGTTGTTGCCAAAAGTGTGCGTCCAATCGCGAGAATCTAAACTCACCACGATGTCAGTAACTGAGCATTAGCTGTTCCAGCTGTAACGAAGTTATTTGTCACATCCAAATATCTCCGCAACAACCATATTACTCACAAAGACTTAAATGTAAATAAGGACAATTAGTGGCCCTGTCTGTATATAGCCAAATGGTTTATTCGCCTAAAGTGCAGATCGATATTAAAATACACTTCCAAATCGCAGGTTCGACTCTCCGACGAGCGTAAGGAAAATATTTTATTCAAATTCCCCATGTACCTGGTATCAAGTCACGAATCATACTAAATAATACATACATTAATCATAACCAAGCAACAAAAATAATTGCCGAAGATATTCTTTTTTTTTAATTTCTAACGATATGCTTCACAATCGGTTGTTAAAAAAATGGCATGATATTGCACAGGAAGATTACTTCACATGTGGAGCGATACTGAGTAGGGAATACAATTTTATATCAGTAACTCCGCCAGGGACTAAGTTTCCCATAGCACCCATACCGAGTACACCATTGTTTTCATTTCATTCGTCGTCGTCGTCCGAACAGTCGTTTCGAACATATAGATTTTGTTCCAAGACTTACTAACCAAAAGCTTACATTTAAATCTAAATTCTTTGGTATTACGACTTCGTGGTATTTTCGTGGTCCAACAGGTTTAGAGTCGATCTTTCACACCGTTTGGTGCTTGGCATTCACAGAGAATGTGCTCGGATGACTCAACATCTTCCAGAACCTACAGAACCTACATTCTGTTACCGCAAGTCACAATGACCTGTTAAAAACTCACCAGCTACCTAATGCTTTTCCTATTTAGATTAAGGCTTTCCTTATATGAAAAGAATCTGATTAATTGTTTGGATTGCCTCAGTCCGGGGACGTTTTCCCAGCGGGCCAGACGAAGTTTGTGTTCCCAACAATTTATCGGTGCTATAGCGGCAGCCCCCTTAACACCACATTAAGGTTCGAGTTCTCCGAACGCAGATTCCGAGGCAGCCCTAGCTAGTTGATCTTCAGATTCGTTGCCGGCAATTACCTGATGAACAGGGACACAACCGAGCTTAACTCAATTGTGTCTGGCAAGAGATTGCAGATCATCGTAATAGTTTTTGACTGATAACGAGTCCATTGGATTGGAAGAAAGCGCTTTTAGTGCCGCCTAGCTATCTGAAAACATATATATTCTAGCACCCTTAATCCATTCACTAAGATAAATCATGGTGCATATCTTAATGGCATGGAGTTCAGCCTGGAAAACCGTGAGACTTCTATCCATTAGTATCGAGACTTTGGTGTTTGGTCCAAAGACATCAGACATCTCCAACTCCAGTTTCCATCTTCTTTTCATCTGTGAACCAGACCAGACCAGACCTCTAGCGTCCAGTACATGAGGACCATTGGACCAGTTTGGCCGGTCCAATATATCTACTTTAACTAAACTGCCGAAACAATACACCCAGACCATAATCTCGGTGATTGCGCTGAACCCTGTATGTAAGGAAGAATGAAAGCGAGTTTCTTACGCAGAACTACCCGATATGGAAATCTTGGATAAAATTAAGGTGATGGTTTAATTTTTGGTGCCCAGAACTGGTCGAATGGTTTGTTGGTAGGTAGGCCAGGTGGATGACAATGAAAAATAAATCTTTACTAAGTCGGTGGGTCTACTTATATAGCTTGCATTTACCACCCAGTGCTAGTAAAAATATCTATTTAGGTTTTTATTACCCAGTAATTGCCTGAAGCGTTAGTCAACAGTCAGACAACAGGTGTAATGTTAACCATCTTTTAGTATCAATTACTACAATATTACAACCTTTTAGTCACACCTGGGACGTCGCCAATATGTATGTATGCTATATAAAGCTACTTTTTCTTATTCCTGGAACTTTTTAGAGTATAAGCTGGAAGGTTGCCAGTAATGTAAAATTTACGACTATTTAAAAATTTAGCAAAGCCTTCCTTTGTCCTTCATCCTATTGCCTACCATATACTTCAAGAGCGTTTATTATACTTGATGAGAATGATGATGCAATATCTTTCTAGCCATCAAATTGATGTCAGAATGTTTTGAATTTCTTCCCTGCACATTCCTTACATGTAAATATACCACCTGCACAAAGCTCACAAACACTCACATACACCCTCGTGACTCGTACATTCCTGCATTCAGTCGAGCTTGCAAGTGCTATTGATTGAGTCATTTTCTTTTTCGATAATTCGCGCAATTGCACTTGGAACGAGTTGGCAAATAATTGGCTAGCATTTGACTTTTGCTGAACAGTAACAACAACAATAACACTAAATACTAATAATAATAATGCTCCAAAGCCAGCTGAGAGATCTCGCGCTGCACGTTTCTGAATCTTTAAATGTTCGATTGTTCACCCATTCCTTCGACAGATAATCGAACTGCCTCGAAGCAAGGATCTTTGTAACAGCTATGTATGCTCGGACATGCGATACACATGTTGCTTACATTGTCGATCGTCCATCTGTCTGTTTTACAGTCCTGTTCACACCAACAGCTTATATTGTCGGAACTATTAAATGCCTGTTTTCGGAACTATTTAATCCGTTTGAATAATAATGAGTGACTGTCTGACAAACTGACAAACTGACCAACTGATCAACTGACCAAGTGACCAACTGACCAACTGACTAACTGACTAACTGACTAACTGACTAACTGACTAACTGACTAACTGACTAACTGACTAACTGACTAACTGACTAACTGACTAACTGACTAACTGACTAACTTACTAACTTACTATCTGACTAACTGATTAAACTGAGAACGCTTCCTCCGTACGTTGTCAGAGTTCAATCGCCAAAGATCTTTATAACTCCGCAATGTGGTCGTCATTCAAAAGACCGCATTGAACTGGTAATTCGTTTGGTGGTGCATTTGGAGTCGTGTTTAAGCTTTTCATCATTTGATATGAATATTACATAGCTGTTGTTATTGGTGGTGTTGTTGCATTGACATTGGTATACCTAGCTGGTCTGTCCCATTCTCCATGGCTGCCAATCACAAGATGGTGATAATGATGATGAGGCTGTTTTCGTTTACTCTCTTGTTGAGAGCCGACAAACGAGACAAAGCGCATCATATGACGGTGTTTCTTAGTCCGGACCAAAGGAATGTGCAGGTTGCTTCGAAGGTTTTTTTTCATGGGATTTTTCTTTTAAAATTCATATAGACAAAAAACTTGAAATACACAAAAAAAAAATAATGAAACACAACAACGAAATAGTCATTGCGTGTTGCTGTGAATCCCAATCGGACGCTATCATCGGAGAAACGCCGCATTTCTTATGCAAGAGGTGTGCTGTTGTTCTGCTGTAGTGAGGGTGTTAGCAAATCCGGCAAAATACGATTTTCCTGATCCATTGAACCATTTGTAGACGAACATTTAAAGTTGATACATTACTGTGTGACATGTCAGCAATATCGCATTTAATTTTGATCCTGAGATCGTCTATAGTCTCCGGCTTATTTGCATAGACCGTGGATATAAAAACCGGACCGGACGTTCAAGCACTGATGCTTAAATAAGCCCAATGTGTCTCAACTTTATCGTTATTGCAAAGTTGCTTTAGTGTATAAAATCAAAGTGGGCGCTGTGGCTCAGTGGAAATGAGCATGGCTACTGAGCAGGGGGTTCGTGGTTCGAATCCCAGTAACACCAAAAGTATTTTTCACGTTGTCCCACCTCTCGCGAATGGGTTACAAACGTTCCGAGCGTAATAACTTGCCACGGAAAGCTTCTAAATTCGCCGTTCGGATCCGGCCTTAAATTGTAGGTCCCTTCCATTTGTGTGCAAAAATATACATGCACAACACGAATGGTTGCGAGAAGCTAGGCCTTGGACCGCAATGGTCTGTCGCGCCGAATATTATTATTATATCCCACCTCATTGCCGTGGCGAAAGTCTCATTCAGGGAGTTCTTCCTTGGCAATACGTTTATGTATAAAAAAAAGGAAAAAAAATTACAAAGAGGTGTTGCGAAATGGTAAGAAAGGAGATGCCTACTGTGACGAAAAACAAGCAAGAGTTTTTGGCACAAGTGGTTAATGTATTGGACTACTAAGCGGGAGGTTTGTAGTTCCAATCTACATAAGTAAAATAACAAGAGGCTTTTTCACGGTCCCACCTATCGAGTATGTCCGAAAATAATAAATGTCATAGAAAGCTTCTCAAATCGGCTTTCGGATATTGGTGTATGCAAAAATATAATACGCACTACAAGGATTGTGGCAAGAAGCTAGTCCTGGACCACAACGGTCTGTTACGCCAAAATCTAAGTGTGTATATTATTATAATACTCAGTGTGTACTTTGTAGATCTCAAATATATCTTTATTCTAAATAATTATTCTAAAATAAGATATTGACTGCAACAGCGTAATCTTCTAACCAATCAGATAAGCTAATGACTTGCGATGAAATCTAATAAGAAGATAATTCTGTGCATTTTGACAGAAATGATAAAAAAATTAAGACTAACATTAATAAGATAAAAGGAGATGGGACTGCAATAGACCAACGGAGACGCGGAAATTGTCTTCCAGAATGGGCACCTACACACAAGAGCACACCTTCAATAGATTGCTGAAGCGCACGCCAAGATACTCATCGTGAATAATTGATTGGATCCGTTTTACTCGTGATCGGATGATAGAGATTTGCGCGAAGACGACGGCGACGACGATGTGAACATCACATTTAAGTTTGTTTCTGATCTGAACATCACATTTAAGTTTGTTGCCGGCAAATAGCAAAACCACAACCTAAATACTCCTAGTGATCGATCGGTCTAATCAGAGAAACTTGGCTCTTATTGTGATTTTTAATCATTGTTCTTCCTACTCGTTTAATTAAAGTTATGTGCGTGCTTTCGTTTTGGAATTACGGGTACATCTTCAGCTCCAGCAGTGCGATCGATGCCAGTTCACATATGGGTATCGATCTTTTGCTCCACCAGCTTCCATCTGTATACAAGTACATAGCTATTCGCTGCACTTCAAACTGCATCACGGGATGATGTTGACAATTGCCGGCGCCAGCTCAGTTCTCTGATCCTCAGAGCCTACTATATATTCATACATTAAAAACCCGACTACTCGTTTTAAATGCTACGTGAAAATGCGGCTCTATTTTTTGTCATGAGAGGAAAGTCAACAACGCCTACAATTGCTGGAGAGCATTAAATTTTTTGAGTTCTGGGACCTACGAGGATTGATGTTCATATATTATGACTTCCAGGGCAAATTCCAGAGAAATACCTAATCACAGGTTATAGCGCTCGACGGTATTCATTAGGAAAGATAGCCAGGTGTATCACGACCACATCCTCCAGTTCATCAGCTCAGCTCATCTAATTACGCGTAGCATAACTCAAGTCAACAAGTTATAGTTCCCAGAAAAAGGATTGGACAAGTTTGATGAGCTATACATTGGTTGTAAAGTCCAATACTAACCTCACTAGCCGTTGGTCCCGTTTTTGAGCGGATATCATCCAGTTTGTCAATCCTAAGCTTAGGTCATCCTAGTCGACGCCATTCATGCAGCTCATGCTATGCCTGTCATGCTGCCGAGTTCCATTAATATTTCCTTGTTCCGAGCTAGATCGTCATCAATTATGTGAACAAAGTATCTTGCCAAACTTGATTCCTTACACAGTAATGCTCTTAGATATCATCATTATATAATATTCGCAATAGTCACTATAGAGTTTTGACTTTTGAGTTAAGAAGGCTTTGTTGGATTTCGGAAACTGTTGACATGATTTTAGTTCCATGCTGTTATCGATTGTTATACATTTGAACCGATATATGTGGGGTCTTGGTGTACCTTAAATTCAAGCTTTAATACCAAGGATGGGTCACTGGCTGGCATATCCAGCCACCATGATTTTGAGCCGGCTCCTTGATCTGGATGGAAACTTCTTGTACGGATCTTAGGTTTATACCAAATATGCCAACATCGTCTACGTCTTGCCATTACACTAGAGTCTCGGATCACCCGAACGCAAAGTTAAAAAGAAGACCAGCCATTCTAACCACTTGTTTGAGCCAGTTATAGAACTGGAATGGGCTTGATAGTTATCCGGATATCTTTACTTGGTCATGTCCAACCTACATAGTCTTGCCATATTATTTGGAATTCTCTAATAGGCGGCTGTAAAAAGATGGCTTAGTGACTTTTGGACCTCTAGACATTTATTTATCACGTGTCTAAATACTGATATGGACGAATGGTGGCTGCAGCTTATGAGGACAGAGAAGAAAATCGTATAACGTTTTGAGTACCGACAACATAATGTGATATCTCCTAGCTTATCACGATCACGATGATCATGAGGTCTAAGGGGTTTTGAGCCAATTTATCGCGCTTTGACAATTTCTTCAATGCTTTGTGGCGACAGCATACTGTGGTAATCGGTCTTTGGCGGAGCGAGCCTCCAATTCTTTCAGGTGGCAATTTGCAACTCATGAAGTGCTCCTTCCATGTATCCTATATTCTTTTGAAACCGGCAATCAGATTGTCGATGAGTTTTAGTCACCGCGTTGGGCATTTTGCGTCAAGCTAAGAACTTTTTTAGAACTGGCGACGAAGTTACTACTTGTCATTCGGTCCTGCCGTTGTAGATAGATGACTGTGAACGATAGGACACTCGTACACTCAACTATGCAAATAAAAATGTTTCGGCGAGGAGCAAGACTGTCGCTGGGTTGGACACCGCGTTCGTAATAGGCTAGCGAATGCACTCGTACATCTACGAGACTCATTAGAAGCCCAAATTAATGTGTGGTAATTCAAAAGAATCACCTTAGGATGGAATGTCTGGCTCAGAGCAAAGAGCTCGACAAAACAAAGTGAAATGTATTCGGTAAAAAGATTGCTGATTCTGTAATGAAGTTTTGTTTATTGGCCTCGCAGCAACCTAATTTAGAATGAAGCTTTTAAGGGAACAATTACAGGCCGCAATCACGAGGAGGCTTGAGCGCACTTCCGCACCGTACATATCTCATCCACACTGTAAGCCTCTAATCTAAACTAAATTTGACTAAATGACTCACCTTATCTCCATTTCCGACTTATGATAGGCTTACAAAAGTGTCATCATTTGAAAACAGTTGCTATAAGGTTGCAAATCCTTACAATTCAAGAACATTGCTTTTTAATCAAAGCGTTGGCATGCTAAGTACACATATTTGATATCTTAAACGATTTGCTATCGCATCTCTGGCATCTTTCGCAATTAATCAGAAAACCAATCAGTAGGCAATCAGGCCACAGATAGCGATGAGCGAAGAGCAAAGAGTTGCACGCATCCACCACTTGTAGATGATCGAAGACTTTGCGCTTACACAATCGCTGATGATTTATCTAAACGCAGGAAACGTTTAACGTTTAAATCCAATTTGCAGATAAAAGCGCGATAACTGCATCATTAATCGATTAATCGTTTAATAGGCTTTAAGATATCGATTCCTGTGTTCCTGTCGTCTCTGGCAATGTGCCTCTTTGCCGTCGTCTATTTCTGATGGTTGTCGATGGTTGCCCTATATACGAGGATGCGTAGTACAGGGCGTTGTGCGCTTATAGTCAATCGGCGATGTTGGTGAGGTTTGCACCCGTAGTACCCTCTTCCTTTTTGATCGTTCTTCTTATAAAAAAATCCATTAAAATCGAATGCGAAATGAAGGCACTCGCAATCAGCTTGTCTATGATGTGCATTTTGCTCATGCACGCCTGCGCATATTAATCGCATCTGACTTTGTAACGAAGGAACAAGCATTCGCACCGAAGACAGTTGTTGCCGTTCACAAAGGAAAGTAGTGGTGTGTGATAAGATTTCTTGAAAAAGACAAACATAAACTTTTGTCATATCCCAAACTTATGGCAGAGTACTTTCAATGGAAGTAAGGCACACGACAGCCAGTCGAGAAAAGTAGCACTGAGTCGTCGTCTTCGGGTTGTGAAGAATTATACCATATATGCTGCACTCCAAAGCATGGTGCCTCATCATATATGACCGCTTTCAGAGGACATTAACTGTTCGTGTGCTTGGAGACACATATACACGTCACAGATGTGACGATGCACAGGCTCTGCTAAAAGGCACATGGAAGCAATAATTAAAGCAACGCGATGTGTGGGACGTGGAACGAACTATGAGGAACGATGAAAAACAACTGATAACTCAACAATATTATTTCACAAAAATATATAATCGAACGATGAAGATACAATCTTGCTAAAGGAATATGCTTCCTTGAGAATGCCTTTCGTCGGATTTAAGTAAGTCCAGGGACTTATGCCCCTGCGCCGCTTAAAACCAACAAAGTCTTACATCATCAATGGGTATGATACTTGGACAACTCGGCAAATAAGTAGGGCAGGGCCTCTGGTACTTAGAATATTTAGATGGGTACTGTCTTCGTGTTTAGCAGCCCGATCGTACACTGCAGTACCGTGATGTTGCTGCCGACGCAGGGTAATAAGTCCCAATATTTTCTTTTTGGGATTTATGTCACTCTGTCCCCAGTAATAGCTCCCCGTGGGGGTTCCATTTGCATCTTAACATATGCAAGGTTGGGGTACTGGGCTTTACCTCTTTATGGGCAATGTCTTCGTACGTTGCGTCTCAAAGTGGGCTACTGGTACTTATGGGCGGCTCTTCGTATTTAGTATCTCATATCGAACACAATGGGACAGATGGAAGGGCCTGTAATAGTTTCTATCCTAGGCGGCCTAGGATAATGTGCAATACTAGTGTCAAATGGTGGGGTTCGAGGTTCCGGTGGATGTGCTGCCAGGGTTGGCTTTTCGTTAGCCCAGGCACACATACTGAACGAACTAAGTCATTTGATGGCAGACCTCAACAAGGTCTCGTTGGTACCGCGGGAGTTATCTGTATCCACAGACCAGGTTTGACCGGTCTGAGGTCAACTGTGGTTGAGGATCCAGCTCGTTCTTGGGATGCAACGCGGGGGCTTACAGTTTACTCTTGAAAAGAAGACCGCTAAATGGGAATATATTAAAGAGCATGCTTAATGACGAAAGCTAGGAAAGCCGGGTTCGTCCCACTCTATGAATGATGTGCCCGGGACATAAGTTCCAAAAGAAGTCAACTCGAATAAGGGACTTATGTCCCACCTATCAGGACATAAGTTCCAAATAATATGTTGGGACTAATGTCTCGCCTAACATATTTTTTATATAACGTAATGAAACATTACATAAAATGGCTTCTTATAAATAGTTTTATTTTCATTATTATCTCTCCGAAAATTTGGGACTTATGTCCCATCTTCGACAAAAAATTTTTGGCTTGTGTCCCGATCGGTTGAGACATAGGTTCCTAATTCGATTTGGGACTTATGTCCCATTTAAGTGAGTCATAAGTCCCAAAAGTAAATATTGTGACTTATGTCCCGGGGACTTTTTTCCCTGCGCCCTTGCTGCCTGGGATAGCATGCGATATATATAACAGAACAGCAGAGGATAGCTTGTTGTTTTAGTGGCAAATGATTTGGTTGAAGGTTTCGGATAGATGTGGTGCCAGGTTTAGCTTGTCTTCACCCAGGCATTCATACCAAACGAACTAAGGCCTTTGATGTCAGATCTCACCTAAGTTGCGTTGGCACTACTGGGGTTAATTTCGCCCATGGATGAAGTTGACCTCCTTGGAGGGTAACCGAGTCTGTTTCCAACTATTGCTTGAGGACCCAATTTCGTTCTGGACTTGGCATACGTAGGTTTTTTGTTGTTTTATTTATTTAAATATTGGCTCTTCCAGTTTAGGAGCTAACAATATGTGATAGAAGCTTAAGTCTAAATAAAGTACAATATAATTTAGTTGGAGCTCAAAACAATGTAATTGGTGAAAGTTATACAATTATACTTTTAAATCTCTTTAGCGTGTGCGGCTCATGCTGATGAAGAAGTTCATTAATAAGGGGGTTAGGATGACAGTAAAGTTTTAAGTTGTACTTCAGGTTTTGAATGTTGATTTCCTTTGTGGTAGTCAGGATATGCAGCAGCGAGTTTCTCAAGTAACTGTTGCAAGAGGAAGGAATGAAGGAATTGGTAGAGCTTGCTGAGCCCCAGAGCTGTATGCCATATGTTCATATTAGCTTTATGATTTCTTTATAGAGAATTGATATTGACAAATGTACAACCTTATTAAATCTTGTAATCTGCTTAACCGTATCTAACTTTTCTGCTTATAGGCTTGGCACAGCGTGTGTGTTGAGGCAAAGGAGGAGAAAAGTGGAGACGTCTATGAACTTGTGGTTTGAATGCCTGTGGATCATAGTGATGTGGAAATACAAAGCTTGGCAGGCCATTCCACATAAGGGTTGTACGGCTAAAAAATGAATCTCTAAAGTTAACTGTACGTCCGAAGATGGGCTTGATTCAAAATTCTCTATCGGTGCTCTACTCTTATCGCTTTCTCAATATGGCATAAAATGTTACAGTGCTGTTGTGATAAAGAAAATAAAACAAAACTACTAGTATGTTACAAAAAAGAGGTATATAACGTTTACAAGTTACAAGCGACCTTGCTACTATTTCCTTCCTGCGTTTGGCTGGTCTTTTCCTTCATCATTTCTGCATTACTGTCAATAACATTGGTCTGGCATTCGGCCAGGTCACTGTATAGGCCTTGAAATGTTTTATTCTTTTCTGGGTGAGGGCTACGCATACGAAGAGTATATGCTCTGACGTTTCCTTTGCCTCGTTGCAGAATCCGCAGCGGTCCGATTGGGATTTGCCCATTTTCAAAAGATGGTCATGAAATGGGCCATGTCCTGTCAAATACCAGACTAGTGTTCTAAGTGTATGGCGGTCCAGTTTGATGGCCCTGTCCATATGACTAATGTTATATTTTAGAAGCTTCTTGGCTTGTCTCATCCCAGACGAAGAATTCCATTCCGCTACTATCGAGCGTTTTCCCACTCTTTAATTTTTCTGTTTATATGGCATTTGAAATAGGCAATGCTGGGTTCTGGGCCAGTGAAAACTGCCTTCTGCGCCTTCTCTTGCGCAGAGGTCTGCTGCCTCGTTTCCTGATATGCCTGAGTGGCCGGGAGACCACATTAGTGTGATTTTGTTGTTTTTGGCCAGTTATTCTAAGTGGCAGAAACAGCTCCACGTTGTTTTACAATAAGACATGACCTTTTAATGTTAGCAGTGCTGCCTGACTGTCTGAGATCACATAGATCTCGGTTCTTCTGTACCTTCTTTAAGTACATTCTACGACGCAGACTTCTATTGCTATAGTTTCGGCCTGGAATCCTGTTGGAGATCTACCAAGGGGTATTCGTTGTGTGATTCTTGGCCCGAATACTCCTGCTCCGGTTCCTGTGTTTTTTTTTAAACCGTCTGTATTCCAGATGGTTGCATGGTTTGGAATGGTACTTATGATACTTTCAACTTGATTCCGATCGGGTATTTTAATCGAAAAATTCCTTTTGAAATTAGTTGTTTTTATCATTAGGTTGGACAGTTACATATTCCAAGTCTATTTTGGGTATGATGCTAGAGTGTCCTGGTTTGTTTGCTTTTATTTGTTCAAGAATTTTTAGTTTTGTGGTTCTTGATACAGCCTCGCTTTTGATGTGTATGTGCTGTGCCGTTGGGCAGCTCTTAACTGCACCCGTTGCACTTAGACATATTATTAGTCTTTGTATCCTGTTCAGTTTTGAGCGTGTCGTTGATTGCTCTGTTTTTGGCCACCAAACCAGAGTCGCGTATGTGATCCTGGGTCTGATTATGCTTTGGTATAGCCAAATTCTATATCCACCTTCTAATTTGCGGGTTTATTCGCCACGTTTTGCTAAACATACGTTGACATGTAAAGTAAGCTTTATTAGCTTTGTTTGTAATATATGATATGTGGGGGTTCCATGTTAGTTTTTTGTCAAACACGACCCCTAAATATTTGGGTTCTGGCATTAATTGTAGGGCTTTGCCTTGGAATTGTATTGCTTTTTGTCTTTTGGTGAATAGGGTGCAAACTATCTTGTCAGGATTGACGCTTAGGCCAACCTCTTTGCACCATTCTTTGACTTGTTTGAAAGCAATTTGCATACGATCTGTTATCATGCTCTCGAATTTGCCACGAACTACTAGGACTAGGTCATCTGCATAGCTAATATTCGTTATGCCGTTGTTTTCTAGCCTGGCGGGCAGCTGATCCATCACTAATAGCCACAGAAGGGGCGATAGGAGACCACCCTGTGGACAGCCTCTGGTTGCCGCTATTGTGATGCTTTCCTCGCCGTGTGAGGCTTGAATCTTTTTGCTTCTTAGCATGCTCATGACCCATCCTATGGTAGAGGAGTCGATGCCTTTTGATCTAGATTATGTTTGAATTACTTCGAAGCTAGTGTTGTCAAAAGATCCTTGTATGTCGATGAAAGCGCATAATACCATTTCTTTGCTTCACAGTGTGTCTTCGATTTTGGTTATGTAGGCTGTTTCCTTCAATTTACCAGTCTGGTATGCGTGTTGGCTGGTATTCAAGGGAATTCGTTGGAGCGCATTCGACCTTATGTAATGGACTATTATTTTCTCCAAAGATTTTAGGATGAAAGATGTAAGGCTGATAGGTCTATACAACCTAGTATCCTCGGGGGATTTCTTTCCTCCTTTTGGTAAGAACAGAACCCGCACATCTCTCCAGCACATTGGAACGCGTTCTAGGCTGTGGCTGGGAAAACTTGGGAAAATGACTTTTAGCCAGACATCCAAGAGTTTCTTGTCCAGAGGATGTAAGTTCACCGTTTGGTTTCTTTACCGAACCAAGTGTGGTCAAGTGAGAGGACTTTGTGTAGTGTTGGCAGTGTGTCGATGTTTTCGCAAAACTCTCTCCAGCTTTTTCTTTTGCTGTCCCTTAAGGCCACGTTGTATCTAGTTAGGGCAATTTTATAGGCCGTCCAGGTGTGTGTACGCCTGGCTTTGTTAAAGAGTTTACGAACTTCTCTCCGCTTAGCCTCGAGGTCGTGATTCCACGATGGAACGTCCCTGGTGCACCTGATGCGAATTATATGGGAACTTGTGTGGTAGGCGTTTATGATTGCCTTGGTAAGGTCGTTTGCTGAGTTGTCAAGATCAGCAATAGAGTTAATGGGGGTACATATACCAGTTAAGTTACCTTTGAGTTGGTTTAAGAAGACTTGCCAATTAGTATGTTTAGGGGTTCTTGTCAGGGATCGAGCCCTGTTTGGAGTTTCAATATTCTTGAATAGTTACATTTAATTAAAAGAATTGAACTCGGAAATTGTTCTAAGATAACATAAATTGTAGTTTTAAAAACTAGATATCTTAATCTGAACATTTTAATAAAAGTTAAATGTACACACATAAAAATTAAATAAAATTAAATTAAAAAAATAATCAGTGCATTTGCAGTAAATGTTTGTAAAAGCGTTTCACGCTCAAAACCCTCGCGGCCGTGTTAACACATACAGCCTACCATTTTCTTTTTTAATTCGAAACTTGCTCACTCAGATAAAAGGCACTTCGACATCTTAGCCGCGTGATAAATTGTTGGCTACGCTCACTAAAGACAATTTGATACTATATGCCATTCAATTGTGTGAAACGTGGGATCAAAGGTTCCACCAACAAAGCTATTTAAGGCCCATTAGATGAATAACAGAGCAGGTAATTGGTGAAGAAAAACGGCAACTGTTAAACGATTAAACGAGTATCTCTTTTTAACGCTGACAACGAAATAATGATACCGTCGGTTGTCATTAATTCTATCGTTAAAATTGTTCAAAAAAATCTACGTACTCTGTTAAGTGTTAAGAGTTGTGTGTCAATACTGCAAAACTGTATGTCGGATGAAACACTACAACCGACCGAATGTCAATAACTAGCCGACGAATTTCAAAAATGTATTTCAATTAAAAACCAACTTTATCACGAGACGTGAGCGATAGTATTGTTTCTCGCTCAACCGATCCGGCAATTACACACTTTGAGCCAAAATTCGCTCAAATAAACGCCAGCTCGTAAATTGACCCATAACACGCTCCAATGAGATTTATTATGCCGATCAAAAAGTCGTTTCTTCCCTATTTTGGTAATTCATTAAAATCGGCATTAGCGTATGAGTGTGTGTAAGCGCGTATTAATTTACTGTTACATTACCATTCCGAATCCAATGGTTATTTATTGCAGCGCTACCGCAAAGTCTTCAGAGACCAGCACATTGAAGTGGATCGGACGGGCGATCCGTCTGCTGGACGGTAAGTAAGCGCCAACAATGCTCGCGACTCCCTAGCAGAAACAACAACAAGCAACTGATGATTGTTGTGCTGACGTAGTTAAGAAATTGGACAAGCTTGCGAGTGACCATCTGTGTCTGTGTCTGGGCAAAAAAGTTGCCATTAAATAATTCACCTGATTCTTGAAGCGCATGACTTGCGTGTTATGTGAAAATAGACACACGATAGGAGGGATGGAAGCATGTTCCTAGCCATGTACTCGCACCCGAGGTTCTCACTCACTCGCCTTCATCCATTGAGTTGGCATATGCTGGCCTGTCGTTTCCCCTGCCTTATTCTAATCTCCAGTCAGTCCACAGCAAGACTTCCATGTCATATTCATACTGCAAAGAAGATGTGACGTTGTTCGTTAGCCGTTCGTAGACATAAGGAATGGCGTATGGCGAATCAGTCGCAGCTCGCAGCTTCCAAATGCCAAATAGACACGTACAATAAGTAAGTGGTCGCACACAGAAGCTGCTGAATTAGATATAGGCAGAGCTGTTGGGGGAGGTAGTCGCTGCCGATGATAATGATGACTGTGCACACAATTTACAGTGCTGCGCAATCTCATATCATTGCGACTCGCACTGGAAATGGTTCACATACGAACCTAAAATGGATTTTCGATTCGAAAATCAACAATGAAGCACCGCAAAACGCAAGGCGATGGCAAGACGTAACTGGAACTGCCTGCCTGCTGGCCGTGTGGAATTTCTTGATCGGAGTTTCAATTAAACGCAATTTGTTACTAGCTGTTCTGTGTACTGTTTGTTTCCTCTATCTCTAACCCCACTCTTCACTATTCCACCACCACAACCAAGACAACAGTGTGCGACCATGCGCGCATAAAACAATTTAGCAAGCGATCGGTGCTCAGTTTTTTGTTGTTGACTCGAGAGTGATCGAAATTGAATTGGACATAAATAAAACGAGATCAATCAATTGATTTATTTTGACATCGCGGTAGGAGTTGTCGTCGTTGGCTATAATATCGAGGGAGTTTCGAATTGGAGTGCAGCAGCTTGGCAGACATCGCGTCTTATAGTGCACTTACCTTTGTATATGAATCTGGTTTGCTAATCAGTTGCAGAAAGAGAGAACGATAGAACGACAAGTTTCGTGTGTGACCCTTGTCACTGTGGGGCAAATTACGAATTGTTTTTTAACTGTTTTGCACACACCTTGCGTTGTTTGTTTGCGCACTCGGTTCATGCTAACCCAAATTTTCCTATGGAGGTCGTGGCCAGCAGGCATGGTTGTCGGCGGGTCTTCGATATAAAAGAAGTCGTTACTAGATCTGGAATCCCACTCGTACTTCCAGTACTCCATTGCCTCGAAGATCGTACTCTTTTACAAGTTTTTTACTCTTGGGCTAGTTTAAGAGGTGGGCGTGGCATTGGCATTGATTTTCCCATATTTTCGTAGAAGAGCATTTTGGGCGTCTTAGCTTTGCAGCTTAGTACGGGTTGTTGAGCTAATTCTTCCTGGAATTATGCGCATTGAAGAATTCAGTTGAGAGTCTATTTTATTTGTGTGAGCACTATTGAGCCAGACCGGGGAACAGTATTCAGCATCGGAGAAAACCAAGCCCAGACTGGCGGAGCGGAGTCTCTTTGCAGGTGCTTCCCATGTTGTTGACGCTTAATTCTCTCTAATCCGAGAAGCCTCTTTACAGCTTGGGTCATACCATCCATCTTCCTTTGGTTTGACAGACTTATTCCTGGAAGGGATAAAATCTCTCATACCAGTAAGGATCATGTTTGTTATTGCATAAGCGGCGGCATCCACATTGCTATCGCAAAATAATAGCGACCGGTTAGTACTCCCAAAGTAGCTGTTAAGGCCGAGTGGTAAAAAACGAAAAATTAGCTGATACTACACAATGGTCTGACGAGCCTGACGACGATAATACATTGACGGAGTATTTATTATGACGAGAGGAAAGGAACAAGTCAATGGTGTTTGCGGAATGATTTGCAATGTCAGGTATTCTCGTAGGCTCATTTACAAGCTGAGTCAGGTGATTAAACTGAACGAATATCTCAACAAAGCTTCCTTCAGGTATTGTCTGGCCAGAAACGTGAAGCCACCCAGAGTTGTGTACATTAAAATCGCCCTCAATAACGATTTCAGTTTTACGATACTCGTATTTTGTGACAATTCCTAAAAATGAATCAGACAGTGCATCAAACTCTCTCTGATTTGAAACACTGTCTATGTTGGGTCTTCTATACAAAAAGCAATAGTGATTTTTACGCCCTTGTACCTGCACTCTCAGCCATATGAAATTAAATTCCGGATTGCATCCGATTATGTTGAAGCATGCCTTCAAAAATTTAGACTTCCGCACCTTTAACCATTGAGCGAATTCGGATATTCAAAACGCCAGGGTAACGGAGAATATATGTTAGAAAATATCATAGTGAACGTCTGTAATAGCAAAAAATCGCCAGAAACTTCGCCAAAGGCGTCTTCGTGAACCTCTCGTGAAATCCAAAATCACCAGTACCTGAAAGTGCCGGGATCAACGGCTACGCTACCAACAATCCATTAAAGGCGCCGCTACTTATGTTCTAGGTTTCACCCAATCACTGTTACAAGTCCATGGTTTGATAACAAGTATGTATATTAAGGGATGCTTAGAGAGCTTTTCAAGAGCTCTACAAACACAAAAAGTAGCGTATTCACAAACCTCGGAAGACCCTACTCCGTGTAAGATATCAGGGAATGTTACAACCAGACTGTAGGATTCAGGTAAGAGATCAGATCGGTGATCCGACACTCCGAAAGTTCCATCAGGTGGGCAAAGAAAAGTTACCCAATTTGTGGAGTAGGAAGCTCGTCTGATTTGACATTTGCAAAAATAAATAATGGTAGTTTCTTTCTCATTAGCATCCCTACAACTTCTGCAAAATGTATTATGCCCCAGTTTAGCTGCGTGGCTTCCCACCGCCCAGTGATTATTGGGAATATCTTTCCGTGATCTGGAGATAAGTTCGGTAGATTTATTTTTATTGTATGAAGACCAAATCGCCCTTGATGTAGTGCAGTTGGTTAAGTCATCCCACCTTAATAGAGGCTTGGTGGTATGGAAGGTGAGAACACGTTCCCTAACAGAGCTCAATGTGTCCTATATTACGCCCTTCTTCACCAGTACGTTCGTCTTCTCATTGCCGTCAATGTGGCTTTGCCCCGGTACCCACACTATGGTTAAGTCTATGCTTTGGCTCACCGAACCCAATTCAGCTTGGCACTGCTGAATCTACTAGGAGTAGAGTGTGTGCATTGATGTTGGTCGCGTAACATTTCTCTAGCTCCATTCTTACAATGCGATCAGTTGTTGAGCTCGTTTTTCTAACTCAAAGTTTAAAGAGTTTCCACCACAAATCTCTCTGTTAATTTTTAATTTCAAATTTACTAAGATTAGATAAATTTGCCCCACAGTGTGGGTCGAACCTTTTTGATGTTTTTTTTTTCTTGAAAAGTCGCACAAAAGTTTCGACTTTTTACGCTTGCCCACCAGTACCAGCACTACAGCCGGTGCTCGCCGATAAATGGAAGCCTCAATGAAGCGGAAAAATGCGCTTTCCACTTTTAATAATGTTCTTAACTGGGATTTAGCCTGGTCGAATCGGTCGCTACTTTTAGCAAAACAAACCGAACGAACGAGCGATCGTTTTACTGCGAGTAATCGAATCTGTTAATACGGTCTTAACGGACTGACTAACTGACTTACTGACTGACTGACTGACTGATTGGTTACTGGATTCGTGTGTCGAAATGATGCTTGCAAGACAAAACGTTGCACACTGTTGCATGCTAATTGCCCATAGGCATATGGTAGATCCGTTGTTGGATTTTGGATTTAAATTTTGTGTATGCACTCTGTGTTGTAAGTGCCCCGATACGGCTGCAGCTTGAGCTTTGCCATCTCCCCAATCTCTCCGAAATGATTTGCAAAGTAATTTATTAAATTTGAGATGTGAATATTTGTTTCCGATGCCTATAAGATTAATTTGATGCTAACAACATAGCAACAACAACAAGAACAACAACTGAAAGGTCCTATTCCGTCCGCCCGGTGCACCAACAAAATGTTTTGAAATTCTATGCCATTGCGGCGGACAATGATCAAAGTTTGGGAATTGATTATGAAATTTTTAATTTGTACTAAGTGGTGAGTCATCGATTGGTTAGGTAAAGTTGTTGGTTATTATTGGTCCACTAGAAATGTTCTCTGAATAAATAAATCCATTGACGAAATGTATTTCGATCGCTTAGCAATCGTATGGTAAGAGAAAAGGTGATCGTGGTGTTTGTGTAAATTTGTCGTGAAATGTTCTGTCCAATAATTTAAGAATGACTTTTTCTGGGACATATTTGGAAAGCTTATTAGATTTTGGAATCCCTACGTAAATTTTTACTGATATCTTCCACAAAAATGCATTACAAAAACGTAGCTCGAAATGTTTGAAAACGTACTTTAAAATGAACAGAAATTCGACCGAAGTCCGAAGTTTAGTTCTATCCCCCCTTCGTTGGAACTTAGTGGTGAACGTGCTGCTGATATAACTGAAAATGGAGGGCTGCGGAGTGATCGCCTATGCGGATAACGTTGCTGTGTTGTTTCAGAAAAACACCTCAATACCCTCAAGAAATGAATTCGGACACTTCTCTATTCTGAATTCACCACCCGGAGGTATAGACTACACCATTCCGTAACTATTTTCCAACAACAACTTCCAAGTCAACATCCCCTACAGATCACTCTGGGAAGAAGGTGCTATCTCGGAAGATGAATCAATCAGTTTTTATACTGACGAGTCAAAAGCTGATGATGGGGTAGGCGGAGGTGTTTTCTCAATAAGGCTAAATATAAGTCTCTATTTCCGCCTTCCTGCAATTTATTTCAATTCAATTTCAATAATGGCAATTAAAGAAGTCCTGTCTTAGCTGAAGAGAAACATCATATCCACTAAGGATATCCGCATCTTCTCGGATAGTCAAGCAGCTTTAAGATCCCTTGAATCAGTCTCTACGAACTATATCGTAGCCATAGACTGCCAATTATCTCTCAGAGAGATGGCGGAGCAGTTCAATATTCACCTGTACTGAGTGCGGGGGCATAGAGATACCAAAAATGGTTCTACGCTACCCTTTCTACCTGAAAATAGTTCCCTAGGCATACCAATTGCTACATGCAAACTAATTTGAAAGCAGGATGCTACTGACAAAACCAACCTTAGATGGACAAATGGTATAACTTGTGTAGCAACAAAACAGATCTGGCCAAAGCTGGATCCGAAACTCTCCTCTCTCTAAACAGAGTGCACATAAGGTGATAGGTGTAATTACTGGGCACTGTCTTAGGAAAGTATGCAGCAATGCTTGGTGTATTTTCCAATGACTTTTGCAGAAGCTGCATGGACGATATAGAGGAAGAGACCATTTTTTACCTTCTCTGGACATGCACAGGTCTTTCTGTAAAGCGTAAGCTCCATTTGGGAGCTTAAACTTTAGCCGAACCTAAATTTGATCAAATATCATAGAGTATTATGCTGTGATACCCGTTTTGTAGATATATGTAAGCAACTTCGATAAGGCTTTCGACAGCTTGAATCAAGATTGTATCTTGCTGTCATTGCGCGGGGGTTGTATCCCAGGAAATTTTAAAGCTATTATCAAGGCAAACATACGAGGTAAGTAAGTGTCGCGTCCTATATAATGGTCGGAGGATATTGAAGTCCAAATTGGAGTAGGTAAGGGGTGCATACTGTCGACGCTTTTATTTATGATGGTCTTCAGTGAATTGACGCAGTGTATTAATAAAATTCGATGGACTATGACAACATACCGAAAACACCTCGACTACGATGACAATGTCAGCCTACTTTCACATCGGATAATAAACCTAAAATCTAGAAGCTTAAGATAACAGCAGTTCTAACAACCGCGCTCAACTCAACATTGCTGGACAAATAGTCGAGAAAGTAGACAATTTTCTATACTTAAGAAGTGTGGTCTCGGCTGAACGCTTTGGCACGGAACTGGATGTGTGCAGCAAAATCGGGAATGCAAAAGATGCGTTCGGAATGCTATCGAAAGTCTGGAAAAGCAATATTCTCAGTTTAAGAACCAATCTGCGACTGTTCAGCTCTAGATTCAGAAGCAGTACCGTTGTATGAGTGCATTGTTTGGAAGCTGCATACCACTATCACGTGCAAGCTGCAAGCTCTTGCAAGCAAATTTCTAAGAATCGTCTTGAGGATCTTTTGAATCTATCACTTCTCCAACATAGCCAACATAGTACTTTATCTGAGAACGGGCCAAGAACCTATAAACATTATTTTGGAAAGGAAAAAGTGGCAGTGTATTTGATGGACACACACTACGGCACAACGACAGCTCCGTCACGAAAAATGTCATGCTCATCCGCTCATCCTTGGTGCAGGATATTCTAGGAGGATCCAAAATCTTTGGGAATGAGCTGGAAGCCGCACAGACGCGTTGCAGAACTCCAAGATGGCGTGTTGATGCCCTATGCCCTTCGATGGGTGAAAGTATTTAAGTAAGTAAGTAGTATACATATAACCGGTATCCTCTACTGGCCTCCTATGAAAGACATCTCTCCTTTGATCCTGATATGAAGCTGATGTCATGCAGCAATAATGATTGAATCATCTCTAATGGCCTTTTCTGTGCCTCTTTCTTTCATGAATCAGTGGTCGAAAATACAGACAAAAAGGAGTCAAGTCAAGTTATAATGCCGAGTCCGCCTATTCTGGGTCCCCGCTCACTCTGATATCATTGGCAACTGCAAGGCAGGCGAACTGGCTAGAAATGACACAAACCTTCAACTGCTGCCGGAAAGGGCAGGCAGGCAAGAAGACCTTTATCAGTGGTTAATCTACTCCTTCGGAAAGGAGAAGAGGCATTAAATAACGCGAGGTGGGCGCACACCCACACATATACTATAGCGAAACAGATTTGGCCTAAGCTAGACATGGATCGCTCTAGAGCACTGATATACATGCAAAGAAGGGACTATAGGTATTTTAACAGGGCACTGTCTCCTTGGTGTACATGGTAGGAGGATTGGCCGTGAGTTTAATGACTTCTGTAGAAGCTGCTATAACACCGAAGAGGAAGAAACAGTATCCCACTTCCTGTGTTCATGTCCGGCTCTTGCAAACAGAAGACTGAAACACTTGCTATACCACACAATGAACAGTTTATCGAATGTCGAGTACTGCAAGGTGGAGACATCCTAAAATTTATAAAGAGCAGCACCAAGTGGGTTTTGAAGTATAAAGGTACTAGATCCTGTGGTACCACAATGGACCAAAAACGGTCTAACTTTGTAATAGCAGCCACCTAATCTAATAATTACATATTACTTGAGAACCGGCATCGTCCTTCTTATATTTAAAAGTTTAAGGCTAAATGATTAACTTTCCTCTTAATCTCTTACTTGTCATTCTATATCTACTATCAATAAAAAAAAATGTAAAAGCTACCTGTGTCGTTTCCGTTTGAAATTTTAAAGTCTCCGGTTGGTTTTCTGATTAGCATCAATTGCTAAATACAAACTGCATTGGGAAGAAACGCATTTTAAATGAGTCTGTGACGAACATCTTCAAAAGTTAAACAAACAAAAAATCAGTCGTGAACAGGAAAAGTTCATTGCATCGTTGCGAGTGCATTGTCCAGGTACCGGGAATATCAAGAGCCGATGACGCTCATCTTGACCTGTGCAACATCGCGTCATTTTCAGTTCTTACGCTCAATGCCCCCCCCCCCCACAAGGTGATGAGATGATAGGCTCCTCTGCCGTCAACTGCGAGACATTTCCGTGTGTCGCAGCAACAATGTCCAATTCATGATGCCAACAGACGGACTAAATTTGCATTTCGATTTATTAATTGCACGTTGATCCTTGATGGTCGATGACTTCTATGAGCGACATTGACATCGACACGTTCATCGTGTGATCTTCTTCTAAGTGACCGGTTCATTGGCCAGTGATCGGTTTCTCTAGCAACTACTGGTCCTGTGTACTGCTGGCTTAGGGCAACTTTATTTTTTTCCCCACATGTAAAAACTGAATTACTAGTGCACCATAGTTTGTTGTTGTTCTGTCGACGTGCAACTCGTTTTAAGCTGACGACGTCAACACAGATCATGTATAAAATTACTTAGTGAATAGGATGAAGGCAGTAAAGTTCATATTCATCGTCATCTGACAACTTCTGGCGAGTCAGAGCGTGTGAGGTAAATCAGTTGCGAAACACTCAAGATCGACGCGCCGCCAATTGATTGATCTCAGCTCGGAGTGAATGCTCGCTTATTCAGTCCACCTTTTATTTGCATTTCTATTGTCACAGTTAGCGGTGCGAATTACTCGGCGATGATAACTGATCGTTGATCGCTCTGATGAGACCCCACAGACGTTTGTAGCTGGTTGTCGGTGGATCGGCGATTTGGCGAATGCAATTTGTAATTCTATTTTCAATTTGTGTTTTTTTTTATTCTTAAACTTTTGGTTGTAAATAGGAAATCGCCGTTTCCGAAGCACAGTATATTTATGCAAGATATTTGCGTATTGTTTCTTTCTTGACAACGTGCTTTGCTCTTTTGTAGGCACAAATGGATTACCTCCTTATTTGAATTTGCGAATGGGAATCATTTATTTTTGCTTAAAACAACGTATTTTTGTTGTGTTTTTTGCAGTCAGTGCACTGTGATTGAGTTAATTGGATTTCAGTTAAACAGGGATTTAGTCCCGATAAGGTTTTCTTGGATCACCATAGTACTATGATGAGCACACATGTCAGGTTAACCAATCGAAAAGTTTTAGCTTCCGATAAGGCTGCTTTGGGACCCCACCTTCACGTATATACTAAGTCAAGATGGAGTAAAATACCAAAAAGGCAGTTTAAGTTAAAAATGAAGACGGTAAAGAAAAGCAATGTCTGTTCCTGTAATGTAAAGATAAGTCTTTTCTTTATGCTGTCTTACATAAGCTTTTATCTGCAAGATACAGGTAAATGTTCTGTTAAACGTGATATATGGTTCTGTCCAACGTTACAGAACATTTACTAATGGACAGACTATTTAACACGTTGGAAAGAACATTTTAGGAATATTTTAAATTGTATTTTGCCAGGTACGTCCACCGCTCAACATTTCCACCCAAACAGGCTAATTTACATCAACGTCGATGCTCCTTCGTTGGATGAGATAAGGACAACAATTCGTTCACTGCAACCAGGTAATGACAACATCTACACAGAACTGCTTCAAGCCGATGTCGAGTCAATTATGCGAACACTGCACGCGCTATAACAAAGTATTCCACCGTCATTAAAAGAAGGCTTATTATTCAATGTTGATCTGAGCAATTGTGAAAACTGGAGAGGAAATACCCTGTTGAACTTCATAAACAAACTGATCTCTACAAAAATAGCAAGGTGCTTACAGAATGCTTTAGAGTCAATTATGAGGAATGAACAAGCAGGATTTCAACAAAACCGCTCCTACACTGATCATATTAACACCCTGCTTATAATCATTGAACATCATTCTTTGAGTGGGACGAACCCTGCTTGCCTAGCTTTCGCCATTAAGCATGCTCTTGAACTAAGTGCATTGAGTGGTCTCGTAAACCGTAAGCCCCCGCGTTGCATCCCCAGAACGAGCTTGGTCCTCAACCACATTTGTCCTCAGATGGGTCAGCCTTATTGTCTATGGGCACGGACAACTCCACGCGGTACCAACTCGGCCTTGGTGAGATCTGACATCAAGGGAGTTATTTGGTTCAGTATGAGTGCCTGGGCGTAGGAACACTACAGTCTTGGCAGCACATCGTCCGGAACTTCGAACCCTATAATTTGTCACTAGTATACCGTGCTATCCTAGGCCGTTTGGAATATCAACTATTTCCTATTTCCTGTTTTAGTCACAGACTAAATTCTAAATACCAGTAGTCCACTTCGGGTCGCAAAGTAAGAAGACACTACTCATTCCGAGCATACTCTAAGTACCCGCGGCCCTTATTTAATATCCCGTGGTAAAGCCCAGCACTCTAACCATGAATAGGTTAAGATGCAATTGGAGCCCCCACGGGGATAATCATTGAACAGTGAGTTAAGCATCGCTCTCTTCTGTATGGGATCTTTGTTAGATTTTGCACGTTCTTTTGACAGTGGTGGGATGAAACATGATGTGCCATATTTTGTCTAGCTATAGTGTTCATCATCACGGAGCTGTACCGCGACTCAACATGCCGTGTCATTTAAAACGTTCTCCTTTTAACATCTTCTCGGGAGTCAAGCAAGGTTGCAACCTCTTAGCGTTGCTCTTCATAATCATCTTTGACTGATTGATGAAAAAAGTTACCCGCACTCCATCTGGTTTGCCATGGACTATGCCAGTGATATCTGTCTTCTATCACAATCGTTGGGTGACATGGAAGGAAAATGGAAACTCACTAGAATACCACGCAAACCAAGTGGGCTTAAAAACTAACGTGTCAAAAACGAAATTATTACTCATCAACGCTAGGGAAACACGTGGTCTCTCGATTGGCGGACACCAGATAAAGGAAGTGGATAAGTTTTGTTACGATAACCATATTAAGAAAAAAGCGCTCAAATGGAAGCCGTCGAGCTAGTTGTCCAATAGGACATGGAAAAAGGCGTTATAAGAGGAAGCAAGATCTCAAGGGACAGAGTGGCTTCTCCTAAAACCTCAGGTGGTAAATCGAGTTCGTTGGCGGGCTTTTATAAAAGCTCTATGCTTCCCCGAGGAGTAAAGGAAGGAGGAAGAAGAAGGGACAGGTAATTAGAAAAGTACGTCAGCAAAGTGTTTTAGGGCTTAGAACTGACTGAAATAAACTACTGAGTAATGAATTAATCTGATTTATTGACCACTGGGATATATGTAAGGATGGTGTAGTAAATGCAATTGATGAAATCTGGGCGATTATCTGGAAAGCAAGGAGTGGGGGAACTAAAAGAAAGTGTTTGCTTTTGAGTATCCGAGAGCTCTTTAGTTGGTTTTACATTAGAATTGTCTCTTTGTTGATCTATTCAAGCTTATAATATCATAATATTTGGCTGTACAACCGGGGTCAAGTCCGAGCCTTCCACTGCGTGTTCTACGTATGTTCTACGACATCCTTCTAGCGTAGGCTTGCCCTGCCACGCTTTTGTTTCACATAAATAATTTCCGAGACATATACTCTTCGCTCGCTTGCCCACCGTGGCCTACAAAGTCTAATCATCTTCACGATTTCGATCTAACGCTAACAGATCTTGTCATTGTCAGTGAAAATCGTTTGGGTCCTAGGTCATCAGGGAATTGCAGTTTGCAGATAACGAATCTGCAGATGAACTTGCTAAGGCTGGCTCGGAATAAGTGCACATAAGACCTGAACCCTACTGCCAACTGAGCTCCCGGCACAGCACTAATAAATTGTTGATAACACAAACTACATCTGCCCTACTGGGATAACGTCCCGGGGCCGAGGCAATCGCTACAATTAATAAGGCCCTTTGCCTATATGGAAATCCTTAGTCTAAATAGGGATAGCATTAGGAAGCTGGTGAGTTTTCTTGCGGTGTCACCTTAACAAAATTAGTGTGGGATCAGAGATAGGTTCTGCTCGGAGGATGATGAATAATCCGAGCATATTCTGTGTGAATGGCCAGCACTACTTTGGTTAAGGAGACGCATTTTTCATAAGCAAATATGCTTGACAGCGGAGTTGAGAAATTCTGCCACTAAGGACACACTTTCCCTTATTAGGGAGGTGATACGTCTCTTAGAGTAAATACACCCTAAGATACAATAGATCTTTTAGGTCCCAGTGTCGGTTAAAAGGGCCAGGATATTCTTTAAAAAAAAAAAAAAAAAAAAAAGATTCCCATGAAACTCGTACTACGTTTAATGTAATAGAACCACTTCGTAAACGTCTAAGTCTAAAGGTTCGCCACCATGATCCACTTTAAAGTCATCCAACCCAGGTTTTCCCTGTGGGTTAATTGAAAACCGTCACAAGGAAAACTAAAAGCAAATTCTGTATAATATTTGCAGTTTATTCCGGATTAATTATTGGTATTGCACATTCTGCGGCAGAAGTAGTTGTTTTAGTTTGAATCACTACAAAACAACAAGACACATAACTGTCTACATTGCAAATATGTATGATGTGTGTCGATCTACTATTGCCAGCACACATCCCAAATTGACCAATGTAGATACACGTGATGGAATTGATTTTAAATGAAATCAAATGAAAGCTCCCCTTACAACGAATCTATTGTATCTCTAGGAGGTTGAGTGTGATATTATTCTAAAGTGCTCCACTGCAAGACGCCGTGGCACTATGCCTGCTGCTGCTCCATTAAAAGACACGCTGACTAACACGTTTTTTCTGCTACCAATAAAAATTAACACGATTTTTAAATCAAATCAATTCAATCGTTTTGGAGGAAAGGAGAACACAAAACAACACAGTCGGCTAGAATTTCTGTGCGCTAAAAGTGCATGCTCGACCAGGGCTTGCTGATTCGAAATTCGAAACAAATTCGTTCAATAAATTATCCATCTGCATTGCTGGAATTGGTTGGCCGAATTTGCATTTTACATTTTTGCCAAAACAAAAAGAGCCTACAATCGTGGTGACTAGTGAGTGAGAGTACTCCATCGCTACAGAATATGGGGTCAGAATTTCCATTCGAGCAACTCTCGCTGAGTATTTTGGGTTTACTTTAGCTCGTACTCGGGAACGCCTATAGTCTATATTGATAGGTAGTCTGTCTACCTACTAGTGAGAAGCTATTGCAGAAGCAACACAAGGACTCCGGCAGAAATTTCATAGCTTACTGTTAATCAAAATAGATCCATTACTCTAAGATCTGATTTGGAAAAACCACATATGATTGGATATTTTGGTCAGAAATGTTGTCCACTTTTTAATTATTCTCAGTGGAAGAAAGAAGTTCTAGGTAATAAGACTCGATCAGCTGAATGCAGAATAACAGATTCGCTTAGTGAAAGCGTTCTCATATTATGGTTAACAGCTGAACAAAAAAAGGTGCAAGGGCTAGTATTTCCAGATCTGCACATGATCACAGACAGTGCAGCCGAACAAATAGCGGAGATCCTAGTAGGATGCGCGATGGAAACAAATAGAATGGTTTTGCGGATGTTGATTTGTTCTAAGCGACAGGAAAGAAGTCTCAAGCTTTTGCCAAGTAAGGAAACGCATTGCAACAGAAACTGTCCATTAGGCTGAAGGCTCTACCCCATGGTCCTCAAAAGGAGGCGAAATGTTTTTTACGATAATTAACGTCCACCCCTAAAAGATGACCGGTATTTACTAACTGGTGAAAGCAGAGCCTATCTTACAACCTTGCTGGTATAAGAAATGAAGGTAACCGGTTGTATGATACGTAAATATACGCCAAGCATATAGTAGCACTGACTACACCAATATATAATAAAATATATAGGAGCACTAATACTAACAGCCTACTCGCATTTGGGTGGTAAACCTACAACCACTACAATACCCAAAAGTTGGCACCGATTCAGCTCTAGTCAACCTCATCTGTGAGTATCACAAAATTTACGTAGTACCATATCGACCTTGGTAAGATCTGGCATCAATGGACTCAGTTCGTACGGCATGAGTGCCTTGTCGATGATAAAGCAAACCATAGCAGCACATCCATGCGGAACCTCGATCCACATCATATGCCACTAGGATAGAAAGCCATCCTAGGATACCTAGAATAGGAAGCTAACCTAAGCTACATAACGGGCCTGTGTATGACCGGGCTACTAAGATGCAACTTAGACATTTTAAATAGTAGTCCAGTCAATCTATCGCCAAAAATGCAGCGAGATATTTAGGTTTCCTAAAACGGTGCAAGATGTACTTCACTCTTTCAGATCTGGCTACTATTTACAAGGCGTATATTCGCCCAAAACTTGAATACAACTTTTCTGTCTGGGCAGGTACCCCTAAGACCACATTGCATCTACTAGACAGAGTTCAGAACCGCGCATTAAAACTTATGGGTGACGTACATATCGCGAAAACAATCGAATCGCTTGAATATCGTAGGCATGTTTCCTGCCTGTCACTTTTTTATCGCTTTTTCCCCAAGCGGTGGGTGGTCAAAAGAAATGTCCAGATGCATCCCGCCTATTCTCCAACCCATCCGCAATATCCGTGCCTCAACTCGAGCTCACGAGTCCACCATTAAGACTATTTTCGGACGTAGTAACCAATTCAGAGATTCCTTCTTAGCCGTACGATAGTTATGTGGAATGATTTGCCTGATTCGGTGTTTCCGCATTTTTATGATCTGCAGTCGTTTAAGATACGCGTGTATAGACATCTCATCCTTTTCTCTCCCTAATTTCCTAACGCCCACGCTGTGCTAAGCATTGTAAAGGTGCAAACCCTTTTAGCGTGTGTACATTATAAAAAAAAATCTATCTTCCGAAGATTCCAAGCATTGCAAGAGAAACTATCTATGATATTAACGTGGTTACGTGCAAGAAACGCATTACACCACAGTCCTATTCAGACACGGATTAAGTTTTTAAACGCCAATCAACGCCCACCCACAATATATTCTATTGCAGATGTATCGGTATAATCACAGCCACCACGAAACTCCCCGAAGTACTGCTCCAACTGCCAGGGACGTACATTCATCCGTGGACTCGCCGACACCTGTTGTACCAGAAATCTCACGGTCTCTAAATTCATACAGATATAAGCTAGAAACTATCTCTACAATTCGCTCAGAATACATTTCTCAATTCACACCCCCAATGCGACATCGTTTAACAGATTCATTTTTGTGACCATCCGTTTTTTTTTTTTTTTTATAATTCGCGTGTACTCGTTTGATGGCTTGTTGAGCACCTGGCACGACTTTGCCACCAGGAATTCACACAGCAACTCTTCAAGTCCGCATTGCAACAGTCCGCATCAAGGCTAAATTGACCAAAATATGCGCTCACAAGTCTAGAGAGCAACGCTATGGCCAGCCGCATGTCAAAAGACACAGCCTACAACGACACTACTTCTGCAAACGACCTAAGGCTATTTGACTTTGCTGTGGAAAGGAATGTCAAAAGGAATTCTTTAGTTTAAAGAGGGATGGCATTAGAAAGCTTGTGCGTTTTCTAACAGGTCATGGCGGCCTGCGATACAACCCTAACAAAATTGCTGTTGGCTTAGAGACAGAATGTAGGTTCTTCTCGGAAGATGAAGAGTCATCCGATCACATTTTCTGTGAATGCCAAGCCTTACTTTGGTTAAGGAGACACATCTTTCACGAGGAAATATGCTCGACAGTGGAATTAAGAAATTCTGCCATTAGGGATGTTCATCATTCATGCTTCTCTTAAATCAACCCTAAGATATTATAGATATTTCAGGTCGCAGTGTCATATGGCAAATGGGCTAGGGTATTAAAAAAAACTGCAGGATATGCCTTGGTAAAGCGCATACACCAGCTAATCTTAGTAATTTAATCAGCTGCAAGGATGCGTGTTCAATAGGATACCACCTCTTTTGACCGTTCCAGAAAAAAGGGAACTGAATCAACAGCGACAACTATAGAGGAATAACAACATCTATAATATTATACCTTCCAAACAGTGTGAACTCCTGAAGCCGCTTATCGAAAATATGTTTGATGATTTTACGTCAAGATAGGTCACAATTAACCAAATACTTACACTGCGGTAGATACTGGAAAACCACCAATCGTTTGTATCGATTTCAAAATCGCATATGACAGCATTTACAGAAACAAACTATACAATATCATGCTTAGTCCCTGCCAAACTCGTTCGACTGTTAAGACGAAGAGGAATTGCCGCTTGCTGCTCATAAAAAGTTTGGGACCATCTCGAACGAGTACTTCGATATCTTAAATAGATTTAGGTATGGCGAGTTGCTTTCGTGTCATTCCTTAAACATCATATTGGAGTGATTTGTGTGAAAAAGGACTGGCAGTAGTTGCTGAGGACAAGGCAAAGCAACGATTTCATCAACGGTCTCTTATCTTTTACCTATAATTCCTAATACTCATTGGCTGCCGGCGTTAATTCGTGAGTGACGTTAATTAAATTACCTACGAGGTAAATGTAGAATTTAACGCTAAATTCGGATTAATATTGGAAACATCTATATGGGAGGCACTGGGCCCTATAACTTCCAAATTTTTATAGAAAGTGTTGTCATCGGAGATACACATGTGTGCAAAATCACGCTAAACAAGTTGATCATAAATTGATCACAAGATCTGGCTAGCCACAAACAAACAAACGTACAAACAAACAAAGAATCACATCCGGACGCGTAGTTAACATAGAGAATATAAAAACGAAGGCGTTTTTTCGTTAAAGCAAAAAGTCCCCAGCCAATCTCCGTTATAGTCGCTTGTAACAAGGAAACTGAAAAACTTGGAGTTTTAAGTCGAACAACACCAACACCAGCGAATATTTAGAAATCTTCCATCTGCTTCTTCATTAACTCAACACCCACGATGTACCTACTAAAAGAAGGGTATAAAATAGCGTGCAAAAGGTTTAAAAAGGTGAAGTGAATCGCACTGTCTGGTGAACAAATTTACGTACATCACCTTCTACTTTCTACAACTGCTTCTAATAAATGCGAGAGTCATATATGTGAATTAGCAACAGTTTCTCCTGAAGTTTCCCATTCTCATTTCCAATAAAGATCCCATATATTGCAATCAGTCATCTTTTGTGCCGTGACAGGGATACTCTCGTGCTATTTACAGTCGAGATTGTTGCTGCAAGTGATTCTCTTTAAACGACCAGCGACTAAATAGGCCGCCTTAGTGCACTGCTACAGGTACCCAAATCACAATTGATGAACTCAACTGGATGTAGGCTTTAATTTTATTGCTGATGGTGGATGGCGGGCTGCGGTCGTCGGTAACTTAAATTCACGACCAATTTGCATTTTAATTGAATCCGCACGCACGCGTAAGCGAACATGTCATGATGTCGTCAACATGGGTACTATGACTTCGAACGACGGACGGCTATTACGACGACGAGGACGATGATTCGAAAAGACCTCATCAACTGACGGATGGCAGACGACGGAACGAACCCGTTGTTGCGGTTGAGCACAGGGCGTAATGTTAATTGCACCTTACAAGAGTTAACAGGCGGACTGACTGTCTGCCTGCCGGCGCGTGGTCTATAGACGCAGCGGTAGTAGGTGTATGCGTCATTAGTCATGACGCATTTATGCAATCTACCGCCGCCGGCCGCCAGGTACGCCTTTCAATTGGGGGGCTACGATGCATATCAGTTGAACAGCACCGTTTTGTGTGTTTTGATGTTTCAATTTGTGCGTGTGCACCATACACAAGTACGCGTAGACGCCCTGTTATTAAGGCGCTTTTTACCGAAAACAAACAAATGCTTTTGGTGAGACGTTATTCCTATTGGTATATACATCAGCCTACAGGATGATTGGACTTATTGATCGGTCTCTTAAATGTCAAATCTCCAGTACATTAAAAATTAAGTCAGCTTTTGCACCGAATTGAGTCGCTGAGTTTAGTTTCCAATAGGGATGGAAGATAAGAGGAACAACTCAGGCTTTTGGCTACTACAACAGAAAAAGACTTGGAAAACATGATACATGAGCTTGGCGCTGGAAAAAGTGATCTGAGACTCAAGTTTAATATTTTAATCCACAAGTGTAATTGACAATTTCTCCCGCAGACCAATTTTGAAGGATCATCGAATGAACTACAACGGCTGCACTTGGCTATTTCATTCTTCAGATCGAGATCCATCCAAGTAGTGAAGCACGAAACTTTGAAGTTAGATAATCCATTAACTATCACAGATAAATAGCAGTAGCCGAAAAAGCAAAGATCCAAAAAAACGACAGTGTTGCCTAACTTATAATCCATCAAGACTCTTTCAATTCGAAACCTGAGTGTAACATCAAAGCTGCTGTTGTAGAGTGGCCAGCAAAAAGTACACTAAGCTTATTGCCTCGTTGGAGAAAACAGACATTTTCTGAACCCTCTATTAAGAGGGACATATCCATCTTAAAGCAGAAGCCGTTTTTATTTTCTTATCTATTTTATCGGCAGCTAACATTCAACTTTGCACATTAAACAACATCAACAAAAAGTGGAAAGATGCGATTATAGTTACGATAGGCCGATACAATTAAACCAATAGAAGGTCCATTGTGATTCTACATGGATCGAGAGGATTTCTCGCCCTACTCATTGAACCAATTGGAGCTTCGAATGAAGCGTAGAAGACTTTTGATATAAGTTCTTGACAAATCGTTAATGTCGTTGTAAGAGAAGGCTCCCAAATTGGAGTTACACTTTAGAGAAAGAGCTGTCCACGTGCAGAGAAGATGAAGAAGGGTCTCTTCCTCTTAAAGTCTATGTAGCTTCTGCAGAAGTCATTGGAAAATACAACAAGCTTTGCAGCACGCTTACCTATAAGACAGTGCCTACTAATTACACCTAGGTAGCGCTTATGTGAACCATTTAGAGAGACCAAACACTCGGAGTGTTTCGGATCCAGCTTTTGCCAGATCTGTTTTGTCGTTACACAAGTTACACCATTTGTCCATCTAATGTTGGTCCTGTCAGTAGCATCCTGCTTTAACATGAATTGGCATGTAGCAATCGCTATGCCTAGGGATGCCTTTTGGCGAGTTCATCGGCCCTGCAGTTCTCCAGAATGTATTATCTTTAGCCTTTTTGAGAAAACACCTCCGCCTACCCTATTATCAGGTTTTAACCTGTCAGTACAAAAACTGATTGATTCATCTTTTGATACCCTTCTTCCCAGAGTGATCTGGAGGGAATGGTGACCTGAAAGTTGTTGTTGTTGAAATGTAGTTGCAAAATGGTGTAGTCTTGACGTCTGGTGAAGCCCTGAATGAATTTAAAATAGTGGAGTGTCCGAATTCATTTCTTATTGCATTGAGGCAAATAGCCGCGCTAGCACCAACTTGTCTGCTGAAGATTTCGAGTGGTGTATAGTTGAACAGTATGTATAGTGCAGCGGAGGCTAGTTATGGCCTGGTTATAGAGATCACATGATCTGAAATCATTACAGGCGATTTGCTTGATGCGGTCTGTATTCCACCCGCCATCGCAAGTGATTGGAGGCGATTATAGTTACTTACTGCTCATATTATAGGCTATCCTGTCTTGAAGGATAAAATCTTATACGCAGTACTCAACAACGTTATACCACGATAATTGCTGCATTTTGTGATATCTCCCTTCTTATATATCGGGGCACAGGATGCCTCTTCGCCAGTCTTCTGGCATAGCTTCTTCTTCCCATACTTGCACTATTATTTCATGAATTGCTTGGTCCTGCTCAGTAGCCACGCGCATTTCCACTGAGCCACGGCGCCCACTTCTACTTCTTCTTGTACTTCTTGCTATGTTTTAAAAAAGCCTAACCATTTTCCAGCATTCCTAGCGATTGCGAATATGTAGTCGTTCAAACAAAGCTTCTTGTTGACGAATATAGCGAGAATTGTGAGTTTTTCGGTTTCTTCGATGCAAGTGCCAATCATTTCTTTCCAAAAATGGCACTAGCCTACACCATGATAGAGGTTTTAATTTAGCTAAGAAGAAGAAAAGAGAAGTGCTGAAAGTGTGATCTCAAATTAAGTGCTGAGTACTGTCTTCGGTGAAAGAATGAATTTTGGATTAGAAGTAGTGGACGGTATATTTTTAAGGAAAATGAGAAAAAGTGTCGGAGACAAAATAGAACCTTAGGGAACACCAGCGCTTATGCGGCTAACATAACAACACCATCCAATACGATATGGATTGAATGCTAGCTACTAGGCCAATGAAGTAGGGTCTTATCGATTTCATATGCACTCATTTGCCGGCAAAATATCTTGTTGCCAGACTCTGTCAAATTTGTTGAAAATATCGAGTGTAACAATAACTTGCAAACAAGTAAGCGAGTTTGCCATTGTCACTACCTTTTGACTTATTTTTATGCAAATTTGTAGAAAGTATGATTGAATATTTATATCTTTCATTTTGTTATCGATCTATATTAATGTACAACACCCGAAATGATAATGAGAGCGGTATGAGAATAACGAGAGCAGCGATAATCTTAAAGTTTTGCAAATAGTTGCCGATTGCTTACTTCCGTGACGCAATGATTAGAGCTCTTAACTAGAATACAGAGGTAGAAAATAGGTTTTGGGTTCGCATCTCCCCAGAACCTTTTTTTTTAGAAACAACTTTTCCAACATCTGTAAATGTCTCTGATGATGCACAAAAAAATTGCTACTATAACTGCTTTGCAAATTAATTTTTTTAGTATTTCATAGAAATACGTTCCTCGGTTTTAATCATTTCATGATTTCAAACTTAGTTTTTTTTGTCACTATATTACCACGACAGATGAAATAATGGATTCAACTCAAAGAGAAAAGAAAATAGCCAATATAGTATGGACAGAAGCAGGAGCAGAACCCATTCACTAAATCTATGAGCAATCTTTAAAATCAGTTTTGGTCGTGCCTTTAGGTAATTTCCGTTCACTTAACAAAATACCACCACTACAACAGGTGACTCTTAAAAAACACTCTAAATACTTCTGAAGCGAAAAAAAAAAACTCAAGAACCTTTGCGCTATTTGGAATTTGGAATTTGTTGTGACAATGATTTGCATATTGAACCATAAGATAGCCAATACCTAAGATACAAGTAGCTTCACAGATACACACAACACTACGAGTATTAAATTTGTTCCTTCTTTTGTGCTTTCTTTTTTAAGTTCAAGAGAACAATAACAGACCTCGGTAAAGCACCTTCCTTCCAGTGGCTAACACATCTTGTCTTGTTTGTTGTTGTTGTTGTGTACTTATTTTTCGGTTCGACTTGCGATGTGTGTAGTGCGATAACAAATACAATACTTTGTTCATATTTTTTGTTTTGTTGAACAAATCAAATTGGGTTGAAGGTGCTGCAGTTCATTTGTTGTTGCGCCCGCAATTTGATGTAGAGCGAACAATACCGTTCGTTCATATGGAAACGATAGATGACTGTTGTATTCTAAACTAAATATCTTGGTTTTTGGGTCATCCAAGTCACGGCAGCCAGCCAGTCATCCGTTGTGATATAATTGTTCTTTTCTCCGCGTTGTACACTTTTAGAGGTAGTTTCACTGGCTGTCTGCTATGGATTTGTGAGGAATGTTTATTCATGAAAAGTATAAAAAAAACCAACGGATGTACAGGCACATCAGGTTCGTTCAGTAATTCGTGCGCACCTAAAGAGAGCACACCGGAGAGGTTTATGTACAATTTAAGAAAAAAAACAATTGTTGATCGATAAGAAGTCAGGTCGATAGCGATACGCTACTCCCTCGGCCCACCCCCCAACTGCCTGTTAAAAATGTAACGCGGACAAAAGTCGTGCGTGTACCACGATCGAGAGTACCTAATTTCGAAATTGGACCGATTTTTGAATTAATTGTTCCAATTTTTCTTTTTGAATGATGTTGGGAGATTAAAATGTTTTGAATATGTACCATGCAAGGGAACATCTAGTTGCATGCTGTTTCCATATAAATATGTCAGTTAGCAGAAACCAAAAGAAAGTTCAGGCAAATGATAGTGATCAAGTGGTGATCTTCGATCCTCTTATGGCTCAGATCGCAGATTAATTTTGAATCTCCACATTTGGAAAAATCCTCTTTTTATTCTGTTCCAACCGATGACAATTGGTTCACCTGCGAAAGCATATGTGTTGTCTTTTAAAAACTTTATCAACATAATAATGTCGGACGACTTGTTTTATGGTGCGTATTCAATATTGCAAGGGAGCAAAAAACGCTAAGTTTTTTGGATGGAAAAAAACCTTTTATAATTTTCTTTCAGAAAATGTTTCAGCCCAATATAAAATGCCGCGTGCGTGTATTCCCCTACTCGAAAATTGTTACCCATTTTGCCCATTTTACTACAGAGCGTTCCCGTATTTGAAAAATTAGTAAAAGCGAGCGGAAAAGCGAGAGTAAGTTCATATCCCCTCCATGCGAATTTCGCCAACTTTTTCTACGAAAATTACTGTGACTAACCTCCCAATTCTGACGTACAGTCACAGACTTTAAATTCGTCTTAGGAAGAACTATTTTCTTAACTAAGACTGTGGACTTTTATTTCGTATTCTGTGCATAGTCTTAGATGTGTCATTAGTCCTAAAAAATAGTCTTTGGTAAGATCGACAGAATACGTGGGTGGTCCCTCTTCGCTCATGCAAGCTAGGTGTCCTGCCAACCGGAGCCTACCGCACTTAATTTTCTTCACGATGTCGACATCGCGGTAACGCTCGTATACCTCATCATTATAAAGTCTCCTGAATCGTCCTTCCTCACATACGGGGCCAACAATTCTCTGAAAGACTTTTCTCTCGAACGCGGCTAAGAGGTCAGAATGCATTTTGCTAAGCACCCAAGTCTCGGATCCATATGAAAGTACTGGTATGACCATTGTCTTATAAACCAGCAGCTTGGGTGTTTAAATTCCTGGATTTGAAGAGTCCTGACAGACTAAGGTAGGCTTCGTTGACTTTAAGCAACCGTGCGCGTATTTCTGGTTCCATGCTGTTATCGGCTGCTACAGTTGACCCAAGATAGTTAAAAGATTGCACTACTTCAAATTCGTGCTCCACTATTTGAATTGAGAGACCAATGTTGGATTTTCTACTCATAGACGTGGCCACAATGTACTTTGTTTAGCTCTCATTTATGTGCAGCCCCAGATTTCGTGCCGCCTCTCGTGGCTTTATAAAGTTCTACTCTAGCTATGCTATCATAGGCGGCTTTAAAGTCTATAAAAAGATGCTCAAGTGAGTTTTGAGACTCTAGACATTTTTCCATCACTTGCCTAAGGGTGTAAATCTTATCAGTTGTTGATTTGCCTGAGATGAAGCAACACTGGACCAATGATCCCTTTAGCGTATGGGGCTATTCTGTCTTGAAGGATAGAGGAGAAAATCTTATACGCGGTACTCAACAACGTTATACCACGATAATTGCTGTAGGTTGTGATATCTCCTTTCTTATGTATGCTTGATGTATTGCGTGGCCTCCTGTTTTAATTAGCTCCACTGGGATACCATCAGATCCCGGGCCATATTATTTTTGAGCCGGTTTATCGCCCTGCTAACTTCGTCTATACTTGGTGGCGGCAGCATAGTGTGGTTTTCGGTTATTGGTGGAGCCTCTAATTCCTCAGTTAGCTGCCCATTTAGCAACTTATGAACGTGCTCTTCCCATCGCTCTAAAATGCCTTTGGTGCGGTCCTCGCTCTCTGTACTGTTCCAGTTCACGGACGAGATTCTTCTCTCAGGCTGCTTTCTTTCACTGCTAATTTTCATATCTTCTGAGCTCTTTATATTCACTTTCGCGTGCCCGAGTTCTATGAGATTGTTGCATTGCTCGGTAGGCAACATTCTTACGTTCAGTCGCTAGCTTACCTTCGTCATCGAACCAGTCGTTCCGATCTCTACGACTACTGCCTAAGATACTAATGACAGTATTCTTAAGGTGTGTCAATTTCTCTTCTACGCCCGATATCTCAGCCCCAGGACTTACTCTTCCTGCATTTAGGGCGAGTCATATCGTTTGACCGTAGTTGTTTCTAGTCAAATAGTTGCGAAGGCCAGCCGTGTTGACTCGAATCTGATTTACGGATGCTGTCTTTCGTGATGATGCAATCCGCGCTCGGAGCACCATACTAACAAGATAGTGGTCCGAGTCGTCGTTGGCACCTCGGTACGTTCGTACCGTCATCAGATTCGGGTTGTGGCGGCGGCCTATCAACACGTGGTCTATCTGGTTGCGAATGGCTCCATCAGGAGATACCCAGTTGGCTTTGCGGATATTTTTACCCGGAAACCTTGTACTCGCAACGACCAAATTATTGCCTGCTGCTCTCTATGACTCGTTGTCCATTGTCATTAGTGTTCTCTTGTAAGCTATGGTTGCCAATGTACTGCCTGAATATTGGCTCCCTACCTATTTTGGCATTCATATCTCACAGAATAATTTTTACGTCATACTGAGGACATGCATGGAGTTCCCGTTCAACTGATTCAAATAATTTTTCTTTTTCATCATCTGGGGAATCTACTGTACCTATGCATTAACCTTTATGAGGTTTATGTTTTTAAATCTGCCCCAACGCGAAGTGTGCATAGCCGCTCATTTACTGCTTTAAAGCCGATAACGGTGGGTTTCATTCTTTTGCTGACTAGAAACCCCACCCGGAGCACATGATGTCTTGCATGACAGCTGTAATATATGTCATATTCTGATTTTTGTAAGACACCATTCCCCGTCCATCGCATCTCCTGGATTGCTGTTATGTCAGCATTATATTTGTACAGGGTATCAGCTAGCTGTTGTGCAGCTCGAGCTCTATACACTGAGCGTACGTTCCATGAGAAAATTCTTAAATCGTTCAGCCGTTTTCGTTGCCGTGGTCGTCGTCGTTCATCAGTGTACCTGAGGCTGATTTTGGGTTTCGTAATATGGTTTTTTACGGGCGCGTTTATTGGCCTTTTTTTTGATCAAGATATTTTATTAAATAATTAAGTAATATACAATTTTGACTTAAAACTAAACTTATAAATAACTATTATTAATAAGTGTCGGCTCAACAATAGGGGCCCGACGTATTTACATTGTTTTAATTTATTTTGTATTGCTTATAATTAAACAATATTTTTGACTACTTAATCTACTACATGTTATATTTCAAGCAATTTAATTTTAAACAATAAATTTTAAAATAAAAAAAACTAAGAAAAATAAACAGGGCGATCTTCAGCCTCTGTAATGTTGATTGCTGGCCTTCTCGTAGAAGGAGACGTCTTGATTATTAAAGATGTCGTCGAATCTCGCATCTGTGAATCCTCTGATGTTTATATAGCGGTGGCTTGGCTCGATTTCCTCGATTCTCAGTCCTTGCATCTCCGGACTTGGATGTGTTTCCAACCCATCAACGAATTTCTTTGCCATTTGGAACAAGTGGTCGGTTATTGGCAGCAGACCTGCCGCTTCGTAAAGTCTTGCAGTCGACACAAACTTATAGTTGTTTGGCACCCTCCAGAGTCCTGTACAGATCCTTAGTACCTTCCTTTCAAATAGGGAGATCTTCTTCATCGTTGTTGGTGAGACGGTGAACCATATGGGATAGCCACAGGTTATCACTGGCCTGATGAGCTGCTTGTAGATGAGCAGCCTGGTATTGTTGGACAGTCCGTTTCGTCTTCTTAGTAGCGGGTGCACCAAATGAAGAGCGTAGTTCGCTTTTTTCATTGTTTTATCGATATGAGAGTTAAACTTGAGCCTCTCAGTAAAGTTGATTCCCAGGTACTTAGTCTCTGACTTGGTGTTTATTGTCGTGTTATCCGGAAGGGTAATTTTTAAGGCTCTGCACCGGCTTGCGATTTTTCGTATCCTTCTTTCGGTTGCTGGTACTCGGAAGCAGATGAGTTCCGTTTTGTTGGCGTTGATCTTCAGTCCCTACTTCAGGTAGTACTCCCAAAGATTTCGGAGGTGTTCCTCCACTCTTCGGGCAGCTATCTCAGGAGAGCGGGAAACGGGGCATATGTGATGGAGTCATCCGCGAAAAGCATGGTCCTTCTTCAGGCTGTATTGGTGGGTTGATCCGCCATGAAGATGCTAAATAGGACTGGTGCAAGTCTGGAGCCTTGGGGAACTCTGGCTTTAATCCTTTTCCTTGTCGATAGGCTGCCATACACCTGTACAAAAAAGACGCTGTTAAAAAGAAAATTTTTAATTATTTTCACAATATAATTGGGGAAACCAAATCTAATAAGTTTGTACAGAAGCCCGTTTGTCCAGACTCTATCGAAGGCTTTTTCGATGTCTAACAAACAGGCTACTGTACTACTTTTGACATTCAGTCCTCGAGTGACGTTACTGTGAAGCTTCATCAGAGGGTGCATCGTAGAGTGCTTTTCTCGAAAGCCGAACTGAAATGAAGGAATAAGTTTTCCTTCCGAGCAATACGCATTGATCTTTTTACGGATCAAAGACTCCAATACTTTACTGATACAACACAGTAAAGCTATGGGGCGGTAACCAGTTACACTGGAGCGGCGCGTTTATTGGCCTCGCGCCAACCTCACTTTGAGAGGACTAGCCCGATCATTTCGCTTTTCCTGTACTGGAGGAAAATTACCAACAGCCACCACGTGGAGGTTTGATCGCACTTTCACCAGTCAGAGATAGTTGCGGCCACATGCATTTCTGAAGCATTATCTGTTATTCGCCCTACTCTGATGGAATCTCTATATTAGAACTATTAATAATAATATTCGGCGCGAAAGACCATTGTGTTGTGCATTTATATTTTTGGACACAATATTGGAACTATTAGTTCTCTTAATAATCAATTATAATGTTATCATTTAATGTAGTTAATGTCAATAGGACAAAACGCAGACAACATCTTCGATATCTTCTAGATAATAAAAGAAAGTTTGATTTAGAGGATCCAATATTTCGTTTCCTAAAGTTGTGGCAAGAGGGCTAATTCATAATTCAGGAAGAGTGCCAGTCGATTCGTCAAAATTCGTTTCCCAAATCTTACTTTGCATTATTCGAAATAAATTTAGTTTATTTCGCAGTAGTTATTTTGCCAATTTTCATTTGATTTGGTGGTTATTAGAGAATATCAGTGAAAAATTTAAATTTTTATTAGTTGGTTTTTTTAATAATTATTTGTAAGCAACAGAGCGACCTTTTAGACTCTTCGTATTATTAGAAATGTTCACTCATATTAGGCTATAATGGGCTCTTATTATCGATGCCGATCCAGTCAAAATTTCAAAGACGACAATGTCCTATATTCGTACCTTACAGTTTCATGTCCAAAAAAAACAAAACAAGAAAAAGAAAATGTTCCACAGCGAAGATTCGAAAAAAGAGATTTTGTTAAGTAACGGTTAATAGCTGGACTTGTCGTCGCAATTCACCCGATTTGTTCTTCCGCATTAAAAAAAAAATTTATTTCTTTATTTCCCTAAGTGGTGCGGCTGTGTGTTCTCGGGAACATCTAACTGAATTGTCGCCCAATCTGCGAGTAACGATCTGTGAACTAGCGAAATTGACATCGGTGGTTAAGAAGAGAAAAAAAAAACAACAAACAACAAACAACAACTACAACAGTAACAAGCTTCAAAAACTGAATGAAGCCTTGTTGTAACTTATTTCGCGCGAAACTAACTTTACGCGACTACGAAGCGCACACCACCGCGAATCGTGATTTATTCCTTTCGAGCTCAATTGATGAGTTTGGTGTTTCGCAGCCGGGATGGCTGCTTGCGATGCTATGGAGGCGAAGCGCAAAGACATAAACTTAAGCCTGAAAAAAAATAGCCGAAGGGTTTTGTGTTTTTTTTGTTTGTTTGTATTTTCATTAGTTGTTGTTGTTGCTGTGGTTTGCTTCATTTCGATCCAGAATAGTTCCAGATTATTCCAAGCGATGCTATGCGGTGACTGTTAGCCTCGATGAGCACAGCTCTCAAATACCTACAACTCATTCGCACTGCCTTAGAGTCGTCTGTCACATTGGAGTTTAGGAGTTTAGGAGTTGGAGTTGACGTGTTGTTGTTCCTACTCTCGTTAAGGCAGTCAACACAAAACCAGATGAACCATTGCTTAAGGAACGTTTCTTCTTTGTTATTCTGGACGCCCGCGTTGAGCGTTTTGTCGATTATTCCACTCTTCATGGTACCTCCGATTGAATTAAATCGACTTCGGGTGGTAAGTGGGTGGGTGTTGTCTGGTTAGAGTGTGGTTGGATCAACTTGTAGCCTGGAATTAGATTACTCCTGCGATACAGGTGTAATGCTTCGTGTAGTTTGAATTGTTCTTTTTTTATACATACAACAGCAACAACCACAAGATGCATGTGCTACTAAAAAAAAACATTGAATTCGCCCAAAGGTGAAATTTGTGGTGTCTGCTGAGATGAGGTAAGACGTAGAAAACCAAAGCAAATCGAATGAAGCCCACGCAAACGCAGAACCAATGTCTACGTAGAGCAGTTGTTAAGTCCTTATTCGGAGGAAAATACAATTTGTTGGCGGTAGTTTGGTCGACTCTTCTGGTTTCCTGGTTCCCCCGTTCCCATTTTTGTCATTTGCAGCCACAAAGTAACCTAAAGACAAAGTACCAAACGAGATGTACTTTACGCTCCATTGCGATGAGCAGCAATTCATTTCGCTTCAAGGTTTTTCGCTGTTCTGTTTAACCACAGATTTGTTTTCGCCAGTACACAGCAATCGTGGCTTAAGGTTTATTCAACTTTGATTTGCACCCAAACAAATTCATTTAAATGATGACGTCTTTCGGATAAGTCGATCAAAGAGCGCGGCATGTACGGAGAGCAAGAGTTCGTAGGCTTAAATAGATGGCTAATATAGGGAGGGATGTCTAACTGCAAAAAATTATGCATATAGTTTTTGAGTTCGATAATATTGTGAGGATAACAAAAAATCAGAATTACTCTTCTCTCTGTAGGACAACATTTCCAATACATATCCTTGCATTGGCCTCTGGAAAAAGTCAATCATGAAATTCCCTTAAAGAAATGTAAATTTTTTCTATCTCCAAAAGAGTGCTACTAAATTTATACGTAGTTAGATTATGATCAATCGAGTTTGACTGTAGGAAATCTCCATCATTACCTGAAGAACCATCAATGTTAAAGCTGGGATCTGAACCAAAAGGACACCACAGAGGATCATGGAATATTCAAATAATACTCAAATTTTCATTTTACAAACTGTGATTACTTCTGTGTATGCATAATTGCATATTGTTGGACAACTGTCTCAACCAGTAGACTTTGTATGTGTTAGTTAAGACTTGTCCTTGTTTGGGCATCTTCCCTTCGAACTTATTCTTTTTCTGACTATTCCAACTATCTCGGTACTTACTTTCAATTTACTCAGCTTTATAATTCCCTCTACCAGCGCTCTCTTAATAATGCGCAAGATAATCTCATAAACTCCAAAAATGCTACGAGATGTTTAGGTTTCCTAAAACGGTGCAAGATGTACTTCACTCCTTCAGATCTGGCTACTATTTACAAGGCGTATATTCCCCCTAAACTCGAATAAAATAGTATTGTCTGGGCAGGTGCCCCCAAGACCACATTGCATCAACTAGACAGCGTTAAAACTTATTGGTGATGTACATATCGCGAAAACAATCGAATCGCTTGAACATCGTAAGAATGTTTCCTGCCTGTCACTGTTTTATTGCTTTCTCCACAAGCGGTGTTCAAAAGAAATATCCAGATGCATCCCGCCCATTCTCCAACCCATCCGTAATACCCGTGCCTCAACTCGAGCTAACGGGTCTACTATTAAGCCTATCTTCGGACGTACTAACCAATTCAGAGATTCCTTCTTTAGCCGCACGATTGTTATATGAAATTATTTGCCTGATTCTGTGTTTCCGCATTTTTATGATCTGCAGTCGTTTAAGACTCGCGTGCATAGACATCTCATCTTTTCCTCTCCCTAATTTTCTAACGCCCACGCTGTGCTTAGCATTATAAGGGTGCAAACCGCTTTAGCGTGGGTACATTATAAAAAAAAAAAGTCTTTTTTTCAATTCATCAACTATAAAAGGAAGCCCGACGGCTACCCTCCATCACTCTCTTTCAAAAACGCATCGTCAACCGATCCACATACCCTTGCCAATTTTTTTCCGCCATTTTTTAAACAATCTTTAGCCTACAACTCCTTCGAACCGGATCCCACTTATTTCAATTACCTACATAACTTCTCCCTACTTTTTAAGAAAAAAAGTTACAAAAACTTAATGATGAATTATCACCTGGCCTAGATGGTCTTCCTGCCATATTCCTTAAAAATTGTTCGTCCTCATTTTTTACCTCCTTCGCCTAACTCTTTTACAAGGATAATTGCCTCAGATTTGGAAGATCTCTTTCATAACCCTGATACACAAGAAACAATCAAAGAATTATGGTCCATTGCCTAAGGATTCCATTGCAAGTCTCTCATTTCCCCCAGCCAACATGGCTTTCTGAAAAAGGTAGATCAGCTACCACTAACATCGTTGAATTGGTGTCCTTCGTCCTTTCAGCCTTAGAGAGTGACAACAAAGTCGATGTTGTTGCAACCGATTTCAGTAAGGCTTTTGATAAGAAATCTTATCAATTAATCCTTTTTAAATTATCTGCCCTCAGCTTTGAACCCATATCGTTAAAATGGATATCTTCTTATCTTTATAGCGTTCGCTTCAGGCCCGTCCTATCGACCACATCTTTGGCAACATCTGGTGTCCCACAAGGCAGCCATTTAAGCCCCTTTCTCTTCATCCTAACTATAAATGACTGTAACTATAAACTCCTCGCGCTCTCTCTACCCTGACGATGCCAAATTTTTCAAATCCAATTCTTCTCCACAAGACTTCTGTCTGATTCAAGAAAACCTAAATCATTTTTTGACCTGGTGCCTCAAAAATGCTTGGAGCTCAATATCACCAAATGTCAATCGATTAACTTATCACGAAAGTGCAACAAGCCCCGTCCCCGACACTACATTCTCCACGACCAACCCATATCCCCCGTGCTATCTCGGCATATTATGCGACTCGGAGCTAAATTTTCGTTCTCATATTGATGAAATCAGTCTTAAAGCTATCATCACCATCTCATCACTTGTCTTTGTCAAACGGTGATCCAAAGAATTTTCTAACCTTTACATAACTTTTGTCACTTTCATAAGTACGTTGGTCAAGCGTGGTCCCCCCTTTTATTTGTCTAGAATCAAGAGTGTATTCAACGTCGTTTTCTCCGATTTGCTCTTTGAGTTTGCTCTTGGGACAATCATCTTACCCTACCACCCTACAATGACGGCCTCAACCTCATAACCTTGAAAACCCTTGAGAAACGCAGACACATTGCTGACATACTTTTCATACATAGCCTCCCCTTTGGCTCCGACGATTGCGCGTCTCTATACAACTCGATATTCTTTAATATTAACCCCTGTAATCTACGATACTATGATACCCGCCTCTCTTCTTCCTTCCAATACCCCGCACCATGTACGGCTCTTAGGAACCAATCTCCCGTATGCTGAAGAAATTTAACTTAAACCTTGCCATTTTCGATCTAAACCGCAGCACTACATGCCTTAAACTTGATCTCCTCCACATTTCCCCTTAGCTTTAAATGTGTGTTTTTAGTCTAAGTCTTAAGTCTTAGTTCTTAAGTTTTAGTCTTAGCTTGTATTAAGCCAAATAATTGGGGGCTATTACCTCCATCAACAAAATTAAGAACGTCAAGAGTTTCAAAACTCGTTTTACTATTTGTTTATAGACTCTAAGGACGCCTATCGAAGCTTGGCCAGGGTAGGTAGAACTTTATAAAGTTTTGAAAAAAATCGGCTAAGATGACTGATCATGATCAAAGTGAAAAGTCAAGTAAATATTTCCGGAGCAACATCACCACATAAGAATATCCAGTTCTGAGATTCTGATGACACCGCTGGTGTATCATCGCATCTCAATTATCTAGTAGGCTAACTAGATAAATGCTTGCATTTATAGTAGAACAGCACGGAACACGTCTCCTATCGCCTATGCGTATGACGTTGTTATTGCCGTTTCAGGAAAATACCTTAATACCCAAAAAGAACCTTTAGAGAATGCTCTTAACAAGATGGGCTGATCGTTGTGGCCTGGAAGTAAACCCCAACAAAAAAGAACTTCTCCTATTCACTAGAAAATATAAAATTCCACATGTTGACCCACATCCTAAAAAGGGCACAAGCTTATCCTTCTCTGATAAAGCTAAATATCTGGGTCTCATTCTAGGCAGAAAGCTAAACTGGAAACCTAATATATGAGAAAGGGTTTCTTAAGCCACATTGGCACTCTTATTCTGTCAAAAACCCATCGGTAACAAATGGGGTCTTCAACCCCATATCACTCATTGGCTTTATATTTCGGTAATAAGACCTACACTTCTGTATGGTGTGATGGTCTGGTGGACAGCCTGAGACAAAGCAATAAACCGAGACTAACTAAGCAAAGACCGGCTTGTCTATGTATGAGCGGGGCTTTTCGCACCATCCTCTCGGCTGCACTAGACATACTGCTCAACCTAACACCAGTGGACATATTCAGCAGTCAAGTTGCTGCTAGTGGGGTTATTCGCCTCAACGCAACCTGCCAGTGGATAAAAAATGAATTCGGACACTCCTCTATTCTGAACTCATACTGGGCTCTACCAGGTGGTATAGACTATACCATTCCGCAACTACATTTGAAGAACAACTTCCAGGTCACCATCCCCTCCAGGTAATTCTGGTCAGAAGCAGCTGGATCCGAAACGCTCTAAGTGTTTGATCTCTCTAAACAGAGTGCACTAAAGCGCTACGATGCTTACTGTTATAACTGGGCGCTGTCTTATAGGCAAGCATGCAAGGCTTAGTGTAATTTCCAATGACTTCTGTAGAAGCTTCATGGACGAGGAAGAGGAAGAGACCATTCTTCACCTTCTCTGCACAGCAACAGCTCTTTATCTAAAGCGTAAGCTCCATTTCGAACTCTTCTTTTACAACGACCTTAACGATTTGTCAAGCACTGACACAAAAGTCTTCTTCGCTTTATTCGAAGCTCCAACTAGTTCAACGAGTAGGGCATTAGGTTGAAAATCTTAGTTAGTAGTAGTTGATTTGTCTGGGATTAAGCTATCTTTTGGACCCCTCTTTTCATGTTTTATTTGACGGTTTCAAGTCTAAAGTACATCACATAAATACTGGCGTTCCCCAGGGCTCTGTTTTGTCCCCGACACTCTTTCTCATTTTGATTAATAATCTGTTGCCTATTACTTCTAATTCCAATTCACTGTTTCGCTGGCGACAGCAACATCAACATCTCAAATAAGTATGAGAAACGTTCCTCCACTTCTCATGAGGAACTCAAACAATCACAAATGTTAAGCATGTTATATTCTGAGCTGGACAGCATAATAAAATGTGGAGAAAACGATTACAATTTAACGCTTCCAGAGCCCAATGCTGTCTCCTGTCGTCTAAGCGAATCCTAAATCCAATCCTATTATCCATGAATGGCACTTGCATCGAGGATACTGAAAAACTCGCAATCCTCGTTATGTGCGTTAACGACATGCTTCGTTGGAATAACCATATATTTACCATCGCCAAAAACGCCGCGAAATGTTTAAGTTTTCAAAACCCGCTGCAAGAAATATTTCAATCCCTCTGATCTGGCTACTATCTACAAGTCTTTTATTCGCGCTAAACTTGAAACTCTCATGGGCAAATAGAAATATGCTCGGATTTTTTAATGTCAAAGTGAATTACGTCTGGTCCTTTTACTTGAACAACTCCATAGTATCAACAGGAACACACTTGGTGGTCTTAATTGTTCAAGCTATGACGACTCTACTGTATTTGTATTTTATTACCACTTTTCTGATAAGACTTTTAAATTAATTCGTCGGTATATGTTGAACTCTATTCTAAGATATTTCAAAGTAGCTATTTACAAAGCAATAGCAATTGAATGGTGCAAGTTTTGGTCAAAAGTCACCACCAATCCAAGTTATATTAAAACTTTATTGCCTGCGTCAAAGTGTTTAGCGTTTATAAACAGGGTTCAGGTTTTCCAAGTCGCTCTAAAAAGGCAGAATGTAAAGTACTAAAACAACCCACAGAACAATCTTTATAATAATTACAATAATACATGATGCTAACATAAAAACAACATAATTTAAAGTAAGCCCGATATGGGTCAATCATTTAACTCCTGGGTAATTTATTTGTCACTTTTGAACCTAAGTTCGAGTACCTGTCCACTTGGATATCTATCTGCATACAATTTAGAGCTTCTTTTCATTAATAAAGTAACCAACCGAACATATCACATGCGAACAACGATCGCTTCCTCCATCGCAGCAAGCGAATTTAGTATTTCCCGGAAGGCGCTCAAATTTATTGTGTCACGGGCAGCAGATACCACAGCTTATCGCACTTTTGTTGACAATTTTCACCCCAACACACGGTCTACACGGTATAAACTATGAATTAACCAACTAGCAAAACTTCTTAGTTGCAAGCGAGCCCGGACCACATCATCCACTACTATCTGCCACAAGATAACGTGTGTAAGCGGTCAATTTATATTGCACCCCGTGACACATTCAAATTGTATGCCACGAGATGCTTGTCGTACAGTCATCACAGGAATTAAATGCAAACAAAAAAAAATCTTTTTCGATTTCAGTACGAGGCGCTAATGCGACTAGCATACCATCGCCGACTGCGCTTACTTACAAAGCCTGAATGCCATTGAACAACAACAACAACGAAAAAAGTGCACTTTACGTTTACGTTTCTCTGCATAGAGACATTCTACGCGCTTGACTTGGACGTTTTGGATAAAATAAGATATCACTTTGGAAGGATCAAATTGAAAATGTGACTTGCACGCAGAAAAATTGTTTGCTGGAATTTGGTGATTTGTGATTTAAGGGAAATTAATTTTCCAAAACTCTGATCAATTTTAGTTTCATCTATTTCTTTTACTTTTGAGTTCGTTTAAAAAAAAAAAAGAAAAACAGTCATCACAGGAATTAAATGCAAACAAAAAAAAATCTTTTTCGATTTCAGTACGAGGCGCTAATGCGACTAGCATACCATCGCCGACTGCGCTTACTTACAAAGCCTGAATGCCATTGAACAACAACAACAACGAAAAAAGTGCACTTTACGTTTACGTTTCTCTGCATAGAGACATTCTACGCGCTTGACTTGGACGTTTTGGATAAAATAAGATATCACTTTGGAAGGATCAAATTGAAAATGTGACTTGCACGCAGAAAAATTGTTTGCTGGAATTTGGTGATTTGTGATTTAAGGGAAATTAATTTTCCAAAACTCTGATCAATTTTAGTTTCATCTATTTCTTTTACTTTTGAGTTCGTTTAAAAAAAAAAAAGAAAAACAGCCCTTAAAAAAATTTGAACTTTTATGTAAATTCTCTTATACCCAAAATATGCGCCCAAAAGTATGCCGAATTCCAATAAAAACACATAGTCACACTGCATTCTTTTGTTGTTAAAAAAACACAACCACCAATTGGTATAACAGCGCACACAGTCATTATAATATCTGATGCTGCTATATGGCATGATTTTCTATGGGATCAGTGCCAAATTTTAACAGAAAGTGTTGTCACCGGAAATACACACGTTTGCATAGTTTCAATAAAATCGGGCTTTGGGAAGTAGGTTAAAAATTGATCGCAAGATTCCACCACCGGACGACAGAACCAGGCTGACGCGACGCGAAGTTAATATAGCGAATTTAAAAATTAAAATGCAAGTTTTGCAAAGAGGGATTTATCTGAAGTCTATCCACCTTTGCACACCCTGAAAATAGGGGCTCCTAAATCTTCTTATTATGAATAGATTTCAGTTAAAGTTGAAATCTAATCACAAATCGAGTAAAGTTGCTAGTTGTGTTTTTTTTTACAACCATTTGCACTGCTATTTGTTTTGAGTGTAATTCAATGTTAACTAAAATATCCCATAAAACATCGCTCAGACATCGTGTATCGTACGTCAGCCGCCTGATCAACTAACCAGACAAACAACCGGCGAACAAGTTTATTTTCATTCGGACATAACACTCTTAGCTGATGTGGTGTTTTGGTCGTGTTCCAAGTCTCTGAATTTTGCGGAGATTGCATCTGACTAATGTTTACGACCACTGTCGTACAGGTTGAGCCTATGCAGACTAACATAACAGGGTGGTTTGCATTTATTTTAGAATACTACACAAGGAACTGAAAGCAACAAAAAAATCCTTCGCAAGAGGCGAAAGGTACCAAATAAAAGGTAAATACCTCGCCTATGATGTTGTTGATGATGATGGTGATGATGCGAAATGGGGTGTCTTGTACTAGCACTGCTGCCCATGCAGATCTATTGTGCTTCCCCTTGACTTATGCTTGTACCTTTACCTTTCCCCAAGGGGACCGCTGTATCTTACTTCATCAATGAGTCTGACACTTGGACAAATCGGCAGATAAATAGAGCAGGGCTGCTGGTACTTCGAATGTCTAGCTGGGCACTGTCCTCGTATTTACCAGCCTATTCATACACTGCAGGACTGTGATGCTGCCTGTGGTAGCTTGCTATCCTAGCTAAACGATTTGGTTCGAGGTTCCGGATGGATGTTTACTTAGCTCAGGCGCTCATACTGAATGAACTGAGGCTTTTGATGCCAGATCTCACCATGGTCGCGTTATAATTTTCTTTCCTTTATTTGTTTCTAAATGTTACTTACGAAAAGTGTAAGCTTGTTGGTAATCTACCATATAACTCTAGAGATTTTCAGAGATAAAACCCCCCGATATCATTCAATAGCAAGCTGACTGAAATCTTTATTATCAAATCTTTTGATTGCTTTACTGTGTTTTCCTGCATTATTGGCAATAAGTCCAAATTTTGCAGCCCCATACATGGCTGACCGTTAAAATGGGGTTTTTTGAAAACGTGTTGTCATGGGCTTTTAAATATGGGTTTCTTGAAACCCTTAGTGACTCTAGCGCAGTTTATTGAATTTTTGTATGAATCTCTCTCTATAACTCCCTCTCTCTTTATCCCCCTCTCTATCTCTCTCTCTTGTCTCTTATTATTTATCAGACCTTTTTGGGATGCCACGCTCATAAATCAAGATTGTCTATGCAGGGCATATATTTTACATTTATTTGGTACTCATGCGTTAGAACGCCTCATCCAGACAACCCAATAGAATAAATTTGTATAAAAAGCCAGAGAGAAAATTAACGACACCAACCTTGTTCAGAACATGTACCTACATCTGCACATTAGCTTAATGATATGGAAGCGTGCGTTGGCGTTTGTAAGCTTCCTCTACTTTGCAAAATGTTTTCTTTAATAAAAACTTACTTACTACAGTTTGCGGTGAAGCCAGGTCTTACTTAATATGCCTCTACAATTAGCCTGGTCTTTAGCTAGTTTTGTGGATCTTTGGGCTGGAACGTTCGTGTCTATTTGCTCTACATATCATCGTAAACGTCTACAAAGTAGTTTATTGACCAAGTCGATAGCGCTATACAGCTCATATTATTCATAATTGAATCTTTACCTCCAAATTCCGTTAACCCAAAAGGGACCGAAAATGGTCCAAATAATTTTTCGATCGAAGCGACCAAAGATTTCTTCATTCGTTTTGGAAAAAGTCTATGCTTCAGCGGCATATAGCTTCACTGTGATGACTAAGGGTTCATACAGAGTCGTCTCAGTGATCCTAGAGAGGGTTTTACTATTCAATTGCCTTCTTATATAAAGGAACAGCTGTTGCCATTATTGATTCTTCTTATGATTCCTGTAGTGTTGTTATTATTCGATGTTACAGCAGAGGTAGACAAAGTCCCTAATTAGCTCAAAGTCAAAGTCTAATGTGACGTTCTGACCAATACGTCGATGTTCTTGTTGACAGCAAATACTTTGTCTTTACGTGCCAATAATATCCATGTAATAAGCGTATATAAGGACTCGATCAGGTTCTTCCCCACCGTTATGGAGCAGCGAGAACTCTTCATCGTCATATCGAACGTGTTTTACAGGCACGCCGCGCAAACTGGACCTGTGGCTTGTATAGGTTTTCTCCATAAATGCTGTTATATGCGGCTTTTAAATTAACCAGAAGGTGGTGACTATGGATCTGTACTCTTTCTAAGACCAGAATTTATTTACTTAACTAATGCCAGGGAAGGGAGCAAGGAATCTCTGCTTTGTCAGTTAAGCAATTGATGCGCGCAAATCTTTCTTTTTTCTATTTTGCCAATTTTTCATTTTCAGTTACCCCAACCAACTTTGCGCAAACACCCTGTTAAAACATGCGATCACTTTGGCATTTAATTGAGCTTACTCATGGTGCTGCAACGACACATTACCGATTAATAATACCCCGTCGGGTAAGGCCTCAACTCCCTCCAATCATTCTGTACGGAGCTCTATCTGCGACTGTGCCTCGCCACGCGTTCCAAAGTTCTTTTGGTCAAATTGTCAAATTATATAATTTGTCGTGCAGCCCAAAAGTAACCAAAAAATAAGACGTTGGTAACAATAAAATGAAGAAATGACCAAACGACGCACATTAGTGTCGCAGTGGCGCAAAATGAAAAGTGACAAATTAATTTTCTTATCTGGAATCACACAGAGTCCACAGCGTGCGTCGAGCTCTGATTTCAGATTAACGGCCATTTTTCATCGAACCATATTTTGACATTTTGCCAAATGGCAAAGTGCCTTTAATGGTGCACGCGGCGACGGTCGTGGGTCGAGCGCGTGTTTTTTTGAGTTGTTGTTTTTTTTTTTTTTGAGCTCATGCTAGTCGAAGAATTGTCTCACTAACTAGGACTAATTACCTCGCAGTCAGACAAATCGCCAAATCTTAGATCGCACAACAACAGCTACCGGGCGTAGATGACATTTGCAGCACACAAATGTCAATTATTCGGTTGCAGCCACTGTCTGCAAGCAACTGGATGACAAAGTTGACCAGCCAGAGTTGCTATAGCTTTAGATAGTACAACAAGTCAGCGGATAACGTTAAACGCATGCGCAGCGCACATACCGCCTTATGTCATACATACGCCTGAGTCATACCGCGGTCGACTTTTCACCAAAACACTTCTCAATTGTACAATACATCGGCAAGATCGAACGAGACCGCCGTTATTATGTGCAGAGATCGTTAATAATTTCGAGTGTTGGTTATCTGCTCAAAGGATCAAATCTGCGATATTCGCGATCAATGAATTTCCTTAATACTCGTAGATCGCCAGATAATAGAGCCGAACAAAACTTCTATTACCCTGCTGTCCGGCTGATAGTAATTCATTAATTCTCCCTCAAATTGTGGCTGCCAGAATTTCAGATTTCAACACAGCTGAGTGCATTGCTGAACCTCTCGAACTAAAGACCCCACCAAACCACACCGTGTAATATGTTGTCTATTTTCCATGTCTGTGACTTGCAAGTCTCGATCGGTGATATGCATAATGTTGTGATTAATACTGATCGTTTAATTTAATGTGAGCTTTAACTTAGATCCCTCATCCCGGATTGCATTGCATTGGATGTATTCGTAGCTGCCTGCCCGCTGCCAACAGCGGGATATATGAGCGACGAATTTATTTGGCGGTCAATTCAACTTTGAACTTTGTCTGAACTCCGCTGACCACATAATCGTTACATGTGTGTTCGTTTTGAAGCTTTATTCAATAATCTGCTTTTGCAATCTTACTAGCTGGTTTCGATGCGGTGCAGCTTCTAATTTATTACCTGGCGATGAATCAATAATTGGCAAGAAGTCCATTTCAAGAAAACTTCAAATTATTTTTATGACTTCGAGATCAGATCAACTTTGAAATCTCCTTGCTGGTACATTGTTGGAAAAAGGTATTTTAAAAGCAGGAGCTTATTTAGGAACAATTTATGTTTGTTAATTTATTTATTAAAAGAATAAATTGTGAATAAGAATTTCTTTGTTAAAACAAAATAAACGTCATCTTGTGTCCCGCAATACAATGACTCGTTATCTGTTTCTGTTTCTTCGAAAGTTCTAGTTTTTCTATTACCGCAATCTTGTTCGGATTTGGTTTTTATTCGTCTTTACTCAGCATGTGACTTAAAAATCGGATTCCTCCCTCATAAAGTTACATTTGTCGATCTGGAATTTTAGTCTTTTGATTCTAGTTCTTTGAATATATTTGTAATAGCTTTTCGCTCTTTCGTACTGAAAATGGGAATATCATCAAAGTACACAGTGTAGTTACAAGCCACCATCTCCTCCAGATCACTCTGGGAAGAAGAATCAATCAGTTTTCATACTGACGGGTCAAAAGCTAATGATTGGGTATGCGGATGTGTTTTCTTTCAAAGGCTAAATATCTTTCTTTTCGTCTTCTTAATCACTGCAGTGTTTTTCAAGCAGAAATAATAGCTATTAAAGAAGTCCTGTCTTGTCTGAAAAGAAACGTCATATCCACTAAGGATATTTTCTCGGATAGTAAAGCAGCTTTGAGATCCCCAGAATCAGTATCTACGAGCTCTATTGTAGCACTAGACGGCCGATCATCTCTCAGGGAGATGGCGGAGCAGTTCAACATTCACCTGTGTTTGGTGCCGGGGAATAGGGACATTCTGGGGAACTGCAGGGCCGATGAACTCGCCAAAAACGGTACTACGCTTCCCCTTCTACCTAAAAATGGTTCCCTAGGCATACTGATTGCTATATCCAAACTCATGTTAAAACAGGATGCTACTGACAAACCCAACCTTAGATGGACAAATGGTATAACTTGTGTAGCGACAAAACAAACTTGGCCAAAACCTAGATCCAAAACGCTCCAAGTGTTTGATCTCCATAAACAGAGTGCACATAAGCGCTAGGTGTAATTACGGGGCACTGTCAGAAAGGATAAAGCATGCAGCAAGGCTTGATGTATCTTCCAATGACTTCTGCAGAAGCTGCATGGACGAGGAAGAGGAAGAGTCCATTCTTCACCTTCTCTAGCATACACAGCTCTATCTTTAAAGCGTAAGCTTCATTTTGGAGCCTTCTTTTAAAATGACCTTCACCATTTTTCAAGCACTGACATCAATTCGAACTTCAACTGATTGAATGAGTAGGACGAGAAAACCTCTAGATCCATGTGGTATCACAATGGACCAGCAAAGGTGTAAGTGGGTTACCTTCCTGCCGACAGTCACCCCAACCTAACCTACGCAGAGCACGTTTTATTTACATGGTCCCTAAGAATCTCATTCATCAGCCTTTGTAATATCGCTGGGACATTCCTATAAATTCATATAAACCGTGAGGCATCACAAGGGCTGTCTTTTTGTGATCTTCTTCTTCTTTTACTAAGATCTGGTGGTAGCGCGTTTCGCGAGGTCTAGTGCGTGGTAAGGTATTGTGAATTTCCAAGTTTATCTAATATTGAATCGATATTGGGCAAAGGGCAAAGGACAAAGTACTATCGTCGATTGTTATCACATTTAGCTTTCTGTAATCCATAACTATCCGAAATTTCTGAATGCATGACTGCTGTAAGATATGTCATAATCTGATTTTTTAAGACACCATTCCCCGTCTACCCCCAGCAAAAGAGGAGAAGCAGAAGCCAGCAGGAGCCATTTTTTATGAACTAGCCTCGAAAGAATTACCCCAAATAAAAATCACGATTAATTCTAATAATTACCTAGCACTAGTAGACACAGGATCCACACTCAGCATAATCGAGGACAGAAAGACAGCATACCAATCGAACGCATTTATTTTTCAACAGCTACAGGAATAGATTCAATGGAGTTTCCTGTCAGTGAAAGAATGAAACCCACCGTTATCAGCTTTAAAGCAGTAAATGAACGGCTATAGATCCTTTAGAGTATTCTCCAGATGATGGAAAAGGAGAATTTTTTGAATAAGTTGAATGGAAATTCCATGGCTGCCCTAAGTATGATGTAAAAGCATTCTAGGGGATGAATTCAAAAATAGGTAGGAAGCTAGTATTTAGGCAGTGCATTGGCACTCATAGCTTACACGAGAACACTACTGAAAATTGGAAAACTAATAATATAGATGGTTGTTGCGAGTACAAGGTTTTCGCGTAAAAATATCTACAAAGACACCTGGATATCTCCTGATGGAGTCACTCGCAAATAGATAGACCAGGTGTTGATGGAACGGCGCCACAAGCAAAACCTGATGACGGTACGAACGAAGTACCGAGGTGCCACCGTCGACTCGGACCACTATCTTGTTGGTATTGCTTATCGCCAGGAAAGACTATATCTGCGAATCAGATTCGAGTCAACACTGCTATCCTTTGCAACGAAAAGACATGAAACAACTACGGTCAAGCGAATGCATGGAGAGTAAGTTCTAGGGCTGAGATGTCGGGCGTAGAAGAGAAATGGAAACGCCTTAAGAATACTCCATTTAAGTCAGTCTCTTCGACGATCAGAATGACTGGTTCGATGAAGAATGTAAGCTTGCGACTGAACGTAAGAATATTGCGTACCTAGCAATGCAACAATCTCATAAACACGGACACGCGAAGATGAATATAAACAGCTTAGGAGGTATGAAAAAACGCAGCCTGGGAGAAGAATCTCGTTCGCGAAGAAGAACAGTACAGTGAGCCAGGATCGCACCAGCCGCGTTAGTACTACAAAAGTGTCCGCGGTATGACGCAGTATATACCGCGTTGCAAATATTGCAAAGACACAGAGGGAAATCTGAGCGCCGATCTCAAAGGCATCTTAGAGCGATGGGAAGAGCACTTTCGTGAGTTGCTAAATGGTCAGCTTACTGAGGAATTGGAGGCTCCACCAATTACCGAAGCGCATACTATGCTGCCGCCACCAAGCATAGACGATGTTAGCAATAATAATATAAGTACATTTTTTCACACAAATGGAAGGGACCTACAATGTAATACCGAATCCGAACGGCGAATTGTGAAGCTTTCCGTGACAAGCTATTACTCTCGGACGTTTGTCAGCCAATCGCGAAAGGTGGGATACCGTTAAAATACTTGTTGGTGTTACTGGATTTGAACCACGAACCTCCTGCGCAGCAGCCATGCAGCTATCCACTGAGCCACGGCGCCCATACATAGACGAAGTAAGCAGTGCGATAAATCCGTTCAAAAATAATAAGGCCCTGGGATTAGATGGTATCCCAGCGGAGCTGATTAAATCAGAAGGCTCTGCAATACACCAAGCTATTTATGAACTTATAGTGCAAGTATGGGAGGAAGAAGCCATGCCAGAAGACTTGCGAAGAGGCATCCTGTACCCATACATAAGAAAGGAGATATCACAACAACATGCAGCAATTATCGTGGTATAACGTTGTTGAGAACCGCTTATAAGATTTTCTCCTCTACACTTCAAGACAGGAGAGCCCCATTTGTCCATATCAGAGTGGCTTCATCCCAGGCAAATCAACATCTTATCAGATTAACACCCTAAGGCAGGTGATGGAAAAATGTCTATAGTTTCAAAACTCTATCTTTTTATCGACTTTAAAGCAGCATATGATAGCATAGCCAGAGTAGAACTTTATAAAGCCATAAGAGAATTAGGTATCCCAAATAAACTGATACGACTATGTAGGTTGACCATGACCAATGTCATAACCCAAGTAAAGATATCCGGATCACTATCAAGCCCATTCAACAACTATAACGGGCTCCGACAGTGGGATGGCCTTCAATCTGTAGACGAGTAGACGATCCAATACTGGTTCCTCAATTAACATATTGGAGCACGAATTTAAAGTAATACAATCCTTTAACTATCTCGTGTCAACTGTAGCTGCCGATAACAGCATGAAATCAGAAATACGCTCACGGTTTCTCAAAGCCAAAAAAGCGTACTTTAGTCTGTTAAGACTCTTCAAATCCAGAAATCTAACCATAACATCCAATTTGCTGGTGTATAAGACAATAGTCAAACCAGTACTTACATATGGATCCGAGACTTGGATGCTTTGCATAAAGCATTCTGACCTTTTTGCCGCGTTCGAGAGTAAAGTATAACGGAGTATTGATGGCCTCGTATGTGAAGAAGAACGATTCCGGATTTCGTGGATCGTGAATTCGGAAGATTCGTGAAGAGAATTAAACTCGGTAGGCTCCGGGTGGCAGGACACCTAACTCGCATGAGCGAAGAGGATCCTGCTGGAAAAACACTTTGCGGTATGATTTACGGAACACGACAGCGAGGCCGGCCAAGTCTACGCTGGAAAGATGGCGTAGATCAGGACACCCAAAGTTTAGGGAGGCCAAAATGGATGACATCGGCTGACATCGACATCGGGACCGGTGGAGAGATTTTTCCTGGAGGCCAGGGCCGGACACCAGTCTTAGAGCCAAATATGATGATGATGATGATTTCTTCTGAGTACATTCTACCTAATAGACATCTCAACCAAGCGTTCATGACCTTTGAGCACACATGATGAAAAGCTAATTGGCCTGAAGATTGTTACTAGTGAGTGGTCGCTTTTGCCCTGTTTCGGAATAAAGGCTATTCTAACAATGCATAAACATGTAGGAACATACCGGGGGGCCAGGCGAGATGTATTTATCAATTTTAGCTCCTCTATAAGTCTATTACCGGACCTGGTACTTTCAAATACTTGGAGGTCAATATAAATAATTCTAGTGCCTCCTATCTAGCCATCTTTCTTGCTACATACCTGTCATATTTGGTGAGTGTGTATTAAAATATCATTGACCCCCTGCATGGAGTTAATGAAAGTACCATCAGCTTTCCTGAGTGGGTTGTCTTTCTGAAATATTTTGTAGAGCCTTGCTGTTTCTCTCAGCTCATTTATATCGGAGCAGAAATTCCTATATAGGACTCGATCTTAGCTTTCTTTATATTTTTGTTATATTCTTTCTGTTTTCTCCTATTAGATTGTAAGTTTCCTTATTTTATTACTAACACCACATTATAAGGATTATTTGCATAAAATAAATGATTTAAATAAAGTAGTTATTTGTATTGATATACTTCCTTCCTTCTATATTTTTTCTAGTTTTCCTTAAAATATAGGATTTGTTAAATTACTAAAAATAAACGGCTGTTAAGCATTTTACGCACTTTGAGACACTTTTACAAACGACAACTCAATTATTTCCTTAAACCTACAGCAGAATTAATTGAAATTAATGACAATGTCACTAAAGCAAGCTTATCTTTTGCCATCGGTAGATGTTCGCCGTTGTTCCTCTTGATCTATGGAACTTTAACGAATTTATTACCACACAAGCACATGTAAATGTGCGATAACAACATCACCAGATGGAACATTGTCGCTCTTTGAACTTCAGCTTTCTTTGCATGGCGTAAAACAACTTTCCGCCAGCAGCACAGGTTAACAGTAGGGTTGAAAAAGTTAACAAATTAATGCATCAACTTTAGCGCACACACACACACACACATGCAACTTTGTCGCCGCACTTCCAGTATTAATTGTAAAATATTGATAAGGACAATTATTATTGTGCGGTGTGCACCAGCCAGCTCAGTCGTAGTGGTGCGACATCATCCAATGCGACAGCTAGCACATCCGCCACACGAGCACACACTCACACAATGTAAATTGGTATTTCCGTGTTTGGTAAGCGATGGTCACTCTGCCAGGCAATTCATCGCGCACACTCAACTAAATGGAGAGCGTGCGCTGCGCGTTGAATTTCCCCCAGAGTGCGCAACATTACGACCTAACCGGCCGCATAAAGTTATAAATAAATTCTGGAATTAACTTGCAATATATTTTCATTATGGCGGACACAGAAAGCCATGTTTTATTTCGTCACAAGTGGACTTAACAAAATGTGTCTAATATTTTAGTTGTTGTGGTCAGGGAGGACCGTTGAGAGCGTCTCCGCGCGTTCCAAACCTGTGGTAATGAGGAGATGTGGCGGCGGTGATGTGACGATGTGTTTACACAGATCAAACCCGGCCAGAAAATGCGAGGGAGGGTGAAGTATTCAGAAGTAACTGCTACGCCGTCCACCTTCCATTCCAGTCAGCACGTCGGTCAGCTCCGTCACGACCGTCCTAGACTAATTTAGTGCCGGTGAAATTATTGTTTAAAAATCGGTGTTCCGCTGTCTCTCTGGGCGTACGTCTGGGTGCTGCTGCTGCTGCATTTTCTCATGCGCGCACTCACTGTGCTTTTCTCCAAAGTGCTTGACTGATATAGCGGTACACCGCTGATACTCTTCCAATTTATTAATGCGCATAATATTAGCGAGACGGCGGACCTGTCCGCCAGTCCATATGCCCATGTGTTGGCTGACTAGCTGGTTGGCTTTCAATTCTTCACTTCACGTTGACGTTGCGCAGTAGTCTTCCGTCCGTCGACTTAGTTGATTGCAAAATACGAGTGTAAGCTGTGAGTACGGCAGCGCCAGCGCTAGTCGATTGCAAGTGGTGGTGAAGATGATGATGATGATGATGACCATCAGCCAAGTCTACAGGAAATACCGGTGAACTCGCACGCATACCGCATATTGTGTCCTACTAGCGCGTAGGGGTTAGAGGTGAAAAGTGTACACAAATACTCGCTCCTAACAGCGAAAATGAATTTCGCATTGCAATGGGTTCAATAAGGAGTAGGAAGCTTTTGGATTTTGTTTTTTGACCCCAGTTGCACAGCCAAATACAATAATGATGATAATTTCAGTTTTAATTAAAGGATTTGTTTTAAACTCATAGGTTATGACAAATTTTTTGAACGATTTACTTGAAATTCGTCAGTCGGATATTCCGCGGCACGAAACAAATATATTTTTGTTTGAGGAGCGTTTCGAAATATTGAAAAGTTTTTTTTAAATTTCATTATTGTGCCAATTTTGAAAAGAAATATGGATCGTGTGTGCAAAAAATATACATGCACAACACAAATGGTCGCTAGAAGCTAGACCTTGGACCGCAACGGTCCGTCGCGCCGAATATTAGATATTATTATTATGGGTCGTGAAAGAGCGTCAAGCGGAAACGCTGTGATGAAATTGCTGAAGAAAGTTCGTGAGCATGGCTTGCTATTGGATAAAGTCTTTGATGAGCGCACGCCCTAGAATATTGCGGCTGTAGCCCATAGTGTGGGACAGAATCCATCGACCTGAACTCGACGCCGATCGCAGCAACTGTCTATTAGTCGCACCAGCAGAATACTGCACACTGACCTCGCATTATTCGCTTATAAGGTCCATATAACTCAGGAGTTGGGAGCAAATGACCATGCGTGTCGATATCAGTTCTCTGCGTGGGACATAGACCAGCTTGATAATGACATAGTCGTGTCAGTTTATTTGGGATGGCGAATTCACTCATGGCGGACGAGATTCTTCTCTCAGGCTGCTTTCTTTTGCCGGTAAACTTTTTTTCATATCTTTTGAGCTCTTTATATTCATCTTCACGTGCCCACGTTTTATGAGATTATTGCATTGCTCGGTACGCAACATTCTTACGTTCAGTCGCTAGCTTACATTCGCCATCGAAGCAGTCGTTCCGATCTCTACGACTACTGCCTAAGATGATGGAGTCAGCAGTACTAATGTCAGTATTCTTAAGGCGTGTCAATTTCTCTTCTACGCCTGACATCTCAACCGCAGGACTTACTCTCGTATCGCTTTCTGGTCTCTATCGTAATAATGCGATCCGCGCTCGAAACTCCACACAAACAAGATAGTGGTCCGAGTCGACGTTGGCACGTTCGTACCGTCATCAGGTTAGTGTTGTAGTGGTGGTCTATCAACACGTAGTCTATCTGGTTGCGAGTGGCCCCATCAGGAGATACCCAGGTGGCTTTGAGGATATTTTTACGCGCAAACATTGTACTCGCAACGACCACATTATTGCTTGCTGCCATCTCTATGACTCGTTGTCCATTGTCATTAGTGTTCTTATGTAAGCTATGGGTTCCAATTTACTGCCTAAATACTGGCTCCCTACCTATTTTATCATTCATATTCCCCAGAATAAGTCTTACATTATACTGAGGGCAGGCATGGAGTTCCCGTTCTTCTTTTTCATCATCTGTGGAATCCTCTGTAGGTGCGAGAACGTTTATGAAGCTTATGCCCCGCACGCGAAGGGTGCATAGCTATTTATTTACTGCATTAGTTTATCGTTTAGCCGTTTTCGTTGCCGTGGTCGTCGTCGTTCATCAGTTATGTTCCGTAATAATAATTTTGTGCCATAATCACTATAACATAAAATGCACACACGAATCGGCTAGTGCAGTTGTAGAAGCTCCCAAAAAGGAGGAGTTCAATGGAGTCAACAACTGCTAATATACAACCCAACAAATTTTCAATCAGGATGAAACTGGGCTTTATTGAAAGCGCATGCCTAGCCGAACTTATAGCTCCAATGATGAAAAAAAGAACATCAGGGTTCAAGGCAGCCAAAGAAAGGTTCCTCTTTTGTTTTGTGGAAGCCACTTCTGAAACACCCAGAGCTTTAAAAATATTAGAAAGGAAAGACTTCCTGTAGATTGGAGGGAAACAGAAAACCTTGCGGATGAACTCATTGCTATTTACTGAATCGTTTGGCAAATACTTTTGTCCAGAAGTTGAAGGCTACCTTAACAAGCAAACGCTAGAAGTAATTCTTATTCTCGAAAATGCGCCAAGTCCTATGCCTTTTTAACCCAAATATAAAAGTTGTGTTTATACCTCCAAACACCACATCTATAATTCAGCCAATTGACCAAGGAGTCATTGCTATATTAAAGAAAATGTATCTACGCCAAAACTACAAGCTACAGATGGATCTAGCAAACCCACTCTTCGTGAGTTTTGGCGTTAGTTCACTATTGCGGATGCAATAAATAACATCAAACCATCATGGTGTGATATAAAAAAGCAACGATGAATGCAGTTTGGAAACCATTATGACCAGAGATTGTAGGAGACGATGTTGATGGCACTCATGAACGCAGTGCAGATGGTTTTGAAGACCTAGAGATAACTGATTTAAACGAGCTCCTGCAAGCGAACGACAGTAAACTATCGGTCCAGGAATTGATAGAACTAGAACCTGCAACTGAAGATAACTTAAATCCAAAAGGAGAATCTGACAAACTGAGCATCGAAAACATACAAAAAAATACATGTGTACCTCCGATTCCAACACTTTCTGTAAAAATTTAAAAGTGACGTTATATACGCAGTCGATAGCAGGCAATATTTTCGCCGTATCCATTCAATATGATATCATCTGCATAAGCAAGTGGCGCTGCATTATCTCTAAGTACTTCAGAAATATATGTGTTGAACAAGATTGGTGTCGTTACTGTACGCTGTGGCAAACCATAAGCGGTATTGATGTTTTATTTGTCATATTTTCTTTATCTGTTACCACAAATTTCTTACCCGTTTATCATTACTTTGTTTAATGTTGTGGGCACGCTTAATGGAATACAGCAAGGTCACTATGCGTTTCTATACTTTAGCAGACAAATTTGATGTTTTATTTGAATCAAAGAAAAGGTAGAAGGTCAATACACTCTTTTTAACTTCCTTGGTGGCTTCAGTCTCGTTTCTTATCCTTAACAACCAACATATTTTGTGCCTTCTTCCACCCGCCTCCATTGTCTGTCTGTTTGTTCCTACAGTAAATTTTAAAATATATTCTCCCACATGAACTAAGAACAGTGACTTGCTGTCGGCAGGTCATGTGTCCAAGGAATTAATCCAAGATTTATTGAAGCTACGGTACGATCACTTTTTCATATTTGTACAACATTTGAATTATGAGGTGTACCTATAGCCTACACCTGTACATCGATTCGATGCAATGAAGATACCTCCCCCTCGATCGTTTCCCTCAAAAGCAAGCTAAGATTAAAATATACCAATCACGAAAACGACACTGACAGAGAACACGAGTGAATAAGTTATGCCAAAGTCAAGTCGGTAACCCATCCTCACGTTGCAGATCATCTCTGACCGTTTATGCACTCGTTGGACACGAAGTATTTTCATCATTTCATCCTCTGCTCTCTGGCTGCTCTGCCTAAGCCCAGCCCAAGCGCTGACATCAACCGGACGCTCTACTTGCAAACAAACAAAAAAGCCTTGAAATATTTATGATCTTTACCGCGGCAAAACTAAATTAACGATCTTGTCGCTTGCCTGTCTCCTAAGCTAGTGCTACACTGCACACTGCACATAGCACAGCGACGACTTATTGCGAGGAAGAGTCGAGTCCTCGACTTGTTGCAGTTGTTGGGGTATGCAAATACCTGTCGCAAATCTGCATATGCATAATATGCAACAACAACAACAACAACAGTGTGTCCGATACTAATATATCATAGACGCGACTATGTGCTCCGTGACCGCTCTGGCCCCGGTGTTGCTGCTGATGCGCGTACATCATCGTATAGCTAGAGCAGCCCAGAGCTTTGCGATTGCGTGGACCTGGACCTCACAGCGTTTCCACTTTGGTTATCGAATTTGTGACTGCACGTTATACAACTGACGCATTTAGTGCGTTCACAATGAAAATTTATGTAGTGCAGTTGCGGGCAGAAACAGAAAACCTATTCATCGGGAACCGCATGTGGCCGCTGCTTGGTTCGCTGTTTATGCGTGCGGTCCAATCACCAGCCGGTGCAGTGTTCATCCAGTGCAGGCGCTGCAGTGGCAATGCTTTTATGATGACGAATCGCGCGTTGGTATTCACCCTATTCGTGTTTGTTGTTGTTTCTCTATGCCATAGTACTCAGTCGCATTGACTATGCGCAACTGCGGACCGCTTGTCTGGCCGGACGAATGATTTATTTCGTTAGGTGGCGCTCAATTATGATCGAACGTGATTGCAGATTAGAGTGTGCCGCCGTGCCACCGCGACGCCCCTCGGTCTTGTCTCGCCGGCACCGCCACCGCCGCAACCCTTGCGTGAGCGTGACGATCGTAAAAGTTTCAAAGAACTGCGCAAGCTCCTCTGTTGTCTGTTGTTCAGCAATCAGGAAGTGTTCAACGGTTATGTGGCTTTTGCGACATGTTGATGAAACAAATTGTTAATTAATTTGACAAAATTTCCAGCTTAACTGTTCGACACGTAACGTTGTATTAATTTGTCGTACAAAGGAGGCCATCATGGGTAACGTTAGTGCTGATTTCCGGTCGTCTCTATTATGTTCCGTCTTTACCACTTGTGGGTGACTTTGGTTAATGATTTCGGATCTATACAAGATGCATTTATTTTCATAATCGATCGAATTTGTGCCTTTTTATTTCTAAAAGGATTGTCTCCGAAGGAACATGTGCTATACGAGTATATTTGGCTTTTTGATAATTATAAAGAATTTAAAGAGCAATTGGTAGCCAGATAGGAGTAATCTGATCATTGATCTCAAATCTATCTTGCAACGATAGAAAAACAAAGTTTATGCTTTCCTAAACAGCCAGCGAATTGGGGAATGGGAGGCTCTACAAATGACTCTTGATAATGAACTTAGCTGGGCGATAAATCGGCTCAAAAAAAGATCTCAGACGGCATCCCAGAAATTAAATTCGAATGGGCAGCATTACACCAAGCTATTTATTAACTAATTGAGCATGTATGTGAGAAATCACCAACCCCAGGAGACGTGAGAGAATGCATCCTGTGCGCCTTACATAATAGTGGAAGTATTACAAGTGTGCAGCAATCGTTCTAGAAGGGTTTTCAGCTCCACCTGTTACGATTTTCTCCTCTAACTTACAAGAGAGGGTGGATAGTGCCACACGCTCAAGTCATTATTGGCCTATACATCATCCGAGGTTAGTCGACAACTTATCACATTTTTACCCTTAAGCAGGCAATGGAAAACGTTTAGAGTTTCAATATCTACTCAATTATCGGCAGCCATCTTCATACCATACTAACATGGGTCTGATCTCTTATCTGCGTTTGAGATAAAAGTCTTATGGAGATTTTTTGGACCGTTTTGTGATGAATGATGCTTATGGAGACTATCTAGTGAAAAGATATACGAGTGTTACCATTGTGTCGACCTTAGTTCGCATGAGCAAAGAGGATCCTACTTGGTAATGTCTTTGCGGTACAATTTATGGGACACAACTCAGGGTTACGACTAAGGATTTAGGGATGGGACACCAATCAGGGTTTTGACTCAGGGTTTATGGATGCCAAACTAGATGACATTGCTTCGCGTGCCCGTGTGTTTGTTTGTTTGTTTGTCAGTCGTGGGATTTTGAGATCAATTTATAACCCACTTTCCAAAGCCCGATTTTATTAAAAAAAAACACATGCAAACATGTGTATTTAATCAATATACATGTGTATATTAAAATTTGAAGGCCTTCGGGCCGGGTACTCATATACATTTTTGGAGTTTTTTGGGTTTACTTAGATAGCTCAATTTTGTGAGCTGCTATATCTTACACAGCATTTTTGATATTCCGCATGTTACGTGTGTCGCGCGTCGTGTGTTTCGCGTGCAATGCATGCAAAAGTGGAACAGGTATATATCTGCTTTTACTAGTCAGAATTTTATGAGACTTGTTTTAGAACAATTGATTGACCGAGGTCCGGTCCTGGCCTCCCGCCAAAACTCTCTCCGCTGGTCCCGAATTTGAGCCGATTTCATTCAGTTTTGCATCCCTAAACTCTGGGCGCCCTAGTCTACGCAATCCTTCCAGCCTAGGCTTGCCCGGCCTCGCTGTCGTGTTCCACAAATCCTACTGCAAAGGACTTTCCGAGCAGGATCATGCGAGCTAGGTGTCCTGCCAAAAGTAGCCTACCGAGCTTAATTCTCTTTGCGATATCGACATCGCGGTAACCCTCGTAGATCTCATCATTATAGAGTCTCCGGAATCGTTCTTCCTTACATACGGGGCCAACAATTCTTCGTAAGACTTTTCTATCGAGCGTGGCTAAGAGGTCAGAATGCTTTTTGCTAAGCACCCAAGTCTGTGATCCATATCTAAGTACTAGTATGACAATTGTCTTATATACCAGCAGCTTGGATGTTATGGTTAAGTTCCTGGATTTGAAGAGTCTTGACAGACTATAGTAGTCTTTCATGGTTCCATGCTGCTACCGGCTGCTACTGTTTGGCACGAGATAGTTAAAGCATTGCACTACTTCAAATTTGCGCTCCATTATTTTAATTGCGGGACCAATGTTGAATCTTCTACTTGCAGAAGTGGCCACCATGTAATTTGTTTTGCTCTCATTTATGTGCAGCCGCAGATTTCGTACCGCCTGCTCGATCTGGATGAAAGCTTCCTGTACAGCTCTTGGGTTTCTACCAACGATGTCAATATCGTTTGCGTAAGCAAGCATCTTAATGGACTTACGAGTATAGAAGATTGTTACGTCAGAGTCTCGGATCACTATCTACAAAGCCAGGTTGAAGAGGACGCAGGCCAGTCCATCCCCTTGTCGGAGCCCGTTATAGATGATGAAGGGTGAAAATCTGATCAGTTGTTGATTTGCCTGGGATGAAGCCACACTGGTATGGACCAATGATGACACTCAACAACGTTATACCACGATAATTGCTGCATTTTGTGATATTTCCTTTCTTATGTATGGGCCACAGGATGCCTCTTCACCAGTGGAGACTTCAATTCCTCAGTTAGCTGGCCATTTAACAACTCATGAAAGTGCTCTCACTATCGCTCTAAGATGCCTTTGAGATCGGCGATCAGATTTCCCTTTTTGTCTTTGCAGTATGTGTAACGCACAGTATATTGCTTCATACCGTGGACTGTTTGGTAGAACTTCCGCGCCTCCTGGTGCGGTCCTGGCTTTCTGTACTGTTCACGGACGAGATTCTTTTCCCTGGCTGCTTTCTTTCGCCGGCGAACTGTTTTTTTTATATCTTCTGAGCTCTTTACATTCATCTTCGCGTGTCCGCGCGTTCTATGAGATTGCTCGGAACGCAACATTCTTACGTTCAGTCGCTAGCTTACATTCGACATCGAACCAGTCACAAAAGCAGTACTTATGACATTATTCTTAAGGCGTGTCCATTTCTCATCCACGCCTGACATCTCAGCCCCACGACTTAATCTCCCTACATTTAGGGTGAGTCCTATCGTTTGACCGTAAGAGTTTCTGGTCTCTTCGTTGCGAAGGGCAGCCGCGTTGACTCGAATCTGATTTGCGGATGCAGTCTTCGTGATAATGCAATCCGCGCTTGGAGCACTAAACATACAAGATAGTGTTCTGAGTCGACGTTGGCACCTCGGTACGTTCGTACCGTCATCATTCGGGTTATGGCGGCGGTCTATCAACACGTGATCTATCTGGTTGCGATTGGCTCCATCGGGAGATACCCAGGTCACTTTTGAATATTTTTACGCGCAAACCTTGTACTCACAACGACCAAATTATTGCTTGCTGCCATCTCTATGACTCGTTGTATCGTTGTTGTGTAAGCTATGGGTGTCAATGTACTGCCTGCCTAGCTATTTTGACAGCCATATCCCCCAGAATGATTTTTACGTCTTACTGAAGACAGGCATGGATTCCCGTTCGACTGATTCAAAGAATTCTTCTTTTTCATCATCTTGGGAATCATCTGATGGTGCGTGAACGTTTATGAGGCTTGTGTTTTTAAATCTGCCCCACACGCGAAGGGTGCATAGCCGTTCATTAACTGCTTTAAAGCCGATAATGGTTGGTTTCATTATTTTCCTGATTAGAAACCCCACCCGGAGCACATGATGTCTTGCATTGACAGCTGTAATATATGTCATATTCTGATTTTTGTAAGAAACCATTCCCTGTACACCGCATCTCCTGGATTGCTGTTATGTCAGTCTTATATTTAGACAGGGTATCGGCCTGTTGCTGTGCAGCTTGAGATCTATACAGTGAGCGTACGTTCCATGAGAAAATTCTTAAATCGTTTAGCCGTTTTCGTTGCCGTGGTCGTCGTCGTTCATCAGTGTATCCGAGGCTGCTTTTTCGATCTGCGCCAACATTACTTTGCCGATCATTTAGCTTTTTCTGTATTGGAGGAAAATTACCGGCGGCCACCACGTGAAGGTTTGATCGCACTTCCACCAGTCAGAGATAGTTACGGACAGTTGCAATTCTGATGCATTTTGTGTTATTGCCTCTATTCTGCTGTCGGTAAATTAGATGCGCAAATTATATACCCGTACCTACAAAATGTCCACAGTAAAAATCCTTTTTTTTTCCAAAATTTATTTCCACGTCGACGTCCAGGGTCAACCAAAAACATTCCGCAGATTCTTTTATTAAATATTTACAACGCGTAATCGTACAGTTACCCAGTACTGACAATTTTGCAGTTAATAGGACCTTGCTTTGCACAAAAGCTATTGAAGACAGACGGACAAGTAGAGGTCTTGTATGGTACACAAACACACACCCATACAAAAGGCAACGACAACGCCTGTACATTTTGCATTTCGGCAGGCTCCACAGGTCTGTCATCATAATAAAATTTATTTGAAGGCAGGTCAAGTGAAAGCCACAATCGAGACCTTCAATTGAATTCCATTCGATATTGCACAAAATCGAAAATCCTCTTCCTTAAAAGTATGAATGCTACGTACGGATATGGTATGCGAGCCCACTTGAAATCGGACATATGTATAACTGATGGGCGGAGGGCGGCCGCACTGACACAGTCCCATATTTTAATGCATTGTCAATGAGCCAGCCAGTCGGCGCGCAGAGCCAAAAAAAAAATGTTCCCCTTGCGAGTTGGACTCAACCCAAAATGTGTAGCGCTGCATCATCACGAAATTGAAAAAACTGAAGAGAAAAAAGGTCACAGACGAGAGTCAAAAGCCCTAAATTACAAATGAAGACAACAGATGGCATTTATGTCGGGCGTAGTTACACACTACGAGTATTTCTGTGTTGTTGTTGTTGTTTTTTTGGGACTCAAGAATTTTATTGAATGGCCACCGTACGAGCTTCGATTGTAAGCATTTCGTATTTCGTACGAGCATCTGATGGTCTTCATCACTCGGCCTCAGCCTCAACCGCATGAGACGTTCGCAAGAATTCACTGGCCATTGAGAATCACATTTCTCAAAACTTTTATTGCACAATCAAAAAGCAATCGATACCCCCCCCGCATGCCCTGAAATCACCAAGGCCTACACCATACCTCCCATAATATACTTCCGAATTCAATTTTGAATTTCTGAGTGGGGCGTTTGCCCAGTTCAGCCCAGTCGATGCGCGATCGGATCGATCGCGATCATCGTCGTCGCTGTCGTCGATCAATAATGCTGTTGCGTTTTCAATTATCCGCAGTGATTCTCGCCGCATGTTTTGTTGTGTTCCTTTTCCTTCCTCAGATTCCTCGGATCGCATCCACACAGCGTAATTTGTTGTTAAGCTTTAAATTAATGTACATATAAACGCGGGCGCTCGCTCGATCGCTTTATCACCGTAAGCCAATCAAAACGGCATCAAATCACCCAAACACATGCACTCACTAAAAAAAAAAAAAAGCCGATCCCGCGCGGAGATGTTTGTTATGAGCACGTTGGAGCCATATTTTGACAGTCATATCGAGAATCTGGCCAGGAAAACACCACAACCAACACCCGAGAATGCCGCCACGGCCGTATCGGGACACCCAAATCAGCTCGGTGATGGGGCCAAACATAAACATGTCCACGGTCACTTATGAATGTGCATCGAAGGTGCAAAAGGGAACCGCGCGCGCATACACAATTGTCATGTCGACGGTCGCCGCCGGCCAGAGAGAAAATCCACCGAATTCGAAGCGCAGCGAAATTAATATTTTAACAAATCACAAAATAAATTTGATTACGGAATCCGATAGTGCAGGTGCGATTCCATGTGTCCATAAAGCGTCGGCCAACCGGTTGAAATGAAGGTACGCATTTCGCATACGGTGACATGAGTTTGCGTATAGCCGGCGACAAGACGGCACAACGATGTTATCCAAATGAAAGAAAGATTCGCTCTCGAGAGCTTAAGGCAGCCGGAATACGAAGATGTATGCAGTGCGTGCACTCAGTGTTCCTTCAGTCAGAAGAACACGGATGTCAGTATTGGTCTAAAATATGCACTCAAAAAAAATATTGCTAGTTTTTGAAAAAGCAAATAATTTAAATTATAATCTTTCAGAAATGTAGTACATACCAGCTGCTCTGGAGAGCTTCGCGCCAACCACACGCATGCATACCCAGGTGCCAAGGTATGCGAAATTTAACAATTTTGGACAAACATACGATTAGAAAAAATATTTTATGGGAGCCTAATGACCTTGAAGCCCCCTTTAAACCCACCACAATATCTCGAGATCTACCGCAAAGAGCCCATCAAAACCTCCTCGAAATCTTCTCAAGATCCCCTTAAGACCACCATCAAGATCCCCATAAGAACCCCTCACTACTCCCATCAAAATCACACTCAAGACCCCAAAACCCCAAGACTCTCTTTAAGATCCCTCCTATCCAAGTCCAATTAAGACCACCAAAGGTCACCAAAGATCACCAGAGACTACCAAAGACCACCAAAGACCACCAAAGACCACCAAAGACCACCAAAGACCACCAAAGTCCATCAAAGACCACCAAAGACCACCAAAGACCACCAAAGATAACCAAAGACCACCAAAGACCACCAAAGACCACCAAAGACCACCAAAGACCACCAAAGACCACCAAAGATCATCAAAGATCACCAGAGACCACCAGAGACCACCAAAGACCACCAAAGACCACCAAAGACCATGAAAGCAAACCCCCAAGATCTACACTGAGACTCCAACATCTAAACCCAAACGCCACCCCACAAAATTCTTCTCTCCGTCATAAGCACTTCTACCCTTGAGCTATATCAGACCCCCAAGATCCATTCTGAGGCTTCAACACCTAAATCCACCCACAACTTCACCACAAAAATTCCCTCTTCTTCATCAGCACTTCTAAATTTGCAGCTATATCAGACCCCAAGACCTTTAAGACTCCAAAACACACTACCTATACCTCCAACAGCTAAAGGCCAGCCATATCTACTAAATATCAAACGAAAAAATCCTCCACCACTCGCCACCCTTCAACAGGAATTCAGTCATGGACCTCTTGGCCTCACTGTCGTCTTCTATAAATCCAACCGCAAAGGACTTACCAAGCTGCATGCTCCTCACTAATGCGATCTAGGTGGCCTGCCCACGAGAGCATACCGAGCTTGACTCTATTTATGACATCACAGTAACGCTCGTAGATATCGTCGTTTTTGAATCTCCGAAATCGTCCTTCGTCACATGCGAGGCCAACAATTCTCTCGAACATGGCAAGAGTCATGCGGTCACGGTAAGAGTCTCGAACGCGGCTAAGATGATGAGTCGGTAAGTTCATCATTAGGATATGGTTTTGGCGGCAGTTTATTAACGCTTGGTCTATCTGGTTGCTAGTGGTTCCTTATACTCGCAAATGCTTACTTGCTGCTGCCCTTATGACTCGTTGTCCAATGCTAATAGTGTTCGTCGTGTAAGCTATTGGTCCCAATCTACAGCAACTGGCTGTCGACATATTTTTGCCTTCATATGCCCCAGAAAGATTTTTACATCAATCTGAGGGCAGCTATGGAGTTCCCAGTCGACTGATTCAAGAAATTCTCTTTTCTCAAAATAAGCCAACTACTTTACATTCAAAGGCGCTAAATCGCATGACCGTGCTTGACCATTTCTCGAAAGTACACGATAACCGAACTTCCCCTTCAATAGATCATTTGTTTAAACTGCTGTGTGGCACGTGGCACCATCTGGTTGGAACCACATATCACTGATGTCAAGTCCATCTAATTTTGGCCAAAAATAGTCTTCCAACATGGCACGATATTTTGCTTATTGACAAAGCCATCAAGCCAAAAATTCAGGATGTTTTTCAAACTTTTGCAGAGCCCGATCGGGGAAGTTTCGGCGCTTCAAATGATCAAGAAGCTTCAGTTATTGAGTTAATTTAATTTTGTAAGGGTGCAGGCCAAGATCTTTACGCAAAACTCGCCACAATGTGGACTGAGAGATGACCAATTACTGTGAACGGCGTGTAATCGACTGATTTGGCTTATTTTGAACTGAAGCATATACCGCTGCGATGTTTGCGGTACTTCGATTGGTGCTTTATTTCACTGACACAGGAACATTCATATGTTGACTGGAATTTATCCACTAAAGCACGCACAGCCTGTCTGGTGGGATGATTATTACAATCGAAATTGAGTAAGAACTCTTAATGTTTTAAACATCGGTAAGAATTTGTAATGATTTTCAAAAGTTGTTTGTTCTTATACTTTATCACAATGAAAATGTAATTTTTGACTAATCTTATTGCATTAACAGATCATAAAAAAAAATTTAATAGTACGTTTACATTAAAACACGAAATTGTTATGTCCCTATTGAAAAACCTTTTACTTTGGAATGTTTGTACTTATGGACATTTTATTTAGTGTTCAGAGATATATTTACATGTGCTCTAAGCTCTCGCCTTTCGTTCTCTCGCCACAATGTGCACGTATCCATAGTCTTTCAATCCACTGTAAGCGTAAACATTTTTCACACGCCAACAGACGAAAGTGACTGTTTCATATACTATAACCTAGCTTCGAAAGTAGCCGTTATACACACTAGTGAGTTAACGTATTAAAAACGTTTGTTATTTACTGCAGTCATGCAGAAAAGTGCTCATCTCCACTTTCCTCGCTCGTTATATGTAATATACTATATTTCCTTATTTATGCAATGGAATTTTTTTCAAGTGTTTTAGCCCTGGAGAGAGATTCTTAACAGAATTCCCTTTCAGTACTACCAGCAATGCGTGTTGTTGTTGCTTGCTAATTGAAAAAGAAGTACTTGCTTTAAATTGCAGGCAGGCAGACTCACAAGTGCAAATGAATTACTCGCCAAGATACCATCCCGTCCGATAAATGCACAAATACTCAACGCGGGTCCTCTTTCACTGGGGCTGACTGCACTGTCCAGCCGTTAAATCACAGCTTTCGATTTAAGCGAGTACGCGTATGTATAGTACACATTACATTATAATATGCACAGATAAGCATCCGCCTTTCTTTGCTCCTTAAGAGAAATAAAGAAAAGAAAAGAAAAGCACCCAACATGAATTGACATTCGAGTTAACAAAATAATGCGCCCGCACACACACACACACACACACACACACACAATGCAAATGAAAATTGTAATAACATATTTCATAGCAGCGGTGCAGAGTTCCGCTGGCGTGAACGCGCACAATGCACAATGCACACAATGCAGGAGAAAATCTGGGCGTGTAAAGTGATTAAAATTTGAAGTCTTATTAGTTACCACCTACGTAGGTGGGCGAGTGTACTCGGGTGTACAATGGTAGACCACGCGCGTTTCGTGCGTTGCACCTTAGTGCGCGCTGTCAGAATGATTTCATTTTCGTATTTGTTCAGAGATTGCTATCTGCGTGTAATGTTGCTGCACGCGTTACGGCCGCAAACCGACTGCAAATGCTGTTACACTTTTACGCTATTGTGCCATTCGTTTGAATATCGCAAGTGTGCTGTATTCCATAATCGCAGCAAAGTCAGGAAGTCAAGTCATCGAAAGTGGTAGTCGTCCGACTGAAGCCATTGCCAACAAACTGATGAGATCTTTGATCGAAACACTTGTTTATTAATTTCATTTGGCCCAAGTACGAGTAGGTTCCCCATCCGTGCACTCGATTGAGGATATTAATATGTACTTGAAATACAATTTACGAGGGTGTAATCTGATTAGTACGATCTTATCTTATCGTTATGCAGCTTAAGAGATTTTGATTGAGTAACGCAATCAAGTTGCACCCATCGAGCATCTGTTTTACTTTCCAATTAAATGTTCAACGAGAACAACCAACTTTTACCTATGTCGAAAATTTGTAAGCCCACTTTATGCTCAATAGAACTTAATCACAAGACAGAAACGCAACAAATTAAATTTTAATCAAAGCTTACGGATTTTTCCAAATATGCTTTTCTGACATTCCGAGCAATGCGACTGTTCTTGATGAAGCCGTCTTCATATTTTAGGTATGAATACCCTAGCACATATGGCTGACACTGCGACCTAAAAGATCTATAGTATCATAGGGTGAGTTTAATCAAAGAAACTAACCTGTGATGAAGTCGATGCTAATGCTTTTTGGAGATTCTGTTGTATTTCTGTTGATTCTGTACGCATTCCATGCTCACGGCTCCGTAAAGGTCATCGTTCCTAATGTAGAAAATTGCATTTACAATGTTTCTCAGCAACTTGTTGTGAGACCGTTGAATGATTTGAATGTTCTTTTTTTTTGCTACAACCCCGAAGTTGAATACCATAACTTCATATGGGCAAATTAAAACTTAAAGCAAAACTTTGCTATAATTGGCTTCCTATCTCCAATCTCCTCGATTTTTTTCTTTGACATGAACGTTTCAGCGAAGTTTCGCATCCAAATTCATACCAAGATACTTTGCACCATTTGCGTACGGTATAGCTTCGTTATTAATATATACTGGTAAGTGCTCTAATTTTCTATTTGTGAAGTCAACATGTACTGATTTTGATTCGTTTAATCGTATTCGTCATTTTCTTGTCCAATTTTGAATTTGCGACATGACCTCTTGTAGTTTAAGAGTAGAGTCCACAATATTTATTGTAACTCTGGTTATAAGCCAACCTTTACCTTCCCGGGGTCGGTGAGGTTCAATTGGTTGTGAAGAGGTAATCGATATTACCTTGATTTCTAATGATAAACTATTCAGGGTTGATAACTGGACAGTGTCCGATGTCAGTTCATACTCTGACCATAAGTATATATGGTTTAATCTGAACCTCCAGACGGAGCTGATCAAAAATTATCGGAACATAAAAAGAACTGACTGGATGAAATTCGGCAATATCATCCAGTCAAAATTAGGCAAATTACCCAATATTGAAGTAACTTCGGATGATGAATTGGACAAAAAATCTCAATCTCGTGGCCCTGAAAGCCTCCTGCCCAATCAGTCGGAGCAAAAAAATTCACCATCCGTGGTGCAGCGAAGACCTTAGTAAACTTAGGAGTATGACTAGGTCGATCTTAATATCTGTTATACCAACAAATACTGGCAGCTTTATAAAGACTGACCAAGAAAGTACAAGAAGGCCATCAAAGAAGCCAGCGACGCTCTTGGATGGACTTCTGTGTATCAATCGAAACTACCAAGGACTCTGCTAGAATTTTCAGGATTCTTTCTTGCAACTGTCTGACTTTTATCAAGAAAGCTGAAGGTAGCTGGATGGCATATGCGGCAGAATCACTGGAGCTTCTCACAAATACAAACTTTCCCACCAGCAGTTATCAATTCGTAAATAAATTGGAAAGGTTGCATGCTGAGCATCCGGTCTCTTGTTATGTAGTGGATAACATCTGGGCTTTCCTGGGCTTTAAGAAGTTTTTCAGCCTATAAGTCTCCTGGCCTGGATGGTATATAGCCGACTATGCTTCATAAATCACTGGAGCTGGAGCCCCGAATCTGGAGAGGAGTTCGGGTGATTTTCATACCCAAGTAGGCAGAAGAGGCCATGAATCAGCAAAAGATTTAAGGCTTTTAAGTCTATCATCGTTCTTGCTCAAGGCTCTGGTAAACTAAACACGAAACTCGTAAAACAGTGCCAATAAGAATTGGCCTCGATCAACCAATTCCTGCATATCACCGGGTACCGGGGTACAGTAATACAGAGGGTAATGAGAGCGCGGCCTAATTAACTAAGATAGGTATCGCTATGAACACCGGCTCTTTGGAGAGGGTGAGCTGTGCAATGGGCTCAGTCAAGGAACAAATTCTCTCTTTTTTATAACTAAGACACAGCTCAGGTGGAGCAGTCTGTCAAACTGCATCATATCAAGATTGATGTGGCTATCCTACAGCAAAAGGAAAACCACCGAGTTTTTATCTAGAACCTTGAAGGATATTGCCAGAGTTGTGGCTATCAGCACGGGCCACTGGCTAGTAGGCAGCTATGCTGCTAAGTTGGTTATACCGCACAACAACTTCTGCAGAAGTTGCAAAGATGAGAAGAGATGAGAAAGAAACTCTCATACAATTTATCTGCAGTTGTCCAGTCCTAGCAGGGCCAAGACACCGCATTTAAGGTAAACCATTTTGTCACCACCTTAAAGAGCTCTCAGAGGGTACAGGCTGGATTTAAAACACTTATATATCCATGCTAGATCCATCGTGGCATCGAAATGACGCATACCCTAGATTGTAATGCCGTGTTGAAGTTTGGAATTTGGTAAGACATAGTAAGTCATATATTTATTTGACTCGAGAAATTCAATTTTAAGGCTAACTTAAGGCTTTTACTCGCCTTTTGTATCCTTTTTGCCTTCCTCTTGCAGTTGTTTGAGTAAAAAATAAAATGAAAAACAGTAAGAACATCAGTAGATAACTCAAAGATCATAGCTTTACTTTTTAAAAACATTTATTTAACTTGATTGACCCCTTTTTGTCCTAAAAAGCAGAAATTTTTTAAGTGTCTAAGTCCCAAATAGCATTTTTTCTAATATGCGTGTAGGAGGAAGTTAGAAATCTTCTATAAGACTCCCTATGTGTACCCTTAGCATTAACATGGGCTTCTGTCAGATTTTTCCTGACTAAAACCAACCCCCATACTGCTGGCTTTTTTATTTCATGCGGTACTACCAATAAGGCATTCCTTCACAGGGCAGGTTTATATCCTCCTTAGCCTAATAAATCCCTCACTTTCTGATCATCTCGGCGAATATCGAGGTATTGACCCTTGCTAGCAGTTTTCTTATAGGCTGCTTAGGCCCACCAATATTGGGCAATATCCTCGCAAGAGCTATCTTTGTACGCGAAACCTTTTCACTGGCATATCTCAGATGCTCCTTGAAATTGAGCCTGTGATCCATCAGGACTCCGAGGTATTTTATATGTGGGCTCGATGTGTTGCTATGTCCGCCAACTCGGATTGTCACTCTTTCCACCTTTTTCCTCATATGATGATAATCGTGATAACCGAAATCAATCGGGAAATCAGTCCAATCGTCGTCGAAATCATGAATTCAGTGAAACTTTGCCACTGGCGGAAAATTGCATCGGACTAATAATTGGACGCGGTGGTTCGAACATCCGGAATCTCGAGTCTGAGTTCTCTGTACAGGTGCAAGTAGATAAACGAGGGAATACAGTTAGTGTGTCCGGAGATTCTGAAAGAAATGTTCAGGACGCGCTAGCATCCATACAAAACCAGATGGACAACCCGGCTTCATGCAGCCAATCTCTGAAATCCCGGATATCACATATTTCCATTACCTTTACGAGTGTTTTACCAACAACCACTATAGCTATGTCATCCGCGTATCCGACGATTTCTGTTCCAGCAGGTCGTCTAATTGTTAGAATGCCGTCGTACATCACATTCCATAGTAGCGGTCCAAGCACTGAGCTCTGTGGTACTCCTCTGGTGACTTTGTATTGCCTAGGACCCTACTCCGTGTCATATCTAGCGACTGAACTCAATTAAAGAACTTTTTATGTGTGATGGATTAAATTCCGCACATTTCATAGACAGTGAATTTTAGCTTTGACAGTCCGTATCTATTTATTTTCTCTGCTAAATGCACGCCACTAATTTTTAATTTCTTATTCTGAGCAGAAGGATAAAGGTTTTAGATACAGCGCAAGAAATTCCAATATGCTCGGACATATCATGTCGTGATAGAAACGCTCATTGATTCCTTCTCTTCCCCCACCAGTCAGTGGAGTACAACGATCAATCAACACTTTGCGCACTTAAGTGTTGTGTGTGCATTTATGTAAGGCATCTTTTAACACCTCTTTGTTAAAGTTGCAGATGTGGTACAAATGAGTGTTCCTCAGATGTAGCGTTACTTAAGCTATTTTTCATTTTTCCACCAAAAAAATTCAAAATTTCACCTTCCACAACATCATGTAGTTAGCCCACAGCTAAAAGATGTTCATCGTGCTAGAAAATTTCTAACCAACATTTCTCCCACGAAGAACATTACGACATTTCACTGATCATGCCCATGATGGGAACATCCAAATTACTTAAAACAAAAAGTGTGTTAAGTTGACAGTTAGCTGTGTGTGTGTGTGTGTGTCTGTTTGTGTGTAGTGCAGGTAGTAACATCGACCAGCATTAGTATCTCTCGACATGTTCCGTGTAAGATTAGAGCGGCCAAATTATTGATTGCACTCATCAGCGACTTAACTCATTTTAAACGAGAAACAAAATTAATAACACACAGACACACGCTGATGGCTTGTAGCTGGTGGCTGGTGACGGTGAGAGTATCGTGCGGAGGATGAGCCTGATGCCTCATCATCATCATCATCAGAATGCCGCGTGGATGTACCCCCAGCACGGCCGGCCCACGTCTAGGCGCGATTGCGAAGACGATGCCGAAGCCGAAGCCGCTCAGCCGATTAATCAATCATTAATTTTCCAAGCATTTAAGTGTCTTTAAACACCAAACAGCTATTAATCTCTCTACGTCTTGAAAGGTTCGATTGCCCCGTCGAGCGGCGCGCTGCACTTGGCAAGCCTATGCACCGCCATAGCAGCTACTTGCTAAAATATTCTTCCACACTCGATACTGGATGCTATATTAATAGGCAGTAGGCAGTAGGCAAAAGGCAAATCCTGGAAAATTTACCATTCTCCGTCCATTTCGTCATTATCATCATCACGGTCGTCGAAGCATTAGTCGAACGGCAGGTATCTTTCATCGACTCGCAAGCTCAAAGGCAGAAGCTTCATCATCAGTGCAATTAAACGGGGAAACTCTGAAGTTATGTCTTCGTGGGAGGGTGGGAGCAGAAGGATCGAAAGATCAAAGTGGTGCTGTGCATAGTTGATGATGGCAGTTAGGATAAATGTGAACGTGCTCTTTGCAGAGGATCAGTTACTCCTGGAAGTGTCTGTTAAGTGTGTTGATAAAGGGAAATTGGTCTAAATCCAAGTCTCCACATTAAACGCATCATTACCATTTTTTGCTCTTCAATCCTCTACAACCTCCTGACATTATACACGAGTCAGCGATTCATCCATATTTTTGGCTCTAGAACTGGTGTTGAGTTGTGGCCTTAGTAAGAGTTTAGGACAAAATAAACGATTCCATCTTTCATTTAAAAAAGACCCACACCTTATTACTTAAATACCAACCGAAGTCCGAAGTAAAAAATCATGAAACTCGTTGACTGAATCTTCCACGATGTACCTGCTATAGTGCCCACGATCACCAACCCGCAAGTCTGCACGCATTTCTCTCAATTCGCTGGAAACAACCCACTTCGCTTTCATTATGTGGCCATAAGACGCAGATATTGAAATGGTGACACTAAGCTCATAACTTACATCCGAACGATTTGAAGAAATTTTCCAAAGACAACGTGCTGGTGCTGGCTGGCTGGCTTACTCTAGATGAGCCTGCGTATGGGCCTGCGATTGCCCGATCATCACTTGGAATGAATTCAATTCGCCTGTTTTTTTTTCCAGCTATGGAATTTTACCTCCTGCCAGTTGCTAGCGTCTATTTACCAATACTCCATGGTCACTTGGTTGACGATGACAGGCATTTGGCAAGGTGATTAGTTAGTTGCGGCTGTACGAGTTTTTCTCGTCGTGCAACGACAACTATTGACTTTGACTTTGGTAATAAGGAATCCTCCTCCTCTACCTGACCGGTGCTGCTTCTGCTTTACTAGGAGATGTCATTGAAAATCAACAATTCCAGCACGAGTAGGAAGCAAAGTTGCTTGCCGTAGTCGTAGCCGTCGTGGCCTTTGTCCGTCATTTTGACTTTCTCCGCTCAAGAACTTTTATTGGTGCCTTGGTGGAAGTAGGGAGTGGGGAGGGGAAACAACTCCATATGAAAAATTGTCACAATGTCATTTCGCTGCTCCACAAATAGATAAGTTGAGGTCACAGTTATTGTTGGAATCGTAAATTTGGAGTTTTCCTTTTTGGCTACATCAATGATGTCCAATGGTGCACATGTACATGTGTGACGGCTGCATGCATTCTTCAGCTATCCAGCTCGTAATATATACGGATAATATGTAATTGCTTTGTTCTACAAATTTTCTTAGCTATGCTCATAAATTGTATTTGACATAGTTGGAAAATGCACAGTCTGTTGCTCAGACACTCACACATACTATAAACAGAACTTTGCCATACAAATCGAGGTGACCAGTGAGCTCGCCCAAGGCGTAAAATGAAGTTATATGGTGGAGCAGAGAGTTGCCAATCTTCGAATAGGCGTGAAGAAACTCTTCAAAACTGCTAAAAAGAGGCATTGGTTGGCATTTTAATTTAAATGAGTCAAATATTCGGTCGATTAAACAATCGGAAGTAAATCATAGAAATTCTGTCGCATCCAAAGGATATGGATGCAGCAAAAATATATCCAGAAGAACTATCAGACATATTGTTCAAACAAAGAGCTATTTGCTGACTAATGCTAATGAAACGGAATTATCATCGAAAAAATGCTTGGCAGGAAAAAATTAGAAAACTTCTCCTGGCTTTCAAGTTGTCAAAGATCGCAAAATCTTACTCGTCTCATGATTTTATTACCAAGCCGATGCTCATGAATCGAACACAAAATCAACGCTCGATTAATTAGTGCAACAATGCAGCCTTGTTACGATGGTAGCATGCCGGTCACAAGTCCGGGTAAATGAGGAGGGTTTGAGGCATCGGAATTGTCCTATCCTCAGTAAAAGATATTCGTAATCCAAGGTGGGACAGTATACGCCGATGGATGCATGGCTAAGAGGGGGCTTAGTCGATAGTATGCATACTCTGAATAACTAGTGACCTTCGCTTTTAACTGGCCTTCACATGGCATACCGGCCCCTGACATGAGTGTCCAAGGTGGATTCATAGCTAAGAGGGTGCTTAGTCGATAGTATGCGGACTACCTGGCGAACTTTGCTTTCAACTGGCCCTCTCATGGCATACCGGGCTCTTTCACGGGTGTCCAAGGTGGAACAACATACACCGATGGATGCATGGCTAAGAGGGGGCTTAGTCGATAGTATGCGGACTCTGATTACCTAACGACCTTCGGTTTCAACTGGATTTCCCATGACGTACCGAGCTATGCCATGGATGACCTCCTTTCCCGGATGCTCGTGGGTCATTATTAATTTAAGTTTTATTAATTATGAGACCGATGCATCTCAAAGCGCATTAACTTCGGGTCGTGCTGTTGAGCAACGCATTGTATCTAGAGAAGCTGTTGAGCTCTCGATGGCCAACCCATGTTGGCCTCAATTACTTGGTCTGCTGTTGAGCAGCCGAACCCTACCAGGATTCAGATAAAAGGGCTGTTGATCAGCTGAACCCTACCCAGAATTCAGATAAAAGGTTTAGTGAACGGGAGATGTAAGTTGATCTGTAAATGCCAAGGGCGGCCTGCTTAGTCGAACATCAACTTTCTTCCTATTCCAAAATTCATAACGAAAGATCTGGTGGGCCTGCTGATTGAACCGAGACCGAGAGCGGAACACAGAACATCGTGTTTGCTTCAGCATAATTCCCCGGCGACGACGACATCATTCCGACCTTAGAGGTCTGAAGTGAAGAATACCAAATTTAAATTGTATCCTTTGGAGGTTATAGGCTACCATGTAAATGTACATATTGAGGTCTGGGGCAGCAGCGACATCAATAGAAGGGGTGAGTGTCTTTTAGAATATTTTATTAGTAGTAATGTAGATATACTAAATAAAGTATCCAAAAACGGATGCCATGCGCACCTGCCTTACGACAGCACTAGAAGCTGTTGTTGGGCTTTCACCCCTGCCAATTTTCATACTAGAATATGGGTACAAGCCGGGTGACTATGTGGGTCACCTGAAAACTCTTGACTCAATTCCTAAATTAGACATGTTCTGCACTATCCCCGACATTATGATCAGAAGAATTGAGGTAGAAAGAGTGGACCGGGTAAACTGGTGCAATAGTGTTCCGTCAATTGGACGCTAGAGGTCTGGTCTGGTGCACAGATGGATCGAATATGAAAACTAGAGTTAGAGCTGCTGTCTTTGGACCCAACACAAAAGTCTCGATAGCAAAGGGTAAATGTCCCACCGTTTTACAGGCGGAACTCCATGTCATTGAGATCTGCCCTGGAATTAAATAAAAGGAAATGAAGGCGCCAGGCAGTACTTAAAGCGCTGTCGTCCAATTAAATGGACTCAATATCAGTCAAAAACTGTTATGATGCACTGCAATCTCTTGCCAACCACAACAAAGTCAGACTCGGTTGGGTCCCCTGTCATCAAGGAATTACAGGCAACGAATCTGCAGATGAACTAGCTAGGGCTGGCTCGGAATCTGCGTTCATAGGACCCTACTGTGGTGTCAACTGTGTTACCGACACAGCACTGATAACTTTTTGGAAACACAAACTTCGTCGGACCCACTGGGAAAGCGTCCCGGGGCTTAGGCAATCGAAATACAAAAACAGGCCCTTGCCTACAAGTAAATCATTACTTTTAATAGGGACAGCATTAGGAAGCTGGTATCTGTTCTCACAGGTCATTGTGGCTTGCGATATCACCTTAACAAAATTGGTATGGGCTCTGAGGCAGAATGTAGGTTCTGCTCTAGAGGTGGTACGTTTCTTAGAGTAAACACACTCTAAGATACAATAAATCTTTTAGGTCGCAGTGTCTGCAATATGTGCTAGGGTAGAAATCCAAAAAAAAAAACAATTCTCATATGCAACTTTTGAAAGACATTCGCGATAGGTGGGATTGTTAAGAAGCTTCTTGGTACTTTTTGGACTTCAAACCTTCCGCTCAGTAGTCCAACATACTAACAGAGCCACAACGCCAGCTTAAAAAAAATAATGCACACGATCTTTATCGTCACAATCATGTACTCTGAAGGATGGATCCTGTTGAAGACGTGCGAAGATATCCTTGGTTGTTTCAAGTAAAAAACTCTTCTAAAGACATTTGGGTCTGTTGCGCTCACGACCTTTGAAACGGGCACTATAAAAGCTGCAACAATGACCTGGTACGAACCTGGAGTTTAAGCGTTCGAGATGACTCAAGAACGAGTGCTCTTCAAGATATCTTTAGTCGTTTTAAGTGGAAAACTTTTTTAAAGACATTCAGGCCTGTTTGCGTTGATGGCCTTCAAAAGAGGAACTGTGCACTCTGTGCAAATTGACACGAAAGAAGGAATGGACTCCAATTAATTCTATCTGGGTTTGACTGAGACTCATTGAATAATGAGAAGATATCACTGAACAGTTTGATCCATTTACAGCCGGCTGAAGAACTGGAAATTTGCCTTCTAGCCACCGATCAACACATGCAGAGAAATTAAGTCTCAAGAACGGCGAAAAAGAAAAAAGGTCAAATCCACTGCAACCGCAATCTTGTCCTCTGACGGTTCGTTGGCACAAGAGTGGATAACGAAGCGCGCTCGATGATGGTGCACTCACCGCAATAACTAATTCCAGCGGAAGCATTCCTAGTCACCATTTATCACATCTCGTTTTGAGTTAATCTCCTGCAAGCCGGCCGACACGGTGTGTATAAATGAATAGCGAATAAGCTGGCGAGAATTCGTGCGCGCGTTCGCATAGCGCGCAAAACACCTGATAACGCTGCTGAGCCAACAACAAAAACAAACAAACAAAACAACAACGAACCACAAACGTGCCCTAAAAACTGGAACCATATAGCGCATAGGTATTGCCAGCAGCAGCAGCAGAAGGCTGTACGCCTGAAGCTGATGGCCAAATCGAAGCACCAAGAGATTACCTTAAATCGTTCGACGGCTGGCGAGTCCTTCCTTCTTCATCATCAGAAAGTGTGCACTTATCGCATTTGCTCGCTATTCGTGCCTTAAATTAACCTTTTATAGAAAAGTTATTTATTTCCTATTGAAGCCTGTGTGGACGGTCGTCTCGTCCATGTCGAACGGTTGCTCGAATGCATGGGTGCTTGGGTGATTTGGCCGCCGCATTTCTATTAGTGGTTTCGTTGCAAGCGATATTGATGCTACCGACGCGACGACGACGTAGCACAGTGGAGAGTGCGATAACAGAAGCGCGGTAGCGCACATTTAATATACACTTGAACGATCATCAGGACGACCACGATTATTGCTGTGAGCTTCGCCGCTGATACAGAGTATGCCAGCAGCACATGGACCAACTGGGTCGTCTTAAACCTCTTAAACCGCCATCCAGCCACCTCTGCTCGTTGCCATCACATCCATTCATTGATCTTGCATGCGCCTTAAGTTTCCTGCTGCACGTTTATTTACGAGGATAACGTGTACGTACATACACGAGTGTGAGTGCGCACACAGCAAGAGACAAAAGCACAGGTACACCATATTTGGTAACGCATGATTTTCTCGGTGTGGTGTGAGCGCTAGCGCTGCGCCGGCAGCGGCTCCTCGACTTGACTTTCGGCATTGGCCGGGCTGATATGGCCGCCCTTAGGCCATCAGCGCTGCAGTCGCGTACGTAATCTCTAATTCCGCTTTTATTGACCTCTTCGATAGGGTGTCATCCCAACGGCTGGAGATTTGCCTTCATTGCAATCGATCGCGATGCGATCTAAATCCACATCACCATATATTCCGTTACTAAAAATGGTCTGTCTTTGGGAATATATTTTATTTTTTGGCTAAAAATAATCCAAAACCGAAGCAGCACAATCCACACTGCTAAGTCATTGTGAATTTTATGTTGATTCGGGTCTAACGTCTAACGTTTCAGTGCCAAATATGAAGCGGAATAACTGTCGTGTGCAAGCCACGGACACGATCCACGGTCTCGCGGCGGTCACACATAAGCATCCGCCATTCAGTGCACAATTATTGTCGTGCATTCGTCCCATTAGCAGCCTTTGTCAGTCATTTGTCAATCGAAGGTGCTCACGCCGCCAATGGAGTTCCCCTTAACGGACGGCATTTGTAATCCATCAATCATTTCGACCAGAATTGGACACTCTGAGACACGACCACAGAGAGCAATGTTCGTACGAAAATTTGCTAAACTTTGAGGAACTCAAGAGAGTAGAGCTCCTCTGTCTTGTCCCTCACTCGATGACGTTGTCAGCTTGGACTCTAATTGTGCGTCTGGCCTCTAATAATCGAATCTAAATTTGGCAATTGTTGGGTGTAATTTTGGTCATTCTTGGGTGGATGACTCAGAATGATTCCTGGAAATGGTGATCAAAGCTCATTATGTGGATGATTAATTAAATTGTTGCGTCGGGGAACAAGTCTGTGTTGAGGAAAAGAAGAAGAAGACACAACGAGTTATTGACGCGATTGCCAATGGTTTTCCACTAGGTACTACAACGAAACCAGTCTTGTTTAGTTATACGAACTTACTCTCAAATCAAACAAGTAAATTTTAGAAAAATTCGTTTTTCGGGTAAAAACTTTTATGTATACATTGAAACATGCCACACAGTCACAGTTATTTGGTAATAATCGCCAAAATATCACAGATCACACGTGTCACACACAGCTCGCGACACGCATCTAACGCGGAATATCAAAGTTGGCCCCGTTCACAATTTTAGCCCTCTAGGGAAGATGGTCAAAAAATACCCCACAAAACGAGAAAATTGCGCGATTTCAACCCATCACAGGCGCCGCACGTGACACGTGACCCTGCGTCATACGCGGAATATAAGAAATGCTATTTTGGACTTAGACACTCACAAAATTTCATCTCTCCAGCTCGTGTGGAGCAATTCCCTCGGAGCAATTCCAGAGACCAACAGAACACCGAAGCAGGTTGCCAAGCTTAAATGGGCCAAAGCCCTTATTGATAAGAACGATAAACGAACCAGCGATGACTCTACGTCTAAGCGGCAGAGATCGGTGGAGGAAATCGATTCGGTTTTAAAATGACCTAAAGTGCACAACACCATCACACTTAGTTACTCCATATTTACATCTCAGAGGTTCTTCAGCGATGTCCTTAAGGACAAAATCGTAGTCGCAGTAATAGATAGAAGCGACACTGATGGATCTATATCTCCATATTAATCGCGTATGATGACTTGAGATCTTGCGATCTCAATAAACAGGCCTTTAGCAGTCTAGGAGAAGTTTGGCCGTGCGCTAAGCTCGAGGTCGTCGAGGGAAGTCAAGCTCGCACCTGGATCCCTACTGAAACCTCCTCTGCAGACAAAATACGCCAGGACCGTAAAACTAGCAATCCCTCTCTTCCGATTAACGACTGCATTGTCGCCAAGTTGGAGGAGGAAAGAGGTTCCTACAGATCAGAGATTATTGTGACCTATCAGGAAACCCTCGCTGGCTCTGGCTGAGACCAAAGTCGTGATTAGATTTTGATAAGATCACATCCCCCTTCGAGTTTACAAGTAGAATGAGCTGGAGGCAGGTAAATTGCCTCCCCCCATTCTGTCACGATTCCCTTGATGGAAACCACTCCAAAAATTTCGGTGACCCCGTCACAGTCGACTATCTCCCTGACCTAACCTCTATCGAATATGGAGACGGGGGAGAATTCCCCAACGACGACGTACTTCTCAGTTCGTCTTCAGAAAGGGAAGATCCGGAGAATACCCTGGTGGAGGTTTCTCTGCCTGATTGCAACCGAAATGCTGCAGTTCGTCCAGATTAACCTCCAACACGCTTAAAAGGCTTCGGCCTCCCTTTCATTCTGTCTGCTTATGGCGAAGAGGACATCGTTCTGAGCCAAGACCCATGGGTTGATAAAAACCTGGTTTGTGGACTCAGGACTCCTGTATACTACTCGCTATATGTAGCAGATACCTAGGAGTTGACAAGAAGTTTTAGATAATACTCTTGCCTGCCGACTCTCTTAACCTTCTAGACTGGAAGGTATCGTCTGAACATTCGTTTTCTGACCACCGGTATATTCAATTCAGTTTACATGACAAGCCCCCACGACAAGCAGCCTATAGAAATCATAGGAAGACTGACTTGCTTAAATACAGAGAAACGTTTAAACGAAAATTTTCTCCCTTTAGCACTAATGAACTTGACAACAATGTCAAGTTACTCACCTGTGCTTTTAATAAAGCGCATGAAGCAGCCTGCCCCCTAATGTGTCCCAGAGCCAAGAAAGGACCACATTGGTGGACATCGGAGCTGGGACATATTAAGGCAACTGCAGAAGCTATTCAACGTAGCCAAGGCTTAAGATTAGAATCTGACTGGGATGCTTACAAAGCATCTCTCAAACTTTATAAAAGAGTTTTAAGAACAGCCAAGCGCTCTTCTTGGAGACTCTTCTGTAATAAAATAAAATAATCTTCTGATGCATCTACGCTAAGAAAAATCTTCGCAACTAATCCAATAATGCCCAGCTGCCTGAAAAAAACAGATGGCTTGTGTACTACCTCAAGAATCATTCAAGCTGCTTTTGTTAGTTGAAGCTATATCTTCTGGCTCAAAAGCTTTTCCAATTTTCATACTAAATATGGCGTAGTTTTTTCTGTATCTTTGTCTTGTAATTATCTCTAACTGAGCTTAGTCTTAGCCGAATTTGACTTTAAGAATATTGGCATTCATTCATTGCGTGCAGATAGCTTCATAAAACTGAAAGCTCTTCTTTATGATCCTATTTAGGCTCTTTGCCTCTTAAATCATTCAATTGAAAAGTGACGGATTCTCTGTAGAACATGACGTAACGTTCTTGGATGCTAATTACTTACTTAAATCCTTTCACCCATCGAGGGGCATAGGACGACAACAACGCCATCGCGCTATCATATTTGAAGTTCTGCCTGCAATTCATTCCCAAAGAGCTTGGTTCCTTCTCGAATATACAGCACGACGTCCCTCTGTTCTGCCTAAGTGAGCAGATTCCACTGCATGGCACATTTTGCAATGGAGTTGTCGTCGCTCTGTATAGAGAGTGTCCCATCCACTGCGACTTTCTCCCTTGCACAAAAATGTCTATATAGGTTATAGGCCTGTTCTCAGATAAACTTCGTCATTGGAGATACGATTGGGCCAAATGATCCTCAAAATGGGTCTTAGATATTTGTTTGTGAAAGTTTTCAGCTTTCGTGTTATAGTGGTATCTACCTTCTAAGTACTGCACTTATGCAACAGTATTGATTCTACGTTGGAGCGAAACAGTCGCAGCTTGGTTCTCAAGCTGAGAATAATGTTGCTTCAAACTTTTGATATCATTTCAAACGCAGCGTTTACATTTCCGATTTGGATGCACACGTCCAATTTCATGCCACCGCATTCAGGCGAGACCAACCAACTTCCTAAGTATAGAAAGTTGTCTACTTTCTTGACTACCTGTCCAGCAATGCTAAGTTTGGCACTAACTCTTGTTTTGCCTGTTTTTATCTTAAGCCCCACTCTATTTACCTCAGTTTCTAGATGTTGGACCATCAAAAGAAGGTCCATTACCCGATGTGAAAGCATGCGAACATCGTCAGCGTAGTCGAGGTGTTTAATCGAATTCCATTGTTACCTCCAGTCAATGCGAGGTAATCAACGAAGTATATAAGAAAAACAGCGATGACAGTATACACCCCTGACGTACTCCTCTTTGGACTTCAAAATCCTCTGACACCCACCTTACCTTACTTCCCTTTTTTCCAGAATTCCTCTCCTGTGCAAAACTAACGAGATAGCATCTCGACTCAAGCTGTCAAAAGCCTTCTCTAAGTCGATAAACAGTATATGAAATGGACTGCTGTATTCTTACAGGTTCCTTTTTTCCTTAATTGTAGCTAAATAAGCTTAAGTTTGCGGTCTTTTGATGCCCATGCCATTGAAGGTGTCTACGAATGGTCACTTCCAACTGTTCGGTAGCCTGACCACTTCAAATGAAATTGAACATTGGAATAAATTTTAAGCTTAATCGGCTCAATCAATTATTCGTCATAGAAGAAATAATTCTTTAATGAATTCAAAATTGAAATTTATTGCATTTCCATATGGAGAAAGCCCTCAACTCACCGGTAGATGCAATTCGCGCTTCATCACGCACACTTGTAACTATACAATATGCACGAAAGTTCCGATTAGAGATATAAATCTCGCAGCAGCTGACTTTCCAAAGACATCCGTGCGTCGGTCTGCAAGCAACTGCACCATCAACATCCTGCCAATTCGAATAAGCGCTTAGCTGGTTTAGAGTGGGGCGGGCTGCCCACCGAGTGAAAACAAAAAAATTGTGATTGTCATTTAAAACTGCAGCTCCGCCGCTTCGCTTACAGTTGGGTTGGTTTGCCACTCATAGAATCCGACATCAATCTGTTAACGGGAAACACCTTTCTAAAGTGCTACTAATAATAAAATAAATTTGCTTAAAATGCGATCGTTCAAGATGATTTGTTTCGGCCAACTGTGCACTACCATATGTCGTCGTCGTCGTCGTCCAGCAGAGCCATTGTGGGCTTTCGGTATGCGAGGACATTCGATGCGATGTCATGCATGCCAACAACAACTACTGCAACTGCATTCTATTGGACAAACAATTTCATTTAATTAATCTGCTTTTCTGTATGTCACCAAAGTCAGCGAGCGTCTCGAGGCTACTGCGAGTGTGAGTTACTGATCGACGAACTGAATTCCATGCTTTCCCTATTGCTGCGATGCGTCGACAAGGAAAGCCCAGCAGACCTTGTATGAAGTCGCGTTGTATCCAGGCAGACACAGATACGATTTTGTCCTGCACACAACTCGTCGTACACGTTTTCCAGTAGCTGTTGACGTTGATTGCTATGAATTATTATCATGGAATTTGATGCAAATGCCTTAAAGGGAAAGGCACTGCATAGTTGTGACTGAAAGTGAAATCAATAGAATGTTCAAGTAAAGCTCCACTACTACTTATACATGTACTGGAGATACATTTTTCAACTACGATTGCAAACTGAATAATTGCATTTGACTTCTGACCTACTTGAATGAACCAATTGTAACGACATACCTGATAAGTTTACAAAATATTCATCTGATATTGTAAGTAGAGGCAATTAAGGTAAATATGTATGGAATTAAGTGTCACACCAAGATACGTTCATTTCCATGCTGTTCTGACTTCATCATATTTGACTGTACAACCTGGTTTCGGTCCTGGCATCCCGCAAAAATTCTCTCAACCGGTCCCTTAGCTCTGGGGGTCCTGGTCTACGCCATCCTTCCTGCGTATGCTTGGCCGTCCTCGCTGTCGTGCTCCATAAATCCTACCGCAAAGGACTTTCCCAGCAGTATCCTCTTCGCTCATGCGAGCTAGATGTCCTACCTACTGAGCTTAATTCTCTTCACGATGTCGACATCGCGGAAACGCTCGTAAATCTCACCAGTATAGAGTCTCCGGAATAGTCCTTCCTCACAATTCTCCATAAGAATTTTCTCTCGAATGCAGCTAAGAGGTCAGAATGCTTTTTGCTAAGCACCCAATTCTCGGATCCATATGTAAGTACTGGTATGACCATTGTCTTATACACCAGCAGCTTGGATGTTATGGTTATGTTCCTGGATTTGAAGAGTCTTGACAGACTATAATAGGCTTTGTTGGCTTTAAGCAACCGTGCGCGTATTTCTGGTTCCATGCTCTTATCGTTATCGGCTGCTACAGTTAACCCTAGATAGTTAAAGGATTGCACTACTTCAAATTCGCGCTCCACTTTTTTAATTGCGGGACCAATGTTGGATATTCTACTCGCACTCGTGGCCACCTTGTATTTTGTTTTGCTTTCATTTATAGTCAGCTCCAGATTTCGTGCCACCTGCTCGATTTGAATGAAAGCTTCCTGTACAGCTCTTGGGTTTCTATCAACGTCCGGGTAAGCTAGTATCAGAATGGACTTATAGGGGATTGTTTCTCTCGCTGTTACGTCAAAGTCTTGGATCACTTTCTCCAACGCCAGGTTGAAGAGGACGCAGGCCAGTCCATCCCATTGTCGGAGCCCGTTATAGATGTTGAATCTTGTCTTGATAGTAATCCAGATATTTTTTATTAGGCTTATTACATTGGTCATAGTCAACCTAAATAGTCGTGTCAGTTTATTTGGGATGCCGAATTCTTTAATGGCTTTATAAAGTTCTACATTGGCTATGCTATCAAAGACGGCTTTAAAGTCTATAAAAAGATGGTGTAGTGAGTTTTGAATCTCTACACATTTTTCCATCACCTGCCTAAGTGTGTAAATCAGTTGATTTGCCTAGAATGAAGCTACACTGCTATGGACCAATGATGACTTTAGCATATGGAGTTATCCTGTCTTGAAGAATAGAGGAGAAAATCTTATACGCGGTACTCAACAATGTTATACTACGATAATTGCTGCAGGTTGTGATTTCTTCCTTCTTATGTATGGGCACAGCATACCTCTTCGCCAGTCTTCTGGCATCACTTCTTCCTCCCAAACTTTCACTATTATTTCATAAATAGCTTGGCCTCCTATTTTAATCTCTTCCGCTGGTATCCCATCTGATCCCGTGGCCGTATTATTTTTGAGCCGATTTATCGCTTTGCTAACTTCATCTATGATTGTTGGCGGGAGCATAGTATGGCCTTCGGTCATTGGTGAAGCCTCCAATTTCTCAGTTAGTTGGCCATTTAGCATCTTATGAAAGTGCTCTTCCCATCGCTCTTAGATGCCTTTGAGATCGCCGATCAGATTACCCTCTGTGTCTTTGCAGTATGTGCAACGCAGTCTCTATTGCTTCATACCACGGACTCTTTGGTAGAACTTCCGCGCCTGGTGCGGTCCTTGCTCTCTGTACTGTTCTAGTTCATGAACGAAATTCTTCTCCAAAGCTGCTTTATTTCGCCGGTGAACTGTATTTTCATATTTTCTGAGCTCTTTATATTCATCTTCGCGTGCCCGCGTTCTAAGAGATTGTTACATTGCTCAGTACGCAACATTCTTACGTTCAATCGCTCGCTATCGAACCAGTAGTTCTGATTTGAATATTTATTTAATGACAGTATTTCTAAGGCGTGTCCATTTTTCTTCTACTCCCGACATCTCAGCCACAGGACTTACTCTCCCTGCATTTAGGGCGAGTCCTATCCTATATGGTGCTAATTTTTAAAAAATTTACATGGGCACCCCTCGGGCTTCAGGACCTGATCACTTCAAAAACTTTACAAAAAGTTTTGTCCATCGGAGGTACACATGTCCTTAAAATTTAAATAAAATCGGCCCTCGAGCCTCAGGGCCCGACCACTCCAAAAAATTTACAAAAAACTTTGTCCATCAGTGATACACATGTGTTTAAAATTTGAAGAAAATCGGGCTAATTTTTAAAATATTAATATGGGAACCCCTCGGGCCTCAGGACCCGTTCAGTCCAAACATTTTACAAAAATGTTGTCCATCGGAGATACACATGTGTATACAATTTATAGAAAATCTTATTAATTTAAAAAAAAATTATGGAGCCCCTCGACCCCTGGGACCGGGGTCTCCATATTTTTTACAAAAAGTGTTGTCCATCGGAGATGCATTATGTTTATAAAACTTAAAGAAAATCGGGTTAATTTTTAAAAATTTTATATGGACACCACTCGGCCGTCAGGGTCATAATAGTATGACATGATCTGATGCAGTTATATACGGAAAAATTTGTATGGGAGCCCCCCGACCTCGCAGCCCGATTACTCTCAAATTTTAATAGAAAGTATTGTCATGGGTACTACACATGTGTGCAAGGTTTGAATAAAATCGTACTTTAGGAAGTGGGTTAAAAATTAATCACAAAAACTGACCAGCCAGCCACGGACACGCGAAGTTAATATAGAGAATTTAAAAAAGGAAGTTCGATCATTGAATTGGCCTCTAGCCGATTTCGAATTTTTGAAATAACATTTCCGGCAGCCGAAAACTCTCGTTCCAACTATACACTTGTCGAGACAATTGAATATAAATATTCATAAACTTTTTATAAAATTCGCACCCCTTTAAGGCGCTGAAATAACGATCTTCGACGCAGTTGGAAAAACTTACAGATAACTGCTGCAAATGGTTTTCAAATTCCAACAAAGAAGGTAAGGAAGGCAATATTTGGATGTTTATTTGGATACTTTTATGTATAACAATGCAATACTGACGTGAAAAATGGAAGAAGCGCTTAAAAAAACTTTACTAGCGCCAAATGGTAGCTTAAGGTTCTTTGTTTCCATCGGTTCGTAAGACCAATTTTAACGTATGCGTGGCCAAGATGGTGGAACGTCAGTACTTTATACGATTATATGAAAAAAAAAATGCTTTGTTATAACCAAATGGCTAAAATGGAGTATGAATATTGCACATTGTTATCGTACGTTTTGTTATCGACTGTTCATCCCCGTAGGCATTTGGCTTAGCAATTGTTGCATTCGCTTTATTTAGTAATCGATTCACCAATGAAAAAAATATCGGTACTCTAGAGGTCTACACTGTTAGCGGTAAGTTTGTATCTCTTCCAAACATCGGGTTATATTCCACCTAAAACTTTTGCAAATGAGTCAGAACTATCTTGTGATCGAGTTCAGTTCGTTGGAAAATTTGCTGGTGCGATTGCCCTATAATGACTACAAACCACAGTCCAAAAACCGGATTTCCTGAGTAACTTCCAAATGAAAAATTTGTTGTATCGGCAAATTTCGTTGATATCCCAAAAAATGTGCCATGGTTCCATCAAATAATTTACTGGTCAATGTTGTTGTTTTAAGCAAAATGTGGCTTTCGGTTCCAAAAATTGAAGAAAGCGACAAAGAAACTTTCTATTTACCATTTAGTTAATTGCTGACAAATTGAAAACGTCAAATAAACTGACAGTTTTATTGACAAATGACACCGACATCGACATCGACAATGAGAATTCGATACATCAATAGAGCACCAACTACTGATCGATGGATTGTACATATCGCGCATTATGTGTTTCTCTCTGTGTGATGTGAGGTCTCAAATCTGGAAGCACTTTCACATGAACTTTGAGATATTGATTCAATACTCATTTGAATACCAGATCGATTTGAATTTGAAACAAGCCAGCTGCCATAAATCTCCCCAATCAGTCAATCAAAATTTCCAGTTTATTATTTTTCAATGAACCGCTTCTGTTCATGCCAGTCAGCCAGTTCATGATGTCTCCTTACAAAGATCACCTGCATCGCTTCTGTACCTACAACTAAGTATCGGTAACTAGACCACTCCTAGCTTGTTTACACTCATATACACACACATGCAGAGCAATGGTAACAGCGAAACTAAGGCAGATGTCATGTTAGGCAGCGTACGCATCAGTTTTCTATGATTGATTATCACTCCGGTACCATCAAGCTCAAGCTTTGAATTAATTGAATTAAAGACCTATTCAGATGATCAGTGATGGGGAATGGTACATTGGGTACGTGCAAGTATATCGCACAATCAGATGAAAGGTAGCACACCGGTAATGCACGGCAGGTGTGCAGTGTTGATCAGCTAAATTTTGTGTACCATCCATAAAGATGCTTTTTCTTTTATTTCGAATCAAATTTTCATCCACATTTAATTGGTCGGTGCCATCAACTGCTGTTATTCCAGTAAACATTTTAGCTCACGGTAGTCCCAGATTCAACGCGAAACTCAGAAGGTGCACTGCTGTCAGCGGCAAGTTGATGACGTTGACCGCATTCCAGTTTCAATGCAAATATCGCCAATTCCATTGTTGTCGTGACACGAGTGACCAATCTAATCTGGATTATATTTGGATTGTGGCTTTTAAAAGGCATAAATGCTTCTTAAAGTACTTTCGGTAGCTTTTGGGATGAAGGAAATTAAAAATAAGTGTTTTGTGTTGCTCCAAATTTGCCACAACATTAAGATCGATTTTTGCGGCTCCAACTAAAGATGCTTACAGATAAAATATAACAAAGATCAGGATTGATAAATTCATAAGTGGCGCTTGTTAACTGATTAACTGATTTCATATATTAAGGAAAAATGAGAGGAATCTTCAGTACACTTTAAATAGGAATTAGAATTACAATTAAAATTCGAACGTACTTTCAAGAAAATTAAAATATATATCAAATAATGGGCCAGTAAGTCTTGGTGAAGAAAAGAAAAGGAAAAATATCGCATTAGTACAGCTGACGCGATCTTAGGCAGAACTCGCACAGATCGAAATGACTGGTTCGATGATGAATGTTAGCTAGCGACTGAACATAAGAAAGTTGCGAGCAATCCAACAACAAGAAAGGTGGTGGGAATTAAAGAAATTTAAGATACGAGTATGAAGAAATAGTTCACCGGCTAAAGAAGTCATCCTAAGAAAAGAATCTCATCCGTAAACTGGAACCCTATACCAGCGGGAACACTACCACGCACGAAAGTTCTACCAATGAGTCCGCGGTATGACACAATCTACACCGCGTTTTGCAAAAAGCAATAATATAGAAGGTAGTCTGATCGCCGATTTCAAAGGCAGCTTGGAGCGATAGAAAGAGCAGTGTCAAGAGTTGTCAAATTGCCAGTTAACTTAAGAATCGGAGGCTCAACTAATGACCAATGAATTTAGTAAAGCGATAAATCGACTCAAAAACAACAAGGATTAAATGGCATTCCAACGGAGCTGATTTAATCTGGAGAGCCCGCATTACATAAACCAATTCATGAAATAAAGGCGTAAATATGGGAGGAAGAAACGATCTCAGAAGCGAAAAGGCATCGTGTGGCCCATACATAAGAAAAAAGATGTCGCAACCTGCAGCTATTATCGTCGTACAAATTTGTTGATCAGCGTGGTGTTCAAAAAGAGAGGATAGCCCATACGCTTAAGTCATTATTAAAAAAACAACCCATAAAAATTAAAATTTTTCATCTAAATTCCCTAATCGCAGAAATTGATATGGGAGCCCCTCGATCCTGGGCCATTTTTTTTATTGTAGGAGAAAATCATCGAAACAGACATTTGACATCAGATGTTAAAATTGAAAAAGCTCAGATCATTTTATTCTGAGCACTTAGAGCACGCTCATACTCTGAGCAAATAAGAAACACGAACATTTATCTTGAGAACTCTTTGACTGCTCTGAACTAATTTATGAAAATGCGAAATGACAGAATATGGCGAAAACTTGTTGTTCTATCTGTAAGTTGATATCGACAACAAAAAAACGACATCAATAAAAATACAATTCAGTAAATAAAAATGTAAGTTGAATTAAGCATAAAACATTTATGTCTCGTTTCATTTGCTGGGTTCATTTGTGCGTGAGCTAAGATTTCTCTCACTCTCTACCACCAAAACCATGCAGCGCCGCAGCCGACTGCGCAGCACACACCGCACACAATCCATAAAGGGCGACGAATATCTGATGCCAGTATAGATATTTAAAAAATGTATAAGGGCCTTGCGGCCGAACCCGGGACCCAATCACTACCAAATTTTCGAAAAAGTATTTTTTTTTGGGTATACAAATGTGTGTAAAATTTGAAGAAAATCGGGTAAATTTTTTAAAATTTTTGTATGGGAGCCCCCGAACCCGCAGCCCGAGGGGCCTCAAAATTTAATAGAAAGTGTTGTCTCCGGAAATACATATGTGTGCCAAATTTCAATAAAATCGGGCTGTAGGAAGTGGGTTAAAAATTGATCGCAAGAATCCACCACAAATCCACAAACCCACAAACACACGGGCAAGTGAAGTTAATATAGAGAATTTAAAAACGCCAGTGTCACACCAGGCAAATCAACCACTGATCATGTTTATAACTTTAGGTAGGCGATGAAAATGAGTTCATAAACAAACCACACCATCTACTTAGAGACTTCAAAGCCATTTATCATGGCATGCATAGCAAAAAAAGAACTTCGTAAAGCCATTAGATAACTCAAAAACTAAAATAAACTGACACGACTATTTAGCTTGACCGGTGACTAATGTTATAAGCCAAGTAAGGTAATCCGGGTCACTACCAAGCCCATTCAAAATGTATAGCGGGCTCCGACAAAATGATAGACAGGCCTTTGTCCTCTTCTACCAGGCATTGAAAAACTTAACACCGAGAGGAACAATTCTCTATATGTCCATGCAGATACTGACACAGACGATATTAACATCATAAGTAGAAAACCAAGAGCTGTACAAGAATCTTCAAACCAGATCGAGCAGGCGGCACGAAATCTTGGCCTGAACAAAAATGAAAACAAGAGTACATACATGCCATGAAGATCCAACATTTATCGGGCAATTAAGGGAGTGGAGCGCAAACTGAATGTAATACAATCTTTTTACTATCACCTTGGTCAATTAGGGCAGCCGACAACGGTATGCAAGCAGAAATACCCTCTGTCAAGTTTTTCAAAAGCCTCATTGACCTGTTAGTGGAGTTCAAAAGAAAAGTCTCTCAGCACCCTCTTATATTAAAGACTTAGTCCGCAGACCACGAATAGCCTAATCTCGAAGAAGGGAAATATGGAGGTCTTCAAATTTTGCTCGTTTCTGGACGTTTAGGGGTCAGGAGGAGTTGTATAGTGGTAAGAAGCTAAGAAGACAATTTGCTTACCAATTGTACTTTAAAGTACTTGCTGGTGCTACTACCAACGGAGGTAGCTTAAACGCGGAGTCTTTCACGTTGTACCACATAAAAATTCCAAATTGTGATAAGATTCGTGGGACAACGGGGGACACGCCTTCGATCGTCGTTGGATATACGATTGGGCCATTAGATCCTCAAGATGATACGTATGCATTTGTTTACGAAAGATTGCAGCTTGCGCATGGTAGTGGGATCGTCGAGTCAACGTTGCAGCGGAACAGTCGGAGCTTAGTTCTTAAGCCATCAAAAGCCATCTAGAAGTCGATGATAAGTAGACGTAGCGAAGATCTGTACTTGACCCATTGTTCTATTATGATCCGCAAGGTGTTTATGTGATCGATGCAAGAGTATCCAGAGCGAAAGCATGCCTGTTCAAAGTCGAGAGTTGAATCTAAATGCTCCTTTAGGCGTTCTAATATTATTCTAGCTCTTATCTTGGCTACGGCCGGTAAAATGCATATACTTCTCCTCCATCAGAATTCCCTTTTTAGAAAGCTTGACAATCATTCCTCTTTTCCACTCTTTGGGTAATTGATAATTTTCCACGCTTTCCGTATGAGCAGGGGCAGAAGTTCAGCCGATGTGCTTGGAATATTTCGGCAGGGATGCCGTCAATACCCACCACTTTATTTTACTGTTGCAGTTATTTCGGTTTTACTGGGAAATTCAGTGTGAATTCGGGAATTGATATCTTCGGAATATTCATTAGCGCTCGAGATCATATCACCATCGTCTAAGTGGTTAAGGTCTGTAGCGAAATGTTCTCTCCATCTAGTGAGCTGCTCCTCATCCGACATCAGAAGGTCACCATCTAAACTCTTCACTGGATGTTGTTTGGAGTTCCAATCACCATTGAGCTCCTTGCTGATGTTATAGACAGTCCTACTGTCACCACTTTTTGTTGTTTCTTAGGCCAATGAGGCAAGTGAATCGATGTACTGTCGTTTGTCCCGTCTTACACAACGCTGCATTTCCTTCTTTTTGACGCGATATTGGGCTGAAGGCGCTGCAATTGGAGCCTTGATTGCTTTACGCTCCTCGATCCGTCTTCAGTTGTCTGCCAATAAACATGTGCGGTGATTATTCTCCCTTTTACCGACGTAGATGCGTGCCCTAGTTACAAAAACCTTTTTCACAGAATTCAAGTAGTCGTCCACGTTCTCCTGCGGTATGCTGTTGATTATTTCTGCTTCTAAGGCAAGATGGTCCATGTATTGTTGACGCACTTCGTGTTTCCTAAGCCTATCAGTATTGAACCTGGTACTGTTGAGCAAGTTTGAGCGGTTGCTGTTGACGGATGCAGTGCGAACGCGTATAAAAGCTAACATAAGATGGTAATCTCGCTCTTGTCTGATATTGGTTCCACGTCTGTTACGGACGTCTAAAATGCCATTTCTAAAGGGGCGGCTGATCGCAATGTGATCAATCTGCTTCGAAGTTCGCTGCCTATCAGTCACCAAGACCGTTAACTCCCATCACTTGCTTAAGCATAGCATTGTCGCTTCCTACGTTGGCGTTGAAGACCCCAATCACCATAACGATGTCGCCATTAGGCGTTTAACCAAACGTAAAATGATGACATCGTAATGGTGATGGTGATACACGGTGACTTTTCTCTCGGAGCATAACACTGTATGATAGTAAATTTTCTTACTCTACTCTGGAATCTAGCCATCGGTATCCGATCCCTGTGAGATTTCCCAGATACAAGGCTGTTTCGTGCTGCCGGATTTAGCATCAGTCCAACTCCAGACCTCCGTCCGCTCCAAGCTGGTCTGCCCGAGTAGAGAATCAAAGTATTATTTGTTGGATAATGGTATTCTCCGGCTTCATACAAACAAAGTATCCGTCGTCCATATCCGAGGCATTGTATTACGTTTCAGAGCAACTGGGGTTTTTACGTTTGCAGCTCGCTGGGCCACAGACCAACCGACACTTAATCTGTTTCATGGCGCAGGAGGCCTGCCATATGCCCTCGTTCGTTCGCAATTTCCAGAGAAACTCCCAGATGGCAACACGAGGAGGTGGAAGTAGGACTTTCTAACAGACTTGCAAGTTATTCGGCTGCAGAGCCTCTTTCTCGTTATTACGCGGACCATCACCTACCGAGAGATGTTGCTCCTACGAGGCCTTTGTTAGTCGTTCACCATTCACTGGATGACATCGGAATGAAATCGGTTCAGTTAGTCTTTAATTTGGTAAGCCGGTAGAAATGAAAGGATTGGAATATGTCCAGCCGGTGCTTGAAATTCCTGCATTGTCGGTGGTTGTTTAAAGCTTCTTAACTAACTAACAGAAGCTTAACTTAAAAATTCTAAATACTAATTATTTATAAGTTTAAGAAATTAGAAAAAAAGTGGCACAAATCTAAGACAAAATAAGGATCCAAACGAGATCTTTGTCTCTTTTATTAAAATTTTCCCTAAATTTTCCGAAACAGTTAAATATTTTCTCTGCACTAGCTGCTCATCACCACTGTATCCGTTAATCACTCCTCCGCATTCCGGCAAAATCAACGTTCAATTCAATTAAGACCAATCAAAAGATACTGATGCACGACGTTCACTGAGAGTTGATGTGACAGCGTGCGCACACATCTTAACGGTACTTGATGTTGTTGTTATTCCCGGTTTAATTTTTTGTTCTTTTTTTCTTTTTGTTTTGTGATTGTTTAGTTTTATTTATCCGCCCAAAGCAAGCCTGAAGCTAGAATTGCCTCGCTGGCTGTGGCCTCTCTGAGGGAAATGTAATTTCGCTGGAAGGAAAAAGTTTGCCCCAACCGCCAGAAGAGGTTACACAGCCAGGCCAGGTTAAAAGAGCCACGATGATGATGAAGTGATGTCGATGTTGTTGTCGTTGTCGTATGGCGTAGTAGGACGGTACGTACTGGGCGCACCGAACAAAACCGCCCGACGATATCGTACATTGCGCTCGCGAGCACCAAACCACAAAGGTGACAAAGTCACGAAATTCTTGTCAATTTTCGACGGCGGACCAATTTGTTTTTACTTCAAGTTAAATTTCGTGACAAATCAAGCTACCAAAATTGAGGAAACTTTGTTCAGCGAAATGTGTACAACATTTTTCATTTTTATTGTGTCGAGCGGTGGAGTGTGGCATCCGCCCTCTTTTATACATGCCATGGAACAACACCTCCTAAAAAATGCACGCGCACTTCAATCGAACAACTCGACCGACCGAATGACGAGCGCATCGAACAGTCGTCGTCGTTGTCGTCTTCGCGTTCTTTACCGTCTATTGCGACGAGGTCAACTCCAAAACATGGAACAAGTGCCAAATGCCTGCCGCGCGCCATGGTTGCTGAGCTCACTTTATTTCACTTGTACTGGATAGCCAGGCGTATTGTTGTTACAAGAGCGCGGCATGCGGAGCTAGATGAATTGGCTCTTCCGGCCGACAACGACCGACAACACGACCTGCGGCCATCGCCCTTCGCATACACCTTCGTTTATCGTCATTGTTTTGGCTGTCTGGCTGGATGGATGCATGGATCGATGATCAAGTTGGATTCATAGCAGAGAGCGCGCGGAATGACTGGCTAAGTCTCAGATGATTTCAGAGTGGGCGATATAATCTTCCGGGTGAGAATTATTTGTTCATATGGAAATTGACGTCGATGGATCATGACGTCGGCGCGCGATCGATCCCTTCTTCTCAAGACGAGAACGCTTGCATTCGTCTTCATCGTTGTCGTCGTCGTCGTCGTCTATGTCATCATCATAATCCAATACATAGTTAAATCCTTTGGAAAGAAGATCAATTGGAACATCGAAAGAGTAAATTGCTGCAGAAATTGTGATTGGATCGTCTTGGGATTGGTTGCCTTTCCATCGATATGCTGCGCGCAATAGATCGACGTGAATGTAAAACAGCAATGAAGCCACATTGTCTATCGAAGCAAGCTGTGGAAATTTTCTCCAGATCCAGCGCACCGAAGAGGAATTTTTCATCCAAGACGAGCGGTCGGCAATCAACCGATAGCATGGCCGACTTTCTATATGCGGCATATATGTATTTGTGGAAGAACAATTGTTCCATCTTTATAGGATTTTGTTTTGTTCATCAGAAGAAATGTATGTGCTGTTGTTGTTTGAGCTGGCCCTTTAGGCTAGCTAGCCGATTTCCATAGCCATGAGGCCTCATGTCAAAGCCAGCCATCGAAGGTGATTGAATGAAATTTTCGGGGTCTTGTCGTACTGTCCGGCTGTGCAGCATCTCATATGCACTCTGTATTGAACTGCATTGATATGTCAGTCAGACAGTCAGCCAGTCTGATTGAGAGTGGGCTTTTTATACATATGGCATTCAATATTGACCAGAGATGACCTACCCACGACCAACGACCCATAACAGAATAAACATGAATTATGTTGTATGCTGATGGACGGTATGTCTGTCTGTCTATTTGTATATCGGTCAGCATTTGTTAGGGATAGCTTTGGCCTGATTGACCTAGAATCGTCATGGATTAACGTATAAAATATCTAATAGCGGACATGCAGTTCAATGTATACAAAGTAAGCGCGGAAGAAAACCTAAGGTCAGAGCAAGAATTTCAACGTGAAGTCGTTTGTTAAAAAGCGACCAGGTGTGTGATGAGACAATGAATGCACGCTTTGCGATATTGATGTGCTCCTCCACTTATTTACATACAACAAAGACTAGAGAAGTGCAATATATGTAATATGTCTGAAAGTGGGTTCCTAAAAGTACATAAAGTGCTGTGAAAAATGTGGTTTGCGAATCTGAATCCAAATAAGGACGGAGAACGATGTTTGGTTGGTTGGAAAGACCAATGTGAGTTTTCTCAAATTCCCATAGTGGGCAGCGTGAGAAATTTATGGTGGGAAATTATCGTATAAGAACTATTTAGGTGGGAACCAAGAACATAGGTTTGTTTAGTGCATTATAGAGTGATAGAAAATGGAAGACATTTAAAATTTGTGGTTGTAAGTCAAGGTTTTCATTTAGTTTGCTCTCTGATGGAGCTACTCGGAATCAGATAGATCACCGACACAACTAGGAATCTTATGACAAGTTACAAGATACCAACGATGAGACCAGAAACAGCTAAAGGTTACGCGTTAAGAGTCGCACTTAATAAAGGGAATGTCTCTCTTCTGAAAGAGCACAGAGCTTCATCAAATTCTGTACAGCTTATAATGAAAAATTTGTGATTGGATGCGACGCAAACTTACCGGAGAGATGTGCGAGTAATCTTTCTACCAAAAGCAGGAAACAAATCTCCCGAGAATAACTGGTCATAACTGGTTTAAAAGTAAATATAGATTACATTGTGGGCACCGTGGCTCAGTGGAAATGGGAAATGTACATGGCTACTGAGCAGGAGGTTCGTGGTTCGAATACCAGTACCACCAAAAGTATTTTTCACGGTGTCCCACCTTTCGCGAATGGGTGACAAACGTTCCGAGAGTAAAAACTTGTCACCGAAAGCTTCTCAAATCGCCGTTCGGATCCAGCCAATTTTATGTCCCTTCCATTTGTGTCCAAAAATATACATGCGCAACACAAATGGTCGCGAGAAGCTAGGCCTTGGACTGCAATGGTCTGTCGCACCGAATATTATTATTATAGATTACATTAGAAATGAGACAATTAAATAGAACAAGTACATATATGGAAAGAATACTAAGTTTTTCCTAAACAAGTCAAGTTTTATGACGTATACATCAACACACGTCACACGCACAAAATAAGAGCAATACGACGTGTAAAAGTTGGTTAAAAAGACCTTCAAAAAGTAAAATCCCACTTTTTCGCGCACATTACACGCGTCACGCATAACCCGTAACACACGTCACATGCGCGTTCTCAGAAACAGCCTATAACAGTAAGCTGCTCACAAAATTTTTGCTTTCTAGTTCGTATTAAAGGTTGTCAAAAAGGACCTTAAAGAAGTCGACGCAATCGGGGCAGAATTTATCCCTTCCAAGAATAAGTCTGTCAAACCAAAATATGATGGTTGTTATGACTCGAGCTGTAAAAAGGCTTCTAGGATTAGAGAGGTACGCTTTCGGTTTTACAAAGTAAACCCTACTGAGGAAACCCGAATAAATTTCAAACGAGCCAGAACTGATTATAATGCCCATCTTTGACGAGTCAAAAATCGCCTACCACTAAAAATTGAGCCAAAAATGTCCCAAAGGTAGTAAAAATGTTTGGTCATTCACGAAAAGAATCAAAAATACAGCCTCGTCATCGATTCCAACGCTCATTTATAATAAAAATTCCAGTTGTCAGCTCTATGGACAAGGCCAATCTGTTTGCAGCTAGCTCCACGCTTTCAGTTTGTGCATTGATACCGCCAGCACCCAAGAGTATTGAACACTCTCGTGCGTACTCGTGCAGTTGCTAGAGTTTTAAAAAATCTCAACACTCGAAAATCCGCTAGGCCAGATAGTATTTCCCAATTAGTTCTGAAGAGGTGTTCTTTCAAGCTAGCATTACTATTGCGTAAGCTTTTCCATCTATCCTATTCTTCTGGACTCTTCCCGAGAAGTTGGAAAAGAGACGTTGTCCAGCCCATACCCAAAAAAGGCGAACCGTCGTCTCCTTCTTCGTACCAATCAATAGGACTTACATCCATTCTTTCCAATGTCATGGAAACGCTGATAAATTTTCAGCTCATGAAATATCTTGAAACCAACAAAATCCTCAGTGACCGGCAGTGCAGATTTCGTGGGCAACGTTCTACTGGTTATTTGATAGTATATCTCACCGAACAGTGGAACCGGTATTTGCATCAATTTTGAGAAAGCAAATCTGTTGCACTCGATATTTCTAAGGCATTTGACAGAGTTTGGCATCAAGCTCTTTTGTCCAAAATGCCTGCTGAAAGAGTCGATGAAAAACTGATTAATTGGATTAGAAGCTATCTTTTGGACCGCTCAATTCAAGTTGTTTTGGACGGTTTCAAGTCTAAAATACATCAGATAAATGCTAGCGTTCCACAGGGCTCTGTTATGTCTCCAATGCTTTTTCTCATTTTTTTAATAGTCTCTTCTCCATTACTTCTAATCCAATTCACTCTTTCACTTCACTTTCACTAAGTTAAGTGGCAAGAACAGCGCCAATTTCACCATCTCCAAAGTAGTTAGGCAAGGATGTGTCCTCTCATCTATACTTTTTTTGGTGATACTGAATCAAGTTATGATGCAAACCAACATCGATGCACCAAACGGTATTCAATGGCGCTTGAACGAAAGGTTTAACGATCTCGACTACGCTGACGACATCAGCATGGTTACTCACAGATTGGACGATATGACGCGTAAGCTTGATAGGCTGATTTATAACGCTGGACAGGTTGACTTAAGGCTTCTCTACCAAAGTTATGACGCAAAGCAATATCGATGCACCAAACGGTATTTAATGGCGCTTGAACGAAAGGCTTAACGATCGCGACTACGCTGACGACATCAGCATGGTGACTCACAGATTGAACGATATGACGCGTAAGCTTGAGAGGTTGATTTATAACGCTGGACACGTTGGCTTAAGGCTTAACTACCCAAAGACGAAGTTGTTGCGAATCGGAACGACCGATAACCGTGAGTTATCTATAACCACCATCGATGGAACGATAGTCATTGAAGACGTCGAGAAATAAAGCTACTTAGGGAGCCTATTTACTAAGGACGGCGGGTCCGAATCAGACGTGACAGCCCGCATAAACAAGGCGCGCTCAGCTTACTACTCACTGTACAAAGTGTGGCGAGCGCATAACATCTCCAGGAGCACCAAGCCAAATATCTTCAACTCCAGTGTTAAATCGGTCCTCTTATATGGCTGCGAGACTTGGAAACTAACAACTGCCATTTCTTAAAAGTAACAAGTATTTATAAACAAGTGTCTGCGGCGAATCTGTGGCATCTTTTAGCCAAACATGATCTCAAACTCGGATCTATTTGCCCTGACAAATAATTTCAAATCCATATATTGAAATTAAGCGAAGGAAATGGCAATGGCAAAAACTGCGGAAACCGGACAATGACATTACAGGAATGGCCTTTGAATGAAACCCCCAAGGAAGACGAAATCAGAGACGCCCAGTGAACACTTGGCGCAGATCAATCGAGCGACAATCGCGTACAGTAGGCGTATGGTCCCCCGAGGGGGCCGCTGTATCTAACTTAATCGTCAGGTTATTATAAGTCTGATACTTGGTTTAACTCGGTAGTTTATAGTGGCAGGGGGCTTATATCAAAAATGTCAGAATGAGCGCGGTTTTTAAGCATGAAGCGCTCCTACCATACAAAGGTCGCGTTGGTACCGCGGGAATTGTCCGTGCTCACAGACAACAAGGCCGGCCGTAAGGTTCGACCAGTCTGAGGAAAATTGTGGTTGAGGACCCAGCTTGTTCTGGGGATGCAACGCGGGGGCTGCGGTTTACTCTCGAAGAGAGGACTGCTGATTGGTACATAGTTTATGAGTAAGCTTCATCGCGTGTGTGTGTGTGTGTGTAGGCGTATGGCGTGAAGTCAAACAGATGGCGAGAGACAGACGGGGCTGGAAGGAGGTCGTCTCCGGTCTATGCTCCTCTTAGGAGCAATATATATTTGGATAATTAGAATTTTTTATTTTTTATATATTGTAAAATAAATTAGAAATGAAAGCACTAATAAATAAATATTAAGAATTTAAAAAAATAAATAAACAAACAAACAAACATACAAACACATCCGGACGCGAGCTTAATATGGAGAATTTAAAAATTTGCCTGTTACTACTGTTGGTAATTCTTTGTGGCCTTAACTTTCGAGCCTCTCGAAAAATCAATCAACGCAAGAGTGCGCGCACCCAGAATCTATAATTGAATTTGTTTACATACACCGATCACTGATCATTAACGGCAAAGAAATAATTAATATATAATCGTTAATCGTTAATCGTTAGTGGTTTATCATTAGGGTTGTATTTGAAAAGTAATTGCATAAAATAGAAATCCCCGCATTGAGTGCGAGAGCCGTCAACATTGCCCCAACATCGCACCATAGGAGGCGGTGGGCAAAACTACTGGCATCTGGCCGGTGGCGGCACGGCACGGTTGCGCTTTAGCCGTCGGTACGAGCCGGTGTATTTGAAATGCACATGAATTATCCATTGATTCGAATTACAGTTGGCGCCTGTCCACCACAGCCAGACAATCCTATCAAAATATTAAACGCCACTCCGATCAGAGCTCAAAACAAAATCGATCGTATTAAGTATGTTATTAAGCCGCGATCAACTTCCATTTAATGATACAATTTAATTGTTCAATTACAACGCGACGCATATAATACATATACAGGGTGCACCTGAGCAGGTTAAACTTTGAGAGGCAGTTATAGTGATCGATTTGCAGAGAGCGCTCATAGTAATATATGGACAAAGTTGCGATCTGTTAGCGATCAGTTAACAATAACAATAACAAACAAAAAGAAAAAATCTCAAAAGATTTTAATCGATTTTGGTGGCTTATTCAGTCACTGGCGCAGATGTCAATGGACTTCGATCGCCGCCGAAGACCACCACACCACAGAGTCGCCGGTTCAGAGAATTTAATGCGGAAAAAAGCCCCGCCAATTTCGACGAACTTAGCAAACACCTGAAAGGATTATTTCGATAGCAATTTGTTGTTAAATTAAACGAAACGATAAATCAATTAATTACGCACGCACACACTCACAGACAGCAAGAAAATTGCATTAGCATACGGGTGCAATCAGCAGCAATCCTGGTTAAAATTTCCGACAGTGGGTGGTCGCTGGTTCTTGGAACGGTGACTCAAACAACACACTGCCTACAAGTAATGGGCAAATTAAATTTTAATTTTTCATCTAATGGGGGGACAGCTTTATACAGAGTTGCGACACAGTTTTGGGAAAAATCGTTTGGTCAGCAAATCAAGCCGAAGCTCGGTTGCTTAGACCTCAGACTATTGCGCAACGGGAAAACGTTTATTCCAGAAATAAATTGTGAAAATCGGTCGCACTGCAGGATGAATTTATTAGCGCTGCGTGGGGAGTGTAGACAACGCAGCACAGGATCGACGACTACTACTGGCACTGCGAGTTAGCTGTGGGGTCGAAATTTTGATGTTGTTGACGTTTGAATGCAAACACAAACGCATATAAGTAATCGCACGCGATCTGCATAGAGATAGTCGTCCAACATGACGTAGTAAGTAAGCCATCTAGGCATCGTGCGGTGAATTGGACTCCATTGGAACTTGATTTAATTCGATTAGAGGAATTAACGGTAAATTAGCGGTAAATTGAATCTTGCTCCCGGGTTTGTGTCAGAATAGTAAAATCGAAATGTACAACAAAATGCTGAAGTAGCAATTTCTAGAGACCTGCTGATGTTGCAGTAAATTTCGTTGGACAAGCAAAGTCAAAATATTTATGCGATATCGTCGGTAGTTGCCATCATCATCTTGGCCTTTACTCCACTGGGGAGCATAGGACATCAAAAAAAAAGCCGCCATCTTATTCTTATCAGCGCTAGAGCTCGCAATTCGATCCAGTCACGTCCCTCGGTTGTGGCTACACCAACTACTGTCCTTCTCCACGTCTATCTCGGTCGGTCAGGTCTTCGTGCTTCCTGGGAATTCCAATCGAGCGAGTTTTTTGGGATGTTTTCCTCAGGGTGTGGCTTGGAATTGGATCCACTTTCTACGTCTTACTAATATGTCCAGCCATTCGAAATGCGTCATTCTCCTCGTTACTTATTAAATGCCGTATCCGAACGGCAAATTGAGAAGCTTTCCATGACAAGTGTTTACTATCGGATTGTTTGTCAGACATTCGCGAGAGGTGGGACCGTGAAAAATACTTTTGGTGTTTCTAGGATTCGAACCACGAACCTCCTGCTCAGAAGTCCATGGACTTAACCAATGAGCCACGGCGCTCACAAATTTTAATAAACACAAAATTTTTTTTTTTTAACGACCCCATCCCATGTGGCTGACACAGCGACCTAATAAGACCTAGTAATTAGTCTAAAATGCGTTCTACCTACCTAATAAAGGATTAGGATGTCCTGATAGCAAGTGGCAGAGTTTCTCAACACCGCCGATTAACATATTTCCTTATGGAAAATACGTCTCCATAACAAAAGTAATGCTGGTCCGAATGATTCGTCATCTTTCGAGCAGAAACTACATTCCATATCTGAGCCTAGATTAAGTTTGTTAAGATGGAATCACAAGCTACAGTGTGACCTGTGAGAAAGCTCATCAGCTTTCTAATGCTATCCCTGTCTAGATTAGAGATTTCCTGGCAGGAAAATTGCCGAATTAATAGTTTGGATTGTCTTAACTCTGAGACATTTTCCCAGTCGGTCAGACGAAGTGTGTTTTCCCATTTGTTAATCAGCGCTGTGACGACAGCCCAGTTGATACCACAGCGGGGTTCAGGTCCTATGACACATATTGTGAGCCAGCCATGGCTAGTTCATCTGCAGATTCGTTGCCTGCAATTGTTTGATGACCAAGGACTCATCTGAGTTTCACCCTGTTACTTCTGGCAAGTGATTGCAGTACATCATTTAACTGATAGAGAGTCTAATAAGTAGGACGACAGCGCTTTAAGTCTCTCTAGTCTCGCGCCCTTAATGCCGGTTAATCCAAGCGCAGACATGTTTGCAGCTAAAAATCATACCAAGCATTTTTCTTCGGTTTGATGCATTTTGTCCTGAACTGGAGAAATTGTCTCATAGCCTGGTGTATTTTGTTGGTAATCGTATTAAGTGGTGGCCAGTTAATACTCCTAAAGAAATTGTTGAGGCCATCACAGTCGGCTTGCTCGTGTAGCCATACTCGACAAGGAAAAATTGGCTGATACTACACAATCTGGCCTAGAGATGATGGTACACTGACGATGTATTTATTAGGATGAGAGGTAAAAAACAAGTCAATAGTATTAGCGTTATGACTTACAATCTATGGAATACTAGTGGGCTCATTAATAAGCTGTGTGAGATTGTTTAACTCAGTTATGTTAAGCCTGAATGCTTACAAGTACGGGATTTCTGCCACTGCAATGTGTCCAATATAAGGCTTGAGTCAAGCTAAGCAGAGTATTTGGAAATTGTTGGTTTCCAAAAAGGAACTACTGTTGTTACCTTCATAGACACTTGTAAAGCACTTTGTATGAGTTAGGTTTTTTTTGTGCGATAATCGAGTTGTTGCCCCTGGAATTCTGCTGACCCGTGGAAGCAAAGTCAGCATACTGTCGCTGGCATGTGGCGTTGTCCTGTGGGAAAAAGTCAACGTATTTATTGTTAACTTTATATAAGACTCTTTAACACTAGGCTTCCTGATATACACCATCCTTCCAGCGAAGGCTTCGGTTGCTTTAGGTGGGTAGGTAGGTACATAGGAGGACCACCCTCGCTGACTTGGCGAGGTCTTCAAATAGCGCTATTTTGTGCCGTTTGGCAGCCACAGTCCTCAGGAGACCCAATGCAACGAAAAATTGTTATGTGTATTTATATCAAACCTGTAGCATTAAGATACGATATCAGATCTGTCATGCCGTACTCTGAAAACTCCTTCAGGTCAGAGAAGTTAGTTTGCCGAAACGAAGAGCCGCAAGGGCCGGACACTTGCAAAGAAAATGAACTAGAGTTTCTTCCTCATTCACATCTAAACAGCTCCTTCAAAAGGTATTGTGAGGGATTCCGAGTTTGGCAGCAGCCACTCTGGAAATATCTTTCCAAGATCTGGAGATCAGCTCGGTGGATTTGCTTTTATTATAGGAAGGCCACATCGCTCTCGACGTGGTGCAATTGGTCAAATTGCTCCACTTTATCTGTGCTTTGGTGGTAAGGAAAGAGAGAATACGTTCCCTTACGGAGCTCAGAGGACAGCTGACTGTCTCAGCGCAGTCAGTGTCCAGTGTTACGCCCTTTCTTCGCAAGCACGTCCGCCCTCTCAATGTCGCTTTGCCGCGGCACCCAAACTAGGGTCAGGTCTATGCATTGGCTTATAGAAGCCAGTTCGGCCTGGCGCTACCTGACGAGCTTAGAATTATTGCTTCTCGCAATAACGGCTTTAATAGCAGAATGGCTGTCTACACATATGTCAACCATGCCCGCTATTGCGGTATTATGAGATAGGGCCATGCAAACCTCTCTTATCGCTTAGATCTCCGCCTGGAAGATTCTAACAGAGTCAAGTAGCTTGTGGGAACTTGATAATTTAGGGTTTTCAGAGTTAACTCCAGCACCGACTCCATTACTCATCTTGGATCCATCGGTGAATAGAGTTACATCAAAGAGCTCCACAGTTGGAAAGTCTACGGCAAGGCTAGGTGCAGTAGTCGGTTGAAGATGTTATCAACTCATTTGGTAACAACTGCAGTATATTGCAGTGGCCATACGGCTTGTTAGCAAACCACCAAGATTATCTGAGTCGGACCGCGCTTAATAAATGGGTCGGGAAGTAGTAAATGTTAAGAGCATCGGTGGGACAGGGCCGAAGTGCTCCAGTTATAGCCAACAGCTGCTGATCTCTGTATTCTACCTAGCTTGCTGTCATCTTAATCGCCGGCTAATCATTGGCTACCAGACCAGCACAACATAGGTAAAAATAGGACGCACCACTGCTGCGTACAGCTACAGAGCCATCCTCGGCTGCAGTCTCCATTTCTTGGCCATGGTTTCTCATAAGGCGACGGGGGAGTTGAGAAACTCTGCGACAAGGACGTACTATACTTCACTAGGGAGGTAGTAGGTCTCTTAGAGTAAAGGCACCATAAGATACAATAGATCTTTTAGGTCTTAGGTCTGTCTGGGCTAGGGTATTTATTTAAAAAAAAGACATCTGTTGGTGTATTACATGAACTACTCCAGTTTCATTTTAGTTTTGTTTTTTTAGTCTTCTGAGGCTGTGTGTTTTCTTTTAATAGAACATTACTGAAATAGATTGGATAGAAGTAAAACGGTATATAAAATTTGACAGTATGTTCAGTAATGGACGTTAGATAGCAAATTAAAAATTGTTCAGGAATTTCTATTCTTCTTCGTTGATATTCTTTACTGTCCTACACCAATTCTGTTTTAAAGTCCATCTAGGTAAGAGACCACTCAGTTATTCTGTTGAATAGCAAGGGAGACCTTAAAGAGTAGACATAGAAGAGTAGTTAGAGTCTACAATTACAGTGGGTCGTTTTCCATAAACAGAGGTGAGTACTAAACTTCACTGAGCATGGAATAGGAATAAATTTGGCTTAGGTTCGTCGCTGGATTGATGGCTCTCATCTTTATATTATCTCTTTATTATTCCCTAACCGCACCTTTTCATTAATATTCCATTTTAAATAAAGTCACACATCATCATTAGGAATACAACCAATTGGTTTATTGGAATATTAAATAAAAGGAAGCTGTAATCGAGCCACTGCTTACATTCAGTTTATGACCTGATTTTTTATTTGTCAAGTGATTTATGATACCATCACTCACTGACCAGCATACAATTCTCTAAATAGAAAAATCAACAGAAATCATAAATAAAACGGCATAGATCACAACAGCAACGGTATACGATTGAAAGCACCGACTAACTTTACAACTCCGGTGTGAGTATAAACTGTGCTGGATCAGAACTCACCAGTCTTAGGAGCAGTTCTCATCATGGCAGATAATAGCACAATAGCGATTAGGAATTATTATTACTGTATTAGATGTTATTGCCAACCATAATCGTCGCGGTGCTTCCGAATAGATAGAGCTATAGCTATTATATACCATAATGGATCGTGACACCGGCCGACCGATCGACAGGCTTGAGAGTGTTATAAAACTACAGGGCCACTTTGACAAAATAACACTTAAAGCCCGAGTCGGAGTTTTTAACCGCTTTTCCCGCTAAAAATATAACCCAAAAATTACCGGCGATGCTGCAGAGTTATTTATGGTCAAGAAGTGGAGGTATCAGCAGAAGCATCAACAGTTTCAGTTTCAACTGTGTCTCTGATGTTGTTCGTTTTGTCCAGTTTTCTGTTTCGTCGACTCGTACCAGTGGTGAGCGACCGACCGAGTGTTAAGACATTATCGACATTCAATCTTATTGATTTATGACCCCAATGGATGAGCGGGAAAAAAATCTGAATAACCAAAAAATACGGCGAGAGAGAGAGAGTTTCATTACCCTGTGGAACACCACAAGACTTAAATGATTGTGAAGTAGAGTTGTGATGATGGTGAAGAAATAGCCACAGCCTCTATTCACTGATTGCGACTTAATCCTCCTCTTTAACTCACATAGCATACACTCAAACATGCGTCGGACACAGTTGTTGTAAAGAAATCGTAGTGGAGCAGTCGCCGCATTGGAACATACCGCCGAAAGACCGAGTGAGTGTACTTATTATGTATGTAGCTCAGCTTGGCTGGAACATAAAAGGATATTAAATTTACAACTAAATGATTTTCCGTAATTTTACGACGACCCCAGAGATGACGGCACTGAAACTTCCGAAATAAGCTGAACATAACTTTCCTTCTTAATAGTTTTACAGCGTGTACGGGTCGGTGCATGCGAGTGTGGAGCCACCGGCCACATCAGGGCATCAGTGTTCCGAACGAAATCTCATTAATCATCTGTTGCTTTATTTGAAATAAATGTTATGTTTTTGGGAATTTTCGATTTTGCCCCGCGACGTTTTGTGTGCTGGGGTAATAAAATGTGGTTTTATGTCCATGTGCAACTGGAGCATCACGGGAGAAAATCCTTTGCGCAACCTGCAACATGAAGGTATAAGCACGTACAACAATAAAGATGACACGTTGCACACACCGATACACACACACACACAAACACAGACCCACAATTTTGCTTTATTGCATCAGTCACAGTTAGCCGATTTGGATGTGGACACGAACACGATGCACTGCACTGCACTGCACTGCATTGAAATGTTTCTTCTTCTTAACCGCATGTGCGGGTAATAAATTCATTCGGAATGCAAGGTAGATCCTTTGTACGTAATTGTGTACATAAATGGTGATTTTTATTGTTGTCTTCTGAAGTATGTCATGGGTAAGGATGGTGAAAAAAAGAGAGATCTCTTCAAATTAATAAACGGATGTGGGGTCGTAATTTGGTGATCAATATAGGGCAGCAGTGGAGTGGCATAACTATGTCTGTGTGTATGTTTGGGCAGCTAGGTAACGCAAGATTGTAAAAGAGAAACAACCTGCTTGAGGATTTTACTCCTTCTTTTAGATATGATCCAATTTCCACGGACTGGAACTTGTCCCCTGTTAAGTTGATATGCTTTTCACATCTATCAAGTGCACATGGGACTTACATAAGGCAGCATATCAACTTAATGATGTGTTTCTTTCCTACTATCATGACAGCTGTGTCCTTAAAACCAGCTTGTATAAACGAAAGGTTCCCTGGTGGAACGACCAGCGGGCTAAGCTTAGAAAGAAAGTCGAAAAACTCTTCAACTCTGCTAAACGCACTAAGAGTTGGGACGAAAATAGGTTTGCCCTTACAGAGTCCAACTCTGAATTAAGACGATCCAAAACACGCCACATAAAAGTAAAGCAAAATCAGTGTTTGGAATGATGTCCATGATATGGTGAAGCAATGCGATCAAATTAAACACCAAGCTCAAATGTTGAATCTGTGCTGTTGTATGGGTGCAGCACTTGGAAGGTGACCACTACTATCACAAAAAGACTACAGACATTCGTAAATAATTGCCTACGGAATATGTTAAGGGTTTTCTGGCGTAACCGTATCTCTAATGAACATCTTTACTAGGGAACGAGTCAGGAACCAATAGGCACAACCATCCAACGACGGAGGTGGCAGTGAGTTGGTCATATACTCCGAAAAGGCGACAGTTCCATAGCAAACTATGCAATGCAATAGAATCCGTTATCTCAGGATGGTAGAAGAACAGGTCTTCTGAGAAATACATGGCGCAGAAAAGTTGAGGAGGAGTCACGGCAATTGGGAAAGAGTTGGAGAGAGCTAAAGGTAAGTGCCAGGAAAAGCATGCGATAGCGCGTATGCGTAGTATAGGCCCTAGGACCCGCCAGGGGATACAGGACATAAGAAGAAGAAAAAGAAGAAGAGACACACCACATGGAAGAAATGCTCGAAAACATTGCCGAAATGCCAGTAGTTGCACGAATTCATAAGGAATTAGTTAAGGATCAGAATAATTTATTAAAAAAGGCGGAATGCACCTACACATCGGACAATTAGGATACAATCAGAACCCTACTTCGTTTACTCGTGCACCATATAGGTACTTGAACGCATCGGACCAAAGGGTCTGTATTACTAGTAGAGTAAATAGTTTATCCGGTAATCTTCAGTCCGGATAAGATTATATGGGCAGTAGGCGCTTTTTTAACTTTTGAAGCTCCCTGCGGTCGTCCTACCGGGTATGATTACTTTATTTAGAGTTAGATAGAGACTAGGGGTACATTCCTCCCATCTGAAGACATGTAAATGTGATATTTATGGGCCTACTGAGCTGCCTAAATCATACAGACCTAAAGGTCTAACAACATTTGTCCTCAAAACCATAGAGAGACTTATTGATGTTCATATTAAAGGCCGGTTAGAATTAGAATAGCCCTCTGCACTCAAGTCAAACTGTGTACGGAAAACGCAAAAGCACTGAAGTTGCCCTCACTATCTTGTTAATAGAAGGAAATTTTCGTTTCAAGGAAGTCGCTTCCTCGACATTGAGGGCGCTTTCGACTGGCTACGACTCCATTTCAAGGGCAATCAGTAGCAGAGGTATCTAAGTCTTGACCAATCATTGGATAAGAGCCATTCTTGAAAGTCGAGATAATATTTCCTCCTCGGAAGGAGTGTCTGTTACATCAGTTAAAGGATGTCCCCAAGGATGAGTGCTTTCTCCCCTTCTATGGTCACCAGTCATTGACAAACTTCAAGTCGATCTTCACAGATAAGGCTACATCACCATTAGTTATGCGGACGATTTGGCGATTTTTATTAGTGGTAAGCACTGCACGACTATCACTAGTGTCATGAAAGGTGATTTACTACACATTTTAGAATGGTGCAGCAGAAAAGGGTTTTCCATAAATCCTTGCAAAACCATTCTAGTGCATTTCACGAAAAGAAGGCTGTCCGGGACCTTTTATCATCAAAGCACCACGTTATATTATTCCAGTGAGGTTAAATATCTCGGCGTCTTCATTGATAAACGGCTAACATGGAATTCTCATATGAAGTCCTTCATCGAACATGTCACTAGGGCCTTGTGAGCCTACGCCAGATCTTAGGGTCTAAATTAGAAAATGATACATTGGACGAGTGGTGAAACCTATTATGCATCGTTTGGTGGCCGAAAGTTCTGGAACGGACAACGGCAACTAAGCTTCAGAAGCAACAAAGAATTGCCTATCTAGGTATAACCCCTGCCAATCTTCATTAGAAGGACGGCGGCTAGATGCGCAATTAAACAGCAAATAGAATACGTGTACAAACCTGGTGACTATGTGAAAGTTCTTGACTCAATTACCGAAGGAGGCATGTTTTGCACTTTCCCCGACACCATGGTCAGGGAATACTGTTTCGGCATGTTATTTGAGGTAACAATATTGGACCGTGCAATCTGGTCTAATGGTGTTCCAGCACTGGACGCTAAAGGTCTGGTTTGGTACACAGACGAATCGAAGATTTAATCAGGAGTCGGAGCTGGTGATTTCGGACCCAAGACCAAAGTCTCGATAACAATGGGTATGAGTCCAACGGTTTTTCAGGCGGAACTCCATGTCATTAAGGTCTACGCTAGGATTAACCTTATCAAGGGTATTATTTGCGCTACGATTTATATCTTTTCGGATGGTCAGCACTGAAAGCGTTATGGTCTAACATAATAGATTCAAAATAAGTTAAATGCTGCTACGATGCACTGCAATCCATAGCAAGGCATAACAGTGTGAAGCTCGGTTGGGTCCCTGATCACCAGGGTATTGGAGGCAACGAATATGCAGATAAACTAGCCAGGGCTGGCTCAGAATCTGCGTTATTAGGACCGAAACCTTACTGTGCAATGCTTAATTAGTGGGAAAATAAACTTCATCTTGCCCATTGGGATAATACCCCAGGGCTTAGACAATCCAAACGATGAATCAGGCACTTTTCCTATAAGGGAATTCTTAATCTAGACAAGGATAATATCAGAGCGTGTGAGCTTTCTCACAGGTCACTCTGGCTTGCGATATCACCTTAGCAGAATTAATCTGGGCTCAGACACTGAATGTAGGTTCTGCGCGGAGATGATGAATAGTCCGGTCCACATTGTCTGTGATTGTCCAGCATTGATCTGGTTAAGGAGACGTATTTTCCATAAGGCAATATGTTCGTCGGCGGCTATGCGAAGCTCTGCCACTAAGGACATACTATCCTTCATTATGGAGGTAGTAAGTCAGTTAGATTAGTTACACCCTATGATACAATAGAAGTCGAAGTATCAGCCACTTGGGCTAGAGTTGTCTTTAAAAAAATAATAACTATTGAATTAAGTTCTGAAGGACTTTTTATTTTAAAAAAGTTTTAAATGTTCATGTTGTTATTAAGTTATCAAGGACTATTCATTTAAAGTTATTTTTATGACTATTTCTTGCAGTTCGGTTCGGAAATATCTTTAACTACTCCAAGCTATGAACAAGTTACAGGGAACACATTAACTGTCCAATTGCCAATCTCTTACTTCTAATCGCAACAAATCCATAAACTTAATAAACAACAGAATCTGGAATTGTGGGGTATCGCGTGGCAATAAAAATTAATGCCAACAATTGCCTGACTGCCCAGCAACCCATTCATTAGCAATCGTTTAGCCGATTCAGTTAGTATGAGTGAGCGGTCATTAGGCATAATAACGGCAATGATAAGCCCAATCAATAAACTGCCACATTGTTGTAGAATCAAGACATTCTGTTAACTTACAAGATTACTTCTAATTTGCACGTTGGGCGATGGGCGATGGCGATAGAGTGATACCGACGACCATGAAGATGATGATTATGATGGCAATCATACCACCACCATACTCATGTTCTCTGCGGGCTGTGGACGACGTTGGCCAGCCAGACAAGACAATGATCATAAACATGGAAATTGCCATAAATTCGCGATGACTTGATGTCCCGGGCGAGCTGCTTTCTATAAGCTGCTGTGCAAAGTGTATGGCAGTGCTTAGTGCATATCTGCCCATCTCCATCTCCATCGGAACTGCCTACGACGATGCTTCTGGTATAGACAGTCGGCGAATTGGTCGAATTTTCGATTTCAGTCCTATAATTTGATTGCCCGGCATCGCTTCTACCTCTTTTCTATGTAGGACATGCATTTGGGGCGGTCAGTGGTAGCATTGGAAGCGACTTCTGACTGTGATAACGACAACGAACAAGTGGCTCCCTGCAGCTCACAATTAAATGCGATACTTTACCTGCCTACGATCACTACTGCATTGTGCTGACTGTCATAATTCCTGCGGTCGTTTTGGCCTGACGCCTTATAATCTTCCATCATTCATAATTGCATATCTCAGCATATCATTCCATGGAATACTTTATTTGCCCAATAAACAATGTCCACGGCGTAATTCATTGTTGACACAGTGAAATAGTCGGCCCGTCGTTGTCGTTCTTGTTCCAAAATTGCTCCCGATTCGATTCCAGGCCACATCGTATCGGTTGCCAACAATGATGATTATGATGATATGGCATCTTTATGATGGCACACGGTACACCAATCGTAATTCGGAATTAATGGCGATCGCTGGTAAAATGGCTTGATTATTTTTTTGTATCCCATCAATTGATGGTTGGTGGTAGCATCATACATATATGTGAGTCGAGTCTCATTGACTTCACGTAGTAATTTTAAAAAACAAACAAAATGAGCAGAGCACTTTAACACAACTCATTGCGGAGCGAAAATTTTCCCTGCTCCATTTATATATCGCACAAAAGTGAAGCGAACCAAGAAGTCAGCCAAACAACCCGGAGCGCCAGTCAATAATTAAAACGAGGAGATTAATTACCCTCAGTTGGGATGTTAAGCGCCAAGACGTGTCTGCCCCGCCTTGTTGTCTTTCTGTCTGTTCGTAGCACTGTTTTCATCTGCTGTGTGTCTGTGTCAGCTTGTCTAACAAGCATTCATTGCAGGCAGACATTAACTGCGGTCGTAGGAATTAATTAACCCCTTTTTGTGCCGTGACAAAATAATAATGGCCTTAATTACACATTTCATACCTGTTAATTTTTCAATCATCTCGTCTCGTTGGTCTCCCATGTGCAGCACAGGTGGGCATCATTTGCCTCCATTTGGATTTCTGTCCGGCGATCGCCTATCTAATTATGGAATCACATGGGGAATTCCATGGTTGCGAAAATCGTTGCCGGTCGAAACGCCGAACAGAAGCAACTTGTTAACATGAATCAAGTTTTTCCGTTCGATTTTTGTTTGTGGTTTCAATCCCCCATCTCGATGGGGTGTCTGGGATTGCGAGGCGAGCATACCAAGTGGATGGGAGGATAGGAGTGTGTTGCACTTTTTATATTTCGGATGGCGCTAGTGATTAACGTTTTGTTTTGGGCCAACAACTGGCCATCGACATCGCCATCGCCATCGTTATCATTATCAATTGGTAAATAGTTGTAATTCCCTAACTCGTAAAGCACTCCAGCATGCACTTAATTGGCGGACATTAATTTTTCGCTTGTATTGCAATCCTCCATACCTTCTTCGACATCTCCTCGATTATCCTTCGGTGACTACTTTCCTATCAAGTTGGGCGTTTTAGCAAAATATAAATCGATTGCGATTAAATAATAAATAATTAGTTTTTTGATTGCAAGTCTGTGTGTGAATACATTCCATTGCTATACAAGCATGTGGAAGTCATTAAGCTTTAAGGCTGAAATTGTGCCGCCAATAGCAGAAATACACAATTATTGTAGCCAAGTTCATCAGCGACTGCTTCGCTCGCGCATTCGTTCGCGTGCAACTCTCTTCCTGTTGCATTCCATTACTTTCAGTTAACCATGAACTCTTTTCCAAAACAAAAACCTCATCGCGTGTTAGGTTGGCTTAGTTATGAATTGCCCAGTGTGTCACAGTAAAACGCTGCCGTTAAATCAGTCCAAATTGTTGCCATTAACATTACTCTAAAAAATATATTTAAAATATTTTCCCCATTGTCGCAATGAATCTGCAGTTGAACTTAACTTGTAGTTTTGAGCCTTTGATCCAACATAGTCAACTAAAGTATGTCAAGAATTTTTTTAATCAAGGAACGGATTATAAAGCTGAAAACAGATGGAAGCCGTGGGAAATTTGGTGCAACACGCTTATAGCATACATATTCAAATGATGTTAAACACAAGAAAACTCGGAAGGTAATGAATGCAACACTGTACTATATACCTATTTCTCCTTCAGGCAGATATGTTTTGGACATAAGACACCACCGCTTATGAATATATGCGTCCGAGTCTGCAAAAAGTTTAACGGAGGATGTGTGTAAAAATGGACAATTCAGAAAAGTCTATAAAATGGAAATCTGCGAGCGTTAGCGCCATCGACAAATCAGGAACAACCGATCGGCTTCTTTGATGTGGCATTTATTGCGAGCCCGAAGGGCGGAGCTTATATTTAGAGGACATGAACCTTTTTCAGCGAACGTGTATATATTTGTACGTTTGTGCGTTTGTACGTTTGTACGGGTGTACGTTGTTTGTCGTGTCGTATATCTCGGCTTCTACCAGTCAAAATTTGATGGCACTTGTTTTAAAACAATTGGTTGGCGCTCGGCTTGCGATAGTGTAATTTTTTCATTCATAACGGCTACTACCTCTGAGAAAACTGAAGAAACGACTCAATCTTCGCATCGCTATCGATTTTTTTTTAAGCTAGAACGTTCGCAAAGTAAAATGTGGTTTTTTCAGTCTTGTCCAGAAATTGCTTATGTACCGTTGCATACTATTAGGCTTCTAAGACAAATTAGTCTTAGGACTGAATTACAACTAAATAGACATACACGGGTGTGTGTAATCACTTGCATAGCAGAATACATTAGCTCGCGTGTCTATAGTAGTGGAAAGTTTTTGGTAGGAGCTCGTACCATACCCTGAAATCGCTCCCTTCGGAATTGTCATCATTCGCATATCAACGCTTAGCCTGAATGGTCTTCTATCGATTACGTCTTCATCATCCGGAATAAGAATATGAAAACCACACCAGAGGTAGCCGCTCAAGTGATTGCACTAAATGATGCGGGGCAGAATCAAGTGAAGTTTCTCGACAACTAAATTTGAGCCGATTCTCCGTTCGTCGAGTGTGGCATAGATGTCAAGAAACTGGCGGCATCAGACGGTGACAACGATCTTAGCGACTTCGTACTACAACACAGCGTGATTTTCTTGTGACGGACGTCGTTGCGAAATCGTCGAATGTGGTTTAACTGGGGCAGCGGCTCTAAGACTTTCGTGAAGTCGAAGTCATTCGGTGGACATGAATTAACATGGACATGGACATGGATTAACGTGAATACCGCTAACATACGGCATAATTCCATGGTCCTCTTCGGACACGAACTGTACGACAATTGGCGACGATCTTTTGATATACCAGTGTTAGCTCATTGCTAAGAGCGGAGCCTATCTTACACTCATGCCGATTTAAGGGATGATGGCAACCGGTTCTGTGACGCGCAACTCCTCGTCGAGTACATAATTGCACCACTAACATCAGGAGGCACCACTGATGAACCAAAGAATTTGGTAACACCAGGGGATACTTCTGATGCTACCAATGCTAGCGCTCTACCCGAATTTGGATAGTAAACCACAGCCACTTCGTAGGTCAAACCCAGAACGAAACTGGTTCCTTAGCCCAGACTCACCTAACCTCCAAGGAGATCAACCTCATCTATGGCCGGAACCAGCCCCGTAGTACCAACGCGACCTTGGTGATATCTGATTTAGGCCTTAGTTCTTTCAGTATAAGTGCCTGGGCGAAGCAAAGCTAACCCTGGCAGCACATCATCCGGAACCTCGACCCCAACAGGATAGCATGCTATCCTAGCCCGCCCAGTATAGAAACTATCCCAGGCACATCACAGTCCATCAATTTGTTGCGACTGAGCTACTAAAAAACGTGACCACCCAAAAATGTTCTCTAAGCCCTTTCTGATGCGGTCGCTAAAGTACGAAGACATTGCCCATACTGAGCATACTCTAAGTACCCGCAGCCCCTTTATTTTTCATGGTAAAGCCCCGCACCATTCCCATATATAGGGTTAGGATGCAGCTGGGCCCCCACAGGGAAGTCGGTGGACAGTTAGAAGACGACTTCGAGAAGGTGATCTGACTGCAAACAGACCAGCAAAAGAGCCAAAATTCGTTCGATCGAGAGCATTTAGATTGGACAGAAGAACAATGGAGAACAGTTCTCTGGAACTGTTATTGGAAAGTTATTTGTAAAATGTTGCATTAAAGAACGTATGGCGGTGGATCGTGCATGTTCTGGGGAGGCAGTCACACTAAAGGCGAAGACAGAACTTGTGTTCATCTCCAGAGTGAATACTGGCCGTGGATCAAGAGGATTGACTTCTCAGCGGTACATTGAGGAAGTACTCGAAGACTATGTCGTATCTTTTACCGGGTTTATTGGTGAAAACTTCATGTTCATGCAAGATAATGCGAGACCGCATAAGGCTGGTATAGTGTACCAGTATCTCAAGAGGTGGATATGCCTGTTACGGAGTGACCAGCTAAACGGTATATTGATAAAGTACTCGAAGACTATGTCGTACCTTTTACCAGATTTATTGGAGAAAACTCCATGTTCATGCAGGATAATACGAGACTGCATAAGGCTGTTAAAGTGTACCAGTACCTTCAAGAGGTGGATGTGCCTGTTACGGAGTGACCAGCTCGAAGGCCAGACCTCAATTCAATCGAAAATTTATGGGACGACCTGAAAACCTGAAAATAAGAGTTCGAGCCAAAGATATTGCTCCAACGAGTCTCCAGGAGGTGCAATAGGCGATCGCAGAGGATTGGGAGGCGATACCGCAAGATTTGATGACAACTTTGTTGAAATCAATGAAACATCGAATGGAAGCTGTCATTCGGTCTAGAGGAGAGAATATTTCTTATTAAAACAATGTTTTTTTGTTGAATTCCGTGTTTTAATTCGATTTTTCCACCAATTTTCATGCTGAAAAATTCAAAAAAGTGTACTTGAAATGTTAAATCACTTTGCTGGCGCGGTATAAGTACAAAAAAGTACCACTGGATAGCTGTTGAAATAGACTTTGAATCTGCATTCAAGAAAATTAAACAAACATTTGATTTTTTGATATTTTTGAACTTTTGTTGAACATTTATTTTTTGCACCCAAGTGTATATGTCTAGTTCTTATCTAACTCCGTCTATTTTGCCTGTAGTAGACATATTTTTTTCCAAAACGTAAATCTCCAATGTGTATGTATCACTTAGCATGTTATATATTAAGAATGTAATTAATATTTTTAATTTGTATAAAAAATATTCCTACGTCCATTAAACTCTTATCTCCCCACTCAGCATAGCATTTAGAAACCACAAACGATCGATTTATTATTTGTCGCGATCGCAGCAATTTTTACTCATCAGAGAAACTTCAATCGATTCTCTCTCTGTCTGTCGGTAGACTACGTCCGCCCGTCCGTCCGTCCGTCAACCGCCATTACTTTATTATCGCTTCTTCACTTATTGCAATGACCCCCATGGTGATGTTATCGCGACGATTGTGGTGTAGCGGCGTGATGGTGAATTTAAACGCTGGACGCTAGCTGATAACAGCTGTCGACTGAGTCAACATAGTAACGTCAGTGCGCTGACATTAGCAGTTCGCAATCAGACTACAACGTGAGCAGACTTTCATTTGGAAACAATGGCATCTCTAATTAGAAAATTGATCAGCACCGCCAATGCAGCTAAGCCAGTGGCTCCCTACAAGTAAAGAAGCAACAACAGATTGTTGTTAAAGTTTTAATTAATTTATTGATTCAATTGTTTCGTCATGTAGCCAAGCCGTTGTTGCCGATCGCACTGTTTACGTTTCGGGTTGCCTCGGTTTGGACAAGGCAACTATGAACCTGGTTCCCGGTGGTGTAATCGAACAAACCGAAATGGCACTCAAGAATTTACAAGCAGTTCTGGTTGCTGCTGATTCTGGCATTGACAAGGTTATCAAGAATACAATTTTCCTGAAAGATCTGAAAGACTTCACTGCCGTCAATGATGTCTACAAGAGAGGTGGGTGTTGGTTTTTATTTCTCTTCAATAGTAGTTAGCGACACCGATATTATCTTCTGTTATCAGCAGCTTATCAGAATATTGCAGATTGTAAAATAGCTATGTATCTCACTCTCTCTCATTTCAGTCTTCAACAAGGAATTCCCAGCACGTTCATGCTTCCAGGTAGCTAAGCTGCCAATGGATGCTCTCGTTGAAATCGAATGCATTGCAATGACAGGCAAAGTTGTTACCGTTTCCGATTGATTACGTTTGATGACGAATGGACGAATGGAGCGGGAAAAACTCAAATGTTTGTTTCTTGTAACTTGAGATTGGTTTTATGATTAAATAAGATTCTGACTATAAGAGATAATAGAATTTGAAGTCTTAGAAATAAATAAATAAATAAATATAAAGGGTCACCAAAAGGTACAGAAACCCTTTACTTCTTACAAAAACCCTCCAATAATTTCGGCAGCAAGTCATCAACACATTCACATCTGGCTGCATAAATGGATAACTGCCGATTTGATGTCATCCATTTCCTATCGCTAAACTATGGTCTATACCGTCCATCGAATGAAAGCTTGTTGTATTCTGCTTAAACTCACATTTGTCTAACTGCAAAGCCGGTTCCTCTTCTTTTCATCATTGGTCATTCCATTGCTGCTTATACACAGTCCAGTAAACAAATGATCCGATTGTCGCGACTTAGGCTGGTAATGGAAAATTTCTAAAGTTCTATAACAGAATGAAATCAGAACTATGCTTAAATCCAACAAAGCCTACTTTTGTCTGTCAAGACTCTTCAATTCCAGGGAACTATCCATCTAATCCGAGCTGCTGATGTATAAGAAAATGGTCACACCAGAAGTACTAACATATTGATCCGAGACATGGGTGCTTAACTAAAAAGTACCCCTTGGCCGTGTTCAAGTGGGAAGTCTTACGGATTTGGAATAGGACTCTCCCGAAGACCCAGCAATGATGGAATCTACGAGCTTTACCGCTATAATGACATCGTGAATGAGGTCCAATCAGCGAAGAAGATTTGGCTCGGAAAGTTCTTAGCCGTAGTTTTTATGGGACGCGACAGCAAGGCATACTAAGACTACGTTTGAAGGATATCGTAGACCAGCAGGCAATAGTTAACGGATGCTAAAGTGGATGACATCGGCTAGAAATTGGAGAGCTTTTCCGGGGGAATATAGAAAAATATTCCTTTAGTATTTGGCTCTACTAAAGGTGATATGATGATAATAAAATGGTATGATAAGGGTGAGAAAACGTGATTTCAGCTGTTGCATTCGTACTGGACCGTTTGACTTAGATACAAGCTGCTGGTACAACCCTTCCAGTTTTACTTGTTGTATAAGCCTGCATCTAATTGGACCGAGAATAGTTTCTTGGAATGTTACATCAGAGTGTAGGTGTTGATAGTACACCGGCAATCATTACTTGACTTTTCACATTGATCATGATCAAACAGCTCAGCCGACTTCTTTCAACGCTGTATAAAATTGTACCAACATTACCCAAGAGTCAACAAGTGTCCATAAACTAAATAATAGTAAAATTAGTTTTGGAACTTGTGATTGCCATCCCGAAGGGCTAAGATATTAATCATGGCAATTTCAAGCAGGCGTATTTTACTCGTAGCTTGTTGATTTTGTTGTTCAAACCCTTATAATGCTCAGCTAAATGCTTGGCACAGTATGGGTTAAGGGTTAAGGAAAATGAGGAGAAAAGAGGAGATGCCTTGCCTTGAATGAATGCCTGTGGATCATAGTCATGTGGAAATACAAGCTTGGCAATCCACATACGTTTTGTACGGGTGAAGAACGAATCTCTGAACTTAACTGTACGTCCGAAGATGGACTTAAGGGTAAGCTGATGAGCACTTAGAGCGCTACGGGTATTGCGATTGAATTCAAGGAGAGGTGGCATGCAACTGGCTATTTCTCTTGAGAATCGCAACATTTTTGGCGACGGTGAATATGTGGTTATTCCAAAGAAGCTAACGCACATACCGAGAATTGCGAGTTTTTCAATTTACACGATGCAAGGCCATTCATGGATAATTGCATGGGTTTTAGGATTCGCTTAGACGACAGCAGACAGCATTGGGTTTTGGAAGCGTTTAATTCTACGCGATTGTTTTCTCCCCATTTAATTATGCTGTCTATGTCAGAATTTAACGTGCTTCGCATACGTAGTTGATTGAGTTCCACATAAGAAGTGGATGGACGTTCCTCAAATTTATATGAGAAGCCGAGAGTGCTGTAATCAGCGAAAGAGTTAATTGGATTAGAAGTAATGGACAAGAGATCATTAATAAAAATGAGAAAGAACGTCGGAGACAAAACAAAAAAATATTCCATCAAATAACCAGTAGAACGTTGCTCACGAAATCCGTACTGCAGGTCACTAAGGATTTCGTTGGTTTCAAGATAATTTGTGAAATGAAATTAGAGGAAGTGCTCTGTGATATAATCCAAAACGGATTAACTATCACGTGAAGATGGTGCTAAGACGTGGGACTCAGGGTAAACTCAAACAGGACCACAATGGTTCCCTTCACCAATAAAAGGAAGCTGGTGCGAATGCACCCGGTTACCCTTAATGGAGAAGAGATCACTATCAGCAAAGAGGTTAAATACCTTGGAATGATATTTGATAATAGACTGCTTTGGAACAAACAGCAACAAGCAGTTCTAAAAAAGCAAAAAGAGCACTCATGGTATGAAGAAGGGTGGCAGGTAAATCCTGGTGGGGGGTAGTCTCAAAATGCACTGGATGAACACCATGATAGTTACTCCCATGATTACCTACGGAGCAGTGGCATGGGCGAATAGAACCAAGTTAAGCACCACGAAAAGGGAATTGGAAAAAGTGCAGAGGCTGGCCTGCGTTTTAATTACAGGGACCTTGAGGACCTGCAATGGATGCAATGGCTACTCCCACTACACTTTATGGTAGAGAGCAAATCTAGGGTTTGAGCAGGTTAGGCTGCTTCACGGACAGCAAGGCAAGTGCTGTAGCGGAATCACTGGCTAGCAAGCATGCCGTGTGATAACATGGTGCAAAAGCTCGAATTTGAAGAGAGTTTTGATGTAATAATAAGCACCAAGAAAGAATTTATATCTAAATACCAGACTGAATACCAGATACATCCAGGTGACAAAGAGTGGTATACGGAAGGATCAAAGAAAGCAGAAGGCACGGGTGCGGGAGTCCATGAGCCAAGAACTAAGTACTTTAAAGCAATGGGGCAGTACCCCAGTATATTCCAGGCCGAAGTACATGTCATCGAAAGATTTGCTCACTTCAATCTGGAAAGAACGTACATGAGGCAGGAAATAGCTATCGTAAAGACAGCCAAGCTGCACTAAGAGACGTGGATGTATTCCACATCACATCTAAACTTGTAGAGGAATACAGGGCGAAGCTAAACAGACTTGGTAAATCTGACAAAGTGCATTTGTACTGGGTGCCGGGATACATTGGCATAGAAGACAACAAAGCAGCGGATAGGCTCTCTAATAAAGAAGCAGAAACTCCGCTTGTAGGGCTAGAACCGTTCTGTGGCTGCGGGAAGAAATACGCAGTATATTTAAGGTAGCCGCTTTCGTAAGACGAGAGAATCTCCCGGGTCTACGGTAAGCAAGGCATATACTGGGTAACTATAACCCAAATAGGTCTCGCTTGCTTCCTAACAGGACATTACGAACTGAAAGGGCATATAAATAAAATAAAATTAGAAGAGGATAGCAGCTGCAGACTCTGTAGGGAAGTGGAGAAGACCCACCCCACCCCTTCTCAACGAATGCGGAGCAACGATCCGACAGGGAATAGATCACATTGGAACCCACGTAATCTTGGAAACTACGCGACATTCACTGAACCCGCTCCATTTTTATTAAGTTTTTTGGCGCCATTGGTGTGGAGTGGGTGCTATAGGTACGGACAGGAACTGTCTCTGTAGGTAAAGTTAGGGGGAAGCGCAACAAATCCACAAGGGTCGCAGTGCTACTACACCCCATTTATCATCATCATTAGACACTTCCGCTTTCTAAGTCATACGAATGGTGGTTAAAAAGGACCTCAAAGACGAAAATACAGACAAACAGGCCCAGCCAAGTTAAATAAAAGTTTTTAATAAGATTGTTATAAACATATTTCACTTATCTGTCTCTCTCTATAACTGTAACCCAATTATAACTATCTCTCTATGCTATTACCCAATTATAGGAGGTGTGTACCTCATGAATATACCTCCAAATCGACTTAAAACGCTGGAAAACACTGGAACACTGAAAGAGAATCATTAACACGTGTCACACAATTGTAGAACTTCAACAGCTTTCTATTAAAATTGAAATTGATCGAAGCTTCTTACATTAACCAGAATAGAAAATGATAAGTAATTTGAGCCCAGATGATAATGCCATTCAAACATGCGTTGAACAACGAAAATGATTAACTACACCGCCACATCGGGTCATAAAGCATCGAAACGAATACACCTACTACGAGTACTGCTACTGGCTAGCTGGCGGTAAGCGCATCCCGCCGTCCTACCTATTATGCGATTCGTCTTGCAATTATCATAAGAAAAGATCCTTAACACAAACGACCCTAACTTCCATCCACTTGCACAATTCGTATGTGCAGATACACAGCTAACATGACAAGCGACAACTTGTAACATATGACTGCTACCTGTATAGGCTTAATAAATTGTGGGCACACAATACATTGTCTTACATGGGTTTTTCTTATTATACCGCGTTGAAGCACAGCGCACCACCAACTGCGACCGCAAACAATGTTTGGGGGTGTGCAAAGCTGTGTCGGATGCGGTGCCCAGATGCCCAGCCAGACAGCATTTACCATGGCATGTATATGTATGTATGTACATACATCAGCCATTGTCGTTTGCTGTTCTTGGATTGTTCTTACTTACTTGCTGTTCACCAGATAAAACGCTGAACAATTTACCGAAAGCGGGAGGACGGCTGAAACGCGACCGCACAATTCACAATCAAATGTGACCAGGCGAGCGAACGAGCAGAAGCGATGAAGGTTGACGGTTGGATCTTCAGCATACGCTAAAGACCAGCAGGAGCTGGCTATTGCGCAGATCGTCATTCGGGGGATAATGTACTTATCTACGAGACACTTACCACAATGCCTCCTTGAACATTACGCTGTTCGCTTCTAGGTTGGTTGACTGACGAGCACACCGTAGTATGGTCGCACCATGTTGAGCACAACTTCAGTAGGATGTCATTCAATGCAGCGGCAGCGCATGTAGAATAAATTAAGCAACGGCGTCCAACTAGCGGCAGTCATAATCTCTGTGCAGTTTGAGTGCACAGGGAACAGAAAGAGAGCGAGAGTGGAGCTTGAAATCTTCTTTGCACCTTAATTAAGGCTTTCTTCTCAAGGAGCCAAAACAGCTATAGCGAGAGAGGAGCTTGAGATCTTCTTTGCACCTTAATCAAGGAGTTTTGAGCTAGCTGCAATTTATAGCTCAAGGTAGGGTGTTCAACGGGAACTTCGAAACAGACTTTTCGACGAGAGTGAGATGGTAAAAGTGACAGGGGAAGTAAGTAAGGGAGGAAAAGTCAAAGAGGTAGAAAAGGGGAGAGATACAGAAATTGTTATCTCCCTTTTTGGGACTAAACATCTAAAACACCTAAAAAAAATCAAAATCTCACCAAAAATCGAGTTCAAAGCAACAGTCTATCAATTTTAAGGTCTCACTCTACTCTAGGTCTCTAGACTCCACAAAAAGATCACAGAACTCATCGATTTTGGTAGTAGCTCTGTCCATTAATGTGACAGTGTTCTGTCCTACCTCATACATTTTTCCGCTATATAGACGGACGGACGAACTAATTATTTATTTTGCTGTAAACATAAACATTCCTCAAAAGGGACGACACTATGCACTGCAAGAAAATGCATCATAATTATATGTTTAACCGATGACACAGATATTGGGCCTCCTTCGTTCTTCCGAAATGTGGACATGACTTGCCTGCATTTAATGAAAATACGACCGTGTCAATCAATAAAAAATGCTCACCATACAAAAGTAGGTGTATAGAGGTGGCTCCGAAAGTAAACCATCTGAAAATTCAGCGCATGTCCACACCCAAAGTTCAACAGGTACGCATGCGCAACATCACAACGCCGCGTACCACGCATTTATTTCACTTTGTTTCCATTTTGATATGAGACTTCCTCTTGCACATCGAGTTATTTCTTGAAACGCGAACGACTACCTCGTGGCATGTCCTCGCTTCTCTATGCATCTGAAGTGCAATGCGCAAATAAAGCGAGAATCTTGAGCGATGAATTAGGTAGGTACTCTGTGCACTAAGTTATGTTGCGATTTAATTGCTTTATAAGGTACACCAAGTATTAAGATGGTAAAGCCAAAATGTAGTGCAGAAGAAAAGGGGCGAATTTCTCTTTCTCACAGGAATTTTGGTGTTTTTTTTAAATGGCGGAATAAACAGTAAAAAACAAAGCAATGGATTTCTTGAATCAAAATGTTCCAAGCTAGTGAGTTACTTTCTATATCTGAACTAATAGAGAAAGTATAGCTCACTCATTTGAGACATTTTTGAATTTCTGAAAAAAACCTAAATTCAAAACGGGTAACTTTTTAAATTGCAATGCAATCGAAGGTAGTTGCGTTGAGTCTAACGACCAGACAGACAAAGTAAGATTTCTCCCAGCCAGAATAACTAGGAGTTAATTTATCCCCTTGTGAACTTCATTGACAAGAAGAAGAAGAAGAAGATGTCTTGTGGAATTGTGGAAAGCAGCCCACTGTATTTTATTACATCGGTGTCATGTCATGTGGGTGCATTGAGTAAATAAACATTCTAGGGCAAGGCAGAGGAGATTATTTTAAGAGAAAAGTATAAAGGAGACACAGCCAGTCCTCTTACAGAATTCAAGATGTTTTTGTAGTAATAACACATTAGCAGTAGTCAGAAGAAACTCTTTCTTGTCTTTTATTTTTTTTAAACCTATCATAAAGGACGCAGAAAGTTGCTGATATAATATACTTTTACATTATAAGAAATATCTCTAGTAACTACATGCAAAGAGAAGATAGCTTGGAGTTAACTTCAGATCACAACTTCAGGTTTCAAAACTGCAGTTAGTATCCCTGATATATCATATATATTTGTCATTGCAATTGTCATTTTTTTAATCTATTGACCGACATTTACGAAAATTGTTGTTTAAGCATCGAAAAACGCGTTAAAATTGCTAAAACCTATTACAGAAGTGATGAATCTTGCGTGTCCACTCTTCGCGCTTTAATGGAATATTATTCATCATCGTCCTACTGTGCAAGCAAATGGAAAGATAGTGAAAAAATTTGAAGAAACTGGAAGCGTTATGAATGTACAAAGGCCTATGCATCATCGTAATATAAGCTATGTGGAAGATATCGCTGCTGAGAGTGAAAGTGTGGATGAAGAATGAAGTCTCGATTTTAAAACAAAAGAACCATTCAACAATAGTGTTAAATTCAATTTCATCATCATCATATTTGGCTCTACAACCGCAGTCCGGTCCTGGCCTCCCTCAAAAGTCTCTCCACCGGTACCGATTTCGAGCCGATGTCATCCAGTTTGGCATCCGTAAACTCTGGGTGTCCTGGTCTACGCCATCCTTCCAGCATAGGCTTGGCCGGCCTCGCTGTCGTGTTCCATAAATCCTACCGCGAAGGAATTTCCGAGCAGGATCCTCTTCGCTTATGCGAGTTAGGTGTCATGCCCACCGGAGCCTACCGAGCCTAATTTTCTTCACGATGTCGACATCGCGGTAACACTCTTAGGTCTCATAATTAAAAAGTCTCCGGAATCGTCCTTCCTCACATACGGGGCTAACAATTCTCCGTAGGACTTTTCTCTCGAACGCGGCTAAGCGATCAGAATGCTTTTTGCTAAGCACCAAGTACTGGTATGACCATTGTCTTATATATCAGCAGATTGAGTGGTATGGTTAAGTTCCTGAATTTGAAGAGTCTTAACAGACTATAGTAGGCTTTGTTGGCTTTAAGCAACAGTGCGCGTATTTCTGGTTCCATGCTGTTATCGGCTGCTACATTTGACCCGAGATAGTAAAGGGTTGCACTGCTTCACTGCGTTCCACTATTTTAATAGAGGGACCAATGTTGGATCTTCTACTCGCAGACGTGGCCACCATGTACTTTGTTTTGCTCTCATTTATGTGCAGGCCCAGATTCTGTGACACCTGCTCTATTTGGATGAAAGCTTCCTGTACAGCTCTTCGGTTTCTACCAACGATGTCAATATTTTCGGCGTAAGCCAGTATCTGAATAGACATATAAAGGATTGTTCCTCTCGCCGTTACGTCAGAGTCTCGGATCACTTTATCCAACGCCAGGTTGAAGAGGACGCAGGCCAGTCCATCCCCTTGTCGGAACCCATTTTAGTTGTTGAATGGGCTTGATAGTGATCCGGATATTTTTACTTGGCTTAAAACATTGCCATGGTCAACCTACATAGTCGTGTCAGTTTATTTGTGATGCGGAATTCTCTCATGGCTTTATAAAGTGCTACTTTTAAAGACTATAAAAAGATGGTGTAGTGAGTTTTGAAACTCTATACATTTTTCCATAACCTGCCTAAATCTGATCAGTTGTTTTTTTGCCTGGGATGAAGCCACACTGGTATGGACCAATAATTACTTTAGCGTATGGGGCTATCCTGTCTTGAAGGATAGAGGAGAATATCTTATACGCGCTACTCAAAAACGTTATACCACGATAATTGCTGCATTTTGTGATATATCCCTTCTTATGTATGGGACACAGGATGCCTCTTCGCCAGTCTTCTGGCATAGCATCTTCCTCCCATACTTGCATTATTATTTCATAAATTGCATTGGTGTAATGTGGGGCCTCCTATTTTTTATCAGTTCCGCTGCGATCCCATCACATCCTGGGGCTTTATTATTTTTGAGCCGATTTATCGCTCTGCTAAATTCGTCTATGCTTGGTGGCGGCAGCGTAATATGATCTCCAGTCATTGGTGGAGCTTCCAATTCCTCTGTTAATTGCCGATTTAGCAACTCATGAAAGTGCTCTTCCCATCGCCGATCCCCGATGCCTTTGAGATCGGCGATCAAATAAGCAGTGTATATTGCGTCATACCGCGGACTTTTTGGTAGAACTTATGCGCCTGGTGCGGTCCTTGGTCTCTGTTCACGGACGAGATTCTTCTCCCAGCAGTACTAATGACAGTATTCTTAAGGCGTGTCCATTTCTCTTCTACACCCGACAGCTCAGATCTAGGACTTACACATTCCTGCATTTAGGGCGATTCCTTTTACTTGACCGTAGTTGTTTCTGGTCTCTTCGTTTCGAAGGGCAGCCGTGTTGACTCGATTCGCGGATGCAATCTTTCATGACGATGCAGTCCCGGCTCCGAGCACTATATCAACTAGATAATGGTCCGACTCGACGTTGGCAATGCGATACGTTCGAACCGTCATCAGTTTCGGATTGTGGCAGCGGTCTATCAACACGTGGACTATCTGGTTATCTCCATCAGCAGATACCCAGGTGGCTTTGTGGATATTTTTACGCAAAAACCTTGTAGTTGCAATGACCATATTGTTGCTTGATGCCATCTCTATGACTCGTTGTCCATTGTCATTAGAGTTCTAGCGTAAGCTATGGGTGCCAATGTACAGCCTGAATACTACCTACCTATTTTGGCATTGTGGGCGCCGTGGCTCAGTGGATAGGAGCATGGACTGCTAAGCAGGGGGTTCGAATCCCAGTAACACCAAAGTATTTTTCACGGTGTCCCACCTCTCGCGAAAGTTTGACAAACATCCGAGAGTAAAAACTTGTCACTGAAAGCTTCTCAATTCGCCGTTCGGATCCGGCATTAAATTGTAGGTCCCTCCATTTGTGTTCAAAAATATGCATGCTCAACACAAATGGTTGCGAGAAGTCAGGCCTTGGACCGTATGGTCTGTCGCGCCGATATTATTATTATTATTATTATTATTATTTTGGCATTCATATCCGCCAGAATGATTTTATGTCATACTGGGGATGGCATGGAGTTCCCGTTCGAATGATTCAAAGAATTCTTCTTTTTCGTCATCTGGGGAATCCTCTGTCCCGCACGCGAATGGTGCATAGCCGTTCATTTACTGCTTAAAAGCCGATTACGGTGAGTTTCATTCTTTTTCTTACTAGCAACCCCACCCCGAGCACATGATGTCTTGCATGACAGCTGTTATATCTGTCATATTTTGATTTTAGTAAGACACAATTCCCCGTCCGCCGCCTTTCCTGAATTGCTGTTAAGGCAGCATTATATTTGGACAGGGTATTGTCTAGTTGCTGTGAGCGTACGTTCCGTGAGAAAATTTATAAATCTTTTTGTCGTTTTCGTTGCTGAGGCTGATTTTGTGTTCCGTAATAAATATTTTTTACGGGCGAGGTTATTGGCCTCGCGCCAAACCTTCTTTGAAAGGACTAGCCCGATCATTTAGTTTTTCTTGTAATTGGTGGAAAAATACCGGCTGCCACCACGTGGAGGTTTGATCGCACTTCCACCAGTCGGAGATAGTTACGGCCACCTTCAATTCTAGAGCCTCATTCTGCTGATGGCTGACGGCCACTTTAGCACTCAGAATGCAAAAACATTTGGGCTACTACATAATAGACAACTTATCGGGTATCGAAAGCTGTAGCTGTCCTATGTTTTATAAAAAAAACGTTTAATGGATTCTGTAAAGAAAGAGAGGTAAAGATCCCGGGGAACCACAACGGATCGTTACCGGTGCTTAAGCAGTCACCAAACCATTACTACCCTAATCTTATCTAGTCCGGCATTAAGTTAATGAAGCTTATAAGTTGAGTGATTCTTTCTTTTTGAAACTCCTCTACCAGGTGCAGAGATTTTTTGAGGATGGTTTCATTACCGAATAGCGGTTGTAAAACCATGGGAAAGAAGAAGAATACTAATTACATACTTTAGCCCTGGGTAATATGGTTTTTGCAGTCCCACTACAATGACTTAGAAATCTACCCAGATTGTTGCTATCTATTTTTTACTTATGTTGATGGCAATGGCTAACAAGAAAAGGTTACTTATTATAATTTTTAGGCATGAACTTTATTGCCTTTTCGCCCACTTAGCTTCGAATTCTCTGCCCAACGAATGGGCCTGTCTATAGCTGATGCTGAATTAATAATAAATTAATGAGAGCTTAGTTTAAAAAACTAATTATATAAAAACATGAACCTTTCCTTTTGGTCTAGAAGAAACATAAGCTTATAGCATCGCACAATTTCGATTCAAGGTTCCACACACTAAAACAAGGTGCCATCGGTCAATGTTGTTATAAGAGTAATACAAGTCACCAATTTGTGGGCGGGTAAGCATCATGATACACTTTGGTATACCTATGCCAATTCAAGGCCACCACACACAAGCAATCAATTCATTATAGTAAAGATGCTGACTGCATCATCATCATTCGGCATAATAATGTAATAATTACATTTCACTTTTGTTAAACGGCGACTGTGCCAGTGAGTACATATAATTCTTCTTTATATACACGTGCCTCACTGTCGGGCCGCAGTCAGGAGCCTATCTCTGGAATGGTGCATGGCATTTCGGCTTAGGAGATCATAAAAGACGCAACGTAACGCACAATGACGAAGATGATACTGATGATGATCTTCACCCGCAACTAATTAATTTCGACATGACGAAGCAGCACACGAGGACCGGCCTACATCAACCCACAGACTGACTGTTCGTCTGCTCACAGTGGTGGGTGAAAGTTCCATACCATCCATCCATCCGTTCCAGCCATGCGGCCATTATTACCAACGTGTGTGATAAATTCCTTTACCGCATCGGTAAGATGGACAGACGACGGACGACGGGGAAAACACATCCATCGATCGGATCGTGCAAAACGAATCATAATTTTATTGTCGTTTGGATGGCAATTTACGCATCCGCATAAGGATATTGGTATTGTTCGGCGTCGTGTAACGCAACGCAGACAAATTAATATTAAATTGCATTTTATCAGCACGCCATCGCTGTGCAATTGATGTCATTACCACTCACAGGATTATACAATTTAACCATCAACAATAATAATAATTATTAATAATTTACACTCTTTGCTGAAGGTTTTCAGGTGGATTCCACAATATATGAACGATGTTGTTGTTTTTTTCAATCAGTATGTAATTTTTCGTTCAACACCTGACATTAACAAATTGAGTGTAGGTACTCAACGATTGTGTAAGTTTCTTTTTCGCCCAACAGGGACAGCAATGGCTACTTTCGATTTTAATTTAATAAATTTTTATGAAAAAAAACATGCAAATGAAGAAGGATGTCCTCTGTGGATGCTGAATTACTTGCTGTTGATCGTTGTTGTGTTTCTTTTTTTTTCGTTAAACTTTGCGATATCATACGGGTGTATTTACAAGATCACGTGCTGTGATGATTGAGTATAAAAAGAGTGAGAGTGTACGATTTTCCATTAATTTGCACTGACATACATACTGATCCTTTCATTTTTTTAATGTTCCTTGCAAATATTAGCTCTAGAGGTAACAGTCTAGGTAGGTATTAGGTACAGTGGCGGTTTCTGCTGAGAGCCTCAATTAGCGTTTGAAAGTGCCATCAATTCCAACGCTCATTCACAATGACATTCCAACTGTCAGCTCTATAGACAAGGCCAATCTGCCTGCTTCACATTTCGCAGCTAGCTCTACGCTGCCAGATAGCGCGTTGTCGCCGCCTGTACTTGCAAGAGTTGAATCCTCAAATGGTACAGATTTACTTTGGTACTCGTCAAGTGGCTAGAGTATTAAATGATCTCAACATACATAAATCTGCTGGGCCTGATGGCATTCCCGCTATAGTTTTGAAGAGGTGTTCTTACACGTTGGCATTACCACTGCGCAGGCTTTTCTATTTCTCTTATTCTTCTGTAGTCGTCCCAAGGAATTGGAAAACAGCCTTTATCTCTCTTCATCTCGTCATCTCTTTTCTCGTACCGACCCATTGCGCTAACATCTATGCTCTCCAAGGTCATGGAAACCCTGATCAATCGTAAGTTTATGCAATACCTTGAATCCTTAGTGACCAGCAGTATGGTTTTCGTAGGCAGCGTTACCTGATGGTTTATCTCACTGAAAAGTAGAACCATTCATTTGGTGAAAGCAAAGTTGTTGCACTTGATATTTCCAAGGCATTTGACAGAGTCTTGCATCAAGCTCTGTTGTCGAAAATGAATGCTTATGGAATTAATAACACCCTGCTCGATTGGACTACTAACCTTTTGACTGTTCAATTCAGGTCGTATTGGACGGATTCAAATCCAATGTTCACAGCATAAACGCCGGTTTTCCTCAAGGCTCTGTTTTATCTCCGACACTCTTTCTGATTTTTATTAATGATCTCCTGTCCACCACCTCTAATCCAATCCATTCCTTTGCTGACGACAGTACTCTTAGCTTCTCATATGACTTTACGCTTTCTGCACGCCCCTCTTCTTCACAAGTTGAATTTGCAAAACAACGTATGTTAATCACGTTATTTGCCATCGCCAAAAATGCTGCGAGATGCTTAGGTTTCCTAAAACGGTGCAAGCTGTACTTCACTCCTTCAGATCTGGCTACTATTTACAAGGCGTATATTCGCCCTAAACTTGAATACAACTGTATTATATGGGCGGATGGCCCCAAGACCACATTGCATCTACTAGATAGAGTTCAGAACCGCGTGTTAAAACTTATTGGTGACGTACATACCGCGAAAACAATCGAATCGCTTGGACATCGTAAGAATGTGTCCTGCCTGTCACTGTTTTATCGCTTTTTCCACAAGCGGTGTTTAAAGAAATATCCAGATGCATCCCGCCCATTCTCCAACCCATCCGTAATACCCGTGCCTCAACTCGAGCTCACGGGTCCACCATTAAGCCTATCTTCGGACGTACTAACAAATTCAGAGATTTCTTCTTTAGCCGCACGATAGTTATGTGGAATGAATTGCCTGATTCTGTGTGTCCGCAATTCTATGATCTGCAGTCGTTTAAGACACATGTGCATAGACATCTCATCTTTTCCTCTCCCTAATTTCCTAGCGCCCACGCTGTGCTAAGCATTATAAGGGTGCAAACCCCTTTTGCGTCTGTACATTATAAAAAAAATTGTTACCTCGTGAGGTCTTATTGGTTATTTGGAAGCGTTCAAATACAAGATCAGTTAGATAATACTGTACTCCTTTTAGATCGGAAAAAAATGGTTTGACCAAAGTGCGCTGTCTGGACCCTGCTAGAGCCGGGCATCTGCAAATATATTGGATGAGAGTTTCTTTCTCAATTACCTCGTTGTAGCTCCTGTAGAAGGTGTTAGGTAGAATAACTAGCTTAGCAGTCTTCCCAAAGATTGAAAGACGACCTTGCCGCTTTCGATAACTATGTACATTCTAATTGATTGTGTTGATCAAAGCAACTTTTTTCGTCCTTAATTTGTCACAATTGCCAGCACCTACACGACCCTCCCCTACACCTTATCGTAAATTTCCTCTAAACCCGTGCTGTATTGCGAAAATCACATGCTCTCCCATTCAATATCCATGCCCTGATTGAAATCAATCTAATCCCCGACATAAGCAACTAGGAGTTATTCCCTTCTACATTTAATGTTTTTCGAGATAACAATCTTAACCGCCATATGATAGACTCTCCATGTCGAGGCGTGTTTTTATTACGATCAAGTGATTCTGATTATGTAAACCATAGCGTGGGCTTTAGGAAGTTAGGTAGAGGAAAAGATGGGATGTCTATGCACATGTGTCTTAAATGACTGTAGATCAAACAAATGCGAAAACACAGAGTCCGGAAATTCCCTCCACATAATTATTGTACGGCTAAAGAAGTAATCTATGAATTGGTCCTGATGGCTATCGACAACGACTCGACTTTCATTGCTGTTTCTTCGTCTTCCAAACTCAATTTCATTTCAATAAAAATAAGACTCCCCCGTAGGTCCCTGTACGTTATGTGTTGAAACATTCAACCGGCTCAATATATGGAATCCTACCAACTTGCTATTGGTGCCATTGATCAAATAATTGACTCGTCTGACTCCCTTGAAAACATACTTATTTTCGCCGACTTTGATTTGCCCCAACTGACTGAACTCCTAAAGGACTGAATTTTCAATGGAGGTTCCAAGAAATTTGAAGACTCACGTATATCATTATTTGTAATATTTTCTTTGTCAAGGTTTTTTGTAGTTTTCCTTGACCATGATCCATTTATTAAAGCATTTGGGATCGCGGAGTTTTAGTTTCGAAATCGTTTTCCAATAAATCAGGGAGATTTCCAAGAAAATAATTTAAAACTTTCTACAAAGCTTGATCTTCAAACCCTTCCAGGCCTGTCTCGAGACCTGTCACGCTTCTGGCAGTTTGCAGGAGTAACAGTCGCCTTGCTGTTATTCTGTCTTTTATTATACTCCTTTATAACTCACTGATATCGGAGGGTATCTGCAGTATCTCTATCTTGTAGAGTGTCTGCTGCCTTATTCTTGGTACTCTTGTCAAGTATTCGGACTGCCTTCCGGTACTCCTGCCAATCAAAGGTTCCGCACCTCCAAACCTAGGTACGTTTGTTGTGGTCTGTCTGGGTAGTAGAGTACTGTGCTCGCACTGCGCATTGGCTGAGGACAATGACTGGTGCTTGCCCTACAACCATCCTCTAGCGTATCTAGATTTGACGCCAGAAGATCGTTTTCGAACGCGCTACCTAGCTCAGCCGTCTCCTCCTCCTTAGAAAAATAAAGATCCCACGAATGTGTCGGTAGGAGCGGTTCATCCTGACATATCCGACGTATCAGGATAAGGCACTTTGTACAACAAACTGAGCCTAAGCTTCGGAGGGGACCGTTAGCCAACAGTTATCTTTATCCACTTATTGAACGTTCAGCCCTCGTCACGGGTGCCTCAACACCTTGTCTTACTAGTGGAACTATCTGCCCAAAATAGGAATCAGTAGCGAAGAGGCATAGTGCAATAAGAAAGAGGAGATAAAGCAGATTGTCCAGCCCTAATACAAATAAGGATTAAAACCATGGGCAAAATCACCATAAAAGAAGAAGAATACCAGCAAATTCCAGCCAAAGGAATAATACGGTTCATCAAAAAACTAAGTGATTTCAAGGCTCAAAGAACACCGGCACACCAGCAGGTCGCGGTGCAAGTGGCTTGTACACAACCCAATTCTCATCGTATCGTGTCGTATTGTATCATATATCTAGGGGTTGTGTGGTATGGGGCTAATATGTTAAATAATTCAAAATGAATGATATTAGCATCGAATCCATAGTTTTCGTGGTCGCTGATATGAGCACTGACAGTAAGACACCGCTATTGTCCTTAGGGGTGAGGTTGGTAAGGGGATGAAATGTGAAAGTAATCTGAAACGACCGACAGAGAATTTAGCTGGTTTTCTATCAAAAGCAAAATCAAAATATTTAGTAATCTGCAATTATCGCACTGATCACCACCTTACCCCTAAGTATTTGCATAGCTAGACAAATAACAAATTCCGTGGTAAACAGATAAAACGAAGTCTTACTTACTTCGTCCTTGCCGTACTAACACGTTGTGTACTCCGGTTAATGTGGCTGCTAATTTGCAATTGAAATGCAATCGCAATCTTCTCACATAAGTCTATGTTTGCTTTAACGCTTCAACCTTCATTATCAAATTACACTTTAAAATCAAATCAAAGCCATTGAACGTAAACGTAGCCAATTTTCATCAACATTTTTGGACTCTTATTCTAATTACCAACTATTACCATGGTATCATAGAGAAAATAATCTGGCCTTAGCCTCAAGCGATCGACTTCTTCAATTGCTCTGACACACAACTAACCTTACCGATGCCACTAGACTCGCCAAGGCAACGCCAACAAGCGCACGACGACGACGCCGATAATAACATGTTCATGAGCGATGGATATAAATTAATATTTAACTTTCTTTTAATGATCGACAATGGTACACGGAACGCCTTTCTGAAACGATACGTCGGGATGCCAGCCAGCATACCGTACTACCAGCCGATGCCCAGACAGAGCCACAATGAATGCCCTAGAAGAGGATTCAATCGATACTCGATTTCGTGATATTCAAGGAGAAAAATGATCCCAATTGAATTGAAACTACCTACTCTGATCTTTGGAGAAGGCTGCAGAATTGGGCGGGCGGACGGGTGGTAACTAATGCTGACTGAGTGACTGAGTAAGTGACTCACTTAATGACTGGCTGACTGACTGACAGACAGTCTGTGCTCTGGCATTAATCCGTATTATCAATATGCAACTTGTGCGATCATGCGCGAGTCGCGATCATATCCGAACTATTTCAAATGATCAACGTTTACGATGTTTCCCACTCACTCCTCCTCCTCCTTATCGTCCACCATCACCTACTTTTAATCAAAGCGAGTCAAGTACATAGATAGTTTTCAGCATCAATTATAATCATAGAGCGATCAGTGCGAGAATTACACGTCCCGATCATTCACTTGATATCTTCATGATGAAAGCATTGTTATGGAAGAAAGCAAAAGCGGTTCAACAAACCTAATTACGGTTCGGTCCGGTGCGGTCTCTGAAGTCTGCACGTTGGACATTGGACAAGATTGAGACTGCGATTGAGAATCACATTGTATCACTGGAAATTACCATTTGAAATGATAAATTAGATTTAAATGGATCCACGATTTTTTTCCACTTACATGTATGAACGAAAATATAACCAAACAATGGGAAGACGAAGAGGAGAAAGAAGGAAAAATTGAGACATGATTACAATTATTGTCCATCGCGATGTGATCATCGAATTTAAGCAACGGAACAACTGAAGTAGAGTGGGTATGTTGGACAGCGAAAAAGGAAAAAAACGATTAAGTTTTCTAACAACAACAATAAGTACTTGGAGTATGTGTGTGTGTATATGTGTCGCGTGCATTGCAGGGTATTATCTTGTACTTGTAGCAGGTTCACCATTACATTGTATTTGAGCTTGTTTGGAACTTGTAATTGGAAGGTACCATCGATATAGTGGTATGGTTTTTTTTGTACAGGTTGTACACATGAGCGTTATCACAGGCAATGACAAAAGGCGCTAGCCCTTTGAAAAGTCTGCAATATGTATTCCTTGTCTATACACAAAACAATTATCATTACTGCTGAAAAATTGTCCGTTTTGTAATAAGATAAGGTTTTGATCAGGATCTATACATTGTCAACATATTTGGCACTACAATCGAGGTCAGGTCCTAGCCTCATGTAAAAAGTCTCCACCGGTCCCGATTTTGAGCCGGTGTCATCCAGTTTTTCATCCCGTTCTGGTCTACGCCATCCTTACAGCGTAGGCTTGGTCGGCCTCGTTGTCGTGTTCCATAAGTCCTTGCGGTAGACTTTCCGAGCAGGATCCTCTTCGTTCATGCGAACTAAGTGTCCTGGCCACCGGAGCCTATCGAGCATAATTCTATTCACGATGTCAACATAGCGGTAGCGCTCGTAGATCTCATCATTATAGAGTCTCCGGAATTGTACTTCCTCACAAAATTCTCCGTAAGTCTTTTCTCTCAAACGCGGCTAAGAGGTCATAATGCTTTTTGCTAAGCACCCAAGTCTCGGATCCATATGTAAGTGCGGGTATGACCATTGTCTTATATACCTTGCTTGGATGTTATGATAAAGTTCCTGGATTTGAAGAGTCTTGACAGACTATAGTAGGCTTTGTTGGCTTTAAGCAACCGTGCGCGTATTTCTGGTTTAATGCTCTTATTGACTGCTGCAGTTGACCCAAGATAGTTAAAGGATTGCACTACTTCAAATTCGCGCTCCACTATTTTAATTGCGGGACCTATGTACTATGTACTTTGTTTTGCTCGAATTTATGTGCACCCCCAGATTTCGTGCCGCGTGCTCGATATATATGAAAGCTTCCTGTACAGCTCTTGTGTTTCTACCAACGATGTCATATCTTCGTAAGCCATCTATATGGATTGTTCCTCCCGCCGTTACGTCAGAGTCTCAGATCACTTTCTCTAAAGCCAGGTTGAAGAGGACGCAGGCCAGTCCATCCCTTTGTCGGAGCCCATTATAGTTGTTGAATGGGCTTGATAGTGATCCGGATATTTTTACTCGGCTTATAACATTGGTCATGGTCAACCTACATAGTCGTGTCAGTTTATTTGGGATGCCGAATTCTCTTATGGGTTTATACTACTCTGGCTATGCTATCATAGGCCGCTTTAAAATCTATAAAAAGATGGTGTAACTCTAGATATTTTCCCATCACTTACCTAAGGGTGGTGTAAATCTGATCAGTTGTTGATTTGCCTGTGATGAAGCCAAAATGGTATGGGCCAATAATCCCTTTAGCGTATGGAGCTATCCAGTCTTGAAGGATAGAGGAGAAAATATTATACGCGATACCGAACAACGTTATACTACGATAAATGCTGCATTTTATTACATCTCCCTTCTTATGCCTCTTCGTCAGTCTTCTTTTTTTAATCAGTTCCGCTGGGATCCCATCTGATTCAAGGGCCTTATTATTTTTGAGCCAATTTATTGCTCTGCTAACTTCGTTTATGCTTGGTGGCGGCAGCATAGTATGGTCTTCGGTCATTGGTGGAGTCTCAAATTCCTCTGCAACTCATGAAAGGGCTCTTCCCATCGCTCTAAGATGCCTTTGAGATCGGCGATCAGATTACCATCTTTACTGTCTTTGCAGTATGTGCAACGCGGTGTATATTGCGTCATACCGCGGACTCTTTGGTAGAACTTCCGCGCCTGGTGCGGTTCTCGCTCTCTGTACTGTTCTAGGTCAGCTGCTTTCCTTCGCCGGTGAACTGTTTTTTCATATCTTCTGACCTCTTTATATTCCTTTTCGCGTGCCCGCGATCTATGAGATTGTTGCATTGCTCAGTACGCTACATTCTTACGTTCAGTCGCTAGCATACATTCGTCATCGATTCAGTCGTTCCGATCTCTACGACTAATGCCTAAGATGGAGTCAGCAGTGCTAATGACAGTTTTCTTTTCTCTTCTACGCTCGACATCTCAGTCCCAGGACTCACTCTCCTGCATTAAGGGCGAGTCATATCGCTTTGCAGTAGTTGTTTCTGGTCTTTTCGTTACGAAGGCAGCCGTGCTGACTCGAATCTGATATTCGTGGATGCAGTCTTTCGTGATGTTGCAATCCGCGCTCGGAGCACCATACCCACAAGATAGTGGTCCGAGTCGACGTTCGCACCTTGGTACGTTCGTACCGTCGTTCGGGCTGTGGCGGCGGTCTATGAACAAGTGGTCTATCTGTTTGCGAGTGGCTCCATCCGGAGAAACCTAGGTCGCTTTGTGGATATTTTTAAGCGCAAACCATGTACTCGCAAAGACCTAATTATTGTTTATCTCTATGACTCGTTATCCATTGTCACTAGTGTTCTCGTGTAAGCTATGGATGCCATTCTACTGCCTGAATACTGGCTCCCTACCTATTTTAGCATCCATATCCCCCCAGAATGATTTGTACATCATACTGAGGGCAGGATTTCCTGGATTACCGTTATGTCAGCATCATATTTAGGCAGGGTATCGGCCTGCAGCTGCGTCTGCAAAAATATACATGCACAACACAAATGGTCGCAAGAAGCTACGTCTTGAAACGCAACGGTCTGTCGCGGCGAATGTTATTAAATAATATTTTAAATAAAGACTTAAAAATAATAACCAATATTAATAGTTATGTTTTTAATGTAATTTTATTTTTAATATAAACCTTTGTTTTTATAAACAGTCAAACACCGACTTGACTTAGACTTAAGGGCCCGTTGAGTGATTGCGAGAGAAATGTTCTTGATCTCTCGCTTATCAATCGTTTGCGCGATCTAGTTGCGCAATATTATCAACTTTTATATTTTGCAATTGTGACTACATAGCCCCACAATAAATAATCACATGGTGAGTCAAGTGATGAAGGTGTCCACAAATTAGAATGAACAAATGATATGTTGTTTTGTTGCAAAAATGCAAGTGTTTTCTTTGCCGTATGTGATGGAGCCTTAGTGGAATATCCAGGTACCATTTAGATATAAGCGTTTCGATTCTTCGATAAGTGGTTTTAAACAGTTGCTTATGTACTAATCTGCATTTTTTATAGTACCTGGCATAACGAAACTTGGTACTGTTGTGCCGAAATTAGATATTCCTAAAAGTAGCATGAAGCCCTTCGGATCAGCCGGTTTGGTGAAGGAAACTTATTCCTCCCCAGTTTGCTAGCGACTCAAATATTGCACACCTCTTTGGCCATCGGCAAATGTTAACTAAAACCAAGCTTCGTCAACTGTGATATATTTCTACCATTTATCACCGTTCAGTAGCCGGTAAAGGCCCAGGGACCGATGGTGCCTTTTGGTGATTGTTTGCGCAGACATGTAATGACGCTTCGGCTTGTTTTTGGAATATTCTGTTCTTTACATATATTCTACATCTCTCTTAAATAAAGGGTAATTGCTTCACCTTGTTATCGAGCCTACAATTAACATTTCCATGTTCTTCCTTTTTTCCAACAAACGTGTTAAGTTGGACAGAACTCACTAACTGTTACGAATCTAATGGCTCATGGTAAACGTCTGAGCACCCGCAACAACGTTTCTCTCTCGATCCATTCTTAATTTCTCATGTTCAGACAAATACTTTGTCATTTCCTATACGGTCCAAGTAAAGTATGGGCCAATGTCCTCATTACAATAAGAACCTGCACGCGGTAGTCGACAACATAGCGTTGTCTCTTTGCGATTTAAATATGAAAATTAAAATCCCATAAACGGCATAATTGGTATCATCTGTAGTCGCTATTAATGTGGATCAACCCAAAAATGGGGAACCATATACAAACGAGCACCATCCATCCATATCCATATCCATGTGTACTTAACCAGGTATGGTAACGCAGCAGTGATCTTGGTTCGTATGCTCAGGTAGAAGCACAAGAACTTTTTCTGTTTGTTCTTCTCATTAGCATTTCTGTCCTGTAGCAGTTTTTTTTTTTTTATTCGGGATTGCACCAGCTGAACCCACGCTAGCCAAATCGCGTTCCTTTTTTCTTTGGCTATAACATTATGTTTTGATTTAAAGTCCATACGAATTAGGAAAATCGTGCAACTTTGCTTTTCAGTTTTGTTTGCAGGAATTCCACATAATATCCTTAGTGTATGGATATTAATTCCTTCTGGTAGGATGATGCTGAAATTTGACCGTAATTTTAAGGCATGTTCATTAATATAACCTTTTATAGGGAATTTGTGTATGTACTCTCTGACAAGGATACCAAAGTACGAATTGGAAATATTATTGTTTGCAGATATTTCAACACTGACTTGCTAAATAATGACTATCGTCATACTATTGATTATGCTCTACGCATAGATTGTTTGTCATCAACTCTTTTTCTACTCATTATCCACCTAATTCAACTCCCAGCTTATTAGACCTTGTAGAGTTGTTTCCAACCCGTCTTTAGTTTTGCTTCAAGAGCAAGTTATTATGGAAACAATGATCATCGATTTAATATTCTGCACCTTTAACTTAAATGTTTCCCTTAACTTTAAGTCTTTCTCCTTTTGCCGTCGTAATTTTAATAGAATAACTCATCAATGTCTCTTGGCAGAAGCTTTTAAACTTCCTTGGCGTTCCTTTTGGAGGCGGTTTTCGTCAGAATACAATTGGGAATCAATTGCACGTAATTCCGCGACAATAATTATCCGTAATTAACTACTTTTCATCAAAATTGTGTCCCACTTTTCTAGTGTAACAACTATGAGGAATTCTTCGTTATATTCGTAGTGGTGACAAATTTCCATTTGCCTATCAAATTGACTCATTTTAGCTGAAAAACCATTTTCTTTCACTAGCTCTCTCAACGAGTTTTGAATTTTCTAATTTCTCGGAAGGAAAGTAGCATTATGGCGTTACAATAAAATTAAATTGAAGACCATGACATTTCCTAAAAGTTTCCAAAATTGATTATTCCAGCGATCCTTTGACCTCTTTCCTTAACGTTAATACTACACCTTTATCGTATTCAAATACCTGAAAACTTGCTAAAATAATTCCAGTAGCTAAGAAAGCAAATGCTTTTCACCTCTCTTTGATTTTGGAGATAATTCTGTTAAGCCTTTATAAGACTATCTCCTAAATAGGTATCAGAGAGTACTAGTCAAGTATTCGTAATCTTTGTACAGCCAGGTTGAGTTCGGTGTGCCATAAGGCTCTATTTTTGCACCGATTATATTCTATATATATATATATAAATGACTTAACAGGAGTTCTTAAAATCTGCAACTCAACAGCTTTCTAATGCTATCATTGTCTATATTATGCATTTCTTAAGGAAAATGACCTGATTAATCGTTTGGATTGTGCTCTTGTATGGGTGCAGCACTTGGAAGGTGATCGCTACTATCACAAAAAGATTACAAACGTTCGTAGATAGGTGCCTACGGAACATCTTAAGGGTTTTTTTGGCCTAACCGTATCTCTAACGAACATCTTTAACAGAGAACGGGTCAGGAACCAATACGCACAGCCATCCAACGACGGAAGTCATACAATCCGAAAAGGCGACAGTTCCATAGCAATCTGCGCAATGCAATGGAATCCGTTATCTCAGGATGGTAGAAGAACGGGTCGTCCGAGAAATACATGGCGCAGAACAGTTGAGGAGAAATCACGGCAATTGGAGAGAGCAGAAGCTCATTGCCAGAAATCGCACGCGATGGCGCGTAGGCCCTAGAACCCACAAGGGGATATAGGTAATAAAGAAGAAAGAAACACAAGCTTTCGACGAAGCGCGTGCTGAAATGCAGCACGACCGTGCACAGCGGCGATTGGGAAACAGCTGGGGACCTGATAAACTCGCCAAAAATGCTACTACGCTGTCCCTTTTACCTGAAAATGTTTCCTTATTAGACATACCGATTGCCATATGCAAACACATGTTAAAGCAGGATGCTATTGAGAAAACGAACCACATATGGTCAAAAGTGTAGCGACAAAACTGATCCGGCCACAGCTGAATCAAAAACGCTCCGATTGTTTGATCTCTCTAAACAGATTTCACATAAGTAAGGGTCTTTATATGTCTTATAGGCAAGCATGCAGCAGGGCTTGGTGTATTTTCCAATGACTTCTGCAGAAGTTGCATGGACAAGGAGGAGGAAGAGACCATTCTTCACCTTCTCTGTAGATTTTCAGCTCCTTTTCTAAAACGTAAGTTCCATTTGGGAAGCCTTATTTTACAACGACCTTAGCGATTTGTCAAGCACTAACATCAAAAGTCTTTCTACGCTTTATTCGAAGCTCCAACAACTGGTTCAACGATTAGGATGAGAAATCTTTTCGATTTATATGGCATCACAATGGACCATCAGTGATCTAAATGGGTCAGTTTTCAGCCGACAGCGCACCCCAACCTAACCTAACCTAACCATCTTCTATTTCTTACTACCTATCCATCCCCTTTTCTTTGCTTTGCCCACATGCATCTCTTGTGTTATTATTAGTTATATTACAGTTGATATATTATATATTACCTCAAATTATTGTGTACGCTATAAGACTCAGTCTTCTGTACTTTATACTTAAGAAGATAAACAAAAAATTAAAATTAAATTGGAAAGTGGATGAATAGAAATTTTTTAAGAAGCACTCAGCTGAACTTGGAGTTCGTGGTGCTTCAAGAGTATGCCGGGACTTTTCAACTTGACGATACTCAACTGGTTCACGATTTCAAAATAGCAATACCAAGTTTAAAAATTAGTATGTACTACTTCCCTGAACTTTTGTCTTTCTTTCCCAATATTATAATCTGTCTCACTTGACGTTTATTTCGCTGGCAATCACGAAATTCACATAATAATGAAAAGAAAGTTGTAAGAAACTGTAAATTTCCCTTAAAGTTTTTAGATAAAAACAAAAGTAGCTGTGTACAAGTTGCATTGATTGGGGAATAAAATTCGATCCAAGACAAAACGATGGAATAAAGAAAAAAATGACAAATCATCGAGCTATTGTCTTGTTTCGGTTTGTTGTGCCTACGTTCATACGTACTGCAACACAACACAATAACCTATAAAACTAAAAACAAGAATAACAACAACAACAAAATTACAATAAGCAATAAAGTCACCAAAAATGGATTAAACCACGCTTGTCCATTGCTCTTCAAATCGTTTATTTTTTGTGTGCCTCTGCAATATTCACGATCGAACGAAGGTAATTTTCTCGAAAGCGAAATTACAACCTGCCGCAACGGTTCCGGCAAGAAATTTAAACGTTTTCTCTGGTATTGTTTCTCTATTAGGACTATGTATGTATAACATTCAGCTCAATCGGTTTACTTATACTATAGCTGGAATACACCTAGTATATATTTCTCATATACTTTGAGTATGTATACCCTATAAGTGGTACTGTAATTTGGTTCATACGTTTGAAATGACCACTGACTTAGGATGAGGATCAGCTAAGAAGATACGATACTCAACCGGTCAGGCGTATATGCACTTGGAAGATCCGGGCGAACATACATTTTCCCGAATACATACTGGACCTCCCAGCTTTCCCGAAATAAAGGACTTGATGGTATCACTATACTGAACTCCACTACTGAGCTTTTTCAAGTAGTACCCCAGACACATCGACCAGAGCGTTTGCAACCGCACATAGTGATGGGAAATTGAAATCTTTTTTGAGGATTGGAAAAATGTGGTGATGAAAGCTTCCAAATAAAGTTATGTGACAACTGGAGAGATAAAATAGTTCTGGAACAAACCAAAGAACATCTAGATTGCACTCTCGGCACACTCTCAAACAGGACATCCTGCGTTTAACATTAAAACACCTTGCAGAACAATGCGTCGAGTACAGATTTCCACTTTAGTTGGTCTTCATTGTTTTGAGAAAGCGGTTGAGAGCTTGTAAACCAGGATTTCATATGGCATGCTTTGTGCGGGAGAGCTTTCCCGAGAAACAAATAGCTATTATTCAGGCTTTGTACATATGAGGTTGTCTCAGACAACGAGCATATATCGTAAGACTTTGCAATTCAAATTCACCAAGCCTGCATACTGTCACTACCCTCATTTTTAGTGGTAATCAGTAATGTTACTCGTGGGCACCAAAAACAGGTACCATGGATCACTTTTGGTGATGACATGCTCCTTTAAGCATTTGGACTACGCTGGCGATATTTATTTTCTTTCGCATCGAATTATGGAAATGCCTGAAAATTTAGAAGATCTACATTCCATCTGCTGCAAACAGATGAAGGCGAATAGACGTATTGGATTCCCTAACAGGACCCAACTATGTTACTACTAGGAATGTAGAGGAACTACATATTGTCTTCGTAGATTACTTCCATTTGTCAATGCCTTGATTTCGTTTCTACTTCGCCCAACGTGCTCCAGCATTTACGTGATTGAAATGTTTGTGTATAGAACCATAACACGTTACATTGATACTGCTACCATCGTAAAACAACATCACCAGAATGGGACTCTCTTTGAGGATGCTAGATTTATTCGATAGCCAGTTAACTGACGCCATCTAAAGGTAAAAAAGGTAAAGTAGTGTTCTTATTATCCAAGAGTCTGCCTTGCTCTTTGCCAGAGGGCTTAGTACATCGTTATCGGCAAAAAGACAAAGAATTATTCCTCGCTGGCAGCGATTGAAGAAAGCTTGTAAAGATTGCGCGAAATGATGTATTTACAAAGTACTCATATATGTAGATGTTTCCCATAGTCAGTAACTACCACGATACAAAGTAAGAAAACAAAAAGTGCTCTGAAGTAGTTGGACAAATAAGACTACAGGTTGAAGATCGCTGGACAAAAGAGCAACTAAGTGAGGGACAAGTGTGCGATGATTCGATTGCTCAAATATTTCAATGGATGGAGGAAGGAGAAAGACAGGAGTGGCACAAGATTGCAACAGCAAGCCCTACAGTAAAAAGTTACTGGGGTGCATGGCAGTCGTTGAGATTGGAAAACGGACTGCTGGTAAGACAATGTGAATCGGCTGATGGCCGAAACACAAAATCACAGATTGTGCTACCAACGAACCGAGTCAAAGAAGCCCTGCAAGAATTACATAGTGGTACATCATGAGAACATTTGGGCTTTAACAATACTCTAGATAAAATTAGGAGTGTCTTCTACTGGGTTAATTTCCGTAGAGATGTGGAAGACTTGTGTCGAACGTGTGACATGTGCGCAGCAAGCAAAGAGCTGCAACCAAAAACTAGAGGAAAAATGCAAAAAGCGCCATTTGAGCGGATAGCAATGGACGTAGCTGGTACATATCCAGAAACAAGAGACGGAAATCGCTATATACTCGTGTGCATTGATTACTTCAATAAATGGGCAGAAGCATATCCCATCGCAAACCAGGAACTAGGGCATTCGATATGCAGATTTGAAGTACCACATTCCGATCGCGGGTGGAATTTCGAATCGCTAGTCTTTCAAGAGCTGTGTCAAATACTCAACATGAAGAAAACGGGGACTACTCCGCTACATCCACAGTCAGACGGAATTGTCGAAAGGTTCAACAGAACGCTGGAAGAGCATCTGCGAAAAAAAGTGAATGCCAACCAAGACTAATGGGATCGTTGTGTACCGTTGTTTATGATGGGTTATCGTAGCGCTGTAACTCATCAGCGATGGTGGTATTTGGCAAAGAACTTCGCCTACCATACGACATTAAATTTGGATCACCACTAGTAGAGCCGACAACAAAGGAGAACTACGTTAGTGATCTAAGACAGAGGATGATCGCTGTTCATGCTGCAGTAAGGAGCAACATAGTGGATACCAGCAGCGGGATGAAAACAAGATATAACCTTCGTGCAAACTGTGGAGGATTTCAGGAATGAGATTTGGTATGGCTTTACAATCCCAAGAGAAGAAAAGGTAAATCTCCAAAAATACAGCAAAGTTGGGAAGGCCCTTACAAGATTAAAAGGATTAATAATGTAGTGTATCGGATTCAACAAAGCCCCAGATGTAAAATGAAAGCTGTTCACAATAATTGAAAAAGTACAACATCCGAAAGGGGTGCTGAATCTGTTCGGGACTAACAGAATTAAGGTGGGGGTAATATAACGAAAGTGGGTGCCATGGGTCAGTGGATAAGTGCATGGACTGAGCAAGAGGTTCTTGGTTCGAATCCCAGTAACACCAAAAGTAGTAGTTATAAGGCTTATGTTTTAAATCGCGAAGGGTGCATAGCCGTTCATTTACTGCTTTAAAGTCAATGACGGTGGGTTTCATTCTTTTGCTGACTAGAAACCCCACCCCGAGCACATGATGTCGTTCATGACAGCTGTAATATATGTCATACTCTAAATTTTGTAAGACACCATTCCCCGTCCACCGCATCTCATGGATCGTTGTTAGGTCAGCATAATATTTGGACTGGGTAACGGCTAGTTGTTGTGCTGCTCGAGCTGTATACAGTTAGCGTTCGTTCCATGAGAAAATTCTTAAATCGTTTAGCGGTTTTCGACGACCGTCGTCGTCGTTCATCAGTGTATCCGAGGCTGATTTTGGGTTCCGTAATAACGTTTTTTTTACGGGCGAGGTTATTGGCCTCGCGCCAACCTTACTTTGAAAGGACTAGCTTCAGCTTTTCCTGTATTGGAGGAAAATTACCGGCGACCACCACGTCGAGGTTTGATCGCACTTCCACCAGTCAGAGATAGTTACATTGTTACGGAACATTTGATAGTGAATATAAATATAGTCAGTCAGCCTGGCGCGGTACCAATCTCTATAGACTGTGACTACGTTGCCAACATCATTAAAGAAGATGTATGGCCCAATGACCCTTCCGATATGAAAATCGCACCAAACATTCAACTTTTTTTTAATTATGGCATTTTTCGGGTTGCTGAATTGCCCAAATGATACCATTTTGCTTATTAACGGTGCCATTAACCCTGAAATGGGCTCCATCTCAGCTGAGAATGATAAGCAAGGAAGTAAACTTGTCGCAACAGAACTTTGATACAAATTTGGATAATTTACAATCTTTGTTGCAGCTTGTAATTTTCCATGATTAAATGGCAAGTATAGACGAGCTAAAACGCTAGAGAAATCGCAGCTAACTTCAAGCATGGCCGAGAAACCCTATTAAAAAAAGGGGGCGTCGCAATTGGAAAACCCTTTGTTTTCGCATCAACATAATCCGAATGCATTCAAAACGCATTCACGGTGACACTCTTCTCAATTGCGTGAGTGCGTATTATAAAAAAAAATCAGTTTAAGGTAGACGTAGACTGCCAAGACTGTCCAAATCAAACGTCTCAAAGTTGAACGATCGTTGCAGAAAAACTGATTTACCTTGCGATACTCGTACGAGTGGAAAATATTTCCTTCTTATCGGACACAAATATCAGCGATCGAATGAGTAGACCAATTTTAAGAGTATGCCTTCGTTTAACCATAATTGTGGTGCTTATTTCTTGAATTGGCATTTATCACCCTTTCACAAAATTAATAAAAATTCTGATTTGGCACTGAGTGCTCCAGATTTTGTTGTTTTTCTTCTTTTTTCCTTGCTATTGTTGGACAGTTGCATTCAATTCGAATTCATAGACATAATGACTTGCACTTAGTACAGATATCAGACACACACTAACGCAATCACACATCATAAAATTGGCCAACAGGGCGGCACAACACACCTGTCTCGGTAATGAACCATAATACTTACATTCATTCATCGAACACTCCTAAAAATTGGCAAAATCCTTAGGCCTTAGGCTGCCTAGACAAACGCTACGACGCTCGACTGCCAAACTGCCAAACGAACGACCATAACCCACAAATGGTAGAAATGCTAATAAATCAGTTATTATTACCGTTATTATATAGAATCACCGTGGCTTATTATTACTGCGCCACAACTATCAGCCGCTCTGAATAACAGCGAAACAACAGGTTCTGCACTGCACACGCTATGACACAGTGGTAACGAACGCAAAGTGGTAGGAGGTGGTGCCCAAGTATAAAAGCCCAATGTGGCGGCGGGTGAACATTGAACTCCTAATATAGGAATAATTCGCATGCAGAAGGCAGTCAGTCAAATAAGTAAATTGCCGGTTAACAGCTGGATCTGTTATTGGCACGCCACAGACAGAATATTGCAGCTTTGTTAACGACATTAGCGTAATGGTAGCAACTCGTAGCATAACAACAACCAAACAGGAACAGCAGCAGCACAATTTTGATTGAATTAATAAGTCAGAGTGTCAGAGTTCAGCAGGATCGCTCCACTGTTGCATTGAAATTGAATAAGAAACCGATGTTGTTACGCTGGCCGTGCAACGCACGTGAACAGGAACACGGCGGACCAGATCACGCCTAATCGTGCTATCTTACTTAGGCCAGGGCCGGCCGAATAACAGACAAAATGGTAATGGAATAATGGAGGTATAAAGAGTGTGGATGTGGACGGCGATGATCCTCTGTCGTACATTTGAGCTTCCGTTACCAATCCTGCGCTAGGTGTAAGAAGATGCATTTGTATTTTTGATTTCCTTTAAGCGAGCGCATAAATCATCAGCAACACGGCACGATATTCTACCAACATAATGCCGCATAAGCCGTACTATGAACTATGAACAAATAAGTAAGATTTTCTTTATAATAACAGTTTTTTGCATATGTAGGTCATATTTTTTGTAAAAACCCAAAACCGTCTGTGTTTATATTTGCTGCGTTCCATTTACCATTTAAAAATACAAATAAGTGCAACTAATAAATGGAATGCCACTTTGTAGATGTCAAAGTAAACCAATTACGGGCGTATTTAATTTGACCATTACAACAAGAATGGCACTATCCAATTCTTTCTTTGGAGTTCGTAAACTCCTACTGAGATACTGGTATTGAAAATCGAATTCCTATTTGCAATTACTATTTTGATCGCTGGGCGCGCTACATCTCAATTTAGTTTCGTTCTTAGTGCTGCCAGTATTAATTTTTTTATATTTTGATGCGTAACTTGTCATTTACTTAAACGTCAAACTAATAAATAGTAATACATATTAATAATAATAATATTCGGCGCGACAGACCGTTGCGGACCAAGGCCTAGCTTCTCGCGACCATTTGTGTTGCGCATGTATTTAAGGCCGGATCCGAACGGCGAATTGAGAAGCTTTCCGTGACAAGTTAATACTCTCGGAACGTTTGTCATGCATTCGCGAGACGCGAGATGGGACACCGTTAAAAATACTTTTGGTGTTACTGGGATTCGAACCACGTACCAGTAGCCATGCGCATTTCCACTGAGCCACGGCGCCCAGCAAACTAATAGTACTCACTACACAAACCGTATTTGAAACCAAAGCAGAAAAAAAGAGAAAGTTTTCCGTTTTTCGTGTCGCACGTTTTGCCAATGAAATGAAAATAAAAATTAAATCGACCCAAATTTTTCTAGTCATATCTACGTCGTTTAATATATTTTTATTTATATTATCTGGAAATACTGTACTACATATCATGGCAACGAAAACCGAGTAAGGTAATTCCGTCTCCCTTTTGTTGTCATTCAGTCGTCAACTTTTGTGCTCACAGCATGTAATTTTATTTGTTTTAAAGAGTAAACGTTTTTGGTTTTAAAAATAAATGGAATAGACATATTAGTACTAAACTAAAATTATGTGTTGTGTTAATTTGATAGATAATCATAAATTATGTACAATATGTTTTAGTGTTTCTTGTTTTAGTAAAAGAAATCATAAAAAAGTGTGGAACGATTTTTATTTGCAGAGCATCGCTGAATATTCCAGCAAATCCAGTTCATCGGATGATTCAACATTATCAATCTCTTCAGATGCTAGCATACGATTTGAAACTGACGAGAAATTTTTACTTAAAATATGATATATATTAATAAATATTATTATGTTTTATTTAATTTAATATCCATTCAATTCAATTCAATCTATTTCAATTCAAATTAATTCAATTTAATTTTATTTTATTTAAACTTGCTTGGAAAGTGATTTACAACTCCATTAAAGTGGTTTTGAGGTTATCTTGAAGATTCTACTTATTCTACTCTTTAAATTAGATTTAGGGCTCTTATGATAATAATTGTCTGACATAACAGCCAGTATAAAAAAAAATTTAACTTACTAAATATTTCTTTAATAGTATTATAATTTGGTTAATTTAAAAAAAAATTATTACCTATTGCATTTTTCAAATAATATTTTACATTCTTTTAAAATGATATACGGATTTGGCAGCACTTCTTCCCAAATGACGGTTGTTAATACTTTTGCCAACCTATATCTAACAGTAACAGAGTTCCCGTACCTTTCATTCAAAATTTAAATACATAGAGCGTGGCTACACAGGGTTGTGAATGAGTCACTTCAATGAACGTTGTGGCTGCACATAATGAAGCATTTGTGTGTGTTTGTGTATATGTTCGTCTATTTGTGGTTGTTTTGCCGTATAGAACGCTCATGCTTGCGCCGAAAGTCTTTTTTTGTAGTTGACTTTCGGTGGATTCTCGGTGAAATAAAGCTTTCCCTTTTCAACTCACTAGAAACGTACATGTTTCGCTGGACATAACTTTCATTCCCATATAAAATTTTTTATATTTATTTTAATTTGATTTTATCTTTTCATATTATTTTTTTTTTTTTGCTTACACAAGACTCTTACTTGTAGTTTATAGATAAAAAAGGAATATGAACCGCTTATATATATATTAATATATTTAAAATATATAGAAAAAACCATATGTATTTTTTTTTGTGACATATCCGCTGTAGAAAGCGCAAATAATATATGCTTTCAAATCTTAACGTTTTTTTTACAGTAAAATTCAATGTTGATGATACCCCACCAAAAGCTTTTTCTTTAAAATTTTTCCAGAAGATAATTTCAGCTAAAAGAAAGCAATGAACTACCCAGCTCATTTATCAATGATGCAAAGTTAATTTATTTGCAGTGGATGCTTTTGGAATACTTAGGCGAAATAGCAAATCACTGAAGAAGGAATATTTAATGTTATGACATTAAATATAAAAAATTAATTACAAAAACATTAAGTGGGGAATATATTATATAATGAATATAATCTCTATGGGGATGTTCAAGTTCAACAGTCAAACGTTAACTATTCAGCTCCCTTGTCAAACACTTGTTTCAAAATAAAAGCAGCCGATAAAGGGAAAAGAAAAGAAAGTTCTGCAACTTCCCCTCCAGAGGAAATATAATAAAGGGGATACATTTCTGTCAATAACTGAGTAGAAAAATTAAACCAAACACGCTAACTGGAACTCTCATCCTCTGAATTCACAAATGTCAGTGATTACTTTGTTATAATAGAGGTTTGTTCTCAAACACTTACGAAGCTAAATAAAATATTTTTTTCCCCAAAGTAAAAATTATTTATTTTACAAAAAAAATCGAATTCGTCGGGCTAGTTTCACAAGTTTCTGTCAAGTCTACTACTAGTACTAATGTAGTAAATCTGCTACGCTAAAGAAGATTGACAACCCCACAGCCGATACGGCAGGCAGGCGTCAAACACAACTCAAACTCAGCTGTTTTTTTTTGTTATGTCAACTCAGCACATTGAATTGCGGATATGAATAGCCTACAGAAGATGAAGATAAGACCAAGGAATCAATATACAAGCAAAATAGAACTTTGCTTGGCAGTCCTCGTCCATTGAAAGTTCCTGTTGTTGCAGTCTCAATTCGTCCGCAAACAAAGGAGGAAGGCTTTTTCGTGTTAGGTGCTCGGCGGTCAGCGGATAGATTTCTAGCAAGAACTTTCTTTCGTGTCGCAGACTAAGCAACAAGTGGTTAGAACTATCCCATCATCATCCTTCTCCAGCAAAAAGAGTGTCAACTGTGGGTGTCAATTACTCATAAACAATGGCAGTTTATGCTTGGGTAAGTAGTGAAGTGGTGCCGCTGTTTTTTTTAACACTCGATAACATTAATCGATTCGCACTGCACTTTGTTGTCGCGGTGGTTGGTTTGTTGTTTTTGTAGGGTGCCAACTCTCATGGTCAATTGGGACTGGGTTTCGAATCCGAGTTATGCATGACACCTCAACCGCTTTCAAGGTTTTCCTTCAATGTCAATGCTATACGTTCGATTCGAGGCGGTGGTGGTCATGTTGTGGCACTGGATAATTGCGGACGTTTACACGCCTGTGGTTGGAATAATCGCGGTCAATTAGGCATAGATTCGACACTAGATCACCACAACGAGTTTAATTGCCTGCCCAGCGAATACTTTCAGGATGTGACTATCGAAAGTGTTGCATGCGGCTGGGATGTGTCGGGAGCAATAACGGCTGATAAAAAATTGTACGTTTGGGGCTCGAACAGTTTTCAACAGTTGGGCATATGCCAGCGGGGTTTTAATGCAGTACGCCGGCCTTTGCAGGTGGAGTTGCCACGCGGTGAAATTCCACGTCGTTGCAGTTTCGGCCTCAGGCACTGTGCTGTCCTCACGGAGGATAATAAAATTTACATATATGGACGATTGCGAGTTAATGACCCACATCCCGAATTGAAAGTGACCTCGACGACCATGCATCGCACAAGTGTAATTAAGATATACAGCGATGTGCTGCGAATTGGCTCGGTGACAAGTGGCCAGAACCATTTGTTGATTAAAGTTGGCCGAATTATTGACAATGGAATAACAGCTGACGGTTTCAATCGTATAATTGGCATTGGTGACAATAAGTATGGTCAGGCGAACTCATTTGAATTCGACGCCGAGATAAAGCAAGTTGCGGCCGGCTGGACGCATAATGGCATTCTGACGAAGGATAATCGAGTTTTTCTTTGGGGTCGTAACTCGTACGGCCAGTGCGGAACATGTGAGGCGACCGATTCTCTACGAACTCCGAGTGAATTAAAGTTGCCAGATGGTGCGATACCACAGAGGTTGCATCTAGGTTCTGAACACGGAATGATTAGGACAACTGATGGTCAAGTTTTTACTTGGGGATGGAATGAACATGGCAATTGCGGAAGTGGAACAACGGAAAATATGTAAGTAATTGCAGCAGTCTTTATAAAAACAAATGTTTTCTTATTATACTTTGCTAGATATACTCCAACTTTGGTAAAGTTGCCCGTACCAAGCAAACTAACCGGAATTGGAGCTGGATTCTGTTATGCAATTTGTGATGTTTGACTTTTTACTATCTGTAGAGTTACTGAATTTTGTTAATTAACAACAACAAAAAACTGGGACCTGCTATTTAAATACTTAACGCTTGCATTGAATAAAGTTTATTTTTGTTATAGAATGTTACTTATGGTTAAGGTTTCCTTTGGTTTGCTTTAAGATTCTATCAATCATTGCGGCTGAAGTTAAGTAACAATCCTTCCACATCAAACCAGAGCATAAAGTGAAACGCAACGCACAAAGCCTCTGTGCAATTTGTTTAATTGCAAAATACGTATCAGCGTGCATGTAATTATTGTGTAACAACTAATTGCCAACTTGTGCAAGCTGCACACCATACACTTTTGATTGAATAAAATGTCAAGAAAGCGATCTGCTAGAGTTACTCCGAGCCCAAGTTGTGTGCTAATTGTTACCGTGCGTGCACGAATGCATTCAGCAAGCAATTTCACCAGTTGCGTACCCATTAACATATAAAAGTCAATTTTTTTCATTTCATAATTCATTATTCCTCCTGTTATCAACCTGAAGGGATCTAAATGAAAACATTCACCACTTTTGCAATTCAGCTTCTCGTAAGTAGTTATTCAAATTGTTTGCTTTTGCATTGATAATACCTCTTAGTTCCCATTAGAGTATAACGAATTATGCAATCGTTATCAACGGAATCTTTCAACAACAACAACAGCAGCATTTTGATTTGGATAATCCAAGATATTCCCAATACTCAGAAGCTGGTCATAATCCGTATTTTGATATGCAACAAATTCACTTTACCAATGAAATTACAATACCAATACAACGTCCAGTCGCCCAACCGATTCTATTTCTTGTAAAAGTACCTCAGCCATATCCAATTGTTCAGCGAATTCCATTCCCAGTGCCAATCACTAATACCGTGTCACACATTAAACAGATTCCCTTACCGATACCGAAACCAATTTTTATTCCATTTCCCATTTTGAATCATTTCTTTTTACAAAAAAAGTCGAATTCAGGATTGCAGCATAGGGGTTTCTTCAACTTTGGCTAGACCCGGTTGGATTATCAAACCAAAAATCTATTTGTTAAGTTATAAGTTGTAATTTGTATTTAATTTAGGGTCATTTTATGTAAATTACAGTGAATTACATTGTATAAATAGTAAAATTGATATATGACATGTGATATGATAAAGTTGGCCAGCGTGTGCGTTAAAGAAAAGGAGAAGAAGAATAGAGATGTCGATGGAGCATGTGTTTTGAAATCAGAGTAAGTAGAAACCCTTCAATCATTATACCCTCATCCACAGTACTAATATACCTTTGAAAATGTCCCAGTGTACTTAAATTAACTAAAGGCTTAAGGCAAGCAAAGCAAATAGCAAATAAAAGTTTGTTGTACTAATTAGATGAACTAGAGATGGTGTGTAGTTATCAAGTTGTCGGCAGGCCAAGAAAAGAGGCCACGCCGACAGGGTTTGACAACAAGTCTGTAACAACCAGATTCGTGGGGTGATAGGAGCAGAGTAATAGGTGGTTTGTAGTATGTGTGTCTTGGTTATAGTCGGGGTAGAGATCATTGGTGCCAGGAATAATGCCTGCTTTAAAACTATGAAGTATATGACATACCAACTCGACCTAAGTTCGGCCAGGGTTGTCCGGGTTTCCCTAAGCAGGGACTTTCCTTTTTTATTAAGGGAGGAGGGTGTTTACCAAGGACCTTATTAACCTTACTTGAGGAGACTGTCTCAAAGTGTGCACTATTTGAGGCCGACCGGACAATGGATGGATTCCATGTGACCGGTTTTATGCAGTACAAAGGTACGCCCTGATGTCTTGACGTATGTAGCGTGGAGGCATCTCACTGACAGTGATATGGTGAACTGAGTGTGCAAGTTTGTAACAGGCTGGCAAGAACTGTTTTACAAACAGTTCATTGTGTTGCCTGGCAAAATACTTTCTTACTTAAGTCCTATATCCCCTTGTGGGTCCTATGGCCTCTACTACGGCTACGCGCCATCGCGGTCGGTTCCTGGCAATGAGGTTTAGCTCTCTCCAACTCTTCTCCAATTGCCGTGACTCCTCAACTGTTCTGCGCCATATATTTCTCGGACGATCCGTGCTTCTACCATCCTGAGATAAGGGATTCCATTGCATTGCGTAGTTTGCTATGGAACTGTCGCCTTTTTGGAGTGTATGACCAATCTACTGTCACTTCCGTCGTTAGATGGTTGTGCCTATTGATTCCTGACCCGTTATCTGGTAAAGATGGTCGTTAGAGTTACGGTTAGGCCAGAAAACCCTTAAGATGCTCCGTAGGCAACTCTACTCTCTCTACCGGTTGTCCAGCAATGTTAACTTGACTTACTGAGTTAGTGCCGAGGTTGATGATTTTGGTTTTGACAGTATTAATCTTCAAACCCATAACATTTGCCTCCCTTTCCACGTTTGTTGTCATTTGGTGTAGCTCCATAATCCTGTGTGAGAGTAAAGAAATGTCATCAGCGTAGTTCAGAAGATTGAGTTGAGATGTAAGAGTCAAACGAATTCCATCGTTTCCAGTAGATAAAGCTGCGCGAAGCACATCGCTAATCACCAACAAAAAAAGTATCGGCGATACAATGCAACCTTGTCGTACCCCACTTAGGATCTCGAATTCCTCGGACAACTTTCCTCTATGCAGCACATGACATTTAGAGCCCTAATAGGTTGCTTTAATAATAGATATTAGTTTATCGGGTATACCTCTCCTGAGCAAGGCCAGCCAGATAAACTGTCTGTTGACACTATCGACTCGCATTCTCAAAAATTATGCTGTAGTGTTGACCGGAATTCAACTAATTGTTCAATAATGATCGGCAGGGTGTTGATGTGGTCGACACAGGAGGATTCAATGCGGAAACCTGCTTGTTCGGCATCTAATGTATTTTCCAGATGTTCATTAATTCGCTCAAGTATTACCTTTGCAACTGCAGGAAGAACGCAAATACCTCTCCAGTTTTCGCCCTTCATAAGAGTATACCCATAAGAGGGAGCCCTTCTTCCACACGCCGGGAAGCCTTTCTGCCTCCCAAGCTCTCTCTACAAGAGGATATATAAGCTTTGCTGATGTCATCGTAGCGGCCCGCTCACTTTGTCTCGCACGTCTCAAATGTAAATTTTGCAAAAGCATCGAAAACGAAAAAATGCGACGAGGAGTTGCGAATTGCGATTGAGATTCTGACGAGGACGGCCATGCTCTCGTGGTTCGTAGTCGTTTTTTTTTTAATTGCAGCTCGTAGCTGGTTTTCAATTTTCTTTCTGTTCCGATTTTTTTTTGTGAGTATTTTTTCTAATTATCAGCTCAATATAATTGGCATTCTGTCATACAATGTGAAATAGTTTTATTACTAGCACGCAATTAACTGAATAACGAACAAGTGGATGGTGAAAATTTTTGTAAAAACAACAACAACAACGACTACAACTTCTACGTTGAGTTCTCCATATAAAACAACACCTTCTCTATAGAAAGCCCAACTGTTCCGATTGTACACAGATCCATGCTTAGATTTAGACCAAACGTATTTGAATTAGTAATCAGCTAAAGAGCAAAATCCATATAAATTTTTTCTGTTTTCCACTACCACATCTTACGTTTCTCGCTCTTTGCGACTACTTTTTTTTTGTACACTGTATTCACATCCCACAAACTGACATGCGATTGGTATTGGTTTACAGCATTAGTATGCATTGAGTTGGCCTTTCTATAGAGAAGGTTTTGATATAAAAGTCTTTCAGTCATCCAATGCTTTCAGTCATCCCAGTGTTGTCTACGTTGAGTTCTCAATATAAAAGTCTCGAAAAACTGTATAGCTCAGCACCCGCTGACCAAGTTGGCATCACCTCGGCCCATCACGCTCATCATCCACACCATCAACAAGTGATTGACGCTGTAGCATTGCGACAGCGGTGCAGCAGAATCACCAGCGGCAGCAACAGCAAGAGGATTCACGAGGCCTTTGAGTATTAACTGCTTCAGGACGCCCTACTGTCTCAACGCTAAAGAAGATCGTCGCCTGCCTAAAATAAAAAGGGAAATTAATAGAAGTTTTTCTTCTGAAGGTATGCTTCAGGAACAATTGGTTTTTTTTTGTGCCAGATTGAGATTTGAACATTAAGTTTGAGGACTTCGGTCTATCTACAAAAGGAAAAAATATCCTAAATAGAAAGATAAAGAGATATTTCGTTCAATAGGTTGTTTTTTTTTTTTGTTACTTAACCCATTCAGATATTACAGCGGTACCTCGCAGGTTCGTCGACAGCAGAGAAAGAGTTAACACATACATAGCAATGTGAATGCAAGTAACGCTTGATTTACATTTGTGGCGTGCGAGAAAAAAATGAGCAGGACGGCTGTTAAATAGCAATTGTGGTTAACCAGACGAGAGAAGTAGTATATTTTTCAATGTTACCATAATGCTATAGATAACATTTCCCATGTTACTATAAAATAACTATAACATTCGTGTAGTGTCAATCTCTTCTGGCTAACCACAACTTCAATTAAACTATAGTCGGCCCGCTCACTTTGTCTCGCACGCCTCAAATGTAAATTTTGCATAAGTCACCTTTTATGGTGAAAGACCGCTTTGGTCCACATTTTTGTTTTTTTCTCTCTCTCTCTTGATAGAGGTTAAATTGCTTTAAATGTATGGATATACAGTCCGATTCAATAGGTTACCGCCACTCAATTCTGAGAAGCAAAAGTCAATTTCCCGCCGGTGTGTGTGAGATAGAAAAAATTGTGAAAAAGAGAAAGAAAGATCATTTAGTACTGAATACAATAACAAAAAGCAAAACTCGTACGCATCAAGATAACCGTGTTTTTTGTTTTGTTTTGTTTGAGTCAGAAATGCATGACTTTGTTTCGGTTCATTTGATTACTACCACTTGAAAAATTACATGAAATAATAGCATTATGTGTGATTTCTTACTAAAATTTTATTTGTTTTTAAATACAATATTACATATATATATGTCATCACTCTGGCATTAACTCTTTGATTAACAACTTACAACCCTAAATCCGAACTCATGAAATAAAATTAACTTGTTGTTACCACATACCGTGAACAGATAAATCTATCCATGTTTTATTTCTCCGGATAAATCGTTAGTTGAAGACTTCCCAGGCTAGAGTCATGAGAGATCGTAACTACCTACCAGGGTAAGCTTCCACTCTGGTATTTGTTTCCCTCTCTTCTTTCTACCTTCCTCGTGCTACTATCGGTAGTGCATGCAAACAATCAATTTTTTATGGTGATGACGGTCGAGCGGGTCCAAAGCAAGAACTCCCCCCATCACCATCACCCAACCAAACCGGTGAGCTGACAAGCGCTTAACGGATTCGCTCTTCAACAGAAAAGGTGGCAACCAACAACCGCCGTCTAAACACGCGTTGCGATAATATTCGCAAATGCCTGCACTGTACATTACATAAAATGGGGCAGCAAAGCTTTTGGCCCTGCTGCATCATGGTGGGACGTTCAAGAGTAATGTCGGTTTGGAGTATTATAGACCAACAAAAATTCTGTACATAACAGTGACCACATGTCAGCTCTTTGGTGATTCAGTAAACGTTTCTGCTACTCGCTGATTCCTCTGCTTCTGAGACCAGGTTGTTAATAAAATTACGTTTGTCACGTCTTACACTATGCTGCACTTCTCTGATTTTCCTCCGATAAAGGGAATCTAGCTCGCTATCCTCACTACTGCTGGGGTATTTACAAAACGAGCTTTGAGTAGCTTACGTTCTTCAATCAGCTTCCAGGTATCCTCGCTAAGCCACGTGCTCTGCCTTGCCGGGCTTCTACCAATAATACTTTGCGCTCCAGATGTGAAAACATTTTTCACAGCTTTCCAATGTTCTTGGATGGTTGTCGGCAGTGAGCTGCTGATTGCTTCCACTCCTTGCGATAAATGATCCCTTAATTGTTGGCGTACTGAGGGGATCTTTAGCCGGACAGTAGCTACCATAAGGTGATGATCCCTTACCATACCCATGTCGGCTCCTTGTCTGTTTCTGACGTCTAAAAGACAGCTTTTAAAACGTAGGCTGATCGCCACAAGGTCGATTTGGTTGGATGATGATTGCCTGTTATTTGACACCCAGCTGACTTTGTGGCAGGTCTAATGCTCAAACATGCCTGGCGAAGTGCATGGACGTTTCATCATGAAGATGATCGGGGTTGGTTATGATTTGGCAACCAGTTGCGATGCGAAGTGCTGTGTTTTGTCTGGACATTGGTCCATTTTGTATAATTTAAAAATTACGACCAGATGGGGGCGGCGTAGTTAACGGCCAACAGCTTTATACGTTGTAGCAAGGACTTCCGTCGAAGCCGGTCACAAGACCGTGTTGAGAAGGGAGGAGTGCAGGAGCAGGTTGATTAAAGAATCAACCATGAGTCATCTGTCCCGGATGACGTGGGGACATGATGGGACCTTAGTCAGGGTTACAACTGCATCATCCAGGGTCCAGCTGCATCATAATTCTTATCTGGTATATGGTGCGGAGCTTTTCTTTGGAATATAAATAAAGGGCCACTGGTACTTAGAGATCCTTACATTTGGGCAACCTCTTCATATTTAAGTGGTCAAGTCTAACATATGTTGGTTGGTGGGCCTAGGGTGGCTTGCTGTCATAGTGGCAAATGATAGGGTCGAAGTTCCGGAAGGATGTGCTGCCAGGGTTTTACCTTGCAAATGCCCAGGCACTCATACCTGAACGAATGGAAGATCCTTGATGCCAGATCTGACGAAGGTCGCGTTCGTAAAACTCGGGATAGCTTGCTATCCTGATGGCAAATGAGATGGCTAAGTTACAGACGGATGTGCTGCCAGGGGTTTGCCTTGTAAATGCCCAGGCAATCATATCTGAAATTTCCAAAGCCATTGATGTCAAACCCAATCCAAGGTCGAATTGGTACCACGAGAGTTGTCTTGCCCAACGGATACGATTGACCTTCGGAGAAACAGAGTCTGAGAGACCAGGTGGAACTTTTCGGAGGACTGCCTGGACTGGGAACAACTATAGTGCGGACCCAGTTTCGGTCTGGGGATGTATCGTAGGGCTGTAAGATTTACTCCTGCAAGTGAGCAACGCTAGATAGGAAGATAGTACAATGAGTATACTTCATGCCGCAAGGTGGGTAGGCGCGGAGCTCTTCCCCAACTCTACAACGATGTAACCAAGGCACCAACTCCGCCGTAGCCGGCTACAAACCCGTTTGAGAAAGGAGGAGTGGTAAACTCGTGGTGGGGTCCATCTGCATCATAAATCTTATATGGAATGGTGCGGGGCTAGACCACGAGAGATTAATAAGGGCCGCGGGTACTTTGAGTATGCTATTTATGGACAATGTCTTCGTACTTAGCGACCCGAAGTGGGCTACTGGTACTTTGATGCAATTTTATCCTGTGATTCTTCGTATATAGTAGCTAATTTCATACACTACAGGACTGTGTGATGTGCCTGCGATAGTTTCTATCCCAGTTGTGGTCGTGTATCCTAGTGACAAAAGATGGGGTTCGAGGTTCCGGACGATGATTTGCCAGTGTCGGTTTTTCCTTTGCAAAAAGGTATTCACTCTGAACGAACTAAATTTCTCGATGTCAGACCTCACCGAGGTCGCGTTGGTACCACGGAAGTTGTCCGTGCCCAACAGACCGTAAGGTTGACCGGTCTGAGGACAACTTTTGTTGAGGACCCAGCTCGTTCTGAGGATGCAACGTGGGGGCTTACGGTTTACTCTCGAAAGAGAGGACCGCCTAATGAGAATAGTCTTGAGCTGCTTAATGGCGAAAGCTGGTTAAGCGCGCGTCCGTCCCACTCTATGAATGATGTAACCAAGGCACCCGTATTACCAACCACCTATTCCTCTGCCCACATCACCACACAAATTTGGACGTTACAGTCGGCTTTTCGGCTCTTCTTAGTCTGCCGACATAACACGATGACTATACACCATCTTTTTAGTTCATCTAATTAGTACAAGGAACTTTTATTTGCTATTTGATTTGATTGCCATTAGTTAATTTAAGTGGAACTGTGAAATTTAAAAGGTATATTAGTACTGCGGTTGAGGGTGTAATGATTGGAGGGTTTCTACTTACTCTGATTTCAGGCCTGGAATTGCCCAGAAACAACAACTCTACACTTGCTTATGTGATAAGTTGTTACATTTTCCTCTGGCATCTAAATATTGCGTTTCGTTTCGTCTATCTTCTACAAAGAAGTTCTTAAAACGTATAATGGAAGACAGCAAGTAACTAATTGAAGGTTTTCCGGCATCGGTTGCATTGTTAGTCCACAAATTCAAATTATTTCCTGCATTCTGTGGAATTTAGAAGCCGAGCAGACTTCAAACTGTCAGACTTCTACGTTCAGGAGGTTAAATAACTGCGAGTGTGTGCCGTGTTCCGTGGTTTTTTTATTAATAACTCGCAGTTTCACCCCCTCCCCTAAATTACTTATTTTTCACATTTTTATTACTATACCTGCATAGTAAGCCTTGCGAAAAACATCAATTAGGAAATTTTGTTCTCAAAGAATTCAAAATTTGAATTAACAAAGAGCATAAATACAGTTAGGTAGGGGCATTGCCAGCAACGAACATTTGCCCGTTGCTATTTCAATTTTCAAACCAGACATGGACGACGTTTTGCCAACTGAACAACTTATTGGACAGATGCTTCAATTTCTGGATGGTATATTGACAAAATAAACCTTTTATATATAATTCTGTAAATAAATAAAATTCGATAATTTCTACGCCTTCTTAGATGTAGATGATTCTTCAGACAACACTGAACAGCAGCAGATTGAAAATAAAAAATTGGAAGACACTAAGCACTCGGAAAATCCATTCTGTCGGGAAATTAAAAAAATTATCAATATATTTCCCACAAATTTGTTGAATAATTGGAAAAATTGTAAGACAGGTAGGTTGTTGTTACCTGCAAGATAAAGAATTTAATAATTTCTTCCTCCTTTTTTCAGATCAACACAAAACAACAAGCGGAAATAAAGTCTTTTCCGATGCTGTTTGGAATTCCTCATCTCACCGTGATACACCAACAAAAGTGATAATGGATAGATATTATCGCAACAGCAGCAGTAGCAGCAGTAGCAGCAGCCCTAGCAACGATCCATTCGTTCAAGAAGTGAATCGAGCTTTTTTTGGTTTATCGGATAATCATCCACGGCACGGCAGCACAGAGTATTTTGCCGCAGCGGAAAACTACGCCATTTACGGAAAAGATTTCCTAGATTTCCCTCCTAATCATGCGGTTGTTATGGAAAATGCTGGATCACGTTCAAGCCAGCCTGAGCAACATCTGACCAATTGTGTACAACAAACGCCTCCATTGTACCCAGATGGACCAGATTCTGCTGCACAAAGTTATCTAAATTATGGAGTGCTTACTTCGGAAGCTGCGGGATATTTTCAAACAACTAACCCGGTCAATCAGCCGATCAGTAAAACTCCGCCCGCCAACTATGGGATGTATCTTGGCAAGAATGTTACCTATTTGGCGGCAATGCCTGTTCAAGCAGCAGCTCCCAGCCACCAGCAGATTCTTTTGAGTCAGCAGCAAACGGCCGCTAACTTTTGCAGTACATCTGGTGTCAGTCCGCCGAACTGTCATGCTATTTTTCAAACACAAGTTTCATCATGTTCTCCCGTCGGGATCGCTGGCGCTAGCCAGCCGTTTCACTATTCTAATCCGATGCTGACGGCACAGTACCTCAACACATTCCTAAAGGAAACACACATCAACACCGCTTCATTGGTGCAGCAACAGCAATACCTTAGTGCCACCGGAATCTATGAACGTCTTTTCTATGCACAAATGCTGCAGCAACAACAGCAGCAGCAAATCCAGCACCAGACTCGCATTAATCAGCAACAGTTAGCTGTGACTGCGGCCGTTGCTTCAATGCACAAGAGCTTAAAGTTGCGTAGTGGCGGTGCAAATTCAATGGGAACTTTTCAAGATCCATCGCCAGCACCAACTCCAGCTTCTTCTGAAGTGGCATGCCTATCTAACGGCAATGATGAAGAGTACCCAACAAGTATTGCTGAAGATTGAATTCAGTTATTTACTTACTTTTATTTGAATTGGAGTGTGCTAGTTAAAGAATTAAATCTATAATAGTTTCAAGTAACAACTTAATGTATGCGGTTTTACTCGATAGCGACATTAACCAGACCAGTGACAGTGAGCAGTGACGTAAAGACAATGCTTTAAACATTGGACAGACTATCGAACCTGATTGTAGCGGCAGACGGGCCAACAGACTATCGAACTTGACTGTATGTTTTTTTTTAAAATCTGCGCTCGGTCTATTTGGAAACTGGACCTGGGTTATGGTTTGGTTTTGTGTTTTATTTGCCATTTTTTGTAAGCGACTGTAACTTTGCTAAGCGTCGGCAATCGACGGTTATGGTTTCGTTTACTCAGCAAGATGGCGAAGAGAGATTTCTCAGTTTGTTGTTCTTGTCAAATTTCATTTCGGTTTGGCGTTCTAATTGCAAAACATTCACTACGAAAACCCGGCCACTTTGACAATTTACCCGTGGAATTGTTTTAGGTATTGTTTGAGCTAATCGAAAGAGTCATATGAAAAATATTTGTTTTTTGCATTTCTTCAGAGGCGCAGAGCTGTGCTGAATTCGAATTCACAAAAATTGAATTGTTTCTTTTGTTTTGAAGTTGATCGTTTTCCCTAATGTCTCCTTTAATTTACTCAAACCATTCCCAAAACCATGATAAACATAATAAGCAAGGTATGCTCGACAGATTTCCTGTCTTGTTCATCTTGTTCGGCTTTTTTGCGCATGACGTCATGTGGATATTTACAACATTGACTATTTAGTCAATATTGTATATTGTTGTCATTTAGTAAATGAGTAGTCAATGTAGTCTTTAAACGTAAATTTTAATTTAGCTGGTCCTTTCAATTTCAAATTAAATTCAATTGAGTTAATTCTGAACGTTTTAAATTAAATGAATGGGGCAGCCGGGAAATGCCGTGTATTTCCGCTATTAAGTATATATTTTCTTTAAAAAATAAAATTAGCTTAATACTGTCATCTTAATAAAGTTAGGTATAATAAAATTCAAACATGTCAGCTAATAAAAAAACATTTTTATTATAAAACGTACAAAGCGAGTATTGTGCAAAGTAGTTTGTAGTAGATCTGAAGCGAACTCGCGTTGAATTAATTTTTTTATTTTTTTCCGATTTGTTGTCTGATTTGTCAATGTTCATCCAGTTCTAAGCTATTTTTAAAGTTTCAAGTCTCTAGCTTAACGGGAAGTTAGTTTAAAATCAATTGCAAAATTCCACCCGCACAGACAGACATACACGAAAGCGAGCTAATAAAAACGTTTAAAAAGGAAATTGTTAATCTTTTCTTTTCTATTTCTATTCTTTTAAGGAATATCCACCCTTATAACGCTAAGCACAGCGTGTGCGTTAGAAGAGATACAATTTCTTTTAAACAAAATTGAATTCTAATTCGAATTCCAATTCTTTGTAAAAGAAGAAATAAAAACTGTAGCTTGTTCTTCCTAAGATTTCAAATTTAATTTTACCGAAAAAATGCATTTAGCGTGATACTCCGATACATATATAAAAATATCTACCAAATAATAGAAAATAAGCGATTGCAACCATCAAGGGCTGAGCCCATAGAATCCATTCCGTCTGATTCGGCGACATTTGCAATCGACAGATCGTTTAAATACACGCGTTCTTATGGGAAGTGGCGAAGCATGGGATGAAAGCGAGGCCAAAAGTTGTTCAACTTTTACCTTTTCTGTCCGTCAAATGTTTTCACAGCTCTTTCAAAAATGTTTGAATATTATTTTGGTATTAGTTATTTTTTGCATGTACGGCGACAACATATTCATTTGGCCACCTCTCTGCGTTGCATACGGAAACGTCAACATATACGACCCAGCAACGGACGCAACGGATATTTTGGTTTGAGCATATAAGGTTATGTAAGCCGTATTTTAATTGCCGAGGAATAAGGAATTACAACTCAAATTGCACTGTCGAATTACTTCTTTGGAATTTGAAAACCTGCTGTATGGCTGGTTTTGACATTGGAATTCCTTATTCGGATTCCAATTAAATACAGCTAAATGCTATATCGCTTTCAACAAAATGAGTTAGGTATTTTTTGTGGTTAACGGCTGATCAAAGCAACAGCAAAAACTAACCAATTTTTTGTTTCATGTGTTTGCCAACTTATCCATATATAATTTTTAAAAGTCGACTCTGGTAGTGGAAATTATAACTAAAAATTTGGTTAAATATTTCTTAACCAAAAATTTTTTTTTTGGTTAACGCTAAACCCTTTCTGGTCTATCCAATGTGTTTGTTGTTGTAATTTTTATTTTTTTGCTGAAAGCAATATAGCAAAAAAAAGCAAATATTAAAAGTATAGACGGACATGTTCGCGCAGCATGTTGTGCTGGAATTATTTAACAAGAATCAGTCAACATGTACGCTGGAATTAGCAATTTTAAATTTTTCTAATGTTGCATCAATATGTCCATTGTCTGAGGCAATGTTGTAACACCGCCATACAATTTTCAGGTCATAAATTAGCTGTATTTTATTGGAATTCGAATTGGGAATTACAACAACAACTGCACTGTCGATTTCCTTCATTTGAATTTGAAAACCTGCTGTTTGGCTGATTTTTACATTCGAATTCGTATTCGAATTCCAATTAAAATACAGCTATAATTGTGAACAAAAAATTTTAGTTTTGGTTGCCAAGGCGTTGTTTTTTTTATCGGCAAGAGTTTGTTGCACCAAAATGTACGCTAAATGTGAAGAATATGCCTTTACAAGATTTTGCTATTTATCCCATATTAAATGAAATTTTTGCATATTGCTAGGCGACATGTTTATGCGAAGTAAATAACAACCCGTACAATATGAACACCCCTGTAAAGAAAACATAACTTTTTTTGTTGAATACGAAAAGTCAGTGGTTAATGTCAGAACTCTGAACGGAACAAAAGTTTTTGCAGTTTTGTTGTGGTCGGCTGGCGGAAGACGGAATATCTTTGTACATATATAATTTATTAATAACAAATTGCAAAGAAATTTATTCTGCGCACTCTGATTAACCTGAACAGAAGCAGAGAATGACTGATATCAAAACCGAAATGGACAGCGACATCGAACAGAATTACTCGCTTAACAGCAACGCTGATCCCAAGAATATGCAGGAGCTGACCATCTATGTGAGTCACTCACTACTAACTTATGAATTGTGGAAGTCTGCTTGGGAAAAAATACGTAATTAATTATTCCATTTAATTATAGGTTCAAAATCTCTTGCAGAATGTTCAGGATAAATTTCAGACAATGTCTGATCAGATAATTACGCGCATCGACGACATGGGCAACAGAATAGACGACCTGGAAAAGAGTATTGCAGATCTGATGAATCAGGCTGGTATAGAGGGTCCGGAAAAGTAAAATCTTGCACTGCTAGCGAAGAGTAACTTTTTCAGGCCTCACTCATTAAAGAAAAGTTCGTCAAATCCATACAAATCGTTCTACATTATGTGAGAAATGCATGCCCAACCCACTGGAGATCATTTTTAGTATTTAATAGTTAAGTTGAATTAATATAATTTTATAAATTTACACGAACATAGAAGAGATTACCAATTGATGCATAAAACAAAAGAAATATTGATAATATAGTACGTAATGCAAAGAACAATGGCAATTGTAACCATTTTTGAAATTAATACTTAACGCTGCCGTGAATTCTGCGAAACTAATCTTTCTTTGATTTTGCATTTCTTCGATCAAACAAAAGTTGCTTAGCGACCAACCATAACCTCAGTTAGCGTCACCGCTTAGAAGTAACAACGACTTCTCCTTTGCTGATGGTATACCAATGGAGGATAATGGCTTTGCGTTTTGCTTGAAGTGAGTTGTGTACGAATTTATCTAAATGGGAGTTTATTGGTAAATTAACGGAAGCTTTTTTAGTTTTCTTCCGATGAAATGGCATTGTAAACGCTACTACTTCCGTTGTACACGATGAACTCTTACATGAGACACAGTTGCATTTTGTTTCCTTGGAAATTGCTTCTTTCCATGAGTGGGGCGTGGTGCTGAGTTTTCCGATTCTGATTCTGATGAAGCGCCCTCCGTTGCACTGGCACTATCATCTTCCTCTTCAGTTTGATTTGTATCCTCTTCGCTTTCATCCTATGTAACGTAATAAATTTTTATAAAATCTGAGTGATTTAGAAAAGAAAAAGAAAACCCCACTTCTTCGTCCACATCGTCTCGTTCGTCAGTAGAATGAGTCGCAAGATTCTTTGTACTCCGTGATATTCGAGCACGTCTCCGTGCGGGACTCAACAATTGATCTCTGTCCAGACTTTCCATTGATTGCGAGCGAAGACTCTTTGTCAGTGCAACTTTGCGTTGTGCATCGCTCTCCTTGTTGTGCATTAGTTTTTGAAACTCTTGCAGGTCGTGCTGCTCATCGATTTTCGCTATGTCGTAGTATGTTGCTGTGAGTGCCTCCAGCGCCTTTGTATGATGTTTCATTTTAATGAGAATGAAGTCACCCAAAATCGTTTTCAAATCATGCAGCTTGCGCTTTTCAAAGTTGTTGATTATTTCATCGATTTCCTTGTTTGTGCGATTCACTTCCAGCTTTGCCTTCAAGAGTTCTGAATCAGCAGCCGACTTGATTGGAGAGAAAGGAATTGTTTTTTTTTATATAATGTTAGATAATGTTCTCTAATGTATACCTACAGTATTTGCAGCAAACTTTGATTTGATTTCAAGCATTTGCCTTTGCCGCAATACCTCCTTGTCGCGGGCAATCACAGCTGAGCGTAAATTGTCACGAGTGGTTTTACAGATTCCCTCAAATTGGGCCAATTCATTGATTATCTGGCAAAGAAGCGTTAGGCAAATCAAACTAAAGAGATAGTGTCATCTTATTAAACCTTCAGATCCATCCGGTGTACTTCTAGGTCCATGTAATCAGCCAAAATGGTAGTTGCATTTGCAAAGCTCTTTAGGCCTTCCGAGAGACTCTCGTTGATTTCCTCATCATCGCCGTATGACTTGAAACCTTTGGCCAGTTCGTCGTACGAATCACGACACCTGCAGACGTAATTATTGTTTATTTTATTCATTGATATATAAATTTAAAAAAAAAATCACATCTCATATACTTGGCCATTTTCCTGGTTGATGTGGCAAAGGTGGAACACATCTCAACTAAATGTTTCTCTGTTAGATTTATCCGATCGTTGATGATCTTAATTCGATCGTCTTTGGTGGTAAGGAAAGAGAATTTTCCACGGCGGAACATTCTTTTGTTTGTTGTTAAGAAATATTATCTATATGCCAATTGCCTTTAAAGTTAAATCGAAGGAAATTCTTTTTCTTTCTTGGTTTGTTTACCACTTATTTAGATAGAGCACATGCGAAACAACCAACAACAAACGGTTACCATGGAGACATCAAAAATAATGCAAAAATACATTTAACTATCAAGCATAGTAGCTTGTCTAGTCATAAAAGACTACATAATAATTAGTTATATTTTTAAAAACAAAGTGCATAATACATTTATTTGCTATGAAATATTTTTTCCTTTTTCAATTCTAAAATTTATATTCGAAATTCGATTCCAATTCACAATAGTGTGCTACTTCACCTGAGAAGGTAATCCATTCATTTCATCACGTGGGTTTGAGTCTAAATAAACTGCTTGAAAATCAACGTGCTAGATTCGGTCTTGATATTTGCTGTATTCGATTATGACTTTTTAGCCTACAAAGTACTTAAGAGTACTTTTCGAGGCACGAGTCACTTTTAGTTAGCGTAGTCCGTAATGAATTGAAATGAAAACAAATTATTTATTTCGACTAATTAATTCGATTAATATTTGACGACAATTTTGTTTATGTAAGGCATAATATTGTTACGAAAATAGTTGACATAGGTAAACAAAACAACCAATAATGGAACAAGAATTTTTGCAGTGCATGCTTTTAGGCTAAGTAAAAATTTGTGGCGTTTTAAAGCATTATGTGTTTGAAATAACCAGCATGTTCTGGTCTTTGCTGGGTATTTCTTTATACAGGGTGTCCCCTTATTCGTCAACTATAAAAAAAACAACCCATAAAAAAATGTTCATGTAAATTCTCTAATATGTGTGCAAAGTTTGAACAGGTTTAATTTGTAAAAAATTAATATTAGAGTCATTTCACTTCAAAAACAGTTGTTAACGGAGATACTTATGTTTAAAAAAAAATTGTATGGGAGCCCCCGACCTTGTTACCCGATCATCACTTCCAACTTTCAAGTCCAAGAAAGTGTTGTCATCGGTGATACACATGTGTATAAAATTTAAAGAAAATCGGGTTAATTTTTAAAAATTTTATATGGGCACCCCTTGGGCCTCAGGGCCCCAAATTTAATAGAAAGTGTTGTCTCCGGAAATACACATATGTATGTGCAAAATTTCAATAAAATCGGGCTTTGGGAAGTGTGTTAAAAATTAATACTCGCTTGTTTGAAGTGATGTGTGTGAGCTCGCATTATCGTGATGCAAAATGATTCTCCGTTTTGGGTTGTTTTCTTTCAATTTGTTGAAAACCTTTGGAAGCGTAAAGTTCGACTCTATTATGTTCTCTCCACTAAGCTATGCTGTCAATGTCCGAACTAACCGATGCTGTGGGCGTCGTAGCTCAGCCGTGGATAAGAGCATGGCTTCTGAGCGGGAGGTTCGTGGTTAAAATCCCAGTAACACCAAAAAGTATTTTTCACTATGTCCCACCTCTCGCGCAAGTCTGACAAAAGTCCGAGAGTAATAACTTGTCACGGAAAGCTTCTCAATTCGCTGTTCAGATATGGCATTAAATTGTAGGTCCCCTCCAAAAATATACATGCTCAACACAAATGGTTGCGAGAAGCTAGACCTTGGACCTCAATAGTCTGTCGCGCCGATTATTATTATTATTGTTATAAAAATACGCTGTTGTTCTAGTTCCACATCCGAAGAGAATGGACGTGAACCAGCGAACATAAAAGACAAGCTAAGAGTACTGTCGTCAGCGAAGGAATGTATTGGATTAAAACTTACAGACAGAATGTCAGAATGTCGCTAATGAAAATAACAAATAGTGTCGGAGACAAAACACAGCCCTGAGGGACACGATTCGATTTTTCGGTGAGATTTTCCATCAGATCACCAGTATAACTTTGTCCACGGACACCATATTGACGGTCATTGAGTAGTTCCCGTGATTGAAGATATTTTATAACCTGGCGGTTAATCAGCGTTTTCATGACCTAAGTGCTACTAGTTGATACGAAGAGAGACATCACGGTATGCTTTTTTTTTGTATTTTTTGATATAGGATGGACAAACGCTGTTTTCCAACTACACGGAAAAAGTCCAGAAGAATAGGATGAGTAGAAAACCTTACGCTATGGCAATGCCAGCGATTAAAAGCACCTCTCCAAAAGTAATGGGGGAATACCATCTGGTCTAGCGGATTTATGTTTGCTGTGGTCACTTAAAACTCTATCAATTTCAAGAATACGAGTGTTAATATGTCGGATACAGGTGGAAGCAACACACAATCTGAAAGCGTAGATCTAGCTGCAAAATGTGCACCAAGTAGACTGGCCTTGTCCTTAGAGTTAACCCAATTTTCCACGCATCACACGCGCGACAAGCCCACACAAGCGCGACTCTCGACACGAGTTACACGCGTGATCTCAAAAATGGCCCTAGACTCTGAGGTGCTCACAGCTCTCTAGGTCGCGTGTAAGGTGGTTAAAAAGGATATCAAAGAAGTGACGCGGGCGTCATAGGTGCCACAAGAGTCACACGCGAGATCTTAGATCTGCCCACAAAATATCTCTAGGTCGCGTGAAAGGTGCTTCAAGATGACCTCAAAAAAGTCGAAAAAATCGACAGACAGGAAAAGTTAAGCTAAATAAAAGCTTTTAATAAAAACAATTGATTTTGAAAACTTATTTTCTCTTTCTTTCCTTTACTCCGTGGAGGAGCATAGGGCTCTTACAAACGCCCTTCAACGAACTCGATTTATCGCCTGAGGTTTCAAGAGACGCCGCACTCGGTCCCCTGGGATCTTGCTTCCTCTTCTATTGTCCTTTTCCATGTCGTGCTAGGACGGCCAACTCGACGGCTTCCTTGTGCATTCCAGTCGAGCGCTAGTTTCGTAATATCGTCCGCTGGCTTTCTCAAAGTTTGGCCAATCCAGCTCCATTTTCGTCGTCTGATGGTGATCGCGATTGCTTCCTGCTGCGTTACTCTCCGCAAGTCATGATTGGTGATAATGTCCGGCCATCTTATTCTCAGTATCATCCTTAAGCACTTGTTGACGAAGACTTGGAGGGGCGTCGCAATTGACTCTGTGACTATCGTTGTCATATTTTGATGTCTTATTACAAAACTCCTTTCCACTTCATTCTTCCAAAGACCCTTGGATACTTTATTTCATTGCATAAATAGTTTATTTCCAGAACAATTAAAAGTACATTTAATTATGTGCGAACTTTCCTGATTGATGGGAAATTTAAATTAAATATTTATCCCCATCGATGACATTACCAAAATAACAGACAAATATTTGTCCTCATTCGCATATTCGAGTACATCGATACAGTATCGATTACCGAGTCAAACAACTGAGTGATGTGTGTGAGCGGTTGTCCGTAGGTCGTTTCCATAGACTTAGTGATTACCAAATACTCGTAAGTAAATCAACCACTTTGTGGACAATGTCGACCCCAATTGTTCTCGTGCGGCACAGTTCCACAGTTTATCATTAAATCTCAGGTGAGGTGGTGCTTTAAAACCGTCTGCTCTGATCCCATTCAGTACCGAAACCGACCGCAGGAATCTGATTAGAAAAGGTGTCGGTTGATTACGTTGACGTTGCCGGTAGACAGGATGCACTTATCTGGTCTGGAGGTACCCAGCTGCGTTCAGTTTAGAGCATTTATTTAATTGATAAAGACATCCATTCGGTTTAGCGAAACATCCAAATATCGACTACGAGTAGGTACTTGTTGTTTGGGTGCGAAACATGACCAACGAATCAGTGAGCGAACCCCCCTTTTTGTTAATTTACAATTGTTGATGGAATGCGCGGTGGTAGGGCGGTGCGTTTAAAAGAAATTACATGAAATAGGAAGTAGTTTGGGCGCCAAAATACCTGCACGGCGTATGAGTAATACGCTGCAATTGCATGTGTTGTCTCCGAACGTAAACACGTTCAATTGTTTTCAAATAAATCAGATGCGCATAACATATTTTTTTTTCCTGTGTTATAAGCTCGAGAAATTTCGCAAATGTTTTCAACTAATTGCATTTGCATTCGCAGACATTCTTCCGGACTTACTGTATACGCATTAACCCAGAGCTAAGCAAATTACGTATAATTACCAGCAGCTGCTGTAGGAATACTTATACACAGTGCATATAATGTACATAACAATGTCATAACTAATGTTAATGTGGTTTCATGATGAATATAATTTTGTATTAAAATGTTGGTAATTTTGTATCCGTATACAATGGATATCCACAGAAAAATATGTTAACTTGACCGTGACCTCCTCTATGAAGCACAATCAAAAGACATGCCTGTTTGTCGAATATGTAGGTACCAGTTAGAGCATTTATTTATATTTTTACGAAATTTACGCTAATTAGGAAATAAAAACACAGCACAAGCTTATTTAGTCACAAATTACAGCTTTAATTAACAAAAAGGAAGAGTTCACAAATTAACAATGGTGATTACTTATTATTCACACAAATAACACTTATGTTCACAATAATACTTATATTCACATGTAACACTGCTCTATCTACTTGCATGTACTCTGATACAAATCCAAATCACTGCGATAAAATATGGGGTATTTATACCCGATCAACAGTTCCGAGAAGGTTGCACTCTTTTCTATTCTATTCTGTTATATTCGAACCATCTAGCAAATACCAGAACATTCTGGTATAATCTTCTTTATATATAAAAATGATTGTGTGTATGTATGTAACGGCGCCACACTATATGTTCGTTTGATGTTCCGATAAGTTCATGTTTCTTTTTGACCCCATAGGTGGCGTTGGAGTAGAGATATTTACAAAAATGTGGTTGGTCTTTTGGTGAATATCGTTGTAATCGCATCACGCCTAAGCCACTGGACATATTAAAGCCATATTTACACAATATGTTCGATTGGTACTCTTGAAGGGTTATCCCTTTTTTGAGTCCGGTAGGTGTTGATGGAGTAAAGATATTTTTAATAATGTCATTTTGCATATATATCTGACCTCATCACGTCTAAACCACTTGACGAATCGATGACATACTTACGCCAAAAGTTCGTTTGGTTCTCAGTTAAGTGCCCGTCAGTGATGACATCTATTACACTGAACACTGGACACTGGACAAGTTATTCCGTCTGACCACCTACGGTTAGCTTAGCATTCTGATATGAGTTTCCTTATAATTTGCAATTTTCAGGTAAAATGTTTGGCGAGCTCATCAGCCTTACAATTCTTTTGAATGTCTCCTTACTTCGGCACCCAACACAGATGAATATTGAATTGCTCCGTCATCTCCTTGAAAGAAGATCGGCAGTTTAGGGCTATATAGAGTTCGTAGATACTGATTTAAGGGATTTAAACGCAGCTTGTCTTCAGCCAGGATATAACTCAGCCTCCGCTGACCCCGTCATCAGTTTTTTAACCCGTCGGTGTACAAATGTATGTCTTCATCTTCCAAGTGAGCGCCTTCATCCCAGAATAATCTGTAGGGGATGTGGTAGCTTTTAAGTTTTTATTGAATTGGAGTTGCGGAATTGTGTAGTCTGTGTTGCCTGGTGGATTATGAATGAGTTTAGAACAAATGAGTTATCGATTTCATTCTTAGTCCACTGGGAGATTGCTAGAAGCGAATAGCCATGCTAGCAGCTACTTGCTTACTAAAGATGTCGAGAGGTGTAAGGTTGAACAGAATGTCTAATGCAGCGGAGGATGTTGTACGAAGTGATCCGATCTTTGGAGTTTGCTTAGCTTGTCAGGATTAACTCATTTATTTATGGCATATACCCACACGGTATAGAAGTGTAGGTCTTACTACCGCTGTGTATAGCTAATAGCCAATATGGGGAAGAAGACCTCATTTGTTTCCAATGGCTCTTTTACATAAGAAGGAAGACTGCTACTGTGTCTTTACGAACTTTTTCTTGTGTGTTTTGCTTTCTTTCCAGAATAACCCCCAGAAACTTGGCTTTATCACAGAAAGTTTAGCTTGTACCCTTAATTAAAGGAGGGTCATCATGTGTGAATTTGTATATCCTAGTGAAGAGAATAGGTTCAGTTTTGTGGGGGCTTACCCCTGTCCATATCGTTAGCTTGTTGAGAGCATTTTGTAGAAGATTTTCTGAGGCGGGAATAGTGACGTCATCCGCATAAGTGATCACTTCGCAGCCCTCCATTTTCATGCATATCAGCAGCTCATTCACCAATAAGTTCCACAGAAGGGGGGATAGGACTCCACCTTGGGGAGATCTTCTGCATACAGATCTTCTGGCAGACGTCACACCTAGTTTTGAATTTATATTCCGCCTTGTAAGCAGAAGAATAATCAAGAGAGTCCCCTACCCTCAAAATCGAAAGTGATTTCGCGATCGCAGATTTTTAAAAGCGCCTTTAATGTCTAGGGATGCTCCCATTGTGTACTCCTTGTAGTGAAGGAAATAGTCAATAGAACGTATTAGCGTATGCAGAGCTGTTTCTACATTTGCATTGCATTAAAAAGAAGGAAGAGAAGAAAGAACCCTGGGTGACCGGCGAGCATCACCTGAGCAGAACTCGTTTCAAATTGGCTTTCTTGTGAAAACAGAAAAACTTGAAATCCTCGGTATGTCCGCTGTCAGTAACAATCATCGTTGGAAGGACTAAATATTCAAAATTTCTGCGATATATTAAGGCTTCCTAAAATTATGCAAAGAATATTTCACCCGATGTAGTCCGGGGCCTAGCTTCTCGTGATCATCCGAGTTGTGCGTGTTATACCCTTTGTGCGGGCCCTCCATATTTAATCAGCTCCATTGTGATGCAATCAGATCCCGATCTCTACGACGAATATTATCGCGTGATAATAATAATGATAGAATTTATTAATTAATTTTATAATTATAATATATAACAATAATATAATTTACAGCATTTAAACAACAAAATATAATAAAAAAAAATTATTAAAAAATTAAACAATTAAAAATATTTAGTTTTAATTGAAATCTAATAAATCTACCTTATAGTGAAGTTTTACGAAAATTAAATATTTAATTGTTTAATTTTTTAATATTACTGAGTGGAGTACAGCACGAAAAGAAATTCATTGTGAATTTTAATTATTTATATATAAAGATAAATTAATTCACAAAAAAAATACACTTCTTTAAGCCTTCTTGCTTTTTTTAACTCTCTGTATTTACTTCGCGTCGCCATGGTTCTATCGTACGTTCGTTCCTTCAGTGTTGGAATCTTGCGATCAATTTTTAACCAACTTCTCAAAGCCTGATATGATTGAAAATTTGCGCATGTGTGTATTTCCGGTGACAACACTTTTTGTTAAAATTTGGCATTGATCGGGTCCCACGGTAGGGTTGCTCCCATACAAAATCTTTAAAAATCATGCCATCAGATCAAGCCATACTACGCAAGGCATCTCAGTCCCACGACTTACTCTGCGTTCATTAAGCGGGAATCATATCGCGTGACTATAGGCCTTTTCATTGAGAAGGTCTTTTCATTGAGAAGGACTGCCATCTTGACTTGAATATGATCTGCGGATGCAGTCTTTCTTGGTGATTCGAACCACGCTTGGAGCATCGCATAAAAACAACATAGTTATCAGACACTAGCTTCTCGGTACGTTTGTACAGTCAATTCGTTCGGGTTGTGTCGCCCAATAACCTCTGGATAAACTGTAAAGTAAACTGGATGGCTTCCGCTCGAAATCGGGAACGATGGAGAGGTTTCGTGCATGAGTCCAGAAGCGGTCCCGGTTGTGCCAATTATGATAATGAAACCGTAAAGTTTTCTTGGTGTGATTTTGCGATGTTGTGATGTTGTAAGGCTCTTCAAACAGAAGGCACAATTATAATCATGTTTTTCATGCTAACGCTCTGGCAACACATAAAAAAAAACCCCTCTAAATACACAACGGACAATTATTCTCCCCCCGTTCATAAACAACAATGAAATTAAATATCGCACCATTGTGAGCCAAACAAAAAATAGTTATGACGTATGAATAGGCTACAGTCATCTTCCGGAAAGGCAAAGGCAATTCTTGGACCGCATGGTCTCAACTCAACTAAATGGTGGACAATTAAAATTCTACACAAATGAATCAGACAAAGGGTCGTTGCTTGAGAGGCTTGAGCTCAGACTGCAAACAACCACATGTTAGAGCGAATTTCCCAAAAAAACGATTTACCAAAAGGCCACAAGCCAGGCCAGGCCAGGCAGACAGACAGCCAACACTATCGTTCGCATGGCAATCAACTATGATTTGGCAAAGAACCGGACAATCACGTTGCCCGGACTTGCATACACGCATTCATCTCGTTATAGCTACGACTATGACTCTGCGGCCAGCGAGCGTGTGTGCCAGCCACTGTCTTCGGCTTTTGGAGATTCTCACGTTCAGTAGAGTAGTCGTGTGCTTGCGACGGTACGCGCTATAAATTTAATAAAATCTCATCTGGCACTTCAGTTGATCGCGAGTTCCAAGTGAGTTTGTTGTGCCGTCGATTTGCGTTTTTTCAATTTTTATATTATTACTATTCCGTTTGGTTCGTTTAGTCGGTCGTCGGTGGTATCATTTCGAGCTGAATTTGCAAAACGCGCGACAGTCCAGTTTTTGTATGTGCGGTCTATTCTAGCTATAGTTTTACACTAACTCCCTGAAAACAACAACAAAATCAAAAACATTCATATATATTCTATAGTAGATGTGGATGATTATGTTGACGATGTTGATGATGATGAGATTAATATAAATAATAGACGTTGCGCAAAATAATTTATCATAATAACAAAGTGAACAACAACAGCAAAAACAACCACAGGCGGTAGAGGAACTACGAATACTGTTTGTTGATCGCTTAGCCAATTTATGTGCTATTCTCCTATGTGACTTCTGCTATTCCGATACTACAGCTAATTCCGAGATGGAAGAGGGTGGCACTGTCACAGTGCAGTCAGTCAGTCAGTCAGGCAGTCAGGCAGGCGGCTAACAAATGCCACACAAAATTCAAACGAAAACTTCTGATTGTGTTGAGTTCGAGTGCGCTGCTGAGTTGAGCTACTAACTACTAGCCTACCTGATAATAGACACCTACTAACACTCGCTACTGCTGCTACTGTATGCAAGCATGCACCACCTCTGCTCCAAACACACACAGATACACACACATATACACTATAACCGAGAAGCACACATTTCCATTTCCATTTCAAATTCAATTGAATTTTTTCCTCCACTTGTCCAAAGACCAAGAAGCACAATAATTAACACAGCTCAGTAGTTGAAGTTTGCTATTCGCTGGAGGAATAATAAATTTATTGTTTCACATTTCACATTTGGTGGCGGTCACAAACAGTTGGCTCTTCTTCCTGCGCTACGTGTTGTTCTGTTGTTTTTATTATAATTTTGTAAATAACATCGTTCGCTTTAATTTTCTCATCACCATAGACAGTGACATTTTGAGAATTTTTTGGAGAACTCTCTGCAAAAATTCAATTACGATTCAAAGGAAAAAAGTTCGCGAATATTCCTTTTGAGTGAAAGTGCTTTCAAAAATCACAACCGACAACCGAAGAGTTAGTAGCGAAAGTAACTGAATCATTGCTAAGGATAAAATGAAGCTTCTTGTGGGATTACTCGCTGTGTCGATGGCAATCTGTGCAACTATTGCTCTACCAGGTAAGGACTCAAAGATTAACCGTACTCACGAGAATAAGTGGACAGAAAGTATGTCGGTGATGTTTTGTTACAAATCGACTAAGCTTTGTTCGGATAAATGCTTGTGAATTTTTGAAACAATTTGGTACCAGAAGGTATGGTACATGTATATGGTTTTTCTTAGTATGGCCAAGACCTATGGAGCAACTATAAATTCAGGTTTTTGATAAAGAATTCCCATTTCGGTTTTTTTTGTTTTTATTTTTTGTAAAAATTGAAATTAGGAATTAGAAAGTTTTTAGTTTTTTTTTTAAGTTTAGATTTGTTACGCAGCTCCTCATTTATTATCAAAGACATTGAATATATCATCAGGAGTGAAGAAATTTACAGTCTCGTAGAATAAAACCTATTATCTCATATTTAGGTAAAGTTTTCGACTAGCAGTGACTGCCTTCAGTCGCTCACTCTTGCCAGTTCCACTTTAAGTGAAAGCAAAAGAATTGAGAAAGAGTTCTGAGTTGAATCTGATTTCTTTAAGATTAAGATTAAGACGTTGTGAAATTCATGTTAAGCTCTTCGTTTGATTATATGTGGTCGTGGTGTTGCAATCTTAAATTGGGGCCGCATTTCTTGTAAGAGCTAATAATAATATAACTTTCGCTTAACAATAAGGACCGACGAATTTATATTTCCTTTATTTATTTAAAATTGCTTATTATATTAACAAGCAGCTACATAGCAGTTCTTGACTTCTTTGCTACCCACCACATGAATATCCAGATATCGAACCCTTTCCAAGATATGACAGGCTTATGTTTCACATCCGAAATGTAAAAATTCTTCACAGTTTATGAAAATATAATATTTGAAAAAAAAAATGTATTCGAGTCCACAGATCAAAGTGTCCAACCCCTTCCACCGGTTCTTGTCTTCGTTAAATACCAACCAGGTTTGCAAAATTTCTGGACGCTACTAATTTGAATTCTGAATAATTCATAAAAACGAGATTTGTAAAAATAATCGACCCTTGACCCAGGAATCTGACCAATTCCCAAATATGATGGAAACCTGTTCATTGTGGCATATAACTCCAACGCTGATTAGCTAATTAATTGAAGTGAAGCTAACATAGATGGATACAGAGTTTCACTTTAATATATATACTACCAATGGGATTTCGTTCAAACCATTTCGTAAACAATCCTAGCGCTAACAAGAACAAACTGTGAACTTTTCAGCAAAATTGATCAAGTAGTTTTTAAGTTTAGAGGGCATAAACATACGCAAATTGCCTCTTATTTATATAAATTTTTAAATGAAATAAAATGAAATTAAAAAGGGCGATCTTCAACCTCTGCAATGTAAATTGCGAAACTTCTCGTAGGAGAAGACATCTTGTTACTAATGATTTTATCAAATCTATCGTCTTTGAATCCTCTGATATTCATGTGCCGATGGCTTGGCTCGATTTCCTCGTTTATCAGTCCTTGCATCTATGGACTTGGATGTGTTTTCAAATCGTCAACGAATTTCCTCAATTTCCATTGGAACAAGTGGTAGATTAATAGCAGCAGATATGCTGTTTTGTAAAGCCTTGTACTTGAAACAAAGTTGTTGCTATTTCATCATTATATTTGGCTCTACAAACGGGATCCGGTACTGGCCTCCCGCAAAAAATCGCTCCACCAGTCCCGATTATGAGCCGATGTCATCCAGTTTTGAATCCCTAAACTCTAGGCGTCCTGGTCTACGCCATCCTTCCAGCGTAGGCTTGGCCGGTCTCGCTGTCGTGTTCCTTAAATCCTACCGCAAAAGACTTTCCGAGCAGGATCCTCTTTGCTCATGCGTGTTAGGTGTCCTGCCCACCGGAGCCTACCAAGCTTAATTCTCTTCACGATAACGTCGTAGATCTCATCATTATAGTTGCCATCCAGTTTTGAATTCCTAAACTCTGGGCGTCCTGGTCTATGCCATCCTTCTAGCGTAGGCTTGGCCGGCCTCGCTGTCGTGTTCCTTAAATCCTACCGCAAAGGACTTTACGAGCTGCTGATCATACGTGCTAGGTATCCTGCCCACCGGAGCCTACCGTGCTAAATTCTTTTCACGATGTCGATCTCATCATTATAGAGTCTCTGGAATCGTCTCTCCTCACATACGGGGCCAACAATTCTCCGTCAGACTTTTCTCTCGAACGCTGCTAAAAGGTTAAATTGCTTAACTGGTATGACCATTGTCTTATACACCAGCAGCTTGGATGTTATGGTTAAATTCTAGATTTGAAGAGTCTTGTCAGGCTAAGCAATCGTGAGCGTATTTCTGGTTCCATACTATTATTGACTGCTACAGTTGACCCGAGATACTTAAAGGATTGGACTACTTCAAATTCGCGCTCAACTCTTTTAATTGAGGGGCCAATGTTGGATCTTCTACTCGCAGACGTAGCCACCATGTACTTTGTTCTGCTCTCATTTATGTGCAGCCCCAGATTTCGTGCCGCCTGCTCGATCTGGATGAAAGTTTCGTGTACAGTTCTTTAGTTTCTACCAACGATGTTGATGTCGTCTGCGTAAGCCAGTATCTGAATGGACTTATAGACGATTGTTCCACTCGCCATTACGTCGAGTCTCGGATCACTTCCTTCAACGCCAGGTTGAGAGGGACGCAGACCAGTCAATCCCCTGTTCGGAGCCCTGTTTATTTGGGATGCTGAATTCTCTCATGGCTTTATGAAGTTCTACTCTGGCTATGCTATCATAGGCGTCTTTAAAGTCTATAAAAAGAGTAGTGATTTTTGAAACTCTAGATATTTTTCCATCACCTGCCTAAGGTTGTAAATCTGATCAGTTGTTGGTTTGCCTGGGATGAAGCCACACTGGTATGGACCAATGATGACTATAGCGTATGGGGCTATCCTGGCTTGAAGGATAATGGATAATATCTTATGCGCGGTACTCAACAACGTTATAGGACGATAATTGCTGCATTTTGTGATATCCCATTTCTTATGTATGGGGCGAAGGATGCCTCTATGCCAGTTTTCTGGCATCGCTTCTTGCTCCCACACTTCTACTATTAGTTCATGAATAGCTTGGTGTATTGCGGGTCCTCCTGATTTAATCAGCTCCGCTTCGATACCATTTGATCCCGAGGCCTTATGATATATTATTTTTTGATCTGGTTTATCGCTCTGTTAACTTCGTCTACGCTTGTTGGCGGCTCTAAGATGCCTTTGAGATCGGCATCAGATTACCCTCTTTGTCATTGCAGTATGTGTAACGCGGTGTAAATTGTGTCATACCACGGACTCTTTGGTAGAACTTCCTTGCCTGATGCGGTCCAGTCCTTGCTCTCTGTACGGTTCTAGTTCACGGACAAGATTCTTCTCCCAGGCTGCTTTCTTTCGACGGTGAACTGTTTTTTCATATCTTCGGAACTCTTTGTATTCATTTTCGCTTGCCCGTGATTGTTGCATTGCTCGGTATGCAACATTCTTACGTTCAGTCGTTAGCTTACATTCGTTGTCGTTCCGATCTCTACGACTACTGCCTAAGTTGGAGACAGCAGTAATAATGACAATATTCTTAAGGCGTGTCCATGTGGCTTTGTGGATATTTTTACGCGCAGACCTTGTACTCGCAACGACCAAAACGACTTTGTGGTTCAGTGCCACCATTCGTATTGTGCGCGTTTTATTTTTGCAAAAAAAAGGGATGGTAATCGATGACATGTTTTAACAAAATGGTTTACCAACAAAATTACAAAAATAATTCAAATATTAACCTTGATCCAACAAAAAAAAACTCGTATTAAAGTAAATATTAATGGAGTCGACTGGTAACTTTCTAGATTGTGCTAAAAAATCATTATCTGATCCCAAATGCAAATTAGCGTAACAAATTGTCGCTCAAAGCAAAAAATACAATCAGATTGATTGCGTCGTTTTTATTTCTATAAACAAATGGCCATAAATTACACGACAAGAAATTAAGTACATTATTCCCTGCTGGGAATGCAGGTGATATTTTTTTGCTTGGTATACCCGTAAATGAGCCGAAAATTAGCAGATAAGCAGACTGAGTAAAAAGTGCATACCTTCAACTACAGGCTACTGCAACTTTAATTGAAAAAACAAAAAAAAACAACAAATTAAGTAATAACAACAGAGAATTACTACCCACTTTAATAAATTCTGGCATGACGAATGCGTAACGGTAATAGGCTGTAATTGCCTGCGTCTCCAGTATCATATACAGCACTTAAACACAACTGAAATGTAATGAGAATAATTGCAATTTAATGAGCTTTACTTTTGAGTCAATTCAAAGAAATTTCCCAATACCAGCGCAAGATGTCGTATCTGTGTTTTACGGTTACAGATACATATAATAAATTTACTATTTCTTTTTTTGTTGTTGTTGCAAAAAGTCATCTCACTCAGAAATGTGTCAAGATCACCTCACCTACTCACCGTATACGTTGCACGAAGTTACAAAAATAGATTTTCTTGTAGCACAGTGGGCTCAATGTACTCGTGCATGGCAGAATTCAGATATTTGTCGCAGATCAGACAAAAGTGAAGAAATATGTATTTGCCGGGCGATCATTCATTAGTATACCATTTGCCCCTGTCACTCATGCACTCACTATTGTGATCAAATATAATCAGTATACCAATTCAGATCAAAAAATTTTAAAAGAGACCTAAACCAGCAACTCTTTCAATGATTATCAAAATTTTCATTCAGTTATTATCTCAAATTTGTTATGCAATAATTCTCACACTTTTAAATAAAAAACTGACAAATATGAGCGATAAGATTTGTTGCAATCTGACTGGTGGTCGAGGGAAGGCACCTTCCTTTTTCAGTACGTGGAACATATTGGGGAAAATTTTTAACTATATCCATTAAAGCGACACAACAATATCAGGGGACGACCCGAAATTTTTGGCACTTGAGACATCAGTGATTGGAAGTTTGGAAGTTCTGATAAAACAACCTACTGAGGACTTCCTACGAACGTGGTGTCAAGCAATCAATCAATCAATGTATTAAATCTGTTTAAACAATGTTGAGTCTTAGGAAAACAAAAACTTTTTCAACATGTCTGTATCTTCTGCATGTACTGCGGACGAATTATAATCAAGACATTGAAACTTGAGGGCTTATATCGCCATTACTGTGGCTGTTGGTAATAAATAAGTTCAAGGACAAAAGCTGTCACGTATATGCAGACGACGTATGGATACTTGTATGAGGACAGTACCCATCCGTAATTAGTGAAGGTATGGAAAGGGCTCTGAGTAAGATTAGCTCCAAGGCGATGGGCTGTGTCCTGTGGGTCAACTATGGCAAAAGGGAAATGGTACTTTTCACTGCTAGGTCATTGGTCAGTGACTCACGCTTACCTCAGAAGCGAAATATCTCGGCGTAATTCTAGACAGAAAAGTTAGCTGGAAGTCGAACATAGAATTTAGGGCTAAGAAAGCATATTGCTCTGTATGATAACTACAAAATCAGTGCAAGGAAATGGGGATGATGGCTTTGTACACAGCGGTGGTGCGCTGGTCTGGTGGTGGCCGGCGATTAACAAAAAAATACAAAGCCAGCAAGCTAAGAAGAATACAAAGATCAGCAGCTGTTGTCATAATTGGAGCACTACGGTCCTATTCCACCGAAGGCAGTACCAACTGATTTAGTGTTTAGACTGAATAACAACTATCCATGGGGCGAGCGAAGAAGCTCGCATTACTATCTTCAGATCTATTTTATCATAGGGTGTAATGAGAGACTTCTCCTTCCTAAGAGACGTCCCTCCTCCCGAATGAAGGATAAAATGTCCTTAGTGGCAGGATTTCTCAGCTCTGTCGATGACGATTATTAACCAAAGTATTGTTCTGCTGCAGGAACCAGCATGTTTAGTGGCGCTGCTGATCGAAGCTGATCAAAATTCAAACGCATCCACCCAGCAGTAACACTGTCTGAGCAGATGAAGACTAGCCATACCGATTTCAGATGCGAGCCGGAAAAATGTAGCCACACGCTCTATCGCCTCTCAAATGAGATGTCTATAGCCGACTCTTGAAAAAGAGCCATTTGCTCAGGTGTGAGGATGTTAGTTGACAAGTCGGTCGCGACAATACTCAATCTGACTGCACCAGCCACTTGGCTAAAATTGGTGTAGGTCCTGCCCTGGTCTTCTTAGCAGCCGATGCTGGTGTCATCTGATCCTCCGACCTGACTCGCTTAGCTTCGCACTGAATCGAAGGGGAGGCTTTGGCAAAAGTAAGAGCACTCTCTCTATCTTTGCCTATGCGTAAAGCAAGTTTAAGTCGCCTCGCCTCGGTGTTGATGGATCAGTAGCCCATCTAATGCCTTTAAGAGCATTCGTATTTCTCCGAGATGACGCTACATGCATCAACGATTGGGGATGCGTCAGAACCAGAGGTGCCTGATTCCTCGTTCACAATTCTGACGCCCTCGCGAGTTTCAGATGAGGCCCGTATGGCTACGTCGTCTGAACTTTGGATAGAGTTCGTCTGCTCAACATTTTATTTAAGATACCAGAACTGCGTTTACTTTGTTAATTAACATTTTATCACCACCAGCGATAGGGACAAATTGACGGTATTTCCTATCCAGACAAATAAATTGTGCACTGCACTGTTTCTCTCGGTGATTTATGAGTAGGCAGTTTAAGCCAACATCATGACTTTTTTTCTTAAATATGTAAAGTGACTGAATGTTGCAGCTCGTACAATAACGAGTAATCCTGTTTAAAACCAGTCAGATGATTCAATGGCTTGGAGAGCTGTGGATCGTGTTTATTAATGTTGTTTTCAGGAACCTGATAAGCCTGACTTGTTTTTTGCAGTTTACCAAATTTATTTCAATGATAAAGCAACTAATAGCAAAAGGTCTTATATTAAACTTTCAACCGCTAAAGGTATCAAGTCGGACTAGTGGCATATGTGCATATAGTAGAAGAATTGTTTGTTTGTTGGCTACTACTTCACTTGACATCCTGTACATTTGTTAGACATGTTATTCACTATAAACTTACCTTTTGTTTTGGCATCAAGTACTACAGCCAAAGAAATGAATAGTTAGGAAAAATAAAACTCTTCGCTATTATATTACTACGAAATTTAGGCTTTCTGGAGTTCGTAATGGTTCTGTAAATGAAAACAACACAAATTTGTTTATTCACAGATTACAACTTTAATTAAATTCACTAATAGTACATTCACATATTACACTTATATTCATATATAACATTCCTCTGTCTACTTGCCAAGTAGTCTGGTACAATTCCAAATCATATTTAAGTAGCTGCGAAGAAATATGGGGTATTTACACCTAATCAACAGTTTCGAGAAGATTCTATTCATCTAAAAGTACGCAAAGAACCACCTAGAAAATATTAGAATTTTCTGGTACATTTTATATAAAATTCCCCTCAAATAATTTCAACACATATAATTGTATCTATTCTAACATTATAAAGAGGTAATGCTGGCTTGTGTGTAGGAGGTAATCTTAGAAAATACTGGACCGATTTCTTTCAACAATATTTAGAATGGACTTTTAGAGTGAACATAGGCTTTACATTATCTCTTTTAAATAAAAAAGCCATTCGTAGCGACCAATTTTGTAATTAAATAACTGTGTGCTGTATGTTGTACTGTTCGCGGCGCTGCTTTCAGTGCTGTACAATCATCATGCCATACAATGGCCAATAAGACTGTGTGCGATGTGCTGCGCAGCTTTGTACGTGCTATAATCTATATGTGTAAAAATAAATGTACTTTGGTTTGTAATATAACACTTAAACTCAAAAACAGTCGACAGTCGATTGAACTGAAACTTGCACAGAATATGCGTCTTAACAAAATCTCGGTAAGCCACATAGTGCGAATACGATCGAGGAGACGCTTTGTTTAGGTTTGAGCAATAGTGCACCCCTCCCATGGTAGTGCTGGCTAGGCGGTGATTCATTTGTGCGGGTGGCAGAGTCACGACAAAAGCTAGTATGCAGTACACTGATACTGAGATGGCGATGTTAAGTAACAATAATATATACTACTTTGTTTCAGGTACATGCAACAGAATATGCAAACCCTTTCTAGAACGACCTTAGATTAGAAATTGAACGAGATTTCAAATACCAACTGTTGCATTTCAGTAAATTATGTATTTCATTAGTGAATTAAGGTCTAACAACTAGGAGGACGAGGAAAACAACCAACAAATTCACTTAATATAATAATATTAATCATTTTAATGATTATTTTAATTCATTTGAATGGAAATTTTAACGTAAACATCAATTAAACGCAATCAACATACGCTACGACGAAGGCATCATCAGGTGTCCTCCTCATGGTTGATTGACTGTGTCCTGATTGACTGGTAAACGTGGAGCTCATCCAAATTGAACGAAGTGAAACTTTTTGTACATAATGATGATGGGTCTTTCCTCTTTGAGTGATTGGGTGAATCTTTGCAAAATTGATGTTTGTACTTGTAGGACAAGATCGAAGGAGCGTAATACTCGTAGTTGTGCAATGTCTCTAAATGAAGACGTTCCGTTAAACTCACTCAATTTAGCCTTAAATGTTATTTAATGGGTAAATATTGTTGAAACATATACCCAACAAGAGTTCAAAGTATTTGCACATAAATATATTATGCAATGTTTGCCAAAAATAAAATAAGAAGCAACACTTATAGTCACATGCACACGATGCTAAGGAAGAAATGAAAACCCAAAATATCAACACAACGAACAACGAAGCGAAGAGATGTTGCTTCGATGTTTACCTTCAGAGGAGCAAACCCACTTCTCGCACTGATGATGATGCTATTTGCTCGCTTGTCCTTCTTGCTAAATTGTGATATGGTTCTGGTTCCTTAAACCGATATTACTCAACAGGTGATGCGATTGCAATATCAAGAAATGTGCCTGTGCATGTGTTTTTGTCTAAAAGTTCTTTGCCAAAGATGAACAACAACAAGACGAAGAGCTAAAGGACGAACGTGCTGCCGTGTATCGTAGACGTTTGGTCAGTAAATTGAATATAATCTCCAACTTAGTAGATTTAAGTATTTTCCTCTTCTTGCTTCTACTTTTGTGATGGTCCAATTATTTTAAGGCGATTTGGAAGATAGATCTTTACTATTGTAGCATTTTAGGGATTTTCATCGTTTTGCGCTTTAAACTTTAATATATTTTAAATAACTTTTTAATACAATTTACGGATACACTTAAGTGAGTGATTTGAAATGGATTGATTGCCTGGTAAACCTTACACGATAAACAGTCAAGGACTTACAATGTGTTATAGGAAGCAAACAATCAATCGTCCCCACGAAAATGTTGAACGACTTTTCCAATTGGTACGCCCCATTTTTCTAATAGCGTTTCTCGGTTTTGCGTAAAGTTTTCTTGCAGTTTTTTTAACGAATTAACGCGTCTATATCTGACCATTTATTTATGAAAAATTACAAGCTTCTTAACCGTTTTCAAATTATCCAACTTGCGTATCAAAATTCGTGTTCGGTTGCGACAACTACACGTGCGCTAATAATTCTCAGCTATGAAGCCAATTGTTGGCTCATGGCTTCAGCAACCCGAAGGCTCTAACAAAGTGTCATTACATCCAGAAAAATTGCACTAAATAGTCATGTTTCATGCTGGAGTTGTCAGTGGCTCATACTTATTCTTCAACGATTTTTGCAATACACACGCACAGCCAATGAGTAGCTACCAAATTATATTGACTGACTATTTTCGGAATAAATTGGAAGAGGTTGACTTGAGGACCACGTTACATTTAACACTGATGGCCAAACAATTCAGTGCAATCTCCAGAAATTGACCCGTCAATTGGCTGCCTTGTTTGTGTGATTTGATGGCTCTGGACTCTTTATTGGAGACTATGTTAAGTTCACGGTCTATGTCAACAATTTGGAGACGTTAAACGACCTCAGGACCAACATTGAACGCGAAATTCCCGACCTATGGGACTGTTTATAGAAAAATGTAATAAAAAACTGCGTTCAGCGCATTCCCTCATGCAGGCGTTTCTGTGAAGGACATTTGAATGATGTTGGGTTCCATAATTAGTGGCATCGATGGTACTGTAACCATAAATAAGTTTTTTTGATATTTCATTTTTGTTACCCCGAGGGGTCCGCTGTATCTTACTGTCTGGTTTATTATGTTTGATACTTGGATAAACTCGGTAGATTGAAGGGGCAGGGGGCTAGTGCTTAGAGTCTCAAGCACGGGCACTGTCTAAGTATGAAGCATCCCTACCGTACATCTGCAGGCGGTAGTGCCTGGGATAGTTTCTATCCAAGCCGCTGTTCTGGTGTCACATTTCCTTTAATATTACCATGCCCTAATGCCTATAGAAGAGTCTACCATTTTTACTTATTGGGACAAGGACTTCTTGATACTGATTTATAGGTTTTATTGTACTGTTTACTCTCACATAGAAGCTAAACTATGTAAATGTTTGCGGTACATCAAGTATTGACGTTTGCTTCTCCCGCTAAATTTGATCTTTGTTATCCATGTTATAATTTACTCTTAACGACATGTTGACGATTTAAGATTTTTTTCATAAAATGTCACAGCAATAATTTGGCAAATTGACGAAAGAAAAAACAACCCATAGAAATTGATATGAGAGCCCCTCGATCCTGGGCCATTTTTTTTTTATTGTAGGAGAAAATCATCGAAACAAACATTTGAGATCAGATGTTAACATTGAAAAAGCTCAGATCATTTTATTCTGAGCACTTAGAGCACGCTCATACTCTGAGCAAATAAGAAACACGAACATTTATCTTGAGAACTCTTTGACTGCTCTGAACTAATTTATGAAAACGCGAAATGACAGAATATTGTGAAAACTTGTTGTTCTATCTGTAAGTTGATATCGACAACAAAAAAAACGACATCAATAAAAATACAATTCAGTAAATAAAAATGTAAGTTGAAGTAAGCATAAAACATGTATGTCTCGTTTCATTTGCTGGGTTCATTTGTGCGTGAGCTAAGATTTCTCTCTCTCTCCACCACCAAAACCATGTAGCGCAGCCGACTGCGCAGCACACACCGCAGACAGTCCATAAAGGGCGACGAATATCTGATGCCAGTATAGATATTTAAAAAATGTATAAGGGCCTTGCGGCCGAACCCGGGACCCGATCACTACCAAATTTTCGAAAAAGTATTGTTTATTGGGTATACACATGTGTGTAAAATTTGAAGAAAATCGGGTAAATTTTTTAAAATTTTTGTTTGGGAGCCCCCTGACCCCGCAGCCCGAGGGGCCTTAAAATTTAATAGAAAGTGTTGTCTCCGGAAATACACATGTGTGCAAAATTTCAATAAAATCGGGCCATGGGAAGTGGGTTAAAAATTGATCGCAAGAATCCACGACAGACGACCGACCGACGACCGACCGACGACCGACCGACGACCGAAGACCCACGGGCAAGTGAAGTTAATATAGAGAATTTAAAAATAAAAAGAATCACATGAGAGTCATTACATTGAAGAAAGAAATAACGTCATTTATTCAATGGGAGCTAACGACTAGGCAGACAAACTCTGCTTTGCAAATCAGAAGAAGGTCAGTTCAGCACCAACAATGCTCAAAATAGACTTTAAACCGAGGTTCGATGATTATTTTTGGACAAGATGAAATAACTAGTTGCGAAACGCGCAAATTCCTATGGATGCTAACTCTTTACCGTCGCCTGACGGTAAATACTCCCGTAAATACTCCTCAGGTTCACTTTTACGCCTATTGTTTAAATCTTTGCTCTGGTATACGAGAATTTCTACCTCCCTAAGTGAGGACGAATTTCCTTTTCTCATTTTAAATGCTTTTATATTAATTTTCTGGTGTCTGTCTGTCGGAGGTGTCTATGTCATTCAGTCAAGCTTTTTTCATTCTAATGCTTTTAGTTGATAGTCCCGTACGCGTTTTTGAGGTATGACTTATTGGTGGCGGGTCTTGAGGGTTGGTTCTTACGGTACCTTTACGGGGCGTGTTGACTATGTCTTGAGGGAGTCTTGAGATGGTCTTGAGGGGATATAAAAATGTTGTTAAGACGGTTTATGTGGGTTCTTGAGTGGGCTCCTGAGTGTGGTCTTAAGGGGATCTCCATTGAGATGGAGTTGAATGGGGCCTTGAGGTGGTATTGAGGTGAGTTTGAGGGATTGATTGATGGATGCTGGAAAGGGGGTCTGGGCCTTGAGGGGATCGTCACGTGTTTTAAAGACGGTTTTATGTGGTAGGTCTTGAGTGTTTGAATGGAGTCTTGAGTGGGTCTTTAGGTGGTCTTGAAGGGGCCTTGAGATGGGTTTGAAGGGGTCTTTATAGGGGCTTGAAGGCTTGAAGTTATCTTAAGAGGGTCTTGTGGGGTCTTGAGATGGTATTGGTGGGCGGCTTGAGGTATTGTTGAAGTGGTCTTTCGTTCGGTCCTGAGCGGAGACTTGAGTGGATCTTGAGGAGGTCTTGGATTAGTCTTGAGGTAGTTTAGAGGGGGTCTCTAGTAAGTCGCGAGGGGGTGGTGGTCTGGTGGTGGTCTTTTAGATGCCTTCATTTTCTAATGCCATCTAAATATTATTGAAACTATACATATTTCTTTAAAAACTGGAAAGTATTAAATAAAGTATTTATTGAACCATAAATCATAAGATGTTTTTTTAAAATTGTTTTAAACCTCAAATGCTTAATTTATGTACGACGGTCCAGTTTTGCTGAGCTGTATTTCGATAAGAAGGTACATATGGTTGGTCAGAACTCAAAATCATCGACAAGAGCAGTGAGTTCGGCTAATGTTGGCAGTCCACTTCACTTTATGTAATAAGGATACTCTGGTGAGAGATTATTGTTAATGCGGTCTAGTTGGTGCAGCAATTGGTCCATATGCGGCATGTGCGTTAAGAAGGGTATATACGATCGGTGGGGTCGGTAAGGGACGTGTGTTACAAGTGGTCACTAAATTACACCTGGTTGGGACGGTTTGATATGTTTTCCACTCGGAACTTACTTTAATTACGGAAGTCGGTGGTCGGTTGGTCATCGATCAACGGAATTTTCGTATTTACTAAGATGCTGTTCTAAAATGTCAAAGGTTACCCAAAAAATGTAACAGGATGATTTCAGTGAAGTATAATGGTTGCTTATGTTTTGACAACCGGCAGGCAGTTAAGAATAATTCAGGACGGCGAAGTACATTTTACCCAAATGGTAAAACTTGTGTAGCGACAAAACAGATCTAACCAAAGCTGGAACCAAAACGCTCCAAGTATTTGATCTCTCTTAACAGATTGCACATACGTGCTATAATAGGTATCATTGCGGGGCATTATTATTGGCAAGCATGCAGCAAGGCTTGGTGTATTTTCCAATGAGTTCTGCATGGAAGAGGAGGATAAATACATGTTTTTGTATTAACCACAAGCTTCTCTAACATTCAACATAATTTGTTTTTTCTTTCCTGACTGATGTGCTTCTAATCTAGTGAATCTAGTTTTGCAATAACAGTACTTTTCAACGTAACTGTGATGGCATTTCAAGTTAATCTATAACATTAATTAAAGTCAAAGCATAGTAAGTGATTGCAACGAATTGTAAGCAACAATTTTCATTCTCACATAGAACAAAAGTTGCACGATTACAGGTGCACATCGTATTTTGAATTTCGCGCGCAATTCGTCGTTAATTGCATACTCAACGCTACCACAAACGCCTGCCAAAATACTGATGGGCATTCGTTATAAGCGCGTATGTACCTACATGTACATATCGTACACTGGTATTTGGTCAAATCGATAAAGTTATGAATTCAGTCAATTGCACATCCATCCATTAGTTTGAATTCGCCGGATGACATGAGAAAAGTTATTGAATTCGATTGGAATGGGGAGAAACAATGGCGCGCGAGCACTCGAAAACTTTATCAATTATTATGAACAAATCACAGCATACTGCACAAGGACACACACTTTTGTACTCGAACTCGTCCATGCAGAGATCCATTGAGGCTGATGTGATACAATGCGATGCGGATGCAAAACGCACATTCTATTGAATAATTGCAGCAGCACGATGCTCGGCATTAGAGTTATTACAGAATCATCGCACCGCAACGAACGAACTTTACACCACTGATGTGCTAGTCGGATAAGAGGAGCGACAACTAACAGCAACAACAGCCGAAATACCCAATCATATCAACAGCAACATGAACAACAACAACAAAAGCGTGCAACAGTAGTAGTAGTAGTAGTTTTCTCCATTCGTTCAATTGAATTTGCATTTGCCCACACCTTACACATCACACCCTCCCGGCTATGAGCACCACAGGGTTCGCGCTGGTCGTGTAGTCGCAAAAACACTTTCTGCTCGAGCTGAGATAAAAGCATCAATGCATCCGAGGCGATGATGACATGGACGATCACCACAGAAGTTAACACACACACATACACTCACGCACAAACACTCACGCACAGTAGCTGTAAATTTAATGAGATTTCTGTCAAATTAATTTCCGGTTATGATTAGATTTTCGTTAATAGCAATTTGCGGTTACCGTATGCCCTTGCATCACACGTATGCTTCACATGCACACACACACACACACTAACATCCCACGTACATACCTCACACATATGCACATATGCGTATGCAAATTGCATAAATATGCCTCGGTGCATATTTCAATTATTGGAAATGGTTGGTGGCAGTGCAGTGTAATGTCAGTCGGTCGGTGTCGACTATCGACCCCTGTGCGCTCGCTCATTTCATGAAATTAATCGAACGGAAATGCCCGAAGGTTTGTAGCAATGCACCGCACAAATGGTTAATGCGGGTTAGTAGAAAGTGCCAGAATATGCAACGCACATTCCTGCCTCATTAAGTAATTTTATTGGAAGATTAGACAAATCTGGTGATGCGTTGTGCTTTTCTAATATTACAACAAAAGTTGGCTGTGTGGGGGATGTTTTTTGAGTTGTTGTTTAGTTGTGGGAATCATCAACTGATTGCCAAGTTGCGAAAGGTATGAAATTTTCGGACGATCAATGATTTTTCTAATAGTAACTCTTCGTTTGGAACATTCTTAGTGAACTCCAGTAAGCTGTATTTATAATCAATAACATTTAAAAGCGAAGAAGGAAGCCAAGACTGGAAGGAACTATGAAGATTAATAATTATTAGCACAGATAAAGTATGAAAGTATGACTTGCAGACAGGAGCTCCATCCTTCTCAGAACTTTATCGAAGTTTATATAGAAAGGATTATTCGACAAGGATATAAGTGACTGTTAGAATACCTTTTGGACACCGATTAAAATATCACTACAATGTTGTCTCAAATGGATGGAGAATCCCTCACATTCTTGAGCCATTGACGACAAAGTAGAGAATGTTTATGTCACCAGTGGTTGGCGTGTTTATTAAAAGTGGTATGGTAGTGTCTTCATAGTTAGCCGCGAGATTCTATCTCTAGACATCGAACTAAATTCAATAAATTTAAACAACAATTACGAGTATATTGAATTAAAAATAGTACTAGCTCTCTGATTGCGTTATAGTCCATTAGGTGGTTGTTTTTTTTTATGTGGGGTGTTACGTGTAGACACCGTGCTTTCTCGCGTAGCCGAGAGAAGAGTGTCAAAGAAGAGTTTTTTTTTAAAGTGAATATTTTTTTTATTGTTTCGTTAAGAAGGAACCTCAAATGCAAGCCAATCCTCAATCCCAATCCCACCACACATATACAACTTCCGGCACGAAAAGTGCAGTCCAGTACATTTCCATATTAATGCGCCATGGGTTATCTTCGGATGTAAAATTAAGTTCAGGTATTCAGGGATGAAATGTTCTGCTAACCTCTTTCCACATCACTATGTTCCACAGGCATTCAAAACACAAGCTCATAGACATCTCCTCCTTTTCCTTAACGGCCACGCTGGAGGTCCATGTGTGCGGGTGCGAAGCGCCCGGGAACAGCCGGTAAATCTATTAATATGAACATGCCTTTCAAGGCACTTGACAATGGTATTTTCACAACTAATCACTCAAGTGACAACGCTCAGTAAGAGGCCACTCATCGCTCAGTCACATCGCTCAATTCAATACGTTGCCTTAGCCTGAGACGGCTTTGATGCAAAAATGCAATAGCACTGTCACGCCCAGTGAGGAAGTTTTAAGACTTAGACTAAAGTCTGTCTTAATCATGAACGTTTTTAATTCCGTTCACCTATTAATTCCATCTAGAATGCCATCTCGATATCATGATTTTCTCCAGGAGTTTCTTGCATTGCGCAATGCTCCTGTTAACTAGGGGTCGAATTACGACATCAGTTAACGAGTGAATAAAATCCATGCGTTAACGAGTGATCGAGTATTTACGTTGGGATGATCACTACTTGTCACTCGTTCACGTAAGCGATCATGCCAAATCAACATTATTCAGTCACGTATGTTGTAATTCGACCCCAGATCACTGATTACTGTTAGTAAGTAAACTTTCAGCAACATCGAAACTATTTTATCAAACAATACGTCAACCCTAGCAATCGTTCCCAAGATTTGTAAGACCACCATGAGTTGCACGCTCAGGTTTAAACCATGACTCCTTCTACAAGGATGCATAGGCATTTACTGATGCTAGTTAGGTATCCAGTCATATTGCTAAACTCTGACTGACTGACTGGAATCCAAGTACATTTCCAATTTTGTCTTATTCCAAATGCTGGGGAAAAGTACAACCATTGTAAGGCTGCGTTCGTCTAGCCAGTCATCATCATTGCAATGTTTGGCTCTACAACCGGAGTCCGCTCCTGGCGTCCCGCAAAAAATCTTCCCACTGGTCCCGATTTCGAGACGATATCATCCAGTTTCTTCTTCTTTCTTTCCTTTACTCCGCGGGGGAGCATAGGGCTTCTACAAACGCCCACCAACGAACTCGATTTATCGCTTGAGGTTTCAAGAGACGCCACTCGGTCCCCTGGGATCTTGCTTCCTCTTCTTGTGTCCTTTTCCATGTCTTGCTAGGACGGCCAACTCGACGGCTTCCTTGTGGATTCCAGTCGAGCGCTAGTTTCGTAATGTCGTCCGCTGGTTTTTTCAAAGTGTGGCCAATCCAGCTCCATTTTCGTCGTCTGATGGTGAGCGCGATTGCTTCCTGCTGTGTTACACTCCGAAAGTCTTGATTGATGATAATGTCTTGCTATCTTACTCTCAGTATCCTCCTTAAGTACTTGTTGACGAAAATTTGGAGGCGCGTCGCAATTGACTCTGTGACTTTCCACGTTTCGCAGCCATACAAGAGTACTGAGAGAACGTTAGATCTGAAGATCATTAGCTTTAGATTCCGGGAGATTTGCGAGGAGTTCCAGATATTATTTAGCATACTATAGGAGTGTCGTGCCTAGTTTATACGAGAGCACACATCCGAGTCAGTACCACCATTTCTGACATCCAGCTGCCCAAATAACAAAACTTATCGACTTCCTCTATGTGATGTCCGTCAATCCAGAGATCACATGTTCCACTAGCGTTAACGCGAAGTAGTTTTGTTTTTGGGACGTTAATTTTTAAACCCACTTTCTTAGCGTGGAGTTCTAGTGAGTTTAATTTTCGCTCCATGTCACCTAGCGATTGTGATAGGAGACAGATATCATCGGTCTAGGTCTTCCAAGCGGTGAAAAACATTCCATGGCAAACCCGATGGAGTAAGGGTTACTATTAATAAATAGTAGCCCGTACTATTTTTTTTATCATCCAGTTTGGTATCCTTAAACTTTGGGCGCCTTGGCTTACGTCATCCTTCAGACGTAGCTTGGCCAGTCTCCCTGTTGTATCTCATAAATCTTACCGCAAATGAGTTTTCAAGCAGGATCCTCTACGCTCAACGAGTAGGTGTCCTGCCCACCGGAGTCTTCCGAGTTTAATTCTCTTCACTATGTCGACATCGCGATAACGCTCATATATGTCATCATTATAGAGTCTTCGGAATCTTCCTTCCTCTCTAAGAGGTCATCAGAGTGATTTTTGCTAAGCACCTAAGTCTCGGTTCCATATGTAAGCACTGGTATGATCATTTCACTGTTTATACATCAGCAGCTTGGATGCTATGGTTAAATTCCTGTATTTGAAAGTCTTGATATACTAAAGTAGGCTTTGATGGCTTTCAGCAACCGTGGGCGTATTTTTCGACCCGAGTTAACTAAGGATTGCACTACTAAATTCATCCTCCACTATTTTAATTTAGGGACCAATGTATATCAGTCTACTCGCAAAAGTGGTCACCAGGTACTCCTCTAGCCAATACTTCGTCCCTAACATCACTTGGTGAATCCTGCTCATTGCATTTTCAGTGACCTGCGTAACTATTGACCCAGCGATGTCACTGCATATATGTACTACCGGCAGAAATGTTTCTGTCATCTATGACATATGTGTAGAATCTTATTTTAGGATGCATTCCAGAAATCTATGCCAAGTTTGGAGCCTTGAGAGATGCATCCTGTAATTTATTGAGTTCCTCGAGTAAGCTGATACTTGTAATACTTGTATACGCCTCGCTTTCACAGCGAGTACTGTTTATCCAAGCCTTAAGTCCTTTTATAGTGTACTCATATATGACATGTAATAAAGTCTAATGAATTAAATACCAAATTTTAATTTTAGAAATTTTACAACTTTATAAATACAACAGCAAAAAACCCAACTTAAATGTTCCACTCAAATGTAAAATCAACATGTTCATTTTAAAAACAAAATCTTGAAATAATTCATCGTTGCACCGAAATCGCAATTAATCATTGCGGTTGCATACATTGTTATTAACGCTAATAATTTAAATATATTTTTTTTTAATAAATGCAAATTTCTATGCATAAGTTTTGCACCATTAATCGTTAGCCCCAAGCAATATTGCATTGCATCTAAATGTTGCAAGGGGGAGCGTTTCGCTATATACCATACTGCAAATGATTCCAACACATCAAGGTCGCCATAGAAGAGGCAAAAGGTTACACACCAGCTGCATACTTAATAAAATATTACATATTTCTATATAATATACTGATAATGCAAAGTAGACAATTAATTTAAAAATGCTAACCATCACAGATAAAAAGACAGATAGACATTGAAATATCGCACGCGATCACAAACAACCACATTTTAATAAATTGCTACCACATCGAATTCAGAGGCTTTTTAATCATTTATTAAATGAAATGTTTGCGGTTTATTTAAAGTACATCGACTAATAATAATTAGTCGACATTTTATGCTTTACATTGCAATTAAAATGATTCGATAGCTAATTTAGTGTTTGGGTTGGTCGAGTTAAATTAGAGCTCATAATCTTTTGTAAATTTGTAATTACAAATATTAGTGGGCTCCGTGGCTCTGAGAGTAATAACTTGTCACGGAAAGATTCTCAATTCGCAGTTCGGATATGGTATTATTGATTGTTGATCCCTTCCGTAGGACCCCAATGGTCTGTCGGCCTTTAATGACTTATTCATCCTCCTCGACCATACCTACTTATGTTGCTAGAGGAAGTCTTATAGTCCCTTTCATGGCTGCTTGTATAGACAATACGACTGTATCAGCTTTTAGCGGGGTGTCGTGCACCTAAAAATAATTTGTACAATTGATATATATAATTGTTTTTAACAGTTTTGCATAACCAACAGATTATAGACACAGGAGAGGTAGGTAGCGGCAGTTACAAGAGCTTCATGAGCTATTTTTATTTTCATTTATTACACTGTCCTCAGTAGACTTAACATAAATGGCCTTTAACGTTGCAGTTCCATTCGATGACTCTGCAAAGCTCTTTCAGGTTTGCTCAGTATGCGTAGTCTGGACCTTACTTGGGCCGGACATTGGCAATGATAGTAAATGAGAGTTTCTTTCTTATTTTCCTATTTGCAGATATTGTAAAAGGTGTTATATGGAATTCCAAATTTAGCGTCGTGGTTGCTTAGTGGCCAGTGACCTATACTTTAGCCACAACTTTTAAAAACTTTTATTTAACTTGACTTGACCCCGTTTTGTCTGTATTTTCGACCAGTCTCAAAGTAACTCAAGTTCTTTTTAACCACCTTTTACACGACCTAAAGACCTGAAATTTTGTGAGTCCAAAATAGCATTTTCCACGTACGACGCGAGTCACGTATTGCGTGTGAAACGTGTGATGGTTTTGTGGTTTTTTTTTCACCACCTTTCGCACAACCTAGAGGGCTGAAATTTTGTGAGCGACTCAATGTGTGGGGCCCATTTTGATATCCCGCTTTTAACGCGAGTGGCGTGTGTATCGCGTGTGAAGCGTGAAAAAAATAAAATCCTTTGATATAGCCCCGACCTCAAAAAGATATATTTTGGCGATTATTACGAAATAATAAACGACTGTGCGGCGTGTTTCAATGTATATATATAAAAGTTTGTACCCGAAAAATGAAGTGTCGCGTGTTGCGCGTGTGATGAGGTATTTTTTAACCAACATCCTCACGACCTAGAGAGCTGAAATTTTGTAAGTTTCTACGTCCGAAATAAATTTTTTTATATTTCGAGTATGACACCTGTCGCGTGTCGCGTGAGGTGCGTGTGATGGGTTGACATTTTTGTTTTGTCGACTTCTTTGAGGTCATTTTTAACCTGCTTCCACATGACCTAGAGAACTGAAATTTTGTTAGTGTCTAAGTCCAAAATAACATTTTTTATTTAACGCATGTCGCTTGTGGCGCGTGTGATGGGTTGAAATTCTTTTTCGATTTTCTTGAGATAGCCCCGACTTCAAAAAGAGATATTTTGGCAATTATTACCAAATAATAAACGACTGTGTGGCCTGTTCAATGTATATAAAGGGTGTTTTTTTCGGAGGTTTGTTTTTCCGATAGATGTCGTTTTATTTTATGACAGTTGTTTTGACAGCTCAAAGTGGCATTTCTACTCAGTATTGTTTGGCAAATCATTATAAATAGGTTAACTCCAGAACAACGTTTTCAAATCGTGGAAATTTATTTTCAAAATCAGTGTTCAATTAAAAATGTTTATAGAGCTCTTCGTGAATTTTATGGTGCACAGTGATGAGGCGCATTTTTTGTTAAATGGATACGTCAACAAACAAAATTGTCGCATTTGGAGCAAAGATAATCCACACGCCGTTCAAGAATTACCAATGCATCCTGATAAATGTACTGTTTGGTGCGGTCTATGGGCTGGTGGGATCATCGGTCCATATTTCTTTAAAAATGAGGAAGGACGACGCGTTACCGTGAATGGAAATCGATACAGAACTATGTTAAATGAGTTTTTGTTGTCAAATCTTGAAGATATGGATATGGATGAAATGTGGTTTCAACAAGATGGTGCCACTTGCCATACAGCACGTGAAACAATCGACTTATTGAAAGAAACTTTCAACGACAACATTATTTCGAGAAATGGTCCGGTGAATTGGCCTCCGCGTTCGTGCGATTTGACGCCACTCGATTACTTTTTGTGGGGATACGTGAAGTCATTGGTTTATGTGGATAAACCTCAATCGATTGACGCTTTGGAAACCAATATTCAACGTGTCATTGCTGACATACGCCCTCAAATGCTTGAAAAAGTGCTGGAAAATTGGACCTCCAGAATGACATTTGTGAAAAATAGTCGTGGTAGCCATATGCCAGAAATTGTGTTTAAATGTTAAATGCCAAAAAATTATCTACCAAACAAAAAAAAAATTTTGGTCATTTCATAATTTTATATGTGTTTTATTCAAAAAAAAAATCGGCAACCTCTTTAAAAAACACACGTTATAAAAGTTTGTACCCGAAAAACGAAGTTTTTTACATTTACTTGTTTTTTTAGGTAGACCTTATCGCTCTTGAAATGTCACAGTGAGTAAGGTTACCCGACCTTAATTAGTGTATGATTTAGTAGTTAAGAAAGATAAAGTCTATTCCATGACGGACCTTAATGGACAGCTGACTTTTCCTATAGAGCCGGGGTCCAAAGGTATCTCCTTTTCCTTGTGTGTTTGTCCGCTCTCTCATTAACAGGTATGTGCGCTGACAAACAGGCAAGGATTGTGTCTTAAAATTACAGTATAGAAGCTATCTAAGAAGTTTTCAATTATTAACGATTTTTGAGCTATTAAAGATAACATAAATGTCTCTGATATTGGCTCTCTCTAAATCCTTTCGGTCTGTGCGGAATTTTTTTTAGCCAAACTTATCGCTTAAATTTCTGCCTGAAAGATGTTAGGCAAGTCAGGAATTCTGTAGGACTTTGACAAATTGAGTCTGTCTGAGAAGACAACTGCACTGAAACCACCCTTTATCTTGGATCCGGCAGTAAAGATTGTCTCATTACTCCCCCGTTCTTTCTTTTATTTCGTTTAGTCGGAAACTTGACATCAAAGTTCGAGTTTAAGTTCAGTTTAGGAGTACAGTAGTCAGTCAAAAAGGGTACGAGTATCATTTCTTTTTATAGACCGGCAGGATTGCGTTTAATGGCGTTGAGGTTAGTTGTGGAGCTAAAATTGGGTGATTCGCACATGAAAGTCTGTTTGTTGTGTCACCAAAAGGCTACAAAAACAATCACTCGAAAACCGGAAATTCACAAATCCAAAACAGATCAACTTTTTTGGGCGATTTTCATTTTAGTTTGGGCATATTTGACATATTTTAATATATTTTATTTGGCCATTTGTCCGTAATGAAAAATGTCGTAATATTTTCGGCGATTGTTTAGTTAGACTTTGGTTTTTTTTTTTTTGGTTATTTTGTAATTTTTTTGGGCGATTTTGTATTTTTTTTTTACATTTGTTCGTTCGTTTGTACAGTCCCAATATTTGGGACGAATGTTTTGTTAGACTTTGAGCAATTATGCATTTTTTGAAGTTTTATTTGTTATACTCGTTGGAATTACATTTATAAAGAAAGCCCAATATTTTTGGGCGAATTTTCATTTTTGGTTTTTGTGTGATTGGCGATTATTCATGTAGCCTCACCCAATTACCAAACTACATTTTCTTCAATAGGCTGCGCAGTTACTGTTAAAGGATAACAAGGAAATAAACAGTATTTTCCTGATTGTTTTTCTCAGTGTAAAGAATTGCAGGTAAGTGTATACTCTAATTGAGTTATGTAAAGTGTTGTTATAGTCGAACATTGTGGTCAATGTTCAATGCTATTCTATCCTATTAATTATTTGTTTAAATTAAAAAAATATTTAAATTGACTCATTGGGGTTGTTATCGCGATGGGTGGTAATACGCATTGGCAAAACATATGTTATTACACTATTACTTCTAGCCAGTTTCAAAAATAATTAGTCACCTTCATTCGGAACAACTGATGATGAGATCTCTGTGATTAATTGCGTTGTAACGTTGCGTTTAGTTTATTCTAGATAATAACTTTAATTTCATAATACATATTCTACCCTACAGTGGCAACTTGTTTTGAATATTAAACAGAGTTGCTGTTTGAACCTAAATCAACGAGCAACTCTGATCTGCACGATCAGGGCTGGTACCAGCCATTATAAACGTCGATCATATGAAAAGCAAAACTCACTGTGACTTATAATTATCATCGTAATGGTTTTCCCTGATGTTTCATAGGCTAAGTATAGTTATTTATAATTTCAGTAAAATATAAGTAATCTCGTTATTGGAGGAGAAATAAATAAAAAGTATGGATGAGTGTGATAAGTACAGGGATACACACACATACACAAATCGCTTTAAATTTGCTGTTTATTGCGTCTCTAAATTTACGTTTACTTATTGTTTACACATAACTCTTGATAAATAATCCTGTTGGAATTTCTTAATAGCACAGGTGTTGCATGTTTCCAGAGAATGTCACGATCTCTGTTTATAAAAATTTTGTTTTATTTGTTTCCTCAGTGTATTATATTAAGACGGTTATTTGAGATGAGTCACACAACAAGCTGTTTTCATTACTTCGAAATATACATTAAGATACGTTAAGATACGTGTTGGTTTGTGTATTTTTTACAGCCTGACGCAAGTGTTTTTTGTAAAACAAGAGAATATTTATTTCTTAGTAACTAGCTGTTCCCGGTGCTTAACTACCCGCATACATGAACCGACATATTCCTATTACAGTCGTCGTAGTTGAAATTTACATTTTACATTTACATACCCTAAACCTTACCCTTTCTAAGAACTTTTAAGGCACAGGGTAATGAGAATCCTGACAGGTAGTTAAATAAACAAGCAAGCTTAAAAACTTTCTAATAGCTATGCAATTTTAAAAAATAACTGTTGTTAGAATTGTACGTAAAAAATCATAAATTCATTTTTTTATCTGCTGCCGGTATCATAATATCTATGGGTTTTCCACAAACTGGTTGTTGCTTTTTATTTTTATTATTGTTACCGTTCATAATAAAACGTTATATTTATCACGCATTTTCTGGAGAAAATTCACCTCAAAGTCAAAAATTAGCGTGAACAAGAAAAATCGAATAGGCATAGAAATTGGATATCTGAAGACTCAAACAAGATATCAACTTTATTTTAACGCAGTTACAAAGGCTATTATCTCTTTTAAAATAAAGACCTAAACGAAGTTTTTACCATAAGTATTAACAGAGCAATTTCCGTTAACATGGGTCAGGGTACACCAAAGTAAGCTTTTTCTTTATTCCTCGATAATTAATGTCAACATAGGAGATAGACCCTTAATGTAGAACGATTTTATTTTTCAGGATATATCCAAGAATCATTTTCCAAATTATATTATACGAATTAGGGGACAACCTGTTTAACTTAAATTGTCAATGAAGGACTCAGACATGTGATTGGGAAGCACGACCTCGGCGAACGAAATGACAATAGTGAAAGATTTTTTGATTTCTGCAACACCAACCACCTTGTCATAGAAGGCTCCATGTTTGGGTGTCAACTGACAGACAATCATCATCCAACAAAATCGACCATGTGGCGATCTGCCGACGTTTTAGTAGCTGTCTTTTAGACTTCCGAAACAAACGAGGAGCCGAAATGGGTATGGTAAGGGTTAGCTACTGTCCAGTTACGTACTGCAACATGTCAAAGACTCTGCAATATCATCCGAATCCGGTTAAAGATCCCCTCAGTACGCCAACAATTAAGGAATCATCTATCGCAAGGAGTCTATCTATCAGCAGATCACTGACGACAGCCATCCAAGAACATTGGAAAGCTGTGAAAAATATTTGTACATTTGAAGCGGAAAGTATTATTGGTAGAAGCCAGGCAAGGCACAGCACGTGACTTACCGCGGATAACTGGTGGCGGATTGAAGAACGTAAGCTACTTAAAGCTCGTATTGTACATAGTCCAGCAGCAGCGAGGATCGAGCTAGAGTCCCTGTATCGAAAAATATGAGAGAACTGCAGCGTAGTGTAAGACGTGACAAACGTAATTGCTGAGGTCAAGCAGAGAAGCAGCTAGCTGGTGCGATATCAGAACCGTTTACAGAATCACCAAAGATCTGACAGGTGGTCACCGCTCTAGCCAACACCCGGTGATAGGCCTAGATGGTGCCGTACTCATTTTAGATGAGGATCAGCACAATCGAATGGAAGGAGTATTTTTCTATGGTCCTTAACTCAAGTTAATATTGCTGGACATCCTGTAGAGAGACTAGAGAGTATTGTCTCGACCGAAGGTGGAACCGAACAGGACATTGTCAACCGAATTGGCAAAGCAAAATCAGTGTTTGGAATGATGTCCATGATATGGCGAAGCGATGCCATCAGCTTAAATACCGCAAGCTACGACTGCTCCGTTCGAATGTTGAATCTGTGCTTTTGTATGGGTACAGCACTTGTTAAGTGACCGCTACTATCACAAAAAGCTTACAAACGTTCGTAAATATGTGCCTACGGAACATTTTAAGGGTTTTCTGGCCTGACCGTATATCTTACGAACATGTTTACCAGAGAATGGGTCAGGAACCTATAGGCACAACTATCCAACGATGGAAGTGGCAATGAATTGGCCATACACTCCGAAAAGGCGACAGTTCCATAGCAAACTACGCAATGCAATGGAATGCGTTATCTCAAGATGGTAGAAGAACGGGGGTCGTCCAAGAAATACATGGCGCAGAACAGTTGAGGAGGAAGGAGGCACGACAGTTGGGGAAGAGTTGGAGAGAGCTAAAGCTTATTGCCAGGAGATATACGCGATGGCGTGTAGGCGTAGTATGACCCACAAGAGGATATAGGACATAAGTAAGTTACAAAAAAAAATAGTTGGTATAGCGAAAAATAATGGATTTTCTTTGGTTTGATGTGTTTGGGGGCCCATTAGAGTGTGAACGACGAGTTGAAATTGTAGCAACACTTCGACACAGAAGAGAGTTTTAAGAGTCCGCGTACTTTTTTCAAACAATTTTCAATTTCTGACAGAATTTACATTTCTATAGAAAAAATAGAAAAATATCGGTACCAATAATCGACTTTAATTCTGTTGTGATAGACTCTCGCAATAAGCCCCCAAAATGGCATAATCAGTGCAATACAAATGTCACTTTTTTAGTACACATTTTAAGCAAATAATTGTGTAACTCGATGAATGTATGTTCGTATGTTTATGAACAGACAACATGTTTAGAAACAATGATATACGAGCACAGATATTTGGTAGAGAATTTACAAAATAAGACAAACCTCGCCTATGACCATATTGGAGAAGTGATATTTATCAATGGCACGGAGCCTTTTTTGCCTTCAGCAATTATAAGAATTAATCTAATTCCAAACGATGAAGTACATTGATGCGAGTACACTTATTTAGGTAGGTATCGTAAAAGCTGACATAACGACTCTGGTGACGAATACCCAAAGACGACTTCCAACAACAAAACCACACACAAACGCGCCACTCAAGCAATTGCATTTTTTCATCGCTCAACCCAATTGGATATTCATTGCTTGGTATTTATCGCTAGTTACGACTGATTCGTGTGATGTAATTTGTTGTTTCATTTCATCTGATTAGACACCGAAGCTACGTGTTGTTCTAGTAACTTCTTAGGGGGTTGGGAGGAGGGCAAAAATAAAGTTAACTGATGGAAGATACTCCTAACCGGTCAACAACGAATTGAGAGTAGCGCAATAGCAATAAAAAGACAGTACAGCAGCCACGTAATGAAAATCGTGCTTAGCATTTTAATTCGTTTTGGCAATTTCTGAGGTAAGAGCAAGACACACACACACACATACACATAGAAAAACAGTGAATTAGTAATTTACATTTTAACAGTGAGCGCTTTTTGGCTCGATGGCTGAAATTCAATTGAATTCAATTAATTTTAGGTTGGTGGGTCATTGGCGGAAAGCAGCACATAGTGGCGTTAAGAATTTCGGGGTCTATTTATTATTTACATTTGGAAAGTGAAAAGCAAAGGTTCTAATGAAATCAGAACCTCCGTCCGTGCGTCTATCTTCGTCTGTCTCTGTGGACAATGACTTTTGATTTTTATTGCGATTTGCATTCTGATTTTATTTTTGTTTTGGTTTTCTTTTCTGCTTTTGCTTTTATGTGACGAACCTAAATTCTTCCAGGTACGTGCAATAATTTTATTTTTAGGTAAGAAACTTTTTTTCGGAATGACACAGATACGTGTTATTGTTCGTTTTCATTTTTGCCGTTGGTCACGAATGACATGTATTTTTGCTTGGATGTCGAATTAGAGCGGCCAAACAGAGATTTACGTACAAACCTCATTAGAGAGTAAATGAAAGTTTGTCAAATGCGTTTTCCTGGTAGTTACATATTCCATTTATGTGATTCATAATGACGACAACATCGTCAACATTGTCGGTTGATCATTTTTAAATTTTTGACACCAAAAATCAGTTGTGCCAAATATATTTTTATGATTTCTTAAAAGATTTATAAATATAAGGTAGTGGCTATGCAGTAATTGAACTCTTGCACTGCGTTGACCCACTGCGCATCGTAGTGCCATGAAATGTCCAAATCTCCGCATTGCTTGGCTTTTTTTCTACTCGAGTTACGCTACCGCATGTCTACAGGGTGTATCCGTTAAGGTGGAAAATACTTAAAGGATAAAGGATCCTTGGATAATTTCGTGAAAAAATCGTATGGGAGGGGGGGGGGGGCTATTTTCACCCCCTGTGGTGTACGTAGACTTTTAAAACAGAATGCTTAGTTAGTTACAGGCTGTAAACTGATGTAAGGTCAACAGGCGTTGACCTATATAGCGCCTATTAAATATAATGTCTCGTCCTATGTTTGGTCTACGTCATATATTCAATATAATGACTATCACATAAGACTAACAGCTCTTTCGATATGCAGGGTAGAGTTAAAATTTCTCTCTCGCGGTTTTGGTTTGGCGTTCTATTTGCACCCGAGGTACAGTTTGATTTTGCGTTTTATGTGCAAGGTTTTGTAACCGACACTGTAACCTTGCTACCTGTCGGCAATCGACGGGAAAGGTTTCGTTTACTTAGCAAGATGGCAAAGAGAGAGCAAGCAGAATAATTTTTCAATTTGTTGTTATTGTCAAATATGGTTTTGGTTTAGCGTTCTGTTTGCAAAGCATTTACCACGAATACCCTGTCATTTTGGTAGCTTACCCGTGGGTATGGTTTCGGGTACGGCTTTAGCAAATCGAAAGAGGCATAAGTTTCGAAGATACGGCTATATAAAAAAAAACCAGCATGCTTACCATAAAGGCTGGTGCTCCACGAGGTAGTACGCACAATTGAACACTTTTTCATTTCAAACAATGCACCTTTGCCACCTTCTTCGATATAAAAATATAAAAGTTAGGGGTGGAGACACTCCTGATATAGTAGATCATCTCCATGCTACATAGCAGGGTGATCCATGGTAATCAGGGCAGTAGCAGTATCACCAAATCAGTCCTAACAGGCAGTCGCCAAGAAGCGGTGCTATCGGCCCTACTGTGACTGTTGGCAATATACAGGAAACTTCAGATGGACAGAATGAAAGCTGTTGCGTATGCAGACGACGTGGTGATACTTGTGTCAGGACAGTACCCTGACGTGATTAGTGAGGTCATGGAAAGAGCTCAGGAAAGGCTGTGGCCTGGGAGTTAACTCTGGCTAAACTGAAATAGTACTTTTCACCACTAAGTCCAAAATACTGGACTTTGTCCTGCCCAAACTCAATGGTCATAGACTTACCGTATAAGGAAAATATCTCGGCGTAATCCAAGACAAGAAAATCAGTTGAAAGTCGAGGCTAAGTAAGCGTGTTTTGTCCTATATGCTAGCAGCAAAACCAATGGTGTGCCCTATTACTACCTATATAGTACGTTGGTCTGGTGGTTAGCGACTTATAAAAAGTACAATACCAGCGAGCTAAGTGAAATATAAAGATCAGCAGCTGTTGGCATAACTGGAGCACTTAGGTTCTGTCCCACCAATGCTCTAAAAAAAGTCTTACACTAACTACCTCCCGACCTATTTATTAAATACACTGCGGCGTGTACAGCGGTCCTGCTCAGATAATCTGGGTGGTTTGTTACCAAACCATACGGCCACTGCAATATACTGCAGTTGTTACCAACGGAGATGATACCACCTTCAACTGACTACTGCACACATAAACTTCACTTAAATCATAGCTTAACCATTGAATTTCCAACTCGAGAAAGTTGGAAGAACGGGAGAGCTTTGGGACTTTTTGATGTAGCTCTATTCATTGATGGGTCCCAAATTGAATCCGTGCTGGAGTTTATTCTGTAAATCTTAACCTTTCAAGGTTCTACTTGACTCTGCTAGTATCTTCCAGGCGGTGATCTTAGCTATAAGAGAGGCATTCAGGGTCTATCTCACAATACCGCATCAGCGGGTAGATCGGCATATGCGTAGACACTCAATCCACTATTGCGACAACCAACAATTTCAGTAACACCAAAAGTATTTTTCACGGTCCCATCTCTCGCGAATGTCTGACAAACGTCCGAGAGTAACAACTTGTCACGGGAAGCTTCTCAAAAAAAAAGTCAATAAAACTATATATTTTTTGTAATAAATTGAAAATTATTATGGTGTAATCGATCCCGGACGGATCTCTACGCAGCGTTCAAATCGCTGCATTGCTCGGATTTCGTTCTACTCGACTTACACTCCCACATATCTACCCTACGTGCCTCCGTCCATCTTCTAGATGTCCGCAGCGTTTCTACTCGAACTGGCCTCGGATCGATCTGCACCTAAGATTAGGATAATCTATATTAATAAAAATATATGTATGTCCTTTATAAGTTTCCACAACGTTCATCTGATCGTATTCAAACTTTGCATACGGGTTGTGTACCATAACAAGCAGGTCTTCACCATTTGGTTAGGTCGGACTCCTTTACCTTGTAGTTTACAGGCAGTCTACAAAGAGTCTATAGTGGACTCCTTTACCTTGTTATCCCTTTTGTTTTGGTCAGACTCCTGGACCAAGGGGTAACCATACGAGTAGCGGCCGAAATTTTCCACACCTTTTTTGTATTTAAAAAAAAAAGAACCGCCGACATTTTGGTCAGGTGACTATTCGGAAAAATATTTCAGTTAGTTAATAAAAAAATATTTTGCTGATGGATGATAATTTCGCACTTGACATTAGCTCCCAACTTTCGCCTAAAACATACTCAGCGCTCCCAGCTGTATATCTTAGACCTTACCCACTTTGAGAATCACTGCTTTAGTGCGTAGTTTATGAACTAAGGAACTTTTGAAAACGTTCCCATACTTAATGTATCATTCATGTTTTCACATCCCTCCGTTTGCATGTTGAAGAATTTCAGTAAAAAAAAGTCCAGCACATACCAGTAGGTCAAGGTCTAGGTTTTTAAATAAACCGCAAAGCTAATCGACTTTTCATGACTACCAGAGATGACGCTAACTGTACTGTGCTTTTTTTTTTATTGAACAGTGGAACAAAGCTGACCGAGGAAAAACTTTTCGATCGGCTTTTGTTGTTCAATTTTTAATGACTTACGCATTAATTTACGGTCAATTTATGGCCAATAAATCGATGTGCATAAGTAGTTAAACTTTTTTTGTTTTTTTTTTAATGGATGTCTGTTCAATCAGCGCAAAATGAAATTTACAAAAATTAAATATTCCATGAATATTAAATAAAAAATACGCTGTGTTTTCACGAGGACACTTATCGCTGTCGCCTTTTCATCTCGGCATGGGTAATAAATTGCTATTAATAGCGAGATCAATGCAATTTGCAGTCATTACAACAAAAAACCGAAAATTGTGCACAATAACATTACTCGTAATTAATTTCCTTGGATGTGCAAGGGATGCAGGGGATTCCTTGAAGCATTTAGCGAGAACCAATTCTGATAGACCGGCAGACAAACTTTCAATGATAATGACGGGGGAAAAGTTGAACAATGATGTTGCCAGGATATGCATCGTATAAGCCGTTATCTGTGCTTGACTATATACGAGTATTGTATGAGGGAAAAATTGCTCCTTGCTAGAACGCTCCTTATTCATTCGAGTATTTTCAGCACTACAACTGCAATGGTTGGCTGCTTTTGCTCGTGTCCGTCCGCAGTCGTTTTTTTTTCGTTATTTTTTTTTATTTTTTATGGTTGTTGCTTTTTTCTGCGAGATACACAAGTAAATTGCAATCAGAAACACTGTTCAAAGTTTTGATAAACTTGTAAAGAACATTTTCGAGCTGAAACTTTCTCCTGCATCATTGCATTTGCGAGGCAAACGATGGATGACGCGCGACTTGTAGATGGTACTAGGAGGGATAAACTGGCAACTAACTATCAACTCGTGGCAGCCTACGGATTTTCTTTTCGTCTACACTACTACAGTTCACTACTACAAAGTTCTCAGTCAGTTGGAGTTCAGTTTCAGTTCCGTTCAGTTAAGTTCTTCTGCTAAATATTTCTCTCCCCATCTGAGGTTGAGGAAGTTTTTTTTTTAGTAATCGCTTCAAGCGGTGAAAAATTACCATCAAGGGAGAAATAAGTTGTATAGATAGATGTTGTCGACATCGGCTTTTAGTCGTTCGGATATGCAAACTCATGGTACCTATGCACCAAAAATAGGGGGATACAACTCTTTGACCGTTTAACGCGGGTGAGAGCTGAGTAAAGATGTAAGATAGTATGGGTGGATTTTTCTGGTAATATAATGGACTCTGAAAAGTGTTATGATTTGGTGCAATAAACAAGGTATGTAATAAATGTTTGCAAATTTAGAAAACTATAACAATTGAGCCGACAACTCGTATTATAATTAGAAAAGCATAGAGAAATACTTGCTCCCCAAGTATGTGAAGAGGTGTAGCTTTTTCTTTTTACTAACACTTGCAATTATGTCAACCATCATAGCTGTGAAGACAACATGTAAGTAAACAACCAATTAAGCAAAGTACAGAGACAAACTATGCTACCCCAGAGTGTATGGTAGTTTGCATCTATGTATATTATATGTCAAAAGCAAACTTACTCCGTCTTTGACCATGATGGACCGGGTGACTCCCTTGAGGTGGGTGATGCCGTTCTCAAGACGTCGACCATAAATAAAACCATATGGTTCTACTCCGCGGTTCATGATACGTAGTCAGTCCCAAATCCAAATTTATGGAGCACATTCCAAGCAGAAATACCCGCAATTAAAGAAGTATTAATTTTATCTATAATTAGCTGTTCCCGGACGCTTCACTACCCCCGCCTTTCGCTTGCCATCGTGGTAGCTGATATTAACATTTTACATATTCTATAGCCTATAACCAAGAAATACAACAAAAATTACTATGCAGCGCTGTTTGTATAAAATGAGATAACTAATAACCAAACAAAAAAAAAAAAAAAATTACGCAAATCCATTGTTCCAATCGTGAATTATGGTCGCGAGTTCATATAAAAATCCCACGGAAAAAAGCACTTTCAGTTTTTCCAGAATTTTTCAATTTTCCGGCAAACTTTTTTAGTTTTTCTTTCCGTAAAAACCTTACTTGGACTATTACGAACATTTTTTTTAACAAATGAGCCAAATCGGTCCAGCCGTTCTCAGGTGATGCGCTTACCAACGAACAGCCCTTTATTTTTATTTATATAGATATGGAAGATGTGACCATGCACTCCCTCCACCAAAGCATACGTTTTAAATATTGCATACACCCAACAGAGTGACTGTAGAGGCGTCTTAAACGATTTGCTTACTTACTTAATATTAATAATTATAGTTTTTGACGCGACAGACCTTTGCGATCCAAGGTCTAGCTTCTAGCAACCATTCGTGTTGTGTGTGTTATATTTTTGCACAGAAATGGAAGGGACCTACGATTTAATGATGTATCTGAAAGAAAGACAAGAAGTTTTTGCTCTCCGACGTTTGTCAGACATTCGCGAGAGGTGGGACCGTGAAATTCTCTTTTGGTGGTTCCTGGATTCGAACTTCGAACCTCCAGATCAGAAGTCCAATGCACTAACCACTAGAGGCACGGCCCCCACAGCTTACTTACCTTAGTGGAGCTTAAATTCAAAGTGAAACTGAGCCTCAACTAAAAATGCTCTTAAATTAGCACGGCATTTTGCTAACTGACAGTTGTGTACAAATATATTCTTTGTACGACAAAGCTTTCCTCCACTGCGCTGTACTTCTGGGTTAGATTCGAAGACTCAGCTGTTCGATGCGTTCGTGATCATTCGTTCTACATATCCTAGCTTCAATACATAGTTTTTTTTTTAACAAATACGATATCCCAGTACACCTCTTTTATTGGTAATTAATCTTCTTCTCCAAATCTGGTCAAGGCAAACGGGACCCAACATCGCCGGCCTTAAGGTCTAATACAAGTCGCGGCCTTCTTAGTGGTCCAGGAGAGGGCTTTACTACTCAATCGTCTTCTTAGCCAGTTTCCTTAGAAGCAGCGTTTGGATTTTTCTTCGTGTGATTTCAGAGCAGATGTCGTTGGCAGATGTTGTAGTAAAGCCTACGTAGGTAGACAAAGTCCCTTACTGTTTCAAAGTTTGAGTCTTCTTTTTTGTGACGTTCTGACCAATGCGTCCCTTCTTGTTGAAAGATAATACTTTGTTTTTCCTTTTATCAACCACCAACCCCAGCGCCAATGCTGTCCCAAATTGGAGAATACTCCATTGGCAGTTTGCTGGGTTCTGCCAATGATATAAATTTTGTCAGCGTACGAGTATGTCAGCAGATCAATGTTCAACAGACCTGAAGAAAGTTTTTCCGCACAATGAAGTTTAGGAAATCACATAATAGTCCCTCGTCTTGCATTAATACTTTTTGCCATCGAAGTGCTCGATCAGATTGTTCACCACCTTGATAGAGTATCGAGAGATCTCCGTCGTCATCCTGCACAGTTGAAAGAGTTTGACAGAGGTTCCAAAACTGATCATGGCGTTGTATAGCTTGTCTCTGTAAATGCTCTCGTATGCGGCTTTGAAATCGATAAAATATTAGTGAATATCGATCTGTACTTTTGGTGCTCTATCTAGGATCTACCGTATTGCGAATATTTGGTTGATTATGGACTTTCCTGGCCTAAAACCATACAGATAGGGGTCAAGCAGGTTATTGTTGAGTGGCTTGACATAGTACGAAAGAGAGGATCTTATAGAATATAGGCGATGATAAGAAGAGTAACTCATCTTTAGTTCGCGCAGTTAAGTGGGTCTTCTCTCTTGAAGATCGGATAAATAATGATGAGATTCCATTTAACCAAATTTTAGAGACAAAATTGGTCTACATACTCTACAAAGACATCTTCTGTTGTTTTTAAAACTTTGACCGACAAATCGTCGGCGCCAGCTGCTTTGTTGCTCTTAAGTGTGGATATTGTGATCCTTTCCATAGCATCTAACTGGCTGTTCTTGTTTGCTGTTTTTGTTTGTTACATTTGTTTTTATTGGACAGCTTTCATGATACGTTGAGAGGACTTCTTATGTTAGTTCAGAACAGTCTTGTCAAGCTCTTGTATGTTTTTCATCCATAGTGCTTTGTCATTCATTTAATTCCGTTTTTAGGCATTCTTTGTACATTTCCCAGTTTGTTGACTTAGGCGACCTATAGACTTGTTGTACCTTTTGTTTGTTTGCTAACTCAAATAGAATATGTCTGTGATCTTAAAAGGTATCTTCCTCCGATACTCTCAAATTTTGAATCACATCCATTTTCTTATGGCGTTTACGAAAGAGCTGGGGCGTTCCCCTTTATTTGCTATTGTTAGTTGGCTAGCTACAAAAAATTCTAGTAAAGAATTTTGTTTGTATCACTGCTTTCCCATACTGTATTGTGAGCATTTGCATCGGAATTGCAACTCTTGTTATTGTATCATCCTGGGAAGTATGTTGAGGCAATGATGACCACTGTACTTTTTTCCTGGATGATGACGTCTGCTAGGATGGTGGATGTATCCCTATCCCTAAATTTTGGATTAAGCATTATATAAATGGTGTTGTTTTCAATAATGGCAACCCAAGGTTGGTCACCTTCTTTATGATAGATTTACTTACAGGCCCATTATCTTGCCTTTTGTTACCCAGGGCTCCTGAAGGAGTACAATGTTGGAGATGCCCCGGCAAATCTTCTTAGTTCAGCCGATGCTGCTACATCATTGCGTAGATTTGCTTGTATGCATCTCGTTTAGAAGGAGGAGGAGACTCTGTCTGCTTCTTGTTCGGGACCTTCTGTGTCTCAATTTTTTCTGGAGGTCTTCTTCGATGAAACCTTCTTCTCGAACCTCTTTCTTTTTGGTTGTGGTGGAATTTGAACGAAACGGACGCTGATCATTGGATTTTCTTTAAACTTCCCTGCCGTTTTCTGGTCTGCCGACATTACCATCATGGCACTGGTTCCCCGATTTTTCCGCTTTGGGACCCTCCACGATTTTGTATTAAGGCCTACATTCTGCACCTGTATTATTCTTAGAATTTTTTCGTGTTCAAGGCCCAATGCGTTGGGGAAGTATCCTACTATAGTGACCGGATGTGGCACCCCTTCTTCTTTTGTGGCCCATATTTCGGCTCCTTCCCAAAACTTGAGGTTGGGGACTTCTCTTTTTACTAATTCCTCTGTTTTATTGTTTTTGCAGTGTAAGGCTATCGTCCCTGCCTTGTAGCTACTGCCAAAGAATTGTCGCATAGAACTCCCTTCGTTTTGCTCAATAATTTTTTTTAGTATGGCCTCTTGAATCTGGTCCATTTGAGCAATAGTTAGTGTTGAGTTCGGGAAATCCCTGTGCAACGCTGCAATTTTTACACCCATGCGAGCTTCTTTGAATGATTCTTTGGCATTCTTCTGTGGCTTTTCTGTATCTTTATGGCGTTTTCTGTAGTTAGTTCGGTCGGGGACGAAGTGTTCTCCGATCTCACCCTCTTTGATGCTTGTGTTTTGTTAGCTCTTTATATGGTCTTTTCGGCTTGGATTCTGGCCTCTTCTATGGCATTTGATTGATGGGGGGGGAGGGGATTTGTGTCATTCATTCAATAACATTCACATGTACATTCACTCTTACTTTCATTCTACATTTCCTCCAGAGAGTTACCTTCTCTGCTATTATGTACTAGAAGATAATAGCAAATATATGAAATATTTACACTGACGACATTTATAGTTTTAAGTTGACAGTTTCAGTAAGAGAATACCGCAACAAGTTTAAGCTGAATCAACAGTGCCTATTAATACGAAGCGGATTAAAAACTCATCTAAGATTTCTTCATGGGTGCTTCAAAAATATTTTCTTTATAATCTGTTGTCTCCCCAAAATCATATATAGATATAGGAACAAACTATTTCAGTGCAATTCATCGAAATGGAAAAAGTATTTCCAGCCTTTTCACTGTTCACTTTTACAAATAATTGGCAGTTGTGTTGATGAATGATTCCTATCAGGCATCGCTAAAACTGTCGATCGATGGTCAGCAGTCTTCGTAATGTCGCTGTCTATTCATGTTATGCCATTTTGCATCCGCAAACATCATCAGTCCAGATATAAAATTACCATCACCCGGTAGTTGAACGGCTTAACAACATTTGACTATCATCATCATCATCATCATCATCAGTTTAACCGTCAAGTCAGTGCGCTACACGAAACTTTAGTTAGCAGCCTTACAGTCTAACACAGTTTCATGCTCTTACTCAAGTGCACCGTCGTGCTGTGCTTGTGTGTCTGGCACAAAAGCGGGCACAGATAGTAGCTTCGACCGGGACAGTCGCTTTTCTTATTGTATTTTAGCAAACGTTGGACAATGGATACGTTAGACGGATAGTCGGTATCAGGTCGCGGTTCGCTCATGTGTGATCATCATTTTCCGCCTAACTACCAACCGGTCAACCTAGACAAAAGCCCAACCCGTCGATCTCCCGACACGCAAGTACCGCCCGTAGTAGTAGAGCTGAATATGCATTTTCCCTATTCGCATATCTACGTATCTGCGGAAGCGAAGGAAGTCCGATGCCCGATGAAGCGATCCCATGTTATTTTCGTTGACTGTAGGTGAGTTGGGAGAATTCATCTATGTTTGCCGTCGTCGTCGTTGTCGTCCGGACAACTAACTCGAAATGTCATGTCAGTGAGGCGCAAATTGGTTTTATTTCGGGGGTGAAATATGAGGCAGTATAGTGTACTAGTTTGCATGTCCATCGCCGCCTGTCATGTTGTCGGCTGTTGCCAGTTGCCATTGAAAGGCCGCCTCCAACATCGTCAGAAGAGTTCCAAGGTTTAAGCCAAACTCTACCCAGACAGTCTTTGACAGAGCGAAAGTCCCGCCAACTGGTTGACAGATGAGTTTTATGCTAACTGGTTCTATCCTCTGTCCATTCCTACACATTCCTTCACCTCTTTCCATTCCTTCATAGAATGCGCGCGTTTGTTTTGTATCTTTTTCAAGATAAGCAAACTGCGTAGCTTTGAATCGAAATTTGTAACGCAAACACAAATCACGCGTCCTTACCAATAATACGTGTAGATGCATGGAACGGCTACGACGATGGCGAAGCTTATTGTACGTTGACGCAAAACGACCAGACCGGATGAATAAACGAAATCAATTGTAATTACATATGTCAACAACCATTTTCTGGTACTACTCTCTATCTCAGCTAGAGTGCTGAGTGATACAGGAACTAACGCGGAGGTCTGCTTATTATTGAAACTAATTGGCTGGATTGATTGATAGCTTTCGCTATGGGGGGACACGTAATGGAGTGTGGGAATTTCGTCAGTTTATGTTAACTATGCAAGCAACGATTTCATGTCGGTTGTATTGGCGCTGAAAAGTGCTCTAAATTACCACGTTGTTGATAAAGTGGACTATTTACGATAAGTGCATTGGGAATTGGACATTTGAAAGGAGACTCGAAAGTTTACTCAAGTTTGCATTAATTAGCAGGGATGAAAGGCAATCACAATACTTTTTTGGAACAGGCCATTGCGAGAGCTGTGCTATATAGAATATTAACAAAGGTGTAACGATGTCGAGACGTATATAGGTCCGTTAAGACAGAAGGTTTGCCACAAGAAAACTTTAGTAGTCTGGGTTAGCCGTGACAGTAGGATTACTGACATGGCTGATTACCAGCAAAACAATAAAAATTATAAACGGCCTATGTGTAGACACCCAATCCGCTCTCAAAGCCATTATTGCGACAAGCAACAGTTCGAAAACGGTCAGTCAGTGCCAGGCTGAACCGGCTTCGATAAGCCAATGCATAGACTTGACTAGTTTGAGTGCCGGGCCACAGCGACACAGCCGGCAGTGAAAAGCAGACATACTGGCGTCACATTGGACACAGACTGCGCTGAGTCAAGTTATTTGAGTTCCGCCAGCGAACGTGTTCTTTCTTCGCTTACCACCAAACCCCAGCCCAGCTAAGGTGGAAAATTTGAACAATTGCACCACGTCGATAGCGATGTCGCCTTGCTATAATAAGAACAAATCCTCCAATGTGATCTCCATATCTCAGAAAGATGTTTTCAGAGTTGTTGTCATAATCACAGGTTCACAGGCCACTGGCCGGTGGGCACCCAGGCAACCAAACTGGGAATCCCTCACAATACCTTTTGCAGCAGTTGCTTGGATGTGAATGAGAAAAAATCTCTCATTCGTTTTCTTTGCAAGTGTCCGGCAGTTACGGCTCTCCATTTCCGCAAACAAAGTAATCCCTTCCTTTCTGACCTAAAGAAGCTTTCAAATTACGGCATCACCGATTTGATATCCTACTTCAATTCTACAGGGTGGATATAACACAACCAGCTTTCTTTCCATAAGATCTCCTGAGGATTGTGGTAGCATAATGGCACACTAAAGCGCTATTTGAGGACCTCGCCTCGAGGTCTGATATCGTACCGCAAATTTACAGTTTGGATATAACTAAACCTTTCTTTCCATTAGATCTTCTGAGGACTGTGGTAGCAAAACGATGCACTAAAGCGCTACTTGAGGACCTCGCCAAGTCGGCGTAGACCGCCACTCTACCTACCTACCTAGATATGATATCGTACCTCAACTCTACAGTTTGGATATAACTATACCTTTCTTCCAATTAGATCTCCTGAGGAGTGTGGTAGCAAAACGATGTACTAAAGCGCTACTTGAGGACCTCGCCAAGTCAGCGTAGACCGCCACTCTACCTACCTACCTACCTACCTAGATATGATATCGTACCTCAACTCTACAGTTTGGATATAACTATACCTTTCTTCCCGTTAGATCTCCTGAGGAGTGTGGTAGCAAAACGGCGCACTAAAGCGCTTTTCGGGGACTTCGCTAATCCAGCGTGGACCGCCACTCTACCTACCTATCTATCTAGAAACGGCCTTTGATGTTCGGTAGAAGTAGTCGGAGACGGAAGGGGCTATAATCATTACCGGTTGTCCCCTCTGTGGGAGTTCGGTGGGACTTCGGTGGGAAGTCTCTTCTGTTTTGCAATTTCGCCGTCGACACATGAAACCACTTGGGAATTATAATAATTATTACAATGAAAATTTTTTTTTATTATTGTCTCATTGCTTTAGTGTCTCAGGGTCAAATGCATTCCGGCCGTCTACTCGGCTATTTTTTTTTATAATTTGCGCACGCGTAAAGAGGTTCGCACAATTATAATGCTGGGTTATATGCTTGGGACATCGTAAATTTATCTTTAGTACATTTAATATGGTTAGTACATTTATTGCATTTAGTACATTCACTCGTCGTATGCGATGTAAGGAAGAGTGGAAAATATTTCAAAAGTTTAAGCTGATATTTTTTTTGAGCGAATGCAATTGTCACTAAAGCCCCAGCTTGGGAATAACAATATTTTCATTTTAGTATTCATAATAATTCCCAAGTGGTTATGATTTGTTAATGGCGAAATGGTAAGATGGTAAGCGACTATCCAGCGAACTCCCACCGAGGGGACATGCGGGAATGACTATAACCCTTTTCGACTCCGACTACTTATATTTTTTGATTATTTTGCTGGTAATCAGCCATGAGATCAGGAATGCAACTGTTACACCTAACCCAGACTACTACAGTTTTCTATATACGTCTCTGACATCGTTTCACCTTTGTCAATATTGTATATTGCACAACTCCGTCTATAGCCTGTTCCAATAAAAAGTATTGTGATTGCCTCGCATCCTTGCAATATATTAGCTCTCAGCACCAAAAAACTTTAAAAAAAATGTTTATATCAACTGCACTTTTAAATAAGATCATCATATCATCAGTACCGAGTGCCTTAATAGCTTATGCGAGCTTCAAATTAAATAGTTCGATTGAGGTGGGAAAGTGTGTATCGGTCTGAGCCATCCGAGTCATCGTATCAGTTTGATGCTTTCTTGATTTTGGGTAACTTGGATCTACCTTCTACCCTTACCAAATAGGTAAAAAGTCACAGACGAGCTTAAGATAAAATGGCTTTATCTGCATAACAGAGAAGATGACATTAAAGCTTTTTAAACTGTCATCATCATCATCATGTCCTGTAGACCCGGTTTACGGATATGGTACCAAGAAATGTTCTCCATCCTTCACGGTCTGTAGATAGATATTTCAGCTGATGCCACGTTTTCCTCTGGGTGTATGCTTCTGCTAAGACTGTTGTCGACGTTGTTCTTGGTCTTCCAAACCCGGCGTGCATCATGAGGATTCCATTCCGATCTATTGCCATGTTGGTTTCCAACATCCAATATAAATTTGACATATTTTGTGTCTAACGAATCTTTAGGAAGTTGCCTAGACAGCGATTCACAAAAGCCTCTGATTTCAGCGAGATGTTTGCCGAAACTTTCTAAGTTTCGGAGGCACATCATAGCACGAATTTAACATTGGATTCAAAGATTCTTAGCGTAAGAAGATTTGGCAGATGTAGCCCCGAAGGCAGCCCCAGCTTTATTTATTTTGCTTTTAACGTCCAGATCTGTACCACCAATACTTCTACTACTTCAATAGATGTCTCCCGCAAAAAAATATGTTGATGTATGGAGCGGTCTGTGGGCAATATTTTTGAGTTATTACCGTTTACCTTTAGACCGATCGACATTCCTTGTACCTGCAGTGATTGATGTTAGTTGCCAGGAAGCATATATCATTGGCTAAACTGCTGAAATGGTCTCCATTGAATGCCATGTCTCTCCACTGTACCAATGGTGGTAGGCAGTACATCATCTATTGCCAGTAGAAAAATAATTGGACCTTGTCTCACTACCTTCACTTCAAAAGAATCTGACAGATGTCCACTATGCTAAACGAAGCCCCTTGCGTTGTTAAAGGACTCCTTTATAATGCAACTGTTTTATGGGTAATTTCTCTCCCAAGAAGTGGTCTTCATATGTATTCTAGGTTAAGCCGGTCAAAGGCCTTCTCAAAATCCACGCACATGAGATAAAACGGTGACTGAAACTAAGCTGCTGCTGATAATTATACACAGGGAGTTGTTATTGTCGACACATGATCGACTACTGGTCAAGCCTACTTGATGCCTCTTGAGTGTAGAGTTCATTCTTTTATTTATCCGCTTGATAATGATAGTTGTCATTAGTCAGACTTAACCATAACAACACGCCAGTTCTTGCATTTCTTGAGATCGACTTTATTTTGGCAGCTCAACAATATTTCCGTCCTTGCAGTTCCTGGGATAGGTTTAATTTTCCAAACTGACTGTATCAACAGAAGTAGAATACTGGCCGTGGTGGCTGAATTTGCTTCCAGGAACTCAGCTTGGTATGACATCAAGTCCAGTCCTGCTGCTTTGTTGTTCTTGAGAAGATTGAGTTTGGCAGTTTGGTTTTCTGCCACTGATGGGGGTTCGGTGTCAATACTCCTGCAGTATCTGCGCATTTCATTTAAATGGAAGAAACATTTCAGCACTCTGATCAGCGGGATATTCATTGAGAAAAGTGCAAAACTATTTCTACCATCTGCGTAGCTGATCTTCCATTGATCTACATAAAAAACAGGATGATTTGCATTGCGTTTTCCTCGACAACAATTTCACGCTTCGAATATCACTATACACGCCATCACTCTTCGTTCAATATAGAGCAGGACTGCATGAAGTCGAAGAATCTAATCCAAGCCGATTAGCTAAGACAACAACTCATCACCTTTTTGCTTTAAATCAATTTTTTTCGAATCGGAACGATATCTGGGTATTTACGTTCTCCAAAGAACTACAATTGTAATTATCGTTTAAGAAGCTTTGCTAGTTGATGGATTTTGAAACCAAATCGGTTAGCGTTGTGTCTGCGATAACAGCAGATTGCTATCGTTTAAGGATTGGTTATTTGAAATTTTACAAAATTTTATTGAGATACATACTTTCATCCATACAAACATTTTGAAGGCGAAGTGAATTGTTTAAAAATACTCGACAAATCGCTGCTGAAAATGGACAATTGCCATTGGCAGTAAGTACTTTTATCATTGGACGTCGGACCTACATTGCGAACCAAACAACGAGCTTAACGCCGATTTCACTTGAATTGTCCATATAGAGACGGTTCGTGTGATACAATGAATACAGATGGATCATATAAATAGTTCTGATGCACAAATACTCACACACACACACACACACACACACACACACACACATCTGCTCCAAATCCAATCGCAATCGATTTAAATTCTTCTCTTCAGTCTACGGCGATGGCGATGTTAAATTGTGGTCCTCAACGGGATGTTTTTTTTTTAAATTCTCATTTCATTTTTGTCATTACTTTGTTCGGTGTTGTGTGTTTTTTTCTTTCTGTTCATTGGTATCTTTCCTGAGGCTGATCCCTGGCCAGTGCTGTCTGGTGGTTCCTTTAATAGCCTACAGGTTTTGTTTATGATTCTGAAATGCCAGCAGCTAAGCCAACTTTTATAGGTAGACCTGTCCAACTTACTACAGTGGGCATCTTTTCGAATTCTGATTCAGGATTTTGTTGCCATTACAATACACAAACACTCGTATTCGTATAAAAGCAACAGCAACATCAACAACACCATTGAATTTTATGCAACAAAAGAAAAATTCCGGATCAGCTCACATTAAGCGAGCTGAGCGAACAAAAATAAAAGAGGATAAAAATGCGAAGCATTTCTCTGATGGAATGCCACCAGTGCCAGAGTGCTGCGATCAGACGAGATTTACGTAAGCTTTTACGACTCGTGGACTCGAATCACTTAAACTTTTTTTTGTTGTACTCATACAAAGTACGGAACGGTCACAATTTATATAAAGTACAAAATGTTTATTTATATTTGGATACACTCACACATACACTAGGTATGGTTAAATAAGATCGAGTGCCGGATGACCCACCGACCGAACGAACGGCTCGTATACACTTTTGGATTAACTAGCAATGCGTCAATCTTCAATGAGGTCAAATGTGTCACCATCTGTTCGCCATCGATGGTATAAAGTTCTTCACATGAAAGTTTAAAATATTTAAGTGTAAATAAAATAATGTATGGGAAGGTTGAAAATATTTCCAAAAATTTGCTTTTCTCTTCAGTTCTGCTGAATTTTGTTTTGTTAAAGATATGAAACTTAAATTAGAAATGGACACATTAAAAATTTTCTGGGAAGTTACAGGTTTTTTATATATTTGAACTCCATATCATCATCATCACATTTGACTTCAACCGGGGTCCGGTCCTGGCCTCCCGCAAAAAGTCTCTCCACCAGTTGCGATGTTGAGCCGATGTCATTCAGTTTTGCATCATCATCACATTTGACTTCAACCGGGGTCCGGTCCTGGCCTCCCGCAAAAAGTCTCTCCACCAGTTGCGATGTTGAGCCGATGTCATTCAGTTTTGCATCCCTAAACTCTGGGTGCCTGACGCCATCCTTCCAGCCTAGGCTTGGTCGGCCGCGCTGTCATGTTCCATATCGCAAGGACTTTCCTAGCAGGATCCTCTAGGTGTCCTGCCCACCGAAACCAACCGAGCTTAATGATGTTGACATCGCGGTAACGCTCGTAGATCTCATCATTATAGAGTCTCCGGAATCGCCCTTCCTCACATACGGTGCCAACAATTCTCCGTAAGACTTTTCTCTCGGCTAGGAGGTCAGAATGCTTTTGGCTAAGCAACATTTCGGATCCATATGCCAGTACTGGTATGCCCATTGTCATTCCATTGCTATTCGTATATACCAACAGCTTGGATGTTATGGTTAAATTCTTGGATTTAAAGAGTCTTGACAGACTATAGTAGGCTTTGTTGGCTTTAAGCAACAGTGCGCGTATTTCTGGTTCCATGCTGTTATCGGCTGCTACAGTTGACCCGAGATAGTTAAAGTATTGCACTACTTCAAATTCGCGCTCCACTATTTGAATTGAGGGACCAATGTTGGATCTTCTACTCGCAGACGTAGCCCACATGTACTTTGTTTTGCTCTCATTTATGTGCAGCCCCAGATTTTGTGCCGCCTGCTCGATCTGGATGAAAGTTTCCTGTACAGCTCTTCGGTTTCTACCAACATATGTAAGCCAGTATCTGAATAGACTTAGACGATTGTTCCTCTTGCCGTTACGTCAGAGTCTGGGATCACTTTCTCCAACGCAAGGTTGAAGGCAAGGCAGGCCAGTCCATCAACTTGCCGGAGCCCGTTATAGATGTTGAAAGGGCTTGATAGTGATCCGGACATTTTTACTTGGCTTATATCATTGGTCATGGTCAACTGACAGTCGTGTCAGTTTTTTTAGGATGCCGACGAGTCTCATGGCTTTATAAATTTCTACTCTGGTTATGCTATCATAGGCGCCATTAAAGTCTGTAAAAAGAGGGTGTAATGAGTTTTGAAACTCTAGACATTTTTCCATCACCTGCCTAAGGGTGTTAGTCTGATCAGTTGTAGATTTGCCTGGGATGAACCCACACTGATATGGACAAATAATGACTTTAGCGTATGGGGGGCTATCCTCTCTTGAAGGAAAGAGAAGAAAATCTTATACGCGCTACTCAAAAACGTTATACCACGATAATTGCTGCATTTTGTGATATCTCCCTTCTTTTGTATGGGGCACAGGATGCCTCTTCGCCAGTCTTCTGGCATAGCTTCTTCTTCACATACCTGCACTATTATTTCATGAATTGCTTGGTGGAATGTGGGGCCTCCTGTTTTTATCAGTTCCACTGGGATCCCATCAGATCCCGGGCCTTATTATTTTTGAGCCGATTTATCGCTCTGCTAACTTCGTCTATGCTTGGTGGCGGCAGCATACTATGATCTTCGGTGATTGGTGGAGACTCCAATTCCTCAGTTAGCTGGCCATTTAGCAACTCATGAAGGTGCTGTTCCCATCGCTCTAAGATGCCTTTAAGATCGGCGATCAGATTACCATCATTGTCTTTGCAGTATGTGAAACGCGGTTTATATGTCATACCGCGGAACCTTTGGTAGCGGTCCTTGCTCTCTGTACTGTTCCAGTTCACGGACGAGATTCTTCTCCCAGGCTGTTTTCTTTCGACGGTGAACTGTCATCAAACAAGTCATTCTGATCTCTACGTCTACTGCCTAGGATGGAGTCAGCAGTACTAATGAGAGTATTCTTAAGGCGTGTCCATTTCACTTCGGCGCCCGAAATGTCAGCCTATCGCCTATGTCATGCTATCGCTTAACCGTAGTTGTTTCTGGTCTTTTCGTTGCAAAGGGCAGCCGTGTTGACTCGAATCTGAATCGCAAAAGCAGTCTTTCGTGATGATGCAATCCGCGCTCGGAGCGCCATACCAACAAGATATAGGTTCGAGTCGACGTTGGCACATCGTCATCAGGTTCGGGTTGTGGCGGTGGTCTATCAACACGAGGTCTATCTGGTTTCGAGTGGCTCCATCAGGAGATACACAAGTGGTTTTGTGGATATTACGCGCAAACCTTTTACTCGCAACGACCAAATTATTGCTTGCTGCCATCTCTATGACTAGTTGTCCATTGTCATGAGTGTTGTCGTGTAAGCTATGGGTGCCAATGTACTGCCTGAATACTGGCTCCCTACCTATTTTGGCATTCATATCCCCCAGAATGATTTTTACATCACACTGAGGGCAGTGATGGTGCCCCCGTTCGACTGATTCAAAGAATTCTTCTTTTTCATCATCTGGGGAATCCTCTGTAGGTGCACGCGAAGGGTGCATAGCCGTTCATTTACTGCATTTAAGCCGATAACGGTGGGTTTCATTATTTTCCTGACTAGAAACCCCACCCCGAGCACATGATGTCTTGCATGACATCGCTGTAAGACGAGTATATGTCATATTCTGATTTTTGCAAGCACCATTCCCCGTCCAACGCATCTTATAGATTGACTATATCAGCATACTATTTGGACAGGGTACCGGCTATCTGCTGTGCAGCGTACGTGCCATGAGAAAATTCTTAAATCGTTTAGCCGTTTTCGTTGCCGTGGTCGTCGTTGTTCATCAGTGTATCCGAGACTGATTTTGGGTTCCGTAATATGGTTTTTTACGGGCGAGATTATTGGCCTCGCGCCAACCTTGCTTTGAAGGGACTATCTCGATCATTCAGCTTTTCCTGTATTGGAGGAAAATTACCAGCGGCCACCACGTGAAGGTTTGATCGCACTTCCATCAGTCAGAGATAGTTACGGCCACATGCAATGCTGATGCATTTTGTGTTATTCTCCCTATTCTGCTGATGGCTGACCGCCTTTAGTTCTGGTGAAATTCTCAAAAGTATCAAAAGTATAAAATGGGTCAAAACAAAAACGAAACTTTACAAGCATCATCCGAGTGTTAACACATCGGTCATTGGAGATCGTTGCTGAATGTTTAACACTTATTGCTGACTGCTGATGTCATGCGAAATAATTCCTCTTGCGCGCAGTTAGCACATTAGGTATATTACGCCTGCCTCTATGGATTCTGGACTCTGGCTCCCAGAACTGTTGTTGCTTGTATGTTACTCTTTATTAAAATTAATATTTAATAAATTTGTTGTCAAAAGAGCGATTGCCAGATTGTCACATACACATAATAATTCGCGTATAAATAATTATTTTCGATTTGGCCGCGAAAGGTGACTTCACTCGATGGCGTGAAAACAATTCCCGGAATTAATGCGAGTATATGATGATAATGCGGCGCGGTACGGTGCCCGTTGACAGGGCAGAGCTGATAATCAGAATTGTTATTACTGCGCGAATGTCTGACTCGATTACCTCCCTCTGATAGCCTTATTTTATATCACTTTTGCCAGCAGTGCTATCTGCAGATTTTGCCATAAACTCATTCAACTGAGGACTGGAGATTATTAATGCGTCCAGTCATCAGTTGTTATAAACTGAATTTCATTACATTTTACCGGGAATCGCAGAATTGAGTATTTTATAGAAAACATTTTGTGGCTTTTGCTGACATTTATGTAAATAAAAAATTCAACGAATTCCTCTCTTGTTGTTGTTAATTTCAGCGCGCTCACCCAACGATGAAGTCGAGCTGGTCGATGTACCGCCAAAGACGCGGTCAAGTGCAAATAGTGATACTGATGCTGCAGTGGATGCGGATGTGGAACCAGATTTCAGAGATTTCAAGGGCGTCGTAGACACTGGAGTGGGTTATCCATTTTTGCAGCCTTTGCCACATCCGTTTAGCTTCAATCTGGGATTCTTTGATTCATTCGATGGTAAGTTTTGTTTTGCGAGTTGTTTTTTGTGTAATTACTTTTCGTTATAATGGCTCTAATTTGCATAACAACGGTTTCCTTTATAATTTATTAGTTGCCTGTAGTTGTTGTTATTTTCGACACAGTTGTCGCAGTCGCTGTACTTCGTATTGTAAAACTTTCTATACCATACGCAGCTGCTTTTAATTACCAACAATTGTTGGGAAATTAATAATTTGATGATTTGCTTCAGCTGAAGTTGTTATTGCTCCTTACTTCCCGCTGGCAACTGATTTTATTCTGATGTTCAAATTTACATACAAACGACGTAAATAGCAAAGGCAAGAGAGAGACAAATAAAAGGAGTTGCAAGGACAAGTAGATCCTTACATTCCTTACTTTATGCGGAAATTTTTTTTTCGATGATGATGATGATTCCCTTATGAGTCCTTTATGTTTTAACTTGAAAACCCAGTCATGTCCTACGAGCTAGTGTATAACTACAGTTTAAATAGAATATAAGAGCTTCTTGGTTATAATTCACAAGAAGCTCTTAATTTCTATGTCACAAACAGTTAATTTTACTTAAATCAATTAAATTTAATTGAGCTCAAGGAGGGCCAAAAAGAAATTAGTAAAAAATTGAGTTAAAACATCCGGCTCAATAGTTTAGCGCTCTCCCCTTACAGCCGTTGTCTTCAATAATAATAATAATAATAATAATATTCGGCGCGACAGACCGTTGCGGTCCAAGGCCTAGGTTTTCGCGATCATTTGTGTTGTGCATGTATATCATGTATATTGAACACAAATGGACGTAAATGGAAGGGACCTACATTTTGATGCTGTATCCGAACGGCTAATCGAGAAGCTTTCCGTGACAAGTTATTACTCTTGGATGGTTGTCGGACATTCACTAGAGGTGGGACCGTTTTTTTGTTTTCTGGATTCAAACTACTCAGAAATTCATGCACTTAACCACTGTGCCCACCAAAGACAGACTTTAGTCTAAGCCATAAATTTGGATTTCTGCTCACTGGCTGCAGCAGTCCTAATGTATTGTTGCATTGTGAAAAATACTTATTGTGTTTTCTGGGATTCGAACTACGAACCCCCTGCTCAGAAATCCATGCACTTAGCCACCGTGTCCACTCTGTTGTTCAATAGTAACACTATTAATATCAAAGTAGCTTCTCATGGTGGTTCTATAGAGATTCTCTAGCGTTCACTCCACTGATCAAAAGCTGAAACTATCAAATTTTAAAAGTCTCGCTGAACTGCAATATGAGACGTGATTGGGTTTTCTTTGACGGATTAGCTTTCTTATCGAACGAACTCTAAATTGGCTTGTCAAGTGTTCTAAAGTTTCCTTCTTCCCAGGTCGATGAAAATCGTGGGTAATTCATAAATTCATAGTCTAAGAGCTCATATAGTCATCATCTTTGGCTCGACAACCGGAGTCCGTTACTGGCCTCCTCAAATTTCACATTTTCTGGTCTTCCCGAGGGTCTATTATACTTTAACGATGGGTTTGATACTAGGTCGTACAACTGCAGGACCGTGATGTGCCTGGGATAGTTTCTATCATAGGCAGCTTAGGATAGTATGCTATCCTAGTGACAGATGATTGGGTTCGAGGTTCGGGATGATGTGCTGTCAGGGCTTTGCTTTGCTTTGATGTCAGATCTCACCAAGGTCGCGTTGGTACTACGGGACTTGGTTAAAGCCCACGGATGAGGTTGATCTTCTTGGAGCTGAGTCTGTGCAAACTTTTGGTTGAGGCCTTTACCTACGTAGTGGCTGGTGGTTTACTACCCGAAAGCGGGTAGAGCCCTTGTATTGGTACATCAGTAGTCCCCTGGTGTTATTAATTTCTTTGGTACGTCAGTGTGCCCTGATGTAACCGATGCGAGTATGTGCTCTATGTGGAGTTGCATGTCTGAACCGGTTGTCGTGAACCAAAGATCGGCAGGTATATAAGATGGGTCCTGTTCTAACCATTGAGTTAATACTGGCATATCTGTGTAAGGTGGACGTTGATTGTCTTATAACTACGCCGTACCATGTACCGTGGAATTATGCCCTCTGTTGGTCGTCTTTAAGTTTTTCCTCACATAAGGTTTCAACAATCCTTTGTTAGACTTACAACCTACGTTTCAGTTTAATTGGGATGCAGAATTCTCTCATGCGTCATGAAAATTCTGCATCCCAACCAAACTGAAACAACTATGTTTACCATGAACAATACTACTCATATAAGCCAGGGTTTGAGTCTTTGGTGCAGGAACTAAATGAAACACAAACACGTCGGGTGTCAGCTTAAAATTAATTTTATTTGTTCATTAGCATAAATTCCAAAAAGGTGTGGTCGAGTGTTAACAATGAAGGCTCCAATTCCACGCTTAGCTGGCCATTTAGCAACTCACAAGAGAACTATTGAGATCGGCGATTAATGGTAGAACGTCAGTGCCTGGTGCGGTCCTCATTCTCTTTACTGTTCTGTTCGAGTTCACGGTCGATATTCTTCTTCCTTTCTTGCCGTTAAACTATTTTTTCATATCCAGCTTTTTATAATCAAAGAAGCGTGATCGGGCTAATGATTCGCTAGCTTACATTTATAATCGAGCCAGTCGTTACGATCTGTGCGCTACTATCTAAGATGGTGTCAGAAGTACTAAGGACATTATATTTAAGGTGAGACCATTTCTCTTCTATGACCGGCATTTCATCCCCAGGATTGATTCCCATCGCTTGACCCTATTTGTTTCTGTTCTCTTCGTCACGACGGGCTGCCGTGCTAACTTGAATTGGATTTGTGGATGCAGTCTTTCGTAATGATGCAAACCGCGCCAAGAGCAGAATACCAACAAGGTAATGGTCCGTGTCGACGTTGGCCTCTCAGTAAGTTCGTACCGTCATCAGGTTCGGGTTGTGGCGCTAGTGGTCTATCTGGTTGTAAGTGTCTCAACCAGGAGATACTCATACATGCATTTTCTTATCTTACATACTGCCATCTCTATGACTCGTTGTATATCCTCATGTAAACTATGGATTTTTTCCGCTTTAAATTTTGCTGTCTTCTTGTCTTGCTACTACAAGCTTTGCTCTGATAAATTTTGAATAGAGCTTAAGCCTTGAAACCGAGGATGTTTGCACTCCAAACACTCAAGATTTCATTAAGTTCACAGATTCCATTTGTTGCCATAATTAACCATGTGAATAAGCGTAGTTATTGCATTGGGCCCAATGTGCTCCTAAAGATGAAAGTTCTTATTTCAGACAAATTGAAGCAAGAGCCGGATATGAAGTTAAGTTAATTGTAGAAGAAGGTCACAATCATTTGCATACATTTAAAATTTGTTACGCCCATCATACTGTGTAAAAAATAAACCGCAGCGGTCAAGAGTACCGTAATTGAATTATATAACAATCGTGTAAAAATAATTATCAAATCGACTGCAATTATTGTCAATGCACGTCTTCGGTTTTAATTGCTTTCATGCAAATGTGGGCATTGCAATGCCTTCTGGAAAGTATTTCAATTTGCAAATTATTTCTCAGGAAAATCGCTTATCTTTGCGCGTGGAATTTTTAATTATTGTATGCAATAAGCAGATAAGTTATATTGCAATTCTTGGCTTAATTTGCATATTTCGTTTTTAAATGTTCTTGCAACATTGTCTGGCAAAGTACATGGAATCCAATGAACACGATTTTTAATTAGACAGACTGTACTTTATAGACCAATTTGTCATTTGTTTTAAAAGTTTATGTATGATGTACCGTAATTAAATGTCTTGGAGCAAATTGTTTTTTATATTATTATCTCCTCATGTACACGCCTCACAGTTTACGAGTAGATTAATAGGAAAAATTTAATATCACGATATATTACATAACACTAAAATGGATAATATTTTCCATTAACTTACGACTCCCAGGTTTTTCTTGTTAAAGGTCTAGATAAATTGGTACAGTCTCTTGCAAAATAAGTTTGATAGAACACTCAATGACAATGATGTAATTTCATTTGACATATCAGCAATTGATCGTTAACCGAAACTGTAACTTTGCTGACCATCCGTCATTACAAAGATTGTATGACAGAGTTTGTGTAGAGTTAAAGTTTCGTCGGGTTAAAAACACGGCGGCGCTAACTCGTACCATATCCATGAATAGGTATAGTAGAGTTAATTTGACAGATGCGTTGAAGTTTCTATCAACATCAAAATGAAATGTCAGACAAACCTTATTCAATCGCATTAGTTTTGTGGAGTTTAAAGTTTATTTGGGTTTAACGAGGCTTAAACCTGGGCTAACTTGACCGTGGTAACGTGGTATATGATCAACGGGTAAGCTTTCGTTTACTCAGTAAGATTGTGTTGAGAGCAAGCCAAACTAAAATTTCTGCAAGGACGTTTTTCGATTTCGATCAGAAGACGCTAGTTAGTTTAGTTTTAAACTAAGAGGGTAGGAGAATTCTGCTACACTTGTGGTATTAGAAGGAGGCCTTTTCAAGGCCTTGTATACATAACAAGCTAATATATTTTATTTTAATTTATATTATAATAATTTTTTACTACAAAGTTATATAATTCTCAACAAGTTATGGAAGTTAGTTGGGTAAGACGACTCAATCAAAATGACAAGTGGGTAGGAGATTTCTGCTACACTTGTGGTATTAGAAGGAGGCCTTTTCGGGGGAATACCGCTCAGCTTCGTTGAGCACCCAATATTTTCCGTTTACTCATAGTAACTTGATTTTGATACTGCCACATTTGATTGAGTCAAACAGTCTTCATTTACTCGCAAAGTGCTGATAGGTATGGTTTAGGGTATCAATAAGTACATGGTATGATTGTTGGCTTGTACTCGTACACCAGCATTTTGTATATTATGATACAATTCCTGGGATTTGAAATATCTTGAGAGAATAAAGTAGACTTTATTGGCTTTAAACAAACGTGCCCGTACTTCTGCTGCTTTCATGTCTTTATAGGCTGCTACCATTGAGGCAGCGTTGCCGAAGTGCACAGTCATGCTATAATAGTAAGTTTTTTTTTCTTCAAATTATACATCCCATACACTTTTTTTTTAATTATCATGCCATATAGCGGCATCAGATTACCATAATAATATAATATAATGACTGTGTGCGCTGGCGCTTTGCGTGCAGCAGATTAAAGTATTATCAGCATAAAGACGGAAAAGGATTCTAGTCATACTAACGGGGAGAAAATATCGTCACCTTAATATAGATTCTTGTGGTACACCATAAACGTCAGACGCCAATAGGTCCTATGGGCTTAGTCTTAATATGTATATAAAAATGAAACGTTGTCTATATTTCGGTTCGCGATTAATTCGAAGACTGTTCATCCGATATTGCTAAAACTATGGGATGTGGTGGGGATGGTTAAGTTGGATGTTAGTGTGGTCATGGTGTTAAGAAGGTTGACGTGGTGGATGGCAAGGTATTGTTTTTATGAGATTGACTCGAAGACCGTTAAATTGATAAATAAAGGGTGTGACAGTATCTTATGGTGGGTCTTGGAGGATCTTGGTTGTCTGTTAGGCGGTGGTAGTGTGGTGGGGACAGCCGGGCAACGCGGTGTATTTCCGCTAGACTTTTATAAAATAAATTAAGAAGAATATATTTTCTTTCATCGTAATATGTTAGGATAGTACCTAGGACGGATATAGGTCTTATAAATGTAAAATATTAAACTCCTTATATGATTACTAAACTATAATTTAAGAATTATAAATTATAGAAATATACAAATTATTATGACGTTAAACAACAATATTGGAAAGTGACCAATTTTGCTATGAATCTTTTCTGTTTAAACGAATAATATCCTGAATTGCAATCAAAATTATACCACAAGATTGGCAATATCCCCCCGGGTTGGCATCGCTGCCACAGGTCGAATTTTCTTTTCAAATATTTTTTTATTAAAAAATGAAAATCAAAAGTTTTGCACATATTTCAATGTTTTGTGGCAAGCGGATGTGGCAAGCTAGCAGCAGGCAGCATCTGACGCCAAAGTACCTAAATTTGATTTATATTTTGTTGCAATTTCGCGGTATATCTTTTGAAAACAAATTTCTTTTTTGACCTTTTCACCTTCATTACTCGATTAGTCCACAGCAACAGCCTGTGCATTAAATATTCGACTTATTTCCATATCTTGAATGTTAGGTAGGCATTTTGTGGTTAGTTGCTGAGGATACGTTTTGAGTTTCATAAATCTCTTTTGAATGAACATCCAAAACATTTGCTAAAGAAATATTCTGCACTCGTGTACTCGTTAATTGGGTATCGCAGTCATTTCGCCATTACGGGGCGAAGGTAAAGTTTCAGTCAAGAGAACCACTGAATTGGAATAAGCCAAGAAACACCAGAGATATACAGAGCTTAAGAAACAACAACAAATAACTTTTTACTTCCTTTTTGAATCGTTCCTTTGCGGGCACTTAAAGGGCCAAGATTTATTGATATCTTTATGGATGAGGTGGTGGGGTGGTTACTCCACCATTTTAATGGCATGCAATTTCGAAAGTTTTTCTTTTGTAATTGTGTGGGTTTGTGGTGCAATTAAATTTAAACCTAAAAAGTACCATCTGGTGTAGAAAACGAAATTCGCTGTTCTGCGACTGATTTGGTTTGCAGTTGCGATTAATGGAAAAATTTCCTGTCATTGGTTACCTTTTGGGTAATTTTTTCTGAATATCTATCTGACTACAACTATTATTGTTTCAAAGTTCGAACTACTTAATAAGGTTTTTTGTTTGTTTTTTAATTACCCTAGCCCATATGGGATACACTGCGAACTAAAAGATCTATTGTATCATAGGGTGATTTTATTCTACGAGAGATGTACCACCTCCCTAGTGAAGCATAGTATGTCCTTAGTAGTAGAATTCCTCAAATCCACTGTCGAGCATATTTCCTTTTGAAAAATACGTCTCCCTAACCAAATTAGTGCTGGGCATTTGCAGAGAATGTGTTCGGATGACTCAACATCTGCCCAGCTGAACCTACATTCTGATTCTGAGCCCACACCAATTTTGTTAAGGTGATATCGCAAGCCATAATGATCTGTTAAGAAACTTACCAGCTGTCCGTATTTAGATTAAGGACTTCCTTGTAGGAAAAGGGTCTGATCAATTGTTTGGATTGCCTTCTAGTGGGATGTAATCCCAGTGCGCCAGACGAAGTTTGTATTCCCAGCAATTAATCGGTGCTGTGGTGGCAATCCGATTGACACTGCAGTAAGTTTCAGGTCCTATGAACGCAGACTACGACTCAGCCCCAGCTAGTTCGTCCGCAGATTCGTTGCCTGCAATTCACTGATGATCAGGGACCCAACCGAGTCTAACTCTGTTGTGTCTGGCAAGAGATTCCACTGCATCATAGCAGTCCTTCACTGATAACGAGTCCACTAAATTGGACGACAGGGCCTTAAGTGCTGCCTGGTTATCTGAAAATATATACATTATAGCGCCCTTAATTCCTTTATTATGATTAAGTCTAGCGCAGATCTCAATGGAATGGAGTTCCGAATGGAAACCCGTGGGACTTTTTCCCATTGGTATCGAGACTTTAGTGTTGGGTCCAAAGACACCATGTCGGGGATAGTGCAGAACATGCCTCTTTCAGGAATTGAGTCGAGAATTGAGAAATTGAGAGAGCCCGTACCCGTATTATAGTTGCAGCTTAAAAAAGCATCCAGCAGCCGTCTTCATGATGAAGATATGCAAGGGTGAAAGACCTACAACAGCTTCTAATGCATTCATAGGGCAGGTGCGTACGTTATACCCAGACTGGTAGCTCTTTGTAGCTTCTGAAGCTTAGTTACCGTTGTCGGTTCAAGTACTTAGGGCCACCAAACGATGGTCGCGTACGTGATAATAGGTCTCACTCACAGGAATAATCTAACGTGGTGCCTTTAATGATGATAGTTCTCAAATAGACCAGTCTTCTTTTTGTGAAAGCCACTAGAACGGTTTTGCAAGGATTGATGGATAGTCCTTCTCTGCTGCACCATTCTAAAACGTGTAGTAAAGAACCTTGTCTGACACTAGTGACAGTCGTGCAGTGCTTACCAATAATAAAAGTTGCCAAATCGTCCGCGTAAATAATGGCGATGTAGCCTGATCTGTGAAGATCGACCAGAAGATTGTCAATTACTAGTGACCATGGAAGTGGAGAAAGCACTCCTCCTGGGGGACATCTCTTAACTGCAATCATATACACAGACACTCCTCTCGAGGAGGAAATAATATCTCGACTTTCAAGCATGGCCCTTATACAATGATTGGTCGAGTCTTCGATTGCCCTACTCATAGACCTTGCAATAGAGTCATAGCCAGTATTATCGAAAGCGCTCTCAATGTCGAGGAAGGCACACACGGCCACTTCCTTGGAACGAAAAGTTCCTTCTATCTTATTTACAAGAAAGTGAAGGGTACCTTCTGTAATTTTGCTTTTCCTGTACGCAAACTGACTTTAGTTCAGAGGGGTAGAAAATTCTAACCGGCCTCTAATATGAACATCAATGAGTCTCTCCACGGTATTGAGGACAAAGCGACTTATAGGTCTGTGCAGCTCACTAGGCCTATTGCCTGGTTTGGGGATAGATATCACATTTACCTGTCTCCAGATAGTAGTAATGTATCCACAGTTGTAGCTGTCTCTAAATAAAGCAATTATACCCGGTAGAATGAGATCGATTGCCTCTGGTAGAAGCGCTGGAAAGATCCCATCACCGCCGGGAGCTTTAAAAGGTTTAAAAGAGCCTACTGCCCATTTAACCTTGTCCGGGCTGAAGATTTCGCTGGTAAAACTATTTACCCTACTAGTAATGCCGCCCCTTTGGTCAGATGTGTTCGGGTACCTGTATGGTGCACGAGTAGACGAACAAGGGAAATGTAGTAGGGTTATGATTGTAGGTGTAGGTTCCATCGGCCTTTTTTAATAAACCTACACAGTTTGTCTGATCTTTAACTAATAATGTTTTGCGGATTCATGCCGCTACTGGCATTTTAGAAATGTTTTCGCAGCATTCCCTCATTGTGGCATGTGTGGATCGTGTTAATTCAGAGTTGTACTCTGTAAAGGCGAACCTATATTCGTCCCAACTCTTCGTGCGTTTAGCAGCGTTGAAGAGTTTCCTAACTTTCTTCCTAAGGTTAGCCAGATGTCTGTTCCACCAGGGAACCGTACGTTTACACATACTGATTTTACGGACACAACTGTCATGATAGGTAGTGAGTAACACATCATTTAATTGGTACGCTGCCTTATCGGGGATCTTGATAAGGCAGCGTACCTTATCATAGACGTGACAAGCATATACAATTTAGAGAGGGCAAGTCTCCGATACAGATTACAGTCCGTAGACTTATGATCGTATCTAGAAGAAGCATGTGTTAGTTTTCCTGGAATGTCAAACCTGATGTTCTGATGGTCTGACAGCGAGGCTTCGTCCGACACATTCCATGTTTTAACAATGTACTTAATAAGGTCAACGATTTGTTACTTGCTTTTTAGTAACAAAGCGAACTATTTTTATATAGATATCTAACTCAAATTCAAAAGGAAAAGACATTTAGTTTCGCAATTTTCTACAAACATATGGTTATTAGAATGTAGCCATACAAGTATACTCGTACATCGATTGTGGCAAATTCGTCTGAGCAATAATCCCAACACGAGACAACTTTTCCAAGTGGCAAAGTGGAAAGCACCAAGCAATGAATGAAAGAATTGGAAGAAAAGACAAAAGAATTTCTCTTCATATACAAAGTCGATTACCTTGAAATTAATTTTTTTCAAACCATATATGCATGTCACATTGAATTGGGTACAAGAACGTAAAAGGAAATTATAGTTTTCTTTAAGTGTGGCACTATGTTAAAATCGCAATTGATTTGTTATACAGTGGAATGGGAACGCATCACTAAGCGGTAAAGATTTAAGCGTTGGGTATTTTAATTTCTGTAAAAAATATAATTTGCATAGAAATTGTTAGAAACTTGTAAACATTTCACGATGCTTACAAAGCAATTTTGCAGTAAAATGCGATTAAATTCTCAAAAGTTGTAAAATTAAATAAACGGCTTATAGTCACTGTGCAATAAATAAGACTGATAATAAAAGAAGCATAAAAGTCAATGATTTTATATTCGCCAAGCTCCAAGTTGCATCCGGAAAAAGGTCTAGGTTACAGCATTAGGCCTATCTTTTATTTTAACCATAGACAGCAGTAAAAGAGGTTGTTTAGGGTAAGTAATGGAATAAAAATAACTTACCATGTTGACATCTTATATCTGATTATGATAATGATGATGACTAACATGATCGCTTTTTTCAAAGGCGTGTAACAGACAATGGCAATATATTACAAATAACTACCGAATCACTAACAATCTCAAAAGAACCTTTCATATGCAAGTGGGCTGTACTGTAAATGGCAGTCACTTAATTTAATTATTAATGTTCAATCGTAAGTGATTCGTTTTCAAAACTCAAAATATTTACGAGCGTAGTCTCAGAAGTACCCGACCTAAAAAAGCAAACATAAAAAATTAGGGAAAAAGTACGGGGATTATTTTGCAGAAGTTCCAGGGATGTTTATGAGAAAGAAACTATTATTCATTAGCTCTGCAAATGTCCAACCTTGATGGACTTCCGACTCCACAAATTGGGGAAACCTTTCTTTGCCCACCTGAGGGAGCTTTCGCAGTGCCGGATCACTGATCTGATCTCGTACATAAATGCTACAGGCTTGTTATAAACATTTCCAGATACCTATCATAGCATCGATCTCCCGAGGTCTGTGGTTACTAAAGGGCGCACTCTAGCACTATTTTAGGCCCTCCACCACTACCACTCTACGAACCTACCTACCTAACCTGATACTACAAACGAATCCGGTACAATTCACTGTCAAGTTGTTGGCCTTTAACAAAGACGTCAACTAGTTCCTGAAGGACCGAATTTTTCAACAGAGGTTCCAAGACATCAAAAGATATGAAAAAACAGTTCATCGATGAAAGATACCAGCCTGGGAGAAGAATCTCGTCCATGAACTAGAACAATACAGAGAGCGGGGACCGCACCAGGTGCGGAAGTTCTACAAAAGAGTCAGCGGTATGACACAATATACACCGCGTTGCACATACTGTAAAGACAAGGAGGGTAATCTGATCGCCGATCTCAAAGGCATCTTAGAGCGATGGGAAGAGCACTTTCATGAGTTGCTAAATGACCAGCTAACTTAGGAATTGGAGGCTCCACCAATGACCGAAGACCACACTATACTGCCGCCAACAAGCATAGACGAAGTTAGCAGAGCGATAAATCGACTCAAAAATAATAAGGCCCAAGATCAGATGGTATCCCATCGGAGCTGATTAAAACAGGAAGTCCCGCAATACACCAAGCAATTCATGAACTAATAGTGTAAGTATGGGAGGAAGAAGCGATGCCAGAAGACCAAGCAATTCATGAACTAATAATGCAAGTATGGGAGGAAGAAGCGGTGCCAGAAGACTGACGAAGAGGCATCATCATACATAAGAAAGGAGATATCACAACATGCAGCAATTATCGTGGTATAACGTTTTGAGTATCACGTATAAGATTTTCTCAACTATCCTTCAAGACAGGACAGGATACGCTAAAGTCATCATTAGTCGATACCAGTGTGAATTCATTCCAGGCAAATCAACAACCGATCAGGTTACCACCCTTAGTCAGATGATGGAAAAATGTCTTGAGTTTCAAAACTCACTACACCATCCTTTTATAAACTTTAAAGCCCATTCAACATCTATAACGGGCTCCGACAAAGGGATGAACTGGCCTGCGTCCTGTTCAACCTGGCGTTGGAGAAAGTGATCAGAGACTCTGACGTAACGGCGAGAGGAACAATCCTCTATAAGTCCATTCAGATACTAACTTACGCACACGACATCAACATCGTTGGTAGAAACCAAAGAGCTGTAGAGCAAGCTTTCATCCAGATCGAGCTGGCTGCACGAAATATGGGGCTGCACATAAATCTGAGTAAAACAAACTACATGGTGGCCACGTCTGCGAGTAGAAGATCCAACTTTGGTCCCTCAATTAAAATAGTGGACCGAGAATTTGAAGTAGTCCAATCCTTTAACTATCTCGGGTCAACTGTAGCAGTCGGTAACAGCATGATACCAGATATACGCGCACGGTTGCTCAAAGATAACAAAGCCTACTTTAGTCTGTCAAGGCTTCAAATCCGGGAATTTAACATCCAAGCTGCTGGTGCTTAGCAAAAAGCATTCTGAGTCTTATGGAGAATTGTTGGCCACGCATGTGTGGAAGGACGACTAAGGAAGGACGACTAAGGAGATAAGATCTGCGAGCATTACCTCGATGTCGACATCGTAAAGAGAATTAAGCTCGGTAGGCTCGGGTGGGCAGGACACCTAGCTGGATGACATAGGCTCGAAATCGGGTCCGGTGGAGGGATTTTTTGCGGAAGGCCAGGACGGACACCGGTTGTAGAGCCAAATATGATGATAATACAATTGATATTAAAAAACTAAAATCTTGATCACAAAATTAAGTCCTTCTGGACAAGAACGTTTGAAGAAGATTTTGCACTGTACTGAAGTGGTAAGAGTGTATCCGTTCCACGCGTAATTTTATTGCACTGTTGCTGCAGGAACTCAAGGACGGCATGCAACTCTTCTGGTACGTAATAGTAGTGTCACAACCCGCACTATCTCGCTATTGTTGACCGAATGCACAAATATTGTGCTATCGATTTTTAGGAAAAGTGTTAAGTTTAAATAAAGTACTCTCTTTAACCTGCTTCCTGTTCTTCTGCCAATTCTTGTAAATTTTCTTGACAACATACGTAATTTTCAGGTACTTGCTAATTTTATTAGTCTTTTAAGCCTTTCGTTAGTTCCTAATTTTTAACTTAATAATTAATGGCTATCACACCACTGTACAACTTAAATTAGGATATTTTTTAAAATACTCCTCGATGCGAAAGTAGCTCGCACTTAGAGGGTTTCGTCATTCTGAGTCGAATAATGTACGAGTAGGTAGAGCACAATGCAATAAGTGGCATATGTACCTATTGGGTTCTCACGAAGTGACCATAACAAATGGTTAAATGATGCGTTCGTTGTTCGCTTTTGAACTTGGCCAGCACGTAGCTAGCCGGTACATTCGTGTGGTGATGGTACATTTTTGTCCCACATTCTCATGACATTCTTACGTGTCCATTTGGATCAAGGTAGCGCAGCAACGACTACGACAACGACAACGACAAAAGAAACAATGTGCAGAAGTGCGATGAAAATTGTAAATGCCGAGCATTCAGAGCAGAAAGCAGAATGTTCTGATGATGGCTTAAAGGTGAGGAGACTGACTGACGATGGCGCCTGCATGCGCCACATACGCAAGTTGGCGGCATGCTATTAGCATTAATCCTTGCGGCAGACATCGGTCGAGAGCAGGTGCTGGAATTTGGACTTGGAGTGTGTGCGACACACTTTAATAATTGTGCACCTTATAAAGTTGCCGGGGGAGGAGGAGTATTAAGTAAAACATACACGCGCCAGCTCCAGAATGCTTACGACTTACGACTGTAGTTGTAGTTGCTAATGGCGTTGCTACTGCCGCTTGGTATTTGTATAGGATAAGATATTAGCATCCGAAAACGAACGTGTCGGCTGTCTCGCTTATTCGCCAGTCTGACTGCGAATCGACTTAGCACTTAACTGCACCTGTGTACATTCCCATTAGGCAAAAATCACACGCGTCTGTTGGTATCGTCGACTCAGACGAAATCTTCTGCACCCGCCTGATCCCGTCACAGGGGACGGACACCAACAGTAGCAGCAGCAGAAAATGATGCTGAAGAAAAAAAAGCTTTTAAAATTATTTCCATTTCGGATGTTGCGACACTTCGCCGTGTAAACTTACAAATCACTGAAGTCCTTTTAAAAGGATTAAAGTTTTCTTTCGCTTCTATGCATTTTTGTATTTGCGTATACAGGGTGTGATAAACATAATTGCAATGAACTTAATGCAGATAATACTTGGGAGGTGTAAAGCATTATCTGAGAAAGTTTACTATCCACCCAAGGTAACCAAACTGTTTCTTACTAAGTATACTGAGTATACAAAGCGTACTCATTGGGTGTACTGGGTGTCCTGGGTGTACTGGATATACTGCGTGTACTGAGTATACTAAGTACACCGAAGAAATATCTGCTGATCGCTGTTTCATCCAAATTCATCCAATCCTCTCCAAACTACTATGGTCCTTTATATGTTTAGTATTCAAGAAATTGTTTTTTTTTATTCAAAATACTTTTCAACGTACAGGGTAACAAATTTTAATACCTCAATCACTAACATTCCCGTTACAGATATTCTTCGACGACTACGCACACGCCTCTTTCCGGTAGAATTTGGTTCAGATTCGGAATCTAGCGAAGACGGTTTAGCCGTAAACTTGGATCCTTCGAAGGGAGCTAATACAACTTCAGTTGTCAAGGTGAGTTTTGATAAAAATATAAACTACAAGCAGCATACAAATTAAGTGGTGGGTCACGGTTATATAATGATGTCAGAAGATGTCCAAGTCGTTGCTAGGAAGTTCTTGATAGGTTTTCTGTTCAATAATATTTTTGTTTTCTGATAATCGAATAATTTCTAGTCCTTACACTGCTGCCTGGCTACCCTCAATGGTCAATCTTAAGAACCTGATTATGCCTATGACATATGCCGAAAAAGTTTCAACAAAATCGTTTCTATGCGAAAGTTCTTTCGTTTGTTCGCTTAAACGTTTTCGTCATGATCGTAGTTTTGCTTCACTTAAGTACTTTCGTTCAAACGTTTCCGTGTGGACAATGAAGCATACTTCCGTATTCTAAGTCATCTCATTAAATGGAAAACGGTTCCTCACTGATAACTCAGAAAATGTCTGCAACTTTCTTGTATGCTACCATTTTTAGGATTCTTTATCTCTCCTCGTTTTGTCAGAGAATTTGCATAAGAACATATAAGAGAAGCTAAGAGTACTGTCGTCAGCAAAGGAATGTATTGGATTAGAAGTTACAGACAGAAGATCGTTAAACAAAATAAGAAAAAGTGTCGGAGACAAAACACAGCCCTGAGGGACACCCGCATTTATGCGGTGAATATCAGACTTAAAACCATCCAACACAACTAGGATTGAACGGTTTGAAAGATAGCTTCTAATCCATTGAAGCAGGGTTACATCGATTTCAAAAGCACGCATTTTAGACAGAAGAGCTTCTTGTTAAACTTTGTCAAATGCCTTTGAAATATACAGTGCTACAACTTTGCTTTCACCAAATTTGTAAAAAAAAGACTTGGAGCTAGCTGCAAAATGAGCAGCAAGTAGATTGGCCTAGTCGTTAAAGCTGACAGCTGGAATGTTGTTGTGAATGATCATTGGAATTGACGGCAGTATTTTTGATTCTTTCCACGAATGACCAACAATTTTTACTACTGTTGGGACATTGTAGTATTTTTCGCCCAAATCCTTGATCATAAGCGAATTTGGCTCGTCGCATTTTTACGTTGCAATCATTTCTGGCACGCTTGTCAGTTTTCCTCCGTGGGATTTGCTTTATGCAACCAAAAGCTTACTTTTTTTGTTCCTAGAAGCCTGTTTGCAGCTAAAATCATACCATCTATCATCCTTCGGTTGGACAGACTTAATCCGGAAAGGAATAAAGTCTTTCATACCAATGTAAATGATGTTTGTGATCTCATCAGCGGCGGCATCCATGTCACTATTGTGGAAGTGACCCGTTAAATTTCCTAAAGAATATATTAAGGCCATCGCAATTGGCTTTCTCATAATGCCATGTCTAGAAACGAGAAATTAGCTGATACAACACAATGTGTTCTACAATACATTACAACGAGGTAGATAGACCATCAAACAATGCAACACAAAATACCAACTTAAATTTAATTGTTGACATTAAAGTGATGTATTGATGTCAGTGGCCTCCAAGCTGTACAAAACGTGAACGATAGACGAAGCGAAGTGGTAGAGATATGTAAAGCAACCGATTGACCTGAACGTTTTTAAATTTTTCGTTTGAAAGAACGAACGAATGATCGACAGTTACGAGATGCATACCCTGGTCTGCTAATAGGTTCCTTGATTTTGAAACATATCAATCACATGGCCGAAAGACATGTGCTTGAAACTGACCCAAATCTGTGTATTCATCAAATTTCAAAAGTATAACTAGTTGAATAGGAGTAACCTTGACGCCAATTACGCATCGTTTTGGCTATCAACACTACATAAGAAGTGCTACCCCTGAAATATGTTCGCTCAATACGCCACCACTTAGGTTTTAATATACACAATTAGAAGCAGGTATACAAGGTACAAGTCTCTCTAATTAACACATCCGCTAACTGCCACCAATTCGTCATTCCTATCATTTGGTCTTTCTCCAATGCGTTCCTTTTAGGGTTAGATTTAAAGATTTTGCGAGTCAGAGCGTTGATGTACGTTTAGCCCATAAACCCTACCCCAAAGGAATTTACGAGTCAAATCGAATTCCCGCATGAGAGCTAGGTTTCCTGCACACATAAGCCTACTTTCACTTTATCAAATCGAAATCACAGTAAAGTTTGTAGATCTCATCATTATAGAGTTTCCGGAATTAACCTTACTCACATACGGGGCATACGGGGCATACGGGGCTAACAATTATCCGTAAGACTTTCCTCTCGAAAGTGGCTAAGAAGTCAGAGTGCTTTTGACTAAGCACCCAATTATCGGATCCATATGTAAGTATGACTGGTATGACCATTGTCTTATAAACCAGTATCCTGGAGAGTATCGTAGAAAAGAGTTGGCTTTAAGCAACCGTGCCCGTATTTCTGCTTTCATGGTCTTTCGGCTGCTATCATTGACTCGAAGTAGTTAAAGGATTTCAGTAGTGCGAATATGCGCTGTACTATCTTGATTAAGAGTCGAATCTTTGGATCTTCTGATCGCAAATGTGGATACCACGTTGTTTGTTTGGGTTGTTTCATTTATGAAAAGCCTCAGATAAAGATGAAAGCTTCTTTTACAGCTCTTTGTTTCTACCAATATTGTCAGTATCGTTTGCTTAACCCAGTATCCGTATAGACGTTCTATCGCAGTGATGCTTGCTATTGTATAACGTGGAATTTTCTTTACCTTTTAAAAATAATCATTTTGTAGTACCAAGTAGAAATATGTCTTATCTTGAGATGATACAGAAGACTAAATGACCCTCTTTGTATTAAATAAATCCACAGTATATCGGAATATCACATGTGGCCATTGTTTAAAGCAAAAGTCTAGAAATGCATTGGGCGGAAAATGTCTTAAACATTACATTGTAACGGGATCGCATTCTTCTTCGTCTTCTTTTTCTTCTCTGGGTTTAAAACCGAGATCTAGTCTTGGCAAACAGAAAAAAATCTCTTTGCTTAACTAGATTTCAAACCTAAGGCGTTTATTTAAGCGGCTCGTAAATATGGACAACTGGTGTTGTGTCTTATACTCCTGCTTTCGTAGCAGTGTTCAATTTTCTCGTCATAGGTGTCCATCACCCTGAAGTTTTCTGATTTCTAATGATTTTTTTGTGGTTCCACTGGGATTCCATTTAGAACCTGTTTTTTTTTCAATAAAGATGTGCACACTTTGTTGAGAGACCAAATATGTTGTGCACATCTGCCGTCCTTTGATGTCATTTTATATGAACGGAATGAATAATCCATTCTGAATTTCTAAATCATCTCCGCTTTGTGAAAGCTTCCAATGGGACATTTCGAGTATGTGTTCTTTTGCAGTTGTGTTGATGTACCTTAGCCGAAATTTTGGAAACGATTATTATTTCAATAGCTGCCTTACAAGACATAAACCCTGATGGAATTAGGCCAATAAAGGAAGATTTGTTTTTTAAATCTCAAGGAAAAGCATTGCATACTTATTTTGTTACTAACGATCTTTGATTTTCAAACTATTCGCATGTTTTTCCTTCACAGGTTGTTGATGGTCACAAAATCGAAATAAACGACACTGTCTATAGTAATGGCGATCAATCTAACGGTGCTGTATTCAAATTCCGTGTAATCAATATTCGTCCAATTGACTCATCGGAGGAAAGTACTCCAGACGATGCCCGACAAAATCCAGTAACATCTTCACCCGGCAGCCCTAATAACAACAGCGTTGAAGGTGATGACACCTCAAACGAAAGAAAAGAATCCAAAGAATCCACTGAGAAGGATGAAAACAACAAAACCATTGACAACGAAATCACTAAAAACATCGATGATCAGGAGGTAAAGTCTTTCTAAAATCCAAACCAAACAGAAAACGCGCAAACGCAAATGCAAATCCAACAACGCGTATCTATGTAACTTGTATGGTTGCGTAATATCTTTCTTTTCTCTTTAATTTACATAGTACACTACTATATGCATAATACATTTTTATGTAGATAATAATATCTTATGTTGATGATGTAACTAGACACCACCTGGCAACAGCATTACATCGGCTGCTGCTGCTGCTGCCGTATGTTATTGTTATCTTTTGTTGTATGCCTTTGTTTTTCCCCTTTTGTTGGTTTTTTATATATACTATATATACATACATACCTATATATACCTAATAATTTACTAATAAACAATAAAAAAAAAAGAAGAAGTCAATTTAAATGCAGAACAGGAAGTGCCTTTGTTAAAGAAACCAAAACAATAACAAATATACAGTAACAAAAAAAAACAATAACAATGTACTAACAAACAATTCCTATTAATAAATAATTGATAATAAAATGATAATTATTAATCTTGTAAATATTTATTTTATTGATCGTTCTTTGTAGTTTGTTAATGTAAATATAAAACGGGCGATGGCTGCTTAGTGGATTTCCTGAATGGAAAGGGAGTAATTCCTCTGTGGTTGTGGCTCTAATCGCACTTCTCGAGTGTCTCTTTATATGCTTAAAAAGTTTTAGTTAGAAAAATTAATAAAAAAATTATAATTAAAATAAAGTTAGAGGAACAGTTTGTTGTGGAGCATTTCTATCGGTGTTCTCCTTTAAATTTGCAGCGCTCTCTTTGCAATACCATTAGTGGTCTGTCCAACTTAGTGGACAGACTTTTTATTTTTTCAAATTAAATACATTATTACAACGCTTTTTGTTCACTTTTCTCGCATATATACTCGAGTGAGCTGCTCTGCTTTAAGCTTTTTGCATCACAGACGGGCTTACTCCCTTAGCTAACACCTTTCCCAATCCCATAACTATTGTTAGCAGCTAAAGAGTGTGTATGCGAGTGGAGTGTTTTTCAATAACTTATTAGATAATATATATAATTTTTTAAACGGAGATTGTTAAGTACATAGACTTCAATAGTAAGTTTTTGTTTATACTGCCTTTTGGCTTTATTCTTTTGAATCTTTTCCATTTTGGAAAACTCAAAAGACGTTTTCAAATCTTAAAAGCTAATTAGATATCAATTTCTTTGACTTAACCTGTGTGAGTTCTTATTGTTGTTATGCATTATTTGGTTAGTTTATGGTGATAAGTTAACTAGATCCAAAGGATCTTTGCTTTAAGGCGCCGATGGCTAGGCCTCCATAATATTTTCCGAGCTGATGTGTTGGGCTAAAATGCATCAGAATTGCAAGTGGCCGTAAATATCTCTCACTGGTGGAAGTGCGAGCGATCAAACCTCCACTTGGTGGCCGCTGTTAATTTTCCTCTAATACAGAAAAGGCTGAATGATCGGGCTAGTCCCTTCAAAGTAAGATTGGCGCAAGGCGAATTACCTCGCCCGTAAAAAAATTATTATTACGTTCGTCTGATGAACGACGACGACGAAACGGCTAAACGATTCAAGAATTTTCTCATGGAATGTACGCTCACTGTATAGAGCTCGAGCGGCACAGCAGCTGGCCGAAACCCTGTTCAAATATAAGGCTATGGCATTATGAGCAATTACAAAAATCAGAATATGACATATATTACAGCTCGTGTGCTCGGAGTGGGGTTTTTAGTCAGCAAAAGAATGAAACCCACCGTGATCGGCTTTAAAGTAGTAAATGAACGGCTATGTACCCTTCACGTGCGGGGCAGGTTTAAAAACAAAAACCTCATTAGCTTTCACGCACCTACAGAGGATTCGCCGGATGATGAAAAAGAAGAATTCTTTGAATCAGTCGAACGGGAAAAACATCCCTACCCTTAGTAGGATGTAAAAATCATTCTGGAGATTTGAATGTTAAAATAGGTAGGGAGCAGTATACAGGCAGTACATTGGCACCCATAGCTTACAAGAGAACACGAATGACAATGGACAACGAGTCATAGAGATGGCATCAATCAATAATTTGGTCGTTGCGAGCACAAAGTGTGCGCGTAAAAATATCCACAAAGCCACCTGGGTATCTCCTAATGGAGTCACTCGCAACCAGATAGACCACCGTGTTGATAGACTGCCGCTACAACCGGAACCTGATGTCGGTACGAACGTACGGAGGTGCCAACTTCAACTCGGACCACTATCTTGTTTGTATGGTGCTCCGAGCCCGGATTGCATCATCACGAAAGACTGTATCCGCGAATCAGGTTCGAGTCAACACGGTTGCCCTTCCCAACAAAGAAACCAGAAACAACTACGGTCTAGCGATAGGAGTAAGTTCTGGGGCTGAGTTATAAAAGAGAAATTGACAAGCCTTAAGAATCTGTCATTAGTATTGCTGACTCCATCTTAGGCAGTAGTCGTAGAGATCGGAACGACTGGTTCGATGACGAATGTAAGCTAGCGATTGAGTTCTTAAGTTGCATACTGAGCATTGCAACGCGAAGATGAATATAAAGAGCTTAGAAGATATGAAAAAAAACAGTTCACCGGTGAAAGAAAGTAGCCTGGGAGAAGAATCTCGTCCGTGAACTAGAACAGTACAGAGAGCAAGGACCGCACCAGGCGTGGAAGTTCAAAGTACCAAAGATTCCGAGGTATGACACAATATACGCGTTGCACATACTGCAAAGACAAATAGGATAATCTGATCGCCGATCTCCAAGTCATCTTAGAGAGATGGGAAAAGCACTTTCATGAGTTGCTAAATGGCCAGCTAACTGAGGAATTGGAGGCTCCACCAATGACCGAAACCCCACTATACTGCTGCCACTAAGCATACACGTAGTTAGTAGAGCGATAAATCGGCTCAAAAATAATAAGGCCCCGTCAGGCTGATTAAAACAGGAAGTCCCGCAATACACCAAGCAATTCATGAACTAATAGTGCAAGTATTGGAGGAAGAAGCGGTGGCAGAAAACTGGCGAAGAGGCATCCTCATACATAACAAAGGAGATATCACAACCTGCAGCAATTATCGTGGTATAACGTTGTTGAATACATCGTTTAAGATTTTCTCCTCTATCCTTCAAGACAGGATAGCCCCATACGCTCGGCCAGCTAGTTAGCTAGTGAGTAACAATACAATACAATACAATACAAATGGAAGCTAAATAAATTAAGTTTTTTCATTGGAACAGGATGTTGAACTCCTTCAAAGTAAGTGTATCAGCTTGCCTACCATGGATTCATAAGCGCCTAAAAGTTATAAGGTTATTCGCAATGGACTTGTTGACTAAAACCCACCCATTCCAATCATCAAGTCCAGCGAACTTCTGGCTCGTTCGGTTTTCCTCAGTAGGATTTGCTTTGTAAAACCGAAAGCATACCTCTCTAATCCTAGAAGCCTCTTTACAGCTCGAGTCATACCATCCATCTTCCTTTGGTTTAACAGACTTATTCCTGGAAGGGATAGAGATAAGTAGAGCCACTGTTTTACTTTCAAACTTTTTATACCAACGTCAGGCAGTGCCGAATAATCCCCATGGAAGAGCACTTATTCAACTTTTAAGCTTTCCGTACCTTAATTATACTGAGATCTCACACCTTTCTAAATATTTATTTATTTTTATTGTTTTCGAAATTATTATTTTGAAATTTTGAGAAATTTATTTGTGGTAACTTGATTTTATTTCTAATTACTTTTAACCCGATTCATCCTGGGGTTGCCATATGGCAACAAACAACATGCATGCGAGTTCGCCTCCCCTAATTCGGAACAGAATACATATAGGTGTACATTTCCATTTTTTTTTATTTTTGTAATACATCTATTACTCATATTTAACAGTTAATTTTACAAACTTCATTTGACTTTCATGAAGGGAAGATTGTAAAATAAGGAGGAAAAATTTTTTTTTAAAAAAACCTCATAATGGCATACCGAAGAAAGTAAGAATAACAATATAATTATTTATATACGTTAATTCAAAGTTATTTTTTTTCGACGCGAAAAACGGTCAATGCAATAGTATTATTAATTAATTTTTTGACGGTCTGCCAGGTTGCTCGGGGATTAATTCCACCGGTCATCCAGAGGGGGACCTTATCGAATCTCGGAAACTCTATGGCAAATCCTCAGGGGTCGAGAGGGTGTTGACCTGGATCGGCGCGAAAACCGGTCGATGTTGTAGGGAGCTGTCAGGCACTCGAAGACTCGTTCCACAAAAGATTTGGAGTCGCATAGTAGCGTTTCAAGTCTAAAGCGCCGATCGGAGTCTACCACATTAGCTACAACGCTTCGCTATGACCAGACAAATCACCTTGTTATACCTCTAGATAAGAAGAGACGCTGTGTGGGTGACCTATGTAATTCAATTTTTCGAACTGCTTGTGCTAAGTGCGACAGAGGTCTTTGCTTGCGTTGTTTTAAGCCCTACCACACTAATGAATAAATTGGTAATTACCTTTCAATACTATCTGAATAAAATAAAAACTGAATTACTTCATAATCTTGCTGTTTTATTTAATTGAACCCATGAACAAGCCGATTTACTATGTTGCACTGTCCTGTAGCCTTTCAATCCTGGCGTTGCCAAATGGCAACAGGACCCCCTGAGGACACTGAGTCCTTTGAAAAAAATCTGATGATGCAATTTTTCTCGTTTTGATCTAGAAGTTGAGCATCTAAAATATTTTTGAAAAATTCGAAAAATTAACGTTCAGGATGATTCGGGTTAATGTTGCAATTTGTTTTCAACTGTAATGCTTGTAAGGCTTTGAGATTTTCCGAATTTACTTGAGAGAAAAAATTGGTTTTATGATAGGAATAGCAAAAAAATGGTTGCGTCACACTGCAAACACACTTTTTCTCGCCACTTAGCATTGCACACCTATCGGTTGACAGCCATGTCACTTTCCTTGCATAGCTTTCCAGCGCACTCGTTTAGCTGCGATTCCAGAGTTCACTCGCACATGCTGATCGAGGTAAATTGCATCCGCAGTAGGTGCTCACACGATGCAATTTCTGTTGCGGTCTGTTGAGGAGAGGTAAACCAACTTTCCTCCACACCTTTCCAATTTTCATATTTCGTAAAAACACATTTCATCATTTGAATTAAAATGCTCCAAGGAGTGCGCAATTACTTGGCATTGGATTAAAATGGAGTCACACAGTAGTAGTCAAGCGAATTGATCTCCACAAGGGGCCCCTGGAAAATTAAATTAATTTTTGGCTTTTTTAGATAAATTAAGTATTTAACTCTCGCTCACACTGTGTTGAAATAAAATTTCTTAAAAATTAACCCAAATTTATAAAAAAATGCCTTCCCATCGAGAAAAGAAACGAACATAAATGGTTCCAGTCGTAAATAGTATCAACCACCTAAGTGGGAAGCGTGGCTATAAATTGTAGAATTTGTTCTCTCGCTGCTTGGCAATTACGAGTACAAGCGTCCTTTCGACTAGTGTAAGCGTTCAGTAGTCATCCGCATCCGCACCCAGGCAACCAATGGAAAATCAGCAAAAGAATCCAACTGTTTCCGAACCGCCGTGTGTTCGTCTCTCCGATAAAAATGCGAAATCGATGCAATAAAATACGCATTCAATTCGTTGCGGCATTAAATTTAAATCTTCGCAGCAATGATACCCACGAAGCGGTGCACAATTCCTTTCACTTTCACGTTCACGTTCACTTTTACACAAGCGACATTTAAGGATACCCAGCAGGGCATCATTCATATATTATGACTTTAGTTCAAATTGCATGCAGAACACAGGGTGCGGTCTACTAAATTATAACAAATGTAAAGCATAAATCTGGGAAGAAATTCACTTTCAGAGGAGAATGCGATAAAAATGAAAATCGCGGCAAGGGATAATAAATTAATGGATTACTTTAACTTTTTATTGGAAGCTATTTGTTGATTTATATGAATTTTCGTCAACTTTTGTACAAGACCTCAGAATTACAGCGATTCCTAGTGACGAGGGGTTATTGTGGAAGAATCCTTTGTTTTTTTAATTTCTTTCTTTATCGTTACAAAATTCCCTATTAGTGAGCTAAGCCACTTTTGTACAAAAATTAAGAGAATTTAATCACAGATGGTAACGGGTGTTTTTTTGGGAGGTTTGTTTTTCCGATAGATGTCGTTTTATTTTATGACAGTTGTTTTGACAGCTCAAAGTGGCATTTCTACTCAGTATTGTTTGGCAAATCATTATGAAAAAAAAAAAAAAAAAATGACATTTGTGAAAAATAGTCGTGGTAGCCATATACCAGAAATTGTGTTTAAATGTTAAATGCCAAAAAATTATCTACCAAATAAAAAATAAAAATTTCATAATTTTATATGTGTTTTATTCAAAAAAAAAATCGGCAACCTCTTAAAAAAACACCCGTTAGATATAACGTGTTGCCGATTTTTTTTTTGAATAAAACACATATAAAATTATGAAATGACCAAAATTTTTTTTTATTTGGTAGATAATTTTTTGGCATTTAACATTTAAACACAATTTCTGGCATATGGCTACCACGACTATTTTTCACAAATGTAATTTTTTTTTTTTTTTTTTTTTCATAATGATTTGCCAAACAATACTGAGTAGAAATGCCACTTTGAGCTGTCAAAACAACTGTCATAAAATAAAACGACATCTATCGGAAAAACAAACCTCCCAAAAAAACATCCTTTATAAGTAGCTCAATTCAGCTCTTGCAAGTAATTTCGGTTATTTTCTATACCAGTTGAACGATACGACCCTACAGTATGGAATCGATATTTACTATTTCACCGACATTTATTCTTACAACTAACATGCTTCTCCGATTGATACGGTCTTTTGCTAACTGCCTCAAATTGCACAAGGCTATCTGAATTGAAGGCTGCGCTCTACGTTTCGATAAGATTCAATGACTGCGGACCGGAGTCTGTGTTCACAATTATCAATCAGCGCTGTTGTGGCAGCCCAGTTGATATCGCAGTTGGGCTCAGGTCGTATGACCGCAGTTTCTGAGTCAGTTTATCTGCAGATTTGTTGCCTACAATTCCTTGATGACCTGGGACCCATTCGATTTTCACCCTTTTATGTCTGGCAGGAGATTGTAGTGCATCGTAGCAGCATTTAATTGAGGAAGAGTGCATAAAGTTACCGGCAGCGCTTTAAGTGCTGCCTGGTTATTTGAAAAGATAACCGTAACACCTTTACTAAGGTTTATCATAGCGCAGATCTCCATAGCATGGAGTTGGTATCGCAACTTTTGGTATAGATCTAAATATACCAGCTACAACTCCATAATTCATCTTCAATGCATCTGTGAACCAGATCAGACCTCTAGCGTCCCGTGCCGGAGCACCATTAGACCAGTTTGCACGGTACAATATTTCTACCCCAAATAACCTGACAAGCTTGTAATGCTGTCGTAGGGCATGTACGTGTGGCACCTATGATATAGAAAGAGGCAATTCTTTGAAGCTTCTGAAGTTTAGTTTTCGGTTGTCCGTTCAAGAACTCTAAGAAGACACCAAACGATGGCTGCGTACGTAATAATGCTCACCATCATTGTATACATCCAGTGTATCATTTTAGGATTTAAACCCCAAGTTCTCCCTTAAAGGCGTCTACTGGACTACATGGCCAAATTAGCACATTTTCTTAACAAGATAGTGAAGGGCAGTTTCTGTGCTTTACCTTTACTGTATGAAAATTGACTTGAGTGCAGAGGGGTAGACAAATTTAGCCAGCATCTAATATGAACATTAATAAGTCTCTCCATGTTCTCGCCTTTTTTCGGAGCGCTGCTAAATATGCCTCTAGTTTTGCTGAATGTGCCTGCCTATACGTTCGCATCAAACCAGGAGTTACGTTGGTGGAATCTACTTAATCAGATGGCTTGTTGGCAGCTTGTTGGCAGCGAATGCAGTTGCTTCTCTACGAATACGTGTTGACTTTTTGGAATCAAAAATATTACTGCTTTGCTTTTGAAATGAGGTTTACCCGAAAATATGACTTTATGACCAAAATCAGAGTCATTCAAGTCCCACACGGAGAAGCGAAGTTGATGATCAACTGTGCTTCAACTCTTGAGGAAGATGGACATTGTGAGTAAATTATTTCGAGATCGATGTTTAGTTTTTGCACTCTGCAAAGTATTGACATACTTACGTTTTCGACTCCAAGCAACAGCAGTAGTTATTTGGTCTGTGCGTACCGGATTAACCCGCGGAAAGCTTTTGATGTCCATAAGTAGGCTTACTTTCATTTCTTCTATTGAAAGTTTATGTTGCCCGTGTTGAAATTGTGTGCAATTTAAAAAAAAAACAAAAACAATCGTTGGCCAAGTCTTATCTTGAACGCCGAGTATGTGTTGTACAATATAAAGGTTTGGAGAACCACTTAACTTTATGTTCTTCCTTACGTCCTCTAAATATTTTTTTATATTATGGTAATTCTGTGTTATTTGATGTTTTGTTATCTCCCGCTGGGTTGTTTTAATGCGTATAAGCTTATAGATCGTATTTCTTGAAATCGAACGGACAGGTTTTTTTCAAACTGCGATAAGCAGGTGATAAAGTGTCGAACACGAGGTACATCCGATCGGGTGTTTTATTACTCAGAGGTATTCCCTTTTTAAATTCTCTATATTAACTTCATTTGCCCGTGGCACGTCTGTCGGACGTCTTTCGGTCGTCGTGGAATCTTGCGATCAATTTTTAACCCACTTCCCATGGCCAGATTTTATTGACATTTTGCACATATGTGTATTTCCGGAGATAACACTTTCTATTAAAATTTGAGGCCCCTCGGGCCCCGGGTTCGGGGGGCTCTCATACAAATATTTTACAAAATTTTACTCGATTTTCTTTAAATTTTGTACACATTTGTACCTCTGATAGCCCGGGTTCGTGGGACCCCATACATTTTTTTTTAAAAATACAACCCGAATTTCTTAAAATTCTATATACGCATGTATCTTGGATAGACAACACTTTTTGTAAAAATTTTGGACACCCCGGGTTCGTGGGGCCGCAAAATTTAAAAAAAAAAATTAATCCGATTTTCTTCAAATTTTATATACGCGTGTATCTCCGATAGGCAACACTTGTTGTAAAAATTTTGGAGACACAAGTCGTGGGGCCGCAAAATTAAAAAAAAAAATAAAAAAATTAACCCGATTTTCTTCAAATTTTATATACGCGTGTATCTCCGATAGGCAACACTTTTTGTAAAATTTTTGGAGACCCCGGGCCCCAGGGTCATTGGTCACTGGGCCCCAAATTTTTTGATAAAAAAATTAACCCGATTTTTTTTTAATTTTATATACGTGTGTATCTCCGATGGAAAACACTTTTTGCAAAAATTTTGGTGGCCGGGGTCGTGGGCCCATAAAAATTTTTCAAAAAAATAACCAGATTTTCTTCAAATTTTATACACCTCTGTATCTCCGATGGACAACATTTTTTGTAAAGTTTTTGGAGTGAACGGGCCCTGAGGCCCGCGTGGTGTCCATGTAAATTTTTTAAAAATTAGCCCGATTTTCTTCAAATTTTAACACATACCCATCTCCTATTAGAGAATTTACATGAAAAATTTTAATTGTTATGGGTTGTTTTTTTTTATTTATAAAGGGCAGTTTCTTTATAGTATGTTCAAATTATATATGAACAGTTTACCCTACCAAAATGTTCATTTTTAGTCTGAAGATGTGCTGAGTTTTTTCCTCTTCTTTCAGGCAACATGAATTAGTGCAACATTAAACATTCATATTTTATTTATTAAAATACATATTCGCATATTTACATATCATGTTCGCGCCTAAAAACAAGTGACACGTCACTGTGTGAAACTCGTGTTCACGACAGACAAAAATTAGCTACATAATGGATAATTCCGACAGACTGTCCCTCGACAGCAACAGCGGACTTTTCAGTGGAATTAATTTTGGTTATAGTTTGTGTCAAAAAAGCGCATATCAAGCTTTAAATTTTGGTGACGTGTAATATGAAACAACAACAAAAACAACGATCGCTGCACAAAATCACATTTTGCATTGCGTACGTTTTGTTGCAAAATGCAATTGTGCAATATTTTGTGAACAAAATTATTAATAATTGTCCTGCACGAATGTTCAAGCAGACACCCTCTCCCCCGACAAAACATTCACGAACATGTTGTAAACAAATGATTGCCACGTGTAATTAATTGGAAAAAGTAAATGTCGCACCGACCGACCGACCGGTGGTGTGCCTTTTATGAAATTCATCAAAATGACAGTCAAAGGATAATTAGGTTCGTGCAGTTGACTACTGCGTTAATAATAATTATTACACTACCGACGAGTATTGCTCATGTCGGCTTATTACATAATATTGATATGAAATAATATTAATTAGCATTTTATATTTTATTTATTATTCGACAGTAGTAGTTGCCATTTAACTCTGGGTCTATCATACAATGCGTGGTCAGAACCTCACTAATTGCTAGATATTGAATAATGATTTTTTTTGTTACATAATAAACGAAACTGGAAACCTTAAGTTACAGTTGAGTCAACATCCATCCATAGTTCGAATTAAAGAAAAAAAAACCTGCTTTTGTTTGCCTGGACATTTATTTTGGAAATAATAAAGATTTATATGCATGGAAACGCGTGTTAAACGGTTTGTAAGGACAACACTTTAAATACAACTTTTAATTTGCATGTAGTTAATTAGAATTGGATGCTTGCAAGATGCTTACACACGTAACTTGGACTAAGTGCTCTGAAGTTACTGGAAATAAACTTTTACGTTCAGAAGGGTTGTAAGCGCTCTTTGTTGCTTGGACTTTCCCATAATAAAGATTGAAAATCTCTTGTATAATAGAAAGCAAGCATCTAGTTCTGCTTTAATTTTTGTTCCTGTAAGACTTCTAAAAGTTCTTTATTTTCTATTGAAAAACGATGTAAAATATTGTGATGCAAAAAGTGGTTCTTTTTTGATTGAAGCAAACACTCCTGAGAAGCTTCGGTCATTTAATAGCACATCAAAAGCTTTCAGAACGATTACTGCAGACACAGACGGTCATTGTGTTCATCGGCTTTAATGCTTCTTGAAACGCACTGAAACATACAGAGCATTAACAAACAATATACACTCGGACTCTATTTCAATATGAAATAACAGTGTCTTTCTTCCTCGTCTTTCCACCACTTGCTCTTCAAAGCCTCGCGCAAAAAAGAACTCTCAATCAGTCCCGATCATTCGAGCCTTTGCCATTTTTTTGACAAATGTTTGCCGTAAAGCCGTTTTGTAAACGGTTCGTCAACAAAAACTTGCCAGTGTAATCGCATTTTAAGATGGCGATCATTAAGCACCCATGTTAGGGATGAAAACGTAAGTTTTTCGAATTTTTATCTTATTTTTCAACGTTATCTCCTTTTAGGTCGATACACTTTTCCCAACGTTTTTGCCATTTCTTTAAACCCTCTGCAAAATACGATTTTTCAAACTCTTCAAAATACGCTTCTGTATCGGCGTTTAAGCTGTGTCCTCTAAGCTATATTTTTATATCGGGGAACGGAAAGAAATCACAGAGAGCCAGGTCGGTTGAGTACGTAGCATAGCTCATGCAATTTGGCAGCGTCAATTCTGGATGAATGTGCTGGTGCGTTATCGTGGTAAAACAGATCCAAATTGGGTTGTGTCTGCTTTAATTTCTTATCGAATCGGTCCAATAATTCACTGTAATACCGTTCCGTGATCGTTCTTCATTTCTGCAAAAAATTCATGATAATTATTCCTTTCGAATCGCAAAATATCGTGGAGTTGGCCTTTCCGGCTGTTGGGACCGTCTTTGCTTTCTTTGGAGCAGATTCACCCGAAAAAATCCATTGTTTTGACTGTCCCTTGGCCTCTGGTGTATCCCGGTTTTATCAACGGTGACTCTACGCAAAAACTCCAGCGAATTTCGCTTAAAGAGGTCAAAATAATGCTTTGGCATTGACAGTCGTATCCGCTTGTTGTCAACTGTGAGCAATCGCGGTATGCATCGAGCCGAAACTTTCCTCACACTAATCTTATCATCTTATTTATATAAATAACAAGAAAATTTAAAAAAAAATTTGTTTTTCGGGTTCAAACTTTTATATATACATACATCGAAACACGCCACACAGTCGTTTATTATTTGATGATAATCGCCAAAATATCTGTTTTTGAGGTCGGGTCTATTTCAAAGAATTTTCTTTTTTCCACGCTCCACACGCGCCACACGCGACTCGCGATATGCGGGATATCAAAATGGGCCCCTCACATTGTGCCGCTCACAAAATTTCAGCCCTCTAGGTCGTGCGAAAGGTGGTTAAAAAGGACCTCAAAAAACGAGAAAATTGCGCGATTTCAAAACATTACCTGTTTCACACGCCAAACGTGACACGCGTCCTACAAGGCATATAAAAATGCTATTTCCCACTTAGATACTTATAAAATTTCAACTCTCTAGGTCGTGTGGAAGTTGGTTAAAAAGGACCTCAAAAAAATCGAAAAAAAATGTCAACCCAACACACGCGCCACACGCGACACGTATCATATTCGGAATATAGAAAATGCTATTTTGGACTTAGAAACTTGCAAAATTTCAGCTCTATAGGTCGTGTGAAAGTTGGTTAAAAAGGACTTAAAGGAGTTAAAAAAATAAAAACTTCAACACATCACACGCGCCATACGCGACACTTCGTTTTTCGGGTACAAACTTTTATATATACATCAAAACACGCCACACAGTCGTTTATAATTTGGTAACAGTCGCCAATATATCTGTTATTGAGGTCGGGGCTATATTAAATAATTTTCTTTCTTCTACGCTTCAAACGCGCCTCATGCGACTCGCGACACGCGTCAAAAGCGGAATATCAAAATGGGCCCCTGGCATTGAGCCGTGAAAAAGGTGGTTAAAAAAGACCTAAAAAAAACAAGAAAATGGCGCGATTTCAAATCATCATACGTTTCACACGCGACACGTAACACGCGTCATAATAGGAATATAAAAAATGCTATTTTGGACTTAGACACTCACAATTTCAGGTCTCTAGGTCATGTGGAAGTTGGTTAAAAAGGACCTCAAAAAAGTCGAAAAAAATGTCAACCCATCACACGCGCCATTGGACCAATTTTAATGATATTTCCACACGACAACGCTCTTAGACACACCGCTCGCATTGCTGCATGCTTTTACCATGGTCACCATATTCGCCAGACCTTAACGTTATAGAAAATATTCGGGGCTAGCTTACATGAAAAGTGTACGAATTTGTAAGACAATCCGATGTCTGATCGATGCCGTAAAACTTGCCTGGATTGGATTTCACTTGATTACATGGTCTCATTGTACAACTCCATTAAAAATTGAATTTTTGCGGTAATCTTGAAGAACGTTGGTTCTGTTAATTATTGAAAATTATATCTGGTGTTGAGTGTAGCAACACAAAAAAGCAACACCCACAATTGGACAATAGGGTTGGAAGGAGGGTCACACCCAACATCGGTAAACGGTGGTCTAAGTGTGCAATAGCCACCAAATAGCCACCAAACCACCAATCTAGTGAACTGCAGTGTATTTTAGCTGATTGCGGCAGAGGCGTAGTTTCATGCGTTTTCAAGTAGAAGTACTTTTAGTTCAAGTGGGGGGTAAAAAAGACACCAGCGCGAGTAGTCAAAGGTTAATATTTAGATTTGTTGTTGTACCGGTTTAAGAAGCACTGCTTGCATTCAACGTTAATTCTTTGAAAACTGTAGTTGTTGTAGTATTTAACCTTTACCGACTTTCGACTTTACTGGTAAATGATTGGAAACAACACGCGCTGCTCTACACTTGTGCGGATCAACGGATGACTCAGTTTCATTCATGAAAATGAAATTTGTTAACTTTTAAAAGCACAATGATGATGAATAGGAAATTCTTCGAATTTGAGTTAGAGTGTATACATAATTTAACGATTACAACACTCAAAGCGATATGCTCTTGAATTGTTGTTGTTGTTCTTGTTGTTGTTGTTGATGATTTATAGGAAAAGAATCGCGAAGGTGACACATCGCATCAAGCATTGTTCTGCGTTGAATGTTAATCAGCATTCGAATGATAAAACAAAGGCCAGCACAAACGTCGCCGGGTGTAAGCGTAAGCTACTCAATCAGTAGAGTGTCTGACAGCTTACTATGAATAAAGCTTTGTGTGGAGAAAAGCTCTCTCTTTCAGTTCCATGATCATGATCATGATCATTATAAATGTGATCGCATTTGCTGTTGTTGGGAGCATTTCGCACAGAGGTTTCTATCTTGCAGCAGGGTTTTAAGTGCTCATACTCGTACATAGTAGGATTATTCGTGTGAAGATGGTAAGTGCATCTACGTTAATATAGTATTCTAGTATTTAAGAACTTTATCAAAGTATCAGCTAGCCAGATATTGAGCGCAACACATCAGAGCATAACTTAGTCGAGGTTTTTAGGGCATACGATGTTTTACTCAATCATTAACATTTAGTCCGACATTGTGTACCCGAAAACCCTCTGATACGCTATGCTCTGCTAGACTTCCCTTAATACGCGGCTATCCTTATTGCTGGTAAGTATTACTGCATGTATCGATAGCATGTTCACTGCTATGTTTATTCAAAATTGTATTCATCTAATTGGCTTGTGCATGGGTTTTTCTCTTCGCTTAATCAAAATTTCAATTCCCTACTAACAAAGATATTGTTGGCAAGTTGTCATCTAATTTTAAATTCATTTCTGTAACGCAATTACGAGCAGACGAATAAAAACATTTTCCATCTTTTACAATTTCACGCACTTTCTATGTATGCACACACACACACATTGTACCTGCACACCTGCACATCACTACCAACTCCACAACCACCAACCACTGCCTGTATAGAGCTCAGCAACAGAAGATGTAGTCGATTTGCATGCTGGCGACGAGAGGCCATCTGAGGCGGCTATGTTCGTCGAGGACAAAGCTGACTTTGTAACTGACAATGCGGCGACAACTGAAGACCAGCCTGTGTTCGATGATGGCACATTGTCAGAATTTCTAGTTGAGGAACAACAAATCTATGAAAATCCAGCCAGCAGCATTATGAGTAGTGAACAGCTCTCGATAGATTCAGAAAATGTTAATGATGCCAATGACAATGACGATGATGATGACGATGTTGCAGCAACGTCTGTAATGAGTGATGGTGATGGTGATGGTGATGGTGATGACGATGGCGCCAAAGGACTCGAGATCAAAGCGGACACTTTTAATGAATCAATTTTGTCAGAAATTCAAAATCAACATAACGCAGAAGAGCTGAATGTCGAGGCGGAGAATTTGTCCGAAACAATGGGTAAGTTGCAGTTATCATTGGAGTCTGAGCCAGAGGAAGTTGAAGAGGAAGAACAAGTGCACTCGATGACGACGACAACTCACCATCATCATAATCAACATAATCATTCACTGCGCGAAGATATCTCATCCTCGGATGATGACGACGAGGAGCACGACAACGCATCACAGCCGCCTACTGCGGATCTGGAGAAAAATCAAAAATTCAATTCTGAATGGTCATCACTTGTCGCAGATATTGCGGCAAACGAGAAGGAAAATAATGACGAGAATAATGACATCGACATCTACGACAGTGTCCCGATTGACCTGTCCAACGATATTGCCGTCAATGATATCCTCGCCGATCAAGGGGCTCCACACAATCCAGATGCTGAGGTGTTCTCTGTCGATGACTTTCAGCCAGCGAGCGCCGGTGGTTCCACAGGCGGAGGCTTTTATCACCAGAAGCCGCGCCCCTTGTCAGTTGGGTTGACACATCATTACATCAAGTGAGTCATCAGTCATCAATAATCAGTCACCATTTCTGATATCAGTCGAAGTTCAATTATTATAGTTTAAGGCTGCTGCGTCAGCATCTGTAAATAATATTAAATTTGGAAAATACTCATATTTATATACAATAATATTTTTATATTATTAATTATTTAGTTAGCTAGTTATTGTCTTCCCTTTATTTATAATATTTAATAATACATTTTTAGGATAAGTAAATTGTTGAACAAAAAAAAAACGAAATATAATCGAAGTCTGCATTTATTTATTTAAATTATTTAATTATTAAACATAAATTTCTAATTTGAGGAGAAAAAATCAAATATTTGTAAAATGCCTTTAAAATTTATATTTCTTATTTTTTTTTATTAAATAATGAAAAATAAATTGTCGTTTAGTTAGGTTAGGTTACGTTAGGCTGCGGTGGCAGCTCATGCTCACTTAGACTATTCGCGGTCATTTGTGTTACCACAGGATCTTATACCTTTCCCCTTATCAGAAGATCCATTCAGAGCTCTTAATGAATCGAATTATATCTCGCACTTTGCCGTTTTCGAGATCAGATAGGCTATTCATTAACCGCTTACCTAAGTGTTTGTTCTTCTGTGCATTAGTGCCGGACATGCGCAAAGAAGATGTTCTATGGTCTCTTCCTCCTCCTCGTCCATGCAACTTCTGCAGAAGTCATTATATTCGACACCCATCCTTCTCGCGTGTTTCCCTAGAAGGCAGTGTCCTGTCATTATCCCTACAATCGTTGTTAGTTCACGTCTTTGTGTAGGGAAATAAGTCTAAATAAGTCAAGCTTCGGCCAGTCCTGTCTTGAAATATTGCAAGTGTCGGTGTTTTCCCACCTTATAGTTGTTATTGTTTCTGCCTCTTTCCAAAGTTCAAATTTCAGTGTCGCGATAGGACTCCCTACCTCCGCCCTTTCCGGTAGCAGCTGGAGAGTCCACGTCTAGCTAACTCGTCCGCTCTGCATTTCCCCTCAACATCCGTGTGGCCCGGAACCCATATGATCCTTATATTGAACTGTTCACTCATCTCGTTAAGAGAGGAGTGACAGCTCAACGCCACCTTAGATTTCAGTGAGACCACCTCCAACGATTTTATGGCCGCCTGACTGTCCACATAAATGATAATCTTCTTTGAGGATAATACATTATGCTTCAGCCAACTCATGACCTCTTCAATCCCTATCACATCAGCCTGGTATACGCTGCAGTGATCAGGTAGACGGACAGAGATGCTTACTTTCAGCTTGTCACAGAAGACTCCTGCTGTCTTGTCTGTCTTGGACACGACTTTACCGTCTAGATTAGAACCTCTGCATTATGCTTCAGCCAACTTATGACCTCTTCAATCCCTATCACATCAGCCTGGTATACGCTGCAGCGATCAGGTAGACGGACAGAGATGCTTACTTTCAGCTTGTCACAGAAGACTCCTGCTGTCTTGTCTGTCTTGGACACGACTTTACCGTCTAGATTAGAGCCTCTGTTTTAACATTATTGAACGCACCCTCGATATCCAAGAATGCTACTATTGTAGTATTTGTGCTTACTAAGGTGTGTAAAGCTATGTCCACAGACTTTCCCTTGCAGTAAGCATGTTGGGACTTTGCCCAACTTCTAGGTTTTACCTTAGCCCTTAAATGAACATCTATCAGTCTTTCCAGAGTTTTCAGAAGAAAGGATGATAGAGTTAAAGGTCTCAGGTCTTTTGGGTAGCCATGTGAGCTTTTTCCCGCCTTCGGTATAAAAACTATCTTGACTTCCTTTCAAGCCCTAGGAATGTATGTCAGCTTTATACACCCTGTGAAAATTGCCTCTAACCATGGGAGTATCCACTCCGAGTTATTCTGAATTTCCACAGGGATTATCCCATCTGGGCCAGACGTTTAATAATAATAATATTCGGCGCGACAGACCATTGCGGTCCAATGACTTACTTCTCGCAACCATTTGTGTTGAGCATGTATATTTTTGCACACAAATGGGACCTACAATTTAATGCCGGATACGAACGACGAATTGAGAAGCATTCCGTGAGAAGTTATTACTCTCGGAACCTTTGTCACCTATTCGCGAGAGGTGGGACACCGTAAAAAATACTTTTTTTTTGTGTTACTGGGATTCGAACCACGAACCCCCTGCTCTTATCTACTGAGCCACGGCGCCCACGGCCTGCCGTTTAATTAAGAAAATAAAAATTTATCGATCAGTTAACGGTTAGTTGAGTTCATGGTGATAATGGCGCACAAAACATACTCGCACGTAATGGGATTTTCATTAAGGGCGCTCCATTTTTTTTTAAAGCTTCTATCAATTGTTTTGTCTGTTTACTACTAATCCTGCAAGCCTATTTTCATTTCTTTCCCATTGTTCAATTGAGTTGAATTTTTGCACAAACCTGTAGTCGCACGTGACAATGCAATGCTATGGTAGAAATAAACTGTTCCGACGAAGGACTTGGAATTAAATGTCTTTGGATTAACGTGAACACCGCCAACATATGGCATAATGCCACGGTCCTCTTCGGACGGGGATTAGTTATACGACAATCAACGTCCATCTTCCGTCCGTCCACAGATGTGCCAGCAATAACTCATTGGTTAGAACAAAATCCTTGCCAATCTTTGATTCACTATAACCAGTTGAGATATGCAACACCACAGAGAGCACAAAATCGCACCGATAACAACTGGACGTAAACTGATGTACCAAAAACTGATGTAAAAAGGCCAACCCACTTAGACCAGTAGTGGTCATGTGTAATACCACGTTGATCTAGAGAAAATTTTCTCACCTACTCGTTGAACACGTTGGAGTTTCGCAAGAAGCGCAAGCGCAAGATATTACTAATGTCCGTTTCTTTTAGATAAATAAGGTCGTTGTAAAAGAAAGCTTCTAGATGAAGGTTACGTTTTTGGGAGAGAGCTGGACACGTCCAGATAATAAGGAGAATGGTCTTCTCCACCTCCTCGCGTATGTAAACGCCAAGCCTTTTTCTGTAAGTTTGCCTATGAGATAGTGTCCCAGATCTGTTTTTTCGCCAGACAAGTAGTTCCGTTTTACTATCCACGGTTAGTTTTTTCATTAGTAGCACTCTTTGACATGAGTCTACATGAAACGATTGGAAAGCCTAGAGAACCATTTGCAGGTAGCATGGCTAGTGTGGTTCCGTGTTTGGTGAGTTCGTCAGCCGGGGATGGTGATATGGAGGTTTTTGTTGAATCGGAGTTGCAGAATTATGTAGTCTATCTTACATGCCGGAATCCTAACTAAAGTCAGATACCGAATTCATTTCCGGTCCACTGGGTGATGGCACTAAGGTGAATAGCCGCGATGGCGGATAATTGTCTGCTGAAAATGTCTAGTGGTGTAAGGTTGAACAAAAAGTCAACGCGGCGGACGGAGTTGTACGAAGCACCCCGCTCAAGCATAAGCAAGCTGATCTTTGGAGCTTTGTCACAATTTACTGCTTTTTCTAACGCAGTCCACCATACAGTCAAACCATGTAGGAGCGTCTGTCTTACTACCGCTGTATATAGACAATAGGTGATATGGGGTTGAAAGCCCCATTTGTTGCCAATGGCTTTTTTTGCAAGAGAAGAGTGCCACTGTGGTTTTACGAACTCTTTCTTGAGTGCTTGGTTTTCAGCTTATCTTTCTGTCTAGTATTAGACCTAGATACTTGGCTTTATCAGAGAAAGTTAAGCTTGTACCTTTAATAGAAGCAAGGTCAACATATGGGATTTTGAATTTCCTAGTGAATAGGACAAGTTTAGTTTTTTGTGGGCTTACTCCTAAACCGCAGCGATCTGTCCAATTTGTTAGCTTGTTGAGAGCATTTTGCAGGATTTGTATAAGGTGTTAGAATGCTTTCTTGAGACGGCTATAGCAAAGTCATTCGCATAAGCGATCACTCGGCAGCCCTCCCTTTTCTCAGGCATAAAAGCAGCTCATTCACCACTAAGTTCCATAGAAGGAGGGACAGGACTCCACCTAGCAGACAGATCTTCTGGCAGACGACACACCCAGTTTTTAATTAACAATCTGACTTGTGAGTAGAAGGTTAATCAGTTCACCAAGTGAGTCGTCCACCCTTAAGGCCGTCAGTGAATCAGTGATAACAGATGTGTTGACGTTATTAAAAGCGCCTTCAATGTCTAGGAATGCTACCATAGTCTACTACTCGTAGTGTAGGGAATATTTAATGGAACGTTTTCACTTGCAATACACGTGTTGATCTGTAGACAGAAGTCTCTTGTCGATGTTAGTCATGTATGGATGTCTAACTGATGATTAATCTTTTTAGTGTTTTTAAAAGGAACGCTGATAGATGCTGATGATGATGGGTCTGAGATATTTTGGGTATGAAAACCACTTTCACCTCTCTCCATAAACCCGAAATGTGCAGTTGGAAACTGACCCGATGTTTTATCGCAAAATTGCGTTTAGCGACGAAGCTCATTTTTGGCTTAAAGGGTTTGTTAATAAGCAAGATTGCCACACATGAATTGAGACCAATACACAAGAGACCCTACAGACTCCAATACATCCAGAAAACTGTACCGTTTGGTGCGGCTTACACGCTGGTGGCATCTTCTGACCTTATTTATTCAAAAATGAGGCCGCAGTTTGCGTTACAGTCAATGGAGTTCATTACTGGTCCATGATCAGTGGTGTTTTTGTTTAAAAATGTGGATGACATTGATTCGGACCAGATGTGGTTTCAACTGGATAGCACTACTTGCCATACGACGACGGCAACCATCAACTAGTTGGCAATAAGTTGATTTCGAGAAATGGACCTGTCATTTGGAAGATAGTGCGATTTGACACGTCTCCCATTAGTTCCTATTAGTTTAAAATTCATAATTATTGTAATAAAATGAAAAATAACGTTCGAACTTGATATGACGTCTTGTCTTTGCATTGAGTCAGTGGGATGGAGGCTCATAATAGATCAATTGAAAGAGCGCTTTATAACTTGTAGGATTCCTGTTAATGTCACTTTGTATCAGTTTATTATGGGAGAGTGTAGTTTTTCGTGGTTATAATTTTTTATGGGTTGGATTTTCCCGCAACAATTTAATTGCATCTTGCACTGCAGAAGTTCATTTTGAATATTAAATTTACGCTACATTACATTACATCTGCGACCAGTTTGATATTGTTTGTATCGTTTAAATGCTTAATGAGACAGAAAAGTAAATAAGATTTCTGGATGATCACCTGGAAATAAGAAGCACGCGTCTGTATTTACTTATTTTTAAAATTTAAAAGACCGCCAACCCATCTCGTAAGAAACTGATTGACCGCTCTCGTCGCCGAATGGTAGAAGCCTCAAACTTTGTTCGTTGTCGTCGTATCTTTCAATTGTTCGATGCATAGCCGTGCGTCGTGGACGCAAACTTGATAACCCATTCCTTATAGCTGCCCATAAAAAGGATACACAAATTATGCAAATACGCACATTAGGAATTTTACTGGAATTTATAATTTAAACGCAGGATGCGGCAAACAGCTTACTGTAGTGTATTCGTACAACAGCAACATTCTATCATTGTCAAAGTTTGTCAAGTTTGTTCTGTTGTTGTACTCGTCTCCTTGAGAAATTTTGCGATTCCAATTAAATCATTTGCATGGTAGATAGTTATCGCGCGTCTTCAGCCTCCGTCCTGTGTACCTCATGCCTTATGTACACAACAAAGATATTCCGTTTTTGGTATCCAACAACTTTTCTGCCGCAATGTTTTTATTGATAAAGTTTTGCTGCAAGTGTCATGGCAAGTGCCAGCTGGGGCGCAAAAACCAAACGGAGCGGATATTGCGGAAGGTGCTGGTGGTTATCTGATGAGGAAGCTGTCGGCTCCTTAATCCGGTTTTAATCATCCGGGCACATTTAACACACCAGCGAAGGGGTTTTCGACAAAAGTTTCTTTGTTTATCTTGTTGGAGAAAATGGGATTCTTCACGCGTCGACATGTACGAGAGTATATACAAATAAAATAGTTAGTGTGGCAGAGAAGACTATATTTCTAAATTCTGTAATTATTGTATACACTCCGGCTGGGACCTGCAGTAGCTCCGCTCCGCTCCAAAGGATGTTGGCTTAAAGAACAAATTGTGTTTCTGATTGTTAAAAGTGATGGGAACAATTTTACTACACAGCCACCACAACCGCGCCTGCTTCAACCAATACTTTCCAGCAGAAGACGAGCGCGTAAGGAGTAACTTTTGAATGTTTGGAACAAAAACCTTTCTTCTGATAACCTCTTAACGGACAATAATCGATCGAGTGCTCTAAATTCAAATGAATGCGATAATGGTGAACAAAGACGGTGGGCTCCGTGACTAGACGATTGGGAAATCTTGTGCGAACGTTTGCTGAACATGAAATCCTCCGGAGAGAACAGCGAAACGAGGTAATTAGGTTTAATCATTCTACACAGAAATGTTCAATAAAATTTTATACTCTTCTATTGTTTTTGTCTCAGTAATGTTATTAGAATTTAGAGGAATTTTATTAAGACTTGGAATAGCTTTTTTTGTTACTAAAGAACTTGGACAAACGTCGATTAACGATTTTGTTGTGACTCTATCGAAGCCAAAACTGATCTGGATGGAACAGACATAACGATATTCCACGTAATAGCAACGAAGCAGACATCTGTAAATAAAAAACCTAATTAGAGGCTTGGTTGTGTCTGTAAATTCTTGACCAACAATCCATGGAGGAAGTTATATAGTGCAGTGCACAGATTTTTAAATTGTTTTTCCATTTTCACCATTAAATCAACTGTTACAAGATCCTGGAGCACCATATCAATACCAGCAATCAGGATTAAAAGCAATAACAAGAAGACACAGCTGCAGAAGAATGTTTCCAAACTATTTAAGTACTAGCTGTCCCCGGGCGCTCCGCCACCCGTACACTTGCCATCATTACCACGGGAGGGGTCTACTCTTGCCTAACTATAACAAAGTGCCACCTCGATCGTATTCGCACTAGGTGGTTTACTGAGATTTTGTTAACCCTAGAACACTTATCCACGCCTGTGAAGCCGCTCACAACCGGTTTTTTGCATTTTTCCCAGAACACTCTACTCTCATGGGATTCTGTCTCCTTGCCATCTTAGTTGGGAATCAGACGCAGTGGATAGAACGTTTGTACAATTTCAGTGTTCAATTTCCATGTTGTAGGGTTCGGTGTCGCCTAAGAGGCGAGGATTAGTGTTTAAGGTAAGTTTTTTTCAAGTCTTTAGTTTTACTTTTTTTTTGTAGTATTTCTGTTATTTGCATGGAATTAAATTAAGAAAATTGCATTTGTTATAAAGATGGATTCCAATGAAGAGCAAATAAGCCAGTGGTTATAAGAACTGTCCGACGATGAGAATGAAAATCAGGATAATTTGGAAATCCAAGATTTCAATTAGTTGGCTAATATAGATGTAGATGATCCAGGTGATGCTAACATGCTATCAACTTCAACTTTTAATAGACCTCAGTTCGTTCTTAGACCATCAAATTCATCGAATGCAGAATGTGAACATCTCATTATTTCGCCATCGACACACATTACTCGAGGTAACAACAACTATATTTGGTCATCGCAACCAGCTTCATCTCGGTAAAGTTCAAGCAGGACGACTGCAAGGAATATTATTCACATTATGCCAGTACCTTAACAATGCGGCAAGAATGTTCTAAAACCATTGGAGTGTTTTGAAGAATTTTTCACGCCAGATATGATTAGCGAAATACTTCTTCGCACTAATGAAGATATTGAGATCAAATTAGGAAAATATTAAGTACATACCTCGACTGTGTCCACTTCTAGAAAAGAAGAACTACAAGCACTACTTGGTCTATTAATTTTAACCGGTGCGATGAAAAATAATCATCTGGCAAGTAAGCAACTTTTTGATTCTTCACTCTGCGGATCTAAGTATATTGCTAGAATGAGTCATGAACGCTTTAATTTCCTGATACGGTGTCTTCGTTTTGATGACCGTAGCAGCCGAGAGGACAGAAAAAAGGAGGAGAGATTTGCTCCAATCTGTGGTATATGGCAAACATTTATCCAACAATGTCGTGATCTATACAATCCAGGTTCCTTTGTCACTGTAGACGAACAACTTCTTGCATTAAGAGGGCGATGTCCTTTCAGAATGTACCGGGTGCCTGACACGAAGTGTTACCAATTTCAGATTGTCATTGCTGTCAAACCAGTGAAGACAGAGCGCTCAAATTTACACTAATGACAGTTCATTCCATTGTTTACAAGCATACAAAAGCATTTTAGTGGGAAATATTCAAAAAAAAGTTATCGGCAATAGAATTCAAGCGTAATAGTAATTTGTATATACCGAACACACCAGCTAGATATGGAATAAAGACCATCCTAGCATGTGATGTTAACACTAAATGTATGCTTGACGCTTGCCCATATTTGGGAAAAACAAGGACACGTCTGCTACTGGCAATCTCTCGGCAGCTACTATTGCAAGCTGCTTACAAACAAACAATACATGGGATCAACCGGAATCTTACAACAGATAATTGGTTTACATCAGTGCCTTTAACTAAACAGTTACTTGCTGAACCATTCAAGTTAACCCTTCTTGGGACAATCAGAAGTAACAAAAAAGAAAGAGTTCAAACACACTTCATCACGTTTAGTTGGAACGTCTATGTTTGGCTTTCATGATAAGCTTACCCTTGTCAGTTTCAACACGATGAACCGGTTATTGATCCACAATCAAAAAAACCATCTAAAATAGAGTCGTACAATTCAACAAAATGTGCTGTCGACACATATGACCAAATGTGTGGTCACTTAAGTTGTAGTCGTAAGACAAGGCGTTGGCCGCAGTGTGTATTTTACGGGATGTTGAATATAGGAGAAACTTTATGATAATATTAAGCCGTGATTTGTGCAAAAATTGGCAGAGGACACATTTGGGAGAGCACCCCACTATGCACAAACGAGTTCGTGAAGCCTTACGCGAGGTGCTTAATTTGCCTGCTTATGATGATTCGGCACCTTGTCCTGAAGAACCGAAAGAACAAAGGAAAGAGATCAGTATGCAGATCTTGTCCTGCTAAAAAACGACTCATGAGCGTGTACAAATGTACAAATTGCGACAATACGTGTTGCCTAGAACATAGGTCGCCGAACTGCTTCGGATGTACAGAGAAATAAGTTCCTAACAAATGGTTAATTTTTAAATTAACGTGGAGGCACGATCTCCTCTTAATCACCGTACAAGAACGCAAATTTCAGAACAAACTGCATGCTCAGTATTCTCTCCACTGTTCTTGTTCTTTCGAGTTCAGAGCACTTCGATGGTTTGCTACTCTTCAAGTTGAAGATAATCTTAAACGTTTCGTTGGAAAAATTCTACGGATAATTGTTGTTCCCGCTTGGTTTGCGCAAGCTTTGGAGAAGAAGATTCAATGAGGAACTATACGAATTACGGAGGAGATTGACGAATGACGATTTATACGAGTTGTTTATCGACATCGACCTAGTCAAGAAGCTACGTGCTGGATGTTTAAGATGGCTAGAATGTGTAGGGAGTCATTGACATCAACGCCCGCAGTCTTAAAATCTTGTCCAGAGGGGCAGCTCAGTAGAGAAAGAGGACATCCTTTAAAGGTGCGCAAAAGTGGGGGTAACCTGGACCGGATTCTGCAAGCGTGAATTTAGCGCTGTAAAAGGATACATCCCCGTGGGGGTTCCAATTGCATCTTAACCTATATATGGTTGGGGTGCTGGGGTTTACCAAGGGATATTGATAAGGGCCGCGGTTATTTAGAGTTTGATCTTTATGGGAAATGACATCGTACTTTGCAGCCCGAAGTGGGCTACTGGTACTTAGAAGAACCTTCGTATTTAGTAGCTCATTTCGTACACAATGGGACAGAGGGAAGGGCCTGGAATAGTTTCTATCGCAGGTGGCCTAAGATATCACGGTATCCTAGTGACAAATGATGGGGTTCAAGGTTCCGGACGATGATTTGCCAGTGATGGTTTTTTCTTTCGCAAAAAGGCATTTACTCTGAACGAACTAAGTCCCTTGATGTCAGACTTCACCAAGATCGCGTTGGTAGCGCGGCAGTTGTCCGTGCTCACAGACTTGAGGTTAACCGGTCGGAGGACAACTGTGGTTGCGGACCCAGCTCGTTCTGGAGATGCAACGCGGGGGCTTACGGTTTACTCTCGAAGAGAGGACCGCTAAATTGGAATAGGTCAAAAGTGCACGCTTAATGGCGAAAGCTGAAAAAGACGGGTTTGTCCCACTCTATGAATGATGTAAAAGGATGCAAAGAATAGGTGTGCACAATAGGTAGCAGTTTATCCGTGCCAATTGGAGATTCGTGTAAGTTGAAGGACAGCTTTATTCCGAACTGTAGGGCCACCTAATTAAGTAAAAGTAATCAATATTGCTGACCTATTTTGTGAAATTCTGACCAGCATAGGTGCTCACAGTAAACATTTTACGATCCTTTTTCTTAATATGCTTGCTGAAATTCGTTTGTTGTCAGCTCATACATGATCATTCCAATCAATCCTGAATGGCGATTTTCCTCGGAAAATGTGACTCGAGAGTAGCGACTGTCGTATGTATCCGTAGATGGTGTATAATACACATTTCTATATTTGCGATGTGTCATTTGATTTCGTTGTGTTTGTGTCTTTGGAGAACATGTCAATCCACTGAATCAGTTACCACTACTTTTAAATTTAGTCTAATGGTCTCACTTTCGTTTTCCGAACGAAATCGCGTTGCTGATGTCTAAAGAAGTTTTTTATCGGACCGAAAGCGATCATCTATCACCGCATTTGTTTTTGGCTTCATTTACGTGCTTTTCTGTCCTATGGCTATATCCAGTCTTATTGAAATTCTTTTTAAATTCTATGTCACAGCTTGGCTGAGCTTCATTTAAACTTGCGGATTATTTACGCAATTTGTAAGATTTTTGCCGGCAAGTGGAGACACAATTTTTTCTCATATTTTGAATAAAATAGTACTTCGATTTATTTTGGATATTTAAAGCGCATTTAATATTTCATTGATAATTAGATCGACAGCTTCACGAACTTGTTTGTTTCCTCCTCCTCCTATTTTTTCCACTGACGAGCCGGCTTCAGATTTCGAATTTTTTATGGAAAAATGTTCTGTTCTGAGCGCAATTATTAAAAATAAAACAGTTTCCTCTCCTGCCTGCCGGCATTCACTGCGATCCAAAGTAAATAATTAACAAACGGAATAAAAAAAAATCTTCTGCCTTCGATTGCGATTCAATTTGACGATCAGTTTTTTCATTCGAGCGCCGCCAAATTTATTGCAAATATTTCCGATTTATTTTTATTCCAGTTGTTTAGCGCTGGTTATCGCCGGAAGTGCACCCGATTGCCGTGCATTCGATTGCCAACAGGAAGGATATATGGAAATTTTAGTTGTGAGTAGTTGTGTCCTTTTTTATTGCAGCAGCAGCAGCATTAAATTTTATTGAATAATTATTTTCTGCAAAGCGGGCAAATTGCAAATGCAACATGTTGTGCGGACCGCCGCAATCCCGGGAAATACATATGCGTTTTACCTGATGCGATGTTGAATGTGAATTGTGCTGTTCTTCTGTCCGTATGACCGCTGGTATTTTACTTCGACCGACCGCGAGTTTCCTTTGTAGTCGGATATTAAAATTTTTGCAATCGCACCGTTTTTTGTTTATGACAGAAAATTTGTTAAATTTGTTATCCCGCCATTGCGATGAGAATGAGGCGGGAATATTAGGCACGTGTATAAGCGCCGCAATAAATCAGACTCCCGCACAAGGATAACAACAAATCGAGGAAATCCGATTTGGTGTGCTTAGCACTTCCGATGGCGTTTTACTTTAATGTATTCTGTTGCTGTTTTCCACCAGCAAGGAAAATTTGAAATCGTATCGAAGTTTTAAAGTTTAAGTATTTAAGGGGATTACGATATTAAGGGGGTAAAGTAAAGTAAGGTAAGACCAATAATATACCTACTGACATTAAATATTAAACCAACAAATCACTGTTTGTAAAGCGATTAGCCCTGGAAGAGTAATATTGGTATTACTTATTGCTGAAAGTTAAAGAAAAGAAGGAGAAATGGCATAAATACATACGAACCCGTTTAACGACTGACAGAACCTGCGGAAATAATAAATGCAGTAATAGATGCAGTTAAGGAAGCAAAGAGGATCACCTGGAAAGAATTTGCGAACTCAGTGGAAGAAAAAGCTAAACAAGAAAATACCAAAGACATTTGGAAAAAAGTCAGTTAAAAATCTGAGAGGAAATTATCTAAAAAAACTATAAACAATCAGGAATTGAGACAAGCTGGTTATAGAAAATAAGGAAAAATTTTTAAAAATAGGAAGCCATACCTGATGTCAAAGGAATTGTATATGGGCCATTCTTATAAAAAGAAGAGGATCTAACATATTAGAGATGCAGAGGTGGAGTATGCCATACAGAAAATGAAAATGGGAACAGCGGCTGAACCAGACTCTCCGGAACTCCGGAACGGAATATGGTTGTTTATGAAAATTGCTTTAGCACACATCGATAGAAGCGCTTAATAAGTAAACAGTCATGCCAAGTTGGCGCATTAGATAAATTACCGATTACGCTGCAGTAGGATTTTTTGACCCACTTGACGAAATATGCAAACTGCTGCTTTAACCAGAGAAAACGAAAACCCATTTGTGGGTCATACTAATCTTATTTAAAGTTACATACTTAAAATTAAGACTAAGCAATTTTGTATCTAATTATTCGTATTAAAAGCCAGCTAGCACTTTTGTTAAATAAAGTCGAATTAGTTTCAAAATTAAATTGATTTTCTTTTTAAATTATTACAACCTCAAGGATCTCTCAAGACCCCCTAAACCCCCTTTTAATGTTCCCTTAAGATCCCATCAAAACACATTAAAGACTAACTAAAAACCCCCTTAAGTTTCCAATCACGACCTTCTTAAAATTCCCGCAAGACCACCTCAAGACCCCCTCTAAACTTCTTAAGATCCCGTCAAGACTCCACTCATAACCCTCAAGATTCCCTTAAGACACCCTCAAAACACTCTCAAGACCACCATAAGACCCCCACAAGACTCAAATCACGACCATCCCAAAATCTCCTCAACACCACCTCAAGACCCAATAAAAGATTTCTTAAGACCCCATCAAGACTCCACTTATGACCCTCTCAAAATCCCCTCAAGAATCCCTCAAGACCACCTAAAGACTACCTCAAGACCCCACTAAATATCCCCACAAAGCTCCCTCGATTCACTCTGAAGACTAATTAAAGACTCCCTCAAGACCCCCTCAAGACTCCACTCACGACCCTCTCAGAACCGCCTCTAGCACTCATCAAGATCACATAAACACCACACAAAGGACCATCTCAAGACTCGCTCAAACCAGCATCAAACCCTTCAGAGGACCACCCTTAACACCCCGTTATGACCCCGTTAAGAGCTCGTTAGGTCCCCCTTAAGATGCCCTGAGAACTCTTGCAAGACCACCTCACGACTCCTAAGAACCCCTCAAGACCCCCCTCAAGATTCACTTCAGACCCCAACAAAACCCTCTTTAGACTTAACTCCCTCTCAAACCTTCATAAACTCGAAACAAGATTCCCTTAAGACTCTTGCAAAACCCTCGTGTAGACCATCTTAAACCCCCATTGAAACCACCGCAAGAACACCACAAGACTCCCTTAAACAGCCCTAAGGACCACACTCAAGACCCTATCTCAAGATCAATAACTCCTTAAGACTCCCTCAATACCCTCTGAAGATCCACTCAGAACTCCTTCAAGACCCCTCTAAAATCCCTCTTAAGACTCCCTTATGACTACTTTACGACCCTCTTCCGGACCCCACTTAAGATCCACTCAAACTCTCCTCAAACCCCACAAAACCCCCCTAACGACCATCTAAAGACTCCCCTCAAACTGCTCTCAAGACCTCAAGACCCATCAAGACCATCTCAAGACCGCCTCAAGTAACCCGTTTAATACTCCCTTAACATCATCTCAAGGCGCCCTCTAAACTACCCCAAAAGCCATCGAAATCCTGCTCAAAATCCTCTTTAAACCCCCTCAAGACCCCATCTAGACCCACCTGAAGGCCCCATCATGACTCACCTTAAGATCCATCACAGGACCCACCTAAAGACCACCAAAAGACCCCCCTAAGAGTCCTACCCCAAAAATTCATATGCGACTTACACACATAATTGTAATGAAGTGACAGAATGACATATAAACCGACAGAAAGACACATAGATACAGGCAAGTTAATAAAAAAGCAATTAAATACTGGAATAGCGGCTAAGGCGAGTAGTGGAAGACACCTAGTGGAGGAGCATCTTACGTCCAAACGTATTGACAAGCAAAATACCACATCATTACATTAAGAAAGATCATAGAATAGGAGGGAAACGCCTTTTCCTGACGTTCGTAGACTTGAAAGCAGCTTTTGCTAGCGTGCCAAGACAACATGTATTGGAGGCACTAAAAACTAGAAATATACCAGAGAGACTGATAAACACTATTAAAAGTGTTTACGACAATCCAATATGGAAAGCAAGACTAGAGGAGGAGAAGTCATAAGCATTCGCAATTATGTCAAGGACTGAAGCAAGGAGACAGTCTTAGCCCTCTACTTGTCATTCTATTCATGAACCTCGAATTGGAGAGTAAGAGGCAGGAACAGTTCTTCAACTAAAATCAGTTGAACTCTTAGCACTGACTTCTCTTCAATCCAATCCAAATCCTCAATTCAAATAAAAAGAAAATTTTTTCAAGTAAAGCAAAACGCAAAAAAATGTTTCCTTCGCACTTATTGATGTGCATATGATTTGTGTCTGTATTTGATTAGAATGTGTATGTATGTATCTCCTTTATCAAAGCCAATAGAAAAATTCCCTATTCCTGTTAAGTAGGAAAGTACTCGTAGTTCCCCATTAGCCTTCGAAGCTAACCAACACTCTATAATAAATGCAAAATTCTACATTACTAGACATTAAGAGCTTCCATTTTGTAATTGGCATAAAAAAAACTACAGTTCAGTTCAAGGAACGAAAGAAGGATTAAGTTCGAAAGTAAGAATAAGTTTCAATGAGATTTGTTGCACGTCTGTTAATTTTCATTCCACAGATCCGTCGTCTGTCTGCTTATCTTTCTGACTGACAGAACAGCATCCTGTCTGTTTGCTGAATTAGTTTACAACTACTTCACGGAGTGCACATCCAGCGGGTATTAATAAAAATTATTCCTTTTTTTTCTCCTTGGAATAGTATAAAAGACTGATACAGTTGAATAAAATTAATAGCGTTATTTGTGGGGCTGCAAAGTGCAACTCAATGATCCTTTTGCTGTTTTAGGTAAGCGAAAAAATTTCCCAATGAAAGCCTTCAATGCTATTCTATGCTAATTAATACAGAATTAATAGTTGGCTTGTCCTTAAGGTCGTAACGGGTGGAATAGCGTTCATTGTTTCTTGGCCTTAAAATAGGGGCGTTTTGAAGTAGCTTTCTTTAGTTGCTGCATTGAACAGAATTCGGAGATATTGGTAAAAAACTTGATTTGATAAAAAATTATCGCAAGATCAGGATATATACATATACATATATATTGTTTGGTACATTATTACGCGAAATTCGGGTTATCTTTAGATTTATGGTGTTTGTCAACAAATTTGGCATCCCGTCCTGATCTGTGCCGTCCTTCCAGCGTAGGCTTCTTGGCCTTGTTCGCTGTCGTGACCCACAAATCCTTTCTAATAACGAATTCCATTTAAAGTTCACAAAAGTTACATTGCAATTCACTTATAGTTCAGTTATTACACTGGCTATCTGGTAGCTAACTCCTATATTATGTAGGTAAACTATGACCAATCAAGCACATGAAACATAGATAGACGGGCCTTCGTCCTCTTTAACACGGTATTGAATAAAGTGATCAGAGACCCTGATATGTAAATTGGCGAGAGAAACAATCATCTACAAGTGGGCTAGGCATACACTAGTTTTAACCAACAACGGGAATACGAGACGAAATTTGAAACTCCACTGCAAGTAAAAAATACCTGGTCCCTCAACAAAGATAGAGGAGCGCAAATTAATGCAATCCTTAAACTTTCGGTCAATTGCAGCAATCAATGACAGCATAGAACCAGAAATACGCATGGTTGCTTAAAGCCAACAAAGCCTACGTTAGTCTGTCAAAACTCTTCAAATCTAGGAATTTTACCATGACATCAAAACTTACCATATATAGTATACATTGGATATATACAATGATGATGAGGCCTATTATCACGCCATCGTTTGGTTGCCGAAAGCTCTTGAACGGACAATGGCAACTAAGCTTGAGAAGCTACAAAATATTGCCTGTCTAAACGGGTGCCATTCGTACCTTCCCTACGACTGCATAAGAATATGTTGTAGGGCTTTCACCCCTGCCAACCTTCATTAGGAGGACGGCAGCTAGATGCGCTATTAAGCTGCAAGTAGAATACGGGTACAAATCACGTGACTATGTGGGACATCTGAAAGCTCTTGACTCAATTCCCGAAAGAGATATGTTTTGCACCATGGCCAGGGAGTACTGTTTCGGCAGGTTATTTGAGGTTTTAATATTGGACCGCGCAATTTGTTCTAATGGTATTCCAGCACTGGACAGTCTGGTACACAGACGGATCGAAGATGGAATCTGGTGTTTTCAGACCTAACACCCAAGTTTCGATACCAACGCGCATGAGTCCCACGGTTTTCCAGTCGGAACTCCATGCCATTGAGGTCTGCGCTAGGATTAACCTTAGTAAGGGTATTATTGGCTCTATAATTTATATATAGATAGTCAAGCAGCACTGAAAGTGTTATCGTCCAAGATTATGCTTTCCAAATCAGTTAAATGCTGCTACGAGTTAATGCGATCCATAGCAAGGCATAACAGGGTGAAGCTCGGTTGGGTACCTGGTCACCAGGAAATTGCAGGCAATGAATATGCAGATGAACTAGCCAGGGCTAGATCGGAATCTGCGTTCTTGGTACCGGAACCTTACTGTGGATCCAACTGGGCTGCCAACACAGCGCTGATTAAAAAATGGGAAAGTAGACTTCGTCTTCGCCCATTGGGATAATATGCCAGGGATTAGACAATCCAAAATATTAATCAGGTCATTTTCCTAATAGAAAATCCTTGATCTGGGCAATGATAGCATTAGAAAGCTGGTGTGGTTAGTTTTTTGGCTGCAAGTTTCCTTGATTACCCTCTCTAGGTTGACACCAGGTAGGTGTCCAATGTGGTCGTGAGCCAGATAGTATCCAACAAGTATCTTTGGCAGTTTGCAGCTTCGCAACGGTGGTGTCTCCGTCGTTGAAATTAGGGAGTTAGAATACATATAGGCTTTAGGATTTTCACTAATATGAATGATCTACATGACCATTTACCAGCGTCCTCTTCACGCTTTTGTAGACCAGAAGTCTGATTTGATCCCATCCAAATCTTATCACGCCTTTAGTCTGCACCAAAGGAGATAGGGATTCCTGTTTGATCGAAACTATTGCGGATCAGTCTGTAGGCACCCTTTTTCACCTCCAGTGAGTCCGAAGTGAGGGATTGCTAAGTTGGATAACTCGAAGAATTTCCTCTGCCGTTGGGATCCAGGTGCGAGCCCTCTGTCTGCTTGGGATATTCTGACCCGGTACCCGGTCATATCTCTCCCAGGCTAGTTATGATATGCTTGTATATAGAACAGTATCTCAAGTCATCACAGGTGATTAGCTTGATGCCACCCGTCATCGCAAGTAATCGGAGGTGGTCATGGGTAGGCCCCCATGAAGGTCACAAAGCTGTCAGGCAGCTTCAACTTGACCAAATTCCACCGTTTAGGGGAGTTTGTACGATCGATGTTGCTGTGATGATCAATTACTGCGACAACGATATTGTGTTTCAGGACGTCACTATAGGATCTCAGAGATGTGACAGTGGAACGACTCGTTTGGAAGGCGGAGCGGTTTCCTCTACTGATCTCTGTCACTTGGACGTAGAGTCTTTGCTGGTCCTCTTCTTGACCTTGGCAACAAAGGCTTGGGCCCATTTGTGCTTTACAACCTGCCTCGTAGTTCTGCTGGTCTCTGGAATATCTCCAAGGACCTAAAGAGTCCGAGTGCCGTTTTGGCGATCCTTGTAATGCGATTTGGATGGAGTGCATTGTCGCAGACGTAGGTAGTTTACTCGAACTAGCAAAGCAAGAATTTTTAGTGTGCTGCATTTTGAGTCCCACGAGTGTCGGAGAAAGGAGTTCCATCTGTACAGAGATCGGCAGTATACAGATAAGGCTAGCGATTATAGAGGTCGCCACGTATCCAGATCCACCGTAAACGACTCAGCTATTTTTAAACTGGACCCCCAGCCATGCTGATTATCGGCACGGCATGTGTGACACCTTAATCCAGGCTGAAGGATAAGGATGAGGTAGGGTGGAGGAATAGGAATGAGGGGCAATGCGTGAAGGATAAGATAATGAAGAATGAGGAGTGTCCTTTCGTTTCAGGATAGGGAAATACTACCGAGAATCTTTAACCTTACTTAGGCCCTACAACTGGACAAGTTCGACACGCAGGTAGGGGTGGAAAGGTAGGTACTCTTGAACCATTAACTTAGGAATTAGGAAAAAAATCAGGAGGCATTCGTTATGTATGGGGAAAATTCTAAGAATTTTGTTCCTCACAGGATGTGTCGTCGATTAGAATGGTCCAGAGTCATGAAACATTTAATATATTGCTAATTTAATTTTTGCCTATATTTTGCAAAAAAATAGTCCAAGAAAATCCACGTCACCACGATAATCTAATTTTCTTGTTTCTAGTGACAACATTTGCGTAACATGGCTACATGGAACGTGGAACGAAAATACTTCTTGCGTAATCCTCCCAAGTAAAGCCAGGAATTGCATTGTCACATGCAACGACCATGCGGTCGCCTGTCAGTCCATTTAATTTCACACATGAAATGGTTACTTGCTTTTTACCATTGACGGTGTCTCCATTGCTCCCTAGGGATGGAGCGTACATTTTTACTACGAGTACTCGTATATGGTAAGGCGTTCGAGCTAAAGCTGCAGTCTCTCTAATTAAGTTTTTTTTTTATCAGACAGCAGCATCATGTAATCCAGTGCATCACCATCGCTGGTGAAGTAACCATTCGGTAGCGCTTGTGGCCAAGAAATAGGATAAACAGTAACTGAACGCTGAAAAGCATTACGGTATAACGCATGTACGCTCTGTATGAGTACAACAGCAACTGGGAACAAAGTTTCATCCTTTTTATCGCTGTGAATGCAACGGTGGCTTGCATCTCACAGGACACTAGACAACATGTACGAAGCATATGAACATAAATGCGACGCATGATGTGTAACTAGAGTGTACTAAAAAAAGGACATTTTGCAGCCATCAAGAATGTATGTAACTCGTTCGGTGATTTTTAATTTAATACTTAGCGTCATCGCATCGTATATGCGACGAAATATATCAGGAGTTTGTTTGCATAGAGAATCGCGTTTGTAACCCCCAGATTAGAGCGTCCAAACTATGGTACACGCATCCCGTAAAGTCAAATAAGCACACGATTATGAAGTATCTAAGTCACGTCCATCATACTTATGGCAAACACATACACACACCCATCTACAATTAGGACTCGCCGGGTTTTAACTTAACACCACTTAGTCCTTAATTATATCGTTGCCGATGAGTAGTATACGGCTACCTTGGGGACAAGTAGGATAATTAATTTTTGTTTTTTTTTGGTCGCTGTGTTCGTTGGCTTTCTGGTGTTGGACGGGCAGATAGCAAGTCTTTGTTGTTGTTATTATCGTTGTCATCGTCGTAATAACAAGGACATCCTGGTGCGGAAATTCTGTGGTAAAGTCACATGATCCTTACATTTTGGTGAAAGAGTTTAGACCAATAATGGAACGTAGAGTTTAGATTAAATTAGCGCCAGTGATGGCCGACAGCAAAGGATTTTTGCGGCTGCGGTAATTCAAGTCGAAAAATTACCAAACACTGTGGTTAGTATATAGCCGCCGTGTGAGTGTGTTTGTATTTGTGCGTGTAGGTGCACGCTAGTAGGCACTGCTTTTAATTGGATGACCATTTTTAATTATAAGCTCGCTCTTGTAGCAAGCAAAATATTCACTTTTATATGGAAGTTATGGTAGTGATGGGATGGTGGATGGATGCAGCGTTGGATGCCCACGTGAGCGCGTTCTTTGCACCTACGAATCACATTCCAAATAACGCAGTGAACAAAAAGATAATTTGGCGATCATTTTGGAACCGATTTAAAGCAGAGTGGAAGCCATGCCATGTATTATCGTTGCGTGTTAACACTTGCGACTAGAAAATTTAACTCTGAACGAACATTTTGTAACGATTTTGAAGGATTCTGTCGGAAAGGGATTTCCGACCTTGTATGAATGTATTTCAGCTTCGGATATTCATATAACAATATTGAAGACATGCAAAGGGATCGAAGTTTTGACAGATCAAGTTAGAACAGAAAATTACAGCAAGGTGGGTTTGTTTTTAAATCGTAGGCTGTGGCAACTTTTTTTTAAACGATTTGCTTGAAATTTTGACAGTTCGTCAGTGTGATATTCCGCGGCACGAAACAATCATGTTTTCGCTTGAGGAACGTTTCGAAATATTGATATATCAGTGTTGTGTAGCCAAAACTGTGCGAATTTTGAAAATAAATATGCGTCGTGAACGAGCGCCAAGCGAATCCGCTGAAATTGGCGAAGAAAGTTCGTGAGAAAGGCTTGCTATCGGATAAGACATATGATCGTTGAGAACGAGAATATTGCGGCTGTGGCCCATAGCGTGAGACAGAAATCATCGACCTCAACTCGATGCCTATCGCAGCAACTGTCCATTAGTCACACCAGCCTTAGCAGAATATGGTGACTTCGGATTATTCGCTTACAAGGTCCACATGACTCAAGAGTTGAAAGCAAATTAACATCCGCTTCGATATCAGTTTTCTTCGTGGGCTATAGACAACATTGATAATGACGTCGATTTTGGCCAAAAAATCATCTTTTCAGACGAAGTGCATTTCCATCTTGGGGGCTATGTAAACAAGCAGAACTGTCAGATTTTGGATGCGGAACAGACGCACGTAATCGTAGAGAAGCCAATGCAGCCACCAAGAGCGACAGTTTTGTTTCAACGAAATGGCGCCACATGCCATACAACCCGACTGACAATCGATCTCTTGTGCGTAAAATTTGGCAACCGAATAATCAGCCGTTTTGGAGATGTCAATTTTACGCCGATGGAATGTTTTTTATGGGATGCCGTTAAGGATAAATGATATACGGATAATACAGAGGTGAAAACATTTTTCACAGCTTTCCAATGTTCTTGAATGGTTGTCGGCAATGAGCTGCTGATTGCTTCCACTCCTTGCGATAATTGATCCCATAATAGTTGGCGTACTGAGGGGATCTTTAGCAGGTCGATGTTATACCTAGGCAATCGGATGATATTGTGGAGTATTTGAACAGATGCAATACGTAAATAGACAGTAGCTACCATAAGGTGATGATCCCGTACCATACCCTTGTCGGCTCCTCGTCTGTTTCGGACGTCTAAGAGCCAGCTCCTAAAACGTCGACTGATCGACACATGGTCACATTGGTTGGATGATGATTGCCTGTCAGTTGACACCCAGCTGACTTTGTGGCAGGTCTTATGCCCAAACATGGTGCCTCCTATGATAAGGTGGTTAGTGTTGCAAAAATCAACAAATCTGTCACCATTGTCATTTCGTTCGCCGAGGCCGTGCTTCCCAATCACATGTTTGAGTACTTCGTTGTCGTTGCTTACCTTGGTATTCAAGCTCCCCATCACAATGACCATACTTCAGTTCGGCATTGCGTTGAATACAGCGCTTAGGTGATTGTAGAAGTTGTCCTTTTCATCATCAATTGAGGGATTCGTTGGGTGTAACACTATATGATCGTGACGCGTCGTACTCTAGTCCGAAATCTTGCTGATAAGATCCTATCACCTTGTGGGTGCCAGGAAATAAGGTGTCTGCGTGCTGTTGGCGTTAGCAGCAGACCCACTCCAGATTCACGGGGACTGTAGGACGGTTTGCCGGACTATAGTAGCACGCACAGTGTTACACGTTGGGGATTGGTACTCTCCTGCGTCGAACCTTCTTACTTCACTCACTTTCAGTATGTCCAAATTATATCGAAGAAACTCACGCTCCAGTTGAAGAAATCTAGCATATTAAGGTCCTTCACTCCCTGAGTCAGGAGTGTCCTCACATTCATATGGTACAATAGCCAAAAGTCGTCATTATTCGATCATTACTTATCCGAGGCGATGTGTCGGTTTCAGTAGCGGACATCAGTACCGCAGGGTGCTAACCCACGTTACCTAGACTAGAAACGCTTGAACGTTGCAACTTGCCTACATATATAAGGATTTATACACCTAGTTACCCAGGGACCACCACTAGGAGGTAAGGAAAGTACTACATCACGAACTTGATTGTTGCGCTAATGGCTCAAACTAAGTTTTAAGCAGTCAATTGTTTCGCGATCAAATGCAATGCAGACTTTGCTAGGGCGAATGGTGATTCGTCAGCAAGCGAAGCTACCATTAATTATGCGTTGTGGTCGCTATCATACGGCAATAGCAGGATCTTATTTTCGAGAACCATTCATATATGCAGTAGCTCCTCTGCAAGTCAGAGATCAAGATATGAATTCCCGGAAGGATAACTTTGGGTAACGGGACTGTACAATTTCAACTTCATTGGTTGTCATCAGTATCAATATCGTTTGAATAAGGCAGTATCAGATAGGACTTAAAAAGGATTGTTACTTTCACCATTACGTCAAAGACCCAAAGATACATTCTCTAATGACAGGTCGGTGCCCGTCGTGGAAGTTGAATGCCATTTATAGTGATTAGGATATACTGGGTTAACAATTTAGAGGTATCGCATTTTAAATTGATATAAAACAACAAAAATTCAAATTGATTGGGCAATCTTTACTATTCTTATTTAGAACCATTCATGACATTTATTTTTTGAAGATAACCCCGTTCAAATGTTGGCTGCAACTGCGCCTTAATTCGGCCATCCTTAAACATCAATTTTGAATGACTCGCTCGAGGACATCGGTCGGTATCTCGCAAATAACTTGAGTAATGTTGGCTTCCAATGCCTTTATCCACAAAACATTTAGACTTTACATAGCCACACAAAAAAAAAGTCCAAAGGTGTGATATCACACGATCTTGGTGGCCAATCCACCGGCCCGAAACGAGAGATCAATTGCTCACCGAAACGAGGACGCAGTAAATCCATTGTGTCACGGGCTGTATGGGATGTAGCGCCGTCTTTTTGGAACTAAATGTCGTGGAGATCACGGGCTTCAATTTCCGGCACCAAAAAGTCGTTTATCATGGCGCGATAGCGTTATGCCATTCATTGTTACATTAGCGCCAGCCTGGTCTTTGAAGAAATATGGGCCGATGATTCCTCCAGCCCATGGAATGCCTTCGGGTTGCTCTTCAGCCCAAATACGGCTATTTTGCTTATTGACAAAGCCAAAAAGCTGAACAAAATTCGGGTCCCAAAATACGGATCTTCGGCGAGTTTTTCAAGAGCCCAACGACTGAAAGTATGACGCTTTGGAAGGTCGGCCGGCTTCAATTCTTATAATAACTGTATTTTATACGCTCTCAAACATTAGGTCTCTGCGTAAAATCGCCCAAGTAGTGCCATAAGATAGGCCAAGTTGTTGAGAATGGCGCCGAATCGATTCTTCTGGGTTTTCGGCAAAACTTTCACTTACAGCCGCAGTATTCTCTTTATTTCGGGCTGTACGTGGTCTAATCGGTCGAGTATCATCCAATAATGGAAAATTATTCTCAAGTTTGTCGATGGTATGCCGAATAGTGCGTTCGGTAGGACAATTATATACACCATAAGTTGGCCTGAGCGCGCGATGAACACTTTTCACAGAGCGTCGATTTTCGTAATACAATTGTACGATTTGTAAACGTTTATGAGGCGTTAGTCTTTCCATGATGAAATTTCCATAAATTCTGAATAAAATTATGTATTTAGTTTGACAGTAGTCATGCGTTACATGTCAAAAAAATCCTATTGGAAAAAGTACCTCCGATCTGATCACCCTTTATTTCCTTAGCTTTTAACGTCGTTCATGGTCATGGTCATGGTGGTTCCAATTTTTTTGGATGGCGAATTCTCTTATGGATTCCAAAAAGCCACTGTCTATGCTTTTAGAGGCTCTAAAAGAAACTCCAAAAATTTTGCCATCACCTGTCTAAAGAAAACCAATTTTGATTTGAAATCGAAACGAGTATTTATTACAAGAGCCCACGATCGACCACCAACTGTTGAACTAAAAAATAAAAAACTTCTCTTGTAGGTTTATTTGGTAATAATGTTAATCATTTTTCTTGAGAGGATCCAAATTAGATATTAAGTCGGCGGATATCTCGCAATTCAAGCCAAATTAGTTCCTGAGTTTTCTAACGGGTCCGCCATCTAAAGTTTTTTTTTCAACTAGTGCTTATTTCATGAATGGTAACACTTAGCTCATGTCTGATTTGACAGATAATTAGTTGTATCCTTCCGCTGAACGAATATGGTTGTGTATACGCTTGAACAACGCTGGGAAATATTGCGACATTACTTTGAAAATCATGGTAATGTTGCAGAATGTGTGCGAAAATTGCGTACGGATTTTGGAAGAAGAGAAGCACCGTCAGCTCCGTATGTTCGTTATCTTGTGAAAAAAGTGAAAGAAACTGGCATCCTCATCGATAAACCAAAGCGTGAAAAGCCAAAAACAGTGCTTACACCCGAGAATATTGATCAATATGCGAACGGAAACGATATAAAAGGATATAAATTCTAATAAAAACCCCCATTATGAGGTATGATGCGTTCCCAACTCCTGCTGCTGTTTCTACAGGAGCTGCTTTTTCATCTTCTTCTTCTTCTCGTCCTTCGTCCTCAATACCGCCGCTACTGCACTGGAATGACAGGCATTACACAGTTCAAAGAGCAAAGTCAAATATTAAATTTAAAAAAAAAATTAAAGTGATGCTGGCGCAGTGATTTCAGAATAATTTCAAAGGCGACTGCGGGCGACGACAAAAAAGTAAAACACCCAGAGTCACTGTTGCTTGCTTGCTCGCTCGCTAATATTGCACCGCGAACTCCGTCCCCTCATAGTCCCCGTTCATCATAGAGAAGAGTACGAGTACAGCTTGTATTTTGCAAAGAGATTGTTTTCCAATTTATGTTTTCACACCAGGAAGGAAAGCTCCAGGGCAAAATCTGAACAAATATGCTATGTAGATGGCAAGGCATCACCACCAACCATCTCGGCTGATGCACAGCCACCACAACTACAAAATAAAAATAAAAATAAAAATGAAAATATACGAATACATGCCACGTATACGATGGCGGTTAGTGTTTTCCGTATTTTCTGCTTTTTATTCCGCCGCAATGAAGCAAAATATGTTCTCACGTTAAAACGGGAGCAAAGGAAAGCGCATCATGGGAGTGTGAAGAGTTGTTGCGGTGAAGGTTAAGCTTTTGCATCATAACACAAAGACGAATTATAGGATCCTTTTGCCCGCACAGTGTGCAACTATTGAAGGGGAACGAGGAAGGACGACGATGACGATGACAACAAATCCTGCGGCGAAATCGATATGCAAGCTCTGCTTGTGGTTTTCGGTTTCAGTTAAAGCTACAAAGACACCCACTCGTACTCCAGTTATAGGATTAGATTTATACGCTTGTAAGTATGTGTGTTAGCACAGGACTTATGTACTCGTAGTTGGCGATCGTGTCGTTCTTGTGTTGTTGACAAGGTCCATAAGGGAAATAATAGACATAAAGTGATAGACTGCGTTAATTTTTTTTATTGAGTTATGCTCTTTACAGGTGTAGCGTTGTGAGTAGCTGTGTACAAATGACCTGTGACCAGCACAATAAAATAGGAACAGATTTTTATAGGAGAACGAACCGGCTAGATTTTTAATTAATTCCAATAAAGTAATTTCATTGGCACAACAAAAGTTCTTCTCTTATTCTTCTAATAACGTTAGGTTAACTACCATCCATCAGTGCTGATGGAGGAAAACACATTCGTTAAGTCTACAGTCCAAATATTCGACTTAAACATCCAAATAAACGGATAATCCGAAGTATTATGAAAATTTAATAAAAAAACTTAAATCGTTATTGCGGGCGATTTCAATGTGGCTTCGCCATTGTGGACAGACAACACCCGAAGGAAGGTGTGTGTTGAGATATTCGCTGAGTTTAATCAACTTACTCAGCTTGTAAATGAGCCTACAAGAATACCTGACATTGAAAATTATTCCGCAAAACACCCTTGACAATATGGCAATACGGGAAAGTCAATTGGGACGGCCTTAACACTTTCTTTGGCAGTATTAACTGATCACTATTATTTGGCGATAGCAACATGGATTCCGCCGCTGATGCAATCACAAACATTATCCTTATTGGTATGAGAGACTCTATCCCTTTCAGGAATAAGTCTGTCAAGCCAAAAGAAGATGGATGGTATGACTAAGGCTCTAAAGTGGGTTCCAGGATTGGAGAGATATACTTTTGGTCTTACAAAGTAAGCCCTACTGAGGAAGAATAAATTTAAAACGAGCCAGAAATTATCTGGCTACAATCTACAAGTATTTTATTCGCTCTAAACTTGAGTACAATTGTCATATCTGGTCTGGTGCACCTAAAATTGGCTTGCATCAGCTAGATAGAATACAAAACAGTACGATAAAACTTATCGGTGACGAAAACATTGCGAAGATTGGCTTGAACACCGCAGCAATGTATCCTGCTTGTCACTGTTTTATCGCTTCTTCCACCAGCCGTGTTCAAGAAAAAAAGCCAGCTGCATTCAACCTCTCCTTGAATTCAACCCAACAAATACTCATCAGTTTACCCTCCAGCCCGGCTTCGGACGTACAGTTAAGTTCAGAGATTCGTTATTTAGCCGTACAACACGTATGTGGATTGCTCTGCTAGATTCTGTCTTTCCACATCGCTATGATCCACAGACACAAGCTCATAGACATCTTCTCTTTTCTCCTCATTTTCCTTAACGCCCACGCTGTGCCAAGCACATAGCCGAGAATTATAATTATACGCTTACGCAAATTATATTAAAAAAAGGTTAAGTGAAGGTGGCTATCGTTGAAATAACAGTACAGAGAGCGAGGTCCGCGCGTCAGTTCTACCAAAGATAAGCAGTATATATCGCATATCGCGTATATCGCAATAGACATCGCGTTGCACATAATAATATTTGAGCGATGTTTCGATGCGGTCCAAGGCTTAGCTTCTTGCGACTATTCGTTGTGTGCGTGTTATATTTTTCCAAAAAAATGGTAGGGACCTACAGCTAATTGCCATATCCGAACGGCTCATTGAGAAGCTTTCCGTGAAAATAATAACTCTCGAAACTTTGTTAGACATTTGCGAGAGGTGTGACCGTGAAAAAGATTTTTGGTATTTGCTAGGATTTGAATCTCTCACCTTCTGCCCAGAAGTTCAACACACTAACCTCAAGAGACACGGCGCCCAACCTTGTTGCACATGCAATGCAAAGAAAAATCTGATCTTAATGGCATCTTGGAGCTATGGGAAGAGCATTTCCATGAGTTGCTAAATGGCCAGCTAACTAAGATATTGGACGCTCCACCAATGACTGACGATCACACTATGCTGCAGCAAACCGGTATAGACAAAATAAGTAAACCGATTGACTGTCTCAAAAAGGCTCATAAGGTATCCGGATCAAATAGCATTCCAGCGGCGCTAATTAAATATGGAGGGGCCGCGTTACACTAATCAATGGATAAAATAATACTGCAAGTATGGGAGAGGGATGAGGGCGGTCTCTTAAGAGTTATTTGCATGGTTTTTAAATCCGGCCTGTAGCGTTAAACGAGTACGAGATCAGTTCGATAATGCTGTAATCTGAAAGCTCTTTCAGGTCGGGAAAGAATAGTTTACCCAAAGTGCCGAGTCCCAGACCTTGCTAGGGATAGAATTCTGAAAAAGTAGTCAATAATTGCAATTTTCCTCCTTGCAGCTCCTGCAGAAGGTGTTGAAGGGAATACCCATTTTAGCAGCGTGTCTGCGGGCCAGTGTCCTGTAAAACTCTGAAATATCTTTCCGAGATATTGATATTAACTCGGTGGTTCTCCTTTAATTGCAGAATGGCTATAACGCACTTGATATAGAGCAGTTATTCAGACTTCTCTACCATAGTTGTGTGTAAAGAAAGAGAGAGTTTGTTCCTTGACGGAGCTTATTGGACATAGCTAACTCTTTCCATTGAGCAGTGTAGTGTAGTAGAGTGACGCCCTTCTTTTCCAACTCGTTCGATCTCTCGTTAGCCTCCATGTTACTGTGCCCTGGTATACATACGAAGGTAATGTCCGGTATTTGGTTAATCGAACAGTGCTTGGCACTGTTTAGAGGTCTATATGGTTCCATATATCACTCTGATTGAAAGTTGACAGTCTACACATATACCAGCTCTTCCAATTTGTGCGGTAATATGGGTTAATGCACAACAAGCAGCCTTTATCGCTAGAATAGGTATTTGCCTGAAAGATTATACAGTCGAGTTGGAAAGCTTTGATAGTAGGCCTAAGTCTATCAAAATCCTCTAAATCAGTAATTTAATCAAAAAATAAGCAAAACGTACTCTTACCTCTTAGCACCGTTCAAGAGGAAAGACAGAGAATAGTTTTCCCTGTCTTGACAGAAGAACGATTCCGGATACTATATAATGTTGAGATCAACGAGCGTTTTCACGATGTCGACATTGTGTAGAGAATTAAGCTCAGTAAGCTCCGGTGAGTAGAACAAGTAATTTTTATGGGAAAGTATAGCGGGGATTGCCAAGTATACGCTGGAAGGATGATCGCCTTTGCGAAATTGCGAAACAGAAGATCCAATATAAGGTAAGTATAATAAGACCTTAAAGTATACCAATGTTTTAACAGTCTCTTTTAAGGTTTAATTGTTTCCTTCATGAACCCTTTGCTTTTTTTAAAGCAACGTCAAAGCGTTTCGCAAGAAAATTTATTAAAAAAAAATAAATGAAAAACAAGCTACAGCACCAATACTTTCCCATACATTATATATTTTAGCTCTGTTTACTCTGTAATAAGTAATAACTGAATATATATTATTATTATGAATACATGTATGTATACAATTTAACTATTTATAATATTTGAAATATAATTGTAGTTTACTGTTTTCACTAAATACTATCAAAGGCATCTCAGTTCACCTTAAGTACACTTGCGTTATTTGTTTTTTGTTCTCTACAATATTATTAAATAAATATTATGTTAACATTTATTAAATAATAGTTAATAATATTTGTTTATACATTATGTATGTTTTAATTTTTCTTTTGTTTTGTTTTAAATATTCAAATTACAACATAAAACAAACAATTTTCTGTGTTCTGTCTGTAATAAAAACGACGTTCGCTCACCAGTTGTATTTTTTATTGCGATTTTTTTTCTATATAGAAATTTATAAGAAAAAAACAACAAATTTAACATTGAACTTATTTTTAAGTTGTGGAATATGGACTGAAAATTAAAATATTTTTCTTTTGTTGACAAATATCAAAGAATAGAAAAAAAATTAATATTTTATTAATGTTAAATATTATTAGTACAAAGCAAATAAAACAAAAACAATATTACTCAAAAATTAAATAAAGGATTTTTAGTTAAAAACTCAGGTATCTGTTATGAACAATGCTTTACAATGGCTGCGAAAGTAGATCACAGCATTACTAGCTGCGTTTTCCATTGGACAACTGTTCATTTTTTTTTGATTTTTTTTAGGTAAACGAAATAATTCAAAATTTTTAATCCATATATATACGTCTTAACTCACGTATTGTTGAATTTAGGAAATATAATGGCTGTTTTTTTTTGATAAGATAGAACTTAGTGAAGGGTCATACTGGGCTCACTGTTTGACAATTATTACCATTATACTCTGGATACGGATCATGAGTAAACTAAGGCCTTTTTTGTTTGAAAATATGGATGAATAACCTCAACCGGAACCCCAAATCAGCCTCGGATACACTGATCAACGACGATGACCACGGCAACGAAAACGGCTACCCGATTTAAGAATTTACTCATGGAACATACGCTCGCTGTATAGAACTCAAGCTGCACAGCAGCTAGCCTGTCCAAATATAATGCTGACATAACAGCAATGCAGGAGAAGCGGTGGAGTGGGAATGATGTCTTATAAAAATTAGAAAATTAGAATATGACATATACATACAACAGCTGTCATGCAAGACATCATGGGCTCGGGGTGGGGTTTCTAGTCAGCAAAAGAATGAAACCCACCGTTATCGGCTTTAATGCAGTAAATGAACGGCTATGCAACCTTCGCGTGCGGGGCAGATATAAAAACATGAGCCTCATAAAGGTTTACGCACTACAGAGGACACCACAGATGAGGAAAAAGAAGAATTCTTTGAATCATTCGAACGGAAACTCCACGCCTCAGTATGACGTGAAAATCATTCTTGGGGATATGAATGCCAAAATCAAAATGCCACGTATCAGATTCGAGTCAACTTCGCAACGAAGAGACCAGAAACAACTATGGTAAAGCGGTAGGACACGCCCTAAATGCAGGAAGAGTAAGTCCTTGGGCTGAGATGCTGGGCGTAGAAGAGAAATGGACACGCCTTAGTACGACTCGGAATGACTGTTTCGATGACGAATGTAAGCTAGCGACTGAACGTAAGAATGTTGCGAACCGAGCAATGCAATAATCTCATAGAATGCGGGCACGCGAAGATTAATATAAAGAGCTCAGAAGATATGAAAAACCAGTTCACCACCGAAAGAAAGCAGCCTGCGGAGGGAATCGCGTCCATTAAATAGAGCAGTACAGGGAGCGAGGACCGCACCAGGCGCGGAAGCTCTACAACAGAATCCGCGGTGTTACGCAATATACACCGCGTTGCACATACTCAAGGACAGAGTTTAATCTGATCGCCGATATTAAAGGAATCTTAGATCGATGTGAAAAGCACTTTCATGAGTTGTTGAATTGTCAGCCCAGCTGCTGGTATATAAGAAAATGGTCATACCCGTACTTACATATGGATCCGAGACTTGGGTGCTTAGCAAAAAGCATTCTGACCTCTAAGCCGAGTGCGAGAGAAAATTCTTTCGGAGAATAGTTGGCCCCGTATGTGAGAAAGGACGATTTCGGATGTTGATATCTACGAGCGTTACACTGATGTCGATATCGTGAAGAGAACTAAGCTCTCCGGTGGGCAGGACACCTAGCTCGCATGAGCGAAGATGATCCCACTCGGAAAAACCTTTGCGGTACATTAAACATGAAAGCGAAGCCGGCCAAGCCTACGCTAGAAGGATGGCGTAGACCAGGACGCCAGGACCTGACACCGGTTGTAAAGCCAAATATGATGATTGATCCCGACGAGATGTGGTTTCAACAGGTTGTCCCTACGTGCCATACAGCAACGGCAACAATCGACTTATTGAAATCAAAATCTGGCGATAAGTTGATTTCGAGAAATAGACCCGTAAATAGGCCTCCAAGGCATGCGATTTGCAACCCACCGATTTTTTCCTGTGTCGGCCAGATGAAGTCACTAGTTTAGGCTGATAAGCCAGCATAGATGCCTTGGTGGCCAGCATTGTTCGTGTTTTTTTGTGACATACTGGCAGCATTGGTCCAAAAATGGCCCAAAATTGGACGTCCAAACGTCACGAACAGGTGCGGTAGCATCGATAATACCGAAACTAGCGAAGTTCAGTCAACATTTTTTCTTTTTCAATTAATTGCAATTGTTGCAAAAAAAAATTATGATAAATAATTTGTTTAAAAGTGTATTATGCATTTGTTAATATATAAAAGATATTTATTCTGAGGTTTTAAATGTGGTGGTCAATCTCATACAAACAATACATAACCTGCCATCAACACCACAACCACACTAACCCCTACAAACATCCACCCCAACCGTCGCCACCACATCCAAAAGTTGCAGCTATATCGGATGAACAGTCTTTGGGTTAAGCGTGAACAGGCATACAGACAAAGTTTAATTTTTATATATAAAGATTAAATTTTTTATTTTTTATCCAAGCAGTCTGTCAGTTATATTTTTTGTAGAATAGTTATGGGTAGACTGCAGAATCGGCGTATCGTATCGATAACCCGGAAAGAATTACCAACAAATATTAGTGAAGAGTCACGCACAACAAGAGAAGATCACTCTCGAAGATCGTGGGACAAAACTTAGAACGGACAGCCTGCCAACAAACTCTAGCTCAAGTGTTGTATATTGCTGGACAAACGGTAGCGAAAGTGGAAGGTTTCCAATACCTTGTAAGTGTTTTCTCGAACGACGGTGGAACTGAGCGAGTTATTGCTAACCGGATTGGCAAATCAAAGTGGGTTTACATTGATATGGCAACACGTCTGACGAGTCAGATATCGAATCTGGAAAAAACAAAGCAAAGTTGTTTAACAAAAAATAAGGCAAGAAGTTGCTTTGTATATAATATGAATAACAATGGTCCTAACTTTGAACCCTGTGGTACGCCACCGAGATTTTAACTTTACACCAATTTAAAATTGAAAAGGTATAGTGGCTAGATCTGCGTTTGGAATGATGACCAAAATATGGCGAAATTGTGGCGGTAAGGCGGTGCCATAGGAGAGATGTTGGTTGCAACCCCTACTTGCAGCGCAAAATTAAAAAAGCAAAGATAACAAACTTTATTCTTATTCCATTGAAATGAAATCTTATGGAGAAACTGCCAACTTAGGTATGTAGTAGCTTGGTGTATGAAAAGTGACCACTACTGCAGACGCTCTGTGATGAATAAGTGACTTATTAAGGATTTTCTGACCAAATCGTTTCTCTTAAAGGGAAGTTATCCTCAAAATGACCAGGAAAGAAGAGATACAATCATCCAACGATGAAAGTGGCGGTGGATGAATGGGTCACAATCTTCGGAAAGGTGTTAATTTCATAGCTAACTATGCGATTCCATTGCGTAAGTTAACCGAAGATGGCAGAAAAGCTGTTCAACCGAGAATCATATGGCTCAGAACTATGAAGGCAACTGGGAAACGGTTGGAGGAAGCTAAAACTTATTATTGCGTGTGGTAAAAGACTCATGGCTCATAAGGTGATACAGAACCAAAATAAAAAAAAAAATTGTATTTGAAGATATCTAATGGAGAATAGGGGTATGTTTGACATTGGTTGGGAATATTGTAATAATTTTGAAGTGCCTTGCAGCTATATCAATTAATTGAGATAACATTAAAGCGCATTTACATTTACAACATTTAATAAACTTTATTAATAGCATGCCTTGAGGTTTGACTATTTATCAGCATGACCAAGAATTAACAATAAAGTCTACAACTGGTTCGCTCCAATCTAAATTCCTCTTCTTCTTTCTTCATTCCTTCTATATTTCTTCATTTATGAAAGTAATTTAATTAATAACTCAATGCTTAAAAATTAGAAGGTAATTTAAATTAGCCTGCCTTATTTGTTATTTTTCATTCTCTTAAGAATTCTTTAACAAAATAAACAACATGTTTATTGTTATTTAAATAGCAAAATTATTAAATTACAACAATTGTTTTTTTTTTTATAGAAAACAAATTGCTACTTTTGTTGTTTTAGTGATTTTATGATTTTGATTATAACATTGTGATTAGCACAAATAAGTGCAGTTTATATATTTCTAATGTTCTTTAAATTGTTTGTTAGTACTTTGTATTTGGCTTTAATTTATCATTTTATTCAATAAACTTTTTATTTTGTTATAAAAGATGACAAAGATCACTTTCTTCTCTTCCTCTCTCTCTCTATTGATAAATAAATAATGTAACGCGCCATTTTCTTTGGTTTTGCAAATGGATTCCATCTCTTTTTGGCGAGTTTTTATTTTATTTATATATAGTTTATAGTTTATTTATTAATTTGCATAACATCAGATCTCTCCCATTGACTCGAATATATATGTAATAAAAATTATGTAAATTTATATCTTGCTTTTGGAAAAATGATTAACCGTTTGGTCCTTTGGTGATTAATGTACGACATCATTCATCATCTCCTCCTCTATAATATAAATGTGAAAAGCCAAATTGTTTTGTGGATGTTGTTTCTAAGGCACATTTGAAATGCATTTTGCAAATTACAGTAAAGCAATTTGGGAGGAAAACAAATAACCCAATTTATTATTGATTCACCAGACCAAACCACTAGTACGGCTTAGCAGCATCCTTCGATCGCTTCAGCTGCACCTTGAGTCGTTTCGTACCAATCTGGAAGCCGTGCATCGCCTGAATTGCCGCACTTGCTGAATGGGGATTATCATAGGAGACAAAACCGAAACATTTCGACAGATTGGTTTGCTTATCGATGAACACTTTGGCCGAAAGGACATTTCCGAAAGGTAGAAAAGTCGAGGCGAGATCCGTATCCGTGAATTCCTGAGGTAGATGATATATGAAAAGATTGCTGCCTTCGGGACCTGTGGAGTAAAGGAGTTAACGTTTATTTGGCTCTCGTATTTTGGCAGACACTGTGACGCTGATTGGAAAATTTGATTTTGTTTTCGATTTTGAGCGTTTGAAGTGATTGTGTACCCCATTAAACAGGATCCAATTGTTCCTACTCTGGGTGTCTGTTTGTAGCAGTCTGTGCTTACCTTCGATTTGTCTGCCAGCAACACCGGCTGCGGCCGCCTGCAGCGCTGATGCTGTTATCGGTGAAGCTGTATAGGTACCATTTGTAAGTGGACTGAGTGCCGTTGCGTATGGTGATGTCAGTCCTTCGCCGCCTGTCCCTGTAAAGAGTGCACAGATTTATGATAACATGTAAATTATTAATATTTATACCCAAAGGAGCAGACATAAATAATATTTCCCCCCTTTTTTTTTTCCTAAATAGAGGATCTAAATTTTTACGACGTGTTTCACTGCCAATGCCAATTTCGGTATATGACAATGAAATTTCGATAAAACGTCCAAATGGTGTTCGTTTAAAAAACAGGACATCGCGCGTTCGCTTTAATGGTAGCTCATAAAATCAATATTCTGTCCACTATCTTTATGTTATCTGGGTATCGTAAAAGTAGTTATTTTGTTCCGCACAATCGAAAAGGAAGAGGTTTTGGCAGAACAAAATAATATCATTGTTAGACATAAATGTTAACGATAAAATAAACAGCGATATAAATAACTTTTCCCTTCCTTAGTGTTATATGCTTAGTGCTATGCGATTGCGGATCTTGTAAAGGATTTTTTTGTTTAAAAAGAACTTACTGAAGGGTTAACTGTCAAACGAGCTCTCTTACTGGGTTCGCTTTCTCATATTTACTATCAATGTACTCAGGCAAATCACCGTTAATAGACCAACGCTTGAACAACGCTACCAAACTTATCCAAATTTATTTTGAAAATCAGTCGCCGATTCGCGCAACTTGTAGACGACTTCGTGATTTATATGGCACACATAATAGTCCATCTAACCAACCCAAATCTCTAAATGGTGCAATAACTCCAATACGTCAAGGGAATGTGTGTGCGCAATGAAGATAATATTGTCACTGTTAATAAAAGTGTGGTCGAATATCCAAATTTATCGATTAGTCGTCGGTCGCAGGAATTCGAGCTCTGTCCGTTCACTAGGCGGCCTGTACCCCACTGGCTGAAGCTTTCGACACGGTTTTATCATCTGGCTTGAGCATTACCAAGGACTCTTACAAAAAAATAATCTGCTAAAGCTGTCATACAAAATATCATGTGCTAGTGGTAGTGAGCTTTCTAGTCTTCAAAAGGATGATACCCACCGTTATCGGCTTTAAATAAATAACTTAACGTACCCTTTGCATTATGCTGTTATCGGTGCGGGATAGGCTCGCTAACAAAGGGGCAGAAACTCCGCTTGTAGGACTCCGCTAGTAGGAATCATTCTGTGGTATCCGCATAATTCGAGAGGAGATAGGCATAATAGGAAAGGCAGATACTTCTGTAAGATGGAGAAATCTCCCAGGCCTACGAGAAGCAAAAGAAGGGATGGGGAGCTGTGGCCCAAAGAGATCTTGCTCGATGTTGGGACTTCGTAGAAGTAATGTCAGAATCATTACGGGTTTCCTAAGAGGACACTGACTACTGAAGTGGCACATAAAGAAATTAAAACTAGAAGAGGATGGCAGCTGAAGGCTTCGTGGGGAAACGGAGGAAACCCCGTGGCACCGAGTCTGCAGGACAGTCACTGAACCCACACCATATCATTAAGTTCATAAGAGCCATTGTTATAGAAGAGATGCTATAGGGACGGGCATGCAGTGTGTCAATAGCACTAGTTAGGGTGGGCGCAATAGATGTTGTTGTGGTGGGATGGGTGAAGTTGAGGTTCCACCCGAGCACTAACAAACTGTAGAATATTGTAGTCATAAGCACACATTGTGTGCGCTATGTCTCAGTGAATAAATGCATGGCTTCTGAGCAGGAGGTTCGTGTTTCGAACTCCGGTAACACTAAAAGTATTTCCCACCTCTTGCGAATGTCTGACAACCGTCCGAGACTAATAACTTGTCACGGAAAGCTTCTCAATTCACCGTTCGGATACGGTATTAAATTGTACGTCCCTTCCATTTGTATGCACAACCATTTACAAGCACAACATAAATTGTTGCGAGAAGCTAGGCCTTGGACCGCAACGGTCTGTGGCATCGAATATTATTATTATTAAACGCACATTGATGGCTCTAATTCTTGATTACTTCATACATCAACTGAAACGTACATGTGAAGTGAATACAGAATAAACGGCAACAGAATTTAAGATTTACAGCATCGTATCATAATGTACTTGTAATCTATATGATCAGCGCAGTAAGAAAAAATCGTGCGTTATTTGGACGCGCTGGGATTCGAACTCAGTGTCCTCCAAGTGGGACCTAGTGGTTATAATAACAAACCACTGCACCGCCGACACTGACGTTTGAAGAGTCCTTAGCGGTAGGAAACGGCAGCGAGGCAGACTAAGCCTACGCTTTAACTTTAACGACAACCTAAACCAGTAGGCTCAGAGCTTAGAGATGGCATCGGCTCGATGGAAATTTTTATGGCGGGACCATAATCCGGTTGTAGAGTCAAATGTGGTGATGATTTAAATGCTTAGTACGTTGTAAGTGAAATTGAATTGTAATTTTGTGACGCGATTTTGTATCATGGAACTGAAATTAGTTAATATTTTAAGATCGGGAAGGATCAAAGTTCACAAAGAATCATTCAATCAGACAAGAGTGTGTTGATGATAAATATGATAATATGTGAAACGTTCCTTATTCAAATCATCTTGCACTATCACTTGCCATGTATGAAAGGTGTACGAAGGGTGTACGAAGGGTGTACGAGGGGTGTATGGTTGGTGTATAGTCCTGTTAACAGGATCGTCATATTAGCGATTAAAGAAGTTAACGTTTTGCTACTTGAAAAAAAAAAACGACAAACGATAAGGTGCGATCGATGACTGAAGTTATAGTCTACAGCATAGTCACACCTAAGGAAGAACCTACTTGACATAAAGACCTTATCCTCCAATTTTTTATATCTGTCTCTTTATTCAGTATCCAAGTCACAGTCAAAAAAAAGTTAGTTACATACGTAACTCTCATTTATTTCTTTCATAAATTATTCTTTTAAAAAAAGCAAAAAAAAATCCACAATTAGCATCGCAATGGCTTTGGCATGCGATGAGCTAGTACAGAGCGGGGCACCCAAATACGATAATTGTGTTAAAATATTTCATAGATAGAGAAAAATGCGAATGTTAATTGTTAACTTTGTAAAACAGTTTGATGTTAAAACACGAAAAAAAACTAAAAAAACAACAACACAGAGATACAGAAACAATCACAACAGTCTGATACTTACACATCGTGGCCGTTGCATTCGTCAATTGTGCCGGAATCGGTTGCGCCGCCGCTCCAGCATGATGATGGTGCACCTGCGATGCACCCACCAAATGAGCCATTTGCGCATGTTGTTGCTGCTGGTGCAGCTGGTGCTGCTGTTGCTGGTGCAGATGATGCGGATGCCCCGAACGTGCTGCGGAATGGGGATGGTGATTATAGGCCGCCAGCGTTACCAGATTCTGCATGGTTATGGGCGCAATCAGTCCGCCACCAGAAGCTGCCGATAGAGTTGTCGCACTGTGATCCGTTGGGAAATTTAGTCCTGATATTTCCATTTTTTTTTGTTTTTTGTTTTTTTTTCAATGTTTTTGTGTTTTTTTTTTTTTGAATGTTTGTTTTGTACACGAATCATAGACATACCAAAAAATCAACGAATATAAAACATAGAAGAAAACACACACCCAATTGGATTATTTACAAAAGTTACAAAAATTCTTTTTTATGATTATAAAAATATTATGAAAAAAAAAGAAACAAAAGCATAATTTTGAAACAAAACAGCAACAAAGAACGTACATACATAACTAGCGCTACTACATACGAATCGATGATCAATTATTAATAGGACATTTTATGCATTAAGATAAAGTGAACAAAATTTATTTTTTAAAAAAAAAAGGACAAAAATATGTTTAGAAAATTATTAGGAAACTTGCGTTCCCCATTGGGGTGGGCGGTCACTAGTTATGGATATTTATGCACACAGTAGAATGCATTTGTTGGCAGCTGCTAGAGTGTAGGAAATATTATTATTATTAGAGCAAAGGCAACACAAATCGTTCGTTAAATAAATTACAGTTACATTTATTATTTTAAAGATAAAACTACACTGGAGCGTTGCATGCATTTTTTTTTCGTGATACAACTTATCTAGTTATCACAGGTTCGTATATGATGTGTGTCCACGTGTGTGTGTGTGTGTGTGTGCGGAGGTTTGTAGAATCATATCTTGCAGTCAATAATGCAACAACAAAACACAATGTTTACAATAAAAGAGCATACCACTGATACATCATCATCAGCAACAATACGCAACAACAACTAAACCAACAAACAACAAATCGAGTGAATATTTCTTCAATTCAATCCTCCAAAACTGTTAGCTCAGCTGAAGAATATTGAAGAAAAACGTATTTCTTTGAAAGGATGGGAGCAGGAGTATTCAGGCCCAGAACCAGCCAGCCAGGACGTATTACTACCAATAAAAGACGCAGTTTTCAACTCGAAAACAACGTGGAGCTGCTACTGCCACTTAAACGAACAAGATCACCCTAAGGTGGTCTCCCGGTCATTCAGGCATCGAAGGGAACGATGCAGCAGACCTCTGTGCAAGAGAATGCGCAGCAGGAATTTTCGCCGGCCCCAAACCAAGCATTGCCTATTCTACAAGCCACCTCAAGAACAAAATAAAGGAGTGGGTAAATAACGGCATCAAAGTGGAATGGAAATCATCGATTGAGATGAGAAAAACCAAAAAACTTTTAAAATATAACATGAAAGACATAGACAAGGCAGTTAATTTAAACCGCCATGCACTTAGATCTCTTGTCTGGTATATGGCAGTGCACGGACACGGACAGTACCGAACCGCTGCCGCTTCTGCAACGAGGCAAACGAAACGCCAGAAAACAGTTTCTTCATATGTGACGCCCTCACTAGGAAAAGATTTCAATACCTACACAGGCCTACACAGTTCTATGGCAGAATATCCAAACCGATGAACTTGAAAGATATGGTGGCACTCATAAAGAAACTAAGCCATCACTTAATGTCTTAAATATCTGAGAAGCACAACAGAACTCATGGTCGCAGTGCACAAGGCTTCTTATCCCACCAATAATAATCATAAATAACAGTAATAGAAGAGCCTGAAAGTCCCGATCAATACTTCCGCAACCTTCACATTATTGTCACAAAAGAATTATATCATATTGGAGAAAATTGTGTCAACGACTGAGTTGGAATTTTCTTTAAGTCTGTTCAAGCAGCCAGTCATCAGTGTGTTGGTTCTTATTTAAATGGTACCAGCATACCATGAAGATTCCTACATCATGAAAGCAAAGTGTCACTGACACTGGCAAAAACCCCCAACGAAATCCACTCCACAGCGATGACTTATCATCACTACACATGTGTGCCACCTCGAAAACTATGGAATCGACACTAAATTGACCACCACCCCCACGTACCAATAGACCCCCTTTCCATGGAGTTATATCACCTCTGCAACCTCGAAAATAGCGTAAACTACACTATATCGATATATTTAAATATATAATATATATAAAAACGTTCCGGCGTTACCACCTATCGCCACCTCTCCACACCTTTTTCCAAATTACTACCCATAGCCCCCCTCCAACAATTTCCTCTCCACTGACCTCCTCGCTAATGATCCCACTTCCTTCGTCAACCCATCACAACGACCTCCTCCCCCAATAAGCACAAGCAACGACAACCTCGCACCAATGATTCAGTCCGTTATCCACATACTAGCTGTTGGGGGGCGCTTGCTACCCGCACAGCCAGGGGTTTGCAACGCTTCGCTAACACCACAGCATAACAAAAAAAATGTCATTGTTGTCCATTGATCCAGTGATCTCGTTCTAAAAAATTACGGGTTTGTTTTTGTTTGAAAAATTGAAGGAGGCTACTATACACAATTTATGAAAATAAGATTTGAAAAAAAAAAAATAATCAGGGTGCCCCTGACCAAAGTGTCCGACCATTCCAAAATATGGCGCTATTCTGAAATATTCATAAAAAATTGCGATTGTGAAAACAATTCGTGTGGTGATCCCTCGACCCTCTCTGTTTATTTTTTTTGAAAGAAAATTAAATCCTTATCCACAAAACCACCTGAGTCATAAGTACTGCTGACTCCATCTTAGGCAGTAGTCGTAGAGATAGGAACGACTGGTTTGATGACGAATGTAAGCTAGCGACTGAACGTAAGAATGTTACGTACCGAGCAATGCAACAATCGCGGGCACGCGAAAAGGAATATAAAGAGGTCAGAAGATATGAAAAAACAGTTCACCGGCGAAGGAAAGCAGCTGGGAGAAGAATCTCGTCCATGAACTAGAACAGTATAGAGAGCGAGGACCGCACTAGGTGCGGAAGTCCGCGGTATGACACAATGTACACCGCTGCAAAGACACGGAGGGTAATCTGATCACCGATCTCAAAGGTATTTTCGAGCGATGGAAACAGCACTTTCATGAGTTGCTAATGACCGAAGACCACACTATACTGCTGCCACCAAGCATAGATGAAGTAAGCAGAGCTATAAATCGGCTCAAAAATAATAATGCCCCGGGAGCAGATGGTATCCTAGCGGAGCTGATCAAAACAAGAGGTCCCGCAATACACCAAGAAATTCATGAACTAAAAAAGCAAGTATGGAAGGAAGAAGCGATGCCAGAGGACTGGCGAAGAGGCATCCTGTGCCCAATACGTAAGAAAGCAGATATCACAACATGCAGCAATTATCGTTGTATAACGTTGTTAAGTACCGCGTACAAGATTTTCTCCTCTATCCTTAAAGACGGCATCCCAAATAAACTGACACGACTATGTAGGTTGACCATGACCAATGTTATAAGCCAAGTAAAAATATCCGAAGCACTATCAAGTCAATTCAATATCTACAACTGGTTTCGACAAGGAGATGGACTGGACTGCGTCATCGTCAACCTGGCATTGAAGAAAATGATCCGAAACTCTGACGTAACGATGAGAGGAACAATCCCCTACAAGTCCATTCAGATACTGGCTTACGTAGGCGACATCGACATCGTTGGTAGAAACTCAAGAGCTGTACAGGAAGCTCTCATCCAGATCAAGCGGGAGTTACGAAATCTGGGACTACACATACATGAAAGCAAAACAAAGTACATGGTGGCCATGTCTACGATTAAAAGATCAAACATTAGTCCCTCAATTAAAATAGTGGAGCGCGGATTTGAAGTAGTGCAATCCTTCAACTATCTCTGGTCAACTGTAGCAGCCGATCAGAGCATGGAACCAGAGATACGCGCACGGTTGCTCAAAGCCAATAAAGCCTACATTAGTCTGCCAAGACTCTTCAAAACATAACATCCAAGCTGCTGGTGTATATGACATTTGAGAGAGAAGTCTTACGGAGAATTGTTGGCCCTGAGGAAGAACGATTCCGGAGACTATTCACTGATGACATATACGAGCGTTACCGCAATGTCGACATCGTGAAGAGAATTAATCTCGGTAGGCTTCGGTGGGCAGGACTCCTAGCTCGCATGAGCGAAGAGGATCCTGTTCGGAAATCCTTTGCTGTAGGATTACTGGAACACGATAGCGAGGCCAGCCAAGCCTACGCTGGAATGATGGCGTTGTGCAGGATGCCCAGAGTTTTGGTATGCCAAACTGGATGAATTCGGCTCAAAATCGGTGGCGGTGGAGAGATTTTTTGCGGGAGGCCAGAACCGGACACCGGTTGTAGAGTCAAATATGATGATAATAAGGAAAATGTGCAAACCGACTTTGTGGGATTAGAACTGTTTCCGTATCTGATACTTAGTCTGATAACAAATTTGTACCAAAGATAAAAACATGCGCTTATCGAAAGGTCACTTGAACTTTCAATTATTTTCCGTGCAACAAACCAGAATGAAAAAATTCAATTCAAGAATAAAGGAGCTTTCGGAATGAAATACTAAAAATTAATGCGTAGAGGACACAATATTCTTAACGTTGATTGATTGAGGGAGCAACGGGATGAGTATTTAATGAACCTATGGATATACATATATATTTGAAAAGAAAATGTTCTGTCTTGCTCTCGTGTACTAAAGTAAGATTGGTTTAGTACTCGTATGAGACAAAAGAGATTGCCACAATTTTCACTTAACCTTCTTACCACATATGCAGTAAGATGCTCCTTTTCTACTCCACTACTCTAATAAAAAATAAAAACAAAAAAGCCACCTAAAATAAACAACAGCTCTGCCGTTCAAAGCTAAAAAAAAAAACCTCTTTGCATCCATCCAAGACAAAAATGAGTTAACTGGTAAAATAACGTTTTAAAAGATACTACACATTCCTGCATGGTGCAAGATAATTCTTTACTACACCCACATGGAGTAAAGCAAAGATGCCTGCAGTGATTTGGTTACTTGGTGGTCGGTGACATTGATGGTATGCATCTCCTTCGAAATATCTCAATGTTTCACCATTACTTTGTCCTGTTATTCTGCAGGCATATGAATGTGCTTCAGGATGTGCACAAAAACTCGACAAGGATGTACTCATCATTCACTTTGGTGTTTTCGCGGGACAACCAACGGGCAGAAACAACTCCATCAAAGTGAAAAACCTGAAATGTGCAACGTGCAACAAAAAATAAAAACCGAACTCAGTAACTCACTAACTCGCTCCAGATAAACAGAAAGAATGTTGTGTCCACAAGGAATGTGTGTATTCTTAAATCCTTTGAGCTACGTATGCTCCTCGCATCCCTGGCAGTTATTGTACATTATGCGAGCAGCTCTTAAATCTTCATGCCCCTTCGTTTACCATGAGGTACACTCGTAGAGTGTTTTTGTTAAGTTTCATGACAAAGATCTTTTTATTTTGTGTCGCCGCTATATAAAATGCATCACACTATTCCTTTGCATGTTGTGCATTTTCACTTTGTCGTCAGTGCCTTTGGTATGCAAAGAATGGTGGGACAACACAGCAACAACAACAAATATTAATCTCAAAGCAGCAAAAGGGGCACAATCCTAAATGAAAACACTTCCTTGCCGCCGGTAGCTGGTTATTCTGGTTAGAGTGAAGTGCACAATGTTTGGCTCACATCCTGAAGGTGAAAACAAACGGGAATGCTTCTTCTTTTTCTGTGTACTCGAAACGAGTTTGTGTGAAAAGACATCAGTTAGTGTTGATTTAAGGAGAACTTTTGTCAACGTTTGCTATACTAATGCAGTTATGCGATCTGACGACCCAGCATTGGTCCTACAATAAAGTAAAAAAGTAATGTGGCTTAGGACCTTCTGTGAAATCAATTGGGCTACTGCCAACTCAAAAATTTTCTCCTGAGATAAACGGCTTTATCAATCCGTATTCTTAGACTTAGGCTTAGAGGATTATACATTCTAAGGCACTAGTCAAGTCTAGTTTCGATAAGGAAGTCCATTATTTGAGTAAGGATTGTTTAAGCATAAGTTATTCTTACTGGCCATTGGTAGCTGTTATATCATCTCAACAAATTTAACCTGCCCCCAGTGACAGTGTGCAGGCTCTGTCTGAAGAGGGAGTAGACTACGAAGCAAAGCACGTTCCCTGTGTCGGCTGTTAGGCATGTCGCCCTTCAAATTAAGTCATCTTGCTCCTTTCTTATCCAAGTATCTAAAACTTTGAACTTATAATTTTTAGATCTTCTCTCAGAGCTTCCTCTAATCAGATCAACAACATAACGCCATCGTTAAGTCTGTTTGTGTCGATAGCAAAAAAACATAGTCTTAAAGTACTAAGAGAGATTCTAAAGGAACCTTGTTTTCTGCATAGTTATCCTTTTAGCCTTCTTTTTTAAACTTAGCCCCCACTAATCTCTAAATGCGTTGGCTGGTCTATCTAACTAACTAACTAAGAATCTACACTTATCCTGTAGGATTATTTTCTTGACTGTGTAAAACTAGGAATCGTAGTCCTTACCCTTTCATATAACACAGCACAGATTGTGCTCGTGCTCTACGTAATATCCAGACCTACGCGTTATCCGAGTTACGCTCTTATGAAATTTTTCTGTTTTTCACTCGCTCTTTTCACTACCGCCAGTTAGCGCGTTTGTTTTGTTGCGACAGTGTTTCCCAGCTCACAAACACAGTTGATTTCCTTTTTTTTTAAAACAATAGAATGTGTAGAGTTGGGCTTTCTCTAGAGAGGGTTTTGATTTTAGCTGCCCAGAGGAACACCACTCTGAGACCACACCAATTTAGTGACACCGCAAGCCACAATGACCTGTGAGAAAACTCACCAGATTAAGAATTTCCTTATAGAAAAAGGACCTGATTAATTGTTTGGATTGGCTCAGCGTGACATTACGAGTATCCCAGTGGGCCAGACGATGCTTGTGTTCCCAACTATTTATCAGTGCTGTGGCTGCAGCTCAGTTGACACCAGACCGAGCCGCCATGGTTAGTTCATCTACAGATTCGTTGCCTGTTTTTATATTTTACCATCTCCATCATATATAGCAAAGATCTACAAAAGCTAACACAAGATGAAGTTGTATACATTCTTGTGGCGAATTTATTTCTGATGAGTTTGGAACATCAATTGGGGTGAAGCAAGGTTGCGTACTGAGCGCGCTTTTATTTATTCTATTCGTCAATGACATAACCGATTTTGTGAGGGGTGGAATAGAACTGAACCAAGAAAAGATCCCTGCGCTTATGTATGCTGACGACATCGTTTTCCTCTCTGACACAATCAACGGTATGCATTTGATGATAAACAGACTAGCTGAGTACTCCAAGCTATGGAACCTGAGTGTGAATCTTGAAAAATCAAAGATGATGATAATCAGAGGCGGAAGGGGTAAATATTAACGCAACGAAATGTAGTACCTTCAAGGCGAACGTATTGGAATAGTGAGAGAATACAAATACCTGGGAGTTCTGATAACCGGCAACCACAATTTAAAAAAAAACACCTAAATTCAAAATTATTCGAAAGCAAAACGTGCAATATCTTCCGTTTAGAGTCTCTGTATTGTTAACAAAAGCATAAACCACAGCTCAAAACAGAAAATATTTTCTGCAACATCAAAATCGATTCTATTATACGGAGCCCAGGTGTGGGGTTTCCACCCTTTTGAGGAACTAGAAAGGTTTCTTCGATATTTTTTTAAAGTAATTTTTCACCTACCTGTGGCTAACACTCCTAATTATATGTTGCACTTGGAGACTGGGGTAACTCCTCTTTTCCTGGATGATCTGCCTATGCACTTTGATTATATAGTTAAAGTTACTAAGATGGAACAAGTTAGGCTACCTAAGCTGGTGCTCAACCATATAATTTAAAGAAGAAGTCATCTGTATCAAAATTGGGAGATTTTAGCGACTGAATGCGGTTTCAGTCTTAGTTTACCAACGGAGGATCAGGGTACAATATTAAGATCCAAATTTTACGCGCTACTGTCATCAATCGGACGAGAGAGATACGAGAGATGCGTAAGTGATGCTAGGAGCTCTCAACACAGAAAATACTACGCGCAACTTGGGTATGATCTGCATGATAAAACATAGTTTATAAACAGCAACTCAATTGACAAAATAAATCTAATATTAAAAGTAAGAGGTGAGCAGATCGCAATCAATTTTATTCCGCATCGGCCTGAGCTACCAGTCCTTTGCGATATGTGTAACTTAAATGTGAGGGAGGACGTTTTCTACGTTATAGCTTTATGCCCTATATTTTAAAAGAATACCGTCTGGTATACTTCGGGGCAACTGAGCTGGACGAGGAGAGAACACTGAGCATTCTAAATGGAGAATATGGTTGGAACGTGTTATACAACTACACTAAGAAGGCGTTAGTATATAGAAAATGTATTGTAGAGGAAAGTTTTTAAAATGGAAACGCCATTACAATTAGTTCTCGTTATATTGTTGTTAAATTCGTTATGCGAATATTTAAAATTTTTAAATGTACTATGATGGTAAACTCATATTTTATGTAGAAATCCCAAATGTCAATCTGGCAGACGGTCAATAATAACCAAACCTAAATAGGCTCGAAAACTATGTTTAATTATGTTCCAACCTATCTTTTTATGAAATAAAAGTCTTATCTAACTTACTAACTAACTATATGGCAAAGAAAGTCTTATCTAACTAACTAACTAACTATATGGCAAAGAAAACAAAAGTCTTATTTAATAACTAACTAACTATATGGCAAAGAAAACCCACTCGCATTTTTTCAACAAAACAACATATCATTTGTTCATCATAATTCATGGACTCCTTAGACTTTATGGACCTGACTATCAATTCAAAATCTTTCATTTTATTTATGATGTACCTGTAAATGCGCCAAATGTCATCAAAGAGAATATGTTGAATAACCAGCCCACATTTTACATTTGCAACCGAAAAAAGCCAAACAAAGAGTTCATTTATGGTTCAAAATACAATCAATTTTCCAAGTGGAATGGACGGAAGTCACCAACACGCCGTAAAAAATTGCCACTGTTAGACTTGTGGGAACATCATGTTTCTCTAAAAGACTCCAACTCAATGTTAAGTGCACATAAAACAACAGTGCACGCAAAAAGGACACCTCGTTTTCTGTCACTGGAAGTGTCACTACACTACATTGGCGAGTTAACACCCTGTTAGGAATATTCATCACAAATCCACAAAACAATAGAAACAAATTAACAAAACACAGTTCGATCCGAAACATGCAATTTAAACAATTTATGAAAATTGCAATTAAATTTTAGTTGTGACACCTGTGACAGGAAATGGGACACAATAAAAATGGGCGCAGTCAGTCACTCGCCATATCAATATTGTATGCAAAAATTACAAAAATTTATTTATTAGCAACAATTTACATTGAAGTTGGAAATAAAAAAATGTACGACACGGAACGGATATGACATCGGACATAAACAACCACAACAACAACAGCAAGAAATCGCAATTAATTAAAAACGAAGTACACTTTTCATTATATTATTATTATTGTTGTTGTTGTTATTCTGATTGTTGTTTATATTCTGGATCGTTATTGAGGTACACACTACGCAAACGTAAAGTAAATTGCATGGGAGTGCCAACCGACATATACGCACAAAACACAAACACAAAACAAAGTGTAAAGTTTTTAATTATTTCATTACAACATCGGCAATAGCAAAAAACCACAACAACAACAAAAAGATACGGATAACAATGCATTACGTATACAGACAACAACAACAACATTTGACATAGTAAGGAGAAGGAGTAGGAGTAGGCGCATCGGAGCCTATAGCAGCAAACAAGGAGGAGTAGGAGTAGGCACATCATAGCCTATAGCAGCAAACAGGAGGAGTAGGAGTAGGCACATCATAGCCTATAGTAGCAAACAGGAGGAGTAGGAGCCGATGTATCATATATAGCCAGCCCATAGCAGCATAACAATCTGATCTCTGTGGATGTGTACGTACCTATACGTGTATGTGAGTGCGTGCTTTGGTTTCAGCAATGAGACCTTGCCTTTTATTTTTATTTTTGTGTGCTCTAGCACTAAAAATTTTTAATTTCATTCGCTGGCATTTGTTAATAATTTACACCTTTACACATTTGCGGTATCCTCCACCTCCTCCCTGGAGCGTAGCCTTGCAAATCCTTTTCAAAAGTGAGATGTGAAGTGATGTGATGATGTAAGCGGAATATCTGCAGGTGCCCACCCCCCCTCCAACACAAATCCCTCCCTTCGAAAAAGGAATAACAATTCATTTTTTATTCAGTGCACGTACTCTCGTTTTTGTTGTCGTTGTTGCTGCTTTTTTACAATGGGTGCATGATAATGCATTGTGATTGTATTGTATTCCATCACCTCGGATCTCATCCGCATTTAAGTTCTCGCATTGCAACAATGGTGTGTGTATTGCCTCATTCCTAATTCTTTCAACACGCCTGTTTTGTGTTTGGTGTAAATGTGAAAAATAATTATTAAAAACAAAAACAAAAGATTGAGAAATAAAAGTAATTCTGGTCTTGTAAATATTTTATTATTATTTCAACGAACAAACATAAAATAACACTAAAGTTTGTGACATGACAGGTGGTTGTGGTTAGTTTTTAACATAACATCACTTGTGGTCGCACAAAGCAATAGCACTAGCACAAAAAACAATTGCATCAAAAATCAATTAGGCCAAGCTAGCTACCTTGGCTACCTAGGTAGACTGGTGAACCTAGCTGCACTTAGCGCTAGAGTATGCTATTTTAATGCCACATAACTCGAATGACCTAACAATGTATATTTGAGTGGTTTAAGACCAGCCTGTAGCGTGATCCTGTAATCTGAAAGCTCTTTCAGTTCGGCGAAAAACGGTTTACTTAAGATACGAAATTTTGACCCTGCTAGGGCCGAAAAACTACAAATAAAGTATATGAGTTTTTTTTATTTACATCTTTTCAACTTCTGCAGAAGTTGTTGTGTGGTTCCTTTGGATGAAAGTTAGAAATCTTTTCAGCACTGCTAAACGCATGAAGAGCTGAGCGAAACTACCCCTTACGGAGTATAACTCTGAATTTAGATGATACAAACGAGCCACATGGAGGATATGCTGCAAAAACATAGCTGGAATCTAAGTAGCGGCACGAATCCACAAGGCACTCGGCAAGGATCAGACAAATTTTGTAGACTTACTACACACTAAAACAGATGGTAACTACACGTCGGACCGAGAGGACACAATTAGAACGTTACTTTAAGTTCACTTTCCCGGTTCGTCTACTTATGTTTCATACTCTAATACACCTTACCATAAGGCACACATTGACAGCAGGGTAAATAGTTTATCGGGAAGAATATTTAGTCCAGATAAGGTTAAATGGGACGTAGGCTCCTTTAAGCCATTCAAAGCACAAAGGTCTTGCAGAGGGCAATTGAGCTCATCCTACCGGGTTTGATTGTTTTTTTTTTTAAATCCAGCTGGGGTTACATTCCGTATATCTGGAAAGAGGTTATGTTATGTTATGTTATTGTTGAGGGGCTGGAAAGCCTCATGCACTGCGACCTTAAAGTCTATTCTGCGTCCCACATTATGTTGTGGCTTAGTCCTCTTATGAATGCCAATATATCTGCCAGGTCGATAGGTTTGGCATTCTGCCATAGAACTATGTGAGCCTTGAGGTATGTGTTCTGGCGTCTCCTCTGCCTCGCCACAAAAGTGGAGAGAGGTTAACGTAAGTTTTATCCCTAAACCATGCAATAGGCCTAGTGAGCTGCCTAAACCATACAGACCTATATGTCTAACATCATTTGTTCTCAAAATTATGGAGAGGCTGATTGATGTTCATATCAGAGCCTGGCTAGATATGTCTAGCCCTCTACACTCAAATCAGTTCGCATATAGGAAAGGACAGATCACAGAGGGCGCTCTTCACTATCTAGTTAAAAAGATAGAAGGAACTTTTCGTTCCAAAGAAATAGATCTGTGAGCTTTTATTGACTTTGATGGTGCTTTCGAAAACACTGGTTATGACTCAATTACAAGAGCAATCAGCAGCAGAGGTATCGAGGACTCGGCAAACCAATGGATAAGGGCAATGCTTGAAAGTCGAGCCATCACTTTCTCCTCAGTGGGTGACTGCAGCTAAGGGCTGAACGCAAGGAGGTGTGTTCTCTGTCATTCTATGGTCACTCGTCATAGACAACCTTCTAGCCGATCTATATAGATCAGGCTACATCGCCATTGGTTATGCTGATGATTTGGCGATTATAATAAGCGGTAACACAGCACGACCATTATAAATATCATGCAAGGTGCGTTACTTCACGTCCTAGAATGGTGCAACAGAAAGAGGCTTTCCATTAATCCTAGCAAAACCGTTCTAGTGTCTTTCACGAAACGAAGACTGCCCTAGTTTGTACCTATAATCATAAAAGGCACTACATTGGAGTATTTCAGTGAGGTTAAATATCTCGAAATAATCCTTGATAAACGACTAAGCTGCAACTCTCATATCAAGGCCGCCATCGAACTTGCCACTACGGCCCTGTTGGCCACTAGACGCCTCTAAGGCAGAGCTTGGGGTCTTAATCCTAAAATGATACATTGGATGTATACTATGATGGTGAGACTGATTATCACGTATGCTGCTTTCATATGGACATATGGTGGCCGAAAGTTCTTGAACGGAAAACGGTAATTAAGCTTCAGAAGCTACAAAGAATTGCCTATCTTTTGCCCTGTCCTGCCCTGCGACTACATTAGAAGCTGTTGTAGGGCTTTGATCCCTGCCAATCTTCATTAGGAAGACGAACGCAAGATGCGCTATTAAGCTGCAACTAGAATATGGGTACAAATAAAGTGACTAAGTGGGACACCCGAACATTTTTGACTCAATTCCCGAAAGAGATATGTTTTGCACATGGCAAGGGAGTACTGTTTCGGCAGGTTATTTGAGGTTAAAATATTGGACAATCTGGTCTAATGGTATTGCAGCACTGGATGATAAAGGTCCGGTCTGGTAAACAGACGGATCGAAGACGCAATCTGGAGTGGGAGCTGGGTTACTCGGACCCAACACCAAAGTCTTGACACCAATGGGTATGAGTCCCACTGTTTTCCGAGCGGAAATCCATGCCATTGTTGTCTGCCCTAGGTTTAACTTTAGTAAGGGTATTATTACTACGATTTATATCTTTTCAGATAGTCAAGCAGCACTGAAAGCACCACAGCAATGATTAATAAGTGGGAAGGTAGATTTCGTCTGGCTCATTGGGATAATTGGGCAATATCCTCCCGGAGCTATCCAAGGTCTGTGAGCGTCTTATATCAAAGAGAAAATAGATCCTTTCGTAGCCAATTTCAGAGCGGCTTTATGAAGTTTCACAGAACTACCTCTACTATGGATATTACTGAGTTGACTCGGAAGAATATGGACCATGGTAGGGTCACAGTTCGTAGTCTTCTCGACTTCAGCAAAGCCTTCGATAGCATTGATCATACCATTATTTTATCTTTCCTTTCCTTTCCTCGCATTTTAATTTCTCTAGCTCGGCTTTCCTAGTTCACTCATACTTGATCAATCGGTTCGAGTGTGTCTCAGTGGGGTAGGTTTTTTCATCCTTCTTGCCCTTGCAGAAACACGTCCCCTGATTTTTTCTCTCTTTATAAATGATCGTCCTCTTATACGCCGTTTTTCGCAAGTCCACCTATTTGCTGACGATGTCCAGGTACTTCATTCGGCGCCTCTTTCTTAGCTTGTGTCTTGTGTTTCCCTGGTAAATAATGAACTGGCTGGCTGTTTATTACTGGGCCAATGATAATAATCTCGAGATTAACCCTTTCTTACCTGCTTGATCCAATTATCGTTAATGAAATGTCTGTTCCATTCTCTCAGAGGTTCAAGAGCCTGGGTTTCGTACTTGAAGAGACTTTATCCTGCGATTGTTATGTCAATACTATAATTTCTAAAGTCTGGGCTGTTTTACTTAAATTTTACATAGTCAAGGATTTGCTTCCGTTGCAACTTTGTTGCAGATTAGTCAACTCTTAAGTTATGTCCTTCTTCACATATGGTGCAGAATTATTTTCGGGCACTTCTATGGTAGGTTGAATGTCTGCTTTAACTCATCCATTAGGTTCATTTTCTCACTCTAACGATGCGACCATATTTCTCGTCTGGCGTTTGACTTTTTCGGAATAACTTTCTCAAATTTCTTTAAAAAACCGTGAACTGTCGTATTTTTGTTTAAAGTATTGTCGCGACGTAGTCCTTCCTATGTACCTACTGGCCCACTTTGTGTTAGGCAAGTCTTTGAGAACTAGGCTGTTCATTTTTCCGATTCACACCTACAATAATAACGACACATCGTTTACTGTCAGGGCCCTTCCTTTATGGAATTCCTTATCACTAGCTCTCAGTTTTATCTAGCAAAGTTTTCATTGATTCCGACCGAAATAATTGCCACTTCCATCAAACAGAGACGGAACTCATCTGCATGCGGAGACGACATTAACTCGTAAAAACATTTTCCACTCTTTTCTTTGTCACTTACTGAGAATACATATAAACGTAATCACTTAAAAAGGACACAAACCACCTGCTCCGGCTGGACTGATAAATGCAATGCAAAAATTTTAATTCTCCTTGAATTGCTTATTATTGCTCCGCACACACAAACAGGATCTCTGGCTGAATGATACCGCTACACGCTTGTGCCAACACGAAGTTCAGTTGAACAATTAACCAGAAAATTTAGTGTAAATTAAAGCCAACAGAAACCAAGTGAGAATAAGAACAAGAAAATTTAAGCTTAAAGCCAGATTTTTTTGTTTATTTTTTGGTTTTTTTTTTTGTAACTCCCTCTTCAACGCAAACACTTTTCGTAATACCCATGAATATTATTCCAGAAAATACGTAATATTACGGGGAAGTAATCACTAGTCTTAGTGGGCTGAGTACGCGGAAGTGAAATGGCTAACGTAACAACGAATGCTCTGCTGGCCAAAAGGAAACAACACCAAATGCATCAAGGATGGTGGACCGGAGTGCACGGATTTACGGACGGATGAATAAGTGGCTGGCCAAATGAACAAAATGGCAGTCATCGACTGTGCGTACTTAAGGTAATGCACTTTAATGGTGCAACTATGTTTCCGGTGAGCTTATTTTCAAGATAATAAATGCATCAAGTAATGGCGTATTGAGAGAGTAACTTCTACTTAACGTTCTTTTTTTCGCCTGCCAGGATTAGCCTAGGATTAGCGGAAAATATGCAAAATGGTATAAGCAGACTTGAGTTTGATGTTAGCAATTACGCCTGCTTGTACTAGGCTTCACAGTTTGTAAACTTTAACCACTTGCGCCCTTATATGTAACTCAGTAGTAGCGCCTAGTCTGGTAATAACTACACTTCCTTTATCTGGGATTCACAGTTTTTATTAATATTAAAGGTCTTAGAAAATTATGGTATCTAACCTTACTACAGATTCCACATCTAGCTTACAGAATAGGGTTCATATAAAGATCAGATCGTCTTTAGTGTTCAATACAATAGAGTATATGTTTTCAACGTATTGGTCGCGATCGGTTATGTGTGTTCAAGGTAGGTATTTCCAATGAGGTGAGGTTAGGTTACGTTAGATTCAGCTAGCTGTTGAAAGAAAATCAAAACACACATAGTATATTTCCTCCTACTCGTTGAACCAGTTGGAGCTTCGTATTAGTGGTTTGATACTTCTAAGGTCAGCATTTATCAAATCATTGAGATCATTATAAAACAGAAGGAGCTTGTGATTTTGAAAAAGGGCTGATCATGTGCAGAGAAGGTGGAGAATGGTCTCCTCCTTCTCCTTGTATATGCAGCTTCTGCAGAAGTCATTCACTAAGACACCAAGCCTTGTTGAATGCTTGCCTATGGGACACTTGCCCAGTAATGACACTTATTATAGCAAATATGTGCAATCTGTTTAGGGAGAACAAACAGTTGGAGCATTTCGGATCCGGCTTGGGCCAATCTATGTTGTCCCTAATCAAGTTGTTCAGTTTGACCAGGTTAGTTTTCTCAGTAACATCCAGCTTAAACATGAGTTTGAATGTAGCGATTGGTATGCCTAGTGAACCATTATGATCGAGCCAGCGAGTTCATCAGACTAGATGGTCTTCCCGTTATATTTCTTGAAAGATCTCTCCAGTTCATTCTCTCCCTCCCCTTTCTTAACACTTCTGCATGAAGCATTTCCTCAGATTTGGAAGACCTTATTTATAACCCCGTTAAAAGGAATTGAAGAATGAAGCTACTGATTATCGCCCCATTGCTAAACTTTCTCATATACCCAAACTCTCCGAAAGTATTTTATGCGAAACCTTAAGCTTCTATTGCAAGGTTTTCTTTCCCTTAACCAAGACGGCTTTTTCAAAGGTAGATCAACTACCAAAACCTCGTTAAATTCGTCTCCTTCGCCCTCTCAGCCTTATAGAGTGAAATCGAAGTCAACGTTTTTGAAACTGATTTCCGTAAGGCTTTTGATAAGATATCTCATAAATTAATCCTTTTTAAATTGTCCGCCTTCGACTTTGAACCCTTATTGTTAAAATTGCTACCTTCTTATCTGGAAAACTGTCTTAAAGCATTTGATCCAGATCCATCCTAACGGCCATATTCTTGGCCAACTCTGGTGTTCCACAAGGCAGCCATGAAGGCCCCATTCTCTTCATTCTAACCACAAATGATCTTCAGCACAAGACCTAGACAGTTTATCGACATGGTGCCTCAAAAATATTGATGAAATTATTCCCATGAACTTGAATATTCTTAGTAACGCAGGGACGCTACTCACATTATTTTCATAACTTCTCTCAGACTCGTCGCACAACTGGATTTATTTCACACTAACCCTTGTAATCTCTGATGACCTCCACTCTTCTATCTACCGATTTACTGCATCGCTTACAGTTCTAACGAACCAATCTCCCGTATACTGCGGAAGGTTAACTTAAACCTAACCGTTTTCAATTGAATCGAAGCACTCCCCGGCTTAAACTCGATCTTATACACCATTCCCGCTTGACTTTAAATGTTAGTCTTAAGTCTTAGTTTTATGTCTTGAATATTGTTAGTTATAGGTTTAGGTTGTAATAAGCTGAATAAATGGGGGTTCTACCAAAAAAATTAAGAAATTAAATTACTATTCAACTTGGATGTCTGTTTATTGAATATTGAACTGCTCTGCCATCCCCTTGAGAGATGATCGGCAGTTTAGGGCTATAAAAGAGTTAAAAGAGACTGATTCCAGGGATTTTAGCGCAGTTTGGCTATCAGAGAAGATGCAGATATCACATTTCTCTTCATTCAAAATAAGATTTCCTTTATCGCTATAATTTTTGCCTGGAAAACACTGCAGTGGTTAGGAAGACGGAATGAGAGACTAATATTTAGTCTTTTTAAGAAAACACCTCCGGCTATCCCGTCAGGGTGTGGTTATTTTCCAATAATTATGCTACAAAATATTTTACGTAGGTTTTTTTTTATATAGAGACTCATTGCCAAGGGGGACTCCCTAATTGACTTGCGTCACGGTTCTATATAAGATAACGAGTCCATCGCGACAGGTTGTTATATATGCAATCTTAAGTTGTAACCCTGTCCATGGTAAAGATTCGCAATCTGCCTGGTTAAAAAAATCGCCATAGAATGTCCTTCTTCGGTGTCGGAATGAAATTCTCAAAGATGAGACGAAAGCACATCAGTGTCATTACATCAAGTAACCCGTCGTCGTCGTCGTTGTCAGCAGTTAACGTTGGACGTTGGACAATGGACGACAATTCAAACCGTGCTAAATGCTGTAATGATTGTGTCCCATATATAATGCTGTGCTGCTGAAGAAATGCAGAGATTTATGCGACGATGACAACGGCAAACTGGCAACTGGCATCGGATACATTTTTACATTCCTTCTCCTCATCACCGCATCATCGCATCCGTCAACGAGCAGCAGCGTATCGTTCTCGTCATACAGATGCTGTGTTGCTCCATGTCTACTTGTAAAACACATTTTATCTTAGTAACTATTTGATATTCAGGAAGCATAACGCTTTTGGTTAGTAAGGGTTAAGCAAAGCAAGGCAAGATCCCGCGCTCATCACATTCACATTCGCTTGATATATCACGCGAGTGGTAGCATATTTCAAAGGACATTTCCCCCTTGTTCTCGCCAATTCCTTGACAATCATTTCTATGCGGAAAAGTGCTGGAAGGATTTGTTGGCAATGGGCGGTTGGACGGAGAGCTAGAACAGCACGGACTATTCTGACAACGGACAGTGGTGCAAGGCACAGACGCGAAAATTATGGAAGGTACAAATAGTCACGTCGTTGGCAAGAAGTCCATCATTTCATCCCATTACGTTGAGTTTTTTTCCCGTGTCACTATTATCTTAGTAACCTTTTGCCCTGAACTGTCCTAAAAAATCGTAAATTTCTCGCACGTCAAATGCAATCGTGTAAAGTGCGGACCGGGAAATATGACAAATGAATGTGTGTGGATTGTGACAACTTAGAAATTATCATCTGCACCTTTGTCACATACAGCGAAGCATGCTTTGCATGAATTTATTTAAAACAAAAGTGGAAAAAATGCGTATTTAACAAATACCATGGAACAATAAAAATAAAAAAGGGACGCACGGATTGTGGGGTGTTCGTCTCGAATTAAAAAGCAAAAAAATTTAACTTGAAAGGAGTATGTGCAACGTACAACTAACATCAAAGTTATCCAAACAAAAACAAAAGGCAACAGTAAGAAACCAAAGAAAAAAGATCCCTTTAATTCTCGATAGTGAACGTTCACGTAGAATAATCTAAGGGTGCTGCTTTGGGCCAGCTGATTTATTGCTGTACCGTACAGTACGTTTTTTCGCAGAGTTGGTAAATTTTAGTTAAAGTTACACTTAAAAGCTTACATATGAATGGAAAAAGTCTGTTCCGTAAGCAGTTGTATGTTTCATGCCATAACTCTTTAGGTTTGCTTATGAGTCTACGATCCTTCAGATAACCTCACGACAACTTAAGAGATGCGCTCTTCATTTTTGTTTATGTGCGATCCTTCAGATAATATCTCAGCTTTTCGAAGAGATAGAAAGCCTCAGGTCAATATGTCACTTAAAAGTTCTCACAAAACTTTTGTACACGAATTTGTCAAATTATTTCAAAATCATCAGTATACGAAAGAAGACAAGATTCTCTTTAATTGTCAGGAGGTCAGTAATAAGCCAGATAAAAAGTAAAGGTCAGAAATGGGTTTCCTGAGGGACTTCAAAATTAACAGTACAAAATTTATGACCACCGGAAAAATATCGGAAAATTATAATTACCGGTTTACTCAACTTAATTTCAAAGAAAGTAAGCCTCGCAATTACTAGGGAAAAGAAAAGAAAGACCAAGTACCATCAGGCAATTAAAACGTTTCATTCCTAATTAAGTTGGAAGTCAAGTTGATACCCAGCCAGATGTAAGACTCATATTGGTGTATTTAAAAGAAAAAATTATCGTGAGGCAACATTCAGGCAGTACAGAGGCAGCTAGTAGAAGACCAATGGTTACGTCTTAAAATAATAGAGCAACTAGAGTTACGTGATTGATTTGACTTGTTGTTTGTAAGACCTGTAAAAGCCGCCATCAAAAAGAAGCAACCGAAGCTGATGAAAAGTATCATCTTTAGGTGCCTTACTAAAATTTCAGGGATTATTTCGCTTAGGCGGCATATGACATTGGGGCTCAAAAGTGGTCAACTCTACTCTATTGTGGTAAACACCCAATTTTTTATGCTGTCAATTTCAGAATTTAACATGCTTAGCATACGTTATCGTTCAAGTTCCTGTTGCGAAGAAATCGGGCGTGTAGAAATCATAAACTAATATAAAAAAAAGCCAAGACTGCTGTTTTCACCGAAGGAATGAATAGAAGTAGCCAACAAGAGAAAAGAGTGCCGGTGACAAAACAGACCCTTGGGGAACACCAGCGTTTTTGCGGTGAATATTTGGCCATTGCATATAGAAAAGTGGCACGGGCGAGGGTCCTATATCGTAGGAAATTCTTGAGACCACATATGTTATGTTCACCCCTTCGGATGTTAAAAGTGAATCGAGCAAGCGAGTTATCAGCGACATTAAGTTTATGGAATGATGCGATGTCCATATCTGCAAAAAAAAAAGGAAGACTAAGGGATTTCCGTAAATTTAAGTTTACTCTAAAGAGACCCATGTATTTTGATAGGACCAGAATATAATTGATTAGAAGTCTTTAGCGTGACCCTTGACACCGCATTCTTTACTAAAACAATAGGATAAGAGAAGTACAACTGCACATTATCTGCATATGTGATATCTACACTTATTATTTACGGCAGGTAGGTCGTTAATAAACAGCAAAAAAAAATTGGACTGATAACTGATCCTTGAGGTACGTCTTGGGAAAGCTTTCGAAAAGTAGTCATTTAGGAAAAGAAGACATTTAACAAAACAACCTTATCTGCAGTCAAAGAAGAATAAGGTATTTCACTAAATTTAAGTTTACTGTAAAGAGACCCATACATTTTGATAGGACCAGAACATAATTGATTAAAGGTTTTTAGTGACCCTTAACACCGCATAGCATAAGAGAAGTACAACTGCACATTATTTGCATATGTGATATCTACAATTATTAATTACGGCAGGGAGGTCGTTAATAAACAGCAAAAAAAATTGGACTGATAAGTGATCCTTGAGGTACGCCTTGGAAAAGCTTTCGGAAAGTAGATATTTAGGAAAAGAACATTATCTACAGTCAAAGAAAAATCAAAATTACGGTTGTGCTTTTTTATCAATAGCTCGTAGTTGACAGATGAGTCTGTTGGTGCTAGAATAGCAGGTTTGTGTGATGCTAAATGGACGAACATGGCAGAGGGATTAGTTCTTAGCACTAGAATTAACACGGCACCTCTGAATTCGAGCATTAGGGCAGGTTTCTGCATACCTGTTTTGAAGCGCAAATTCAGAATTGATCCATACACATGCTGCGTCTCTACAGAAGTAACCGATGAGGTAAAGGTTCAACACGTCAATACCCAAAAGAACTGTCTCAGGTGTTATGCGATATGGGTTGGGACTTACAATGACAATCACACTCCCTCCTTTTCTCTTCAATACTTAACGCACTGGGTCGTCGAACTGCTCCATAAAGGACACAATAGCAGTTATCTTTTATAAAATGCTGGCCAACCGAAAATAGTGTTTCTAGAATATGAATTTGATGATGAGTTTTGGTATTGCCTTCTAAAGTCATATAAGTACCCTGTACATATTGAGTCAACTCGCCGTAGGAGATTCAAACAACACATTCTTCCTGGCTAGATTTTCACTTGACTTTTTGTGTCTTTTGGATTAAGTTGTCATTTGTAGGGTTTTTGTTGTTGTATATTTCTACTTCACAAAGAGTGAATAACGCAGTAAAACAATTAAACATCGAATATCGAGATAACAGATAGAACAAACAAAAAAATACATACATGTAGATAGATACTAGTTACTTAGAGACAAAAATAAACGAACTTACAAAACAAAACAAAAAATGAAGGGACATTGACTTTTGGGAGGATACAGAGCTGGAGGAGGAGGTGAAACAACCGGAGGAGGAGGTGGAAGAACCGAAGGATGGGCAAGAATATGATTGGCAGAAGTGCAGGAGCAGAAGTACGAGGGGCAGGAGTACGAGGAGCAGGAGTCCAAAAAGCAGGAGTTCGAGGAGCAGGAGTACGATGAGCAGGAGAACAAATAGCAAGAGTTTGAGTAGTATGAGGAGAAGGACGAGGAGAAAGCTTCTTGGCGTTACAAAGGAGGGAAGAGAAACCGTATGACCAACAGTCAATAGATCTGCAGACGGTACGCAACCGCGTCTATAGCGGATTGTGACGACAACCTAAACTACTAATTTAATACTGGCTGCATGACAAACGCATGCAGACGGCTATATGCAATAGCTTCGGCTTACCTGGCAGGTACTGCGCTTGATGTAATCCGAATGTTTGCAATTGCTGGAATAGCTGAAGTTGCGTGGCCGATGACATTGCATCTGCAGTGGTGGTCAAATATGGAGAAGACACCTGTTGCGCAGGATTAGCTGCGGCGGCTAGAATCGATGGTGTCGGTGCCGCCAGTGCCGCTGATGGTGCAGGACATAATGCTGTAGAGGCTTGCGCTGACTGATGCTGTGGAGCGGTGACAGCAGCCGCTGCTAGAACAGCAGCTACCGATTGATTTGTACGCACCGAGACGGGATGTTGCTGCAGCACATTTGTTGTTAGACCGTTTGTGGGTGTATGGGCTGCTGGTACACCAAGCGTCGGTCCATTATTTATTGTCGTTATGCCGCAGATAGTTGATTGGATTTGTTGAAATTTCTTCTGATCCTTTTCCTTTTGTGTGTCGGCGAATTTGACGACAATCGGCGCGGAACAGCCCTCCATGGTTTGACTTTGGTGTAGAGCCTAAAAGGAGAAGAGGGAGAGAGTAAGAATTTGTAGATTTAAAGCTAGGCGATAAAAAAAGAAAAGGTTGGACATTTTTCCATTTTAATCCTTTGGCATTCCTATGAGTTTTTTGTTTACTAAATTATTTTAAAAATTTTATTTAAAATTCCTTGTTATGCATACCGGTTGAAAGAAATGCAAATTTCACAGTAACTTCCCGAACAATGCAAAATGCCAGACAAGCGAGCGGTGCATTTGCTGTTTGCCTGGCCAAAACCATGTCCGGAGACAATTGTTGCTTCCGCCAATTCATCAGTGCGGCATACACGAAAACTACGCAGTGGCACACTGTTTTGCCTTCCCATTGTTCACCACAAACACACAAAACAACGACGACAAAGTCATATTCTGTCCATCTGTCTCCATTCGCAAGAGACCCATTTCGAGGTGGTTGGTAGAATTTAGATGGTACACCAACCACACTGGCGAGCGTTTTCCGCGACAACTGGATGACTGGTTGTCCTAAGAATTCGGGTAAACGACCCAGAAAACAAAAGGTTGTGCTTACATTTACATGAGCTTAGCTGCAAGGAGCTGTGCAATGACTGGAGTGTGAGGTTGACTCGTGTCGGTTGGACACCACAACGACGTCCAACGTGGGGACCTCTTTTCAGATATACATATATTTATTTCTCAAATGTCCCTTAAAGTTTACAAATTGGCGACACAGCCATTATGACAAAAGAAAAAACTACATAAACAGTTCGCGCAGCAACAAAATAAATTACACCATGAGGTACACAATTGGCAGACGAGAAACGAAGGAGTTATGAACTGAACATCACTTTTGCTTGTGGCGGAAGTTTGTAATTTTGCCTGGTTTCCCTTCGTTCTTTAGGGCTTTAGTGGTTGACTTCCTTCCCGTTGACGGTCGTTGAAGAATACACCAAACCCTCCATGTATGAAATGCATCCCGTGACTGTTGCAATAATTAATCATGCAAAGAAGTGCGACAAAAAACTAACATTTCAAGTGGTCGCTCTATTTCATGTAAGGAGAAAGGATTTTTTTGCTGTAAGTGTAGTTGTGAGAATCCTTGCATTTATGCAAATCGCCATATATGATTTAAATATCGTTCTGCCTTTCAATTCTTGGAATGTTGTAATTGCAGATTCCGAGGTTTTCATACATACACGGCCGACAGCGCAGTTAAGTTCAGGGTGCTTTTATCCGTGCACACAAGTCGCGTATCCTCATGTAAATACCTACTGGTAAGGTTGTTGTACTCTTGATGGACTTAGGCGATTTGACGCGTAATTCTAGTTCAATGCCATTACTGGCAGCTACAAGATTGACCTGTGCTAGAAAAAGTTCGAATTCGTTTTCGATTACCTTAATTCTAGAAATTAGCCTTGTAATGGGTGTTTTATTTAAGCTTGATAGAACTTGAAATTGTAAAAATGAACACAAAAAAGTTAATTTTAATAAAATTGTTTAATACATTTAAAAGACTCGTATACGGCATTAACACTTGAAAATATTTCTTGGCATATAGCTACCGCAGCTGTTCTTCACGAAGCGAATTCTGGAGTTCTAATTTTGGCCACTTTTTCGAGCACTGTTTGCCGTATGTCACAAGTAACACGGACAATGTAGACTCCTAGGCGTCAATTGTTCTTAGTTTATCAGCATAAACCAGTGCCAATAAGTTGATGGTTACCGTCACCGTATAGGACCACCCTTTTAAAACCACATCAACATTTTCAAATAAAACAAAATCATTGATCATGGCGGTAACGATCTCCATTCACTGTAACGCGAATTCCGGCTTAATTTTTGAATAAATGGGGTACGATACAATAACAAACGGTGCATTTTTCTGGATGTAATAGAATCTGTATGGTCCCTTGTGGATTCGGTTCGCTCCGTATGGGGCAATTTTGCTTATTAACAAAGGCGTTAAGCCAAAAATGCGGCTCATCGCTTAACACAATTTTGCGAAAAAGCAACGAGTCTGTTTCCAACTGCTCTAGAGTCAAATCGGCGAAAGAATGACGCATGTGATGATCTCATCCCGTGGCCTTAATTCATGTACTAGGTGGTACTCTTGCGGATGTAGAAAAATATCTTCCCATATACTGGCACTGTGACTTTTCTCTCGAACACGGCTTAGAGGTCAGAATGCTTTTTGCTAAGGAGCCAAGTCTCGGATTCATATGTAAGTACTAGTATGACCATTATCTTATACACCAGTAGCTTGGATGTTATGGTTAAGTTCCTGGATTTGAAGAGTCTTGGCAGACTGTAGTAAGCTTTGTTGGCTTTAAGCAACCGTGTGCGTATTTCTAATTCCATGCTGTTATCGGCTGCTACAGTTGAGCCGAGATAGTTAAAGGATTGCTCCACTATTTTAATTGTGAAACCAATGTTGGATACTTTTTTTCTTCTTATTTATGTTGCAGCCCCGAGATTTCGTGCCGCCCGTTCGAACTGGATGAAAGCTTCCTGTACAGCTATTAGATTTCTACTAATGATGTCAATGTCGTCTATATCGTCTGCGTAAGCGTAATGGACTTATAGAGGATTTTTCCTCTCGCCGTTACATCAGAGTCTCGGATCAATTTCTCCAACGCCAGGTTGCAGAGGACGTATGCCAGTCCATATACACATTTTTGCATCACCTCCCAAAGGGTGTAAATCAGATCAGTTGTTGATTTGCCTGGGACCAATGATGTATTTAGCGCATGAGGATATCCTGTCTTGAAGGATAGAGGAGAAAATCTTATACGCGGTACTCAACAACGTTATACCACGATAATTGCTGCATGTTGGGATATCTCCTTTCTTATGTACGGGGCACAGGATGTCTCTTCGCCAGTCTTCTGGCATCGCTTCTTCCTCCCATACTTGCACTATTATTTCATGAAATGGTTGGTGTATTGCTGGACCTCCTGTTTTAATCAGCTCCGCTGCGATACCATTTGATCGCGGGGCCTTATTATTTTTCAGGCGATTTATCGCTCTCCTAACTTCGTCTATGGTTGGTGGCAGCATCATAGTGTGGCCTTCGGTTATTGGTGTACTCTAAAAATCCTCAGTTAGCTGGCCATTTAGCAACTCATGAAAGTGCTCTTCCCATCGCTCTAAGATGCCTTTAAGATCGGTGATCACATTAACTTCTTTGTCTCTTCAGTATGTGCAACGCGGTGTATATTCATACCGTCATACCGCAGACTCTTTGGTAGAACTTCTGCGCCTGGTGCGGTCCTTGCTCTCTGTACTGTTCTATTTCGCGGACTAGATTCTTCTCCAAGGCCGCTTTTTTTTCGCCGGTGAACTGTTTTTTCATATCTTCTGAGCTCTTTATATAGCATTTTCGTGAGCCCGTGTTCTATGAGATTGCTGCATTGCTAGGTACGCTACCTTCTTAAGTTCAGTCGCTAGCTTACATTCGTCATCGAACCAGTCGTTCCGATCTCTACAAATACTGCCTAAGATGTAGTCAGCAGTACTAATGACAGTATTCTTAAGGCATGTCGATTTCTCTTCTACGCCCGACATCTCAGCCGCGGATATACTCTCCCTACATTACATTCGTCATCGAACCAGTCGTTCCGATCTCTACAAATACTGCCTAAGATGTAGTCAGCAGTACTAATGACAGTATTCTTAAGGCATGTCGATTTCTCTTCTACGCCCGACATCTCAGCCCCGGACATACTCTCCCTGCATTTAGAGCGAATCTTATTGCTTGATTTCTGAACTTTTTAAGTGGCACCCGTATTGACTTGAACCTGATTCGCGGATGCAGTCTTTCGTTATGATGCAATCCGCACCCAGAGCACCATACCAACAAGATAGTGGTCCGAGTCACGTTGGCACCTCGGTACGTTCGTACCGGCATTCGGCTCGGGTTGTGACGGCGGTCTATCAACACGTGGTCTATTTGGTTGCGAGTGGCTCCATCAGGAGATATCATTTGTGGATATTATGACCTTGTATTCACAACGATCAAATTATTGCTTGCTGCCATCTCTATGTCTCGTTCTTCAAAATTGTCATCAGTGTTCTCATGTAAGCTATGGGTGCCAATGTACTGCATGAATACTGGCTCACTACCTATTTTGGCATTCATATCCCCAAGAATGATTTTTTCGTCATACTGAGGACAGTCATGGAGTTCAAAGAATTCTTCTTTTTCATCATCTAGGGAATCCATTGTAGGTGCGTGGACTTTTATGAGGCTTTTGTTTTTAAATCTGCCCCGCACGCACGATTCTTTTGCTGCTGACTAGAAACCTTACTTCGAGCACTTGCATGACAGCTGTAATATATGTAATATTCTGATTTTTGTAAGACACAATTACCCGTGCAGCGCATTTCCTGGATTCTCCTGTTATATCAGCATTATATTTGGACAGATAATCGGCTAGCTGCCTTGCAGCTTGAGCTCTATACAGTGAGCGTACGTTCCATGAGAAAATTCTTATATCGTTTAACGCCGATTTCATTGCCGTGGTCGTCGTCGTTCATCAGTGTATCCGTGGCTGCTTTGCGGTTCCTTAATAAACGAGCTTATTGGCCTCGCGTCAACCTTACTTTGAAGGGACTATCCCGATCATTCAGCTTTTCCTCTATTGTAGGAAAATTACCGGCGGCTACCACGTGAGTTTTGATCGCACTTCCACCATTGGGAGATAGTTACGGCCAGTTGCAATTCTGATGCATTTTGTGTTATTCTGCTTATGGCTGACCATCTCATAGTTACTTATACTCATAGTTTATTTAAGCCAGCATGTTATTCTTACTGCAGTATCCCCTCCTTTTTGTAAATCAGTCCATTTCTAATCCACAAAAATTTATATTTCTAAGAATTTCGAATAGAAGTTGTAGCTTTGAGTAGTTGACGAGAGTTGTACGTAAGGCTATCGTTGTTGTATACGACTTGATCTCTTTTACTTACTTGTTGATAACTGTAGTCCTTAGATTTTCTTTTTATTTTCGTCTTAGCAGCTCATTAAAGTCCTTTTCCCATATGACTTTGATAACTTGCTATAGATCTATATCTTTTCGTTTGTGACCGCAGCTGTACAAGTTTGCCATTCTATACCTAGCTGTGTCATATTAAAAAACTTTTTAAGTGCATCTCTGCCCTTACCGCCATGTTACCATAGTACCTAATAAGCTTTAGAAAATATTCGACTTGAGTTATTGCGTTTCATTAAAAATCCTTAAATATTCCAATTTCTTCCGAAACTCCTTCTGACTTTTTTAATCAAAGGGAAACTTTAATACTAAATACTAAGGAAAAACAATTTAGAAAACTTTTTTGTAAACAGAAGCAACTAACACCGTGGTGGAGAGTGCTTACAAAGTTTTAATTTTACGAAAATTGCTGCATTGCTGCTTCCGGAGATAGTCAGAGTAGCGCTGCTGCCTGTGGCTCCGAAGTAGACCACTCTGCGTGAGGTTCCTTTAATTATGTGCTGCACCACCACTGCCTCCACCACCCAAATGACAAAAATAAATAATACACTCTTTCTTTACGTCCCGTTTTCCATTCATCAGGTGGGCCCACACACAAACAAAGCAACACCAACAAGAAAAAGGAAAATTTCCTAATTGCTTTCTCATCGCCCACGCTTGACGATGATGCTGTTCCGCATTCAGTGACTTCCAATGTAATTAAAGACCACTTCTGGTTTTATGTCAGAGCGAAGAGACCCTCATCGCACCACACCACAAGCTGCCCACCATCAGACGACCATTTAGCATCCTCGTTGACCGGTGTCATCTGTCGTCGTTCCGTCGTCCCCATCATAAAAATAAAGTGAAAATCCTCAGCCAGAACAGCTTCATCAAACCATCAGCCAGCCATGAATACGGGAAACGCACCCGGGTAAATTAATACAGGGAGCGATGGGCGGCGGTAAACGATGCTCTAAATATGCGCACTCCAGCAACGTTTTCCGAGGAAGTCCCGATGGCTTCTCAGCTCTGACAACTTTAATAGCATCTGTTACAGTCAAATAGTTGTGTGTTACATAAACCGGGTCACATCGAAATGAATTCCATAGCGATTTTAATTTATGCGAAAATATGCCACCTGCCACACTCCCCCTTTATATTATCCATCCATTAAGGCCGTGACACTAGCCAAATTATGCTTCCCGAACAGTGTGTTTGTCTGTCTGTCGGTCTATCTGTGTTTAAACATAAAAGTGTACTCGCTAATGTACTCGCGTGCGATGCTCGTACACAGGAGAGAGACAGCATTTGGCGCCGATCCAAGAAGATTCTTCAAATCTAGACATGTGGCACACGTTTCCCATTTGACGTGATCAATTTCGCTAAATTGAATATGACGCTGCTGTCTACATCATCTACTCGTACAATGGTGTGGCACAATGGCGTGGCTGCCAGTCTCGGTCTAATGCTTATGATGATATTATCAGACGAGTCATTTTTGGGTCAAGATATTTCCATCTGCTCTCTGCATGCTACAACAATATTAAGATTTCATTATTCGTTTTGGAAGAGCTAAATTGCTTGCTTGCCAGAAAAGCGTCTGATAGTTGAAAAGGGAAGCGAATCAATTGCCAAAAATGCCATCGAATCTCAAATTGTTTCAGCGAATGAAAGGAAGTTGCATTTTGAGTTGAGTTGTTGTGTTTTGAAAGGAAGGAAATACAACAAAAGATGTCTTAAATGAAATGTTTGACTAACCAATTGAAACTATGCGCTATAAGCTATAATTATGGTATGCATACCTTCTGAATGTTTAGTTCAAGTTTTCCAAATATGTGCAAAATTTGGTTACACCATAAAACGTGAAGCTTATCTAAATGGTCATCAGTTAAGTACAGGCAATTTATTGACGACTCTTGGCTATCGATAGGATGCAGGACAGCAAAGACACTTCCCAACTCAGAGACTCAGAAAAGAAAAGTCCACACAACCCTAGATTCATCCAACTCGAACGGCAAGAATTGACATCTTGTGTTTACAACTTCCATTTGTCTAACTGAATGGATCGAAGACATAACAATATCAGTCATATACTGTCCCAACAATTCCTCAACTTCTTCAGCAGCCTTGGGAACAAGTTCTTAGCAGCTGGCGACTATAATGGTAAGCACACCTATTGGGGTTCTAGGCTAACAACTCCAAAAGGCAGACAACATTGGTACGCGCTCGTGCAAAGTAATCTTGGCTTTTTCTCGGCGGGTCAACCCAACTACTGACGTACAGATCGACGAATAATATCGGTCCTTACAGACTTCGGCATCACAACAACTATTGAGAGGCACAACCTAAAAGCCGAGACAAAATTCGACCTCTCATCTGACCACTAGCCTGTTTTTATCACACTAACAAATTTAAGAAACGTGAACAAAAGCCCCCAAACCCTCACAAGCAAGACGACAAAACCGACATAGCCTCTCGCTTAATCAAATCAGCAAATAGTCGGCTTTAAAGCAATAACTAAATGCCTAGGCAGAATTTGTGTAGGTGTCGTCAAATATATCAAAAGCTAGATAAAGAGCTCGATTTCGGGAAGTAAATTGATACTCATAGCTTGCACGAGAAAACCCGTGTCACCCCTGTATGAAGAAGTCGGTGGAAAAACATGTCGTGAATCCGTCTGTTGAGGTTGGTTCCACTCCATGCCTTTTAGCAGAAATGCACATCGAGTAAAACATAGCGTTTTCAAAAACTCTCTCAATATCAACAAACACCCTTATGGTAAAGACTCTGTCCATCATGCTCTTTTCAGCCCTGTAAACAAGATCATGAATAGCAGACTCACAGGAGATCCCACCACGCTGACAGGCGTGCTGATGTTTAAGGGAATTCTTGACCAAGCGTTCAAGATCTTTCACCACAAAAATTGAAAGACTGATTGGTTTGAAGCTTTTTGCCAGTGAGCTTTTCAGTGAGTAGGCCGAAATGGTCAGCAGTTCAACCCCCGACCAGGCATTCATAAACACTGGAAAGCTACAAAAAATGTGTTTGCAGATGGATGGAAGAGTGTATCGCACTTAAAGTTCAAATTGCACCCGATCCCACCACGCTGACAGGCGGGTTGGTGTTTAAGGGAATTATTCTGAGTACATGCGACTGAATAGCCATCTTGACCAAGCGCTCAAGATCTTTCACCACAAAAACTGAAAGACTGATTGGTCAGAAGCTTTTTGCTAGTGAGCTGTTGAGTGAGTAGACCGAAATGGTCATCAGTTCAACCCCCGACCAGGCATACATGAACACTGGCAAGCAGCCAAAAACGTGTTTGCAGATGGATCTGAACGTTTTTTCGCTAAAAGGAAGAAACACCACAGCAGATGGCAGATCTGCAGAAACCTCAGCCTCAGCAGTGGAAAAAAAGCGTAGCGTCAGACGTGACTAGCGCAAATGCATTAATGCCAAGAGGGTGCGCTGGCAAGCCCATTTTTTAGATCATAAATGAGCTGATAGGTGGACAGAGTTCCAAATTATATACCCTAAGAAGTTCAGACGGTTCCTTGCTTACATCATTTTCGACCGGCTTGACGATAGTACAGCTGCTTCCTATTCAAATGAGTAACCAATACCCAAGTTTGCTTGAATGCATTCCTGCTAATGCTGAGATTTTCTAAGCAATCTCAAGTACATCGGAACATTAGAACATTAGCAGAGTGAGGCAAGTGGATAGGAATTTGCGTCCTTTCGATTTCAAGAAAGCTTTTGAAATCGTGAACGGAGACTTGAAAAGTCCGGAAACTCATAGATGTTGTTAAGGCCATCTTGCAGAATGGTAAAGTGTCAGTATTTCGATATAAGTTCAAAGAGGTGTGCCGCAAGGCTGGCGCTGATAACGTATATGTTTTTTGAAAGCGTAAACCGCGATTTGAAGAGTCCGGAAACTCATAGCTGTTGTTAATGCCATCTGTAAGAGTGCTTAGTGTCACACCTTGCATAATGGTAAGGTGTCAGTATTTCGATTTAAGTTCAAAGTGGTGTGCCGCATGGCTGGCACTGATGCCGTTTGTGTTTTTTCACATAGAATAATCGACTTGCATGGAATGGTGCACAAGCTAGAGGTAAAAGCATGCAGAGGAAAAACTTCACCGTTTAATTGAACCTTGCAGAAGACAGCAGTTCGAGAAAGTTGATAACTTACTTTTTCTGGGAAATATTGCATTGACCGATGGTTGCATCGAACTTGATGTGGGCATTAGGATCTCGAAAGCAACAGCTGCATTCCGAATTCTGTATAAAATCTGGAAGAGCACGTTTTACAGAATTTAAACGAATTTCAAACAGTTCCGTTCCGCCGTTGAGCCAACACTACTGTATGGGTGTATTTCTTGAAAGATCACCACAATTCTCATTCCTAAATTGCAATCGTTTGAGAGTAGATTCTTTGGTTTTTCTAGCCTAGCCGTATATCGAAAACACAGCTATATTCAAGGATTAGCTAGGACCATATAGACAGTATAATCAGACGAAGAAAATAGCAAAAGAATTTGTCACACCAGTTGTTACAAAATATGCCATCATATGGACTCCACTTGCCCTAATCAAACATGGCGCAGAACAATAGAAGTGGATTTTGTTGCGATAGGAATTATTTGTATGGTGTATAACTCCATTACAACGAAATAATCACATAATCTAGCATTAAGTTGAATGTAAGTTTACATTAACATGAAGTACATTATGCTACATCCATCAGAAACTTAATATGGTCATGACTCTGGGATACAATTTATTTCAAATGCTGTAATACACGAACAATATACGAATATTTAATCCCATATTTTAGTAATTTCGAGAGCTAATAATAAAAGCGCATTGTGGGAAAGTTCGCGATCATCCTCTTCAATGTTAAACAATACGCTCTCTCAACCAGAAACAAAAGCAAAACGAACGGAGCAACATCAGAGTTTTAGCGAAATTACCTTAATTGCCCCGAGTGCAGCCTGCTTGGTCGAGAACGTTACAAATGCGCAGCCTTTACTTTGTCCATTCTGATCCCGAAGGACGGTGCACTCCTCTATTGTTCCGTGTCCGGCGAATAGTTCTCTAACATCACCCTCATTGTACTTTTTGTTTAGCATTCCGACGAATAGTTTCCGCTCTGCAAATAGAAAGAAGGGAAAAATATAAGTAAATATTTATTATAGTGCAGGAGTATATTTAGCCAGGATAGATGGATATAGAAAAGGATAATCTTTTAATGTGAAAAGCAAAAGCTATACTCGTATTAACGAAGGAGGATGAAGAGCGCATTTACGAGTCCTATTTAGAAATGAGGGAATGTCTGTGACCTAAATATATAGACCTACTCGTACAAAAGTCATCAGTACAAGCATCAGCAAGGGAAATTAAATTTTTAATTTAAATTGTGCAGCAAAGTGGCTAATACAGAGTAGGAGTAAAAAAATATTTATTTATTAGCTGCTTATCGTTACAGCACATCTGCCACCTAATCGGACAATACAATTTGACGTTTGAAGCTGTTGCAATTGGTACACTTAATGTGTGTCGGTATTTTCCCTGTCGAAATTCAGCAAGTGGCAAAACATCTGCTTAAGCTGCGATTAATTTTCTAATAAGATTTTCCACTGGGAAGCACTTTTCACGAGTGCATCATACATTGAGATAGTAGATTGAGATAAATTGGAGACTAGCTCACGTTTAAGATCTGAACAAAACTCCTCAAACTTCATGCAGCCCGTATCAAAATCGAATCCTTATCCGCTTTTCCTAAGCTTGAACCTTTTTTTTTTAAAAGAAAAACACAACCAATAGGATTACTCTGCATCTTCGTTTGTCTGCAAGGACAGCACAAGTAGAATTGTAATACGGTGGGCAAAAATTACGAATAAATGAAAGAGCTTGGTTGTGAAAAAGGATTTGTGATTTAGTTGTCTGCTGTTCTGTCACAAAAGAAAGGGTCTCTTGAAGCATTCAAAGTAAAATTTTAAGACCGCACCAAGTTTTGCCTCGCGAACCGTTTTTTCTATGACGTTTAGAGAATTATTATATGATAATTAAATGCTATTTATTACCTGATGATTGGCAGAATGATTGAAGGATGATAATAGATTGATTATGGTAAGATTATAGGAAGATTATACAATGACGAAATTGTGATTGTGATTAAATGACTATTATGCTAATATTATAGGAAACTTTTAAATTGATTACAGGATGATTATGGCATGATTATTATATGGTTATGTCATACATCAATATTATAGATGATCTAGGTATGAATATTGGATAACTACAACCAGATTATAACATGATTATAGGATACTTAGAGAACAAATGCTGTTTATGCTACGATTATAGGATAAATATTGTATGATTATAGGCGGGTTATGGATTATGGAATGTTTATAAGATGCTTATGGAATAATAGTTATAAGATGCTAATGGTATTAAATATATACGCTACATCCTAAAGATTCGTTCAGCACAAATTATATCAACTCAGGAATTATGGCGTAAGACAAGTCAAGATCTGTTGTATTGCGATAGATTGGTCACACACTGAGGAAGAAAAATGATAATATTGCGAAGCAGTCAATTGAATGGAATCTTTAGCGTGTACGGCGAGTTATAATACCAAGAACAACGTGAAGATCCACAGTCTTAGCAGAAACAGACTCTCCGAGGAAAACGTGAACACATTTGAAATATTCAGCTGCAGACCAAGAAGGATGGAGAAGATTTATTTGCAACATGATGATGATAATATGGTATAATAGGACAAATATATGATTAAAGGATGATAATAGGATATGATTTTAAATATTTAGCTGCAGACCAAGAAGGATGGAGAAGATTTATTTGCAACATGATGATGATAATATGGTATGATTATAGGATTGATAGGTGAAGTCGGTGGTAAGGACTCTAACCATAAAGTGGCAAGAATAAGCATCACGCGATATTTTTTTGTTTGTTTCTTTTTAATAATTGATTTCAAAGAGAAAAACTAATTACTACAAATTATGACCGGGTTACAATGAATTCGATCCACTGTAAAGCCATCTGCAATTGCATAGGCGGCTATAAGTTAACATAGAATGGTTGAGAGTAGAGTAACAATTTTCCAAGTGCACTGCATCGGAAATGATGTGAAAGTTGCGAAACTTTTTACATTTAGTTTTGAGGTTCAGTTGCTACCAACCACGTTATCCTGAACCAGTAATAAAATTGCAGTAACAAATTGTCAAGTTATCTTTGTTTAGTAAATCGCAACTTAGGCAGAGGTAGGTAATGTTAGAATTGTCAATTTTTGTAAAGTTACGAAACGAGAACGTGCTAGGCAACGAATTAGAAAACACTGGCACTTTCACCGACCTTCCCAGGCAGAAGAAAAGGAAACTTTTGCTTACCCGAACGAGGATAAGTTGGTAAGTAGTCACATCCAACGAAACTACAACAAATAATATTCATATACCATTGGCGTGTAGTATACGATTTACTGAACTGCAAAACTTTTCCCAAGGAAAGGCACTACAAACAATGATCCTAGAAATTGAACAAATAAGTCTCACAGATGCATTCGATACGCGTGGATACTGGAGCGCATACAAGTACGTACTTATAGAGTTGTTGAAAGTTTTCATCCGAAGTGTAGTATGTGTCTGTGCTTGTGGCTGGGTGTTAGAAGATTTATTGTTTATTGTTTCTCAATGATTCGATTTTCTTTCAGCGTCGGATGGGAACGAGATAAAACTCGAAACTACAATTCGCACGTTTATCTTCGCCCCAACCATTGTACCATGCAAAATGGATGTTCGGGTAGTGGATGCTTCTTTTTGTTTCTTTTTAACTTTTCGATGTGCACCGTACTACCGAGGTATGTTTTCTAATTGAGTTTGTGTTCTTTTTCGTTTAGATTTCTTATAACGGAATTGAGGTTCTCTTCTTAGTTAAAAATAACGAAAAAAATAAAACTTTTCATGCAATTTAGTTGGGGAGATTTTCTCGAAAAACCCAAAACCAATCCGTTGCATGTTGGTAAGAGCTTCAATTAATATGATACGAGGTTTTTGACTTATTTTGACCGTTTTATATGCATGATGGTCGAGCTCAAAAAGTCAACGTCATCTGAAGAAAGTCAGAAATCCCAGAATTAGCGGAAATGATGCAAGTGGAGCTAAGTAATAACGTGTCAGGCAAGCTACGAAATCCGTCGGTGGCAATACCATAGATAGGGGGGAACGCAAAGCCGCCTTTGCTATTTTCTCTTGGGTATAATAATAATATTCGGCGCGACAGATCGTTGTGGTCAAGGGACTAGCTTCTGACGACCATTCGGTTGTGCGTATTAGGCAAGCTACGAAATCCGTCGGTGGCAATACCATAGATAGGGGGGAACGCAAAGCCGCCTTTGCTATTTTCTCTTGGGTATAATAATAATATTCGGCGCGACAGATCGTTGTGGTCAAGGGACTAGCTTCTTAGGTTGTGCGTATTAAATTTTTGCACATAAATGGAAGCTAACGTGGTTTATCTCCAATCACAACCAAACTTTGTCAACTGATGTCTAGGTAAGGTCGTGAAAATCTTTTGGCCTATCACAATCTCGAATGACGATCTTATGCGTTAAAAGGGTAATTTTCCAGTTGACAAATGAAGGAAATGGGAGTACATCGGACACCTAAATGCAGGGAGAGTAAGTCCTGCGGCTGAGATATCGGGCGTAGAAGAAAAATGGGCACGCCTTAAGAATACTGTCATTAGTACTGCTAACTCAAAATTAGACAGTAGTCGTAGAGATCGGAACGACTGGTTCGATGACGAATGTAACCTAGCGATTTAAAGCATGAATGTTGCGTAAGAAACAATCTCATAGAACGGGGGCACGCGAAAATGAATATAAACCGCTCAGAATGATTGAAAAAACACCGGGAAAAGAAAACAGCCTGGGAGAAGAATCTCTTCCGTGAACTAGAACAGTACAGATAGCGAGAACCGCACCAGGCTTAGACACTATGCCACCACCACCAAGCATAGACGAAGTTAGCAGAGCTAAAAATCGGCCTCGGGTTCAGGTGGGATCCCAGCGGAGCTGATCAAATCAGGAGACCCCATAATACACCAAGCAATTCATGAACTAAAACTGCAAGTATGGGAGGAAGAAGCGATGCCAGAAGACTGGTGAAGAGGCATACTGCGCCCAATACATAAGAAAGGAGACATCACAACGTGCAGCAATCATCCACCATACGCTAAAGTCATCATTGGTCCACACCAGTGTGGCTTCATCTTAGGCAAATCAACAACTAATCAGATTTACACCCTTAGGAAGGTGATGGAAAAATATCTAGAGTTTCCAAACTCACTACACCATCTTTTTATAGATTTTAAAGCCGCCTATGATAGCATAGCTAGAGTAGAACTTTATAAAGCAAAGTAAAAATATCCGGATGACTATCCAGCCCCGTCAACATCTATTACGTGCGCCGGCAAGCGTATGAACTGGCCTGCGTCCTCTCAACTTGGCGTTGGAGAAAGTGATCTGAGTAACGGCGAGAGGAACAATCTTCTATAAGTCCATTCAGATACTGGCTTACTCCTTCAATGTTGACATCTTTGGTACAAACCCAAGAGCGGGCGGCACGAAATCTAGGTCTGCACATAAATGAAAGAAAAACAAAGTTCATGGTGACGCACGTCTGCGCGGAGAAGATCCAACATTGTATTGTATAGGACAATGGTCATACCAGTACTGACATATGGATCCGAGACTTGGGTGCTTAGAAAATAGTATTCTTACCTCTTTGACACGTTCGCGAGAAAAGTCTTACGGAGAATTATTGGCCCCATATGTGAGAAAGGACGATTCCGGAGACTCTATAATGATGAAATATACAAGCGTTACCGCGGTGTCGACATTGTAAGAGAATTAAGCTTGGTAGGCTCCGGTGGACAGGACACCTAGCTCGCATGAACGAAGAGGATCCTGCTCGGAAATCCTTTGCGGTAGTATTTATGGAACACGACAGCGAGGCTGACCAAGCCTACGCTGGAGGGATGGCGTAGACCAGGACGCCTAGAGTTTAGAGATGCAAAACTAAATCGGCTCCAAATCGTGAACGGTGGAGAGACTTTTTGCGGGAAAAATATCAATTCGAGTATCCAACAAAATTTAGCTTTAATGTAGTCTGTGTTTTTGCCATTTTTTGTTAGTCTAGTCAAGAAGACTATTTATAAAATCTTATTTATTATTTTATATAATATTAACGAGTTTAGACTTTGTTATTATTTTTACTTAACTTTTGTTATAACAATTTATTATAATAAATAGCTTATAATTCATTTTATTTTTAATATAATTTTTATAGTTTATTTAATCTTCTGAATTTTCCTTTCATAAAAATGGTCGCCGTAATTATAGCCAACGTTGCAACAACGCGCACAGCCGCTGTATACAATGAACACCAAGTACTCGTACCAATCCATGTTCCATTAAAATGCAAGTATGTACATTACATTATCTACGAGTATGTCTATGCTGTGTGCATAATAATTTCCCACTTCCGCTATGATATATTGTATATCCGGGGGCACAATACTTGAGAAAACGAAATTTTATTACGAGTATAATAATAATGAGCCGTCGTTTGTGTGTGTTTGTTGGATAATTTACATTGATTTACGAGGAATTTGCAAATAAGCCCCAGAGCTCTGCAGCCTGTGAATGCAATACAACGCATCGCTCGGAAATTATATCGCATATTAGAGAATGCTACTCTTTGTGTGTGAGTGCGTACTCGTATAAACATACTTAGATACGCACAAAGGTAATAAGGAAAGGGATCCGTAAAGTACTCTCGACAATACAGCTGCAATATTCTCTGAATGGAATTTAAAGGAATCTGAATGAGTTGTGCGGAACATATTATTCCTCTCTATATGCAGATGTGGTATCATCATTTATTATGGAATTAATACTTTGCATTGTGGGTTTGCTATTTGTAAACTAATAATGAATCAAATATTTGATATGCGATATCTGGAAACAATAATAGGTATCTTGTTAACTGACAAATAATAACTTATTCCAGGAAGCAAGTATGGTAAATAATTGCGGAATTAAATCACATTAAAGATACAGTTTCTAATGCAATTTCTTTGCTTAATAAGGAAATTAATTAATTAGAATTGCATTATAGTATATATTAAAAAAGGAATACAAGTATGATACTAACCGATAGTGTTCTTGCCTGTGGTGGGAGTCTTTCATAATTCCTGTTAAGGCACTGGAAAGACTGATCAAAATCTACATACGCGCACACGTATTGACAAAAGACTACTGTCTACAGATCAGCATGCGTATTGTAAAGGCAAGCTATTAGTAACAGCTCTGCACACACTGGTACGTTCTATTGAACATTCCCTTCACCACCATAAGTACACAATGGTGGTATTCCTAGACATTGAATGCGCTTTAAACAACGTCAACACGGATCTGCTGTCGACTTTGAGGATGGACGACTCGCTTGGCGAATTGATTAATCGTGGCGTGTCGTCTGCCAAAAGATCTGTCTGCAGAGGAACCCCACAAGGTGGAGTCCTGTCCCCCCCCTTCTATAGAAATTAGCGGTGAATTAACTGCTGGTATGCCTAAGAGGTGAGGGCTGCAGAGTAATTGCTTGTGCGTATGACGTTGCTATTGTCGACTCAGGAAAATACCCGAATAGCTTAAAGAAACATCTGCAAAATGCTCTCAACCAGCTAACTTACTGGGCAGATCACTGTGGTTTTGGGGTAAATCCTCACAAAACTGAGCTTGTCCTATTCGCCAGGAAATATAAAGTTCCACTTATTAACCCTCCTTCTATAAACGGTATAAGCTTAACATTCTCTGATAGAGCCAAGTATTTGGGTCTTATTTTGGACAGAAAGCTAAGCTGGAAACCTAAAATACAAGAAAAAGTTCGTAAAGCCATAGTGTCACTCTTCTTATGCAAAAAAGCCATTGGTAACAAGAGGGAGACTTCAACCCCATGTAACTCATTGGCTATACCTATACAGCGATAGTAAGACCTACTATTCTATACGGTGTGACTGTATGGTGGACTGCCTTAAATAAGAAGGTAAATATTGACAAATAAAGCAAAGTCCAAAGATCAGCTAGTCTATGTATGAGCGAAGCACTTCGTTCAACCCCCTTCGCTGCATTGGATATTCTGTTCGACCTTACACCACTTGACATTTACAACAGGCAAGCAGCTGCCACTTCGGCTATTCGCCTGAATGCTATCTCTCAGTGAACTGAAAATGAAATCGGTCACTCCTCTATTCTGAATTTAGTCAGGATCCCAGACAACATAGACTACGCCATTCTGCAACTCGATTTCAACAAAAACTTCGAGGTCACATTCCCCTCAGGATCATTCTGGGACGAGACGCTTACTTGGAAGATGAACGCATTCATTTTTATACAGACGAGTCAAAAACTGATGACGGTGTCGGCGGAGGTGTTTTCTCAAAAAAGCTAAATCTTAGCCCATCGTTTCGTCTTCCAAATCACTGTAGTGTTTTCCAGGTTGAAATGATGGCGATCGGTGAAGTCTTGTCTTGGCTGAAGAGAAACGTCATATCCGCTAAGGATATCCTTATATTCTCGGATAGCCAAGCTACACTGAAAATCCTGGAATTGGTCTCTACAAATTCAATTCTAGCCCTTAACTGCCTATCATCTCTCGTGGAGTGTTCAATATCCACTTGTGTTGGGTGCCACGGCACATAGACATTCCGGCTAACTATATGGCTGAAGAACTCGCCAAGCAAGGAACTACACTACCCTTCTTACTTGAATATGGTTCCATAGGCATACCTGGACACTGTCTCATATGTAGGCATGCAGCAAGACTTGGAGTCTTCTCGAATGACTTCTGCAGAAGCTGCATCGATGAGGAGGAGGAGGAGAACATCGTCCATCTTCTCTGTACGCTCCAAGTGTAAGATCTCTCAAAAAAGATCGCACATCGGTGCTGTTATAGGTGTCATCACTGGACACTATCTCATAGGCAGGCATACAGCAAGACTTGAGTCTTCTCGACTTCTGCAGAAGCTGCATCGATGAGGAGGAGGAGGAGGAGGAGTATACCAACGAAACTAATGGTAGGTGTAGGGAATTTTTTCTGATCCGTGTGGTATCAAAATAGACCATTACTGGTCAAAGTGTGTCGGTCTCACTGACAGCCACCTTAACCTATCCTATAGCCTCTACTACGCCTACGCACCATATTGTACGGTTCTACGGTTCTTAGCAATGAGCTTCAGCTCTCTCGAATTCTTCCCCAATTGTCGTGCCTCCTCTTCAACTGTTCTGCGACATGTGTTTCTCGGACGACCCATTCATCTACTTTCTTAACATAACGGATTCCGTTGCATTGCGTAGTCCTTTTCGGAGTGTATGACCAATCAACTGCCACTTCCGTCGTTGGATGGTTGTATCTATTGGTTCGTGACCCGTTTTCTGGTAAAGATGTTCGTTAGAGATACGGTTAGGCCAGAAAACCCTTAAGATGTTCCGTAGGCACCTATTTACGAACGTTTGTAATCTTCTTGTGATAGTAGCGGTCACCTTACAAGTGCTGCACCCATACAACAGCACAGATTCAACATTCGAACGGAACAGTCGTAGATTGATGTTTAAGCTGATCGCATTGCTTTGTTATATTATGGACATCATAATTACCTAAGGTAGAAGATCAAATTATTATGATGTTGAGTTTCATTGACTATATATTTGCTTAACTGCAATAGCCCTTCTTTAAGTTATTGGTGTATACTAGTTCCTTATTTATCAGTGAATCAGTGTTAAAGTATTATAAGTGTGAAGATTGAAAAAAAAACGTTATGTGTTTCTTTCTTTCGTTCTTATATACCAATTTTTTCAAGCTCACGTTATTCCTAGGCGTTATTAGGGTTCAAAACCCTTGAAGTGTGCGATAATTACAACAAAAACTGGAATTGAAACAAAACCTAAGTGAAAAAAAAATCATCAGTTTTCAATCGAAGTCAATGTAAAGAAAATAATAATATTACATTTTCTTAGTCGTATGGGTTAAAGTTTAACAACTTAGCAGGGTTCAACGCTCATCTCCTTTTGCATTTTTTTGAATTTCCAGTCGTGCTACGACTGCTACGACCTGCGGCACCAAAAACTTTATTTCATTTTAAATTTCAAACAAATCTCTAATTGAACAATAACAAAACTTTGGATTCACGTATTTTTTAAATAAACAGACACACACAACCGAATGCCATTATAATTAAATCAATCATTAAACTTTTTATGCGATGGTGAGAGGTGCTCTGCCCTAAATGTCTTGTGAAAAGTGAAAAAATGCATATATCCAAGTGGTTTCTCGCTTCGCAGTTGCAAGCGAGTAAGACATCAGCAGTTCGCAACTCTTGTGCAATTTAATTGAATTACTTTGTAGCCCACGGGATGAAATTTCAACTTGAACTGCAACTTTACAAATTCAAGTTTAACTTCAACTTTATCTTCATCTTCAGTTCCGTTCAGTCATCCATCTATCCATCTATCCACGAGACCAAATTCATCTTGAAAATCATCGGAGATGTGCAGATGAAAGCGATAGAAATGTAAAACGATGGTAAGTGTGGAGCTTTTATTTTTTATACTTCGGCACAGCCCCGGAGGAAGCCAAAAAAGTCAGAAAGCCTGAATAGAATAAGGAAACCTTGTAAAATTTGTAAGGACTACAAATGTTACGATATGCGAATAGTAATGTAAGTACCATGACGTATAGTTACTCTGTTAATGTGTGAAATTTCATCTGAAGTAGTTATCCTTGAGTTGTGTTGGAGGAATGCAAATCAGTGGTGGGAGTTCAGTAATATTGGTAATGTAAAACAGCTCTAAAATTTATCATTTGAAGTAACAGTAACACGTATAATCGGTTACAGTACAGTTAAAAGCGGTCCACAGAGACATGAAGTCGTGGTTGGAGTTGGGTTTACCTGGCTTTCGCTTTTAAGCCACTCCTTATATTTTGCTTCTCAGCTCCCTCCCTCTCTTTGGAGTAAAGCGTTTCTTAATCTGTCGCTTTTAGTCCTGCAACAAAATTGTGTTATATTATGCTGCAGTCGGACCCCGCGACCCAGGTCCACAGAGACAGCCCTACACGAGGTAGTACGCATAATTGAACATTCCCTTTATTTCAAGCAATACACCATTGCAACCTTTCTCGAAATAGAGGGCGCCTTTAACAATGTCCACATTGGTGACATTAAGGAGGGCTCGCACAAGGAGCGGTAGAGCAACTCCTAAAACGGTGGATCATTTCCATGCTAGTTAGAAGGGTGACACAAGGAAATCTGGGCAGTAGCAGTGTTGCCAAATCAGCCGGTTATAAACAAGGTCTTCAGGACACTTCAGATGGACAGGACGAATGTTGTAAGGTATGCAGAAGGCGTGGTGATTATTGTGTCATGACAGTACCTTTCCGTAATCAGTGAGGTCATGAAAAGGTCTCTATGAAAGGTTAGCTCCTAGGCTACAGGTTGTGACCTAGGGGTTAACTCTGGTAAAACTAAAGTGGTGATTTTCACCACTAAGTCCAACAAATACTTTGCCCTTTTCAAGTTCAATAGCCAGATACTTACCTCAGAAGCAAAATATTTCGGCGTAATCCTAGACAGGAAACTCAGCTGGAAGACGAATACAGAATTTAGGGCTAAGAAAGCTTACATTGCCCTACATGCTTGCAGCGCAACCATTGACAAGAAATGGGGACTGCAGCCGGGAATGGCTCCCTGGCTGTACACAACAGTGGTGCCTACTATTCTTACCTATGGAGCGCTGGTTTAGTGGTCGGCGATTAATTAAAAGCACAATGCCAGCAAGCTAGGTGGAATAAAGAGATCAGCAGCTGTTGGCATAACGGGAGCACTTCGGTCATGTCTCACCCATACTCTTAGCTCAATCCTACACTTACTACCTTCCGACCTATTTATTAAATACCATGCGGCGTACAGCGCGGTCCAGCTCAGAGAATCTGGGTGGTTTGCTAACAAACCGTACGGCCACTGCAATATACTGCAGTTGTTACCAAAGGAGTTGTTACCATATTAAACCGACTTTTGCACTCCTAAACTTCACTTTAATCCTAGCTTTGTCGTAGAGTTTCCAACCCGAGAAAGTTGGAAGGACGGGAGAGCTGTGGGGCTCTTTGATATAACTCTATTCACCGATGGATCCAAGATAAGTTATGGAGTCGGTGAAACCTCTAACCTTTCAAGGTCCTTACAAGCTACCTGACTCTGCTAGTATCTTTCAGGCGGAGATCCTAGTGATAAGAGTGGCTTGCAGGGCCCTATCTCACAATACCGCAATAGCGGGCAAGGTCTGCATATGTGTAGACAGCCAATGTGCTATTAAAACCATAATTGCGACAAGCAACAATTCTACGCTCGTCAGGCAGTGCCAGGCCGAACTGGCTTTTATAAGCTAATGCATGGACTTGGCCCTAGTTTGGGTGCCGGGACACAACGACATTGACGACAATGAAAAAGCAGACTTATTGGCAAAGAAGAGCGTTACACTGGACACGAACTGCGCGGAGACAGTCAGCAGTCGTTTGAGCTCCGTTAGGGGAAGTATTCTTTCCTTCCTTGCCACCAAAGCAATGCTAAGGTGGACCAATTGCACCACGTCGAGATCGATGTGGCCTTTTTATAATAAAAACAAATGCACCGAACTGATTTCCAGATCTCGGAATTTCTAGAGTGGTTGCCATAACCTAGTATCAAAAAGTCTTCTATCAAAGGGTCTTCTATCAATCTGAAGGACTATAAATGTTTAGCATTTTCAATTCTTAAGACTCATATCGAGAAAATCTAATATACATTTTGAGAATTTTTCAGATGACGTCTGGTAAAATTACTCACTCAAACAATTACCGTAAGTTGTACGGTACGTTAAATCAAAACTACTACACAAATACACGAGTACATCATAGAAGCGCTTAAGAGTAGGATGATATTTTCTGTCAAAATATAATGAGATAACTTGAAAAAGTTTTTCACTCGTCTGTATGGATTATGGTAGTGTGTGTGTGTGTGTGTGTGTGTGTTGGTCCCTCATAACAACTTGATTAAAACACAGAGCGCTGCGCAGCGGTAAGAAATCATTTTATAAGTGAGTTGAGCGAAATAAAGAGAAACTTTTTGACAAAATTGGAGCACCAATTACTAAAAATTGACACAAAATGAAGATTTTCTTCCACGCGAATACTTTGTGTCGTCGAGAATCTCTGGCATTGATGGGGCATCCTGCAAGATTTCTCACTCTTGCAGTAAAGTGAGATGCTATGTTTCGCGCAATTTCAAGTCAGGTTACAATTTTCGATTTTCCTCTTGGCATTTCCCAGGTGTGGACTTAACAACAAATTACTTTTACGTCTGTCGACGTATCGACAGAGTGCTGTATTCCATTTCAAGGATATTCTAGGAGAAGAAAAGCTTTCCTCCTATTTTCCAATTGGAAACTATTTTCTAGAAGGACGATTGACAGAGGGATGCAATTAGGAAACTTTTTATTGAAAGATTTCTTGGTAAATACAATTAGGGGCATTAATTAAGCGTAGCTCGGAAGAAAATCATGAAACATATGGTCATTGCCGAAATATTGTATAGTTGTTGTTATTTTGTCATCTTCTATATTACAATAATCCTGCACTGCTCAGTTCGTTAATGTTCTGTAAAATAGGATCTATATGCTGATTTCAAACACTCTAGAACAGTGCATGAGACCTATAGGACTTTTGAACGAAAAGAGCAAAAAGAAATATGAATAGAAATTATAAAAATTTACGGAAATATGTTTTTTATAATAAACTCCAAATAAGATCGTGAAGAAAAACAAACCGACAGCCAGAAAGTACGTCTGAGCATCCATCTAATATACGCACATTCCTATTCATTCACAAAAGTACAAAGTAAAGTCTGTAGAATAGAGGTGGATCACGTTTCTTAAAATAAAGAAAGATAAGATCGGGAGTATAATGCATCCCGATATTAATGAAGATCATGGAACATTCACGCGGTTTAATGGTCAACAATACAGAATAGGATAATCGAATGAACTTATGAAGAAACTGCTGGAACTGGGAGCAATTAACTATTGAAAGAACCCGTATTAAAGATTCTTTGTAAGGCCAAAACTGACACAGTCGAGTTAATATGAAAATACAAGTTCAGTCTTGCTTTGGGCGTATACTGGATGACGATAGCATAATGCTAATTTTAGTTTCAAGTAATTTGAAGTCCATAAAATTCATATAATATTCCTAAAGCAAAGTCCTAGATTCATACCCCTTGCGGTGCTCCCTGGGTAACGCTAAATAAATCAGGCGGTGTAGTGAAGACGAGCAGAGGGAATCCTGTTTATAGTCATGGGCACTACATGTCAAGGCGAGTCATTGGCGCCTAAAAGCCAATATAAAGTCAGCGTCTATTCTCCATGTTAGGGGCGGCTGAGGCAGGCGTCAGCCTTGTAGCAAGCGGCTCGCTATATAAATGAGTGTAAAGGTTGAATTGAGTTTGCGGCCCTCCAGCGCTATTGAGGTTAAGCGCTAGGCTAGTAACCTACCTGTATAAAAATACCTAAGAAACGGAAACAGTCCTCGGATACAATACGGATATATTACAAACGACATTTGGCTATCGACGCAGGACTAAGATCGGAACGTGGAAAGTCCGCACCTGGTCAGAATCGTCAAGACTGTCTCAAGTTTGACGTGAGATGGATCGCTACCAGCTACTAATTTTAGGCCTCAGCGAAGTAAGATGGATGGGTCGAGGCGACTTTCATGAACAATCAGGGCATTATCTAATGTTTAGTGACAATAATGAATCTCGAACCAACAAAGTGGGAATACTTATAACAGCTAGAGCTAAAAAGTTCTTGATTGGATTCAAACCAATCTCTGACCGCATAATTTCAGCACGATTCCACTTTAAAATATCACTATTATCCAGTGCTATGCTCCCACCTGATGACGATGAAACAAAGGAGGCCTCTTCTATAGTCAACTAGAGGAAACAATAGCCTGTGCTCACGCAGGCGACATCAAAATTGTGCTTGGCGATATGAACGCCAAAGTTAGCAATGACAACTCAAATCTTCACGCGTGCATGGGCCGCCATGGTCTTGGCATTACGCGCAACAACGATGGAGGGATTTGTGATTTGTGGATTTGTGCTCCAGTCAACAGCTTTTCATCGGTGTCATACAAATTTGCACATAGAGATATTCACAAATTTACATGACAATCACCAGATGGTGTGTCACGTAGCCAGATTGATCACATCTTAATCAGCAACAGATTTACTAGATGTCAAAGCCCGTCGCGGTGCGGATATCTTTACTTATCACAATCTTCTGGTTGGCATTATCAGACTGCGGCCATCTGCAATTCAAAAACAACATAGAGTTGCGCGAAAATACGATCTCAGCAAACTTCAAAATCTCGGCAAGTTGAATGAATTTAATCTGCAACTTGAGTCAAACATCGTAGGTTCATGGCATACCATCGAATCTGCAATCAAAGGTGCCACAGAAGTTTCATTAAGCTTTGTGCAACATCACAGAAAGCCATGGATAAGGGATGATTCGTGGAATCAAATCGAAGAGCGAAGCAATCTTTAAATCCATCTTACAAATGAGGGCTCATTGGTGCTAAAAGAACAACTGAAGAGTAAATATAACCGCGCCGACGCACGGCAAGAAACTATCGCAGGCGGAAGCGGAAAGTGCTGCTCGATGAAGTAATATGCGTGGGGTCTACACTGCAATCGGTAGACTTTAAGGTGAAAGCGCAAAAACTATACCTCGTATTAAAGACCATAACGCAGCCCTACTCTCAACCGAGCAAGAGCAACTACAACGCTGGAAAGAGTTCTATGAGGATAACACCATCGAGGAAATCATCAACTCGCTTCCAAGAACAGTACCTCACAACCTTATAAGGAGCCTCTCAACTTCACCACCATCTCAAGATAAAATAGAGTCTGCAATTAAACAATTTAAAAATAATAAAGCTGCGGGTCCTTATAAGAAGATTTTAGGAAGAACAGATCATGCATAGACCACATTAATACACTTAGAATTATCATCGATCAGTCAGTTAAATGGAATTCAGCTTTGTACATCCTCTTTGTCGATTTCGAACGAGCTTTTAATAAAATATTCAGAAAAGCTATTTAGACAGCATTGCATTAATCTCGGAATACAATCGTAAACCTTATCCGTGGATTATATATAGATGCCGCTTGCAGTATTCAGACAGCTGGTGAGAGACAGACGACGCTGGAAGGAGTTCGTTTCCACACTATGCTCCTCTTAGGAGCAATATATATATTTATTGGAATTTTTTTATATTTTTTATATATATTATAATATTAAGAATGAAAAAAGATTCCGAAACATACACATATGCTATATGTACAGGAAAAGTAACACAATTATATTTTCATATAATTCTCACACGGTTTAAATACGAGCTGAAAATTTTGTACTGGAGATGGAGAACTTGGATCTCGATATTTCGATTTATATGGACAGCTTTGTGGCATGTAGCATTCTGTTGCAACCACATATGCTCCAAGTTAATCTCTTCCAATTTATCTCAAAAAATAGTCAGTCAACATGGTCCGGTAGCAAGCTCTATTGACTGTAACTGCATCATTCAAGGAAGTATGAGCCACTGATCCTATATGGAAAGACATATTGTGAATGGGTTTCTGACTTGCCCAAATACGACAAATTTGCTTTTGAGCCAAGATGTGAGCTTAATCACTGAGAATAATCAGCGCACGTATTCTTGTCGCAACCAACTCTTATAATTTGAAAACATAAAGCGTATAATTTTTCATAATTAAATGGCAAAAAGAGTCAAACGACCTGCACCTAACTTCACGCAGAGCGTAGATATCCTAATGGAAAAATGGGTCATCCTAATTGAAAAATCATTTAGTTATCCTCAACTCCACTGAAGTTCTTCCAACCATGGGCTTTCTTGCACGACATCCCTTCTTCACAAACTTCATCAAACACTTCCTTTCATCAACCACACATCTTCATCAACCAGTCATAACAACAAGCTAGGCAAAGTTTTAACACCCTCTACGTGATGACGATTTCTTCTCAACCAAGCGAACAATTAATTTTGTAATTAATTTCGTAAAAAAGTAGAAAAAAGTGAGATCCTAGATTTCAGCTTAAACAGTTTTTTCAATTATTTGTTTGGATCAAAGAAGTTCATTTGATATTGATAACCGATTTACTTTTACTTCTTATTAATAGAGTCATTACAATTTTATAAGAATTAATGTTCAAGCACTTGTTTGTTTGATGTTGACATCCTAAATAATTGTGGGGCAGTTAAATTTTTAAGTGAAACAGAAAAGAAAAAAGAGAATACCACTTTTTTCGCCTGCTATGCGAATACCTACCCAATTAATCGTATCGGCTAAAAACCAAAAATAAACATTCGCCCAAGAAAGAGATAACATTTGTTGGGCAATAATTATTCATTGCGAGATTTAAATTTTAAATTTAGGCGATTGTTCATAATTAATACTCGCTCGAAATTTTAAAGAATAAATAATCGCAAAGCTATTCCCTTTGAATAAAGTCTGTTGGGCGATTGTTGAGTTATTCGTTGGGCGATTAGTCGATAGTAGTTTGGGCGCTTTTTAATTACAGCCTAATATTTTCAAGCAATTGTAAATTTTTCGTCTCTGGGCGATTTGATCTTAGGCGATTAGTCGCATAGCTGTTTCTTTTAAGAGGATGCCAAACCGCTGGTTAAATAGTTTTGAAAAGCAATTCATTATTGTACTAATTTGTGCATTACAAAGAAACCTCATCCATCATCAATTATTGTGTTCATGCAAAGTTCAAAAAGCCGGAATAACATAAATTTATAATTGACTTTTGTCCCGACTCCGTAAATAGACGTTCAATATTCAATATTCAGCGCAACATATGAGTGCCCCGTTACACATACACTTACGTCCACTTTTAATTGATTCCATTTGTTTTATAATTGTACATGCCACATGGCTTGGCAATAGGTTGGGCGTTGTTGAATGCATCGACATTGCGTCATTAAGCTATCTTGAATAGTAAATAGAAGAATGTGGCACAAGTAGAGTCGGCTAGAGAGTCTTGTAGCAGAACGATTGAGACTGGGACTTTGAATATATTATGAGTTACAAGACTCTGAAATACTCGTCGGTTTTTTTTTTGGCTTTTGTCGACTGCATATCAGTACTGCGCACCAATCCACCATAACCATAGGATGGGACAATTGAATTGTTGCAGAACTTTCCATAAATTGTTTCCGGTTATTGAGTCGCTTATACGAAAGCCAGGAATAGCTCAAGTGTTCATTGCATTGCAACGAAGAGAAAAGGGATATGTATGCATCCTAAGTGAGACGTTTGCTTCAATGTCTTTTTCCCTTCGGTTCGGTCTTCAGCCAAAAGCATACAGAATAATTTGGCATCGTGCCGCATTGGATGCATTGTATTGATATAAACTTTGTAGAAGATTCAAGAAGATCATGCGACTGCAGTCGACTTTTTGCCTCCCTTTAGCCATAGTTCGCGTCAAACACTTGAGCCCATTTCCAATAATCCGTAAAGAACAATAAAACATTCAACAATGCAGTAGCGTGACGACCAGCACGAGTGCCATTCTGCGCGCTCCATCTGATGCAGGCGAATCATCATTGGCAATGTGGTAAGACACTCAGCGGCTGTATGCTTTCCGGGCTAACTATGTGCCATCGAAATGAGTGTCATTATCTTTTACGATATTTTCATTATACAAGGAGCATTATGGAGTTAATTGAAATTATTATGAGGAGGGCAAAACTTGTATGTATAGATTCCGCATCCTGGCCCAGAGACACGACACGAAACTTAAGTGGATGCGCGGTTATGTGGCTGCAAACTGAACCATAACCAGTATTACACTTGTAATTATCATTTATTCTACCGGAAGAAGATTCAATTAAAAAGAACATGGAACATGACATTGCAATTCAATTACAATTCGCTTCAATAACCATTGGAAATGCAAGTGGAATTTGCAACTGAAAGAGTACACTTGAAGAATGTGCCATGTACCGCACATAATGAGTGATCTTCATTATGGTTTTTTATTAAGTTTTTTTTTGTAATTATGGCATGTCAGTATTATTATTAATCGCAAAATGCCTACAATGAAAATCAATCGTGTAATGGAAGTTGCACATTGCAGCGACCACAGCGACTGTGATAATGATTTTCAATGTAATGTGCTCAGGTGTCATGTGCACTCACGCTCACGCTCACGCTCACGCTCACGCTCACGTTGAATAAGATTTATATTGCAGCGCCTACTACAAGTAGGTACCTACACTAAATCACTTGCATTGTGCTTTGGAAAATAAATTCAAGGTCTGCGGATGATTTAATTGGAAAATAAAGAAGAAAAAAAGAAAATGAATACTTAAGTATAGCAGTACTGAGAACAAAATAGTTGCTTAATATTTCTTAAGTTTTCTTCATTGGTCTCCACTATTTGTGTACAACTGATTATCTCTATTAGTTGCTGTCGATTTTATTAGTACATCAGTATGCCAGTGGCAATTTGTTTACATATAATGGGACCGACCAAATAAGTTGAATTAAAATACGAAAATACCCCAAGAAAAAATATACACTTCGGATCGAATGGCTATAACTTTTACTTCCACGATCTTTTGCGAATTGTTTGCATTGAATCTTTCGCGAAGCATTAAGTGGTGGTTTTTTCTTCAGCTTTAGTCGATTGAGATGTTTGGCATTACGTATCACACGAGGAGCGGTAGAGCACACCAACTGCTTCTCTAATGTTAGCTGTCGAAACAGCTGAATTGGAGGCTAGTCTAACAATTTTCGTTTTTCCGTTGCTGTAAGGGCCGCTGAAGGCAGAATAGGGGGAATAACACAGAATGCTCTAGAATTACAGGTGGCCGTAACTATCTTTGACTGGTGGATGTGCGATCAAACCTCCACGTAATAGACGCCGGTAATTTTCCTCCAATGCGTGAAAAGCTGAATGATCGGTCTAGTCCCTAAAAAGTAAGGTTAGCACGAGGCCAATAACCTCGTCCGTAAAAAAATATTATTTCGGAACTCATAATCACCCTACTCTGATGAACGACGACGACCACGGCTACGAAAACGGCTAAACGATTTAAGAATTTTTTCATGTAACGTACGCTCACTGTTTAGAGATCGAACTGCACAGCAGCTGGCCGATACCCTGTCTAAATAGAAGGCTGAAATAACTGCAATCCGTACATTGGCACCCATAGCTTACACAAGAACACTAACGACAATGGACAACGAGTCATAGAGACAACAACGCGTTCCACATACTGCAAAGACAAAGAGGGTTATTTGATCTTAATGGCATCTTAGAGCGATGGAGGGGCACTTTCATTAGTTTCTAAATGGCCAGCTAGCTGAGGAATTGGAGGCTCCACAAATGACCGGATACTATGCTGCCGCCAACAAGTATAGACGAAGTTAGCGGAGCGATAAATCGGCTTAATAATAAGGCCCCGGGCTCAGATGGGATCCCAGCGGAACTAATAAAAATAGGAGGCCTCACATTACTCCAAGCAAATCAAGCTAAATAAAAGTACAAGTATGGGAAGAAGAAGCGATGCCAGAAGACTGGCGAAGAGGCATCCTGTGCATAAGAAGAGAGATGTCACAAAATGCAGCAATTATATAACGTTCATAGGTGGTCGCCGTGGCTCAGTGGAAATACGCGTGGCTACTGAGCAGGAGTTTCGTGGTTTGAATCCCAGTAACACCAAAAGTATTTTTCACGATGTCCCACCTCTCGCGAATGGGTGACAAACGTTCCGAGAGTAGTAAATTGTCACGGAAAGCTTCTCAATTCGCCGTTCGAATCCGGCCTTAAATTGTAGGTCCCTTCCATTTTCGTCCAAAAATATACATGCGCAACACAAATGGTCGCGTGAAGCTAGGCATTTGACCGCAACGGTCTGTCGCGCCGAATATTATTATTATTATGATAGCATAGCCAGAGTAGAACTTTATAAAGCCATGAGAGAATTCGGCATCCCCAATAAACTGACACGACTATCTAGGTTGACCATGACCAATGTTATAAGCAAAGTAAAAATATCCGGATCACAATCAAGCCCAATCAACATCTATAACGGGCTCCGACAAGGCGATGGACTGGCCTGCGTCCTCTTCATCCTGTCGTTGGAGAAAATGATACGAGACTCTGAAGTAACGACGATAGAAGCAAGTCCATTTAGTACTGGCTTACGCAGACGATATTGACATCGGTGGTATCTCGGGTCAACTGTAGCAGCCGATAACAGCATGGAACCAGATATACGTGCACGGTTGCTTAAAGCCAACAAAGCCTACTATAGTCTGTCAAGACTCCTAAAATCCAGGAACTTAACCATTACATCCAAGCTGCTAGTATAAAAGACAATAGTCATACTAGTACTTACATAAGCATTCGAGACTTGGGTGCTTAGAAAAAAGTCTTACGGAGAATTGTTGGCTCCGTATGTGAGGAAGGACGATTACGGAGACTATATAATGATGAGATATACAAGCGTTACCACGATGTCGACATCGTGGAGAGAAATAAGCTCGTGAGCGAAGAGGATCCTGCTTGCAAAGTCCTTTGCGGTCCTTATGGAACACGACAGTGAGGCCGGCCAAGCACACGCTGGATTGATGGCGTAGACCATCGGGACGGGTGGAGACATTTTTTGCGGAAGGCCAGGACCGGACCCCGTTTGTAGAGCCAAATATGATGATGATTTACATGCAAATTTATAACCCGACTTACACGAATTCGACTTACGCGATTTTCGTCGGACCCATTAACTCGCGCATCTTTGGGGTATTACAGTACAGAAAATATATATATATATATATATAGATATACTTTAAAAGTTTCAACACAATTATAATTATTGGCATAAACTGGCTATAAATAACAGCTTTTACAGCTTTTACCGCGTTTACCATTGCCATTTTGCATGTTTTTATAAATTTTCCAGAATTTTCAATAGGAATGAAATCCAAAAAAAAATCCTATTGATACAAAATCTCAAATACTGCTGGGAATTCAAAAAATCCAAAGTTCGGTTCAATTATGAAATAGTATAGGGTGTTTTTTTGGGAGGTTTGTTTTTCCGATAGATGTCGTTTTATTTTATGACAGTTGTTTTGACAGCTCAAAGTGGCATTTCTACTCAGTATTGTTTGGCAAATCATTATGAAAAAAAAAAAAAAAAAAAAAAAAAAAAAAAAAAAATGACATTTGTGAAAAATAGTCGTGGTAGCCAATGCCAGAAATTGTGTTTAAATGTTAAATGCCAAAAAATTATCTACCAAATAAAAAAAAATTTTGGTCATTTCATAATTTTATATGTGTTTTATTCAAAAAAAAAAAAACGGCAACCTCTTAAAAAAACACGTTATATCTAACGGGTGTTTTTTTTAAGAGGTTGCCGATTTTTTTTTTGAATAAAACACATATAAAATTATGAAATGACCAAAATTTTTTTTTATTTGGTAGATAATTTTTTGGCATTTAACATTTAAACACAATTTCTGGCATATGGCTACCACGACTATTTTTCACAAATGTCATTTTTTTTTTTTTTTTTTTTTTTTTTTTTTTTTTTTTCATAATGATTTGCCAAACAATACTGAGTAGAAATGCCACTTTGAGCTGTCAAAACAACTGTCATAAAATAAAACGACATCTATCGGAAAAACAAACCCTCCTACAGAACGAGCAAGGAAAGTGGAGTTTATCGTGCGAGGTCGAAGCTTGACGGCGAAGTGCGTGACATACTTCGATTCATCAAGAGCTATGAATGGATCCTCTAAAAAGGGAAAGGTATAAGAACCTGTTGTGGGCTCCGTGGCTCAGTGTTAAGTGAATGGACTTCTGAGCAGCAGGTTCGAGGTTCGAATTCCAGAAAACACCAAAAGTATTTTTCACGGTCCCACCAATTGCGAATGTCTGACAAACATCCGAGAGTAATAACTTTTTCACAAGCACTCTGCTAGTAGTGCAATAAATTTAAAAATCTTTCTTGTATATGTACCGATATTTTGGTTTTGGTTGTTGTAATTTCGTAATAAGCTGTTTTGTTTTATTAGAAAAACAAGCTGCGGTCACTAAGAGAGAAGTGTCCTTATATGTACTTTGCATAAGCATATTGTAATCTGCACACTCCTCATAAAAATTAAAAATTAAATTAACTATGACAGCAAACAATTATTGCAGTTGACATGGCACATCAGTGAAATGGCAAAGCAGAGTAAATTCGAGTAATAATCATTAAAAATAATTGCAAAACACGCATACACACACAAGTGTTGTTAATGGTCGCCACCACCTTACATCTAACTCACAATTGTCCCATTTTCTACAACGCCAGTGTGTCACCGGCCTGTTGCACCCCCAGCCATTAAAAGTCTAACGGCGGACGGAAGAACATGCTCCCTCTTAATTAGTATGAAGCGGCTGCGGCTGACAAGCGTAGTGTTGATGCTGATAGGAAGGCATCTTGGAATCATGATGGCAATTCAGGCTGCGCACATGGCGTGTGTTTGCTGCACAATAATATTATGTTTTGTATATATACAGAATGCACAACACTATTAAGAAGAGCCACGAGACATATCCTATGCTCCGGATGAACCCAGCAACACAATATACTCCTATGAGGCAACGTCGTTTTGTTTGCTTCACAAAATCGAAGGACTCTAACTGGGTCAACAAGAGATGGAATTTTTCGCTTGCGAGCTTGTATGGCACGTACTTGGGTGCTTTTGTGTTTACCTACAATGTAATCCCGCACGACACATGCGAAGCAAGCAGAGTGTGAAATTAACCTTGAACTACAAACAGAATGGAATATTTTTACATATATGAAGGACTTTCGAGTGCTTTTTGCAATATTTTTGGTTGGTGTGTTGTATAGCTGGGATCCACACACTGCACTTACTGCCTATCCAGCCACGGCACTGCACAAATAGTCAAGGGGCAGGTTGCAAATAATAAATGTATACTATATATAAGTTATATTGTAGCTATGTATTTATGTGTGCACATCCGACACTAATACACAGCTCTTGTGCACATTCCCATTTTTTTTTGAAGTGATCCTGTGCGGATGTGTGTCAGGCAAAGGGAAAAAAAGATATCTAAGTTTTTAATGGATGTAAGTACATTTTTTTACACAAACACACACGTGACTACATTGTACGTTTTATAGGTGAAATTTCGTTGAAAGAGGATATCCAATGATGGTATCGATTCGGATACAGATAAAAACGAATGACACACTTTTCGGGTTTGAAAATTGCATGAACTATATTTTGTGTAGAGCACATGTCAATGTGGGTGCAGGGGTTCCGAAGTTTCAGTTCATGTGAGCGGGTTTAGTAGACTCTCACAAACCCCAAACAGGCAGGATATGAACATAATGGTAACTTTTTTAGAAAAGTTTCTGGCGGCCACCACAAGTAGGGGATATGGTCAAAATGTCATGACGTTACTACATTCATGTATCTTTTAAATCTATTTCTTTTTTGTTTTGTAGTCATCGGTCTATATTTTTCTTTGAATATAGGGAAGGCTACCCTGAACACATATAGAACCAGGGCTGGACATGTTTTACTGTTGGCATTAGAGAATAATCTTAGCATAAGATATTAGCAAAATGAAGTCACTGTACCAATCTAAGTGATAGTTATAATGTCAATCAATCACTTAGTCTTCGTAAAGCCCAGGCCCGGTTTTTTAGTTCTTTGTGTGTAGGCGAGATGCAAACTTGCCCCGCAGAAACATAAATAGTGGAAAAAAACACAGGGGTTCGTCTGTCTGTCTGTTACGTTTTCACGGGTAAAAGGATCGACCGATTTGGCTAATTTTTTTAACAAATGTTCGTAATACTTCAGATAAGGTTATAGAAATAAGAAAAATTAGAAAAGTTTCCTGAAAAATTACTTTTTTCCGTCTTGCGACCATAACTCACGATTCGAACACGTATTTTATTTTTATGATATGAGTGTCGATTTTATCATCATATTTGGATCTACAACCGGGATCCGGTCCTGGCCTCGCACAAAAAGTCTCTCCAGCGGTCCCTATTTCGAGCCGATGTCATCCAGTTTGTGTCGATTATATACTGGGACATAGTTCTTATCCAAGATTCATAGACCAACAACAACTAAATTATGGGAATCCCAAACAAACTAGGTTAGTTGATTTATAGCAAGGATAATTCCAAGGATAGCAATTCTGTGCCACCACTCTCTTAATATTTACTCCTTAAATCAATTTATTTCCAGAGACATTACCGTGATCTACTAAGAGACGCTCTCACCTTAAGGTAGCATATTTGCCGCTGCCTATTTCTCAGGAGATGAAGAAGATTCCACTCCAGGAACGACAAAGAGCTTGATAAACTTCTGCATAGCTCCTAATCAAAAATTCGTGATCGGATGCGATGCGAACTCACACCACACAGTCTGAAAAAGCACCGACACCAACAGCAGAGGTGAGCAACTTTTTAACTACTAAATAAACAATAAATAAACAACGTGGGGAATAATGCAAACCTTCATAAACGCCAAACGGATAGAGGTCCTGGACCTTACCTTATCAGAATCAAGTATGGTCAGCATGATCCATAAATGGCACGTAATGAAGAAGGCATCATTCCCATCAGATTTAATGTAGAAACTCCAAACAGGGTTCAATCCTTTGTAAGAACCCCCAACATCGAATCTATCCAAAAGCTCTGCATAATATTTGCCGGTGATCGTTTTACCATTTTCAAGTTAATCGATGTGAATGAGACCGCAGTGCATCCCAAAAAAAACTGTGGCCATGACCTTGTTGGCCGACAAACCCACCTTGGCCTTCTTTGGTGCACGTTCACCCGGAAAAACCCACTGATTGATTGTTCCTTGATCTCTGGTGTGTTGCGATGGATCCATGTTTTTCACACGATTTCGAATAGGCACAAAAACTTGTTCGGATTGTAGCTGAAGATCGCCAAATCCTTTCAAATTCAGCACACGAAATTCACTTTTTTCCAATTTTGTTAAAATAACGAGGTTGTCTGCTTTCAATGGCTGTCAAACACAAACTACATGACGGAGCTTGTTCAAAAGTCTTTTGAGAGTAGTCTTTTAATAGATTGCAGTTGACGTGAGCAGTGTTGCATTTTAAGTTACTGCGCGGGAAATTCAAAAAATCAGTGAGACTTATCAAATGTCCTCGTATTTTCACAACGCCATTGCTAAAAAACTGAAATAATATTGGACAATTTATGAGTCCTTGCATCAGACCGCTCTCCATAACAAAAATTTTCGGATATACTTCTTCTGCAGTACAATATTGTATTTTGAAGGAACGGTCCTATAGGATACTATAAATCTATATATAAATAGGCAAAGGCAAAACAGTTAAGAACCATTTTCTCCTCTGTTTGTCAACCGATTTTCTTCTTTAAATTCTCTATATTAACTTCACTTGCCTTGTGGCACGGATGTCGGTCGTCGGTTGTCTGTCGTGGAATCTTGCGATCAATTTTTAACCCACTTCCCAAATCCCGATTTTATTGAAATTTTGCAGACATGTGTACTTCCGGAGACAACACTTTCTGTTGAAATTTTGGGCCCCTCGGGCTACGGGGTCGGGGGGCTTCCATACAAATATTTTAAAAAATTTACTCGATTTTCTTCAAATTTTATACGCATGTATATCTCCGATGGACAACACTTTTTGTAAAAATTTTGGAGACCCCGGGCCCCGGGTTCGTGGGGCCCCATACATATTTTTTAAAAAAATTAACCCGATTTTCTTCAAATTTTACATACGTATGTATCTCCGATGAGAAACACTTCTTGTATTTGGTCATTGGGCCCCAAAATTTTTTTTAAAAAAATTAACCCGATTTTTTGTAAAGTTTTTGGAGTGAACGGGCCGGAGTCCCGAGGGGTGCCCAAATAATTTTTTTAAAAATTAGCTCGATTTTCTTCAAATTTTAAACACATGTGTATCACTGATGGGCAAAACTTTTTGAAAGTTTGTTGGAGTGATCGGGCCCTGAGACCCGTGTGGTGTCCATGTACATTTTTTAAAAATCAGCCCGATTTTCTTGAAATTTTAACCCATCTACCTATTAGAGAATTTACATGAAAAATTTTTTATTTCTTTTTTCTTTTTTTTGGTAGCTATTGATGAGCTTTAGTGTTATCAATAAAAAAAATTGGAAACAAAAAGGTGTCTATTATCGTTCATTTTAGCGTTTAAAGCAGTTGCTAAGAGTTCAAAGTTCAACAGAAATACAGTGGTGGAGGGGTTGAGTGAGGTTGTTGGATGGTTGGGGATGTGTGGTGTACGGCGAGGGAGTGGGTGGATGGTGGGTGGGGCGGATCAGTGACCGTGTGGAAGGTCGCATAGAGTACAGAGAGACGGTCGAATTTCGACCAATGGGCGGTAACTAGTAATCTTTAATACGCTTAGCAGAAAATTATATTACATTGATTTTTGGATTAAACGTGTGATCCAGACTGAATTAAATGCATTTTTAAGATTTATTATAGACAAGCTCCAACCCTGTTGTTGATATTAATATGTCAGCATATATCTGACACGAATTTACTTACACCATGGCCCGACAAATGCTGCGCTTTGAACCCAATTTGACATTCTGATAAAATATTTTCTTTTTATATTTTTTATATAATATATATTTATTTCTCTAACATATTGTATTATTATAATATGTAATCAACCTATTTAAAAGCTTCATAGATAAATCTAAATTAATATATTGTATAGAGAGGCATTGATAAATGTGTTGTTGCTTTTGAATGTAACAATTGAGAAAGGCGGAGCTCTATGTCAGAAAGACTCAATTACGTGAAGTAAATGACTGAAAATTGCTTAACAATATTCACGTACATTTGACAAAACAGCAATGTTCCTATCACTCAATTGGCTCGAATCAATGTCAGGACACTCGATGTTGGATGCTCGTAAATTAGTTCAAAACAAATTAAACGACACTTTACCAATACACATAATGGATAATTCTGTGGCATATATGTCAAGTGTGAAAGTTTAATTAGTGATTTTAGTATATTGTCAGCACAACATTTGTCTGCACATAAATGATATTAATTAAATGTTCAAATATTTCAGGCCACCAACTATACAGAGTGCTTGTCAGATTTCATCCTTTATGGAAATTGGTATAAATTGTTGTGAAGCATACCTGACACAAGTGCCATTTGTTCATTAACACCAGGCACAATTATTGATGGAAATATGCCGTGTGTGTGTGTGTGTGTGTGTGTTTGTGATTCATGTGAAACACTTCAGGACGACCAATCTACGTCGCACTACCAACATGGAATCTGCAGATTTTTTTTCTCAATAAATTCACTTTAGAAAAACTCATTTCCTCTCAGCAGGCAGGCATTCTTCAGCGTTTGTATAAAATCCGTTTCCCGGATGTGCACGGGGACATTTTATTAAACAAAATAATAATTTAATATTTTGCACATCCTTATTGAGTGCATATTGAAGCAAAAAATGTGATTGAGTGTAACTCAATTCTGGTGGCTTGTGGCAGACAAATTGCTTAAAATGAAATCCATTTTCTTCTTCCTGAGCGGATAGCAGCTATTCTTAGGTGGGAACTCCGAAAAACTGTGCTTGATAACATCATTTGATAGAGTACGGACCTTTGTGCATTAAACCATAATGTCCTCGTAGTCATGATGACTTGGAAAATTTTTATTCCGCTTGAAGAATACGAAATTCCAAAATGGAACAAAAATACAACACACGTTGAATTGCGATGCTAAGGTGTGCTCGCTTCCTTAAGACACTTGACGTGTTGTGGTGACACTGTCACTCAATCAAGATTCATACCAGGTTTTAGTTATTTTGCTGCCTCACACAAACGCAACCGCATAAGTGTTATTGTGATGGTTAGGGAATGTGGTGAGGAGAACGATTTTAAACACAATGGTGGTACAATAAGGGATGACGTGGAACGATGATGAAGAAAAAGTTAAAGACGACGACGACAGATGACGCTTAGCTATAATGCAAGATACATAATCTCATCGTAAATATATTTAGTGGCGCATTTAAATTTGCATTTCGTCTTACGGATGAGTGTCATCATTTACAGCCAGTTAGAGACATGTTGAGTCAGTTTTTCGAAAAAAATTCCCAACGTTTTTCAAGCAGAGAATTTTAAATAACATTTTTCAGTTAATTATTTATTTGCTTAATGCAAGCTTAGCAAGCTTAACTTACCTTAACCTATAACTTAATCTATTGTTTTTTTTTCAACGGTGGGCCCAGGGCCCACTGAAATTTTATATTTTTTCTTTAATACAACTTAATAATAATACTTAACTTAACGTGGAGAAATATCAAGGGGAGGTATAGAGAGAATTTCTAAGGAAGGATATACTTGAATGGAAATCAAAGGTATTCTGTGCCTTGTTGGCCAGACGCAGCATTCTGGACATTGGTTCAAAGTAGCCGTAGTTGGTGCGGTGGAGAGGGAGACAAAAGATCGGAACATATCTAAGGCTACGTGGGTTCGTGTGAAGTGAGATCATTTCTAATAGCGCGGTAGAATCGATTGTTCCAGTTAATAATTGGTGTATGAAGCGTATGTCAGCAACTTCGCGAAGTTTTACAAGGGTTTGCAAGGGTTTTAGCCTATTTCCAGAGGGGGGTAGGATATAGTTGTCGGCCCATGGCAAACGCGTAACGCAAAACGGATAAACCTGCGATGCACAGCTTCAATTCTAAGGGAGTGGGTGTCGTGAAATGGAGACCAGACTTGGCTGGCGTATTCAAGCTGCGGTCTGACAAAGGTATTGTAAAGGGATTTAGTAACGTAAGGGTTAAAAAATTCTTTGGACTATCGTTTTATGAAACCGAGAGAAGAATTAGCTTTATGTATGATATGATCGATATGGGAACGGATAATAAACAGATCGTATATAGAAGAGACTTGAGGAACTGGATCGTTCCGAAAGTAATAGGTTATGAGGGTGGGTGAAGTCGTTTGCGAGAGAACGAATTGGATTGACATTTACCAACATTAAGTTCTAAAAAGTTTTTATCACACCAGTTGTAGAATGAATTAAGGTCCTTTTGAAGTAATAGAGAATCGTTGGGGGGCATATATTGCTTTGATTATTTTCATATTATCCTGATAAATGGACAGATCTGAGTCCCTATACTGGCGCTTCTCAAGGTACGATTTCAGCCATGAAATGCAAAGGGGTGGAAATCTGAGGGCTTTAAGCTTAAGGTAAATGGTTTGGTGGCATATTTTATCAAAAAGCCTAGCTGAAGTCGGTAGTGATGACATCCACTTCCTTGCTATCCTCTAAGGCTTGAAGAGATTTAGAGACAAATTCGGTGAGACCTGCCCTTTAAGAAACCGTGCTGTTGTGGAGAAAATATCGATTTGCAGTGAAAGTACGGGGAGTCGTAGACAATGCTTTCGAAGAGTTTGGGGATTGAAGAGAGTTTAGCCATGGGTCGGTAGTTTGATACCTCGCTTTTACTACCTTTTTTTATAAATAGGGGAAATAAAGGAGTCCTTCCATAATCTTGGAAACGGCTTGGGAGAGGGAGAGCCGAAATAATGTCATAAGTCATACCCACATTGGACCAGGAAGGACTGACTTAAGCAACAATCCGGCTGCAAAATTTGAAGTAAAGGAGATCAAGTGTATACTTGTTTCCTGGGCCTGATACTATCCAGCAAAATCTATTTGATTATTTTTAAAACTCTCTATCTAGTTTTTCTATTGAAATTTCTCAAGTTACGCCGAGACATATGCATTTGGATAAGTTTTGGTTGGTTTTTTTTTTATTTTTTTATTTTTGCTTTAAATTTGCGAATATAGCAAGTTTTTAAGTACTTTAGTTAGTTGCCGCTAATTATATTCAATTTCTGGGTAGAAAATCTTTTTAGCAACGAAACAGTTGAAAGACGTGAACTAAGAACGGTTGTAAGGATAATGACAGGACACTGCCTTGTAGGGAAACACGCAAGATGGATGGGTGTCGAATATAATGACTTCTGCAGATGCTGCATGGACGATGAGGAGGAGGAGACCATAGAACATCTTCTCAGCTCATGTCCGGCACTAATGTTTAGAAGGCACAAAGCGATTAATGAATAGCCTATCAGATCTCGAAAACTGATGCAAATGATGCCTTGCCAATGACAAAACTTACTCCAGAAAAAGGTCGCATATTAGAAGAAAACTAGCTAGAAGCAACAGAAATTGCTAACATATCAGGAAGAAGATTAGCCTTTTCTAAAAGCAAGTGAACTTCCGGAGGAATTATCAATTTTTATAACTCCTGCCATTTCTCTGTAACATTTCTAGATGTTGCTCAAGCCGTTGGCAAGGTCTGACATATAAACCTAGACTTCAATATCCATATAGTGATCTAAATAGAGAATATTATCAAGTACTGAAATCTCACATTAGAGATCGAGTATTCCGAGTACATTACGAACAGAATTATAGAAAATTAAAGTGTCCTAGGACCAACCCTATAACTGCTGTTTACCAGAGGCTTTCCAGTGGATAATAAAACAATAATGGCCTATGGTATGATAGATATTTTACCGCTGACAAACCAATAAATGCTTAATATGGCGTAAGTGCGTAAGTAAGTAACTGGATGCAAGAATGGTAATATATGGCATTGACTAAGTCAACTCTAACAATTTAAAGATAAGCAACCTTCCGTTCGTTATAAATCCGACATAGGAGGATCCAGTGCGGAAACCAGCTTGTTCAGCATCGAGTGTATCTTCCAGATATTCCTGAATTCGCTCAAGTACTACTTTGGCTATTACCTTTGCAACTGCAGGAAGAACTCAAATACCTCTTCACTTTTCGTTCTCCATAAGACTACCTTTTTTAGTGAGCTTGACAATCATTTCCTTCTTCCACTCGTCGGGGAAACTTTCTGCCTCCTAAGCTCTCTCTACAAGAGGATATAAAAGCTCTGCTGCGGCACGCAGAAGCTCAGCGGGTATACCATCTAGTCCTACCGACTTGTTGTTCTTTAATGCGTTGATCGCGGTAGCGATCTCGTGTTTACTGGGAGTTGAGGTGGAAATTCGGGAAATTCTTACTTCTGGTAGCTCCGTTTGATTTGGGTGCATATCGTTGACGAATGCACGATTAACGACCGTAGAAAATTGCTCCTTCCATCGCTTGAGCTGATCTTTATCTGAAACGAGCACGGCACTATCTAGGCATTTCACCGGTGAACACCTGTCAGCTCTTTAGTGATTCTGTAAATGGTTCTGCTATCGCACCTGATCGCTGCTTTCTCTGCTTCTGAGGCCAGGTTGTTAATATAATTAGGTTTGTCACGTCTTACACTACGCTGCACTTCTCTCATTTTTCTTCAATACAGGGACAATACAGGAAGCTTATATACAGAGGACATGACAATTTTTTCAGTGAGCGTGTGTACGTTTGCACGTTTGTAGGTTTGTAGGTTTGTACGTTTATACGTTTGTTTACCGTGTCGTATATCTCGGCTTCTATCAGATAAAATTTGATGGGACTTTTTTTTTTAAAACAATGGGTTAGCGATCGCCTTGCGATGGTGTAATTTTTTCATTCCTGCGGAAAATGAGGAAAAAATTCTAAATATACGCATCGCTATCGATTATTTGTAAGCCTAAACGTTTGCAAAATTAAATGCGGTTTTTTCAGTCTATTTCGGTTTGGAAGTTAAAAAAACGTTTGTTTGATGTGATGGTTTTACCCGACAAAAGATACATCCATCCCATTGTAACTGTCAACAGAACTTTTCCAAAGTTTTATTAATGTAAGGTGTTGGTATGGTTAAAATAAAGACAAGAAAACAACCCGATCAGGTGTATCCATCCTGGCACAAATCACATAGAAATTGGACACTTTGTGACTTTTCTATAAGCAAAGATGAAAAGTGAAGAAAATTACAAAATTTCATCTGATACATGGGATGGCACATCACGCTCGCTTACAAGGATAAACGTAGAAAAAGATTGAATAAAGCGCTGAAACGACAGCTTCCTTTGAAGCAGTTAAATGGAATATAATAAGGAAAGTTTTCCCCCATTGCTGCAGAAATGATTGCACAATAAAACCGCATGCTTTACGCGCATCGTCAGCCCATAAGCTTGCGAAGCCCTTTATGTGACGCGGCATCAAGCGAGCAAAAATGAAATGTGGAACTCGAAATGTGTGTTGCATAATAATCAGGACGCATCAAGTACAGTCCCACACACATAGACGCACGCACGTACACATCAACCCGATTACATTGCAGATGTGGTTTGTTTTTGTTGTCGCAGCAGCATCCCTCTAGCCCATTATCCCCATGTCTGTCAGATTCCACTACAAGAACTGTGAAAATCTAGGATCGAGGACATGCACGACCTCGAGTTGACTGACGACTAGGGCGTCTTCCTGTTGTAAAAATAATTTTAATGATTTTGTATACTCCGGCACTTTTAGTTCCATTTTTAGGTACAAAATGCACGCGAAGTAGGAAGGTTTGTGACAAGATTCCTTTTTTTTATCTGTAATTGTGCGAAAAATCTTGTAGCTATTTATAGGCGCATTTGTTGTCGTACTCTAATGTATTTATGGAGCAACATTTTTGTCAGCACCAGAAATGATACAAGGACACAAGTGAATAACTACTCAAGATGAGGACAATCCAACTCAGTATGTTCTGGATATAGCTCCACAGCTCTGGGGAGTTGTATTAGCAAAACGCTAGTATTTTGTGGTTGACATATTCCATGCAGCGACATCGAATTCTTCTTCGTATTTCTAAGTAGATACTTTTAACAAGTGTTCCCAACGTCAAGAAACATTAAGCTTTTCAATTACATGTAAATAACGTCATCAGAAAAAGTGTCTGGAATCATCCCTCCTCACATACGAGGCCAACAGTTCTCTGTAAGTCTTTCCTATTGAACACGGCTAAGACTTCAGAGTGTCTTTTGCTAAGTAATTGGATCCGTATTTAAGCACTGGTAGTACCATCAGCTTGGATGTTATATTTAAATTCTTAAACGTGAAGATTCTAGACAGACTGAAGTAAGCTTGATTGGCTTTAAGCAACCGTGTGCGTATTTCCGGCTATATGCTACTATCGCCTGCTGCACTTAACACGCGAAAGTTAAAGGATTGCACAACTTTGAATTCGATTGAGAGATCAATGTTTGATCTTCTGCACACAGACGTGACCCTATGTACTTTGTTTTGCGCTCATTTACGTGGCGCCTGCGCATACTGATGAAGTCTTCTTGTAAGCTTTCTTACAATGATGTCAATCTTGACATAGTCTTATAGAGAATTACTCCCCTGGTCATTACATCGGTCTCAGAATGTCGTTACACGTTTCTCCGACGATAAGATGAAGATGAAGATGCGTAGGCCACATCATCTTTTCAGAGTACGGCTTGATAGAGAATATCTTAACTTGAACTAAAGAATTGGTCAGAGGCAACCTACATAGTCGTATCAGTTCGTTTGGTATAACGAATTCTCTCATGACTTTATAAAGCTCTTCTCTAGGCGGCTTAAATTCTATGTGAGTTTTGCAGTGAGTTATGGTTGGTGCATTACCTGAATACTGGCTTTCGACCTATTCATCTTATCCATAATGATTCCAACATTATACTGAGGTCAGGAATGGAGTTCCCGTATGACTGATTCTTCTTTTTCATCGTGTTTGGGGAATCATCTGTAGGAGCATGCATTTTTATGGGGCTCTTGTTCTTAATTATCCTTCATGTAAATGGTGCATTTATTGCTTTAAAGCCGATAACGTCTGTCTGCTATGCACTTTCTTTTTAAGAAAATTCGAGTACCAGGTACATATTATAACAAACGGATAGCCACGTCATCCGTAGACTCTTTTGATGTGTTGAGTGGTTCTTAATCAATTAGTAGTTCTTTACGGTTCTTTACACTCCTCTTCGTAATGAATCTGCTTCTACGAATCTCATCCATATCATTCTGGGCGCCCACGTCTTCGGGATCCTTCCAAACGCCACTTTTGGCAATGTTGTTTGCCGGTTTTCGCAATGTGTGTCCAATCAATTGACATTTTTTCCGCCGTATTTTAATCTTTACTGGACTTTAAGTTGTTAGTTCCAGTAGATCAATATTCGCGAGCGCCATATTTTGCTGAGTTTTTAGAACGGATGTCTGGCTTTGTTGATTCGTGATGCCATATCGGCTTTAGAGCCGCTGTCTTTAGATAGCACACTTCCTAGTTAAATCCTAGTTAGATCTGTGTAAAGGCGATTAGGTTAGGTTAAGGTGGCTGTCGGTGGAAAAGCCGAAACACTAAGACCAGTAATGGTCTATTGTGATATCATATGAATCGAGAAAATTTTTTCCACCTACTCGCTGAACCATTTGAAGCTTCATATGAAGCGCAAGAGACTACTAATGTCAGTGTTAGTTAGATCATTTTCAAAGAAAGTTCTCAAGTGGAGCTTACGTTGTTGAGAGATGGCTGGGCACGTGCAGAAAAGGTGGAGAATTGTCTCCACCTACTCGTCCATACAATTTCTGAAGAAGTCGTTCAAGAAAGCCCCAAACCTCGCTGCATGTTTGCCTATGGGACAGTGCCGAGTGACACCTATTATTGTACCAATGTGCAATCTTTTTTTTGAGAGATAAAACACTTGGAGCGTTTTGGATTCAGCTTGGATCACATCTGTTTAGTCGCTGCAGAAGTTGTTCCTTTTGACCACCTACGGTTGGTTTTTTCGGTAGTATCCCGCTTTAAATAGAGTTTACATGTAGCGATAGGTATTCCTAAGGAGGGTAAAAGGGGCAGTGTAGTTCCATGTTTGGCAAGCTAATCAGCCTTACAATTTCACAGAATGGCTCTATGCCCCGGCACCGAACACAGGTGAATGTTGAGCTATTCCGCCATCTCTTTGAGAGATTATCGGCAGTTAAGAGCTGCAATAGAGTTCGTAAAGACTGATTGATCCTTAGCGGATATGACATTCCCCTTCAATCATGATAAAGCTTCTTTAATCGCCATAAGACACCACTGCCTGAAAGACACTACAGTGATTATGAAGATGGAAAGAGAGACTTAGATTTAGCCTTTTTGAGAAAACACCTCCGCCAACTCTATCGTCAGTTTTTGACCCGTCTATGTAAAAATGTATGTATTCATCTTCCAAGTGAGCGCCTTCTTCCCAGAATGATCTGGATGGTGACCTGGAAGTTTTTGTTTAATTGGAGTTGTGGAATGGTGTAGTCTGTGTTCTGTCTGTCCAGTGGAAACCTGAACGAATTCAGAAAAGAGGAGTCTCCGATGTCATTCATTGCTTATTGTGTGAATAGACAAGCTAGGATTTACTTGCCTACTGAAGATTTCGAATGGGGTAAGGTTGAACAGAATGTCTAGTGCGGCGGAGGGATTTGTGCGAACTGCTTAGCTCATAAATAACAAAGCTCATATTTGAACTTTGCTCAGCTTGTTACGATTCATTGCATTATATAACGCAGACTACCAGACGACCACACAGTACAGAAGTATAGGTCTCATTACCGATACAGGCATTGAGTGATGTGGGAGGTTGAAGACCCCATTTTTCCAATGGATTTTTTTGCATGAGAAGAGTGCCACTACTATGGCCTTACGAACTCCTTATTGTATGTTTTGCTTTCAGCTTTGCTTTCTATCCAGAATAAAACCCAGATATTTGGCTTCTTCAGAGAAAGCTAAGCTACAGCTCTTAATAGAGGGAAGGTCTTCATGGGGTATTTTGTAATTCCTTGTGAAGAGGACAAGTTAAGTTTTATGGGGGTTGAACCCTTAACCGCAATGTAGGTTTGTTGAGAGTATTTTGTAGAAGTTTCTTTAAGGTATTAGAGTGCTTCCCGGAGACAGCAATAAAAACGTCATTCTCATTAGCGATAACTTCGCAGCTCATTGACGGTAGTCTTCTCTAATATTCGCTCTTGTAATGTGGAAATGTATTTTCTTACAAAAGCAATCGATCTGGAATTTGCGTGAAACAAACGCTCGCCGCACCAAATGTAATGTAAATATTTCCATGAACCAGTTGACTGTCGACTCGACAACAAAGCTAGCTTTTTTTCACATAAGCTCACAACTCATTCGTTTAGCTATATGCAGATCGAATTGGAGTATGTACTGAGTACAGGCGCAGGGGAATATAATTTCGAGAGAAGTTCGTTTTCGAGTAATTATCGCTGGTATGTGAAATATTTTGTAATGGACTTGAGCGCTCATTGTTAGTTGTTAGCTTCGTGTTAACTCGCTTTCCATGAGGTAAGCTCATGGCTCAGTACTTAGATCATTATCACACCAAACCAACGTTTACATAAAAATAAAAAAACAACAACAACAACCCCAATTGCAATTATTGTGGTCTTCTTGCCTTGGAAAATCATCGTTAAATGTTCGCATTGAATTACTTTGCGTGCTGTTTGTAATGTGAAAAAGTCGTGATGGACAGGATGAGTATTTGTGGGTAAATGCGGTACGTTTTAGGCGTTAAGTAAACTTACACACACACTAACAGTGAAGTGACATTTGTGACATACAAATCTAAATTAAGAGGATTCCACTTGGCACGATAAATGCAATGAATATAGAAAATACCCCTACAACAGCAATGCACTTACTTAGCTAATTGTATGTTTCGTCAGGCAAAGTAATGTGCGAATTTCTTGTCCATCTGCGTATCTTTTTGTGTGCTCATATATCTATTTGTCTATTTAATCTACCTATCTTTCTGTCTATTCATTTATCTATTCATCTACGTCCATTCTGTCTAGCCTATCCATCATTCCCATCTGCTGCTAATCTAAAGCTTTGAATGAGTGTTTCATTTCATTATTAGGTACTTTTTTGCTACAATTTTTGCAACAATTACATTGAAGTTGAAGCACAATGTTAACGCTTATACCAGACGCAATGTATTGTAGTTACGTTAATTAGCACTTAAGAAATGATAACATAATTAGTTGCGTTTAACATCTAACAGCTATTTGTTTAAAAATCGCACAATTATTGGTACAAAATATTTTGTTGTAAAAAAAAGTGCAATATGCAGTAAGTATGCATTAGTAGAGAACAGGCTATAAAAGGGAGCTAATAGAGTAAGCAAAAGAAATACAGAGAGGCATAGGAATGTTATTTGTTGTGTAGAGACGAATAGAAATACATTTATTAGGTAACGTAACACGACCTCCAGAGACCGCAGCTGAACTAATCGCTAATGCGCCGCTTGCAAAAACAATACGACGTGACGTGCTCGGAAAGTTTCAATTACTTAACTGGAATATGAATATTTAGTGGACTTTACATTTACATATATTTTCCGATTAATAGAAGCAGACTCCACGTAACAACTGATAGTATTATATTGATCTCAATATAATGTGCTACGAATGATTAAGAAGCGTGACCAACTTTGATTAACACTATAGAATACAATCTGAACTTTTACGTCTCTTGTGAAACAATTTTAAACTTTGAGGTCCCAAAAATAGTATACTTCATATAGAAGAAAATGTATTACACTTAAAAATCGAAACAAATTTTTTCATAACAAAGTATTTACTGGTAATTTAGCTTGTTGTTCATTGTCTACTAGATTTTAGTAGAGATTTAATTTTATATCTCTCTCTAAATTATATGACAAATTACTAAATCTCTTTAATTTAAGCATTAGCGCTTCGGACCTCATGCTTTCATATTAGACTGATCGCTACCAATATGTTGACATAAACGAAATTAAATCTAGTAATCTACCTTTATTTGCATCTATATACCCAAGGGTCCATTATTGGACCGATAATATTTGTCATGAAAATAAACGACATCGGAAACTCAATCCAGTTCACAAAGTATCACCTCTTTGTGGATGACATACAAATTTATTTTGAAACCCTTCAATTAATGCCAGAAGCCAAATATATAAGGGTCTCGTTTGACAAAAAACTAACATGGAGCCCCCACATATCATATATTACAAACAAAGGTAATAAAGCTTACTTTACCTGTCAACGTATGTTTAGCAAAACGTGGGGAATAAACCCGCAAATTAGAAGGTGGATATAGAATTTGGCTATACCAAGGCATACTTAGACACAGAATCACATACGCGGCCCTGGTTTGGTAGCCAAAACCAGAGCAATCAACGACACGCTTAAAACTGAACAAGATACAAAGACTAATTTGTCTAATGTAACAGTTAAGAGCTGCCCAACGGCAGCTCTAGAAAAACTTCTAGGACTTCCTCCCCTGTACATACACATCAAAAGCAAGGCAGTATTAAGAGCCACAAAACTAAAAATTCTTGAGCAAATTAAAGCAAACAAACCAGGACACTAACATAACATAGCATCATAACCAAAATAGACTTGGAATATGTAACTGTCCAACCATCAGACCTAATGATAAAAACAACTAATTTCAAAAGGAATTTTTTGATTAAAATACCCGATCGGAATCAAGTTTAAAATATCATAAGTACCCTTCCAAACCATGCATCCATCTGGTATACAGACGGATCAAAAACAACCACAGGAACCGGAGCAGGAGTATTCCAACCCAGAATCACACTACGAATACCCCTAGGTAGATCTCCAACAGAAGCAGAAGGCAGAAGCTATAGCAATAGAAGCCTACGTCCTGGAATGTACTAAAAGAAGATACAGAAGAACCGAGATCTATGTGATCTCAGATAGTCAGGCAGCACTGCTAGCATTAAAAGGTCCAGTCTTTTATTCTAAAACAACGTGAAGCTGTTTCTGCCACTTAGAAGAACTGGCCAAAAACAACAAAATCACACTAATGTGGTCTCCCGGACACTCAGGCATATCAGGAAACGAGGCAGCAGACCTCTGCGCAAGAGAATAGAAGAAGATTAGAAAAGTCGATTATATTTACGAGATAAAAATAAACAAAATTAATTATGACTCAATGTTACTCAAATTAAAGGTTGGTCAAAATAATGTACCCTATACCGATACAAAAAAAAACCTTAAATTAACCGTTGAGAAAAAGCTAGATTGGACAGCTTGTGTAAATTATCAGTATTACAGAAAATATATATAAGGGTCTCAGACTGCTCAGACTGGAATACTTTATTTACTCCACCCAAACTACGCATTTTATTGGCGGTATGACGCAAGATACTGCAAAGACAAAAAGGGTAATCAGATCACCGATCTCAAAGGCATCTTAGAGCGATGGGAAGAGCACTCTTATGAGTTGCTAAATAGCCAGCTAACTGAGGCTCCACCAATGAAGGAAGCCCATACTATGCTGCCACCACCAGGCATTTACGAAATTAGCAGAGCGATAAATCGGCTCAAAAATAAAATTTCGGATCCTAGCGGAACTGATAAAAATAGGAAGCCCCACAATACACCAAGCAATTCATGAAACTATAGCGCAAGTATGGGAGGAAGTAGCGATGTCAGAAGACTGAAGAAGAGGCATCCCGTGCCCGATAAGTAAGAAAGGGGATATCACAACATGCAGCAATTGGTATAACGTTGTTTAGTACCGCATATAAGATTTTCTCCTCTATCCTTTAAGACAGGATAGCTCCATACGCTAAAGTCATCATTGTTTCATACCAGTCTGGCTTCATCCCAGGCAAATCAACAACTGATCAGATTTACACCCTTAGGCAGGTTATGGAAAAATATCTAGAGTTTCAAAACTCACTACACCATCTCTTTATAGACTTCAAAGCCGCCTATGCTAGCATAGACAGAGAAGAACTTTATAAAGCCATGAGAGAATTCGGCATCCCAAATAAACAGACACGACATTGTAGGTTGATCATGACCAATGGTATAATCCAAGTAAAAATATCCGTATCACTATCAAGCCAAAGAGTGTCATTATAAATGGGCGTAGGAATCGAGGACGGGGCTGAATTTTTGATTCTTTTCACGAATGACCAAAAATGTTTATTTTGTAAAACCGAAAGCATACCTCTCTAATCCTAGACATCTTTTTACAGCTCGAGTCATACCGCATACATCTTCCTATGGTTTGATAGACTTATTCCTGATGAAAGAGATAAAGTCTCTCATTCCAAAGAGAATGATGTTTGTGATTGCATCAGCGGCTATTGCATTTTTTGCTATCGCGAAAAAATAGCGACCAGTTAATAATCTCAAAGAAGTTATTAGGGCCGTCCCAATTGGCTTTCTTGTATTGCCCATACTGTTTTCTTGTGATTTTTTTCTCTAACTGCGTGGTTTATTAGCGAGAAATTAGCTTACATATGGAACCGAGACATAGGTGTACTCTCTGAACTCTTAATAGCCTTTTAGAAGAATGTCACTCTAAAAGAGGACACTCTATACTAATTACATCTGCGATCGTTATCGCGATGTCGTCGTCGTTAAGAATTAATAATGCTCCAGTGACCAGGACATCACCTAGCTCGCAGGAGTCAAACTGAATGACATTGATAGTTTCAGCGCCATTAACATAATAAACATGTCCGCCTAGGTCTAGGTCATATAAATCAATCGACATAACTATTGTAGAGTGGGTTCAAAAGGTTTATGTGAAATTAGAAAAATTGCCACCTATGGAGAGAAACAAGAGACCTTACCGACTTTATTACATCCAGAAAAATGCACCGTTTGTTGCGGTTTACAACCTGGTGTTATCATCGGATCATATTTCTACAAAAATGTGGCTGGAGTTCGCGTTTCAGTCAATAGCGATCGTTACGGCACCAAGATCAACGTTTTTTTTATTTCAAAATATGGATGCTATTGATCCGGACGAGTTGTGGTTTCAACAGGATGGCGCTGCGTGCGATACGGCTACGGCAAACATCGACTTATTGGAATCCAAATAGTGCGATGAGTTGATTTCTAGAAATCGATCTGTCAAAGGTTTTGCGATTTGACACTTCTCGATTATTTCCTGTGGGGCCACCACGTGATTCTCACTGGATTTGACGAATTGACGCCTGGAAGGCCTTATTTTGTCACCTGATTTGAGTTCTCTATATAGAAGAGCTTATATTCATTTTTCGATTCGTTTTTTTTTTCAATAACAAAACAGAATAATCCAAGCGGCTCAAAGCATTCCCCTTCCTAATTAAATGAGCAACCATCGCTTTACATATTAGTACAGTATATTTTTGTAAGTGTATGTTTGCGAAATCACTGAAACATTTCAGAATACCAAATAAGATTCCCGTCGAACATGACCTGCATATTAAAATCAATCCGTTTACACAATGAAAAGGCAAACAATACGCTCACTAGCACAAATACTAGAAAGAAAGCCCGAATTGAAGAAATAAAACGTCCAAAAATACGCCACATCCTGTGTGTGCATAAATAATGTACTCGAATGGATAGTTTTGTGTGTGTGTGAGTGTGTGTGTTTATACCGCATTTGTAATTACCTGGAACTAAGTATGGTGCCGGATTTGATGGCGGTAACCAATAGGTCGCCGTTATCGATGGATATGCCTGTTGTCCATTTGGGCTCGTTGTGCCTCCCTTACCTCCAGCGCTACCACCACTAGATTGACTAGAAGGTGGTGAATTCTCCCGTTTCACGCGATGTTTCATTATATCCAAATACTTTTGTTGTTCACTTGGGAAGGATGAGTTGGGGTGTTTGCTTGGTTGGACAATAATTCCGTGAAGACAACTTTTACACTGTAATTCCGAAACTCTGTTGCTACGCACATTCGCACTTATGTTACATTAAATGGTAAGAGATCACTCATCAGCCGAATGGAAACTCAAGGCATAGATACAATTTGCATAGCCGAGCGAGCAATTCATGCTAATTTCACTAACAAGGTTGTGCCGATGATGGATTTGTTGTTGTTGTTGTTGTTGTTGTTTATGAAATTATTATTAGCACACTAATATTTTCTTTTCTGCAATTTATTTATACTCGTATTTATAATTCAGCAATAGGTACCTGTGATATCGAAAACCAAAAAATCTCAAACAATTTCTTTTCACATTCATAATAATTCTTATCTGTGTCGTATGTGTGCATGTGTGTTATGTGTGCACAATTGTTTAGTACAGCAAATACGTATTGTTGTGTGTTATCGTTGCATACCGCTTTTGTTAGTTACCGTACAGCACTTTTCGTTTTTTATTTGGTAACAAATTCTTGTCTTGTCGTTTTGCTGTGCCTCTCTGTCAGTCTGTTTGCATTTATAATTCAGTACGTCAATCCGGCAGATTGACAAATTCAGACAGACACAAAGTTAGAATAGAAACGAGATGAATGTATTACAGTGGCGAGAAAGAATTGCTTATATTAAGGATTTAAGGTAGATGAAGAAAATTGCAGGTGAAGTTGTAAGCCAACTGTGCTGATCTGCGCGTATTATAATTATCGCAAGACAGCTTTTAGCTAACTTTTTCAAATATCTTTTGAAAGTTATTTAGCCTGGGCAGAAACATAGCTGCATAACAGCAATAGGAGGAATAGCAGATGACGGACAGCATGATATAGATGAGGGAAAAGTTTCATTCCTAGTTCTATTGGATTTTTCTAAAGCGTTTGACACTGTCGACCATTCAACTTTAGCTTATATGCTATCTCGACATTATAACTTTAAACGTAGCGCTGTGAAATTAATATTATCATATCTGACAAGCAGATTCAGTGAAAATAAATAGGGTCATGTCAGACTTTCTAATTACAACCAGTGAGGTTCCTCTGGGATCTATATTAGGACCATTATTATTTTCCCTGTTTGTAAATGTAGTCCCATCCATTGTTAACCACAGTTCACTTCATATGTACGCTGACGATGATCAGCTCCTTCTAATCTATCCGTTAGATTTAATCGAGCAAGCTGTGAGTTGTATAAATGGGGATCTTTCAAATATAGCGTTGTGGTCGAATAGTATTGGTCCAATTCTAAACCCTTAAAAATCTAAATGATTTGTCATTTCAAAACTGCTGATGGACATATCATATTATCCTTTAAATCAAATTGAATAAAATCCCTATAGCAAAGATAATAAAATAATTATAATATTTGCCTATAGACTATGTTGAATTTTCGTATACACCGCGTTGCACTTCAAATACAAGGAGGGTAATCTGACCGCCGACCTCAAAGAGCGATGGGAAGAGCAATTTTATGAGTTGCTTAATGGCCAGCTAACTGAGGAATTGGAGGCTCCTCCACGGACCGAAGACCACACTATGCTGTCGCCACCAAGCATAGACGAAGTTGGCAGAGCGATAAATCGGCTCAAAAATAATAAGGCCCCGAGATAAGATGGTATCCCAATGGAGCTGATTAAAACAGGAGGTCCTGCAATACACCTAGCAATTGATGAACTAATAGTGCAAGTATGGGAGGAAGAAGCGGTGACAGAAGACTGGCGAAGAGGCATCTATGCCAAGTAAAAATATCCGGATCACTATCAATGGGCTCTGATAAGGGGATGGACTGGCCTGCGTGCTCTTCAACCTGATGTTCGAGAAAATCATCCGAGACTCTGACGTAACGGCGAGAGGAACAATCATCTATAAGTCCATTCAGATACTGGCGTACGCAGACGACATCGACATCGTTGGTAGAAACTAAAGAGTCTTACAGGAAGGTTTAATCCAGATCGAGCAGGCGGCACGAAATCTAGGGCATAAATGAAAGCAAAACAAAGTGGCCTCCTCTGCGAGTAGAAGATCCAACATTGGTAAATTAGCGGGCCGTGAATTTGAAGTAGTGCAAACCTTCAACTGTAGCATCCGATAACAGCATTGAACCGTAATAGGCGCACGGTTGCTTAAAGCCAACAAAGTCTTCTTTAGTTTTTCAAGACTCTTCCAGAAATCTAATCATAACATTCAAGCTGCTTATTTACAAGACAGTGTTCATACCAGTACTCTCATATGGTCCGAGATTTGGATGCTTAGAAAAAAAACATTCTGACCTCTTAGTCGCTTTCAAGAGAAAAGTCTTACGGAGACTTGTTGGCCCCATACGTGAGGAAGGACGATTATAGAGATTCTATTATGATGAGATCTACAAGAGTTAACGCGATGTCGACATCCGTAAGATAATTAAGCTCGTTAGGTTCCGGTGGGCAGGATACCTAGCTTGCATTATCGATGAGGATTCTGCTTTGGGGTAGGATTTATGGGACACGACAGCGAGGTCGGCCAAGCACACGTTGGAAGGATGGCGTAGACCAGGACGCCCCGAGTTGAGGCATGCCAAACTGGATGACATCAGCTCGAAATCGGGGCAAGGACTGGACCCCTGTTGTATGATGATGATGATTGTATCTAAAATTTCGTCAGATGATATGAAAGAATGCTTGATAAGTGCAATCTCATAATTGTTTGTGCAAATCGATACTTAAAAACTGTTTATCGATTTCATGAAGCATTTTTAGAGTCGAGCTATGGTAGGAAGGTAGGTAGATTGGGGGTTGTCGCTGCACTTCCGAGGAGCTATACGAGCTATATGAACTCTTCGGTGTTGTGTATTGGTTAGAACGTCCCAATAAACAGCTATAACTTTGAGGTAGTTTCGCTCCACTACAACATCTGATAAGGACACCAGTTTAGAAATCTAACAAGGAATTATTACTCTTCCAAATCACTGTTTCTTTGGTCTATGAAGGGCAATAGAGTAGTAAAGCCCTCTATTGAAGATTGTATAACACCGTAACAACTCCAGTCCTGCTATATGGCGCTAAAGCATGGACTCTACTGTATCAGAGGTAGATAAAGATATTTCAAGCAAAGAAATGCTCCGTACGATTTTCGGTCCCGTTTCCTTTGAGACAAGTTTTAAAGGAAAAGGTTCAATGACGAATTATACGAGAAGTACAGACACATTGACCGAATCAAATAACTTTGCATTGTGCGTTTGAGATGGCTAGGAAAAGTATATAGTATATCACAGAGTTTTCGAATACAACCTACAGGGACAGGCCAAGCTTCTTGAGACTATTTATGTTATGCGTTTTCTATTTTTGTACACAAATGGTAGGGACCTACACTTTTAGGCCGTATCCAAAAGGCGTGAAGCTTTCCGTGGCATTTATAACTCTCGTACGTTTGTCAGGCTTTCGCGGAAGATGGGACAGTGAAAAAGATTTTTGCTGTTTTTCTGGGAATCGAACTTGGAACCTCCCGCTAAGAAATTTAAAGCACTAACCACTAGAGCCACGACGAGCATAAAGTAAAATATAACTACACACAAGAAGACAGAGAAACGTTCGTGTAGCGATAAGTACTTGTGTGTACGTTGCCATGCAAATTTTTTTTGCCGGCGCATGCTTAACGGGGATGCACCCTTTAAGGTTGCTCGGCTATATGCTTGTTGAAAAGCATGGACGTTAAGGAAATGAAGTGGAAATAGGAGATGTCTATGAGCTTCTGTATTGAATGCCTGTGAATTGTAGCGATGTGGAAAAACAAAGCTTGGCAAAGAATTTCACATACATGTTGTAAGGCTAAAGAACGAACCTCTGAACTGAACAGTACGGCCGAAAATGGGGTTGAGTGTAAATTGATAAGCATTTAGAAAAGCACTAGTATTGCGGAAGAATTTGAGGAGAAGTTTTATGCAATTGGAACACAGCAGAGCAAAAAGCACAAAAAGTTCAGAAAACTGTTTGTAATTTTTAGCACTGAAAGTAAAATGTTCCTTGTAATACGATGGATGAGTAGAAAAATTCACTGCACCTAAATTTACACCGTCAAGTGCATATATTATGTGACAACAATAATTATTGCTAGGCAAAGTCAGATGTCTCCGGCGGCTAGTAACTAGCAATTCACCTACTGTCACACACTGAATCACCCCATGGATAAATAAAGAAACTTTAACGCTTTAATGAGCATTTCGTGTTCGTATTTAATTTCGATTAACGACTGTTGATACACCTGCAAGCTTTTGTTTGCCAATGAGGCTTTTAGTTTTGGGAGAAAACCTCTGTTAAATGTGACAGCAAAGAGTACAACTATTTACTTATTCAACAAAGAAGAAGCACAGAATTTCCAACAACAGAAAATATGGTGACACGTTTCCTTTTTTAGTTTCACATTTAAAACTACAAGTACACCCATTTTGTATTGTTTTTGCATCTTTTGAGCAATCACGATGAATATGTGCCTTACACCCATACCCATACTATGTTTAAAGGTAGTGGTGAAGATAGTGCGTCATTTCGTATTTTTATGTACGAGTAACTATGTACCGATTTTATTTAAAGGGAAGTACTTTCGTAAATAAACGAAATTTTGAATTACAATTTCGCTGACTTAAAGCACTGTGGTGATGATTAATTTCGTAAACTAGTTTTAGTTTCTCGTATAAACAAACTGTACTTTATTGAGTGTCGTACGTTGTCAGGAACACCTTTATTTTGAATTCCGAACCACGTTTGTCTAATTCTCAGAAGAGCATGAAACGGGTAAATTTAAATATTTAACAGTCAAGCAATGGAATATGGAAACATTCTCGAAGATACTTCAATTCCAAAGTACTTAAAGATCTAACAAAAACACTGACAATTCAACCTTTTATACTAAAAACTAAAGAATTGAATAAATGGAAATATACATCTTAACCAGGGGAAGATCGAAACCAAACTCTGTTTTAGAATGAAAATAGACAACGGTTAAATTTTTTTTTTAATGAAATATACGCTGATTGTAAAAAGCTACAGCCGATGCCTAGTCCAAGTATAAATCTATCATAACAGCAATTCATGAGATGCGGTAGACTAATCCTCGTGTATTACAAAATTCAGAATATGATATATCCGTACTACAGCTTTCATGGAACACATCATGAGCGCTCACCGAGCTGAGAATTGACAAAAATTTGTCACGGAATGATTATTTGGCTGATAAGTTGCTCGTTTTCCTTAAAACCTCAATCGGTGGAACCCATATTTCGATCGGAGATCGTCTCTAAGGGATCTGTTTATTTCGGGAGATTCACGCCTCTTTTTACTAACTAGAACAACAATAACACATGTAAGAGAACAATGTAAAAAAAAGATTCTCGTCTTTCATGCTACGCACTACGTGCGACACTCATATAAACGCCAAAGTATCTGCTTTATTTTTTCATGTCACAGTTAACCCGCTTTTCCACGCGCCACATACGAATCGGGAAATGCATCACACGCAGGATATCAGTAAACTGCATATGACAGTAAACTCCTCACAAAATTTCTAGGTCGCATGAAAGGTGGTTAGAAAGGACCTCAAAGAGGTCCAAAAAGTCCACGCATAACACGCGCCACAAGCGCCACACGCACCACACGCGATCAGAGACACACATCACACGCAGGATTTCTGAAATGGCACGTAAAACTTAGTCTATACAAATATTGTAAAGAGATAATGTTGGGTTGTGTGTAGGAGGTAATCGTCGAAACTTCTGGACCGATTTTGATCAGGTTTACGACATTACACAGGGGTTTTTGCTCCTGAAGTTATAGTGGAAGGCGAAATAGTGGTGAGGGCCAGTGTGCAGAAGGGGTAAGTTGGTGTGGCTCAGTGGGATGGTCATTTGAGTGGTCAGTTTGGTTGGGTTAGTATGAAAGGTGCAGTCGGGCAGCGCCTATTTTTGGAACTTTTGACAGGTCTTGATATCTTTGATATCTTGTGCTAGTATTTTATAATTTTATTATTATGTTTGCAAAAGTGTATTGTGCTAGGGTCTTTCGTAGCTGGTAACTGGACAAACATTTTTGTTGTACAGATGATCGCTTCCATAGTTTTGACTGGACCAGGACAAGTTTTCTTCGATAAAAGGTAGTAGTTGTTATTTTTTCTGTAATTATTTTTGTTTTTTAAGTGAGGAGAAAATTTAGCACGGTATCAAAAATTATTTTGTATTGCGATTTTGTGTTACATTTTTGAATTGAATTGTAACTAAATCATTTCTTTTCAAGCGATTTCTATGAAATTCGGTATGTAAGACTAAGATGCGACTATAAGCCTTGTTCCTATGGAAATTCTGGGATACTGTCATTTGGGACTGAAATTTCGGCAACGAAGCTATTTATTGTGATCAACATGTCTTATCATATATAGCTTCATAGATACCCTTACCATGTTTCACTCTGATTCATTTTATATCTACATAAATAACTTTATCTTAGCGATACAAGCTGACACTTTTATTTTAATTGCTCGCTTGTATGTTCATTGGCATTGTGCGGGAACCAAAACCCACTACAGGGCATTTTTAGCCTCTATTTGTATAGTGTGTTCTTATCTTGTGAAAAAACTAGCCGATGTTTCAGGGCTACACAACCCTTATCACTTGCCACCAAATAGAACATCAACCAATTAGCGAGCAATAGGCAGTGTATTTCCGGTATCAATAAAGACTATTATCTAGTACAGCTCCTGTTGTATTTACTTTACGACGGCACAGCACTCTGTACATAAGTGCTTGCACATGGTGTTGCGTAAGAGGAGATATGATTTTGAGGATTAAAACTATTGGTTGATAATTGCACGAATAAGCACTAAATCTATCCAAACTTCTGTGTTAAAACTAAGTAAGATAGGTATGAATAACAACAATCTTACTTAGTTTTAACCCAGAAGTTTGGGTATAAAAGAAACCGCTGAGTATGAAGAAGCCGAAGAACTTCAACAATAAACCGAAACTCTCGACAAGTCGCAGTCAGCTAAAGACAGCGAGCTTGTCATAGTTAAGTTCATTTTTTCCCCGTCTAAGTTCTCTTCTCCGCCTGAAAAGTGGAAAGCACGCAACTATGACGCAACACATTTCTCAAGCGATTTCTATGAAATTCGCATGCGACTATAAGACTTGTTCCTATCAAAATTTTGGGATATGGTAATTAAGGTCAGGCATTTTAGGAACTAAGCTATTTCTCAACCGATTTGTATGAAACTCGGTATGACCTTTTGGGTGTTTTTGGTGGTTTATGAGGGTCTTTTGGGGTTTTTGGGGAAGTTTTTAAAGAGATTTTTAAGGGTCTTTTGTCGGTCTTTTGAAGAGCCCTTTGAGTGTCTTTCGGTGATTTTGGGGGGTCTTTAAGGTGTCTTTTGGAGTGTGTTGGGGTCTTGTGGGGGTACTTTTATTACTTTTATTTGGTTTTGGCGGTTTTTAGGTGGTTTTTCGATGGTCTTTTGGGGTCTTCCATTGGTAAATTGGTATCTTGAGGGTTTCTTGTCCCACAACATCAAGAAGTTTCACTTTCACCGCGCGTAGACGTTACACGCTCTGTTTTTTTATTATTTAAATTTTAATTTTTCATGAGTTTTGGATTGAACTATAGGTACACGAACGAAGGCACACACATCAAAGCCAGAAAAGGCACGATTTTTTATTTTTGCAAAACCAAAAAGGAATATCCTTCGATCAGGACTCCACTTTCGGTCGCATTGACTCAAACCCCTGCACTTGGGTTTGGATTGACAATAATCGCGCACACACACTTCCACCAAAAATTATCGACTTCTCGTACTTAATAACGTTAATTGAATGAATTCAAAATGCATTACTACAGTATGAGCTGCACATCGTGATGTGGAATTTTTTGTTTTCGTAAATAAATATGCAACTGCAATCCACATATCTATTGGTATGTTTATAGGAATTCAGACGGTATTATAGTAATTAATATTACAACTATCGCGTATAAGCGCATGAAACTTAATAGTTTTTCCGTTGTTTTTGCACATCACCGGCGGAGCGACAATGAAAACAACCAGCACATTTTCGCCTTATCATTCGTACAGCATTAGAAGCATGCATGATAAAAAATTACGAAGCGGTGCAAAAACTAACAACTGACAAACTTGAAATTTGAAGAGAAAAAAAACCCGCTGAATTGCAATTAAATTCGCTGACGGACGGTAGTCGCGGCGACAACTACCACAACAGTACCCCACTCGAACAGTCAGTAATGTGGTATCTCAATCTCAAAACGATCTCGCGCGCTAAAAAGCTCACCTCCGCACTTTGTTATTTGTTTTGTCTGCTTACTGCTTGCTCAGTAGCTTAGTTCGCATTTGCTGAGCATGCCCTCCGCTGGTGGGTAGGGTACGATGGACGGAGGAAATATTGCGCGAATGCCTAATACCCGACGGACAGCGATGAGTATGATCCGCGATCGTCTGCTTGACATAAAACTGTGAATGACTGACTGACTGACTGGCTCTGACTGGCTGGCTGGCAGACTACTGATTCGTTCGAAAACAAATTATCGTCTTCCAACGTACGTATTCTAGTAATTGTTTAAAAGTGTGTGCGATGGAAATGTAGGATGTGTAGTTGTAGTTTCTCGAAAGAAAAAAATGTATCTAAGCCCAGCAACAACAACATCAACAACAAGTACATCAACAAACAGACTTAAAACTCTATTATCGATGTGCACCATCATCAAAAATGACAACTTCAGAACTGAACGAAGGAACCTGAACTGTAATAAGAATGAGCGAACGACAGGCTACTCGTAATTTCAGTTTGTCAGTCTTCGCGACGTGTATGATAGAATGACAATTGCACCGGGGAACGATATTGGATGACGACTATACACTGTAAAGCGGTACATCACCATCACCACCACCGCACGGAGCAATTGACTTATGGAAAACGTATTACACCGGCGCGCGGTACACGATACATCACAAAACGACCGACCGACAGATCGACAGACAGACCGACCGCGGACGGCCGGCCAGCGATCGTGTACGGGGAGTGCTGCACTATGCACTTTGGGATAAATTTGAATAATAATTATTATTTCTTGTCTTTACTTAAATACCCAACAGAAGAGCAGAAAAAGCAAAGATGGAAACGGCTTATGTACTTTGAATATTAAAGACAAACAGCAACAATAACAAAACAAAAAAAAAACACTCAACAACAATACACATTGCGACGAATTTGGATTTTTTGTTTGTACGAAATATTATGTGGATGGATAAATCCGTTGCTGCTGACGTACCGTACCGTACCGTACCGTACCGTACCGTACCACACACTCAATCAGAATAATAATTAATATTTTCAATTATCGAAATGTGCCTGAGCGGCACAAACACTCGGTCACCGGGCGGACGGCAGGCGTCTGCCGTACAAACCCGGAGTTCGAGTGGCATATGATATTGGGATTTTTTTTTTGTTGGTATTCATTAAGGATAACAAAAATTAATATAAAGGAACATCATAGAGTAATTGAATATTCCACTTAAATATTTTCCTGTATTTTATCAAAATTTATTAGCATTTTTTTTACCAAAATATGTGCAGCATAATGTATTTATTTGAAACTGGGATTTGGGAAGAAGAGCCTGTATACGTACATATTACGTACATTGCTCGGTGAAAGGGACGCACTATGCCAATTGAAGTTAAATTATGGTCTCAGTTATACTACATGAGTTTTTTTGTGATAGTTGTAATAAGGACGTTGGGAGGGTTTTGAAAAAACGCACGCCATTTACGGACATCGAACGGAAACTGAAGAGGAAGTTAGTAAAAAGTAGAATGCAATGGAATGAATAGAAAAAATTCATTTCTATGTCAAGTTCATTTGGGTCAAAACAAAATTGATTTACTTAAAAAAATTTAGTATACTCGTACATCACATTGTCACAAAATAAAAGACGAACAATTTTGATGTGTGTCAAAAATTGAAAATGCAGATTTTTCTTCTACTTGAACTAACACTAACACAATGTGTATATTCGCAAAGAACCCAAAAAATACCCCCGATTGACCCAAAAAATATCGCCGTCGAGACCTACTTAAGACCCCCTCATTACCACATCACAATAGATCCCCATAAAATCCCCTTTCAGGATCCGCTTAAATAATCCCTATAAAACATCCATTGAGACCCTCTCAAGAACACCTTAAAACCACTTCAAGACTTTCTCCAGACCCACCAAAGAACCTTCTTTAAAAACCACTTAAGACCTCCGTCATCATCATCATCATATTTGGCTCTGGTCTCCCGCAAAAAATCACTCCACTGGACCCGATTTCAAGCCAATATCATCCAATTTGGCATCAATAAAATCTAGGCGTCCAGTCCTGACTTCGTTGAGGATAGAGGAGTGACCGATTTCATTTCTAGTCCACTGGAAGGTAGCATTAAGGCTAATAGCCGAACTTGCTGCCTGGTGTAAATGTCCAATGCAGCGAAGGGGGTTGTACGAAGTACTCCGCTCATACATAGACTTGCTGATCTTTGGACTTTGCTTTATTTGTAAAGGTTTACCTTCTTATTTAAGGAAGTCCACCATGCAGTCACACCGTACACCGTGTAGAAGAGGGATGCCGAATTCTCTCATGGCTTTATAAAGTTCTACTCTGGCCATGCTATCATAGGTGGCTTCAAAGTTTATGAATATATGGCGTAGTGAGTTTTGAAACTCTAGAAATTTGTCCAGCACCTACCTAAGGATGTAAACCTAATCAGTTGTTGATTTACCTGAGATGAAGCTACATTGGTAAGGACCAGTGATATCTTTAGCGTATGTGGCTATACTGCCTTGAAGGATAGAGGAGAAAATCTTATACGAGGTACTCAACAACGTTATACCAGGATAATCGCTGCATGTTGTAATATCTCCTTTCTTATGTATGGGGCACCGAATGCCTCTTCGGCAGTCTTCTGCCATCGCTTCTTCTTCGTATACTTGCACTCTTAATTCATGAATTGCTTGGTGTATTGCGGAACCTCATCAGCTCCTGTGGGATACCATATGTTCCCGGTTACTTATTATTTTTGAGCCGATTTATCGCTCTGCTAACTTCGTATGTTCTTTGGTGATTGGTGGAACCTCCAATTCCTCAGTTAGCTGGCAATTTAACAACTCATGAAAGGTCTCTTCAAATCGATATAAGATGCCTTTGAGATCGCTGATCAGATTACCCTCTTTGTCTTTGTAGTATGTGCAACGCGGTGTATATTGCGTCATACCGCGAACACTTTGGTAGAACTTCCGTGCCTGGTGCTGTGCTTGTACTGTTCTAGTTCACGAACGAGATTCTTCTTCCAGCCTGCTTTCTTTCCCCGGTGAATTGTTTTTTTCATATCTTCTGAGCTCTTTGTATTCATCTTTACTTGTCTGCATTGTATAAGATGTTCCGATCTCTACTACAACAGCTTAAGATGGAGTCAGCAGTACTAATGACAGTATTCTTAAGGCATGTCCATTTATTTTCTACGCCCGACATATTAGCACCAGGACTTACTCTCACTACATTTAGGGCGAGTCCTATGGCTTAACCGTAGTTATTTCTGGTCTCGTCGTCAGTGTATCCGAGGCTGATTTGGGGTTCCGTAATAAAGTAATAAAGTTTTTTACGGGTGAGGTTATTGGCCTCTCGCCAACCTTTTTTGAAGGACTAGCCCGATCATTTAGCTTTTCCTTCATTGAAAGAAAATTAACGCTGGCCATCACGTGGAAGTTTGATCGCACTTTCACCAGTCAACCGGCATCTGCAATTCTAAGGCATTCTCTGGCATTCGCCCTTATCTGCTGATGGCTGACCGCCAAGACCCCCCTTAAGACCTTCTTAACACCACCTAAAGACCTCACTTAGATCACCTCAAGACCACCCAAGACCCTTCAAGACTCCGTTCAGGACACACTCAGGATCAGACATCTCGCTAAAGAAGTTTTACTTCAAAAAATCGTTCCTTCCCTTTCTCTTATTGGAAAACAACTACAAAAAATATAAATTTGGCTTCGTGGTCTTTAGGGCAATCTCCAAAACTTGATTTTAGTTTAAAACACACAAGAACTTCGAATTAATTTTTCAATAAAAAATTGTTTTCATACGAAGTGAAGCTATGAAGAAGCGTGTTCTTCCAAAAGTGCATTAAATTATAAAACTGATATTACACTCGAAAAAAAACCCGGCGAACAAACTACAGGGTTAAGATTATTCATTAAGTTTTGTCATTCTTCACTATTAACCTACGAGGTCAAAGAGTTCACGAAATGGGGTGATTTTTGTTTATTGTGTTATTGTGCGACTCACTGACTCACTCATTGTCATCACTCACAGTCTATAAAATATGAAAAATATTTGTTACGTTCGATTACGTCATTAGTCTTCAAATCATTTATTTAAGCGAAAAGCATCGATTACATCAGAAAATTGTGTATGAAGACTTACAGCAACACATTAGAGAAACTAGATTTAAAGGCAATATTAAAAGTACCGTCAAGGGTTAAAAAACTCAAGGCAAGTTATAGATCCTTAACATAATGCCCCTGTAGTTAAACATATAAACATTAACAACAGTCATTTTTATATAAAAGAAAAACAAATCGCAGAGCACAAGCCTTCCTAAAACTTCTGAGTTCCGTCAAATTTTCTACTCTAGTGATGAAACATATGAAACAAATGGTGGCAAGATGTGGGACTTAGTGGTAAGTTCGAACCTGAACACTTTGAACTCATTCACAAATAAAAGGTAGATGGGACGATTGCTGCCATTCATCCTTCGGTGAGAAGATTGCTGCGGGTAAAGTGGTCAAATATCTTAGACAAAAGGCTGCTATAGAGCAAACACCAACAAGCAGTACTACTGAAAGCAGAACACAAAAAAAGAAAAAAGAACGCTCATAGTGTGCAAAAAAATGTAGTGAAACTATAGGAAGTTACAGTAAATCTAAGCGAAGCTTTATTTAAGCACTGCAGGCAGCATCAAGATTGTCATGGTAAGAAGAGGAGTTAAGTCAGTTGCAGTCAGTCAGTACCGCTAGCAAGCGTGCAATGCGATAACATGGTGCAAAAGCTTGACCTTAAGACATTAAACTGTCTTCAGGTCTGAAACTGAACACCAATTACAACCGGCAGCCTTAAAATGGTATATAGATGGACCAAAGAAAGCAGAATGCGTACATCTGGGTCAAGGACCAAAAACACCGAACCAATGTGACAGTTCCCGAGAATATTCGAAGCGGAGGTGCATACCATCGAAGATGTTCTTACTGGATAAGGCATGCATACGACAAACGATGGTAATGTTGGGGAACAACAACTCAAAACGGTATTGGGTAACATTTTAACTGAGCAGAAGTAATGAAATATTCTTTACAGGGTTCCTTACATTGCACTTAAGACTGAGAAGACACCTAAATCAATTAGTGCTAGAAGTGGATGGCAGCTGTGGGCTCTTTGTAAAGGTGAAGTAGACTTTGGAGCAGATTCTCAACGGTTTCAGAACAACGTTTCGACCGAAAAGTAAACATTTTGGACCCCACGCGATCTCGTAGCCTTAGCGGCATTCTCTGAATTAATACTTTACATGACCCAATAAGAACTTATAGGTTTCAGTTTTACACCATTCCGCGGGCATTATAATCAGGTTAATCGCAAAAGATCCACACATGCGTTCGTGCTAACTTAGCGGCTTCAATTAAATATTATTTAAAAGGAAAGCAGATACTCAACAGACGAACCCATTCAAGATTTTAAAATAAAACAAATACCTGGTACTGCAGGCCAACCGTTTTGTTGCTAGGTTTTATCACATAAACTGAAGACTAACAATAAAAGTGTAATTTTAATCAGAATGTAATTGAAGATGACCTTTGACTCTCATTTTTTATGAATGGCATAAATTGGGATGGTATTTCCTAAATTCTAACCCTTATGTCAATATCTTGTACTGGCTTAACAGACGAAAACTGATTTGAATGACTGTTATTATAACATTTTTATTTGAACAGAGTATTGCATCAAATCCAATCAGACTGATCAAAAATTGCTCTTACACTATCCCAATGGTAACAGACGTATCCAGACCATAACATTTTAATAACCTTTTTAAAAAATTAACAGCACAGACCCATTTAAAACAACTTTAAAAAGCCAGTCCATCTAGAAACAATACCGCGCTGGTTACATCACCACAAACACGTGAGCACTTTAAAGGATTAATGAAGAACGAGCTCATGGCAGACCAAGCCGTAGCTTGACCTAAACGGGAGTTCGCCGGAGTTTAGGGATGCCAAATTGAAAATAGTGATGCATTTTTTCAAAAAAAAAATATTATTGCAAAAAAAATGTAAAGTTAACAGCGCAGAGTAGCATTCGTAGACTACTACAATATAGCATCATACCAAAAACCATGGCTCAGTAAAATTGTTTATGGGTTGTATATGGCAGTTGTACGCGTGAGGTGTGTACCTTACACACGTTAAATTAGGTGTAATGACTCTCGAGCCAGCTTCGCTTTTGATGTTTAAGTGAAGTTTTGAAAGTCCCAGAAGCCTTTCAAGAGCTGCCGTTGGACAATTGTTTATAGCACCTGTTGCACTTAGCCAGATTAGTCTCTGAATTTTATTTAGTTTTGAGCGTGTCGTAGATTGCTCTGTTGTTGATCACCATATCAGGGCTGCCAGGGCCTGATAATGTAATACAGTCATTTGCGGCTCTAATCCCAAAGTTTTGCCGAACATACGTTGGCAATTGAAGTAAGCTTTGTTAGCTTTGTTGATGATCTATGACATATGGAAATTCCATGTTAGTCCCCCCCCCTCCACCACGCCTTAGATACTTGGCTTTCGGGAATTTTCCTTGGAATATTAGTGTTGGAAGAGTTATTCTCTTTTTTTTTTGAGAAGATGGTGTAGAGCATTTTATCTGGGTTAACACTTAGGTCAACCTTTCTGCACAATTCGTTTACTAATTTGAGAGCAAATTGCATGCGTTCTGCTATCATAATCTCGCCACAAAAGTGGCGATAGGACGCCGCCTTGTAGACAGCCTCTAGTTGCCACTACTGTAATGATATTGTCACCGAACAAGGCTCAAATTTTCCTACCTTTTAGCGTGCTTATGACCCATCCTATGATTGTTCTCGCCTGTGTTTGCATTACTTCGAAGTTAGTGTTGTCGAAAGTGCCTTGGATGTCAATGAAGGCGTATAGGAGCATTCCTTTATTTCGAAGTGTATCTTCAATTTACTGTTAGCTCATGAAGTGCTGTTTCTTTTGATTTCCCAGTCTGATGTTGGCTGAGGTTAAGAGAGCTTCGTTGGAGTATGTTATATCTTAAGTAGTGACCTAATGTTTTCGTCATGGCTTTAAGTATAATTAATGTGAGGCTAATTGGCCTGTAAGGCCTGGTATCCTCGGGAAATTTCTTTCTTACTTTGGTGAGAAAATCAGTCGCACTTCTCTCCAGCACCTTGGTACATATTCTAGGTTATAGCTGGCCTTACGAGTAGAAATTCTATTTGGTTTATGCTACGTTGCAAAAGGATCGGGTATACCCCGTTTCCACCTGGATTTTTGTATGGGCCAAAGGAATTTATTGCCGAGCGAACTCGTTCAGTGGTGTAAATGTTATTTGAGCGCCTATTGGCATTGGCGGGGATTAGGTAAGGGTGTGAGTTAATGTCCTCGTTTCCATCTTGATTGCTTTGTATTAAGCAATTAGGGATATGACTTTTAACTAAGCAATCCAGAGCTTCTTGTCTTGTAGTTGTCAGTTCACTATTTGGTGCTTTTGAATGAACCAAGTGGATTTTTGTGATCGAGGGAGAGAGCTTTGTGTAGTCAACATACACAAAGTTTGTCAATGTTTCCAGCTGTTTCTTTTACTGTTTCTTAATGCAGCGTTGTATTTGGTAAGTGATGTTCTATAGGTCATCCAATTATTTGTTCGTTTAGCCCTATTTAAGAGTTTCCGAACCTATCTTTTCTTGGCCTCGAGATCAAGATTCCACCACAGAAGATCTTTCATGCCTCTGCAGGAAACCTTGTGTGAGAGGCATATATGATTGCCTCGATAAGGTCGTTTGGAGTGCTATCTAAATCTGCAATCGTGCTGATGGTGGTACTAATACCTGTTAGATTAAATTGGCATGAGTCTAGGTAGACTTGCCATAACCGTGGTTTCGGTTTCGGGATTAAGGGTTTCTAATTGAACGCTGCTCCGTTAACTAAATTCGTAAATTAAATAATTTGTTTACTTTTTTTACTAAACGCTACGTAAAAATAATTATCAAAACAACCGATAAACAAGGATTAAATAATATCTAATTGGAAATGTCTGACGAACTGATTTACAAGTTTATTTTTATAAACAAATTGCAAAAATGTGTACCCGATATTTGTTAATCCGTAAATAGCTTTGCGTGAGTACGTGACGTTCATCGAAGTAGGTACTTGCGAGATTTTTTGGGTGACAGTTGCCAACTATGAGATAAGACACTCTAGAGTTCAGAGCATGGATACTAGTGAAAGGAGAAGTAAAATATGTGCCATTGAAATATCATTTAAATGTCAAATTCATGGCAATTTTCATGGTCTGAGTTAGGATTTTTAATTGAAAGCGGACGTGACTGGATATATGGAAAGGCAAAATCTCCATTACTTCCACACACACACACATCATAGCTGGGTTCTTTTTTTATCTTTTTAGATAGATACAAATGAACCGACAGACGGACAAATCACCAACCAAACATGGCTCAATCTATTTAACACCAGAGGCGCTTTTTCAGATTTTTGTGAAACAGATGGCCAAGGGAAGAGGGTGAAAACAAGGCTTAGTTGTGTGTAATAAAAGGGAATGTCTTCGAGAATCTACAGGAATATATGTATCTAGCAGGCTATGGCAAACTGCTATTCCACAATAGCGGAAAATCAGAGCACTTTTCTAGCTGTCGGTCGATCACGATGACTGTCCATTACTGGACTGTTTTCTTTCAATCACAGTTGTGTGTCAATTGATTTATTTTCATCTTGCGTCTTACATTTTCATTATACGTACACGTATCTACGCTTCTTTGATGGATTCACTCGTGCAAAATAAACGTAAGTAGACTCGTAAACGCGAGTAAGTGGAGGAGATCTTTTGTTTTTGCTACGCAGCATCAGGAGATGCCTGCTCAAAACGCTAAAGAAAGACCTGTCGATGTCATGCATGCATGTCACATCACATGTGTGCGTCCAACTCCAAGTCTGAACACACAATCTAATAATTACAGACGGCAAATGATGCACCAACAACTAGAAGAGTGGAACGGACAAGAGTCCGAAGCTATTTGGTCCGCTAATGCTTTTAGTTTTAGTTTCACGTCACGAAGAAAATTATAAAATTGTTTTGCTTGCGTCTGCGGTTTGCTGTCGGCCGTCTCTGCTACTACACATGGTATGGATGGTATTAGTGCCACAATTGCCACTTTCTTCCGGATATTTTCTCGTTTTTGTAATCGTTTTTTTTTGTCCGCTTTCTGCTTTCTGACCAACTGTACTCTCGTTTGTATCTTAACGTTTCTAGTCATTACGGTGAGGGAGAGAAAAATTGCACGAAAAGCCATTAAAGATTTTCTAAACTAAAAATAAGACGAATGCGTTCTAATGCGTCGGGGACTGAATGTAATGACCGACCCTCGCTTTTCGGAGGAACTTCTGTAGGGAGGAACATTTGGCATAAAGTTTGTTTTTGGTTAGTTGTTCTATTGTTTAATAGTCGACAGTTTCCTTAAAAAAAGATCTTCGATCCCCCAGCTACATACAATATATTTAAAGCATACCTCAAGGCAGTAAACTGTATCCTAACTTTTTTTCTATTCTACTTTTCATATTACATAGAATGTTTAAGTTGATATAAAGTAACATTTTGTTTGTTTTCTGTGAGACTAAATGTTTACCGTCAACTGTTCTAACAGTGACCGGGTTTCTAATAACAATACGGTTTTTTAGACAGTTTGACAGACAAATTAGTATGCCTTTTTTAGGCTTCCTTGCATGTAATATTATTCAATACATCGCACTTCTAGAAAAATACTGTCACAACTCTACAAATGCCACTGTGCTTTATTGTGGCGTATTTAAAGTTTGGAAATTTTATTGCTTTTCTTTAAAAATCAACTGCATTTTAAAAACTCCATTGCGTAGTGTTTTTAAAAAACTATCAACCTCCGATTAAAAAAAATAGAGGAAAAACAGCGACCTATTCCATTTTCGATACATTGATACTCGTACGTGTTAAATGGTTAATGGTAGCATGCCGATCACAAGCCCGGATAAAGGAGGAGGGTTTGTTGAGGTAACGGACTAGTCATATCCTCAGTCAAAAAGTCCTAATTCAAGTTGGAACAGCTAACGCCGATGGATGCATGGCAAAGATGGAACTTAGTCGCTTGTAAGCGAACTTCGAATACATGGCTACCTTCGGTTTAAACCAATCTTCACATGGCAAACCGGACTTTATCATAGATGACCCTTTTTTCCGGGTACTCGTGGGTTTCAGAATTAAATCTTTAAAAAATATTTATGAGACCGATGCATCTCAAACTGAATCAACCTCGGGTTCTGCTATAGGGCAGCCCGTTGTAATACAAGAAGCTGTTGTGCTTCCAATAGCTCGGTCTGTTGTTTAGCAGCCGAAGTCTCCTGTAAGTTCGGACGGCGATGCCCTGTATGGCATCCGGTAACTCGTGAGTTTGTCGGATTGGAAGATGTAGAATCTACATCCTCTGATTCTGACGTATCCCCACTTGTCTTTAGAGTCATCGCGGAGAAATCCGGTTGTTTTTCTATTGGGGGGTATTCATAAAAATGAACTCGCTTAAAAAAAGTCGGTTTAGACATCTATACGCACTGGCAAAACCTCTCCCTCAAACAACGCGAAACTAAACGTTTTAGATCTGAGAATAAAACTCCACCCAATTCGGGTATCAAAAAAGTCAAGGCGGGACCTCCACCTGACATCACCACTTTCATCCAAGTGGCTAGTGCTGTCAGGTTGGGTGTCGTCTCGACTCTACCCTGGCTACAACCCCCTCACTAATGAGCGGATAGCTCATTTTCAGGAGGCGGTTATTGACACCTCGATTGAGATGACCGCTATCGGTGTATGGCCGCAATTTACTGGTTCATATGTCAAATCGGGGTGGCTTGTCTTCGTCTGTATAGACGGTACTACTGCGGATGGTTGTGCTCGAACTTCGAGAATATCAGAACTAAGAGTGGATTTAACATAACGTTGGTGGAAGAAGGATCATTCCGCAAACCACACATCTTCCGTGGGTTTTTTTCATAGAGTTTGGAGCTACCTTTGAAAAAAATTCTTGCTACAATCGCTGCGCAGATTGCTAGCTCGTAGAAAGTTATACAGGGTATAATTTGGTTAGGTACATGGTCAACAGGGAATTGCAGCGACGTACATGCAGATGAACTAACAAGGGCTGGTTCAGTATTTGCATTTTTAAGACAGGAAATTTACTGTGATGTCAACTGGGCTGCCACCAAAGCAATGATTAAGGAGTGGGAAAGTTCTAAACGATTAACCGTTATCGCCATTTTCCTATAAGGAAATCGTTGATCTAGACAAGAAAAGCATCAGAAAGCTGGTGAGCTTTTTCCCTTAGCAAAATTTATATTGACCCGTACACGGAATGAAGGTTCTGCTCGAAAGATGATGGAATATCCGGGCACGTTCTCTGTGATTGCCCAGCATTCATCTGGTTAAGGAACCGTATTTTCTACAAGGCAATATGTTCATCGGCAGATCTGTGAAACTCTGACATATACTGTCCTTCATTAGGTAGGTAGTAAGTCTCTTATATTAGTTACACCCTACGATACAATAGATCGGGTTAATTAATTTTAATTTTCGAGAAATGTAACGGGTGTTTTTTTAGGAGGTTTGTTTTTCCGATAGATGTCGTTTTATTTTATGACAGTTGTTTTGACAGCTACCCGTTAGATATAACGTGTGTATAAAAAAAAAATCGGCAACCTCTTAAAAAAACACCCGTTAGATATAACGTGTTTTTTTAAGAGGTTGCCGATTTTTTTTTTGAATAAAACACATATAAAATTATGAATTGACCAAAATTTTTTTTTATTTGGTAGATAATTTTTTGGCATTTAACATTTAAACACAATTTCTGGCATATGGCTACCACGACTATTTTTCACAAATGTCATTTTTTTTTTTTTTTTTTTTTTTTTTTTTTCATAATGATTTGCCAAACAATACTGAGTAGAAATGCCACTTTGAGCTGTCAAAACAACTGTCATAAAATAAAACGACATCTATCGGAAAAACAAACCTCCCAAAAAAACACCCTTTATATGAGAGGCTTTTAAATTTTTTTAGTGTTGTCAGCGGAAATACTCAGCTGTGCAAAGTTTGAAAAAATCGGGTTGATTTTATATAAATTTCTATGGGAGCCCCTCGATCATTTCGCAATCGTTATAGAATGTGTTGTCATTGGAGTTAGATACACATGTGTGCAAAGTTTAAATAACATCGACCTTTGGGGACTGGATTAAAAATTTATTACAAGAATTGACCAGACAACCACAAATAAATAAACAAACACATCCGGACAATGAATTTAAAAAGTTAAAAGAAACATTATCTCGATGCCTTGTTTCGAATAAACAACAAACAACAAAGAAAAATCTAGTCGTTTGCAGAAACTTGGATGGATCAAATATAAACAGATCGAATTTCTTTCTTTTGTTCTTTTATTTATTTAGAGAATGAGAACGCTATCTCCTTGCGCTCAGAATTTATTGATCGAGCACACTCTGAAAACTTTATAGGTGACTTATATTTATCAAGAAGCTAAGTGGTTTCCCATAAGGGTGTGAAAGTGAGCACAAAATGTTATATTTTGCCATAAAGTTGAGCTACGATGTTTCTTATTAGTATTACAGCTCAGCAACCATCTTTAAATCGTTTGGTAGATAATGTGAATAGCTTGGATTGTTTCATTTTGCAAAAACACGATGGTTTAGTTTTAAATACTTCGGAATGTATTCATTTAGCACAAATTCAGTCAAGATTACTAGGTTTTCCGAAGAGGTCTTTAAGAAGTATAAGATCTAAGAATCATATTTTCTGTGGAAAGTGGCAAATTTTTCCCGGACTCCGTTGCGCCAAGTTGTCATCACAGCGGCCTTCGTAGATTGTTCGACTGTTTGTGTGTCTGGCAATAAGTTGCATTCAATTGCAGGGAATTTTAAAAAAGCATGATGTCCCCAGTTTTTATAAGACTTTCCTATCTAGCCAATGAAAGTTCAAGGAACCGTTGTGGTCTCGACATTATGTTCAAAAATATGTCTTAAGAGTTTTTTTTGTGTAAGGTTGGCATGAAGTTGATAGACTTTTTTTTATAATGTACACGCGCTAAAGGGATTTGCACCCTTATAGTGCTTAGCACAGCGTGGGTGATAGGAAATTAGGGAGACGGGGAGAGAAAAGATGAGATGTCTATGCACGTGTGTCTTAAACGACTGCAGAATATACAAATGCGGACACCCAGAATCAGGCAACTCATTCCACATAACTATTGTGCGGGTAAAGAATGAATCTCTGAATTGGTTTGTACGTCCGAAGATAGGCTTAATGGTAGACCCATGGGCTCGAGTTGAGGCACGGACGGGTATTACCGAAGGGTTCGAGAATGGGAGGGATGCATCTGGATAATTCTTTTGAAAACCGCTTGTGGGAAAAGCGATAAAACAGTGACAGGCAGGAAACATTCCTACGACGTCCAGCGATTCGATTGTTTTCGCGATATTTACGTCGTCAATAAGTTAAACGCGCGGTTTTGAATTTTGTCTAGTAGATGCAATGTGGTCTTGGGGGCACCTGCCCATACAATACAGTTGTATTCAAGTTTAGGGCGAATATACGCCTTGTAAATAGTAGCCAGATCTGAAGAAGTTAAGTACATCTTGCACCGATTTAGGAAACCTATATCTCTTGCAGCGTTCTTGGCAATGCAAATATGTGGTCTTTGCAACGAAGCTTGTTGTTGACGCACATACCGAGAATTGAGAGTTTTTCAGTTTCTTCAATGCAGGATCATGATAAAAAATTTACCTTATTGCGATAAAACAACAAAATGGGTTTCCCCGATTTAGAAAAGATTATTGAATTGATAGAAAATATATATATATAGTAAATTATATTAACACATATTTTTTGTTAATATTTGTATACTACGTTCCTACTCAAAAATGGCGGAACGTATCTTGTTCTTGTTCTGCCCTGTTCTGTCCTGTTCTGCCCTATCCTTTTTTTTTATATAGAGACTCATTGCCAAGGGAGGACTCCCTTTTCTGCCTTGTTCTAAGCCCTTTTTGAACCTCTTCTATCCTTTTCTGCCCAGTTCTACCCAGTTCTGTCCTGGTATGTCCTATTTTGCCCTGCTGTGCACTGCTCTGTCTTGTTATGCCCTGTTTTTCTGTTGTAAACCCTTTCTGAGCTTCTTCTATCCTGTTCTGCCAATGTTCTGCCCTGTTATGCCCTGTTATGCCCTGTTATGTCCTGTTCTGTCCTACTCTGCACTGTTCTGTCTTGTTATGCCCTGTTCTGAACCTCTTCTGCCTTGTTCTAAACCGTTTCTGCCCTGTTCTGAACCTCTTCTACCATATTTTACCATCTTCTGAGCCTGTTCTGCCTGGTCTTCTATTTTCTGCTTTTTTCTGCCCTGTTCTGCCTTGTTATGAAACTGTTCTGCCATGTAAACCCTTTATGCCATATTCTGAACCTATTGTGCCCTGCTCTTCCATGTTCAGTAAATGTTCTGCATTGTTCTGCCTTGTTCTACCATGTTCTAACTCTCTATCCTGTTTTGCCCTGTTCTCATGCTGTTCTGCCCCGTTTTGACCTTTTCTGTACCGCTCTGCACTGTTTTGAAGCAGTTTTGACCTGTTCTGAACTTGTTCTGTACTGTTTTGGTTTGTTCTGAATCTCGTCTGCCATGTTCTCCAATGTTCTGCCTTGTTCTGCGGTGTTATTCTGAACCTGTTTTGAACCTCTTCTGCCATGTTCTACCCTGTTCTGAAACTGTTCTGCTATGTTCTGGCTTTTTCTGCCCTGTTCCAAAACCTCTCTGATCTCGCAAACTGGGACTTTAAATGAAGTCGGATCCAAAGAAATGGAGAGCTACGCGAAAATCATATAATGCTTGTAAAAAGCCAGAACATACAAAACGATTGTAAGATGCCTAAAATACACTAATTAGAAATTTTAGAACTAAAGTGAATTATATTATTATTTTTTTTTTACTTTATTTTTTTTTTTTTTTTTTAATTTTAATTTTTTTGTGCTTATGTTTTATTAATGTTGCTGTCTGTGATTAAATACCGTTTTTATAACAATAAAATTCTAGAAAACGTTTTTTAATATACTAAACAACCAATACATTAAGTATGTTTTGTCTTATTTAATTGTGTTGCATGTTATAGACTTTTTTTAATTGTTTGTAAAAATATTAATATTTACCAATATTTCAATATTTTACAAACAATTAAATAAAGTCTATAATAAGCAACACAATTAAATAAAAAATTTTAATTAAAGACTTAATGAATTAGCAATAATCAATATATGTAACTATTTATGTTCTATATTGGCTACTAGGGTATCCGGTTATATAACAAGAGGGTAAACATATTGTTATGAAAAGTTGTACAATGTAAATACTGAATACTAAAAATAGGCACTGAATTACAAATAATAAAATAAGCACTTATGTATAGTATAGCATACTTTTAGGCTATAGGATTTATTAGATTATTTGAAATTGAAATGTAAGCGCCTGTTAGTTTAAATCATTATTTACTTGTCACGGTTATTCTGGTTTGTGTATATGATTGTACATGTAGTTTATTTTTAGAAGATGGCACATTATCGCTAATTAGTTAGTTGTAAATAGGGGAATAAGGTCACATTTTTCTGGTATTTTTTCGACATTTCTGTCTATAAGATTGAAAGTTTCTGGAAACTTTTCAATGAGAGGATCAATGCAGAGGATTCATTCATTGTTTAGAATGCAACCAGTCAAGTTTTAAAAGTTCTTATAAAGAGATAAAGCTACCACCTAAGGAATTATAGTGAAATATATGAGTTGTTGTAATAAGTGTTTTTGTGTACATGTTAAGTTATCACCAATGTAATTAGTGAACTTGTGTTATTTTTACTGTTAGTTTATTAAATTTGTTATTTGTAATTAAATAAACTTGTGTTGTGTTTTATTTGCAAAATCATTTAAGAACTCGAAAGCATTAATTTCGTAACAATATTAGAACAAAAAAAAACCCCCTAGAACAAATTTAGCGTCCAGCTTCTATTTTTAAGATGTCAATGAACAAGAGCCGAAAACTACAAAAACTTAAAATTTTGCGAGCATTTTAAAACCAAATTGCTACCCGGTTAGTAGCGGTTATGGACATAAGGGTTAAAATAAGATATCCTAAAAAAATGCTGGTGTTCTAGAAAAAACATAGTTGTTCAATAGAAAACGCTGCTATCGTCAAATTTTCAGATACCTAGTATTTACTAATCGTCATCATATGTTATTTTCTGTGCAGTTTTGTTGGGATATAGAGTATAGTCCCGGACTGAATTTGTCGATGTAATTAAAGTGCATCTTTGAGTTAAAACTTTCGAATTTTTGCAAACGGTCATCTCATTTTTCTTCGCGCCACTGTATTAACTGCGTATTCGGCATTCGCGTCTTTAATTGCACATTTTCTTTTGCAATAACTTATACCTACGCATTCATTAGATGAAACGATTTATGCACATAGGTAAGTAGAGTTGTATACATGCACTGCTGCAACTGGTAGTGGACCGACAGTTAGTTACACTACGATTTGTGCTCACTTTATGCTCTGCCTGCAGTATAGAAATTTCCACTTAGCTTTGCAACGACTTGCAACACAAGAATTGCTAACGATTTACGCACACACACACACACGCACTCGACTTTACTCGACGCTTACCTTTGGCTATGCGTACGAAATAGATACAATTGCACATGCACTTTTACACAATATCTTCATTATTCCATAGATGCAAAGAGATAGAGACTGAAATTGCACAGCTGACAATTATCAGAGTATTACGCGTGAGTATCTATGTACTGTCTTCGACCAGATAGCTTAAACGCCGCACGCAACCGATGTACCTCGTTACAAGCGTACTACTACTAACGTACTAATTTCCATTTGAGTTATCGATATTGGCAAACCGATCGACGTTTGTGTTTTTGTTTTGAGTATATTTTCTTGCTGTTCATTAGCAGCTCTCTCAATCTGCATTCCAATTTACTGCGGTGTCGGTGACGACTATGTGCCATCCAAATGCGACATTTGCGACAAATGGGGGAGTGTTCTCGTCAGTTGTTCGCTTTCCCTCTGTTCTATTCTGACTCGAACACAGCAGCGCGAAACAGCACAATACAACACATAGCTAATCAAGAACTGAATCGAATTACCGGCCATCAGAATGAATGTAAATAAACTGATACTGAATTCAATATCAGTGCGAAAGAATGGAGTTGTGATGATCCCACTCCGGACCGATCGATCGGTAGCAAACTACAAAATATTTCAAATTGCGACGATGATGACAACAACTAAACAACAACGACTTGTGACGACAATGCCGACGAGGAACCGCCCGCGATAGCACTTACATCGAACATCGATTGTGATTGAATCGAATTGAAAACACTGCGACGCATCGAGGTCTGTCTCGACTACGGTGGCGATCATCATTATGATGATCGTGAGCCGTATTCGCCAAACAGGCAGCACAACTAGCAGTTTATGGCGATCGCGTCGATCATCATCAACTCATCGCTGAACACATTGCACGTAAAGTGCGCTCACTTAAGTAAGTAAGCGTTTTTTGCATTTTGTTTTCTTATTTGTGTTTTGCTTTTCTCTCTTCTGTTTTGTTTTGTGCTACTTGCTACTGGTCGGTGTTGCGCTTTCCATTTTCGCCGCCAATGTTCGTTCGTCTCTTCTTTGACGACTTGAAATTAGCTTTGCATTTCTTTAGCTTCGTCTTCGTTTTCTAAGAAGCTTCGTTTTGTTGTCGATCGTTCATAAATCATAACAACAACAACAAAAACAACAACAAACACAACAACAACAACAGAAAGTAAACATTTATGAGGTGCAATAAAAAATTGTCGCTTTTATTCTTTCGCAGAAGTAAGCCGCGTTCCATTGGACTGATTTATCTGAATTATTAGCTGTATCTGAAGTAACAGAAGTCAAGGGACTATTCACTTCGGTTAAAAATTGGGCGAAATTGGGCAACTTAAGTAAATGAAGAGGTGTTCTGCTCGTGCAGTTACTTCAGATGAGTTACATTGATATTTATCTGTGAAATGAAGAATACCAATCGAACAGTGTCTTCACTTCAGTAGTTCAATTTAAGTGAAAAGTCGCTCAATTAACTAAAGTGAAGTGTTGTACTCTTCAGGCTAATTGAACACGGCTGTAGTTTATGTTACGACCGGGAAGTTGATTTTAGCTAGAATCAGCAGCCAGATACATTCCTTCAACCCCTGGAATGCAAAAACTTTTCATAGTTTAATCTTAAGAGTCCAAGGCTGTTGTAGACTTGAAGTAAGCTAAGCGATGTAACATATGTTGCTTAGTTTAGCTCAGTTTAGTTCGTCAGTTCTCTGCGTTAAACATTTCAGCTAATAACTTGGCTCATACATACGTTGATTTTGTTAATTTTTTTATTTAACACGCACGTAAGGTTTGTTATGGTTATGAATGGATGTGTAAGCTAAAGTTGACGTCAGCACGACGAAGACAACTCGAACTAAGTTATTTTGCATCACTCAATAGGAAAGAAAAATATAGCTCACATTTGGTGCGTTCGAGATGCGGAGAGCTCCGTATACTCCATGTCCTCAGTAACTCGAACAATATTGCTTGCTGAGGAATCAACGAATTGTCTTAAATTTTCTGAGACAAAATTATTTTTGATTCGCTCCCTCACTTCACATTGCCAACTTCACAGTCAACCTTTAAAAGTTTTTGTTGCTGAGCCGACAGATAGCGGAAATTTTGTTCGACTGAATGCAATCCTATTTACTGAGGAGAAAGGAAAATCTCTTAGCCCTCAGCTATCTCGAACGCGCTCAAGTGTTTAATAACATAGCTTATGTCGCATACCTCAGCTTAGTTGAAGTGTACAACAGGCCTTAAGCTGTTGTATGTTGGTTACGTTTTACGATTACCCAAATGGCAGAACACGTTGTTTCAAATGGAAATCCGCACTTAACACATTTTTGCAATTTACAAAGTTTAAGACCTCAAAGCTGTAGTTATGATTAGCTGCGGAGTAGATGATATTTTTTTGCTTGCATAGTTGACCTACATAGATACCACCTATGGTGGTGCGAACAATTACAAATTCTTCTATTTATACGAAAGACAACAACACAGATATCCATGAAAAGTTTTTTTTAAATACTGCTGACTTCAATACTATAAATATCGTACCTCTTAAACTCTGTACTAATGATGTAAGCGAGTATTCCCATCCCATCCCATCCAAATATCTAGTATAACATAATATTGATTATAGGTATATCCTCCATTTTCTGTCATAAGTTTTAGAAAATATTATCCACAAATATCTTTTAAACAATCCGGATTTAGAACAAAGCTAAGCTCTAAAACGCCCACTTTTTAAGTTCTCTGCATTAACTTCACGTCGGCATGTGTCGGTGGTAAAAGATCTTGTGATTCATTTTTAACCCACTTCCTAAGGCGTGTAAAAGATGATCGAACTTGACTGTCAGTTTTGATCGACATCCCTCAAAACTGATAGTGTGAACGTCTGCCTGACACTCGAAACCGATCGCTATTAAACATTTTTGCTGTTGACTGTCAGTCAGCGGCCATGTTTGTTTATGATCGATAATGTGTACACAAAGAGAAGCTAGGCCTTGGACCGCAATGGTCTGTCGCGCCGAATATTATTATTATTATAATGTGTACATAAATTCGTCAGTCAGCTGTAATTTTTAACATGAAAGGACGTTATAGATATGGAAGAAGATTTTTAGAATTTGTGTGTGACTACGAAAATAACCGCTGTTTGTGGGACATAACGAGCCCCGAATACGTCATACGTGGAAAAAAAATTATGATTTTGCAAATTGGTGGCAATTATGAAAAAATACAGGGCAACGGTGGCGTATCGCAGGAATGAGCAACAAACAAGCTTTTTGTTGGTTACCATACTTCCTTTTCGAAAATTTGAGCTTGACTGTTGGTTTGACAGTCAAAGCATCCTACTAATCAGACCGCAGCAAAGCGCATCAGTCAACACTGCCATCAGTTATGATTTGAGGTCAGGTTCAATAGTCTGCCAGTCGCTTAAAGCCCGATTTCATTCAAACTTTACACACGTGTGTACCTCCGATGACAACACTTTTTGTAAAAACTTTGGGCCGAACGGCTACAACATAAAATTTTTTTAAAATTCAAACTCAAGATACACACATGAATAATTCAAAAGAATTGGAAAAGTGGAGTGATTTTTATATAAAGACTCCAACCGATACAAATTTAATTTTCATGTAACTTCTCTAAATACATTTAAATTTGTATCTTTTGGAGTCTTTACATAAAAATCACTCCACTTTTCCAATTCCTTTAAATTTTCCAAAGGCTTTTGACAGCCTAAAGAAGTATTTTCATTGTCATCTACAAAAGCTGGTGTCCTCGAAAATACACAAAAGAGTGGTTAAAAAGTACGCAGCGGTGTACCACAAGGATCAATCCTAAGCCCAAACACTTTTCATCGTAAATTTCCTTACACAACAGCAGATTTGATGTTACAGTTAGGTTCTTGGTTTTGAACACTTTTCTATGTTTTGATAGATTACGTTCGGCTTTGTTGGTTAAGGCAGAAAACGTTTTTATGCTAGCGGCCACTAAAATTTATCCAAGGCAATTAAAGTTTCGTATGCGCCATGACTCTAGTGGTTAGTGCGTGGACTTCTGAGAAGGAAATATTTTTCACGGTTCTACCTCTCGCGAATGTCTGACAAACGTCCACGAGTAATAACTTGTCACGGAAATCTTCTCAACTCGCCTCTAGAAAACGGCATTAAATTGTAGGCCCTTTCCATTTGTGTACAAAAGTATAACGCGCACAACACGAAATGTCGCGAGTAGCTAGAATTGCGTTACACCAGATCCTCGGATTGCTTACTCCAAGGCCAGTGTGGAGAGGAAACTGTTTAATCTATTCCCTTGCTGAGACACATATTTTAGATAATAATGCCTCTATCGATTAGCTCCAACCATACCCAAAAAGCAGAAACCATAGCGACGGGCTAGCTGTCAAAGTGACAGAGTCTTTGTGGTTTTCATGGTGAATTCTTTGCAAATATCACGCCAAACTGAAACCAAATTTGACAAGAACAATAAACTGTCCGTTTGTTCTAATCATCGCTATCTTGCTGAGTTAGGAAAACAAGCAAAGTTACAGTTTCGGTTACAAAATTTTACAAATAAAACGCAAAATCAAACTATGTCCCGGGTACAGTTTGCAAAAAGAACGTCAAATCAAAACCACGAGTAGAGAGAAGAGGCACGAAGGTATTTTTGGGTCTTTTGAGGTATTTTTGTATCTTTTGAGTCTCTTTGAGGTTCTTTTGAGAGTCTTTTGGAGGTTTCTTTTAGGGATTTATTTTAGGGGTCTTTTGGGGTATTTTGAGGTTCTTTTTGAGGTCTTTTTGAGGGGCCGTTTGGCGGTCTTTCTGAAGTCTTTTGTCGGATCATTTGGGGATCTTTTAAGGGTCTTAATGCATGCGTGTATTAACGCATTGAACAGAACACTAAAGTATATAAATACATAAATTTAATATGAATTTAGCCCTTTAGTCTTTGTTTTGAAATACTTATTTCTTTTTATTTTATTAATTTAATCGTAGTATCGGCCACTACACGCACACGCATTTTTATTCATTGTAAGACTACGATCGTGATAATACATACGTACTCACTTGTCATATAAACCTATATGAGGTTTGAAGCTTACTTATAAAATTTCATTTTCTGCTTCAATCCACAATTCAATTTAAAATTAAATAAACCTTTTAACCCGTTCAACATAAATTATTTCAACGCATCAAATAGGAATGTTGTTAACTAAACACTGTGAGTTTATTTATTTATTTTTTTAAGAATTTGTATACACACAAGTACATACGTATTTGATTACCATAAACAAACAGTCCGCTCAATTGCGTAGATATACGAAACGTATGCTAAAAATGTCAAAAGGCGAAATACAGCGTATCTGTACGTTAAAATGTTTATTTATGTAACACGAGCTTAAGATTATTTATGCTTATGTACAAAACCTATTTGTCAGTTGACAAAATTAAAAACTTGAAATTAGTATGTTTTGAATTGAATATGATTTTAGTTGAGTTCTCAAAAAAGTTCGACTTGTAGTTGTTGTTCATCGTTGGTTCAGCTTAGTGTCTCTTAAGAACGTATCTACTCTAGAAGTATGTAAAGAACTGCTTAATCTTCTACTCTTGTTTAAAATCAGTACTTATTCTCAGTGGAGTAACTACTGTTTATGCAAGCAGCTGGGTGTAACAGATGGAAAGCGGATAGGAAAAGTTATGGTTTCTATACTGAACATTCAATACCTTATTTAGCGGACTTTGAAAGATTGACTTGAGCCATTACTCCTACCTCTTACTACTACTTCCGTTTCTTTTCATATCAAAGAATTGAAGGGATCCAAGATCCATGCAATAATCTTGTGAACGTATGGACAAATTAATTAAAAAAAATTCCCACTGTTCCCTATGCGTATTCTTAAGAAGATTGTGCGTCCATTATTTTCTCCTAACTAATGTAACTATACTCTCGCTGGTAAGTGTAACTATATTTTATTTCAAAATCTAAAATTTATATCCGAGTCTCAGATCACCTTCTTCAATGCAAGGTTGGAAAGGCAGTGCATTCTACCCGTTGTCGAAGCTCATTATAGATGGGTTCTACTCTGGCTATGCTATCATAGGCGGCTTAAATGTCAATAAAAATATGGTGTGTAGTGAGTTTTGAAACTCTAGACATTTTTTCATCGCCGGCCTTAGTGTGAAAATCTGTTCAGTTGTTGATTTTCCTGGGTTAAAGCTGGGCATGCTATGGTCCATTGATGAATTAAGCCTATGGGGCTGTCCTGTCTTAAAGGAGAGAGGAGCAAATCTAATAAGCGGTCCTCAAAAACATTCTTCTGTATGTTACGCCCTTCTCATGTATGTGTAAGAGGCTGCCCCTTATTTAGTCCTCTGACTTCATTTACTACTTTTATTTTATGAACTGCTTGCACACCCTGTATAGGTAGTCATAAAAGCAGTCACATCAAAATTTGTAAAACGTTGTAACAATCGCTTGTTTTGTTGTTATAAATATGGGATGGTTGACGTTAGTAGTTCGTAGGTGTGCCAGCTCCTAAGTTGTTACTGACCTCCGAAATGTGTCATACCGCTACATCGGTTATTAATACTCGTAATTTCATTTTCAGATGAGCATCTCGATGAATTCAAAAGGCACATCAAAAGCGGTCGTTCGTGTTTACAGTGTGCGATTACCATTTGCGGCTCAGCAAAACTCTAATTCGGATGTTGATGTATCTTTCGTGTAACTTTAAATTAATGAACTGTAAAAAAAGACCGGCTTGCGCTGGCGCACTCTATTAGCGGTCTGTTTTTCGAGCTCTATTTGACTTTGCTCGCCGTCGAGCCTTCAAAGTGTTGTGAGTTGGTAAAAATTCAAAATCCACACAATCGCACCTACATGAGAAAACTCTATTGATCTTTTTTCCCGCCGCCAGCCCTGTCAGCGTTTGTTGTTACAGTTGACGGCATTTTTATTTGTGGTATATTTGTTTACGTAGTGGCAAACTATTTAACACTTTTTTAAGTCGTTTTATGAAACCAATAACAGTAATGTACTGCGTTGTAGCCTGGACGTTTTATTGGTGGATCGGATGCATAAATAATATTGAACCGGCCTGTATCTGTCGATTTGTGTGTATCTTCTCGAGGTTTTAGGAAATTGACATTTACTATTTGGCCAAGGGAACTTATAACATAATATCAAGATTTCATATAATGCCCTCAAGTAGAAATTAAATGATGCCCTAAAGTAGAAATAATGGAAATCTGGAATATTTGACGGTTAAAAAGATACAAAAATAAAAGAACCACGCTAATCGTTTGATGTTCTGTTAATAGGCTCAATGCAATAAGTACAGAGCTGGTAGATCACCTGAGACCAAAAGGAGTAGGAGGAGGAAAGAGACCTTTAATAACGCACCTCAGAATAAAGTAAGAATTGCTCTATGTGGAACTATGCTGTGCGGACGATATGGTAATTCTTAGCGAGAGAAAAGTTGAAAGAAGACTGATGAAGTAAACTCCAAAACGGATTCAACATTACATGCAGACAATGCCAAGAAGTGAGACTGGACACAATAAAGTAAGCTGGTGCGTATGCACCAAATCACCTATAACGAAGAAGAGATTCCCGTGAGCAAAGAGAATGCTAGAAACGAATACGAACAAGTAGAACAAGAAAAGCACAAAGCTTGCTCATGTTGTGCCAAAGAGCTGCAGGAAAATAGTGTGGAGTAAGCCTATGAATAATGCAGTGGATCTACACCATGAGTATTATAACAATGATCACCAACAGAGCAGTACCATGGACAGAAAACACCAAGCTTATTTACGCAAAAAGAGAATCGGGAAGAAATCCACAGAGGCCTTCGAGATTCATAATGGATTTTTCAAAAAAAAAAAAAAGCACAACACAAGTTTATTAACTCACAAATAATAACGAAAGTTCACAAATTACACTAGTGATTACTTATTATGCACACAAAATTATTAATTTTCACTTATGCGGTAGCTCTATCTACTTGCAAATACTTTTCAACTTGTCTTGTTGAAGTACAAATAATTATAATATGCTCTGCGGAAGAAATTCGATATATTTTTTACCCATTATAGCACAACAATAACTAGCAAAGGCCAGAACATTCTGGTAATTTACTTTTTATAAAACTCACGATATAACAATAGTACATACCAGTACATACTCGTATATGGTACAAGTTATAAAAATAACTTTTATATACAGTATCTGCACACAAGTAGATACTATTACTCAGCCTATTTGCTTGCCTTGATTTTTAATACATAATATCCTCATTCTATTACAATTCAATGCAAAGCTTTTTATATACGAGTATGTACAGTCCGATAAAGTTCAAAAATTTCATTTCAATAACAAGGAGATGGGATGGGAACATGGAAACTCTAAAAAGACATCCAAGACATCCTCAAAAGATCACAAAAAAACAACTGAAAGTCCTAAAAAAGACTCACAGACAACAGTCCCTCAAAGAATCTAAAAAACCCCACTAGACCACCGTTGGACCCCAATACCCTCTCAAAACCTCCTTTTATTTTATTTTTTTATAATGAAACGTATTCCCAAAGGAAAACTCACTGAATGACTTGCGCCGCGGCAATAAAGACCCCACTCAAGATCATCTCAAGACTCCCTTACGACCTCATCCAGAACCATCACTACCCGCCCCCGAAAGATCCTACCACAAAAACGCGTACCGGACTGTTAACTAAACGCATTAATATGAAAAAAGCGTGACCGAATGACGTATGAACCGACATAGGCAAGTTAATAAATAACAGTTGGGGCAAAATTATTGTAAATTTCAAATGGCGTCAAATGTAATTGTGCTTTGACATTTATGTTGTAGACAGATAGAGACTTAGTTGACAAAAAGCAATGGTGCGATATACACCTGAAGAATGCGGAATTATTGTTACTGCTTTTTTGGCCAATTTCCGGTCTGTTTTTGTAACGCAGTATGAATTTTGTCTTCGTTTTCCTCGTTGTCCTGCAACATGTGCACGAACAATGAAGCGTTTGGCTGAGGGTGTCGTGCAAACTGGGTACCGTAGAGATACCGCAAGACGTGACCGACCCCGTATTGCTTGTTCTACCGAGAATATCCCTGCTGAGGCCCTCCGAGAGAGTCCACAAACCTCGACGAGACAACGGTGCACACAATTCGGCATAAGCAGACGTTCGTTGTGTCGAATTTTGGTGAAAGACCTGAAGATGTTCCCTTACAAAGTGCAAACCGTTCATCAATTGCCGTCTGCTGACCGTCAAGTGGGTTGAGCTTACTGCCAAGCTGTGTTAAATCTGGTGTAAGAAGAGGATGATTTCGTATCCAAAATCATTATCAGCGTCGAAGTCCATTTCCACTTAAGTGGTTATGTGAATAAACAAAATTTGCATTTCTGGGCACGGAGAATCCGCATGAAATGCACAAAGAGCCATTGCATCCCCGCAAAGTGACTGTTCGGTGCTGTAATTGCAGTGAAAAAGTGATTGACCCTTATTTTTTTGAGGATACCGACGGACGTAACCGTAGTTGCTGAGCGCCACAGACAGATGTTGAACGAGTTATTTTTGCCGCAAGTTGCTGAAATGGGTCTTGAGCATTGATGGTTCAGGACGGAGCAACTGCTCAAACAGCTCGAGCAACGATGGGGTTTTTGAAAGCCCAATTTCCGTGCCGTGTAATCTCCCGTTTTCGCGATTTGAATTGTCTGGCCAGATCGCCAGATCCGAATGTGCCAGACCTCTTTCTTTGGGGCTTTTTGAAATCTCGCACTTACAACAATTAACCACAAACTTTGAAAGTCTTGAATGGCAACATTGAACAAGAAATCACCAAGTTAGAGAGCTAGTTGTTTTGCGAGCAACAATTCAGAATGTTGTAAAACGAGCATCAACTCAGGAGGTGGTCATATGACCGATACTATTTTTTCAACTTAATGACATCAATTTTACACCTTCAAGTAAACTTTCTGTGAAAACAGGGACGATTCTTTTTAATATCTCACAAAATGGCAGTCAATTCATATTGTAACATCACTTCTGCCTTTCCTTGTATAAAAGCATTTAATTGGGAAGCGATTGGACCTCAGCGCCGAGGTGCTTCCATATAAAGTTTATCGAAATTCAAATTTCAAATTCAATTCAAATGTACTCACACACAAACTTTGCACACATGTGTATCTCCGATTAGAAAAGTAACATGAATATTTTTTATGGGTTGGTTTTTTTTAGTGATATCGATTAATTTTCATTGCATTCTTTTGTGCACACTCATACAGCTCGTAACGAATGCATCCTATTCAAGTGTGCGATAATGTACTCATTACGGAATATAATTAACTCTGAGAGTTGCCATAGAGCAGAGTTTTCAATTCAATTCTCTAGCTATGACAGCACAACAGGCTCCTATTTGCGATCGCATTTTCCGATCACATTTTCACACACACACAACCATCACAATAAATAGGAATTTTTTCTCTTTGATGTGGTTGACACAAGTGGACGATATCAATAGATACATGTGTACTTTCATATTTACAAAACACTCGTACGTATCGTATCGTCCGTACATTGTTCATTGTAATGCGTAATTCCAATTAAATTGTTATTATGACAACGTGCACTTGTCGATATGTCAAATTTAAATTTAGCACTTGAAAGTGAACACTTGTAACGTTGTAACGAACAAGAGTAGGGCGTATATATGCGAGTGAATGCTGGTTACTGTCAGACTCACATTGTTTGACAAGTCAAGTGGCTTATTTACCAGGATTATACAAATTGGAAATTGAACTCAAGTATGTTGGATGGCACTACAATTAGGTGGCATTCATTGTATTCCTAATGATATGAATGATAAATAGAACAGTTGTTCATGCAAATTATGGTTTGTGTAGTGGATAAATATTTTCCTAGACAATTCGCTACAATGGTAATCATTATTGTTAGGATAGGCCTTGGAAGCGGTTGGCTCCAATTAACCCTATTCAATATCTACTCACGATTTCTGAAGTTCTATTCACACACGAATACACAATTAGGAGACTTTCAACTTCGTAATTAGCTAACAATGATAATTAAGAACGAAATATTTAAAAAAAAAAATACACTACGAGTGCAACGGGTATGTCTATTAAGTTTCAGTGCTACACGGCGAATGTTGCTGCAGCATTACGAGTATAGTATAGATTACTAAAAAAAGTAACAAAAATATAACAAAGCTATGGGTGGCTCCAAAAGGATCGATCAACATATTATATCCACTATATCCACTCGAAGGAAAAAATTTGGTGGGCACTTAGAAGCAATGTATATATTTCAGACATAAGTCTAAAGATGTGCCATGACAAGATGTGAATCTGGAAAGGAACTAGATGAGGCAGGAAATAGCTATTATGACAGACAGCCAAGCTGCGCTAATGGCCCTGGATGCTTTTCACATCACGTCAAAACTAATGGAGGAGTACAACGCGTATCTAAAGAAGATATATCTATACTGGGTGCCTCTCCGTGGCGGGTTCTAGCTGCACCACGGAAGATAAAAGGACAAGATGGGCACTGTCTTCGTACTTTAGCGACCCTATCATTCAGGCCTGTGTCTGTGGCCTAGGATGGCTTTGCTGTTCTCGTGGCAAATTATGAGGTTCGAAGTTCCGTAAATATGTGCTGTCAGGGTCTGTTTTACAATCGCCCAGGCACTCATACCTGAAAGAATGAGTGGCATTTGATGCCAGATCTGACAAAGGTCGCGTTTGGAAAACATGGGAATAGCTTGCTATGCAGGTGGACCAACTTATGCCATACATTCACGATTCAAATGCAATACCTCTGCACCAATTCAGAAGGCTTCAGGAGAAGAGACACAATACATTTGAACAGGTGGATCGCATAGTTACAAAAATTGGACGAGCCTTCGAAGATAAACAATATAATGTTCAGCTATTTGTTTATTGATATAACCCAAGCTTCTGTAAAACACGCACGGTATTCTAGAAAGTTACCTTTCAAATAGTAAATTCCGCATAAAATATATGTAATATACGTCCCACCTAGGCAACATAGAAGCCGGGGTCCCACAAGGGAGGATCTTCGGCCCGTTTTTGTACTTAATTGCCAACTCACCACTCTACACACACCTCAACTTTTACGGACGAGACAGCACTTATCTCTCTCATAAAGACGCGAACATCGCATCTCAATGATTTCAAAATCCTGTCTACGACATAAAAATCTGGAGAATTAAAGTAAACGAAATAAAATGCGCTCATATATTTATGTAGTTGATATGAATAAAAAAATCCATAAATTAGAGACTATATGGGAACCCACGCAATCTCGGAGTCTGCGCGACAGGCACTGAAACCACTCTATATTATGAAGTTCCTAATAGCCATTGGTATGGAGGGGTTTATCTAGAGAACTGTCCTAAAAGCACAAGTCAGGTGAAGTTTAATAAATCCGCAAGGGTCGCGGTGCTTCTGGAAGACATCCCATTTCTCATTGTCATCATCATCAACTAACTAGCTTTTGACGTTTGTACTTCAACGGGTTACGGTACATGCAATACAAACTGATCCGCAATAAATTAAACTCGATAATTTTTCCCTTGATATTGAAAATAAGTTTTCTAATTTTAAATTCCCAGCGTACAACTTTTTAAAATCTCTATATCAACTTCACTTCGGCATTGTTCTGTTGTTCGTTCAGTGGTAGAATCTTGCGATAAATTTTTAACGCACTTTCCGAAGACCTATTCTACTGAAACTTTGCACACATTTGTATTTCCGGTGACAACACTTTTTATTAAAATTTGGCACTGATCGGTCTGCGGGTTAGGGTGGCTCTCATACAATTTTTTTTTTATCATCATGTCTTACAGCCGCACCAGATCGCGCTATATTATAATGACTGTGTGCGGCGCTGCTGTACAATTTGAACCACAAAAGCACGCAGTGTTTCGGATTTGATTTTATTTTTCAGAATTTATAACATATTTTGTTTATTACATGAAAAATTTTAATTTTTATGGGTTGGGTGCTTTTTAAATTCTCTATATTAACTTCGCGTGCCCGTGGCTGGCTGGTTGGCTGGCTGGCTGGCTGGTCAGATTTTCTGATCAATTTTTAGCCCACTTCCCATGGCCCGATTTTATTGAAATTTTGCACACATGTATATTTCCGGTGACAATACTTTCTATTAATTTATATTTGAGGCCCCTCGGACCTCGGGTTCGGTTCAACATTTCAATATTACTGCTACACTTACTCAGTCTTCGAAATGTTTTTTGTAGCCTATTAGACAAGTTTTCCAATGATACCTTTAGGTGGTCATTACTTAAAATTTTGTCCAATTTCACCAAACCCCAATGCTTTAAAAAAACATATGAACATTTTTATAAAAATATCATTGGGTAAAATATCTGTTTGACTTGCCCATACTGCCCATCCAATAGACAAGCCTTCCAATCATTTTTAAGCATAAAGCACACAACTCAGTTTTTTAAGAGTGAAAGTTGTTGTTTTTCTTAGACAGGCATAGTTTTTCATTCGATTTATTTTTAGCAACTAGTGACTGCAGTTACATTTTTGTTCTTATGTTTCGGAATTCAAGCAAATTATACCTATCTTTTACCTCCCTCAATCCTATAAATTAACACGCATAGTTGTTGACAACAATTGTCATTATTCTTCAGTCAATCGAAAGAAAACAAATCGCAATCTATGGTATTCCACTCATTCTCAACCAACCCGAAATGTCCGCCTTTTCGACTGATTTCCCATGTCAACAATTTGAATAGCATCCGAGAATTAATAAATCAACAACTAATTAATTAATGAACACCCATATGGTCCGTCACGTTATACGTCGCATTCTAATATCTCTCTCCGGACGGAATTATTCTGCAGATTATTTTATGTAGGAAAGCTACATCATCTACAAGTTAAATTCAAAGGGAAGACGCGACTCCTTCCTTCGTTGCGGTTACTAATGCCCAGCAGCGTAATACATGAAATTCACATATTTCGCCTAATATAAGTGGTGTGGCGTGGCGTGGCGTGACGTGACGCTGCTTTTTTCCCTGGCAAATTGTCAAAGGCCAAATAATGTTATTAAGAAAACAGACTCTCTCGCGTGTGAAACATGAGTTCGTCTTCGTCTTCTTTGATCGGACTCATTTGCCCATTAATTAATTCTTTGATGTCGTCAACTTAATAAATCGGAAACACAGTATGTTTGTGTGTTTTTATAATTAACTTTCAATCACAAAAGCAAAAAAAAATTAATAGAAAAGCAGTGCGACACAGTTTAATTGCGCATGCGTAATTAAATTAAATAATTTGCTAAGCATATAGCATATGTTATCATAGTTAATATAGCCACAGGTTCGAGTGGTAATTCATCGTACAAAACAAGAAAGTTATTATAACGAGAATACAGTGTGTATCTGTGTACGTGGCAAATACTTAAATGGATGGATTCCTTGAAAAAATCGTCTGGCAGGGGTTGGTTTATTTTTATATTGTACAATATTTATGCATGCGGGCAACAGGAGCATGGCTATAATAAAATGTTTGTAAAATGAGTTTTACGACAAAACTTCCAACTTTTAATAGTAAGTGTTGTCATCAGAGTTACACACGTATGACGCCCCACGACCCCGGGGAACTTAGTCTACAAATTTTTTATAAAATGGGTTGTCCATCGGAGATACGCACGTATATAAAATTTTAAAAATCGGGTTAATTTTTTAAAAAATTTGTTGGGGCCCCATGACCATGGGGCCTGTGGTCTCCAAAATTTTAACAAAAAAGGTTGTTCATCGGAGATACAGACGTATATTATTTTTGAAGAAAATTGGGTTAATTTTTCAAAAATAATTTTTGGGGCCCACGACCCAGGTGCCTCCAAAATTTTTACAAAAAGTGTTGTCCATCGGAGATAAGCATGTGTATAAAACTTAAAAGAAAATCGGTTTAGTTTTTAAAATATTTATATGCGCACCCCTCGGCCCTGAGGTCCGGTGGTTTAATAGAAAGTATGCTCTCCGAAAATACACATGATGTGTGCAAAATTTCAATAAAATCGGATTCCACGAGAAACATAAAGACAAACACACGGGCACGCGAAGTTAATATAGAGAATTTAAAAAAGTTGGGTTTATGGGCTTTATGGGATGGTGCCGAGTCTTGTTGGAAGGTCCAATGGTTTCTAATGAATTGTTTACCCACACAAGGTAACAAAGTATCGTTTAAAATCTTTTCACGGTAGATTTGTTGATTTACCTTTGCCCTGTTCAATGAAAACTAGTGGTGAGCATCCTGTGGCGGTTACTGCGGTCAGCGAATAGCTTGCTTTGTAAATTTGACACCAAATAATTGTGTTAATGACGTAATTGGCAAAGGTAACGCTCAGAAAAAACAGCATACACGAAACGACTTCTGCAAACGGACTTAAGGTGATTGACTTTGCTGCATGAAAGAATGACACTGGTGGCAAGCACGCTCCACTTGGCGGACGACGTCAACCAAGCTGATCCTGTTTCTATCGTCGCGATGTCCGCAACTTTCGAGCGAATAGCATTGATTCGGATGACAACACATTTGCAGCCAAGTTTGTTATGTTTCGTCCAACCATCACAACGAAATCTTGATGACGAATACAAAACAAGCAGCATACTTAGTGTTGTCGTTGCAAAAAATACGATAGTTGCTCGTGTGCTCAATTAGCACAAAAGATAAACGCATTTCTAGAGAAAAGAGAAGGAACAGGAAAAGTTCGCGATCGCAAACTATAAAAGCTTTGTAGATAGTAGCCAGATCAGAGGAAGTGAAATATTTCCTGAACCCGGTTAGAAAACGTAAACATTTCGCAGCATTTTTGGCAACGGTGTTATTTGGTAGGATTTATGAAACACTACAGCGAGGCCGGCCACGCCTACGCTGAAAGGATAGCGTAGACCAGGACGTTTAGAGTTTGTTTTCCCCCCATTTTATTATGCTGTCCAGTTTAGAATTTAATGTGCTGAACATATGTAGCTATTTGAGTTCCACATGAGAAGTGGAGGGACGTTCCCAAAACTTATATGAGAAGCTGAGAGTACTGTCGCCTGCGAAAGAATGTATTGGATTAGAAGTAATGGACAAGAGATCATTAATAAAAATAAGAATGGGTGTTGGGGACAAAACAGAGCCATGGGGAACGCCAGCAATTATGCGATGTATTTTGGACTTGAAACCATCCAAACCAACAACTTGAATTGTGCCGTTCAAAAGATAGCTTCTAATCCAATGAAGCAGTTGTTCATCGATTCCATAGGCACACATTTTCGACAAAAGAGCTTGATGCCAAACTCGGTCAAATGCCTTGGAAATATCAAGTGCAACAACTTTGGTTTTACCAAATCTATGCAAAGACTGGTTCCTTTGTTCAGTAAGATATACCATCAAATCACCAGTAGAAAGTTGCGCACGAAATCCGTACTGCCGGTCGCTAAGGACTTCGTTGGTTTCAAGATATTTCATGAGCTGAGATTGATCAGCTTTCCATAAACTTCCATGAAAGAATGGATGTAGGTGCTATGGGTGGGTACGAAGAAGGAGACGACGGATCGCCTTTTTTGGGTAATGGCTGAATAAAGGCTGCTTTTCAACTTCTTGGGAAGAATCTAGGATAGATGGAAAAGCTTACTCGGCTTGAAAGAACAGCTCTTCAAAGCTAACTGGGAAATACCATCTTGCCCAGCGGATTTGTGAGTATTGAGATCGTCTAGCAATTGCATGAGTACGAAAGAAGATCTGTCCGATAGAGTTCAGTACTCTGAGGTGCAGGCGGTAGCTATGCACAATCTATAAGCGTGGAGCTAGCTACATCATCACAGATTGTTCATGTCCTTGGAGCTAATGGCTGGAATGCCATGGAAGAGGCAGTATTTTTGATTCTTTTTACGAACGACCAAACATTTTTACTACCTTTGGGACATGGTAGTATTTTTTGCCTCAATTTTTGGTCGTAGGCGAATTTGCATCGGCGAAGATGGGTATTGGAATAATTTCTGGCTCGTTTTTCTCAGTAAGGCTTACTTTGTAAAACCGAAAGCATGCTCTCTTAGACTAGAAGCTTGTTTACAGCTTTAGTCATACCATCCATCTTCCTTTGGTTTGACAGACTTATTCCTGAAAGGGATAAAGTTTGCCACACCAATAGATAAGGATGATGTTTGTGAACGCATCAGGGGCGGAATCCACGTTGTATCGCGAAATAATAGTGACCAGTTAGAAATCCCAAAGAATCTGTTAGGGACGTCCCAATTGGCATTGCAAGCAATACTTTTTTTTTTTAGTTTTAGTTTTTCCTCTAACTGCCTGGTTTATTACCAAATTAGCTGATACTACACAATGGTCTGATGAGCCTAGAGGCTATAAAATATTGACAGAATATTTATAAGAGTATTGGCGAAATGATTGTCAAAGTCGGGTTTTTTTGTGGGCTCATTTACAAGCTGAGTGAGGTTGTTAAGCTCAGCGGACACGCCTTCTTTCTGGTGTGGTCCTTTCTGCAGAGAAGTACATGAACAAAATAATGTCTTCCAGGGAGACGTTTTAAATTAACGGACACAGACAGACACTTCTGCCCTTTTGTTCTACTGGTCGTGATGATCTGATGCGATCCACTTAGTTACTTACTATTGTAACACACCATTCGTTCCAATTATTCAACAAAACAGTACAAGGTGTACATACAACAACGACGTTGATGGAGACGTATATATGGGCATGAGTGTTATTTGCCAAGCAAACACACACACACATATATATACATTCCATCTCGTTACAATAGTTAAGCGCTGGACGTTTTGAGGTAGTGCGCACCGTTTAGCATGTGAGCTGAATTTGAATTACCAACTCCGCTCGCATTGCAATGTCATCGTTCTGGGCACCGAAAACGACTGATCGACTAAATATGGATGGACTATAAGCCAACAAGGTTCGCTCGAGTCAGTTGACGTGGCGTTGTGTACGATGCGATACGAATGGAATTATTTCTACTTTAGCACCAACAGCTACTGGCGGCCAGTCGAGGTCAACCTAGAGCGTTGCTTGAGCTCAGGGTATACTCGAATTGTATGAAATAGTTCCATAGCCGGTTTGTTTTTCCTCGAAATGACAAATACAATCTATACTGTCAAGTTTTTAATTCTTGCTAAACCGAGTCAACAACTACAACAAATTTAGTCGCTGGTTACCCTACGCACATGGTAAACATTTTGTTTTTCCAATTAACGCATGAGCTCTCCTCCTCGATGTCATGTCTTAAATATTGCGCCTATCTTTGAATTGGTGCTGCCCCGCCGTGCTGCCGCGCCACGTCAGCTTAATGATTTGCCGCTTCCCGCCACAAATGCAAATGCTTGTGAAACTGATGCAAGTACTCGACGCTACGTGAGCTGAGCGTGAACTTCCGTTGCCGCTCCACCAGGCGGCTATTGTTTGCCCATTGTTCCACTCCATTGGTTACTAATTATGTCATTAAGTTTCGTGGCCAAGCCTGCAAAGCGAAGCGGTACACTACTGGAATCGATATCGACTTCAGAGACCTATGGATGGGTCTTCGAATAATGACTGATGTGTGTCATTTCTGGTGTGGACTGTGTAGCGTGCGAAAGCGCGTCGTGAAAATTCACTGTCGATCTAATCGGATGCACTACGGCGGCCATGGAAATGTGTTGTGTCGCACAGAGTGATATGCTAGAGGCAGAAACCGATGAAGCGGCGCAGCCATCGTTCTGTGATAAAGCCAAGCCAGGTCATATTGGTAATTGCAACAACATATTTGCCCTGGATGGACATCAATCGTAGCTGATTGACCAATAATTGTTGCACATGTAGCTGACAAGTTGTAGACGTGTGTGTGTGTTGATGCTTCCGTAAAGCATATATTGCGGATAAACCACATAGGGATGAGTCCGGATTGCATCAGAAATATTTCGTTGAACTATAGCCAACAAGCGGAAAAAGGGATTTTGTCCGAGCAGAAAAAACTTTAATATACGCTTTATTATCGCGAATTGTGCTCAATTGTGGTTAATAATAATTTAAATATATTTTTTTTAACAATTATTCTTGCTTTTCTTGCTTAGAATTTATACTCGAAGCTTAAAACTATGATCACTTTTTTAACATCATTGCGTGCTTCAAGGTTCGATCGGTCGGACCCATAGTAAGGTCGGTTGAGACTGGCAGGGACATAATACACTGTCCCTGAAGAACTCCATTTAGGCATCCCTTTAGTTTGTTTGGTTTGTGTCAGCTGCTAACTTTTGTATGTATTTCGATATTGGATTCACGCAGGTTGGCTCTACGCGAAGACAGATTAAAGCGCTACTGTTATGGACCGAGAGGCGTGGTTTAATTAATTTATCAGTGAGAGGGCGGTACTAGCTCATAGGTATGTCATTTAATGCGGGAAAACTGGACAAGACACTGGTTGAAGAGCCAAATATGATGATTTGGTATGATGACCCAACATGACCTATCGAAAATCATTACAAAATGCCGTCCAACATTAAGGAGTGGTGCTATTAACCGAACCGAATCTACCAGCGTCTTTATTATTACGTATGATGACATATTGAATGGTACCTTTCAATTGGACTGATTCTACCTTTGGACTAATGTCTAAGCTTTAGTTACAGTTTGCTACAATTAGAGTACAAGAAGAACTGAAGTATAAACTGCAATCCTTATGTCACTTAAGACGAATGCAACCGGTAATGGTGGTATTGATCTTCGCTTTATTAAGAGCTATTGTTGACATATATATTTGGACCTCTGACTCATATCTTCAATTGCTACAATGTATTGTAATTGCACCTACAGAGGATACCCCAGATATTGAAAAAGAAGAATTCTTTGAATTAGTCGAACTGGAACACCATCACTGTCCTTAGTATAATGTAAAAATCATTCTGGGTGATATGAATGCAAAGATAGATAGGGAGCCAGTTTTCAGGCACCCATACCTTACACGAGAACACTAATGACAATAGACAATGAGTCATTGAGATGGCAGCAAGCAATAATTTGGTCGTTGCCAGTACAAGGTTTGTGCGTAAAAATATCCACATCCTGAGTATCTCCTGACCATGAGCCACTCGCAACCAGATAGACCACGTGCTTATAGACAGACTGCCGCCACAAGTCGAAACTGATGACGGTACGAACGTACCGAGGTGCCAACGTCGACTTGGACCACTATCTTGTTAGTATGGTGCTCCGAGCGCGGATTGCATCATCACGAAAGATTGCATCCGCGGATCAGATTCGAGTCAACATGGCTGCCCTTCGCAACGAAGAGAACGGAAAGAACTAAGGTCAAGCGTCCTAAAAGCAGGAAGAGTAAGTCCTGGAGCTGAGATGGCTGGCGTAGATGAGAAATGGATACGTCTTAAGTATACTGTCAGTGGTACTGCTGACTCAATCTTAGGCAGTAGCCCAGAAGATCGGAATGACTGGTTCAAATGAACGTAAGAATTTTGCATACCGAGCGCACAAACTCTACCAAAGAGTTCGCGGTATGACGCAGTATACACCGCGTTGCACATACTGCAAAGACAAAGAGGATAATCTGATCGCCGATTTCAAAGGCATTTTAGAGCAATGGGAATAGCACTTTCATGAGTTGCTAAATGGCTAGCTAACTGAGGAATTGGAGACTCCACCAGTGACTGAAGACCACACTATGCTGTCGCCACCAAGCATAGACGAAGTTAGCAGAGCAATAAATCAGCTCAAAAATAATAAGGCAACGGGATCAGATGGTATACAAGCGGAGCTGATTAACACAGGTGGTCCCACAATATACCAGCAATTCATGAAGTAATATAGCAAGTTAGGGTGGAAGAAGCGATGCCAGAAGACTGGTAGAGAGGCATACTGTGCCCCATACATAAGAAACAGATATCATCAAATCTATATTCAAGATCTATAAGGGGCTCTGGCGTTGGAGAAAGTGATCTGAGACACTAATGTAACGGCGAGAGGAACAATCCTCTATAAGTCCATTCAGATATTGGCTTACGCAGACGATATTGACATCGTTGGTAGAAACACAAGAGCTCTACAGGAAGTTTTCATCCAGATCGAGCAGGCGGCACATAATCTGGGGCTGCACATAAATGAGAGCAAAATAAAGTACATGGTGGCCACCATGTCTGCTACTAGAAAGATCCAACATTGGTCCCGCAATTAAAATAGTGGAGCGCGAATTTGAAGTAGTGCAATCCTTGAACTATCTCGGGTCAACTGTTGCAGTCGATAACAGCATAGAACCAGAAAAAATCGCACGGATGCTTAAAGCCAGCAAAGCCTACTATAGTCTGACAAGACCCTACTACTGCTACTTCCTCTGTAGTTACGTGAGCTAATATTAGGCTGATGATACATGTTAGATCACATGTCGTATGCTTAAGACTTCTGTCTATGTCTGCTACAATAATCCGGAAACGAAAAAATGCTGTTTCCGCTCAGTGTTTGGTGTTAGTCACTTTAGTAGATATCAGAGTTTTTAACTTCTCTGTATGTTTGTGAGTTTGTTTGTTTGTGGCAAGCCAAATCTTGTGATCTGAATCCACCTACCAAACTCCGATTTTATTAAAACTTTGCACACATGTGTATAACAAATGAAAAACCTTTCTGTAAAGATTTGATAGTGATCGGTCCCTAGGGTTGGGGAATTTTACCCGAATTTATTCAAACTCTTCACACATGTCAATCTCCGATTAGAGAATTTACAAGAAAATTGAATTTTAATGAGTTGGTTTCTTTTATCTTTCTTCTGCCAGGACGATTCCATCGCACTGCCATTTAGCAGTTATGTAGTTTGAGTAGGTCCTCCGCCAACTGTTCAGTTACACTTGGTCTGTTAAGTTTTTGAAGGGAAATGTTCAATGAATCCGTCCTAATCTGAGTCTTTCTATTGTTTCGTAACATATAATTTCTCCGCGGTTGTGCTGTTAACTACAAGCACAGCCCCAAATCTGAAGGGGCAGGACCTCTTGTGTTTCCTTAGATGAACAAACCCGTATCTTATGTGATCACCAAGTTATCTGTTGGCAGTGCTTTGTGTGAGAAAATCTTCATCGCAGGAATGTTGGTTGAAATATGCTACTCTACTTTGGCCAGTCGACCTTAGGAGGGACGGTAAAATATTCGCGATCGCAGATCTCTAATGGCTCTTTCTAATTGCTGGGTAGAGTTAAGATTTCTCGTGGTTTCAGTTTGACGTTGCATTTGTAAACTGTACTAGGGGTACGGCTTGATTTTATGTTCCAATTGCAAGTCTTTGTAATTAGAACATTCGCGAAACTTTTGACTTACTATTAATAGCACAAAGTTTTATCGCAGAAGTCAGTTATAGCTTGGAAGTCCACCAGACATTCTCACAACCAGAAAAAGCCACCACCAGAGTGAACAGTTGTGAAATAAATGTGTGCGTAATAAGTAATCACCAGTGTAATTTGTAACGTTTTGCTGTTATTGCGAATTAATAAACTGGTTTTGTGGTTTTATTTGCCTTCATTTCGTATTAATTCCATTTATAATAAATAATTCATAACATGGAAAATTGAAAATCTTATCAAAACGAAGTTATGGGATTATCTAATGGTTATCCTAATTATCACATTAACTTGTTGCATTGCAAACAATGCAATACAGTCCTCCTTGTTTAAGAAACTAAAAAATACAAAACCATTTGTTCTCTACCAACTCGAATTTAGGATTCTTTTTGTCAACTTTTCATCCAAAAACTCATTAGGTCGTAATGTCAGTGGATCTCGGTAAATTCCATTCAAAGCAACGTACATAGAGATTCCTCCTCAGATGTTAGATGTTCACGGTCGGGGCATTACCAACTACGAAGCAAACTCATTACCACCGATGGGGCAGCACTACTATGAATCAACCTCCTCACGTATACATCCTAAATAGAAACCTACTCTATTCGCATTTACCGCAGATAAACTTGGTCTTCTTCCTCTATGATTTCCTCTTTTCGATTACGGCATGTACAGACGGCACTACACTGCAAACCCATATAATGTTGGATAAAACGTTCGCCAGTGTGCATAATGACTCGCTTGTTGCGCTGCCATTTAAATGTAATTAGGTAATGAACAATTGCACCGCGCCTTTCGTACCGTTCGCTCTCTATTGTCCAGGACTTGCTATCGAAACTCTTACAAGTATGGATGATATTGTAAGAAATACTACGCTGCATTATGTCCTTACGACTTACGGTGGTCTGTGCCTGTCTGTCTGTTTGTCTATCATTCTACGAATTGGAAAAGCAAGAGCTACACACAATTACAGAGGATAGTGCCAACAAGTGAAACTGGAACTAGAATTGGAACCAATTTAGGGCGGACAAGTGAATAACGCAACGAACTAAAAGGGATATACTGGGCTTACACGATGGGACAAATACAAAAAGATGATCGCAGAAAAGTTTCAGATGCGTAGATAATTTTTTTTAATGGAATTTCTTTTATAATTTATGGTATTTCTTTACAATTGTGACATGTCATCAAATACCTACAGTCTGCTCTTTAACCCCGATATGCGTTTGAATTTAAGAAATTAATTCAAAATGTATTTTTTTCTCAAGATGAGATGATGGCCCTAAGGTTTGAAAATAATTTCCAGCATTCTGGAACTTAAGGTTCCAGTTGTGAGAGAGCCATTCATACAACGGGCCGGGATTTCTAGCAGTGCAATTCGCAGAGTCGGTGATAAATTTGGCGTCGACTCCAACGTAGCCATTTTGAGGCTATTCATTCTGGCGTTGACGAATCGGGCAGCAAGATTGACCTAGTGAGAGATAAGGTATCCCGATTTAGATATCAAAGTGACTCATTAAGAATCCTAGGCACGTTTTCTGAAGGGCTCAGATCAGACGCATTGATACCAGACACAACGCAGGGATGTTTTATAACACTTGACGATCTCACGTTTATCTTTAGGCGACTGAACAACAAAAAATCATCCAGTTTAGATAACATTGCTACCATCGTTTTAAAACATTTACCAGACAGCTTCGTCAGTCAATACTCTATCATATTTAACAATTTGTCGAACAACTTCTAGTTTCCGAGTTGTTAAAAATTTTCGAAGGTATTTCCAATAAAAAACAAGCAAAAGGATCCTTTTGATCCTCTGAAATACAGGCCAATTAGCTTTTTGTTTAGCATCGGAAAGGCTTACGAAGTTGTTATCAACAAAGCGATTTGGTCCGCTTGCGAAGAAAGCCATCGAGGAAACGCTGTATCTAACTTTTCGATGGGTTTCGTACTTTGTATAACTCCGCAGATAAATAGGGCAAGGCTGCTAGTACTTCGAATGTCTAGAATTGGCACTAAATTCGTATTTAGCAGCCTGGTCGTACACTGCAGGACCGTGATGTGCCTGGTATAGTTTTTATCCTAGGCGGCCTAGGATAGCATACTATCCTAGTGACAAATGATGGGGTTCGAGGTTCCGGACGATCTGATTAGAGGGTTAGCTTTGCTTCGCCCAGGCACTCAAACTGAACGAGCTGAGGCCGTTTATGTCAGATCTCACCAAGGTCGCGTTGTTACTACGGGAGTTGGTTGCCAACAGATGAGGTTGATTTTCTTGGAGGTTAGCTTAGTCTGGACCAACTTTTGGTTGAGGACCCAGTTCGTTCTGGGCTTGACCTACATAGTGGCTGGTGGTTTACTACCCAAATGCGGGTAGAGCGCTAGCATTGATAACATCAGAAGTGTCACTGGTGCTACCAAATTCTTTTGTTCATCAGTGGTGCCTTCTGATGTTACTGGTGCGATGATGCTCCCTCTCAACCGGTTGTCGTGAATCAAAGATCGGCAACGATTTTGGTAGGTCCTGCTCTAACGAATGAGTTATTACTGGCACATCTGTCTAAGATGGACGTTGATTGTCATATCCGTGTCCGAAGAGGACCGTGGAATTATGCCCTATGTTGGCGGTGTTCACGTTAATCAAAAGACATTTCATACCGCGAAACCAGTTTGGGTTCAGAAAAAACATTCGACAGTTACCAAACTCATCTCAGATGTCAATTGGCATCTGAATGACAAGAGGTGCACTGCGGCCTGTCTGGTAGATACCGTGAAAGCCTTCGACACAATGTGGACAGATAGACTGATGATATGTAAGTTTATAAGACAAGAATCCCCCACGAGCAATATTAAAATGATAATGCAAATGCTTTATAATAAAAAGTTTGTTGTAACTGATAACCGTGACACGATAGCTAAAGTTATTAATAACGTGAATGGTTATATGGAATGGTTATAGGGATAAGAACACTACTCTAACGTTTGCTGACGATATATACCATGTTGTACTCATATGGAAATAGGGTAGAAAAACTAAGGAGCGATATCAAAGATAAATTCAATCAGTTACAGTCATTCTGTACTGATTGGAGGCTAAAGATCAATGTGACTAAGTGTGAGACAATATTGTTTAGGCCGCTTTTGGCACTCTGTTGTACGGATTTCAGGACAAATTTTAAAAGTTTACGCCTTTATGATGGCGATGGAGTTCCAATCCGAAATATCAATATCATGGGATTGCACTGGACAACTTCTAATACTATGATCGCCACGTAAATGCACAACTGAAAAAGGCGAAAGCTACTTTCATGGCATTGAAACATATGTTCAAGATACTTGCGTCAAAGTGTTTGGCTATTAAGCGTTGGTCAGACCGATCATTGTATATTGTTGTCCAATTTCGTTCAATTTAAGCCTTCTTGGTGTTTGACCGCAAATGTCTCATGGCGTGTCTAAGCAGATATCGTATTGCAGAACTCGATTATATGTACATGGTCTCGAACAAAAACTCACTGGACTCATCGGGAATATCCCGAAAAGATAATGATATCATAAGACAGATATGGAATAACTTTGCGAGGTCAGCAAACGCTATAGAAAATGAACGAATATCTGGGCTATTCTATCATAACTATGAGTACAGTTCAGGAGGAGACTTTGGAGACTACATACCTACCGAGGCTTTCGTATACCTCGCCGTTCATGGCTACGTCCCCGACGTACCTGTACTGTATCACGCATATAGACGCGCAACAAATAAAAGGATTACGCAGGATGCGAGTGTTTCAAATCCTGTCTGGCGATACTGCATGGCTATCCCTTAACGGGGTAAAAAAGAGGGCAGCCAGGGTTGATTAAAGATGCACAAAAAACGACAAAAGATTTACCATCCGTTGTTGTCATTGAAATTATTAATATTTTTCATAGTACTTGCCGAATTATTGTATATCAATGTATCAATGTGAATATATATTACTGACAGGTGGAGTATGGTTATAGACTATAATACACCACTATTGCCACTCCCTGGGGGTACACAATGTAAAATGTCAATATCATGCACATTTAAAAAACAATTTTAATGAAATTTTCATTGTTGGACACAGCCTTACACCTTACCTTAGAAAGCACAATTGAGAAATCAATATACTCCCAGGAGTATACACTAGTAGCATTCTTCGATATCGAGAGTGCGTATATTATTGGCAGGTGGAGGATGGTTATAGGCTACAGTACACACCCTTCCAGGGCGCTTAGGTGTACGGGTATCGAAGCGCCTGGGAACAGCTAGTATAAAATAAATGAACAATTCAATATTACAGTTAACATTATCTCAGCACCCATAAATTACACCAAAATTAAATTCACCAAAAATTTTTCCAACTAATCCCACTGTTGAGTCAGTTTGTGCAAGTTGCAGTACTTTTATATTACAACAACACTATGCCGGCAATAACATCGATACACCGATGCATCCAATACATTTAAAGTATATTTATTGTTTGCACGTGTATATAGTAGTGTGTAGTCCATTTCGAGTAGTTTTAAATTAATGAATGGTACGTGCGTTCAGCATGCGGGGTCCCTCCCCGAAACGGAAATGGTAAATAGCTAACCAAATACCAAACAAACAGCAATCGAATGTTGTACTCCATTGTTTGTCTTGTTGTATGTCCGATGGTGTACTATGGATTGGTAATCCATTGGAAATTGAAGCAAGATCTGGGTATATCATAGAACTTTGTATGTTTAAGCTGAATGCAACAAAGAATCTTTAGGGTGGGTAGGGAGGTGCAATGTAATCAACTTCTATGAATTCAGTACTCTTTTTTGACGGTGTTTTTTTTTTGGTTTAGCGCTATCGCCATGTCTGTGCAGTTTATTTGTTTAGTTTTTGTTTCTTTTGTGTTGCTAACATTGAAAATTGCTGGATGTGTTTGAAAAAAAAAAATGAAATATCCCAACAGTTAAGTGGGTAATATGCATTCATGTAGCAGGAAACTGCATTAAATACAAACAGCTGGATAAATGAACAATTTTTCAGGATGAGAAAAATGTTGCCAAACAATGGGCACACGGTCGGAATTGAACGTTCAACTCCGGTTTATAGAAATGCACTCAGATGAAACAGCAGAGTAAAATGGAAGTGATTGATGGAACTCGCCACAAGTAGCATAAAGATATTGCCAGAGTTGGAGGCTTCATTGTATTGTGCTTCACTTTGGGTTTTTTTTTTGTTAAGCTGATAAGAACAGATTCGGATTATTAATTTAGTCTAGGAAATGTTTAGATGTGTTGATGAATGTCTCGTTAAGTCAATGTTTGTATACACTTTTTGCTCATTGGGGCGCAAACGCAAAGTATGGAGTCAGTGCCGTGCCATTACTTTGGGGTCGCCCTGTGGTATTCACCACAAGCTTGGGCACAATCAATTTACCATTATTTATATTTAGAGAATGTTCACTTTTTTGCTCAATGATTGCTTAAAGAGCAGTTTTACGAAGTGGGGGGATGTGAGAGCACCCGTCACTTCAACTCCCGTTCTGATCCGTATGACATACACTTTGATCTTAGCCATACGGCCGAGAAGCGATTTGTCACATTGGGTATCCCAGTTTGATACCCCAGTATTCTATCGGGTGTTTATTTTTCTTCGATAGAACTTACTGAAGGGTTAACTGCCGAACCAACCGCCATACTGTGATCACTTAAATTTTTTATCAGCCTACTCTGGTAAACCATCGTGAATAGATACCAAACTAGCCAAACTCTTTTTTGGAAATCGGTCATGGATATGTGAACATTAACGACGACTTCATGATTGTTATGGCGGACGTAAATGTCTACATAAGCAAGCCATCCGTCGACCCGTGTTTAGATTTTGTACCCATACTCTCTAAGTGATGCATGTGATGATAGCCTAGACCCCGTAAAATATCCAGTTGGTATAGGAATTAAAACCACGAAACTATCATATACTTCGTTCTTTCGCTGATTGGGCTCTAGAGCAGTTGGAAACTATTAACCCGTTGTTTAAACCCAACATTGTATTTAGCGATGAGGCTCATTTTAAGCGTAGTGGGTTTCTAAATAAGCAAAATTGCCATATGTGAAGTGAGACCAATCCACGAGAGATGCTACAGACTCCATTCACATCATCATATTTCGCTCTACAACCGGGGTCCGGTATTGGCCTCCCACAAAAAATCTCTCCACTAGTCCCGATTTTGAGCCGATGTCGTCCAGTTTTGCATTCCTAAACTCTGGGCGTCCTGGTCTACGCAATCCTTCCAGCGTAGGATTGGCCGGCCTCGTTGTCGTTTTCCATAAATCCTGCCACAAAAGATATTCCGAGCAGGATTATCTTCGCTCATGCGAGCTAGGTGTCCTGGAGCCTACCGAGCTTAATTCTCTTCACCATCACGACATCGCGGTAATGCTCATAAATTTCATCATTATAGAGTCTTCAGAATCGTCCTTTCACTCATACGGGGTCAAAAATTTTCCGTAAATTTTTTTCTCGAACGCGGCTAATAGGTCAGAATGCTTTTTGCTAAACACCCAAGTCTCGGATCCATATGTGAGTACTGGTATGATCATTGTCTTATACACCAGCAGCTTGGTTATTGTTAAATTCCTGGATTTAAAGAGTCTGGACAGACTATAGTAGGCTTTGTTGGCTTTGAGCAATCGTGCGCGTATTTCTGGTTCCATGCTGTTTTTCGGCTACTACAGTTGACCCGAGATATTTAGAGGATTGCATTACTTCAAGTTCGCGCTCCACTATTTTAATTGCGGGACCAATAATGGATCTTTTACTCGCGTCCGTGGCCAACATGTACTTTGTTTTGCTCTCATTTATGTGCAGCTCAAGATATCGTGCCACCCGATGTCAGTTTCGTCTGCGTAAACCAGTAACTAAATGAATTTATAGAGGATTGTTCTCTCGCCGTTACGTCAGAGCGTAGAGCGGTGGTCCACACTGTGCTTGCGAGGTCCTCAATTGGCGCTAGTGTGCGCCATTTTGATGCCACAAAACTCGAGGGATCTAGCATGGATAAGGACAAGGTTTAAATCCAACCTGTAGCGTTCAGGTATGTGATCAAGTCAATGATCCTGTAATCCGAGGGCTCTTTCAGGTCGTGAACAAATGGTTTAACCAAAATGCGGTGTCTTGACCCTGCTAGGGCCGGACAACTGCAGAGGGAGTGTATGAGAGTTTCTTTCTCATTTTCATCTTTGCAACTTCTGCAAAAGTTGTTGTGCGGTATACCCAACTAAGCAGCATGATTGCCCACTGGCTAGTGGCCAGTGCTGATAGCCACAACTCTGGCAATATCTTTCCGGGTTCTTGATAACAACTAGGTGGTTTTCTTTTTGCTGTAGGATGGTCATATTGATCTTGATATGGCGCAGTTCGACAGACTGCTCCACCTGAGCTGTGACTTAGTATTAAAGAAGGAGAGAATTTGTTCTTTGACTGAACTCATTGGACAGCTAACCTTCTCCAAAGAGCCAGTATACATATCGATGCCCATCTTAGCCAATTCGTCCGCCGTTGAGCCTAGGAGGGGATGATTTTTTTGGTAAATCCATAAAATTCAATGAACATTGAATTTGGGTGCCAATGTTTATTATAATGACGTTTCTCCAGTCTCTTCCGGTATTTTTTATTCTTTTTCATTTCCCTATCTCTCTACAAGTGTTTCAATCGTACCTACAGTTTGATATGTTTATTGGTAGTTACTAGTTAGTAGTCCTGAAGGGATCTCTTCACGACCTGAAACTTTATTTATATTCAGCGAGTCGGAATGCTTTATGCAAGTTGGACAGTCAAAATTTGGTAATTTCTGATATTATCTAGCTCACCTTTTATTTATTTCCTTAATTATGTTGGCTTTCCCCATCCCTGCCGGTCCCTGATCTCTTTTCTTTAATTCAACTGTTGAACTCTTATGAATACTTTGTTGCTCTATGTATTATGTTATACTTTAATATCATAAATGTTAGACAAACAATACCAGAAGATCAGAAGACAAAGAAAAGTTCGAAAACAATGCAAACCACACATAAAAATGAAAACTTATTATGAACGAGTAGTCTACCGGTGAGGTTCCAGTTTTATAATACTTTACCCTTAAGCCGGACCACCCTTCCTCCCTCACTCAGCATGTATGTCGACCATCAATGTATTATATTAAGCTTTAACAATGCAAGGAAAAGCTCAGGGAATAATTATTACTGCTGCTGCTACATGATGATAATGACGAGCAACATTGCAGGGATGCGATGTAAGTGGAAGGGATGAACTGAGCTGCCTGTTGTTTCGTGAACCGTAAACGCCAAAAAACTACATTTTGGAGAAAAACAAACTCCACCAAGAGAGTTCAACAGAGGATGATATAAAAATTAAAACCAAGCAAACACGAGTGGTGGGCAAAATCATATTTGTAGAGGACTTTAAAAAAATAAATTCAAAATGAATTACAGTCAAATATTGTGTAAGGTAAAAATAAATACCATCCAACACACAGTTTGGTGTTCGGATTAAAATGGGCTGCATGTTATTTTTGTTATTAATGTTTTGTTTGGGTTTTTTTTGAAGTTACTCTAACCTGGAACCTGTGCATTAATGAAAAAAGGTAATGGGAAACAAAAAGATGTGGAAATAAATTGTCGACTCCTTGGAAATCTTAATTACTAATCGCCGTGTACTGAGTTTCGAATGCGTTGATATCATGGACAATAAGCCGGAGGAAATAATAAGAAACTCTTCCGTTGGAAATTTACCATTACAGCGATTGCACAAGGAGTGTGTAGCATTTTGCTAATTCAGAAATTCAGAAATTCTTTTTAAAACTATTTGGAGTGGAAAAATAACTCCTGTTGCTCGTGCTCAGTCAAATTGATGAGCGGTGTATATTGTCAGTCATTTTTAACGAACTAACGAGATAACTCATCTAACCTTTATTACCGGCATGGAAATGAAAGAAGCCTCAAAACCATTACAGTTGTATTGAGTTCAAGTAAAAGTTTAAACGAGCAAACGGATAAAAGATTTGAATAAAATGCGTTGCATAAATGCACAACCAACTGATGAACTCAATCGCAACAATAACAGAGTACCACCAATCATCCATGCTCGAAGAGAAGAGCAGGAAAATTCGAAATTTCAATTAAATCTCGTTTTTCTTTTTAGGAATAATAAGTGCACTCCTTCATTGAAGTAGATTTTAATCCTTGCTGTTTCCAAAGATTACTTAATATCTACGATCGCTATTTTCCGTTCGCAAAATTTTCATTTCTTCGCCATTCAGTTTCTGTTAAGTGTAGCAGTAAATTGGAGTTGGAGTTCGTTTCAAGTTACGGTTGAGTTGATTTAATCTAAACTTTTTATTTTCTGCTCTTGAGCATTTATGGATTAAGCTGAAGGAGGACGAACTTATTGAGAACACGGAGGTATTTTTTGAATATCTCTGTTTAAAAAAAAATTAAAGAGCAGATGAAGGATTCACAAAACCAAAAATAATGAGGGTGGGAATAATGCAAAGAACGCGAAGTAGGGAGAGAAATCAAGTTGTTGTATTTTTATTCTTACGAACTTAAGGCCATATATATCGTTCGAAACCTTATAACCATGTAATTTGTCGCGACTCATCTGAGCCCAATTTTGTAAACGATTTATTAAGTCTTAAGTCACTGGTGAGTGCTTTTGACTACTGAATGGGAGGTTTGAAGTTCAAATCCTAGGAAAATCCTAAAAAGCAACCATTCGCGTATACAAAAAAAAAAATGCAAAACACGAATAGTCACGAAAAGCACGGAATCTTTAGGTTTCTTTGGCTTGTTTATGGTCTTGTATGGGTTCTTCGATTTGTGTAGGGTTTTTCGGTTTATGTTGGACTACAACTGGTCGAAGATCATAGTTCTCACGTTTTGTACCATCATTCGAGTTGCTTGTGGGAAAGATAGAAGTAGGAATGTACAAATTTTTCAATTCACAAAGAGGATGGTAATAAAAGCTGAGTCATGAAGATAGGAAGGAATCTTAATATAATAATATTCGCCGGGATAGAACAATGCGGTCCAAGGCCTAGCTTCTCGCGACCATTTGTGTTGCGCATTTATATTTTTGGACACAAATGGAAGGGACCAACAATTTAAAGCCGGCTCCGAACGGCGAATTGAGAAGCTTTCCGTGAAAAGTTATTACACTCGGACACCGTGAAAAATACTTTTTGGTGTTACTGGGATTCGAACGACGAACCTCCTGCTAAGTAGCCACGCGCATTTCCACTAAGCCACGGCACACACGGAACGCCTCTTACTAGCTCACAAAAAGGAGAAATTTAAGCACATTGTTGTGTGTAGGGAGACGCTTGTCAGCTATTAGGTATAGCTCCTGCTTATGTCTGATTTCGTAATATACTGGGCGTAATATACATGTTCACAGATGGTGACAAGGTAGTATCACGGAGTTATCTTTCTTTTTCTGATTTGCCATAGCCTTATGGTAAACACTCAACCCCAAACCAAACTATAAATGTGCGTGTCTAACTAAGAATCCCCCAACTGGTACGCTTTTGGTTGAATATCGGATGTGCAGCAACAATCCCTATTGATGACTGAGATTGCTGGCCATCGTCTCAAAGGAAGCAAACACAGATTTGAACTCAACAATCATCTCAATATCATCTTTACTGAAATGAACCACTGAAGATGCATCTGCCATAACTCTTTTTGAGGCAGCAAAGGTAATTGGTAGTACAACCACTGCTTTGGATGATCAGGATTGAACTTGTCCGATAGATAGTACAAGAAAGCAAACGAACGCCTCTACTCTTAAACAAATATCCAAGAGCCTTTCGTCATAGAAAACAATTAATTCCTGGGCATAGGAAAGAATCGGCATGGGGCTATCTTCACAGAGAATGATTAATTCTGGGACATAGGAAAGAATCGGCTTTAAAGCAGCAAATGAATGGCTATACACACTTCGCGTGCGGGGCAGATTTAAACATAAAACATAAGCCTCATTACGTTCCTACAGAGAATTCTTAAGATGATGAAAAAGAAGAATTATTGAATCATTCGAACGGGAACTCCATGCCTGTCCTCAGTATGACGTAAAAATCATTCTGGGGGATATGAATGCCCTAAACGGTAGGGAGCCAGTATTCAGGCAGTACATTGGCCCTCATAGCTTACACGACACGTCGTTGTGAGTACAAGGTTTGAACGTAACAATATCCATAAAGCCACTTGGGTGTCTCCTGATGGAGCCACTCGCAACCAGAAAGACCGCGCCACAACCTAAACCTGATGACGGTACGAACGTACCGAAGTGCCAACGTCGACTCGGACCACTATCTTGTTGGTATGGTGCTCAGAGCGCGGATTTCATCATCACGAAAAATTGCATCCGCGAATCAGATTAGATTCGAAGATACCAGAAACCACTGTGGTCAAGCGATAGGACTCGCACTAAATGCAGAGACAATAAGTCCTGGGGCTGAGATACCGGGCGTAGAAGAGAAATGGACACGTCTTAAGAATACTGTCATTAGTATTGCTGACTCCATATTAGGCAGTAGTCGTAGATATCGGAACGACTGGTTCGATTATGAATGTAAGCTAGCGACTGAACGTAAGAACGTTGCGTACCAAGCAATCTCATAGAATGCGTGCACGCAACGATGAATATAAAGAGCTCAGAAGATATGAAAAAACAGTTCATCGGCGAAAGAAAGCAGCCTGAGATAAGAATCTTGTCCGTGAACTAGAACAGTACAGAGAACGAAGACTGCACCAGACGTGGAAGTTCTACCAAAGAGGCCGCGGTATGATGCAATATACACCGCGTTGCAATTACTGCAAAGACAAAGTGGGTTATCTGATCGCCGATCTCAAAAGCATATTAAAGCAATGGGGAGCGCACTTTCATGAGTTGATAAATAGCTAGCTAACTGGGGAATTGGAGGCTCCACCGAATACCAATACACACCGAATACAATACCGAATACAATGCTACCGCCATCTAGCATAGACGAAGTAAGCAGACAAATCTGCTTAAAAATAATAAGACCCCAGGATCAGATGGTATCACAGCGGAGCTAATTAAATAAGGAGGTCCCCCAGTACACCAAGCAATTCATGAACTAATTGTGGAAGTATGGCGTAGACCAGGACGCCCAGAATATAGAGATACAAAACTGGATGACATCGGCTCGAAATCGGGACTAGTGAAGAGATTTTTTGCGGGAGGCCAGGACCGGACACGCGTTGTAGAACCAAATATGCTGATTTGAAAATTATATGAAAACCAAACAAAAGCACTGTTGGAACATAAACACTTTCTTTTAGGAACCTAGAAGCGGTTGTTTACATTCATGCACAAGACTATCAGAAGTCTTAAGCTCAAGTTTGGACTAATAATAGATCCAATATTTAAGTTCTGCAGGTGAGAAGAAAAAGCAACTATACACTTTTTATGTAGTTGTCCTGCTTTTTCCAGGCTATGGATGAACCTTTTGGAAAGAAATAAAGGTACAGTGATTGTTAAACCTAGATATGAAAGGTTCAAATAAATAGCAAAAGTCTAAAGAATACGTAGCCCCAGAAACACAATAAACAGAAATGAAATGATAATGGATATGTGCAAGAAATTGGATCGATCTCCCAACAAATCGCTTTTCCCCAAAATGCTAAAACTAAAAAACCAAATTGAATAAATTCATCTATACTATAACTTTAGTCTTGATAGGGTAGGAGTTATGGATGTTTTTATTGTTGTTGTTAGTAATACTATAGATTTGCTACACACACTACTTCAAATTCATTCCAGTTATAGTTTCTGATACACACAACTCGATGTCGATGTCATGTGCTTCTGGAATTGTTTGTCCCAATGTCTTGTACTTGCAGCGCGTTGTCACCTACGCCATCACTGCGATACAATTGCACACGATTTGCAATCTAGAGTCCTTGATAGAAACGCCATGATGGTTGTCGTCGCAAACAGATAGCCGACAAATAAAAGCTACAAAATCGTTCTCGTTACAATGAATTTCTATTGTGGCTATTTGCAGTTTGGATTTTCTGTGAAAATTTTAGATATACCGGAAAGTGTACTAACTGATGCCGGGTTAGAGGCTTAAATTTGAGTTATTATTTAGGAACAAAAATTGGTGAGTTTATCTGAGTTACAATCCATTCGTTCGTTAGCAACTTTGTGTGGTCATCTGATCATTCAGGAGTCCGTTTGACTGTCCAAAGGTCTTACCGTCTTTTAATCTATTCGATAGCTTGTCACTTTTACTTGATAATTATCCATTTATCTATTAACCTAACTGTGTATTAGTTCATCTATTCCTTTGTTTCATTTGTTTATTGCTGGTCTTAACGTTGATATTTTATCTGCCTGTCGATCCCATCTTAAATGTGTCTACTAATTCATTGTAACATTCATTTGTCCTTAAAGGCGAACTTCATCGACCTCAAAAGGGTTCACCACTTTTACGGTATGATCTTCACTTTAGTTGCGTCCTGCATGGTTCCCCACGGTGTATACACAATAATAAGTCGAACACGAAAAGACCATTGAGACCGACAGTCTGCGACAATGCGATGATAAAGCAGTTCAAGTGAGGACAACTACTACTGTAGCCGGCGGTCCTTACAGAACAAAGAGTCAGACGAGATGCCATGATGAACACAGCACAGCAAAGTGATTGTGGTGTGGTGTGGAATCAATTCAAGGCTGCTGACCGACCAGCCATCGTCATCTAGGTATAGGACAAAATCCTAACAATGTGCACTGCGCTTTATTCTTTGAATTGGAAAAAAGTTCGTTTTCCATAAAAAGGAAAAAAATCCAAAGTGCATACCAACCAACTGATGAAGGATCACGGAAAAAGGACAGTAGCAGCTCGAGCAGCGTGTATGTAATCGAGATATGGAACAAAAAGGCATAGAGAGACAAATCCCAACACAAACCCAACCCAGATTCGCCAATTCAAACCTCAAAGAAAAGATAATACTAAATAGAAAATCGCAGACAATGAACATTTTCATTCGTGGCACTGGTTGTGGGACGTTCGCGAACGGACAGAGGAAAAGCTGTGAAGTTTCAATGCATCTCCCCCAAATCACAATAACAATTTAGAAAAGCGACGAACATACCTCATCATACAGATGCTTCACTATCTTTGAGAGCATATGAGCATTGATCAACCCTATGGACTGGTCTGCTCGAGCGAAGCGCCGACCTAACCTTTTTCCCCGAAACACTGTGACAACCATATGAATCCCCTCTCCCCCTTTCCAACCACTGACGATGGTCTGAATTTCTCACTTTTGTATTTCTGCAATTATCGTCCTGACTATCGAGGTGACTTCGGCCGCACCGGATGTGATATTGTGCTCACATCGAGTAGAATACGAGAATGGCCCAAATGAATACTACGAGTATTGGTACGCGTGTACTTGCAATGACTTACCATTTCTGTTTTCACTATCAGCCGGCTTCATTTGGATGGGATGATGCATCTGCAACGAGAGGGGAACAAAACGTAAAGAAATTTTATTTTTCCAATTTTCACAAAAAAAATAAAACTGAAAAAGGGAAGAGGAAAAGAAATTTCCTACTACCTTCAACCACAATGAGTGTGGTAATAAATCGCTCGGTGAAAGTGGTTGCGGAAGACCATATTGCAGCTGGATGGACTGCGTTACGGTTATGTGTGTGGGTGTTTGTCACATTCGTTAATTTTGCTCTTGGCAGTGATAAGAATAATTGGTTCTTTTGGCAATCTATGGTTCATATGAGTATGTGGTCGAAAAGTGAAGTTACAATTGAGTGGGATCTGACTTAGAAGGTACGGTGCAAAGTTTTCATACATTTTGGACAGCTGTGACATTGTCTGCGGTAGCAGTCAGAGCCTCTCTTCTGTATAACAAAACGTGAATCGGCTGAATCAAAAGTTGCTAATCACTGCACTTGTGGGAAATTAGTTTTGTGTGCCTTGCAACTTTTAGAATTCTAAGAACAAAATCATCTTCACAAGTTCATTTATTTTAAGGGGTCTGCATTGTGATTGATTGGGAAACTATTGACTGCTCAAAACTTGGTTTGAGCCAGTAGCGCAACAATCAAGTTCGTGATGTAATGCTTGCTCTACCTCCTAGTGGTGGTCCCCGGGCAACTTTGTATATAAATCCTTATATATGTAGGCTATAATTTCAAGGACGAACGGTCTAGCGTTTCTAGTCTACCCTAGCGGTATCGAAAAATGCCCGCTACTGAAACTGACACAACGCCTCGGATATGTAACGATGGAATAATGACGATTTTTGGCTATTGTACCCGGACTAAGATTGGTTTCTGAAATGTGAGGACGCTCCTTGACTCAGGGAGTGAAGGACCTCAAAATGGCAGATTTCTTCAGGTGGAACGTGAATCTGGAGTGGTTCTGCTGCTAACGCCAACAGCACGTAGAGGCCTAATTTCCTGTCACCCACATGATGATAGGATCTTATCGGCTCAAACTAGAGTATGCTGCGTCACGACCATATAGTGTTATGGCCCAACGAATCACTCGACTGAGAATGAAAAGGACGAAATGACAATGGCGAAAGGTTTGTTGATTTCTGCAACACAAACAACCATGTCATAGGAGGTCAGCTGGGTGTCAACTGACATCATCCAACCAAACCGGACATGTGACGATCAGCCGACGTTTTAGGAGCTGTTTTTAAGACGAAACAGACGAGGAGCCGACATGGGTATGGTACGGGATCATCACCTTATGATATAGCTACTGTCCAGTTGCGTACTGCATCAGTTCAAAGACTCCGCAATATCATCCGAATACCTAGCTATAACATCGACCGGCTAAAGATCACCACAGTACGCCAACAATAAAGGGATCATTTATCGCAAGGAGTAGAAGCACTCAGCAGCTCACTGCCGACAACCCTCCCATAATATTGGAAAGCTGTGAAAAATGTTTTCACATCTGGAGCGGAGAGTATTGTTGGTAGAAGCCAGGCAAAGCACAGCATGTGGCTTACTGAGGATACCTGGAGGCTGATTGAAGAACATAAGCTACTTAAAGCTCATATTGTAGATATCCCAGCAGCAGCGATGATCGAGCTAGAGTCCCTGTGTCGAAGGAAAATGAGAGAAGTGCAGAGTAGTGTAAGACGTGGCAAACGTGATTACATTAACACCTTGGCCTCAGAAGCAGAGGAAGCAGCGAGCAGGTGCAACCGTTTACAGAATCACCAAAGAGCTGAAAGGTTGTCACCGCTCTAGCCAACATCCGATGAAAGGCCTAGATGGTGCTGCACTCGTTTCAGAGATGAGTAACAGGTCAAACGAGCATTTTTCTGCGGTCCTTAACCGTGTATTGGCCAATGATATGCACCCAAATCAAACGGAGCTTCAACTCCCTGTAAAGATGAGATCGCAACCGCGATCAACGCACTAATGAAATACAAGTCGGTAGGACTAGATGGTATACCCGCAGAGCTTCTGCGCGCCGCTCCAACGACATCAGCAGAGCTTTTATATCCTGTTGTATAGAGAGATGAGAAGGCAGAAAGTTTCCCCGACGACTGGAAGAAGGGAACGATTGTCAAGCTCCCTAAAAAAGATAGTCTTATGGAGTGGGAAAACTGGAGAGGCATTTGCGTTCTTCCTGCAGTTGCAAAGGTAATAGCCAAAGTAGTACTTGTGCGAATTGAGGAACATATGGAAGATACACTCGATGCCGAACAAGCAGGTTTCTGCACTGGATTGTCCTGTGTAGATCACATAAACACCCTGCGGGTCATTAGTGAACAGTGCGTTGAATTCCGGTCACCACTGCATCTGCTGTTAATCGATTTTGAGAAGACGTTTGACAGTGTCAACAGACAGTTTATCTCGCTCGCCTTGCGCAGGAGTTGTATACCCGATAAACTAATAGCTATTATTAAAGCAACCAATGATGGCTCTAAATGTCGTGTGCTGTATAGTGGAAAGCTGCCAGGGGAATTAGAGATCATAAGTGGGGTACGATAAGGTTGCATTCTATCACCGATACTTTTTTTGTTGGTGATTAGCGATGTACCTCGCGCAGCTTTATCTACTGGAAACGGAGGTATTCGTTGGACTCTTACATCTCAACTCAAATATCTGGACTACGCTGACGACGTTTGTTTACTCTCACACAGAATAATGGATCTGCACCAAATGACAAAAAATGTGGAAAGGAAGGCAAATGTTGCGGGTTTAAAGATTAATTCTGCCAAAACGAAAATCATCAACCTCGGCACTAACTCAGTTACTCAAGTTAACATTGCTGGACAGCTGGTAGAGTGAGTAGAGACCGACCAATTCGACCGAATGTTGAATTGGAATGATGTCCATGATATGGCGAAGCAATGCGATCAGCTAAACACCAAGCTGCTACTGTTCCGTTCAAGTGCTGAATCTGTGCTGTTGTATGGGTGCAGCACTTGGTACTTGGCACTTCAATCCAGGTCGTATTGGACGAATTCAAATATACTATTCACCACATAAACACGTTGGTGTTCCCCAAGGATATGTTTTGTCTCCGACACTCTTTCTCATTTTCATTAGCGATCTCCTATCCGCTACTTCTAATCCAAATAATTCTTTCACTGACCACAGCACTCTAAGCTTTTCTCGTGATTTCATGCTCTCTGCACGCCCCTCTTTATCTCAAGTGGAACTTGACCAATAACGTGTGGTAAGCTCATTAAATTCTGGCTTTGACAGCGTAACAAGGTGGGGACTTCACAATAGATTAGAATTTAACTAAGCGTAATTCAACTAAACGTAATTAAAATGAATGAATTTGCATTACGAAACTGGAAAACTTGCAAACATATATTTTTGACGTGACAACGTCTCACTACAAGGGGTATATGTTCAAAAAGTAAAATTTAAATGTCCAGTGTTACATCCCATGTTAAGTGTACAATGTTATGTCCCATGTTAAGGCAATTTCTCAAGCGATTCGCATGAAATTCGGCATGTACGACTCTGATGTGATTATAAGACGTATTCCTATGGAAATTCTAGAATATGTTCATTATGGTCTGGAAATTTGGGGGCAAAGCTATTCGCATCAAAATTATGGTCTGGAATTTCAGTATCTATGCCATTTTGAGATGACCATTCTTTGTGTTCTTCTCTTTCGTCCCGGGCAGACATTGTCACTCTCAAATCCCGCGGCCGTGTATCCGACAAAGCACAGCGTGGGTGTTAGGAAATTGGCGAGTGGAAAAATGATATGTGTCTTAAATGACTTCAGATCATATATGCCTTTTAAGCAGTAGCCAGGTTTAACGGAGTGAAGCCCATCTTGCACTCGAGCTAAATGATCTATCATTAGAACTTTGTTTGGACGTACCAACCAATTTAGAGTTTCCTTCGTTAGCCGCACAGTAATTATGTGGAATGTATTGCCCAGTTCTGTGTTTCCGCATTTGTATGATCAACGCAGTCACACATGTGCATAGACATCTCATCTTATCCTCTCCCTAATTCCCTAACGGTTACACTACGCTTAGCATTATAAGGATGCGAATCTCTTGAGTAGTCCCTGTCTACGATCGGCTGTTTGGACAAACCTATTATCGAACATTTCCAACGAAAAATTAAGTAGTTAAATACAATATTTTATGCAAAAATTAGGAACAAGAACCTAACTAATAAGCATAATGAACAATGTGATAGAATTTCCAAATGTTTATGCCATAACAATCCACCATCAATGTCTCTTCGGCACTGATTGTGCATTGATTTGCTCCATAGGCCTATTTACTATGACAATTTGGAATTATTTGAGTTCGTCCAATTATCCATCGACATTTCATTGAGACCATTAGATATGCCTAATTAAGGGCAAACATTCCGCTGGCTAATGACTCACCACAATGCAACACAATTATAGTCAATGGTACTCTAATAGTCAGGTTATCTTACACTGAGAGTGCACATAATATGTATTCAGGATTGTTTACCATCGATTATTTCCAGCACAGTTCGAATGCTCCAGCCACATTATAATACTCGTACGTTGTTAGTTCAATTGTTTGCTGTTTCCATGAATTTTCCATTATGGGCAGTGCATTTGTATTGAAAAGGTTTTTGTGCATAATACAAGTGGATGTACTTTGATTCTATTAACTGCCAATAAATTATGCTCGCCTAAGTCCTAAATAGTAGTTGATTCCTAATGCATTGGCTTTTGTTCTGTCAATAGGTGAAATATGGTCCTTATGAAGGTCCGGTTTCTTATTCATCATCGAATTTCATTCTCCACAACTGTTGATGTGTAGCTTAATACACAAACAAACAACCACACAAAACATAATCATAATATTACGTCTATTTTGAACGCAAATTGAATTTCAGGTACTGCATATCCTTTGGATCCTTGCATATGATGGAAGCGAATCAATGAATTGATTTTGGCAAATGTGTAGAGGTTTTCGGTGATTCTGAAATCAATGTCTCAAGTGGAAAAAAATCCTTTTAAATTGTTCGGACGTTTTTTAAGTGTTCATTGAATATAAAGGTTATATGAACGTCGAATTTTATTACGTGATGCAAAGTTAGAGAAAAGATTAGACGCATCGCAAAAAAGACTCCGGAAACTTTCGTGTTGAACATGGCTACGAGGTTCGACTTATTAGAAAGTTTCGAAAGGGTATATCATATTCATCTGGCATCTACAAGTAGAGCTGGAAATTGGCATGCATCCTGCTATGTTTCTGGTATGAGAACTTGAGATCCATTTCTTAATACGTCTTATCACGTGGCTATATTTTATAAATTACCATGTCCAGTAGCTGATATTTTTTAGAAGTTATCTCAGCCACAAGCTATTCGATTGTCTAAGCCCTGAAAATCTAACACACTTGGTTAAGCGTTTTACTTTTTCTTTCCAGAAACATTTTATTGCCGAGCAGGGCGACCTAATTGACCCCACAAAAGGGTTACAGAACGAAGAGACCAGAAACAACTGCTGACAAGTACCATAAATGCATGGAGAGGAAGTCTGAGATGGCTGGCATAGCAGAGAAATGGACACGCCTTAAGAATACTGTAATTAGTATTGATCTTATGAATAACTGCATCTTAGGCAGCAGTCGTAGAGATCGGAACGACTGGCTCGATGACGAATGTTAGCTGGCGACTGAACGAAAGAATATTGCATACCGAGCAATGCAACAATCCCATGGAACGCTGGCACGCGAATATGAATATAAAGAGCTCAGGAGATATGAAAAAACAGTTCACCTGGGAGTAGAATATCGTCCGTGTACTAGAACAGTACAGAGAAATAGGACCGCACCAGGCGCGGAAGTTCTACCAAATAGTCCGCAGTATAAGGCAATATACACCACGTTGCACATACTACAAAGACAAAGAGGATAATCTGATCGCCGAACTTAAAGGCATCTTAGAGGGATTGGAAGAGCACTTTCATGAGTTGCTAAATAGCCAGCTTACTGAGGAATTGAGGCTCCACCAATGACCGAAGACTATAATATGCTCCCGCCACCCAGCATGACGCAGTTAGCAGAGCGATAAATTGGTTCAAAAATAATAAGGCCCCGGGATCAGATGGGATCCCAGCGGAACATATTAAAATAGGAAGCCACACAATACACTCATGAATTCATGAAATAATAGTGCAAGTATGGGAGGACGAATGTGGGCGTCGTGGCTCAGTGGAAAAGCGCATGGCTACTGATCAGGAGGTTCGTGGTCCGAATTCCAGTAACAAAAAAAAAACTATTTTCACGGTGACCCACCTCTCGCGAATTGGTGATAAATTGTAGGTCCCTTCCATTTGTGTCCAAAAATATACATGCGCAATTCAAGTGGTCGCGAGAAGCTAGACCTTGGACCGCAATGGTCAGTTGCGCCGAACATTATTCTTATTATGGGATGAAGAAGCGATGCCAGAAGACTGCGAAGAGGCATCCTGTGTCCCAAAGATAAGAAGGGAGAGGGTTTATAGAAAGCCAAGAGCTGTACAGGAAGCTTTCATCCAGATCGAGCGGGCGGCAAGAAATCTTGGGCTGCACATAAATGAGAGCAAAACAATGTACATGTTGGCCAAGGCTGCGAGTAGAAGATCCAAAATTGGTCCCGCAATTAAAATAGTGGAGCGCGAATATGAAGTAGTGCAATCCTTTAACTATCTCGGGTCAACTGTTGTAACAGCACGGTTGCTCAAAGCCAACAAAGCCTATAGTAGGCTTAGGTCTGTCAAGACTCTTCCAATCCAGGAACTTAACCATAACATCCAAGCTGCTCTTATATATGAAAATCGTCATACCAGTACTTAGATATGGATCCGAGACTTGGGTGCTTAGCAGAAGGCACTCTGACCTCTTCGTTCGAGCGAAAAGTCTTACGGAGAATTGTGTACCCCGTATGTGAGGAAGGACAATTCTAGAGATCCTATAATGTGAGATCTACGACATCGACATCGTGAAGACAATTAAGCTCGGTAGGCTCCGATGAGCCACATCTAGCTCGCATGAGCGAAGAGGAGCCTTCTCGGAAAATCCTTTTCGGTAGGATTTATGGAACACGGCCAAGCCTACGCTGGAATCACGGCGTAGACCAGGACTCCCAGAGTTTAGATATGCAAAACGGGATAACATCAGCTCAAAATCGGTTCCGGTAGAGAGACTTTTTGTGGGAGGCCAGGACCGGACCCCGGTTGTACAGCCAAATATGATGATGATGAAATTGACTTATGCTGATTTCAGCTCGTGGACTATGTTTTATAGGTTGGTTTTTTTGTGGATTGAACATAACTTTATCTCTCTACACACAAGAAGACTGAGAACTATCAGAGATGGTTTTTACGCGCCAAAAGCAGGTAGTCTTTTACGTTTATAGGCGTTTTTAATCCAATTAGAAAACAACCTTAGAAGAGCATTGGTAGGCCTTCCAGAAAATCCCTACAGAAATGGATCAAATTTTTAGGGCCCTCACATAATACAGTTACTGGACACTACGTTAAAAAATAAGGTAAATAAAAACACTTTACACTGTTCTTTCATATTCGCACCCTGAAGTTATCAAAGGATGGAGTGATTAAAAGCTGACGGTCAAAGAGTGGTCGCCTGTCTGCGATCATGTTTATAATGTTCGAAATTGTATAGAGAAACCAACAAACTGACAAGTGTTACCAACATAAGGGCATACTTATGATAGGTATTCGTTTTCACAAATGCATGGCTTCCACTTAATATTGCAAAGTATACGATATCATCATCAAACATCAAACTTAATGAAAATTTCCAAGTACAACAAAGCAAAACGCAATATCATCAAAAAGTAAGAATTCCTTTCGTTCTGTTTCTGAAAAAAAAAAAACCAAAATATTTTACTTTCAAAGTCATCAAAGTCATTACTCGTGTTCGTATGTGAGGAAGGATTGATGGGAATACAGGTGTACAGTAGGGGTTCGCTTTGTAACTTTGTAACTTCCCATCCCCATCAAAGAATGTTTCGTTCTCTTGATTCACTGTTTCTCCGAATCAAGCCGGAAGAACGAACAATTTTTGATAATTAAAAGCTTACACAAAACTTTGCCAAAAGGAAACTCCACATGTGTACGACAACATTTACGAGCGCAGCATGACGAGTGTGGCGCGACGATCTCCTGCCCGGCGTCTATCTGTTTAGATGATTAATTAAATTTTTCATCGAGTGCTTGGAAATGGTGGGTGCGGTAAGTGGAAGGTTGTTTACAGGAACAGACGAAAAGTGCTCTTCTTTCCAACCATTTTAATTATTTTTATTTTTTATTTTTGTATTTTGTTGTTTTTTCTACATTGGAAGCGTTGCTCGTCCCTTTTTGCAGCGTTCGAGTTTTTTTTTCATCATCAGTACCTCGTTTTGGAGTACATCCATATGAAATGGAATTCCAGTTTTCGACAATAAATTCAAGAATGTTGCAGAGCTCCGGCTCCGTTAGAGTGGGGCTGACGGGCATTGGTACGTTGGCGCCGCCACCTTCTACTCATTCTATACTGATTTTGTTTTTTCTCTCTCTCCATCTCTCTCTGTATATCTATCTCTGTCTCTTCAAATGACTGTATATATGCAACGCTATGTATGTGAGGGCATATTTTGAAAGAAGAATATCTGCTCACCTCTTTGACAGTAATTAATTTTTTATTTTTCTTTTTTATTTAGCTCCCTCCAGAAAGCCAATTAAATGCTTTAGTTCGTTTTGCAAAAAGTGTTTGATGGTTCTGCAGAACAAAATTAACGTCGAGTTTTTTATTTGAAAACTAGAAAAACACACAACGAAACTAATAGAGATCTGTAAAAATGTCTACCTTTGCTTTGGGTACTTTGTGTACTTACTTAAGTTACTCAATAGTAATTGAGCTTTAAAATGACGATACAGAGTTAGACGCTTTTAACATTTGCATGGTGATGGTGTGCATTTGAGAAAAATATCTGATTAGTTAGAAAGTAGTGCCCCTAAAAGTTAACTTAAAAAATACAAAGTATAGCGCTTAGCGCATTACACAATTTTACATATTAAGGAAAGCAAAATATCTAGATTAGGGATGGCGAACACCGCGCCACGATTTCGGCGCGACAGACCATTGCGGTCCCAGGCCTAGGTTCTCGCGACCAAACGAACGGCGAATTGAAAAGCTTTCCGTGACAAGTTAGTACTCTCGGAACGTTTGTCACCCATTCGCGAGAGTTGGGACATCGTGAATAATACTTTTTGGTGTTACTGGGATTCGAACCACGAACCTCCTGCTCAGTAGCCATGCTCATTTCCACTGAGCCACGGTGCCCAATGAAATTACTTATTACTTTTTGAAATTTTCCAGTAATTGTTTATATAGACGTTAAATACTCTCTATATAAAATAAAATATAAGTACGTACTTAGTTCCACTTCGTGTCGGTAACATGGTAACATGCCGGGCCCATGCGCGGATAAAGGAGGAGGATTTGAGGCAACGGATTTGTCCTATCCTCAGTAAAAGCTATTTTTTTTTAATCCAAGTAGGAACAGCGTAAGCTGCTGGATGTAGTGATGAGCAAACGCAAGACCAAGACCATTTCATCTCGGTCTTGGTCTTGGTCTTGGTCTTGCATTCGTGCCATTAGTCTTGGTCTTGGTCTTGGTCTTGCAGCCTGAGTCTTGGTCTTGGTCTTGCGGTCTTGCAGAATAAAGTATTTTTTGAAGAATAACTATATAAGTATGTATAAATGGTTGTATATATGTACATATTTTTGTTCTAGCATAACTGTGGAACGTCTTGCTCAATTTTAACTAAACTTATTAACTAAACTTACTTAAAATACACCGTCTATTAGTGCTGGTGGGGAGGGGAATAAATGCAAAAATAATCTAGAACAACCGATGTTATTCCGATGTTATCCCATAGTTTTTGAGATCGCTGATGTTATTAGTGACTGTTAGACATCCATATTTTCTCTAGGGGATTACACGTGAAATAATATATTTGTATTACTGTTACGTTCATAAGAAAAAAATAGTAAAACGTTATGTTTATTATCTAAGCATTTTCTGGAGAAAATTGACGTCAAAATCAAAAATTAGCATGGGGAAGAAAACCGGAACAGGCATTGAACTTGAATATCTGAAGACTTAAACAAGATATCAACTTTATTTAAACGTAGTTACAATGCCTAGTATTTCTTCTACAAACAAAGACCTAAAGTATTAACAGAGCAACTGCCATTAACATGGGTCAGGGTGCACCAAAGTAAGCTTTTTCTTAAATATCCCCTATAAATCATATCAACATTGGAGATAGACCCTTACTGTAGAACGATTATTTCTTAGAATATACCTAAGAATCATTTCCCAAACTAATGTGCACGAATAGGGGACATCCTATATACACACAAAACTATCAACATTAATTCGAAAAAAAATTTGTTCAAGAAAGTCTAGACTTTCTATTTGCAACTGATGCCATGGCATACACGTCTTTGTTGACGTCTTTTTTTTATATGACTTGTCTAGCATGAAAAAACCTAAAACAAGAAAAACCCAAAAATATAAAATTATCAGGAAATAGCAATCTATGTGTGTATGAACATCCATACATATGCCTGTGAATACATACTATAAAACACAACAGACTCGCTGATCTTCTGTCTGGGGTTTTAAGTTTGGTATTGTTATAAATGTACCACCTCGTATATAAATAAACATACGACATATGTAGGTTTTGAAAAATAAATATCAACAGAGAAATTACGTAATTTTAAATGCAAGAGTCTTGCAGTCATTATTGATTCAAGATTTAAAAATTATGAGACCGATGAATCTCAAAGCGCATCAACGTCGGTCCTGCTGTTGAGCAACCCGCCTCTTTCACTTCAACATAAAGGTAGAACTAATGAGCACCATCAGGGTGTTACCCCGAAAAGCGCGTCCGTTACCCTCAGCAAGCGGTTCGCTAAGAAAAATATAAATCTTTGGTGTAATCCAAGAGCCTTGGGTTATTAGCGGACAGATAAAAGGTCTACAGAACGGGACAAGTAAGTTGATTTGTAAATACGAGGAGCCAGTGCCAATTGCAGCCTGCTTGATCGGCACGAACTTTCTTCCTATTCAAGAATTCATTACGACCGTCGACACATCAAGTTTGACTTTGACTGGCAAATATGTGCCAGTTTGCACATGATCCATTGTCGACGGACTGGAATCTATATCGGGGACTTTTCCTCTCTAATGTAGATATGCTTGTCACATCTATCAAGTCCACAGGGGACGAAGACGAGGTAGCATATCAACTTACTGATGTGTTGCTCTCTTTCTATCATGACAGCTGTGTCCATAAATCAAGCTTGTGTAAAAAACGACCAGCTGGCTTAACTTAGGAATAAAGTTAGAAAACTCTTCAACTCTGCTATACAGGTTTTCCCCATACAAAGTACAACTCTGAATTAAGACGATCCAAACGTGCCACATTGAGGATATGGGGCGTAAACATTGTCGAAAAGCCAGTAGCTGCACGAATCCATAAAGCATTAGTTAAGATTCAGACAAACTATGTAGGTTTATTAAAAAAGTCCGATGGCACACACACGTCGGACCGTGAGGATACAATCAGAACCCTACTCCAGTTTCCTTTCCCAAAATCAGCACATCTGACCAAAAGGTCTGTATTTCGGAAGGAAATTCGAGGAAATTCCGGCTATGGACGCTAGAGGTCTGGTCTGGTTCACGGATGGATCGAAGATGGAAACTGCAGTTGGAGCTGGTGTCCTTGGACCAAACATCAAAATCTCGATAACAATGGGAAAAAGTCCCTCGGTTTTCCATGCCTTTGAGATCTGCGCCAGGATAACCCCTAATAAAGGAATTAAACGCGCTAGAATATATATCTTTTCAGATATCCAGGCAGCACTGAAAGCGCTGTCGTCCAATTTAACGGACTCAATATGAGTCAAAAACTGTTAGCACGAACTGCAATCTCTTGCCAGACACAACAAAGTTGAACTCGGTTGGGTCCCTGGTCATCAGGGAATTGCAGGCCAGCTGGGTCTGGCTCGGAATCTGCGTTCATAGGACCTAAACCATACTGTGGTGTCAACTGGGCTACCGCCACAGCACTGATAAATTGTTGGGAACACAAACTTCGTCTGGCCCACTTGGAAAGCGTCCAGGGGTTTATTCAATCCAAACAATTGCTCAGGCACAATCACAATCAATTGAACATTGACAAATCAAAAAAAAAAAAAAACAAATTGCCAAAAAAAAAAAAATATTTATCCTACGCGAGTTTGCAATTTGTTTTAAATCAAAGTAAACTACTACGCACAATACTCGTTTTAAATGTGGTCGCAGTGGTTGCTGGCTCACTATAAAATCCAAATAACATATAAGACGGTCTTCGCGAAATATCATATACTGCCCTGCCTCCTTGTTAATCTCGCATTGAAAGATTTGTATATGACATTGGTCAATCCAGTACTCACACTCAACCAATGCTTAGGTACTTAGGAGAAACCACACTGCAATATTGGAGAGCAAACTCAATACAAACAAGTAGTGCAACAAACAATCAAACAAACAGAAAAGAATCCATAGTGCAATTTTGTTATAAACAAATGATTAAGAAACGATTTTTATCACGGCAGTTACAAGTACAAATGAAATGGCCAAACATATTGCCATGAACTTTACTTACCCCTACTAAAGTTTTAATGTTATGCAAGGCATCTTGGGCCTTGAGGGCTGCCTTTCGAGTGTAGTACGTTACAAAACAGCACCCTGAAACACAGAAAAAAAAGCAACAAATACATGTATAAAAACGCACATAAACATATAAACATATATAGATCAAACACACATTTAGATATGTACATATTTCCAAAATTATAATATTGCATTTTATAAAATAATAAACAAATATGGGTTAAAACGAACAAAAACACAGAGAGGGGTCATTATAGCGTTTAAGGTGTGCGCGACACATGCTTTTCTCAATTTTAAGGGAATTCTGTAAATAGCATTTACTCATTATAATGATTACTTTTTGAGCAAACAATTAATTTCAATAACAGTCAGAGGACATACGGTTTGTTACAAGAACAATAATATTACCAACAATGATGTGCACGGTGTGTGTTTCCAACCATACTCCAAATGGAACGGGCGATTTTTTCATAACTCGCATATAAATTTTCGTAATGACATTTAATAACAACCACGGTGGACGATATAAGAGCACTATAATCAAATCAATAAACATTGAAACACAAAGGTAAGCAGCAGTTAACAATGCAGCCTGCCAGACGATTTTGATTTTTAAATAAAACAGCTTGTGTTTGAGATATAAAAAAAAAATCCGGTCAAAGTCAAAGTCGATGCCTTTAATTATGGATCACAATATCATTCAAATAAACCCTACCCCCTACGAGTGAGTTCACTGAACCCCATTTTTCTTGACTTTTTCGCATAAATCGGGCGATATGCTATTAGTTTTGTAATCGAGGTCGGCTAAAGGGCTTAGAACGTTGACTTGCCGTAGCCTAAAAATAAAAGTCCAGACGCATCACATCGCATCAACGAGACGGAAAATTGACTCATTCATTTCTGGCGATCACCAAACTTCGACATCAATAACTCGATTGCTTGGCACGCTGTGTGGCATGTTTTGTTAATACAATATATGCTCCAACTCAACTACTTCCACTTTTCCCAAATATAGTCAGTCACTATGTTTCGGTAACAATTTACTGTGACTGCATTTCCAGCATTATTGAGTAAAAAGTATGGGTCAATGTCATTTGCGGAACACGTTGCGAGGAATGCTTGGAGAACCCATAGTTTTGAATAATGTTTTCCGACTACGATCGCACTGACTTTGTCCAAGCAGGACGAACAAAAATTGTTACGAAAATAGATTGAGTACGGTTTACACAGCCAGAATAAAAATAATAAAATTAAAATTGAATTGTATTAGAATTAAGAAATTACCAAAAACCATTGCATATATTTAGGCTCAGTTATATTGCATATTGTTACGAAGATAAATTAAGTAAACTTTATAGCGCCAGCTATTGACTAAGTGGTTTAAGAATTGGCATTGCATTGAATGGTTTTAGAATTAAGACATTACCAAAAACCGTTGCATATATTTAGGTTCAGTTATATTGCATATTGTTATGAAAACAGATTTATTTCCTTTACAGCGCCACCTGTAGAATAAGTTGGTTAAGAATAAGCATTGCATTGAATTGTATTAGAATGAGTAAATAATCAAAAATCATTGCTCATCAATATTGCCTATTATTACGAAAATATATTTAGTACACTTAACAGCGCAATCAGGAGACTGAGTTGTTTAAGAATAAACGTTGCATTGAATTGATTAATAAATAATCAAAAACCATTGCATATATTTAGGCTCAGTTATAATGCATAATGTTACGAAAATATATGTCGTACACTTAACAGCACACAATCTGTAGAGTAAGTTGTTAAACAATAAGCATAGCATTGAATTGTATTAGAATTCAGAAATTACCAAAAACCATTGCATATATTTGGGCTCAGTAATATTGCATATTGTTACGAAAATATATTTAGTATACTTAACAGCGCAATCTGTAGACTGAGTTGTTTAAGAATAAGCATTGCATTGAATTCAATTAGAATTAAGAAATTACCAAAAACTACTGCATATATTTAGGGTCAGTAATATTGCATATTGTTACGAAAATATATTTAGTATTAGACTAAGTTGTTTAAGTATAAGCATTGCATTGAATCAGTTTATATGCTTAACTTGTAGCATATATGTATATATATATATATATATATATATATGCATATATGTAGTTGTACTTGTATGTATGTATGTAGTTGTACTTGTATGTATGTATGGTGAAGTTCTATGGTGAGTTCTATATATGAAGTTTCCATTATGTTCTGGTATTTGCTAGATTGTGCAATGGAAAAGAATCGAATAGAAAAGAGTAGAACATCCTCGAAACTATTGATTAGGAATAAATAATCCAAAATTGATCGCAATGAATTGTCATTTGGATTTGTACCTGATTACTTCCAGGTAGATAGAGCAATGTTATAAGTGTTCTTTGTGTGAATAATCAGTAATCACCAGTGTGATATTGTGAGCTCTTTCGCACCATTTTAATGCTCGTATGACTCAGTTTGGACGTTAAGGATAAGAAGACGTAAAAAGGAGATGTCTATGAGCTTATGTTTTGAGTGCCGGTGGATCGTAGCGACATGGAAAAGCTGAGTTTGGCAAAGTATTCCACATACGTGTTGTACGACTGAAGAACGAATCTCTTAAATGTACGACCGAAAATTGGCTTAATGGTGAACTGATGTGCATTTAATCGCTTAGTTTGGTATTCTATCTAGCAGATGCAATGTAGTGCTAGGCACACCTGAACAGATATGACAATTGTACTCAAGTTTGGAGGGATAAACGCCTTGTAGATAGTAGCCAGATCAGAGGGAGTGAAATATTTCCTGCATCGTGATAGAAAACCTAAACATTTCGCAGCATTTTTAGCAACGGTGAATATGTGGTCATTCCAACGAAGCTTGTCGTTGACGCACATACCGAGAATTGCCAATTTTTAAATTTCCTCGATGCAAGTGTCATTCATGGATAATAGCCGAGGTTTACCATTTGCTTGGACGACTAGAGACAGCATCGGGTTATAGAAGCGTTAAATTCTACTCGATTATTTTCTCCCAAATTGATTATGCTGTCCAGGTCAGAACTTAACGTGCATTGAGTTCCACATGAGAAGGGGATAGTCATTCCTCAGACTTATATGAAAAGCTCAGAGTTCTGTCATCAGCGAATGAGTGACTTGGATTAGAAGTAATGGACAAGAATCATTAATATAAATGAGAAAAAGTATCAGAGAACAAACAGAACCATGAGGAACTCCAGCGTTTATGCGAATTAAAGTTGTAATTTGTGAATAAAGGACCTGTGTTGTGTTGTATATTATTATTAAATCAATAACGAACTCTAGAAAGCATAAATTTTCCAACAATATAAGAATGCTCATACAGACGATAAATGACATCGACACCCGTCAGAAATCTACCGAGTGGCGCTGAGAAAATTAGAAAAAATAAAACCCAAACTGTTAACGACGTTTATAGTTGGACAAAGTATTCATGATGTTAGCCGTTTTTTTTAATTTTGGTCAGATCGTCCATTGTGAAATTCTTTCATTAGATTAAAGTTATTATCAACTTCCTTATATTATAATAATAGTCGTCTCTTGTTAGAATTTTACCAAACTAAATGTTTTACTTCTAGTGTACTGCAAAGTTCTAGAAAGAAAGAAATGCAACAAGGTTGCGGACTGCTGCTTCTTATGCGATAAGTACCGCACCGTAATACTCACACGACGCACACTTTTACAGCTGTACATTCTAGCCGACATCATAACAATAATCGTAGAAAATTATTATGGCATAACATACAGCAGAAGCAAGAAAAAGAAAGCAGAGAGAGGAAAGTCAAAACTTTTCGGATATAGAAAGGAACTTTTTATGTGGAGTAATAATGCACACGAATGTGTTGTAAGTTGGTCCAATATAATGACGATAGACATTTTGTGTTATGTTCTGTTAGTGGAGTGGAGTTGGACCTGCACTTACTATATGGAAGCCATATTGCTACATTTTAACCAAATCATATTATTTCGATATTTCCGTTGTGTTCTCGTACCGTACACCTACAAAGCTTAATTAATATTTTGAAAGTTTGTAGTACGATTTTATAGAAATTCCAATGTTTTGCTTTGGTTTTTAATTCCACTCAACTTACAAGGAGTAATTCCGTATATTAACAAAAAAGTTTAACCATATGCGGCACATAATAAATTTCCTATTCGAGGCTCAGCGTATGGTACTTTCTAGAACTGCTATTTAACTGAAATATAGTAAGATATTAATTGCTATTGACTTTTAAGACAATTTTGAATTTAGACAGATATGGGTATGGAAATGTTGTCCAGCCTGTGATCAAATAATATAAGTATACAGTCTTTTCATACGCTGGTTAATCATCAGCTTGTGAAATAATTTTAACCAAAGAATTTCTCTAATAATTGGCAGTACACCTTTTTTTGACAACACTATCTATTGGAGATCTAATGCCTTACACTCTGCATCACCTCAACATTAATATTATTCTCAGGATCAGAGCTTATATAATATGTTAACATATCAACATTATGTTTTCTTAAGATGAGTCTATATCAGGAAAAAATTTATTACGGAAACCCAAATCAGCCTCGGATACACTGATGAACGACGACGACCAGGGCAACGAAAACAGCTAAACGATGAATTTCAGAATTTTCTCATGGAAGGTACGCTCGCTGTATAGAGCTCGAGCTGCCCAGAAGCTAGATGATACCCTGTTCAAATATAAGGCTGACATAACAGCAATTCAGGAGATGCGATGGACGGGGAATGGTATCTTACAAAAATCAGAATATGACATATATTACAGCTGTCATGCAAGGCATCATGCACCCTTCGCGCGCGCGGCAGATTTAAAAACATAAGCCTCATAAACGTTCACGCACCTAGAGAGGATGCCCCAGATGTGGAAAAAGAAAAATTCTTTGAATATGTCGAACGGGAACTCCATGTCTACCCTCAGTATTTTCAAAAAATTATTCTGGGGGATATGAATGCTAAAATAGGTAGAGAGCCAGTATTCAGGCAGTACATTGGCACCCATAGCTTACACAAGAACACTAATAACAATGAACAACGAGTCATAGAGATAAGCAATAATTTGGTCGTTGCTAGTAAAAGGTTTGCGCGTAAAAATATCCACAAACCCACCTGGGTGTCTCCTGATGGAGCCACTCGCAACCAAATATACCTTGTGTTGATAGAACGCCGCCACAACCCGAATCGGATGACGGTACAACCGTACCGAGGTGCCAACGTCGACTCGAACTGCTATCTTGTTGGTATGGTGCTCCGAGCGCGGATTGCATCAACACGAAAGACTGCATCCGTGAATCATATTCGAGTTAATAAGGCTGCCCTTCGCAACGAAGAGCCCAGAAACAATGACGGTCAACCGATATGATTCGCCCTAAATGCAGGGCGAGTAAGTCCTGCGGCTGAGATGTCGGGCGTATGGACACGCTTTAAGAATATTGTCACTAGAATTGCTGACTCACCTTAGGCAGTAGTCGTAGGGATTGGAAGGACTGGTTCGATGATGAACGCAAGCTAGCGAGTGAACGTAAAATGTTGCGTACCTAGCAATGCAATAATCTCATAGAATGCGGGCATGCGAAGATGAATATAAAGAGCTCAGAAGATATGAAAAAACAGTTCACCGGCGAAAGAAAGCAGGCTGGGAGAAGAATCTTGTCCGTGAACTAGAACAGTATAGAGAGCGAGAACCGCACCAGGCGAGGAAGTTCTACCAAAGACTCTGCGGTATGACGCAATATACACCGCGTTTCACATACTGCAAAGACAAAGAGGGTAATTTCTTAAAGACATCTTAGAGCGATGGGAAGAGCACTTTCATGAGTTGCTAAATGGCCAGCTTACTGATGGCCAGCTTACCAAGCATAGATGAAGTTAGCGGATCGATAAATCGGCTCAAAAATAATAAGGCACCGGTATCAGATGGTATCCCTGCGGAGTTAATTAGAAGAGGAGGTCCCGCAATACACGAAGCAATTCAGCAGCATTCGCAATCTGTGGCATCTGTGCCAATGAGGCGCCAATGCAATATTTACGATCTCAATCACGGCCCTTGTAGTCGAGAAGATCACCGGCACGCTGCCATCTCAAACCATCGACACTTGAAACATTTGGAACCTGCCGATCCCCATTACTATCGTCCCAACCGAATTGATACTTTGCTCGGAGCTGATGTTATTGGAATGCTTCAAAAGGATGGTTACATCACTGGTATCAGCCGTTCACCCTTCGCACAGAATACGAAACTGGGATACATCCACTTTGGCAAGGTGGAACGCAAGGCAACCAATCAACTGTTGAGTTTGACAACGACTTAGGAACTATCAGCGAATCATATGGCGAAACTCCCCAGAAGAACCAGTATAAGAGATTTTCGAATGTGCACCGTCTCTTACGGAACTGCCAGCGCTCCGTATCTGGCAATTCGTACCATATAGTGGCGTTGCTCCGGCGTGGCGGTTTTGAACTGCGGAAGTGGTCGTCGAACAGCCAACATCTTCTCAATGAGATATCGACCGAATTCCGCGAGCATCAGGGACGACTTGAGCTAAATTGGGATCAATCAGTGAAAACTTTTGGACTGCATTAGTCCCGATTGTTTCGAATTCAACATCAGTTCAGGATCTGATATTCGTACACCAACCAAACGAACAATTATGTCGCAGTCATCAAATATCCGCTCGGCTGGGTATCCCCGCAAAAATTATGTTCCAAGAGTTGTGGGTACTCGGGATATCGAAGCGGTGCCACAGTCAATCGCTCAAAGATGGCTTACTTATCGAGGTAGTTTGAGATCTTTGGAGGCTCTCAGAATTGATCGCTGGATAAATTATTCGGTAGACAACGTTCACCGTTTCAGCGACACCTCCTCGAAGGCCTACGCAGCTGTGGTATATACTCGTACGACGTCGGCAGATGGATGGATTGTTAAAATCAATATTCTGGCATCCAATGAGGACTATTAGCTTGCCACAATTGGAGCTTTGTGCCAGCGTACTCGAGGAAATCTTAAAAATACATAGTGGCCAGCCAACCAGCCACAAACACACGGTCACGCAAAGTTAGTATAGAGAATTTAAAAAAAGACAAAATTCTGAAATAAATCCTAAAGTGAGTACAGTGAGATTAAAGCATTTTTTGATTGGATGAAAGCTCGCTAAGTTATAAAGTAAAATAAAATCGATTTGTTCAGCCGGATGGGTATTGGTAAAACGAAAGTTAACCCGTAGGTACACCAAAAACAGTAGAATGCCTTATCAAAATCAATATTTCCGCATTTTTATCATAGAAAAGCACACTAAATATAGGCATATAGGGAGACATCATATTTTCTTCTTCTGAAAAACTTAATACCAAGGCTGGCATAGCACTTCACGAGTGCTTAGAAGTGAATAAAATAAAAAGCAGCAATTGTTGGTTTCGCATTTCCAGGCAACATAACCATTTGAGTACTAACTACCATTATTATCTCCATAAAAAGTAAAGCCAATTGATTTAAAGAAATTAACTTAAAATGTCGTCCGAATTGATTGCAAGTTAACTCCCAGTTAGCTCACACATTAATTGTCCCTTTGTCCTGTTACTTGTTATCCAATTTTAATTTCAGTAAAGCAACCCAACCACCAGACCACCCAAATCCAATTGAAAATTGCCAATTTGCGCACTTACCTCGACTCGTCAATGATATCTTATCCCGAAGGACATTTATCGTATGCACCCGCCCATATTGTTCGAACAAGTTCTTTAATTGAATCTCATTCATGGACTTTGGAATCTGCCCGACGAACATTTTGATATTATCCGGATCTGGCTGGTCTTTGGAAAATTCATCGTTGCAATCCATGGCAACCACTGTCGAAGTCATAGTTGATGATGCGCCAGTATTGTAGGTGTCGATGGCGCAATCATCAAATTGATTGCAACTGTCGATTGTCGCCGAAGCAGCAGCTGTTGTCGTCATGTCGAGAAGTTCGCATGGGTTTGGCTGCATTATGCTGTTGTTGCTGTTGTTTTGGTTGTTGTTGTTGTTATTGGATGCCGGCGCCATATCGTCGATGTCAAGTTCAGTTTTAATTTCAGTAACAATATTACCACGTCCTGCCAGCGACAGAACTGCTGCACCCGCCATCATGTTCCTGTGCGATGGAAAACAAAAACAAAATTAATATTTTTTGGTTAACATATTGTGTTGTTATTTTTAGTACGAAACTTAAATAGAAAAAAAAAAGGAGAGAAGTTCCCAAGAGTTGGATTTTCCCCCACATTTCCCTAAAGTGGAAAATTCAATTCAATTAACTAACGTCTTTGTTGCGTACGTCTTCCTCTTCGTTGATGTAGTCTGCGGAGCACGCCGCCAACAGGTGAAAATTTAATATTTTTGCTATGTGAGTGTCACCCGACGTTATTTTGACGGTATGCAAAACTTTTGTCTTTTAAAGCAAAGCCAAAGGAAAACTGAAATTGTTTTTGATATTTTGGTTTTCTTTTTAAAGCTATTTTCCGGCTTGTTATTTCCGTAACGTTACGCGGGATAAACACTTCCAGTTTAGTGGGTAAGTAGTTGTAGTATATCTATATATGTTATGTTTGTGAACAAAAATTACAAGGGAGAATCAGATCTTCACTTATCTTTCGCTGTTTCGCTTATCGTTTACTAGCGCACCTTACTCTCTAAGATGCATAAGTAATATCAATTTTTGGTTTTATTATTAAAAATTCTGGCTAAAAGCAAATAACTTGGCATTTACTTATAACCGACAAACTGATGATAAATACAAAACAAAGGAATAAACATTTCGTGCGGAATAAATAGCACACACCTAGTGTTCAGTGTTCCGAGCCAATTATGACGTCAATGTTTGCAAAAGTACATCGAACAAATTGTTCATAGAATGATGACCAATTTATTGAGAAATAAAATTGCTTCCGGATAAGATCGATAATCGATAGACGGACCGACATTGGAACTATCTTTTAAAGTAAAAGCAGAAACCAGCGGCTTCGCTAGTTAGGTAATGTTGAGCGAATAAAAGACGATCTCAGAAGAAGAAATAAAGAAGAACATTTTTAAAGAAAATGCTGGCACTTGAACCTTTCACTCGGCACCAATAGGAATAGAAAACAATTTCTGGTCTTTAGATCATTCAAGCAAATGTTTGAAAAAACAGCCTTTCTGGCTCTTGTTACCCATAAATTCATCAGGTTCCTTTTTTTGCTCATACGACCAATGTGTCATAATTTTTGCCCACACACTTAAAGGATGTCACAAAGAAATAATAAAAAAAAGGATACCTTATCAGATCTAATCTAACTGTAATAGACTTGGGTGCATTTTCTTTTTTCCACGCATCACACGTGCCACTGACGACACACGTCACAATTGGGATATCAATATTGGCCCCTGACATTGAGCTGCTTACAAAATTGCAGCCCTATAGGTCGTGCGAATGGTGGTTAAAAAGAACCTCATAAAACGAGAAAATGGCGACATGTCCACCCACCACATGAGCCACATGCGAAAAGCGACACACGTCACACGAACTGGGGATTGTACTAAGTCACATACTAATACTTCTTATACGTTCGAACCTATGTTCATTGAAACTAACTCGTACAAGAAGTAAACAAAAACCTTTATTACCATTCTTTAAAGGTATTTGCTGAGAAAAATGAGATTTATGTCTCTAATGAAGATTTATTTACTCAAATTAAAAATAAGTTGTGGTTTCTGCAACTGTTGCTCGTAGTCCACTGGCGGACAATGGATTTGGCTTCAACCAATTTGACACAAAAAGCATAGTAATATTTATACGAGCACAAGAATGGAATATAATATGACAATAATGATAACGGCAATATAGTATCTTAATGAGAATAAATTATTCTCTGCAATGGTGTTGTACGATATTGATGATGATGATAATGATGACAATTATAATGATGATAATTATCTGCTTGTGCCATTATGTCTTGCAGGTTCGTGATTTACTGGAGGTGCTTACATTTTACAGATAGATGAGAGCAGTTTAATGTTTTAACGACCCATATTTACTCGAAGTTTAATGTATACAGCGAATATCCTGATGGGAGTACTTAACTTTTGGCGAGTCATTTTTATGTGATGACGTGGCTGGATATTTCCGTATAACAAACAAACAAAATTAAGTTAAAGCAAAGATGTTACAAAACTGCCGAGAACACATTACAGTTCGATATAATGGAAAAGAATTAGTCTTCCAAAGATGATCAACAGCTGCATAATGTGATACGGACCTGTTCTGTTTCGGCAAACGAATTTCTACATTCCATTTACTGTATTCCTGGTAATGAGCTTCAGCTCTCTCAAACTTTTCCCCAATTTCGTGCCTCCTCCTCAACTCTTCTGCGCCATGTATTTCTCAGACGATCCGTTCTTCTACCATCTTGAGATAACGGATTTCATTGCATTGCGTAGTTTTCTATGGAACTGTCCCTTTTCGGAGTGTATGATCACGCCACTTCCGTCGTTGGATGGTTATACCTATCGGTTCCTGACCCGTTCTCTGGTAAAGATGTTCGTTAGGGATACGGTTAGGCCAGAAAACCCACAAGGCACCTATTTACAAACGTTTGTAATATTTTTGTGATAGTAGCTGTCACCTTTAACGTGCTGCACCCATACAGTAGCACAGATTCAATTCAATTTGAACGGAACAGTCGTAGCTTGGTGATAAAGCTGATCGCATTGCTTCGCAATAACAAGGCCATCATTCCAAATACTGATCTTGATTTGCCGATTCGGTTGACAATGTCCTGTTCAGTTCCACATTCGGTCGAGACAATACTTCCAAGATTTTGGAAACCCTCTACTCTCTCTACCGGTTGTCCTGCAATGTTAACTTGAGTTACTGAGTTAGTGCCGAGGTTGATGATTTTGGTTTTGGCAGTACTAATCATCAAACCTACAACAATTGCCGCCCTTTTGCACATTTGTTGTCATGTTGGTGCAGCTTCAGTCAGGGTAGTCCAGATGTTTGTGTTGAGAAGTAAGATTCCAACGAATTTCTCCGTTTCCAGTAGATAGAGCTGCGGAAAGCACATCGCTAATCACCAACAAAAAAAAAATATCGGCGATAGTATGCAACCTTGTCGTACCCTACTTAGGATTTCGAATTCCTCTGATAGTTCCTGTGATCATCTAGAAGACAGCTTCTAAAACGTCGGCTGATCGCCACATGATCGATTTGGTTGGATGATGATTGCCTAGCAACTGTTGGTATAACTGGAATACTACGTTCCTGTCCCACCGATGCTCTTAAGGTAATGCTAGACCTAATACATCCCGATCTATTGGCGACATTACGACCTGCAGCGCGGTCCGTCACAGAGAATATAGGTGGTTAGTCACATATACTAACCACCTACTGAAGTTAATACCAAAAGATAAGATACCATTTTCAACCAATTACTGCACTCCGAAACTGCACTTAAGTGATAGGTATGCCGTCATGCAGAGCTCCAGCGTACAGTACTGTAATAACTGAAAGGGTTGCTATATACCTAGACAGTCGTTCAGCAATCAAACCTATTATTGTGACAAGCAAATTATTGTGACAAAGCTATTATTGTGACAAGCTACTATTTGAAACTAGTCAGACATTCTCAAGCTGTACTGGTTTGTGTAAGCAAAAGTATAGACTAGGGTGCCGTAGCACAGCGACATCAACTGCAATGATAAAGCAGATGTTCTGGTTAAGAAGGACGTCAAATTGGATATCGACTAAACGGAGAAAGTCTGTTGTCCATTGTGCTTCGCCATAAAGCGTATTCTCATCTTCCTTGCCACCAAGGCAGAGCTAAGGTGGAATAACTGGAAAAACTGCACTAAATCAAGAGCGATGTGATCTTCCTATCTTTTCTTTCTTTCCTTTACTCCGCGGGGGAGCACAGGGCTTCTATAAACGCCCGCCAACGACAACGGCCAACTCCTTCCTTCCTTGTGGATTCCAGTCGTCCGCTAGCTTTCTCAAAGTGTGGCCAATCCAGCTCTATTTTCGTCGTATGATGGTGATCGCGATTGCTTCCTGCTGCGTTACTCTCCGCAAGTCTTGATTGGTGATAATGTCCGGCCATCTTATTCTCAGTATCCTCCTTAAGCACTTGTTGACGAAGACTTGGAGGCGCTTGACTTTTCACGTTTCGCAGCCATACAAGAGTACTGAGAGAACATTAGATCTGAAGATCGTTAGCTTGAGATTCCGGGAGATTTGCGAGGAGTTCCAGATATTATTTAGCATTCTATAGGAATGTCGCGCCTTGTATACACCAGAGCACACATCTGAGTCAGCACAACAATTTTTTGATATCAGGCTGCCCAAATAACAAAACTTATCGACTTCCTCTATTTGATGTTCGTCAATCGAAAGATCACATGTTCCACTAGCGTTAACGCGAAGTAGTTTTGTTTTTGAGACGTTAATTTTTAAACCCACTTTATTAGCGTGGAGTTTAATATTCGCTCCATGCCACCTAGCGATTGTGATAGGAGACAGATATCATCGGCATCGGACGTAGCTTGTAGGCGATGAAAAACTTTCCATGGCAAACCCGATGGAGTACGAGTTACTATTTTCATCACCCAGTCCAGTCACCCAGAGAGGGTGCAACCTGAGTAGATGTTGAAAGGTGAGCCAAGATGACCGTTATGAATGACGCTGCATGTCGAGTCGCGATACAGCTCCTTAAATGGCTAGACAAAATCTGCGACATCATGTTTCGGCCTACGCTATCAAAAGCGCGTTTAAAATCTAAAAAAAACCATTTACAGAGGAGAGCGATACTCAACTGACTGTTCAATGATTATACGCAGGGTGTTAATTTGATCAGTACAAGAACGGTTTGGACGAAATTCTGCTTGTTAATTTCTCAAAATTGGCTCTAACGCATTCTGTAAGCGCCTATCTATTATGGAGGAGATCACTTTGTTTATGGTGTTTTGCAGGTTAATTCATCTCCAGTTTTCGCAATTGCTAAAATCACCTTTCGTTCTTCCATCTTCTACAGTAAGATAAACCCACCAAGCTGATCTCCACATATTTTCAGAGTCGCTGCCATAATCACAAGCCATTGGCCAAACTGGCAAACTAGGAATCCCGCAAAATACTTATGCAGGAGTTGCAACCTACCTATCACTTCCTTATGCCTCTCGAAGACTGTGGTCGCGAATAGGAGCACTAAAGCGCTATGTAAGGTATCACCACTCTACCTACCTACCTATAGACATAGACCATACTAATACATACTAATTGAAAGTCTGATCAGATTTCGGATTCACTCAGCGCCTCCCACTTCACTAATGCTTCACTAGTGGTGTTAAGAAATCTCGATTTATTTAGTCGACTAATTACTATTAAATTTTAAAGATTAACGCTTTCTTAATTTTTCATACAAACGTCTGTAGGAGTTGGTTCCTGAAAAAATCATCTCTAAATCGTTTCAGAGAGTCACGATCGATTCGATCTGTTATGAATTTATTAAAATCGAATCAATAACTACCGACTGAAGCTAGCTTTTTTCTATTAACCTAACGTCACAACATTCGCTCATGAACTACAAGTAGGTTAGATTAAGACACAACAGCGGAGGACATCATCTAAAATAGCTTAAAACAGGATTATAAATATGATACTATGCTTCTATGGTGGTTATGTTAGGTAGTAATAGATCATAGTGACACTTGAATAACCTCGAGTGTCGCAGCATCTGCAAATACTACCAACAATGACGACCACCAGCCGTTCATAGCTACGAAGAAGAACTTGAATTATTAATACTGATGCCAATTGTGAAATTGTAAGAAAGATTCTGTAAACAGCAGGAGGAAGGCAGCCAGCAGGCGGATGTTTTAGATTGCGATTTCGTTCGTTTCTTGAATTATAAATGTCCTTGTACGAGTATATAATCTGACAATTGTAAGATTTTGCTCTCTTGTAGTAGGAGGTCTTGTATAGTGAGCTGCGCTTCGCACTTAGACGAAGAACGAAGATTAATGACGCGGCACTGTGCCGCTTTCGTGGCAGGGCAGGCGATTTGTCATGTTGTGCGCCTGGGTCGCCTTAAGCGATTTTCCTTGTAAAATTAAATGAATACGTGCACTGGATGTAGAGCAAAGCAGAGAGTCTTAAGTTTTGCCGCAGATAACCTACTGCTTGGCGTAAATTGAAAAATGTTCAACCCACTTGGAGTGTAAGTACCGGAATTTTTTGTGCAAATTTCAACGGAGAAATTGAATTGCTGCACACATATCCTGCAAACGATAAGCAATCAAAAAAAAAAAAAAAAAAAAAACGATATCTGAAGCAATATTTTTAATTAAATCAAATAACGGAAACGTGAATTAGTGAGTCCTATAAACATACTCGTATATATATACGATCTATGGTATGCTCTGGTTATTACAGGTCGTCACAAAGTGCCCTAGTTCTTGGTTAGAATTTTTAAGGGGACTTACAACAAGAAAATAACAAAAGATATTAATTTTTGATGTCATGACAAGCGCTGTGCCGCATGCTACTGTACGTCAAAGTTGCATTAGGAGGGGTGAAAAACAGGGTAACAAGGACTTTTGTTAATGATGGCACAGCATACAGGTGTACTGAATGCTTTTTTGTTCCCAATAATGATGACGACGGAAAAATCGATTGATTTTCTTCAAGTTTCCGAGATTGTTTTATAAGGACACCAACACAATACAACAATCGCTCGATCAAATCAACGTAGAACACGTACGTACACCAGGTAAGGCATAAGGGCGGACATCTTCTTCCCCTTCTCCCTTGTGACTTATTAAGGACAAGCACTTTGTTCGTTATTAGTTTTTGTTTGTCGTCTATTATTATGTCTTTATAAGGGAATTGCTTTGAAACCCTCATCAATGCTTTGAAAAGTCATTAGACGGATAGCTTATGATTATATTTTAAACATTAGGGTAATTGGGTCACAACAAAATGTTCGTCTATTTTTTATAAAGTTGGATTTTTTGGAAAGAATTCAAACGAATTGTAATCGATAGTACCTCGTGATAACACACAATCACATCTAAAGTCGGGGTCCGTAATGTTTTAATTTAAGATGTTTTGTGCACCAATCTTACTCAAAAGGAAAGCTTTACTTGTCCTTCTTCAATGATACACCACGCCGTGAAATGAACACTAAAGGAATAAGTTGTACATAATACATTCTTTAATTTGCCTTAAATTGATCTTCTTCGAATATCGCTTTCTTTTTCTTTTTCAAGTAGCTAGCAATAATATGGTCGTGTGAGTACAAGGTTTGTGCTTGTCATGATAACGGGAAGATATTGCCAAAATAGGGGCAAGTGGGCAGTAACACAGGTAAACTGGGCACCACTCCACATAATACATAAATGTATCATGCATCACCTGGAGCAATGAAAACTCAATACTTTCTTGCAAGTTTTGAAAAGACCATCACTATACCTACCTACTTACACCAGAGTCTTATATTATCACATTTCCTTATACCTGGGTGAAATAAAAAGAAGTCAGTCCAACCCCTTGTCGAGTCTGTCGTTGTTTTGGATTCGATTCATGGGCGCCAGGTTCGTGTTTCGAATCCCAGTGTCACCAAAAAGTGTTTTTCACGGTGGCCCACCCTTTCGCGAATGTCTGACAAATGTCCGAGAGTAATAACTTCTGACTTGTCACGGAAAGCTTCTCCAAGTGTCCAAGGAACTCTTCCGAAAATACAAGGTCCCTTCAATACCCATCCGCAAAAGTAATGAAATTGAAGTTGTTCGTGGCCACTTCAAAGGCAATCAAGTTGATAAGGTTGTACAAGCATATGGTAAGAAGTTAGTTGTTTACATTGAGAAAATACAGCGTCAAAAATCCAGCGGTACCAATATCTATATTGGTATTACCCCATCAAAATATCTAATTGTCAAACTGAAGTGGGACAATGACCATAAGCTCATGAAAGAAAAAGCGATGGACATTAGGACAATTACACAGAAACTGCATAAATAGAAAGTACCATTGATAAGCACGAGGATCTAATAAGGATATTTTTTTTATAATACAAACTTTTTAAAACTAAAAGGAGGTAATTGTCATTAGGAAGCCATATAAGACACAAAAAGCTTTATCGCCGACTTTATGATGAGTGACGGGAAAATAAAACGCAGATTAGTTTGAAAGAGAAGCCCTCGCAAGTGTCAGATTTGTCATTTCATTTCCCTGTTCTTTCATTGAATTCTTGTTTTTGTTTCTTTATCACTCAATATCGCTGATATAATTTCAAACTTGGATTTACTTCTCTTTGTGGAAAAGCCAATTGGTTAATTGTCTATTATTAGTTGCCAAAAAAAAATAACAACAACCATTGTTAAATATGGAACAACGTCGGCAGACAGGTTCGATTTCCAACTAACGTAAAAGAAAGACAACATCAATTGCCATTAATTTAAAAGCCTCTGTTAGATATTATCATTTTTTCTTGGAGATTTCCTTTGATCGGATTTGTAGGGAGGAAGTTAAATCAACGGAAAACACGGTAAGTAATTACATTCTGGTGAATTCTTGAACACAGGGATATAGAAAAGTTTCTCAATACAATGGGTTTTTTTGTGATCCATCGAAATGTGAGATGACTTATCGGAAACCTAAGAAGAGTAAAAATTTAGCGAACACTGATTTTGCAATGCAATGGAATAAAAATAAGGCTGCGAGGTATCTCTTGCAGTCAGCTTTTATAATAAAATTTTTTAAAGTAATTACTTAAAAAATTTATATTAACTCTAGTTGATTGGTTTACTTTGGGGGTTTGTATGGCCAATTAGTAGTTTTATTACTCACTCTTCACTATTTCTGTCTACCAGAGGGACCTATGTCCGATATGCAATTTCTGTAAACTCAAAAACCATTAAAAAAAGTTGCACTAATGAATGCATATCTGCCCTGGCGTGAAACAGTCTGATGCTGAAGTTGTCTTACCCAATTACTTCCAATTTCTAGAAAAAAAAATACAAACTGCAAACCAATTATTTGATGATATGCTTTGCTGCACAATTATATCCTCTACAATTACGAGAGCATTGCTTTTTAAAGCAACATTTGAGTGTCATATTTCAAAAATAATTCCTACGTACCAACTGAGTTAACAGTTGAAAGTCAGACCGAAAAGGATTTCTGCTCGGTCAGTTATGAAGTAAATATCAGTAAAGCGTACAGTTTATTTGTGAAATTGTATGCGTTCAACTAACAGGAATATGTTATGATCCTGTGCTGGTCATATGGGCGAGTGTAACGTCCTGCATTGAAAGATCTCCTTGAGAAAACCAGAACCAGAAAAACAGGCTAGTATGTGTGGTTCTGAATCGAGTCCTTTTGCATCATTTATATTTTTTCAATGTTGTGTGTTGGGTATGTTACCTGAATGGAACACATAACACTTGTTGGTTGCTTTTCACAAGTGTACATGCCGTACAAGAAGCTTCAATTCAGTTCACATTCGGTACAATCATTGCAAGTGCCAATTATTTTGTAAAATCCTTTGCTTCTTCGAATCTGAGCTATTCAATTGTTAGCATTTGCAGTTGTATCGGCAAAGACCTGCACATGATGGCATCAGTAGTGATGATGCTTTCTTCTGAAGAAAATTAGTAGCAGTGTGCACAATTCTATCTATACAAGTAAATTACGGTAATAAGGAGGAGAAAATATACTTTTGCTTCAGTTGGCTTTTGCATCATTAGTGTACAATTTTGTCTTCTTTATCATTTTCCACAATTAGTATTGAAACTTCTCTCTGTATCAATACTGCAACATTTTCAGGTTTTACTCCGTTAACAAGACGAGAAAGTTCTCTTCGAAGAGACGATGTTTCATTGAGCAAAGTCATGTCATACCCAAATGGGAACAGAAAGATTAAATTTCGTTTAAATAACAGACTAACTGCAGGTAGAGATTGTAACGAAGCTAATCATCTTACATATGAGTAATACCGTTACATGCCATACGGCTAAATTAATATACCGAGATTAAAATTATATCGTTATACGATACTTTGCTGTTGTATCGGTAAAAGCGCCTATACACTGGACGAGATCCAGCACCACCGGTTCTAATTCGACCACACCAAAATTGGGAAAAACGACTATACTATATATTTTAAGCTATATAACCTAAGTTACTACACAGTAGTACCAAAAAGATACAAAAGTTCGGACACCTAACAAGTGGGTGGATATTGCTGTGCTTAAACTGGCAAAAATCCACAGAAAGCCTTCATAGCAAGAACACCCGTCTTCTCCTTTATTTTTTTCAACCATAAGGTTATGATTCACAGATAGTTATTCAAAGTACGGCACGATACAGGACAAAAAGCTAAGAAAAATCGTGCGAGTAAAATTACTTCTCCAATACAGTACCCATTCCTTTCCTGGTTCATTACGAACCGATGATATATTTCGTGCTTTGTTTTAAGTAACACACGTAACATATCTTTGAATTACCGTGAGATTTATGATTTTTGGTCAATTGAGCAATGCACTCAGCATTTCGACCAACACTGAACTTTCCTTTCTCGTAGGTGTGCTAGGAACAAAAATACATTTTCTGATCGTAAATGGTGTAGCGCCATTTAACACTCTTCTCATTTCTCTATCATGACCCTGCTCTGCAAGTTCTTTGTGAACTAAAACATCTCTTCCTTTTTTGATTACGGAATGAGTAGCACCGTTGAATATCCTTCTCATTCATTCGTCTAGCATGAAACGTTACATGGTAACATGAAAATGAGTAATAGAAGAATATTTCAATGAATGGTTCGGGGTTTATTTTTTTATATACAATAAAATAAAATACCTAAATCAATCTGGCCGTAATTTGTTAACATTTCTTACTCTAGGGGAGACTCATTGTATAGAGCACGGCAGATAGACGAAAACATGTAAAAGTATAAAACTAACAGCCATTCAAGAAGTGTAGTGAACGGAGGATGGTGTCTAAAAAATTCAAAATAAACACTGGCTACAATGTACCGTGTAGTGCACATGCATACACCCTATATGATCGCACCATCTAGATAAAGCATAATTTCTCTGTGGACGCACATAAACTGTTGCGCATCGCAAGAGGACAAATTACTTTTCAGTCAGCTTCTCGAACTGCCTGGCAACTTCTTACTACATCGGCCGTTTTTCTCGCCAATGCAATCTCTGGTGTCCAAGTTGGTTAAACCTAAGGTACCCAACGGCCCAACCCTAAACGTTTTGCCTCAAAGTTTCCAGAGATCGCAAGGCTGGAAGGAATGAGCCCACTATAATTCCAGACCTTGTTAGTCATAACGCTGATACCCTTGACTTGTTTCTTGCATTTAATTCTAACAAATGCACTGTCAGTGTATCATCACCTTTGGCTCTTTTTCATGGTCATTCGTGAAACGAATTAAAAATACTGCCTCGTCCTCAATTCCAACGCTCACTCACAATGACATTCCAACTCTCAGCTCTTTAGACAATATGCTTGCTTTACATTTCGCAGATAGCTCCATGTTAGCATATATCGCGTTGTCGCCGCTTGTGCTTTCAAGGGTCGGATCCTCTATGAGAAAGATCTACTTTCGTACTCGTCAAGTGGCTAGAGTATTAAATGATCTCAACATTCATAAATATTCTGGGCGAGATGGTATTCCTGCTATAGTTTTGAAAAGGTATTCGTCAACGTTGGCTTTTCCACTGCACAGGCTTTTTCATTTCTCTTATTCTTCCGGAGTCTTCACAAGGAGTTGGATAACAGCCATAATTCAGTCTGTTCCTAAAAAAGGCGAACCATCATCTTTTTCCTTGTACCGACCCATTGCGCTAACTTCGATACTTTCTAAGGTCATGGAAACTCTGACAAATCGTAAGCTTATTCAATACCTTGGATCACGTGAAGTCCTAAGCGACCAGCAGAACAGTTTTCAAATGCAACCTTCTACATGTGATCTGTTGGTATATGTCACTGAAAAGTGGAACCAATCTATTCAAAAATTTCGTAAAACTAAAGTTATTCCACTCGATATTTCCAAGCATTTGACAGAGTCTAGCATCAAGCTCTTTTGTTGAAAATGAATACTTTTGGAATTGATAAAACTCTGCTTGAATTGATCCATTCAATCCAGGTCGTATTGGTTTCAAAACCAATGTTCACCGCATAAACGCCGGTATTCCCTAAGGCAATACAAAGCCTCCGACACTCTTTCTCATTTTCATTAATGATCCCCTATCTGCTACTTCTAATCCAATTCATTATTTCGCTGACGACAGCACTCTTAGCTTTTCATACGAGTTCGCCCCTCCTTATTACAAGTGGAACTTAAACAACGTCGTATGTTAGGTACGTTAAATTCTGGCCTTGACAGCATAATAAGGTGGGGACTACACAATAGAGTAGAATTTAACGCTTTCAAAGCCCAATGCCATCTTCTGTCCTCTAAGCGTAATCTAAACCCCCAACCTTTATCCTTGAATTGATCCTGCATTAAAGAAACTAAAAAACTAGAAATACTCGGTATGTGCGTCAACAACAAGCTTCGTTGAAATGACCACATATTCGCCATCGCTAAGAGTGATGCGAAATGTTTAGGTTTCATAAAGCGGTGCAAGATTTACTTCACTCCCTCAGACCTGGCTCCTATTTACAAGGCATATATTCGCCCTAATCTTGAATACAATTGTATTTTCTGGGCAGGTGCTCCCAAGACCACATTGTATCTACTTGAAAGAATTCAGAGCAGCGCTATAAATCTTATTAGTGACGCAAATATAGCGAAAACGATCGAATCGCTTGACCATCGTAGGAATGTTACCTGCTTGTGACTGTTTTATCACTTTTTCCACAAGCGGTATTCAAATGAAATATCCAAATGCATTTCGCCCATCCTCCATCCCATCCGCAATGCCCTTGCCTCAACTCCAGCCCACGGGTTTACCATGAGGTCTATCCTCGGACGCCCTATCCAATTCAGAGATTCCTTCTTTAGCCGCACTATAGTTATGTGGAATATATTCCCCGATTCTGTGTTTCTGCATTTGTATTACCTGCAGTCGTTTAAGACACGCGTGCATAGACATCTCATCTTTTCCTCTTCCTAATTTCCTAACGCCCACGCTGTGCATTATAAGGGTGCAAATCTCTTGAATGTGTGTTCATTATAAAAAAAAACAGCTATTGTATAAAACGTCAACATTATCAGCTAAGCATCCATCACTTAGGAGAATGTAAGCCTTTTAAGTGTCACCAAACTAATTTTATATTGCAATAATCAGGCGTATCTGGCTCAAAGGACCAAAATAAAGTTTTCGATGAAATTTTCCAAATTTCATTCATAGATTCCAACTCTCACTCGTAAGCATAGGTACACCAAAGGTACCCATCGGAGTCTTTTGTTTTAAATCGAGAAGTATCCAAGGATCGATTCGACATGGGATCCCCTTCCAACGAAGTGTCAAAGAACAGCTTCGGTCACGTTACCTTGAATAACAGACTCTTCCGGCGCTTCAGGTGCGAAAGTTTTACCACAGGCAAAAGCTTGAATTATATTGGATTGGTGGAGAAGTTTTGTAGAAAGCCAGGACTTTAACTGAACCTAGGTTGTAATACAGAAAAGAAGAAGAAATAAAACGAAGAAGAAAAGGAATAGAAAAAAGTATCTGCTGTTAAGTGCCGTACACTATGTTAGACCTTTTAGGTCGCAGTGCCGTCTGCTTTTACAGATTTAAGCGGAACTTAAATACCAGTCCGTGAGTTTCAAAACACATATATGTAAGGTACTCATAACTCTAAACCATACATAAAAGAGCTAAACAATGACACGCAAACTTTCAAATTTCAAATTTGTCGGTGAAATTTCAATCCACATTAAAGTGTAATGAATGCATTATTTTGGCATAATATACCTAATGGACTCACTCACCTGGCCAAATGGAGAGCTGTAGTTGCTCCTCCTGATTGTGCTGCTGCTGCTGATGATGGTGATGTCGTTTCACGGAATTCTCCTGCCGCAATGGAATTTATAGACTTTACGGAATTTGCGTAATTCAGTAATAATCCACTGTTTGTTGTTGTTGCTGGTGAGTTTATTGCGTTGGGTTTGGTTTTATCTGCCGCCGCCGCTGTTGTAGTCGACGTCGTCGCCGACGTTTTTGTAGTAGTTGTTGGTCGAAGGTACGGATGAATTTTCAAACTTTTCCCCGAGGTACTCGTAGCTGTAGCTGTGATTACTGATGGCGCTTTGCCTGTTTCTAAAACAACATCGCTCTGAAGTTGAAGTTGATAAAGCTGATGATAATTATTGTGATTATTACTGTTGTTGTTGTTGTTGTTGTTGTTGTTGGAGGTGGTAGTGGTTACAAAATTTAAGTTGTTGATGATGTTCTCGGCAGCTACGAAAAAGTGACTATCGCTACTTTGGTTGTTGTTAATATTATTGTCGCTACTACACACAACAGGTGTCCGCTGCGATGTGACCGCTAATGGTGGTGGTGGTGGTGGTGTAGATGTAGTTGTGGTTGCTGCTATTATTCCTGTGAGTTTATCAGCTCGTAATTTCAGCGATTGCAACATTATTTATTGTATTTGTATTTAGTTGTAGTTCTTTGGCTAGTAATCTGCACTATAGTTGTTGTACTGTTATAATATAGTCCAGGCTATGGTTTATAGTTCACTGTTGTTAGGTGCGATAGTAGTATTTATCCAGCGTTTACTTTTGTTTGTTTTATCACAAACGTATGCGTTCTGCTCACACATTCGAACACGAACACGAACACACGCGGGCGAATATCACCACGACACTTGAATGTTTACCTGTAATCAATTATAAGCCATAGGTATATTGAGATAAGATTACGAGCAATGTGCTTTGCGGTGCAGGTAGGCTTCTGTATACTCGACGCAAGTTGAAAGTGCTGCCAATACACCTTCAATTTGAATCACCGTAACTGGCACTTGGGCGGTTAGCGATCAGCAAAATAGGGGGAATAACACAGAATGCTCTAGAATTGCAGGTGGCCGTAACTATCTCTGACTGGTGGAAGTTTGATCAAACCTCCACATGGTGGCCGCCGGTAATTTTCCTCCAATGCAGGAAAAGCAGAATGATCGGACTAGTCCCTTGAAAGTAAGGTTGGCGCGAGGCCAATAACCTCGCCCGTAAAAAACTAAAATTACGGAACCCAAAACCAGCCTCGGATATACTGATGAACGACGATGACTACGGCAACGAAAACATCTAAACGATTTAAGAATTTTCTCATGGAAAGCATGCTCACTGTATAGAGCTCGGCCTGCACAGCAGCTAGCCGATACCCTGTCCAAATATAATGCTGTCATAACAGCAATTCAGGAAATGCGGTGGACGGGGAACTGTGTCTTACAAAAATCAGCATATGACATATATTCCAGCTGTCATGCAAGACATCATGTGCTTGGGGTGTCGTTTCTAATCAGCAAAAGAATGAAACACTCCGTTAACGGCTTTAAAGCAGTAAATGAACGGCTATGCAACCTTCGCGTGCTGGACAGATTTAAAAACGTAAGTTTACGCACCTACAGAGGATTCCCCAGTCCCCCCAGTCGAATGGGAACTCCATGCCTGACCTTAGTATGACTTAAAAATCATTCAGGGGGATATTAATAGCAAAATTGGAAGGAACTAAGACAGTACATTGGCACCCATAGCTTACACAAGAACACTAATGACAATGGACAACGAGGCATAGAGATGGCAGCAAGCAATAATTTGGTCGTTGCGAGTAAAAGGTTTGCGGGTAAAAATATCCACAAAGCCATCTGTGTATCTGCTGATAGATCCACTCGCAACCAGATAGATAGAACGCCGCCACAACCCGAACCTAATGACGGTACGAAAGTACCGAGTTGCAAGCGTTAAATCGCACTTGTTGGTATGGTGCTCCGAGCGAGTATTTTATCAGCTCAAACAAATTGGGATCAGATGGTATACCAGCGGAGCTGATAAATCAGGAGGCTCCGCAATACATCAAAAAACCCTCAGGCCAGTCGGATATTGAGCACAGCATAGCGTAGCAGGGGTTCTTAGAGCGAGAGTTAGAGTTAAACAAAATGCCGCACAATGTGAAAATTCATCATTAAGTTGTTATACTGTAGTATGACATAAAAACCTCGGCTAGGCTATGGTGTACTGTGCTGCGCTCGATATGCGGCTAGCCTCATCCTACTGTGATTAATTGATTGGCTGTTGATTGATTGGGGAATGCTGGTTTAGAGTTGAAATGCTTACTGGCATTTAATTCCTTCTTGGAAAATGGAAGTTTATGTCAATGACTTTTCGATTTATTTAGTTTTTCATGACACACAATTAACGAAAATGTGTATTAGTTTAGAGAGCTTGGCAATCCTCATACCGCGAGCAAAAAACCGAAACTTGACTGTTAAACATCAGAGTAAAATCCACAACGTATCGTTTCGTCGAACACGCGTCTAATAATAATTTTTTCCAATATGCACCTCACAAACGCACTTAATTAGGAAAATTATAATCGAATTATGAGCAAATTTTTCCACACCGCCACGCTTATGATTGTATTACTGCACGTGCTACTTAATTACATTTTCTGCAGGACTGCGTTGCGTTTCAATTAAAAATAAAAATCATTTCATTAATTATATTTCTAACAAGGATGAGTAATAAGGGTTCAACATCCTGGTATTGGATTTATTGCACTTACTAAGGGTTATGATTATGAAAAACAACAAAACGCAAATAAAGCACAGAAGCCAATTGCAGCGGTAAAGCAAATTCTTAGCTCCTTGACAATACGCAAAGGACTTTATCTTTGCCGGAGTAATAAAACACAAATTTACGATGTGTGGCACCGTGCTCGCGCTCGTTTTCCTTTAACCGCTTGGTTTACGGATGGCGTTGTGTGTGTCCGCTACTTGCACCGCTAACCAAGCCACCAATCGAAATCGTAAAATATCCAACCGAACATAAAAAATAACCAATATCGTCGTCGTCGTCGTTTTGTCAAAGTCGTTTATACGACGGCGAATAAACTGTAATAACACCAACGTGACCAGTGTGCGGCGTGCGTGCGTGCTACTGTGAAACGATGAAGAAGGACACTTTTGATCGCTCGTCGTCCTTTTGCATTCGCGCGTACGCGGCCGAATAATGAAAAACGCGGGGCGGTCGACTGTGACTTTTCAATGAACAGAAACAATCTGCTCCCGCTACTGGAGTTCGGATGAGCAATGCAGTTGAGCTGGGTGATGATGTGCGTTACGTGCGGTGTGCTGTGAATAACTGTGTTGTCTGTTCGTTCGGTCGGTCCGTCGCCCGACCACAGAGCCTTGTTTGGTTTGCTGTCACCTACTAAATCTATTTTCCAATCTTTCTATCTATTGGATATCTATCTTTGTTCTTTCCCCCCTTTTTGGATCACATTGTCGTGTTACATTAATTGAACTAGAGGAGCGGTGCCGCAGGTGGTTGTTGGGGCCCAGCTGTGATAGATAGTTTTCCCTTTTAAATTACATACAATGTAAGTGAGTTTAGATTGGCGCATGGCACATAAAGGATCAATGAATTTTAATTAAAAAATTAATTCTAAAATGCTGACGAGTTGAATGAAATTCTACCGCCTACTGTTGTTCGGCACTCTTAGTGAAATGACTACAGGCAACAATTCAGTTAATCACAAAACTTTTAGTAATATAATAAGCTTTTCTTCAGGTTACAAAAAGGCTTTAAGGAAATTTCAGACTGCCAATGGTAAATTCGCCAGATGACGCAGGATTTCCAGAGGGTTTCTTAAAGGACACTTGAGTATTATTTGGCACAAAATATTTGCCTATTTTGTACCCAGATAATTGTTCACGCAATTTAGTTCTGGTCAGCGCATCTTGTTACTTCAATATTTTGTTTAAAAGTTAGTTGTTTGTAATTCATATTAAAGATAACAAATACTGGGTAGAAAACCGGAATAATATTCACCACCTATCTTGCATTGGCTTTGGACTGCCTAGAAAACGGAGGGGTGGGGGGGGGAATGCTCGACTCTAGACGCTCTGAGTTAAATGCTTCTTTAAATTCAGAAGAAAATAGTGAAGGCTATACTTGTCTTCGATAGAAGAAGGTGGAAGGTGGTTCGCCCTTTAACCATCACTTTCAGTTCCCCAGAGCAACAAGAAGATAATGGCCTACAGGCCATCTTAATGAAAATAACTAATTAAGAGCAATCCGTTTCCAATCTCGACATAAGAGTAAGACAAACTGAGAGCAACGCTAAAAGAGTTGGCCCCAAAATCAAAGCAACTTTGTGACTAAATCACTAAGAATAATGACATGGAATGCAAATAGACTGTTGCAACATAAAAAAGAGTTACAGGCAGTCATAGACATAAATAAAATATATCGTCTGTCGTGGCCGCGGCGTTTGAAAAAAGATCTGTCTGCAGAGGAATGCTAGAAAGTAGAGTTCTAACTCCCTTCTATGGAATTAAGAGGTAACTGAGCTTCTGATATACCTGAAAAGGGAGGGTTGCAAATTGATCGCCTATACGGATGACTTTGCTATTGCCGTTTCAGAAAAACACCTTAATACCCTGAAGGAGCTGTTACAGAACGCTCTTAACAAGCTAACTAAATGGTTAGATCGTTGTGGTCTGGCAGTAAACCATTACAAAATAGAACTTGTCCTCTTCACTAGAAAATATAAAATTCCATATGTTGACCCACCCTATAAAAAAGGGCACAAACCTAATACTTCTCTGATAGAGCTAAATATCTGGGTCTCATTCAGGACAGAAAAGCTAGGCTGGAAACCTAATATACAGGAAAGAGTTCATAAGCCATCGGTAACAAATGGGATCTTCAACCACATATCACTCACTGACTTTATATTTCGGTAATAAGACCTACACTTCTGTAAGGTGTGGTGGTCTGGTGGACTGCCTTAGATAAAGCAATAAATCGAAGTCCAACGATCGGCTTGTCTATGTATGAGCGGAGCTCTCCGCATCAACCCCTCCGCTGCACTCGACATACTGTTCAACCTAACACTATTCGACATCTTCAGCAGACAAATTGCTGTTAGCGCGGCTGTCTCAATGCAACCTGCCAGTGGATAACAAATGAATTCGGACACTCCTGTGCTCTGAGTATATTCAGGTCTCCACCAGGAGCTATATAGACTACACCATTCCGCAACTACATTTCAACAACAATTTCCAGGTCAACATCCTCTGTATATCACTCTGGGAAGAAGATGATATCTTGGAAGATGAATCGATCAGTTATAATACTAACAGGTCAAAAACTGATGCGGGGTAGGCGGAGTTGTTTTCTCAAAAAGGCTAACAATCAGTTAAAAATATCTCAAGGAACTCTCTGCAAATTGAAGAAAGTTATGATTTAAGCTGGGACCATTCACCTATACTACTGACCCTGAGTGAGAGCATTATTCATAATGTAAGTAATTCAACTCTTACTAATAAATGCACGGACTGGGTAAGCCTTCAAGCGAAGATAGAAATACATCAATACGATCTAAAGAGCAACTTGATTCGGGGCTTGAGCAATTTATCAAAAATAGATGAAGTTTGCAGAGTGATAAATTGGCTCAAAAATAATAAGGCTCCGGGATCAGATGGTATCCCATCGGAGGTGAATAAATCACCTAAAGCTATTCATGAACTAATAGTGCAAGCATGGGAGGAAGAAGCGATGCCAGAAGACTGGCGAAGAGGCATCCTGTGCCCCAAAGATAAGTAAGTATATATAAGTAGAAAGTATAAGATTTTCTCCTCTATCTATAAAGTCATCATTTGTCCATACCAGTGTGGCTTCGTCCCATGGAAATCAACAACTGATATAAATAAAATTTGAGCTAGCTGGCCTTTTTCAATTCTTTATATTAACTTCCCGTGTCCGTAGACTTGTTTGTCTGTCAGTCTGTTTGTCGTGGAATGTTGTGATAAATTTTTAACCCACTTTCCAAAGTCCGATTTTATTGTTTCTCCGATGACAAAACTTTTTATTAAAATTTGGTAGTGATCGGGCCTCGGAGTCGGGTGCTGCCATACAAAATTTTGTTTTTTAAATTATTATTTATTAGCGGCATCAGATCACGGCATACTGTGTAATGGCAGTGTACGCTGTTCGCAGCGCTACTTTCCCCGTACGTTATAATGGTATAATTTAACCACAATACGAGCATATGCAGTGCTTCTCATGTTTTTATTTTTCATCGTTTATAGTGTCGTTTTTTGTCGACGGCGAGCCGGTTATCAGATATCAGATATACAAAGAAAAATTTAATTTTTAAGGGTGGTTTTTGGTATAACTAATGAAGTACAATATTTTAATAAAAACCTTTTTCACTAATGAGTACAACTAGTTTTTCATAATTTAATAATAAGAATATATTTAAGAAAATATTTAAATTCAGTCTAAAAACGTGTTAGGTCGCCGGTTATTAGAGCAGTTACCCTAAAACATATAAAAATTTCTCACTATTTTTACCTTTTTTATTAAATTGTTTTATATTGACTTGCTTGTGTCTTTCTGTCGGTTCGTATGCCATTCAGTTATCCTTTTTTCCATTCTAATGCTGTGAATTGACTTTATCGTAAGCCTTCTTGTGGAATACTTTTTTTTTAGTTCTATAACAGTTGTCCGATATAAAAGGCAGCTTTCATTGGAATAACTTTGTAAAAACTCAACGATAAATGTGAGAGAAAACTAAACTCCTTGTCAAGATGGAGGTTCTGTCACAGTTCACAGTCACAGTTCTAAGCAGATAGCAATGGAAGACAATAACATTTTAGAGCTTCTTATAAGCAGATAGCGAAATAGATTTTTTTTAAGATTTAAGTCTTAAAAGCTTTTTATGTCTATACGAATATTTATGGAAACATTTTAATATTAGCAAGCACTTTGTGATAAAGCAAAAAAGCTTTTAATTACTCCCAGGGATTGTAACATTACCAAAAATACTCAACCCAATCGGAAATCATGAGTTTTTAAGCTGATACTTATGCTGAGTTGATGCTCTATATTTTTTTCTCTCTAACTGTCGTCCTATTTTTGCATTATGGATGAATATTTAAAAAAATAATAATAGCAAGCGTCTTCGATCCTTCAAACATTCTACTGTTATCTACTAAGGAGATTTCAATTGTTGTTTTAAGATTCACTATATAATCAATGTCTGCAATTTTATTTCTCATTGAACCACCATAACAAATAAACACTTTTGCCATAAACTACGAACTTTTTATTGTTACCTTTATTTTGTGTCTACTTTATCGTGTTTCCACTGTGATAAGTGCTGGTGCGAAACAGCTTAATGCTCGATGAAGATTCGAAAACTGATAGTAAAATTTATTATCTAAAAGAGCACTCGTGTTACGGTAGTCAGTTCTATATTAGGTAATGTATAGTTAGCAAAAAGTTATTTATCAAATAATAACATCCCCTCCCTTTCTTCTTAGTTGTGTGCATTTAAAAAAAAAATTTCCATTGCTTAGTTGTGAAGTCGGTAGAATTTAAAAATATTCTTCGTTATGTAACTCATCACAGAGGCCCCTGAAGTTTTCTCTTCTTTCTTTTGAAGCGCTCATGTGTTCATCAATGCACTGACCTAAAAAATTGGATAAAGTTGTCCATAGAAACTTTTTTCACAGCCTACATAATATGACTAAGGTACAGGTGCTGTTGATCCTTTTGTTATAGTTTTCCTATTTTGTCTTTAAGCAGAAGTTGTACACTTTGTGTGGGAGTAGTAGTAGGATGACAATAAACAAAAGCCTAAATAAATGCCAGAAGAATGATTGGAAGGACATCATTTCACAAACAAAAGACACCTATCGATCTCTGTTGATAATGTTACTGGCCTTTGTTTACCAGAGCATCACTCATAAGGAAATATGGTGTTACTTGAAAAGCAATCCGTGCTCATTTGTCAATGAAAGTGCATCCAACCAAACTGATATCTCCATTGCTCACATAAAACTTTCAGTTCAATTCAATCTACAATTCTACAAACCGTGCTCTGAATTCCAAATTACTTGCACACAATTAATTTCCCGATATTCACGTAGAACTATTATTACACAAGAAACGAACCAAAAACACCGTTCACCATTAACCGTCGATGAGACACCCAAACTGAACGAACCAGCAGAAGACTAAATTATTGTTCTTCTGCCAAACTACATACTCATCGTACGTTGGATTTGTGGTTCCCGGCGGTGCTATAAAACTTCATAAGATAAGAGCATTCTTATCTTATTTGATAAATAGTATCTCATCACAAGTGTTTACTTCTGTGTGTGTGTGTGTGTGTCGGAGTAAGTGTGTATGATACTGTGTGTCAATTAGGGTAAATAGGTAAATACAGCACAACCGCAAGAACCAACATTTATCCAAACCGCATTCTGGAGTAAAAGAGGGGAAAAGAAAATAAACAAATTGCGTTGGTATTCGAATACTGTCAGCAAACAAAGGAATTTGCTGATAAAAAGTTATCGTTATACTTTTTTCCTTTGATTTTGTATCAAATCGGGACTACATTTGCACGAGTATCTTTCCTATAATCATTTCATCACAGTAAAGGCAGTGTTACCAGGTAAATGTGAAATTTTCCATAAAACAAAAAATTATTAGTTTGACGTTTTCAGCGATACCGTCGGATAATGTAAGTGGATGATAAATGCTGTTTACTGGGCATTTCCTTTAGCCAATTCTACCGGGTGACTGATACGAAGTGTTACCAACTTCAGACTGTCATTGCTGTCAAACCAGTGAACCGCAGATTGTTAACCAGTTAAAAATCAGCATGTGAATAAAATGTTTGTGTATCGCACCATAAATCGTGATAACGATTCTGGCAGCATTGCAAAACGCCTGGCGGTCGACCGAAACGCACTGCAACATCGTCGGATATCATTCGGAGAAAGTAAAGGCCAAATTGGCTCGAAAACCGCGCCATAGCGGCAGAAAAATGGCTCGTGCGGCGAACATTTCTCTCGAACGGATGCAGCACATATTGAAAGATCATCTTGGATCATAAAGGACTAAAATTCCAAAAAACGCATGGTCTCACCGATGATAAAAAAAAAAGTTAGAGTGGAAATACCAAAGGAGTTGTTACGCTTGCACGAAAGTGGCGATTTGCCGAATTTGGTTTTATCCGAAGAGTCACCGTTCATTATTGAGCACTATGTGAACAAGCAAAACGACCGGATTTACTTGCCCGGCCGTTCTACTGAAAATTTGGACCAACGGATTGCCACTCGAAACCAAGCGCCGCCGATGGTGATAGTTTGGACCGCCGTTCACCGCTCTTTTTTTTGGACCGTGACATCAAGATAAATGCTCAAATTTATCGGAATCATGTGTTGAATGGAGCGTTGAAGCCTTGGGCTCAAAAACATTTCGGTCGCATAGCCTGGACGTTTCAACAGGACTCGGCGCCGAGTCAAAAAGCGCGCGTCACTCAAGATTGGCTGAGAAACAACGTTCCGCGGTTCATTTCCACTGCCCAATGGCCATCAAATTCACCGGATGCAAATCCGATAGATTTCTCGGTTTGGGGTATTTTGAAGAGCAAGGTTGGGACAAAAAAAATACTAAAGTGTCGATCATCTCAAGCAAGCGCTTGCCGGGAATGGGAGAGCAACTTTCGTGCTGCTTTGTTGGCAGTTTGAAGGCCATAATCGTGGCTAAGGGTAGCCAAATCGAAAACTGTTAATGCAATTCGAAAATTTGAATATTTGTGAACATTTTTTACTTTGATTCAATAAAATTCATCAAAAAATAAAAATTCTGTGGCGTTTTGTTTTGGTAACACTTTGTGTCAGTCACCCGTATAACTATATTCCTTTTTTAACATTGCAGTTGTTATTTAATTGTTACCAACTCTTAAAGTCATAAATTTTCATTTAGTTTTAAAGAAAAACTCTTGACGTATCAAAATTTGGTAAGTGGTCTTGTAGTTGGGAAAATTTAATTGGTACAATTTAATTGCAGAAGTGTGTCTCGATCAATTTTAAATCTTTTGTATGGTGATACAGTGTTTAGAACCAATACTGCCAACAATGTAGGTTTCTGAGAGAACAATTACCAATGTAGTTTGTGAGGTGTGAACCTTCAAATCCACTCAATACAAATTTTACGCTCACGCTGTGTATAGTTGTTATATGGATACAAGTCACTAAAAGCATGTGCACAATGTGCAGTATGCACCATTTTATAGGGTTTCTCTGATATACGTGAAGTTAACTGCGGTTGGTTTAATGTTACAGCTCGCCTATAATAATAAAAACGAGCAAATGTAAAAAAGCTTCGGTTTTCGGCTTCAAACTTTTATATATGCATCGAAACACACGCCACACAGTCGTTTATTATTTGGTTATAATCGCCAAAATATCTGTTTTTAAGGTCGGGGCTATTTCAAAGAATTTTCTTTAATCCACGCTTCACACGCGCCGCACGCGACTCGCGACACGGGTCAAAAGAGGAATATCAAAATTGGCCCTTAACATTGAGCCGCTCACAAAAGTTCAGCCCTCTAGGTCGTGCGAAATGTGGTTAAATTGATTTCAAACCATCACACGTTTCACACGCGAAACGTGACACGCGTCATACGTGGAATATAAAAAAAACTGGACTTAGATACTTACAAAATTTCAACTCTATAGGTCGTGTGGAAGGTGAGCAAAAAGGACCTCAAAAAAGTCGAAAAAAAAAATGTCAATCCATCACACGCGACACTCGTCATACTCGGAATATAAAAAAAAAATGCTATTTTATTGGTAGCTGTAGTGGTAAATTTTTTATGTAATTTTGGATTTCGTTATGGAAAATATTTTCAGATAATATTTCCAACGTTAATTCAATTCGTGTTCACTAAAATTTTTGTTAGGCAAGAAGTGTTTGAACAATTAATTAATTTGATTTAAAGAATTGTTACAAAGTTTGACCGTAGAATTCCGACAAAGCACAATTTCCGTTCGAATAATTTATTTAAAAATGTGGAACAGAAACAGCCATCTGAAGCATTTTTACGGCAATTGACGCATTAGTAAAAGGTATAATCGTACTCTGCCTGGCGCACATACAACACAATACCAACAACACTGTTTTCTGAGAATATCTTTCGGCTAACACAACAATCGAGCAAGTGAAGAACAAATTCACTTGTTTGTTAAATACAAATATAGTTTGTGTTTATGTATAAAACGAGCTCTGACACACACACATACACTCACAAAATTATTGTGCCTTATCAGTTCCTTCGTTATAAGATTGTACTGATCACTACCCGAGGAACTGACGTAAATACACGTTTTCCGCCACCTGTTATAGATTTAATGAAAATAACAAAACCTTAAATGCAGTAACGTTGACTAAGCCGGTTTAAAGGTTGTAAGGAACAACACTGATTCACCGATTGATAGGCTGATAGACATTCAAAACGCGGCATATCTGTTCGATAATGGTAATAAATATCAACTAAACCGCTAAGTGTGCGATAGGAAATAAAAAGCAAAAAGGAAAAGTAGTTGGCATTACAATTACCGTCAGTTGTTTGTGTATGAGTGTGTGTAAGAATTGTATTTGGGAGCCTCGTCAAAAATGATGTATACCACAGAGCACTACATTGGAAAATGGTCAAGTAAATTACTCCGCAAAACAAAAAGGATAATCGCGCACTCTGTTCTACTTCTACTCAAGTCCTCTGACCAAACGTGTAGCCTGTAATCATGACTTGTCCATTGCGATGCCTATTAATAATCCTCAATCAAACTACCGGAATCGATCGATTCATATACTCGTATGTACAAATACGAGTATCTATGTTCAAGTTGACGTCGGTCGATTGATCACATTGAATAGAAAATGTGTGGACACTGAGCCTTGAAAATGAACATCTGTGGTCGAAGGATATGCGGCAGGCGGTGTGACAGGACACGTCGTTCCACGAGGAATTAAATATTCTTTCATAATTATGTATATATATGTACGACTCATGTCATATTATTCTATTATTACTCTGCCTATTTTTTGTGAACTCAATAGAAGAATATGGCGATTATCGATGAGGACTCTGTTGCAAGTTTATAGCTTTTCCGGGGATTTACGCGCGCGTGTGTGTTTCGGTAATTGTTTGTCTCTTTTTATAATCACACATTTCATACACTGCACAAAAGTATCATATAAATTAAATTATGATTCGCAGTAGTTCTTTTCTATACTTAACTTATCCGAGGCGTTGTGTCGGTTTCAGTAGCGGGCATTTTTCGGTACCACAGGGTGCTAACCTAGACTAGAAACGCTAGACCGTTCGCACTTGCAATTTTAGCCTACATATATAAAGACTTATACACATAGTTGCCCAGGGACCACCACTAGGAGGTAGAGCAAGCACTACATCACGAACTTGATTGTTGCGCTACTGGCTCAAACAAAGTTTTGAGCAGTCAGTAGTTTCGCGATCAATCGCAATGCAGATTCCCAAAGGTAATAGCCTTGAGCGAATTAAGGAATATCTGGAAGATACACTCGATACCGAACAAGCGGGTTTCTGCACTGGGTCCTCCTGTGTAGACCACATAAACACCCTGCGGACCATTATTGAAGAGTGCGTTGAATTCCGGTCACCACTGCACCTGCTGTTCATCGATTTTAAGAAGGCGTTTGACAGTGTCAACAGACAATTTGTCTGGCTTGACTTGCGCAGTTAATAGAAAGTGTTGTCACCGGAAATACATATTTGTGCAAAGTTTCAATAAACTCGGGCTGTGGGGAATGGGTTATAAATTAATCGCAAAATTCCACGAGAGACAAACAAACAAACAGATGAATTATAATTTTTAGTATTAGGTATAACACAAACAAAAATATCAAAAATTTCTTTCCAGATTTTGGTCAGTTGCGAATAGGAAAACCTTATTGAGGTTTTTATACTTGAACTACGTGAATTCCTATGTCTTGATACTTGAAGATAGTGCTTAACTACAGACTACAAAGTTTGTGGATGCTTGAATTATTTCTAAGAGTCCAATTAATACAATTAACTATTATTAAGAGCCCCGACATAACTAGATGATTACACTCAGAGTGCAGTTCGAATTGGTGCATTGGACTAATGTGCGATCTTCTCTTCGCAACCACACTTTACCTTATATTTACATTATTTTTGCTTTTATCTACATTTATGTGAAGCTCCAAATATTTTTACAAACCGAAAAAATCATATTTTAATATTTCAGTGTACTATACTAGATGTTGTCCTAATTCAGCTTGACACTGACACATGCCAGAAAAGCATAACGGACACACAGTTAAAAAAAGCCAACAATAATGGTGTTGTCTGTGAAACAAAAAAAAAAGGAAACAAAATATCCTTTTCCCGCTCCCCAACCCCCTTAAAAAACTACATGGTATCACATCACACTAACCGCATTCGGTACACCGCGGATTTATGGAATCAACGAGCAAGACCAACTGGACGAAGACTACAGCTCGTCCGTAGCTCTGCTAGAATATTTGATAGGCTGCGATAGTTGTTCATAGAATGAGAGAGAGAGGGAGAAAGCTGAGCAAAAGTCCTTCATATACAAAGTGAAACTCACTGGCAGCGAGTCGGCCATCCAGCCAGCCACAGCACTTGGAAGTACGATGTACGAGTATCTACTTCATTAATATTAACCAATGTTATCTAAAATTCACAGCTGGATGAATCCATGGGCATTTATTTAACAATTAGATGGTGCGCTATGCATTGGTCTTCCATACGTATCCATGAGAAGACAGAGCAAGAACTTGATGTTAGATAGGCGGCGTTAGAGTTTGAGTTAGGATAAATACAACAGAATACAACTGAGGTTTTTCTTCCTTGTGCTATTGATCGATATCAGCTGCCTCCTAAACAGTGGGCATATTATTTTTTCAAACCCGTCCGCAAATCTTCATCTAAACTGAGAAAGGAAATAAAAAACTTAAAGGTAGGTAAAAAAAAATAACTAAAACTAGTGCAGCTTTATACTGTTCATCAATTAACTTCATAGAGAAACGTGAGGGCTGAAAATTCTGGTCTTAGGATCCGCCGAAAAATTCCTCTTTCAGTATTTCAGTCGAGTTGTTTGGCATGTAGCGTTGTTCTGTAAAAAAAGAGTCGAGTAACATTAATAAACATATTTCCAGATATGCTTACAAATTACAGTAACAGCTATCCTAGTTTTCATGGAACATTTGTCCAAAATTTGTCCATACAAACGAAATTTTACTACACATAGTTATTACGTTACGTTATTACTTTATTAATAGACCGTGGGTTTTATTTTACCCCAAAATGCCTCTTTTGGTAATTCTGTATTCCCATATCAATAAGTATTTGCACATCGATATGATCCATAAGCAATTATAGTGCAAGCTGCCAAACATCTCCTCCTTAATGCTAACGCTGTGCTTTATTTGGGTTACAGCGTACAACCAAATGATATGAAAAAAAAAACATCTTATGAGGTAGTAGCTGCACATTCATACACTCAACTTTGGTCAAAATGTGCTACCCATAGCAAATTTCTTTGCAAATTATTAGGTGTAGAATCGGATAATCACTGACTAACGATAAACAACTGGTTTCTAGAAAACATTTCTGGAGACCCCGGTGAACCGAATGGCATTGAATACGGCGTACCACAAGGGTCAAAACTGGATCCTTTACTATTTATTATATACACGAACGAGGCGCTGCGCGTCTTCACACAAAGCATTCCATTGGAATACGCCGATGATACAGCTATTCTAGTAAGACAAAGATCGCTGGATACCTCGAGGAAAATAATAAACCCGAATTTAACAAGGCTGCAAAATGGTGTCACGACAATGGTCTTGTCATAAATGTGTCAAAAAAAAAAACTATTGCACATCCGTGGACCTTACTGTCAACCAGTAGGTATAGGCATTACTTACCAAAACAATGATTGTCGTAACGACTTAACTATGTATCGAAGAATGAAGTTCCTATAACTACTTAGGAATCTTTTTTTTTCTAGTAATTGAACTAAAAATTATAAACTAAAATTAAATTAAATTAAATTAAATATTTAATATCAGTTAGGTCCCTTCCATTTGTGTCCAAAAATTAACATGCGCAGCACAAATGGTCGCGAGAACTTAGGCCTTGGACCGCAATGGTCTGTCGCGCCGAATATTATTATTAGTCAGGCAGCACTTAAGCCACTATCGTCCAACATAATGGACTCTAAATCAGTTAAATGCTGTTATGATGTACTGTAATCCCTGGCAGGTCTTAACAAGGTAAAACTAGGTTCGGTCCCTGGTCACCAGGGTGTTGCGGGCAACGAACATTCAGATGAACTAGCCAGGGCTGGTTCAGAATCTGCGTTCTTAGGACCAGAGCATTACTGTGATGTTAGCTGGGCTGCAACCACAGCGATGATTAATAATTGGGAAAGTAAACTTCGTCTGGCCCATTGGGATAATATCACAGGGCTTAGACAATCCAAACGGTTAATCAGGCCCTTTTCCAATAAGGAAATCCTATATATAGACAAGGCTAGCATCAGAAAGCTAGTTGGCTTTCTCACAGGTCACTGTGGCTTGCGATATCACCTTAGCAAAATTAATCTGGGCTCAAAGACGGAATGTTGGTTGTGCTTGGAGGAGGATGAAACATCCGGTGCACATTCTCTGTGACTGTCCAGGTTTGATATGGTTCAGGAGACATATATTCCACGAGGCATTATTTTCGTCGGCAGATCTACGAAATTCACCCACTAAGGACATACTATCCTTCATTAGTAAGGTAGTAAGTCTCTTAGATTATTTACACCCTACGATGCAATAGGTCTTTTTAGGTCGCAATATCAGCCGGTTGGGCTGAAAATATCACCGCTTTCTGTAAAACTCGTTCCACAGTGCATGTCAATCTACGCGCGAGACAGGATGGATTTAAAAACCTTAATAAGACAACTAAATTGTGGATTTCCTGCCGCCTTCATTCACAACAGACAGGAGCATAACCATTGCTTCCGTGTTCCTGCTATTGAGGCAATATACATCAGGTAGCAAGTATCAAGCCGTCCGTCATCGTTTGCTCCAGTCACACCGACACCATAAAGGAGCACCAGCAATTGTGTGAGTTCAATAGAATTTTTGAACAAGGCCGTCGCACGATGGACAAGAGTCATTTCAGATAGCAGAAGCACATAAGGAAAATAAAGATAGAGTTAGGAGATAGGAGAGAATAAAGAAAAGTTACCTTAACGTAAATAAGCTTACACCAAGTCAAAGCCATAACTGAGTTCAGTTTTGTGGTCGGGTTTTGTGTGTGTATCCTGTGGCGTGTGGTTGTCGGTCGGTCAAAGTTCACCAAGGAGGAAGCTAATGTCAGGATTTCTTGGATAAAAGTATCAACCAGAAATTGGGAAATTTCCCAAAGATTGTGCGAGTATAGTACGTTATCCTCCCTAACCCTAAGGAAAACCGGATGGTCACCGGTGGGGAAGCAAAGGTAAGTAATGTGGTTCGTTCGAATAATCACTGACTGTAATGCTTTTAATTTTCTCAAAATTGGATACAAATGTGACAAATAATGAAAGCAATGGCAGTTGGGTGATTGTTCAAGTGGTGCGTTATGTAATTTTGTGGTTTTTGCAGAGAAAGTAAACTGACCGGAAATTGGGTATGCGGTTCTTTAGAATAACAATATTACTCAGCTTTGTGCTTCTGTACTTGCGAAAACAAGCACTTTTGGAAGAACATGATAACTATTTATGTATTTCGTAAGCAGATAGAAGGAGCACTGGTTAACTTTAAAAACATTGAAGGATCATACGTGCTAAAAATAGACATTAACACCTGACACATTGTACTGATATTTTAAATAGTAATCATTGGGCGCGAGACTACAAGAAAATAAACGGCCTACTGAATACTAGTACTAATTGACGACTTTGATGAAAGGATAGGCATTTTGTAAGCGGATTGGGTACAAAAGTCATATGTGCAATACACATCTTGCGAGAAATGTGCGCAAATAACATAGCTTTTGTTTTGAATGGAAACTTCTTGACTGAAGGTTTTGAGACTACAATGGGCGTTAAGCAAGGCTGTACATTAAGTATGCTACTGTTTATATAACAAATAAACGACACAACAGACACTGTTTAAGGCGGGAATGAGATAGACCGAACAAATAACCCCGCTTCTCATATTTCCAGATGATATTGTCTTTCTAGCAGATACTGTAGACTGCATGCAGCTATTGGTAAACAGGCTTGATAACTACTGCAAAACGTGGACTCTATCTGAATGGGAATATTGTTCGTTTGCAGCCGTTGAGAAGTTCATGCGATACTTTCTGAAGCGAATATTTAGATTTTCTATTAGTACCCCCAATAACTACATGCTACATTAAGAAATGGGAACGTCCACTATGTTTCTGAACACATATCAATAATACATTTTAATTACAGAGAAAAAGTTATTGCTCTGGTGCAGGAAAGGATATCAAAAAAAGTATTTACGCACATCATAAGAACAAGGGGAAATATATTGCAAGAATGGGAGAATGGGCAGAATAGTGTGATCGACGGTCATTTGTTGAGAAACCGATATCTTTGTGAGCTGGCCATTTAGAAACTCATTAAAGTGATCTTTCCATCGCTTAATCGTTTGGATCCTTTATTGTAACTTCCTCGCCTAGTGCGGTGCTCGATCTACTGTTCGAAATTATGGAAATTCTTCTCCCACTCTGTTTTCTTTTACGTTTTAAGCTTGGCATTTTACACTCAGGACGTACTCTCTTACTTAAAAGCAAGTTCTCTCGCTTGACCATAGTTGTTTCTGGTCTCTTTGTGTTTGAAGAACAGCCGTATTGACACGAATCTTATTCTAGGATGTAGTCTTTGTTAGTAATGTTTGAAGCATCATACCAACAAGACAGTGATCCATGTCAACAGTTGTTAGAACCAGAACTATCAAAATAAATACGCCATACATACTATATGTTATTTTTCCAAATTTTGCTAATTACTTAGCCTTCAAGAATCACCTTTATTTAAATTCCAATTAAATCGTTGTACTTATAGACCAATTATGATGGGATGCCTAACCAGGAAAGTTCTTTGAATGCTACACTATTATTACAAAAAAAGATTTTAGTACACTTAAGAGCGCCATCAGTGGATAGTATCACCGTGGTAGAGTGGAGACGAGCTCCTCGCTTACCTACCTTCCTTGCAGGAGTAAACCTTACAGTCCCACGATACATTGCCAGAACGTAACTGGGTCCGTACCATAGTTGGACTAGACTAGGCCATCCTTACCGGAGGTCAACCTAATCTCTAAGACTTAGGCTGAAGAGGTCAGCTTCGTCTGTGGTCAAATATTAAGATTGGCCTCTCAAAAAATTTCATCCCTCAAGGCCGTGCGAAAGTGGTTAAAAAAGACCTAAAAAACGAGAAAATGGTGCGATTTCAAACAATCACACGCGCCACATGCGAAACGTGACACGCGTCCTACGTGAAATATAAAAAATGACTTTTCCTTAATTAATTTCGTTATAATACGAATGGACTGTATAAAGGTAGTTCCTATTCGTACAAATTCTCTTCTAAATACCATAGACTGACAGTATTATCGGTTGTTCTTCTAATGTCTAGGTGAACAGACGCCCATTTGATAGTCGTCCAAGATTCGATTTCGGTTTATTAATAACTTAGCCGCTTAGCTAAAATCACAGATAATATAATACATTATATACATATATAGTATTTATTACCTTTGCTAAAACCATTTTGATTTTGTAACTCCTCTGAGATTTTATTAGCAGATCACATTTTACGATCCTCTTTCTATTACTAGTTACTAACTAAAGCTATGAACATCATTTTATAATCGGGTAACAGTCCTTGTTCCCCACAAAAATGCTCTCTTCCGATCCAAATTGCTAATCCGATGTCATCCCTAAAACATTATGCCAACCATAATAATAAAGCAGACTCTTTAAATGCTTGAGTTCTTTTAAAAAGTATTTTTCTTTTTTTTGTTTAACATAATCTGTGCAGATGTATAACATTGCTAATGATGTTTTGTTTTTTGTTGACACATACGCGCAAAGGCGACATTAAAACGGAATGTCTCGAGCGATAAAAAATTAAATTACTGTCACCTTTCGGCACGTGTGTGGGTTTGTTGTTGGAGGACTCTTGGAATAAACTGCGCAAATTATTTTTAGCACGGCATGTCAAACATTTTGTTTTCCGGCAGCGAACACAGTGAGGAATTCCAAAAATACGCAGAATGCCGGATCGGTTTGGTGTTTTGTTTGCTTGAAAGGGACAAAACTTTAAGGCTAAAGGCTCTCCCTCTCTATCAGGCTATAATTTGTTATCGCAAAAAATGACCTACATAAATTTTTTCTCAATTTATGGGAATGAATTTCAGTGACAAAACCCAGTATGGGTGTTGATCGCCTTCTGGATCGGTTGATGATGGTACGTCTATACGCACTATACATTATGTTGTTGCCACTTTTTATGTTTTGATTTATATCTGTGTCTGATTATGAAGTATACTTGTCATTTCAAATTAGAAGAATGATATATTCTTTGATTAGCTCATGTAGAGGTTCAATTCTAAAAAAAACGTTCGCAATAAATTGAATTTTTTATTGCCAATTTCATAAGGAATAGATTTGTGATCTTCTTTGACAAATTTGACATCAAAAAGTCTAAAAAAATGCTCATTAGATGAGTAATAATTTATAAACCAAAGAGATTAGAGTATTGATTTTTTGTGTCGTTTGATTTGCGGCATTCCATGCTATCGCATAGATTTTCTTAGGCACAGCTGTTCGATATTTGAATGATCTTAGTCCAAACCCGTGACTTTTTCCAATTACTACAGCCATACAGAAGTACTGACTAAGCGAGGAAAAGAGAATAGTTGCAGTTCTGCAAAAATTGCACTTTCCGATTTTGGACGATCCTGCTGCCCACATCAAAATCGGTGCCACCATTAGCCGAGACAATACTTCCTAGTCAATACTTCTCGACGTGCAATGATTGATTGAACGGTGGAGTTAGAGAAAGTTAGAGATTTAGTCTTTGTCTGCATTTATTCTGTTTTCTAACATGCTTACTTCCACTTATAGGTTGTGCATTATTCAATGTGAAAGCAAACTGATAAGCTATTTCATATAAGATGTCAACGTCCTTTGTATACCGCTGTTGTTAGATGTAAGAGCAGCTCGTATAAAATCGCTGATAACCACCAGAAATAGTAGTGGTGAAAGTGTACAGCCTTGTGGCACAACATTTTCGACTATGAACAAAATCATCTGACACCTTGCCATTGTGCAGGTAGGTACTTATTAGCTTACCTAGTAGAATTTAGCGCACTTATATGTGGCCTTAATAGTATCTATGAGTTTCTCCGGTATGACTCTACTGCTCAATGCATAATAAACAACATTTCAGAGGACATGAACATTTTTCACCCAACGTGTGTACGTTTGTAACGTTTGTAACGTTTGTACGTTTGGCGTGTCGTATATCTCGGCTTATACCAGTCAAAATTTGATGGAACTTGTTTTAAAACAATTGTTTAGCGCTCGGCTTGCGATGGCGTAAATCATAGGGGCTGCTACCCCTGATAAAACTGAAAACAATTACTAAGTGTATGCATCGCTATCGATTTTTTAAAATCTAAACGTTTGCAAAGTAAAATGTGTTTTTTCAGTCTATTTCAGATGACGCTTATTTTTTTTTATAATTTGCGCACGCGAAAAGGGGTTCGCACCCTTATTATGTTCGGCTATATGCTTGGCACAGCGTGGGCGTTAAGGAAAAGGAGAAGAGGAGAGGAGATGTCTATGAACTTGTGTCTTAAATGCATGTGGATCATAGTGATGTGGAAAGACAGAGGTTGGCAGAGCATTCCACATGGATTATTGTACGGCTGAAGAAGGAATTCCTGAACTTAACTGTACGTCCGAAGATGGGCTTAAGGGTAAACTGATGTGCATTAAGAGCTCTGGTGGAAGAATCGATAAAACAGTGACCAGCAGGAGACGTTCCTGCGATGTTCAAGCGAATCTATTGATTTCGCAATGTTTTCGTCACCGATAAGTTTTATCGCACGGTTTTGTATTGCATCTAGTTGATGCAAGGTGGTTTTAGGCGCACCGGACCAAAAATGACAATTGTACTCAAGTATCAAGCGAATAAAAGCCTTTTAGATAGTTGCCATATCAGAGGGAGTGAAATACTTCTTACACCGGGTTAGAAAACCTAAACATTTCGAAGCATTTTTGGCGACGGTAAATATGTGGTCATTCCAACGAAGCTTGTCGTTAACGCACATACCGAGAATTGCGAGATTTTCAGTTTCCTCGATGCAAGTGCCATTCATGGATAATGGCGTGGGATTTGGGAGTCGGTTAGACGACAGGAGATAGCATTGGGTTTTGAAAGCGTCCTCCCTAATTCTTACCCCCTAATTATTACTAATTATTACTGAATTAGGTATGAAGATCCAGTTCGATATCAATGGTTGTATCAAGATGTTCTTTATTTCGATCCAACACTATACTTTTGCTTTCCAGTTGGCGCATTCTGTTAAGTTTAACTTCTTTCAAGAAACATTGATTGTTATTCCCCTGGTTCACTCTTTTGGGAAACATTATTTTTATTCAAGCATCTATAATAGGTACTGACGATGTACTTGGAGCCGTACTCCAGCTGGTAAATCTTAGCAGGAGCGCCAACAAGTCCCACCGCTTAGTTTTACATTAATTATATGATTACGGTTTGGATGTCGGCACTGCTGCACTGAAGGGACTGTTATTTCAACCTGCTGAACTGCTGGTACTCATCCTATGTCTAAACTGAACTTTTCGCGGGATTTAATTTGAAACTCTGTCCACCTTTCAGCTATTTTGTGATCCTATAAACGGTCTGGTTATCGATTTTATTTGCTGGTTCCTTCACTTGTGATGGTAAGACGTTGATGCGGTTGTGCTAGTTACGACTTACGCTTTTTTTCTCTTCATGCGGTACTGAGTTTCTAGCTCATTGGACGTCCAGAATGCGCTTCGTCAATAACAGCTATAGTAGCCATATGATCGAAGTCATTTCTAAACATAAATACCATTTATAATATACATAAATACAATTTGATTAAAATGGAATTTCTTGTGTTATTTTTTACGTTTCAAATTTCTATTGGGTTTTCAAAGGACCACCCATAACTACCATTTTTATTAACTGTAGTATTTTTGTTTACTGTACGACAAATGTTTGGAATGGAACGAAAATCCGACCTTATCACTTCCAATATTTATAAATAATAATTGTTTACACATGCAAGGCACAATACTTCATTTACCACCTCATACAAATGACCAACATTCGTGTGGTATGCTCATGTGGTATTTGTTTAAGTGTACCGCAGTCTCACGATCGAATACTCTGAATAAAATGACGGCAACTTCTGAAGATGAATGTCGATATTGTGACCATAATATTTAGGTTCATTACACGAGAAACATATCGTACGGCAGATAATGGATGGAATGTCTAACGAACTGAAAATATTTCTTCAATACGATAGACCTCATTTGTGGGTTTTCATATTTCTGGTTATTCGGTTGAATCTAAAATGATGTATTCAAGTTATAGAAGCCATAATTTTAGAGTGGCTAATGCTGACATAAACGAGACTACAAGAATTAGACGATACTGCATCGTGCATATCTTCATTAGGCTCCGCTCACAAAAAAAATTTTCGGTAAACCAACTACATACTAAGTTTATATAACTATATACGGGGTTGAGAGTTCTAGTTGGAGTTGTGTTGAAATTCAACAAATAAGTTGAGAGATTGAAGTTGGATAAAGATGGCATGTTATAGTATATTACATAACGAGCGAGGAAAGTGGACATTATCGTGCGAGTTAGAAGCACGATGAGCAATTTTCTGCGAGTAATGTACGCTATTTTTCCCACGACCAAAACGGTTTTTTTTGCTAAACCTGTTATGCACAATGCAAAATTACTTTTGTTTGCTGTGACTGTAGTTAATAACAAAAGTATTTTACCTATATGTTAACTCACGAGTGTGTATAACGGCTACTTTCGAGGCTAGGTTATAGTGTAGGAAACTGTCACTTTCGTCTATGGGCGTGTGAAAAAGATATATCAGCAAGATTTTCGACTTCGTTGACCGAGTGTAGTCGAATCGAGTCAATCTCATCAGAAACTCCAACTAGGTTAATAAGGTATCGACACATAGCTTCAGCCCCGTTTCCCGTATTTAAACGTGTACGATGAACAGCGAGCTTCTTCCAATACACAAACACGATCATGCATTTACGAATGCATTGTCTCATATGGATAGTGCAATATGGAATATTGGCCGGAAAAAGCGAAGCGGGTGCAAGAGCCATTTCACTCAAGAAGTAAATAACCAACTCAAAGTCAACAGACCAGGACATACAAGCATCATCGCCAAAATCAATTTGGAAAGCGAATTTGTCCTCCAATCAGATTCAATGATAAAAAAAGTTCCAAAGGAACTTCTCAATAAGAGTACCGGACCGTGCAAGTTGAAAATATCATAAACAACCTCCCAAGTCATGCATCCATCTGGTACACAGATGGATCCAAAACAATCTCAGGAACAGGGGCAGGGGTATTCGGACCCAGACTCAAATTACGTATACTCCTAGGAAAATCCCCAACCGTTTTCCAGGCAGAAACAACAGCATTAGAAGCCTGCACACTAGAATGCCTAAAAAAAAAATACAGAAGAACCGAGATCTATATGATCTCCGACAGTCAGGCCGCTCTGCTAGCGCTAAAAGGTCCGGTATTCAATTCAAAAACAACGTGTAGCTGCTACTGCCACCTAAATGAACTGGCAAAAACCAACAAGGTCAACCTGATGTGGTCTCCAGGCCATTCAGGCATTTATGGGAACGAGACAGCAGACCTCTGCGCAAGAGCAGGCGCGGACCTTCACTGGCCCCGAGAATTGCATTCAGCAAGAGCCACCTCAAAAATAAGATACAAGAGTGGGCAAACAACGCCATCGAGGCTGAATGGGAATCATCAACTACGATGAAACAAACCGAAAAGCTTCTCAAATACAACATTAAAAATATAAACAAAGCAATTAAGCTAAGCCGACAAACACTGAGATCCCTTGTCTGGTACATGACGGGACATGATCCATTTAAGGGCCACTTAACAAAAATGGGGAAATCTCAAACAGATCGCTGCCGCTTTTGCGGCGATGCAGATCAGACGCCAGAACACATACTTTTTTTATGTGGATGCCCTCACCCGAAAAAGACTTCGATACCTCAAGGCTCACACAGTTCTGTGGCAGAATGCCGGACCTATCGACCTGGCAGATATATTGGCATTTATAAGAGGACTAAGCCACTACATAATGTGGTAGACATCTGGGACGCACAATAGACCTTAAGGTCGCAGTGCACAAGGCTTTCCAGCCCACCAACAATAACATAACATAACATAATGCCGCATGACATATTTAACATAAATTTACGTTTTTTATAGAAAAAATCGTATTTAAAAGGGGTTCGAATGGATGATTGTTTGGTATCAAATAAGAGGTACCTCTTAATTTGCGGTCAATGGTTTCCTTTTGTCTATTGAAGGAACAATTTTGTAATAAAATGTACCTATATTACGTTGCATTTGATACCAAACATCTCCCCTCTTATTTAAACCTTTTCAAAAGCCTCAGATATACCAATTTTTCAAAATGTATGACAAATGTGTCATTCGTGTAAAAACATCCACAAAAACACTGTTAAGTGACATTACCTACTGCTACAAGTGTTTGAGTTTCAATTAATATTAAATCCAATTACTTCGTGTCGTTATTTCCCTTACAACGCACAACAAGATCACTCCGAACACTTTAGGACCCTTTCGGTCAATTTTTCACAACACAGCACTTTTTGAAAATATTTTCTCACTTTGGTGTAAGTCTCTGTTTGTTTTGTTTTGCTTTGTAAGCATTTCACAACAATAACAACAACAAAAACCACGCAACACTCTGTTTTGAATTTTGATATTTTTTCACTCGAACCGATCGTCGTCTTGTCGTTGGCACTTTATCGATCGCATTCACGCTTCACTTTCTTAGCGATAACAGATTCGTTTTTTGATTCAGAGCGCCGGCCGGCATGAAGTATCTCTAACTGGCCCGAGATAGAATGAACTCAAAATTATAATTAATCGCGCCGTGGCCGAGCCTCTTCCAAAATGCAAGGAAAACTAAAGTACTGCCACCGGGCGAATCAGAATGTTGCTGCTGTCATCGTCGTCGTCGTCGTCATTGTAGCGTGGTGGCCGTCACGGATAATCTCATATGGAAATCGCTCGTTTTTCCACCGCGTAGCTGCTGCCTCGTGTTGTGAGTAAAAATACAATAATTTTCGTATTTCAATCAGAGGTTTTTGTGTTTTTTTGTTTGTTTGTGAATGTGTCAACCGGCGACAAAGAAAGAAATACATTCGTGCCTCATTTCAACAACTGAAGTGTTCTTATGGAAGATACAAGATACAGATACAAGATATGCGAAAATACGTGTCACATCTCAAAAAAAATATACAGATGGATCGTAGTAGAGTTCTGTCAAAAACAACCGTACACAGAGATATCTTGTTCAGCGTTTAATAATAAAAATATATAAATAATGTCATTATTATTATCTTTATCTTTTTAGGCCTAACATTCGAAAACAATTACAACAAAAAATATTAAGTTCCGTTGATGTTCCATTCCAAATTCCTTTCTTCATCAATCTCGTCGATTACTTTTGTGTTTTTTTGTTTCGCATTTTTGCTCATAAATAACTGCCGCGCTTTATATAAAAAAATCAATTGAGTTGTTTTCTTTTTTATTTTTTTTATTTTTGGAACAAAAACAATATTCTATAACCGTAATACAAGGTGTTCTAAGTGTGCGCATAACATCGTTTCGTTGCCATTTTTCGCTTTTATATAGGATCTGTTTTATTTATTTTTCATTTATTAACCCTTTTGACTTTTAGTACCAATTGGGAACAAAAAAATCTTTTTTAGTAAAAATAAATGAAGAAAACAAATTCTTAAGAAAAAGTTGACTATTGTTTTTCAGTATATCCATTTAGGAATTTCCATTGTGTTGGGCGAAATGTCTCTACGGTCAACAATGCCGCAGATAAAACACATTTTTTTTTAAAAAAAAATGTAGTAGCAAAAATTTTATTTTATGAATTGGAAAAACAGAAATAGTTTAATAACTGAAACATTTCATTAAAAACCCGAACAAACATATAAATAAGATAATTTTTAGAAACGATTGGAAAAAAATTTCTTAATTTTTTGGAAAAAAATTTCTTAATTTTTTTCTGAAGTTATAAGATAGTTCAAATGCTCATTTTTCATTTCAACTATATTCTTCTTGCCCTTATTAAGCTCCTGTGGAGCCTGAATGTAAGAAAATCCATCGTTTCTCGAATTTCTTAATTTCTGTCAAGGCTCTTTAAATTCAGGAATTCGATAATAAGATGCCAGCTGCTGGCGTATAAGACAACAGTAGTACGAGACTTGGGATTGCATAAAACATTCTGAGCTCTTAGCTGTATTCAAGAGGAAAGTATTATGGAGAATTGGTAATTTTTATAGGATTTATATGGGGAATTTCAACAGAACAGTATTTTCATCGGAGATACACATGTGTGCAAAGTTTAAATAAAATCCGGCTTTATTATGCTTCTCTACTGGTCTTGCCTTGTTCGCTATTGCACAAAATAATAAACTATAATATTCCCACACACTTAATTTAAATTGTTGGTAGCTTGGGAGTGATTGATTTTTTGGTGTGTACCTGTACATGCAAAATAAATTGTTGACAGAGAAATATGTACCAGCAGGATTCCCTCAAGGTTCTTTATTGGGACCTCTATTATACAATATATACATGTCAGATATACCAGATTTGCCGGACTGTGTACACACCATTTACGCTGATGATACTGGATGATACGATATGCATCGGCTTGGTTTCACTATTCAAAGCCAAACTTTAAAATTGTAATCTTTCTTGAGTACTTTAATCGCTGAAATATAAAGGTAAGCACCGAGAAGTCATAAGCTAGCTTTTTCACAACAAGAAGAAAGCCCTTATTTCTACCGATGAGTCCACTGGGAAGTATCTAGGAATTTATCTTGACAAAAAACTACTAATTACAAAACCAAATCAAATCTGTCGATCAAATGGCTATACTCTTTAATAAGACAAAGTCAAGTCCTTGTTAAGCATAGAAAATAAAATAATAATCTGTAAGGTTTTCAAAGCAATTGAATTGTGCTATGACACACCAAAAAAAAAAATTACAAATAGCCCAAAACAAATTATTGGAAATGGGCCTAGATCTGCCGTGGTACTATTTCACTCAAGTTCTGCATAGTGAACCAAAATTCAATACATATCTCAGTAGAAAACGACAATAAAGCACTTCTTAAAACTGTTAAACACGCTATTTACAAGCTTGTTATTACAAAAACGTATTTAGTTTTTCTTTCTTTTATCTAGTGATTACCATCTTCTAAGTCAATTGAATTGTAGGTTTTAGTTATACCTTTCATACAGAATATGATTTATATTTTATTACACGTTTTTTAGAAGCAAGATATCATTTATCAAATCACTGTAAATTGAGCGATATTCAAAACTATTACAACGTTTTTTGCTATATATAAATAAATGATTGAATTGAATAAATTTAAATAATTTGCAAGATTTTCTCAGCGTGAGTCTTTGCTTGCTTATATGACAATCTGTACAGATCATAAATACAAAAAATTGTAGACAAAATATTAGCTCGGTTTACAATTAACCTTATCGTTACTTTTATCTTAGCAAAACAAGCGCCGTACAAAGGATGAGCAGTAGTTCGTCATCATCTGCCTTATTTTATAAGCTGTCATCACTCAGAACACATTTCAACTATCACTTCCTGACCATTTCAAAAACGAAATTCTTGACTCATCCACCATACGAGTACAGTTGGGGTTTTTATGATTCTTAGTGGTCCATGTTGTGAGCAAAAAAGTCATAAAGTGTAAGCAAATATGCATTAAACGTCTCTTAAGTGGCGGTGAAATGCTAGGAAAGTTCTGTCATCTGTTCTCAGTTGTCAGACTGGTTACGCTTTGATTTTAATTTCTTTTGTATAGTTTAGTTAATATAATTTAGAAACCGTAAGTAGGTTATACTTACGAATAAAATTTGGGTTAAACGATCATTTAATGTGCTCTGCGGATAAAAAAAAATCTGTTAACTCTTTTTCTTTCGACTCTTAAAATACATTTCATGATTATCTGTTGTCAATTCATTTAAATGAATTTATCTTACACGTTCGAAGCATAGAAAACCATAAACTTGATTTGTTTAAGTAAAGAAAGTGCTTGTACGTTTTCCTTTTATTACAAAAGTGACTACAACTTAACGAGCACGTTTCGCCGAATTCGAGTAAGTCTCGTACAAGTACCAACAACTATGAAAGTTAAGCCAAACAACACACAACTTATAGCCTAACACATAAGTAATTCCCCAGAGGCATTTGAGCGCACGTACCTTGCATAATAAATCGAATCTAATTAGTTGGTGTCCTGCTAACTTTAATCTGCTAAAATCTCCTGTAAAACTTTTTTGCTTTGTGCGTCAAACGCTTTTTCTTCTTCTTCTACGACCGCACATATTAACGCATTTATGCAACGTGAGTAAGCAAAGTTAATCCCGCAACAAAATGCGCCAGGAAAACTTTTGCCGTCTTTTTCGAGCAGCTAACTAAGAGTACTTTTATGTCGGATGGATGGATGCATGGATGGACTACACCGCCAATTTGTGAGAATTGTGAGTGGTCACATAATTTGTTGCCACTCATTCAGGCGGTGTAACTTACACAGCTAATTACGCAAAAGATTACCGTTTTGGGCTTCTAAGTAAACTCATAGTCCTAAGGCATGCAAGGAATAATAATAACAATTAAAAGGGAAGAAACCAAGGGATGTCTGTGGGGAAACACCAAATGGTGGAAAAGATTACTCTTCTGCATTTTTTTGTATTGATTTTAACACCAAAAAGTATTTTTCACGGTGTCCCACCTCTCGCGAATGGGTGACAAACGTTCCGAGAATAATAACTTGTCACGGAAAGTTTTCTCAATACGCCGTTTCAGCACAACAACGGATACATGCACAAATACAAATGGTCGCGAGAAGCTAGGCGCCTTGTACCGCAACGGTCTGTCGCGCCGAATATTATTATTATATGTATAATATGTGTATACGTAGGGAAATTAAGGTTTTTATTTTATTTAATTTTTGAAGTATTGAAAGTATTGGGCAACGTAATAGAATGTTTTTCCATAAAGAATGTGATGCAGAAGTCTAATGCTACCAACTATGAGATGCTTAAACAAAATTAACGACACTTCTACTTTGGCTGCCTACAGAAACGCATCGGAATTCATCATAATTTATTATTAAATTCAACACTTAATCGATTCATGATTCTATTAAGTCTATTTTAAGTTAACTATCTATCATCAAAATAAAATTTGAAATCATAACAGAATGGAAGTAGCAGCCAAATTAGGCTTCCAATTCACTATGGTGGATCGTTTTAATTATTTATTTTTTGAATTCTCTTGAACCCACAACCCGTCCGAAAGAAAAAAAAAAGAGACTTCAGCTGGTGATCAAAATACTTCGTGACAGTATTTTTATATTTTGAGTGTTAGTACCGCCACAAGCCTGGAATTTTAAAGAAAAGCTTGAAAGTAGATTTTTGGGTTCGATTTAGATTTTTTTTTAGTTTTTTAAAAAATGTAAAGAAAATATTGGAAGCATATAAAAGCCAATTTGTGAGAATTGTGAGTGGTCACATAATTTGTTGCCACTCATTCAGGCGGTGTAACTTACACAGCTAATTACGCAAAAGATTACCGTTTTGGGCTTCTAAGTAAACTCATAGTCCTAAGGCATGCTAGGAATAATAATAACATTTAAAGGGGAAGAAACCAAGGGATGTCTGTGGGGAAACACCAAATGGTGGAAAAGATTACTCTTCTGCATTTTTTTGTATTGATTTTAACACCAAAAAGTATTTTTCACGGTGTCCCACCTCTCGCGAATGGGTGACAAACGTTCCGAGAATAATAACTTGTCACGGAAAGTTTTCTCAATACGCCGTTCGGATTCAGCACAACAACGGATACATGCACAAATACAAATTTAATTTTTGAAGTATTGAAAGTATTGGGCAACGTAATAATATGTTTTTCCATAAAGAATGTGATGCAGAAGTCTAATGCTACCAACTATGAGATGCTTAAACAAAATTAACGACACTTCTACTTTGGCTGCCTACAGAAACGCATCGGAATTCATCATAATTTATTATTAAATTCAACACTTAATCGATTCATGATTCTATTAAGTCTATTTTAAGTTAACTATCTATCATCAAAATAAAATTTGAAATCATAACAGAATGGAAGTAGAAGCCAAATTAGGCTTCCAATTCACTAGGGTGGATCGTTTTAATTATTTATTTTTTGAATTCTCTTGAACCCACAACCCGTCCGAAAGAAAAAAAAAAGAGACTTCAGCTGGTGATCAAAATACTTCGTGACAGTATTTTTATATTTTGAGTGTTAGTACCGCCACAAGCCTGGAATTTTAAAGAAAAGCTTGAAAGTAGATTTTTGGGTTCGATTTAGATTTTTTTTTAGTTTTTTAAAAAATGTAAAGAAAATATTGGAAGCATATAAAAGCATTTTGAAAAAGAAAATTAGTATAATATTGTTACGAAAATGTAAATGTGCGTGGACTTGTGTACGCGCGTTAGAAATTATGGTTCTTTGGCGTGACTAAAAGGTTAAAGGTTAGTTGCTAGTTGCAGCTTAATAGTGCATCTAGCAGCCGTCTTTCTGATGAATATTTGCAAGGGTGAAATTCTTACAACAGCTTTTAATGCAGTCGTAGGGCAGGTGCGCATAGCACCCGTTATACCTAGACAGGCAAGAACTTTTGGCCACGAAACGATGGCCGCATACGTGATAATAGGTCTCACCATCATTGTAAACATCCAATGTATCATTATAGGATTTAGACCCCAAGTTCTTCCGTAGAGGCGTCTAAAAATCGCCAAATCGTCCGCATAACCAATGTCAATGTAACCTGATCTGTGAAGATCGACTAGAAGATTGTCAATGGACTAGTGTCCACAGAGGGGAGAAAGCACTCCTCCTTGGGGACATCCCTTAACTGCTGTCACAGATACAGACACTCCTCCCGAGGAGAAAACAATATCTCGACTTTCAAGCATGGCCCTTATCAAAGGATTGGTCGAGACTTTTATACCCCTGCTACTGATTGCCCTTGAAATAGAGTCGTAGCCAGTGTAATCGAAAGCGCCCTCAGTTTCGAGGAAGGCACACACTTCCTTGGTTCCTTTGATCTTCTTTACAATATAGTGAAGGGCATCTTCTTACTTTTTCCTTTCCTATACGCAAACTGACTTGAGTGCATAGGGGTAGACATTTATAACCGATCTCTAATATTACCATCAATAAGTTCTCCCATGGTTTTGAGGACGAATGATGTTAGTCTTATAGGTCTGTAGGTTTTAGGCAGCTCACTAGGCCTATTTTTTGGGAATAAATATCACATTAACCTGTCTCTAGATAATAGAAATGTACCCCCTATTTGTAGGTGACTTTAAATAGAGCAATCATACTCGGTAGGATGAGATCTATCGCGTTATGTAGAAGTGCTGGAAAGATCTCATCACCGTCGGGAGCACTGAACGGTTTGAGAGTGCCTATTACCAATTTAACCTGAAAATTTTACCGGATTCACTATTTACCCTAAGTCAGATGTGTTCAGGTACGTGTAGACGGGTAGACGAACCTGCGAAATGGACCTAAAAAAACCTATTTCACTGACATTTACATAACGATATTATAGAACATCCAAAACGTCTTTTCTACATATGGTATGTGTGGCCACTAAATCTATAGCGAAACTTACCTTCCGAACGCTGTAACTTCGTAATGTTTTTGCTCTGAGAATCCAAGTATCGGATTTGTTGGATTCTTTAATTGTAATACATCAGCAGCTTGAAAGTTACGATAAGGGGCATGAATATGAAGAGTTCTGGCTAACTAAACTAAAGTAGACTTTGCTATTGTTTTGACGTATTTCAGATCGTTAGCAGTTATCGCCTTGTACAGTCTTCATGTGATATTCAAACATCTATTTGGAACTCTCGCTTTAATAACTTATATTTGCTTCTTATCTTTTATTACTGGTGTGAAGGCATCAATTTTGTTAGATGAATGATAGAACAGATTAAACAAAAAATTAGGTACAGGGATAATCACGAATGCTTAGGTATAGATAGGTATAATAATAATATGTTGGCACAAAAAAAAACACATCACTGTGCTGGGCCTAGCTTCTTCTTATCATCATACGTGTTCTGTATGTTACAGTTTTTATTTTTTGTAGTTATACAAAAAAAGTTTATAAAGATTGGAAGGAATAGATGATTGTACCCTATAGTGAAATATTATATTTAATTATTAATTAAATTTCAACTTAAATTGGCTTCAGTTCAGCAGAATCAACACGTATGAGCACTCAGTGTTAATATTGAAGGCATTTTATAGGGTTACTGGCGTTACGGCAGTGGTACTAGCCCTGCACAAATCTCATTATTCATTAGAAATAATAAAATTCCAAACAAATTCCCATTTTGTCCCTTAAAACTGCTGTAAATACTCGTATCTGAGTAGACTTCGGATTACGAAAATAAACTATGCTGACGTGGGTCTTTGTAGGTTCCATTTATTGCACACAGAGATACCCCAGATGCAGCGATATATTTATATATTGCTTTGGTATAAGTAAAAAGGATATTTTGTGTTTTTACATGGAATCACTATGGACTGGATGAGAATCTGATTCATGTGCAATTCGCAATCGTCCTGTACGAGTTAGTCTGTAGAGCGTCAGGAATCGAGGAATTTTAATTATCTTCTGATTGATCAACGCTTCTCGATATACGAGTGCATCGTCGTCGTCGTTGAAAAAGCAATATTTGCTTGCCTCACTATCGCCACCTCACCCAACCTAACCCAACCCAATTTTATATTGCAGCAAAAACCAATTTTTCTGCTAACGAACATTATGTGATGTTGTTGCTTCTGCTGATTCTACAATTTTTGATCAGAATACTCACAAACCCAGACACATACTAAGTAAAAAGCTGTACATGTGCATTCATACAACTGTGCTCTAAGTTTTCGCTCCAGAAGGAATGGATGGATATTAATTTGAAAAATCCTTTTCACAACTTATCAGTGTGCGATTGCTATCTATTGATCATAGAGCACCTTTATGAGTGTTCCTTTCTTATGCCATGCAGAAGACAGTGGGACGCATTTGATAATACTTTTTCCAGAATTTTTTTTCGAAATTGTAGTATTTTATGAACACAGCAGCTTATCATGTAGAGTCCTGGAATTTCGTGCGAGAGCATTGTTGTCGGGTTCATTTCGATTACTTAGGAATAGCAACTTTGTTTTGTAATTTGTACAAGAGTTAAGAGGTTTCTACCCTTATGCTTGGCTGTATTATGCTCGACACAGCGTGTGGACGTTAAAGTTAAGAATGAAATAAAAGGATATGTGTGTGTGTGTTTTGAATGCCTACAGATGATAGATGCGGACATAGAGAGCTTGGAAAAGCATTCCACATACCTTTTGTACGACTAAAGAAAGAATCTTAACAGTACTTCCGAAGATGGGATTGAGGTTAGACTGATAACCAATGAAAATATCTTAAGTATTGTGGGTGAAATAACTGAGAGGGTGACGGCTTGCAACTGGCATGATAGTAGTAGCGACAAAGAAGCATTCCTGCGTTGTTGAAGTAAATCTATTGACATCGCAATATTTACATCACCAATAAGTTTTAACGCATGGTTGGGTATTCTATCAAGCAGGTGCAAGGTGTTATCGATGATAAGAAAGAGTGTCGGGGTCAAAATAGAACCTTGAGTTTCTTCTTCTTTTTTTTTTGCTCCTGATCCTTTCTACATCCTGGATGAGATTTTCTTAAGTTCTATGGGGTCTCACTCGCGGAGCAGTACTTTATGTCCTCAACTCAGTACATGTTTGGATTTTCTTATACAGACAATGATCTACAAGTGTTTGTCGGTGTGTAAAATGCTAAGTGAAAAATCTACATTTATTGAATGAATGTTGAATCAAATGCGAAATGCAAAATATGAACTGTAATTCGCTCTTCCAATAATAGAGTCTGCAAAAAATTGCTGTAAAGATTTCAATGTTTCTGTGCTGTTCTAGTGTGTGCCTGTTTCTATTTTCTGTGGGTCACTTAATTTGAAAACTCGACCTTGTCAATTTTATTCATACATTTAATGAGTACTTTTATTTTTGCTGACTGAACACATTCCCAAGGGACTAATTAGGAATTGATAAGATTCCAAAATCTATTCGAGTATGAAGAATTTTAACAATAATCACTTCCCATTCATTTTACGCCTCAAATTTGTGGTATAAGACCCACTATAAAACATCAACTAAGAGTAAGTAATGAAAAGAGAAGAACTATGTATTACCACAAAAACGGCAAAACTATTCCAAGTTCCTTTAGTAAATCAAATTTTCAAATCCAAATTCCAATGGTGTACGAATTGGATTCGATAACCAACACGGTTCGCAGTCGTATATCGCGTGCACGCCAAAGTCCTCTCTATCCTGTGCCAGTGTATTCAGATTTCCTTCAGTGTCCCATCTTTTGGGACCCCATATTTCTTAAGGCATTGTTTTTAATAATAAAATAATCCTCAGAGCAATCGCACCGGATGGTCACCATTAATTCTTTGAATTCATAAATCGTATTTTACGACAAGTCATACATGATGCACATCGTTGTGGTAGTGACAAACCCGATTATATGTACGAGTATATGTGGGCGCCTAATATGGCATTAAACTCAGGACGAAGCTCAAGGAACATCTAAATCAAATCGAATATTTTTCTTTCTTTCCTGTGAGCGAGCGGAGCAGCAGTTGGCTGTGATTGAGAATACGTGACTTATAATGCTTATCGCAAGGAAAATTATGTCCTCATATGTATGTATGCGTGTTTGCTAAATAACATTTTTATATTATGTAGTACGCGTATGTGGTATATAGGGGTAAAACTGAATTAAGGGCGTCAATTACTGAACCACATCCTTTATAAACTTGTGCAGCATTGTATAGTTTAGTGATTCTTTCTCTCTAGGAGATCTTCGTTATTCAGCACCATTTTCCTCCTAATTAATTGTATTACATATGAAATATGATGCTAATATTCCCTTATCGATATTGTACTGAGGACGTGATTTTGTTTATTAAACACGGGACACCGGCGCAGTGAGAAGAATGTTGGGTTCCTTTTCAAGCGTTATACGCTTGCAGTGGTTACGCGTTGACTGATGGAAATGGAAAATGTAAGTTGCGTACCTGTGTGATTTTGATTTTGTGTGCAAAATTAATCCTGCCCTGTAATGGTTACTTAATTTTTTAATTATGCTAGAGTTGTACCACCTCTATAATGAGTGTAACAATTTCTGAAGTACCAACTAATGGGTATCATAAAAAAATGTATAGAGTATATGGTTTTTGTTTATGTTTTTTAATGTATGAGGTTCTGATTTCTGATATGATCCTATGCACTTGTTCTATGGCTCAGTGAACTTCTCTGAATCCAAAGTAGGTGTAAGTGTAAGTGGTGATCCGGTCTGATATTTTGATCTTGCACAATTGGTTTCAGTTATATAAGAAGCATTTTCTCAAACAGCTTGGAGAGAATTGGCAGTAAGCTGATAGAGCGACACGAGTCTACCTTTGTTACATCTTTACCAGGTTTATGGACCATTGAGATTTTCCAAGTTTCCGGCAAATATCCAGTTTTCATTATAGCGCTGAAAATAAATGTTATTAATTTGATACATGTATCTGGGAGTTCTGTTAGTATTTTTTCACTAATAAGATAATGTCCAGGTGCCTTTTTAGGGTTATATGTTTGCTAATCATTGTTTTTACTTCGAACCAATTATATTTAATTGGTTGAATTTCTGGAGAACTTCGGTTCTTTCAGCAACAGTTCCGAATGTCCATTGTTCTCGTTCGGGATTAATACCTTAGCTAAATAATGGTCGAATATGTTTGCTTATTCTTCATACTTCTTCTTCTTCTTCCAGTTTCTATCGGCAAGGCGAATCGGAGAGCATAATTTTGTAGGCCGTTTGAGCTTTTTGTGGCTTTCCACAGTGAGAAGTCTGTTATTGCTTCTGTCGGTGAAAGTTTGCTTAGATAGAGTTGGATTCCCTCTTTTGTAAGCATCTCTTTCAGATTTTGTATAGCTTTGTTTAGTTTGGTTTTGAGTCCAACTGATCTTTGTATTTGCTGTTGCCTGCACAATATCCGTTTGTTCTTTAACAGATGCTGAATATTCTGTGGAGGGAGATGCTTTTTCATCATAGTACTGCTGTTGGAAGTAGCATCCGATGCTGCTTGTTTTAAAGTATTTGTAAGTTGTTGGTCTGTTTCATCAATTTCCGATTTTGTTTTGTACCTGAAGATTTAAATTGAGTCCCATTGGTGTTTCGGTTCGTTAAGAATGTGCTAGATTCTGAAATTAGGACTCGCGTGCTCAGTTTTATTAAAACATAATACCATTAGATTGCTGTTAATTGATTTGCTTTCCACGTCAAATCAATATCACAAGACCCGAAAGAACTTTAATAGGGATCGCAATTCTCGGTATGTGCGTCAACAACAAGCTTCATTGAACGACCACATATTTGCCATCACCAAGAATGCTGCCAAAGGTTTAGGTTTCTTAAAACGATGCAAGATGTATTTCACTCTCGCAGATCTGACTACTATTTACAAGGCATATATTCGTCCTAAACTTGAATACAACTGTATTGTCTGGGCCGGTGTCCCCATGACCACATTGCATCTACTTCACAGAATTCAGAACAGTGCGATAAAACTTATTGGTGACGCAAATATAGCGAAAATGGTCGAATGGCTTGAACAACGTTGGAACGTTTCCTGCTTGTCATGCTTTTATCGCATTTTCCACAAGCGGTGTTCATATAAAATATCCAGATTTATTATGCCCATCCTCCAATCTATCCACCTGTGCCACAACTCGAGACAGCGGCACTTCCAATAGGTATATCTTCGGACATACTAAACAATTCAGGGGTTCTTTCTTTAGCCACACAATAGTTATTTGGAATGAATTGCCTGAATTGATTGATTTGCATGGACATCTTATCTTTTCTTCTCCCTAATTTCCTAACGTCCACGCTCTGCCAAGCATTATAAGAGCGTGTGTACATTATAAAAAAAAGTCTACCTACTACCTACTGATCCAGAACTCTTCCATTGTAATTAATTAAAAAGCTGCTGCTTAAGGTATAGAATGCATTGTTGCGTTCTTGCATTGTTCCATTTCGTAATTAATGACCAACAGTGAAAAAAATCACCAAATAAATAGAAAGTGTCTCTCTTAATCTGAATAAAAGAGGATTAATTAATAACCTACACATCACTATTACAACAACTATAACAAAATGATCCATAGTATCCTTACACTTCATCACAATGCCTAAGATGAATATGAAACCACCTCAACATGCAAAGTGCAGTTCAATGAAATTGGCTTCCTTCAAAAGACGGCTCGATGTTCTCATCATTGCTTGAGGAACACCGGTGGCACAGCCTCATAGAAGCTATTAGGCTAACTCTCCGTTTATATCTTACTTACTGCAGTAGTTTCAATAGGCTTAGTATAATATCCATAGATCTGCTTCGGTGGACTCTCTATTTATATATAATATGTAGATAGATGCCTACAAAGTACGCATTTCATTGCTACCCTGTGGAAAGTGATTCCCACTGAATATTGGAGTACAACAATCGTACAAAGACACAGCATTAAATCCACTCCATTCTATCAGAGAGCTGTCCTTAGCAATGTACTCGTAAAATGACAAAATGTCCCCAACAAACAAAACGAAATGACAAGCCGACGGTGATAGAGACGCTGACGATGCAACAATGCCATAGCGACCGACCAACCCTTATCTCACTGCAGCAACTCATACACTCCTCATATACACTGGCATCGTGTATAACTTTCCTTTTGTCTTTAAGGATCATAATTCCGAACAATAGCATGAAAACACGAAGAAGATATGTCACCCTGTCGGTTGTTGGGAGAATTACGAAGGATTTCCATCATTCATTTTACTTGCAGCAACAATGTACGGTTGCACTTTTGCTCCTGACGCCTGGATCTGGTTGGTCCATAGTGATAGCTTTCACAAATGAACCAAGAAGATTAACACTCACACATTCACAGCTCATCGCATTTACACACTATTGATGCATTGTTTGTACGTGTGTGTGTGTCTGATAAAATGATGTCGACTCATGCTTAGCTGAGCTAAGGTATTGTTCAACAACGGGTTAAAAATGAACGCTCGCTCGCACAGGTGAGAGAATTAATATTTGTAAGCTTTGTATTGTGTTTGAGTCCTGTGACGGTTTTCGCTATACCCTTCTGTATAATATACTCGAAATAGCAGGAATCAGTGGAATTGTTTGCGCTTTCAAGTGAAATAATTAATTCCCAGGTCACAGAACAGGTTATAGCCCTTTGTGTTTTGTGACGGGGACAACGCGCTGTAAGTGTCACCAACGCCACACCTGCAAGTGATGTTGATGGCTTTTTCCGGCGCCACCATTCGCTGCGTTCAATGTTTAATTTAGTTTATATAACCATTTACATACAATATAATACACTTTGTCTTCTGTGAATAACTACTAGCGATTTGGGAAGCTTGTCATTTGCTTTGGAAACAATGAAAATGAAAGCATGCTACATTGAAGCTGCATATCGCACAACTAGCACCGAAATTCTGCTCAACTATTTATGTTTTGTGCAGCCGAGGGTGCTGCATTCATCTCTACCAAAACTAATCAACTATACAAATAAAACGAAGCAGCAAGTAGCTACTCGACTTAAATAAAAGGAGGAAGAAGAAGAGCGCAAGTAATTTGTTAAACTACATCTGCCATGGCCATTACAGTTTTATGGAACTACAGCGAAATGTCATAAGAATTCATCTTATTTTTAAGAGAATCCGTTGGTAAGTAGTGTTCGCTGTCACGTAATTTTATAAAAGATATGTGCTAAAGAAATTCAGGACATCAATACATTACTATGCAATGTGACACTATAACTTTTATATCGACCTAACACAGTGGAGTGGAAAAGCGCATGGCTACTGACCAGGGGTTCGTGGTTCGAATCCCAGTAACACCAAAAAGTATTTTTTACGGTGTCCCACCTCTAGAGAATGGGTGGCGAACGTTCCGAGAGTAATAACTTGTCACGGAAAGCTTCTCAATTCGCCGTTCAGATCCTGCATCAAATTGTAGGTCCCTTCCATTTGTGTCCAAAAATATATATGCACAGCACAAGTGGTCGCGAGAAGCTACCCTTTGGACCGCAACGGTCTGTCGCGCCGAATATTGTTATTAACACTTACTGTAAATAACAATTACTGCTTATTTTTTAAGCTAACAAGGGTGGGTTGAACAATTTTCTTTAATAGGACCACAAAATAAATAAAAAAAGAAAATGTACACGTCACACGTGGGCGCTAAGTAATGTTGCTCTTTCTTAAGAATTGTTCTATGAGGCATGATATGCGCACAAAAAAGCTACATGGTAAGTAACATCACGGACGCCAAGGCAAGATTAAACCAGGATTCACTTGCCAGGCAGATACCGCTAGCAAGCATGCCATGCAGTTACATGGTGCGAAGGCTTGCCTTCAATAAAAACTTTGAAGTCAGCCGGAATTCAGGTCTTAAACTGATACCAAATAAATCCGGGAGCTATTAAATGGTCAACTGGTGTGCCAAAGAAAGTAGAAGGCACTGCTGCGTGAGTACATGGAGGAAGTACTCCGAGTCAATGAGACAGATGATTGAAATATTCTATGCTCACTTTAATCTGGAAAAGAAGTACATGTAACAAAAAACAGCAATCGCGTTGAAGAGTCCAGCAGAATTAAGGTACCTGGATACATTTCCCAATACGATAAGGTTGCTGAAGCAGTACAGGGCAAAACAAAATGCACTTAAAAATTGCAGGCATTATTTGTTGCACAAGGAAGGCCAAAAGCCAGCGGTTAAGACCGCATACAGAGGAATTATAATCTTCGCTACTGGGGCCAGAAACATTTGTAGTATACTTCACAATCGGGACAGAGTTGCACAGAATGGAGGCAAAATCTAAGATGGAAAAATCTGCCTGGGCTAAAGCAGATGTAACAACTGTAAGGGAACTACAACCAAAAGAGGTAACCGATAATACTGGCATTGAGCACAAGTGAAAGAAATTAAAAATACAGCCTAGTCGTCGGTTCAAATGCTAATTTATAATGACATTCCAGTTGTCAGCTGTAATGACAAGGCCTATAAGTTTGCCGCGCATTTTACAGCTAGCTCTACACTTTCAGATTGTGCATTGCTACCGCCTGAACATCCGACTATTGAAAACTCTATGGGAGAGGTATACATTCATACCTCGTGCAGTTGCTAGAACTTTAAAGAGATCTCAACAGTCACAAATCCGCTGGGCCAGATGGTATTTCCCCATTAGCTCTGAAGAGGGGTTCTTCCGAGCTCGCATTACCATTTTGCGTAAGCTTTTCCATCTATCCTATTATTTTGGACTCTTCCCGAGAAGTTGGAAAACAGCCTTCTTCTTCGTACCGAGACGCACTTATATCCATATCTTGAAACTAACGAAATCCTTAGTGACCGGTAGTAACGATTTCATGGGCAACGTTCTACTGGTGATTAGATGGTACCCAACCGAAAAGTGGAACAGGTCTTTCCATCAATTTGGTGTAAGCAAAGCAGTTGCTCTCGATATTTCCAAGGCATTTGACAGAGTTTGGCATTAAGCTCTTTTGTCCACAATGAGTGTTTGTGAAGTCGATGCAATACTGCTTCATTGGATTAAAAGCTATCTTTTGAAGCGCTGTATTCCAGTTGTCTTGGACACTTTTAAGTCTTAAATACAACACATAAATGCTGGCGTTCCCCAGGGCTATGTTTTGTCCCCGACAACCTGTCGTCTAAGAAAATCCTAAATCCCATGCCATTTGACCACGAATGTCACTTGCATCGAGGAAACTGAGAAACTCGCAATTCTCGTATGTGCCTTAACGCTTCGTTAGAATGATCATTTATTTACTGTCGCCATAAATGCTGCGAAATGTTTAGGTTTTAAAAACTGGTGCAAGAAATATTTTAGTCCCTCTGATCTGGAGACTATATACAGGGCGTTTATTCGCCCCAGACATGAGTATAATTATCATATCTAGTCTGGTGCGCCTAAATTTACCTTGCATCAGTTAGATAGAGATAAATCTGATCGGTGACGAAAAGATTGCGAATTCAATAGATTGGCTTGAACACCGCCGCAACGTTTCCTGCTTGTCACTCTTTTATCGCTTTTTCTACTAGCGGTGCCCAAGAGAAATTGCCTCTCTTTGAATTCAACGGCAATTTTTATCATTTTACCCTCAAGCACATCTTCGGACGTACAGTTAAGTTCAGAGATTCCTTCTTCAGCGGTATAACACATATGTGGAATGCTCTATCATTTCCATATCACTAATGTACATACATAGGCATTCAAAACAGAAGCTCAAAGACATTTCCTCTTTTCTCCCACTTGTCCTTAACGCCCACGCTTTGCAAAGCATATAGCCGGACATTATAAGGGTGCGAACTCCTTTACGCGTGCTCAAATCATATATATATATATATATATATGTATATATTAAAAAAAGAACTAACTGTTAGGAGATTCTTAACAGGGCATTGAAAACGAAGAAGATAATTAGATGTAGAGCAGACTCCGGGGCATCTACTCAACGAATGCAGAGCAATGATCCGACAGAGAATGAACTATGTCTGATTCCACTTGTCTCGGAGTCTTAGCGACATTCCCTGAATCCACACTAGATCAAAAGGTCTTTGAGACCGACTGAGGTGGTATAGTTGAAATAATTTTCATAATCCCTAGGGCCCGGGAAGAAGCAATAAATCCACATTGGCTGCACCCCCTTCCACAAATCAATCAATCAATGTAATAGCTCGCACTGTATTCTATCTTTTCTTCACTTCACTTCACTTCAATTTTGTGCATATTTTCACTCAATTGGTTTTTTACCAGACGTTCAATTGGTCGTATATCTGGTCGAGTACGACGACCGAAAATTAGTGCTCGTCCCAACCGGACGTGAATTTTGATCAAAAATTTGGATAATTTTCAAACATTGTTGAAGTGTTTATTGCATCATGAATAAATAGTAAATTCAGGTTAGTTGAAGAATTAAACAAATTGCGACTATCCAAGAAACCTTGAAGGGAAATATGGGGCGTTCTTAGTGAAAACTCTGATACATGCTATGTAGTATTGTTTTGCTGAAATCACGGGCGGAAACCTTTACTCATAGAAAAGAAAATCAAATTGCTATTCGAACTTAAATCCATACCCTGTCGTTTCTAAGATCAGGATGAATAGAAACATACGCATTCAACTAAACAACCATTCTTAAAACTTGAAGACTTCATCATAATTTGAATAAACTGAAAATTTCATCATATTAACGAGCAAAGAAACCACCTTAGGATTCAATTATGAAAATAATCTTATGCCTTAAGATTTTCAAGTAGATAATTTCATAAGTAAATCACGGATTTGTATTTAGGGTGTTCACCTCAAACGAGTAACCGATGTCTGCGCAGTAACCTACCTCATTTACGAAGTCAAAGCAATTGATGTGACTACCCTTAGTGCACTCGTATACGACAGAACCGATGTTATTAATAACAATTTACCGTAACTACGAGCACCGCTCATCATTATCCCTTTTTCCACATTAAGTATAAAAATTTCATTAAGTAGAGAGTCGCAACTGCTAACATGTAGAAGGCAAATGCCAACACATTTGCCTCGGCATCCGTTCGTATCCCTCAATTGAAAAAAGCCAATCCAGCAGAAAATAAAATACAAAACCTTGAAATCCCATTTGATTAAGCAGAATCTTGTCAAATGATTTTTAATCTTCAATTAAGCCTCGAAGGATGTTCAGGAACGTTTTGGCTTTTCATCGTTTGAAACTTTTTTTCTTACTCCTGATGTGCTGATCAAGCGAGCAGATAGATGTATATATAAAAGCATGTCCCACACTACAAAAGTCTACTCCTATTCAGCCGATACGTGAACATGTCACCCGGCTTGCACGAAGTACTTAGGAGCCTTCCCTTATAATCCCATATTCCTTCCCCTTCCCCATATAGACACAAAGCGTACTTCATGCTCGCACATATGAAAAACCATAGCGATGGCAACTTTCTTTCTTTAAAATCTACCGCACGCTGCAACAACTTGTTAAAGGTTTTATAATATGAGCGAATCATAATCCCTCTAATCTCTTAATCCAGCCGAGTGAATTTTCACTTGATTTGGGAACAAAGTTTCGCTTGTGCTTGACAAGCCTGGCTGGCTGGATCGCTGGATGGTTAGTGAGTGCTCTTATATGTTGTACTTTGTCTAAACGCAAGGTGGTGGGGATAGTCTGGTGTGGTGACTGGAAAGTATGAAAAATACTCTCAAGTGGCTTTAATATATACATATATACTTTCTATGCTTGTATGTTCTGTAGTATCCTCGTCTATGAAGTAAAAAATATGAATATTCCAGTGGGATACATTTTTTTTCGCTACATTTTCACCCGCTTCTTACGGAATATTGAAGTACACTCTTTTTTAAATCATTTTCTGCATTGAATGAGCTACCGCAAAATAACGTGTTAGTGCGCACAGTGCAGCAAAAGTAAAAATGTACACTGATAATCGAGATGTCACGGTAATTTTAATCAATGTTTTTTTTTAGGAAATTCTTACAAACAATCATTGAAAAGTGTACTCCGTAACGCCACTTTCAAATTGTGGAAATATTTTACCAGGTGTACTGCTCACCGGAGCCTACCGATTTTCACGATGCCGACATTGCGGTAACGCTCGAGGAACTCATCATTATAGAGTCTCAGAAATCGTCCTTTCTCACATTCGGGGCCAAAAATTTCTCCGTAAGCCTTTTCTCTCGAACGCGGCTAAGAGGTCAGAATGCTTTTTGCTAAGCACCCAAGCAGCTTGGATGTTTTGGTTAAATGCCCGAATTTAAAGAGTTTTGACAGACTAAAGCAACCGTGCGCGTATTTCTAGTTCCATCCTGTTTTCGGCTGCTGCAGTTCACCCGAGATAGTTAAAGGATTGCACTACTTTAAATTCACGCTCTACCATTTGAATTTAGGGACCAATGTTTGTTCTTCTACTCGCAGACGTGGCCACCATGTACTTTGTTTTCCTCTCATTTATGTGCAGCCCCCGATTTCGATCTGGATGAAAGCTCCTGTACAGTTCTTGGTCTGCGAAAGCCAGTATCTGAATGGACTTATAGAGGATTGTTCCTCTCGCCGTTACGTCAGCGTCTCGGATCACTTTCTCCAATGCCAGGTTGAAGAGGACGAAGGCCAGTCCATTCGCTTTTCGGATCCAGTTATAGATGTTAAATGGGCTTGATAGTGATCCGGATATTTTAACTTGGCTTATAACATTGGTCATGGTCAACTTACCTAGTCGTGTCAATTTATTTGGGATGCCGAATTCTATCATGCCTTTATAAATTTCTACCCTGGCTATGCTGTCGTAGGCGGCTTTAAAGTCTATAAAAAGATGGAGTAGTGAGTTTCGAGACTCTAGACATTTTTCCTAAGGGTGTAGATCTGATCAGTTTTTGATTTGCCTGGGATAAAGCCACACTGGTATGGACCAATGATGACTTTAGCGTATGGGGCTATCCTGTATTGGAGGATAGAGGAGAAAATCGTATACGCGGTAATCAACAAGGTTATACCACGATAAGTGTGGCATTTTGTGATATCTCTTTTCTTATGTATGGGGTACAGGATGCATCTTCACCATTCTTCTGGCATCACTTCTTCTTCCCATCGCTCTAAGATGCCTTTGATATCGGCTCGATATTCAATGCGTTGCTGAATTGTTTGCAGGCGGCTAGTTTGGCAACAAAAACTCCTAGTAAAACTTTTTTGAAAGAGGTTAGGTTATGGTTGCAGCAATTGCTTACATGGACTATTTTATTGGTCCTTTGTGTTACCACAGGATCTTACCACTTTTCGTTTTTTAAAGGACCCATTCCGAGCTCTTAATAAATTGAAGTATGTCTAGCAATTTGCCGTTTTCGACATTAGAGAGGTTATTAATCAATTTTTATCTATATTTTGTACCTTCTGCACAATAATGCCGGATATGAGCAAAGAAGTTGTTCTATCGTCTCCTCTTCCTCCTTGTCATTGCAGCTTCTGAATAAGTCATTATATTCGATATCCATCCATCTGGAGTCTTTCTTCAAAAGACAGTGTCCTGTCAACATCCCCACAACTGTTTTCATTTAACTTCGTTATAGGGATATTAGCGCAGATGATGCCTTAAAGTCCAGCTTTGGATAGACTTGTCTTGATATATTACAAGTGTCGGTGTATTCCCACCTTTCATTTGTTAAAACTTTTGCATATTCTCGAAGCACAACCTTTAGTGTCGTAATGCACCTCCACGCAGCTGCCCCTTCCGGTAGCAGCTGGAGAGTCGTACTGCGTTTAGCTAGCTCGTCCGCTCTGCAGTTTTCTTCCACATATGGGTGACCCAAGACTGGTGCAATGAAATAGCTCTATTTTGTTCCGGTTGAAGCCTCGACCGCATTCACATGCTCATTCTGTAAGGTTTGAGAGGGCATTCTGCATAACCTCTTTAATAGTTCTAAGGTATTTCCCTGAGGCTGCAAATGCTACTTTCCAGTTTCAAAAGTGAACCGTTAATTACTATGCCCAATAGGAGACCGGATGATATACTCCTTTCGTTGTTTTTCTTACTGTCCGCCTTTTAATGATGGAGCTATGCTGCTTGGTGCTAATAATCCTGCTTCAAAGCATTTGATTGATTAGCTTGCTTATAGGGTGGTCCACCTTGCTTCTGTGTTTATGTTATTTATTGAACCATTAATATCTAGGAATGCTAGTGCTTGCTCTTTGGAGTATATTGATTTTTCAATTGTGTTTACTAAGGTGGGTAAGGTTGTATCCACAGAATTCCCTTTATACTTAGCAAGTTGAGGCTTTGCCCAGCTACTGGTTTTAACCTTAGCTCGGATGTATACGTCTAACAGCTTTTTCATGGTTTTCAGAAGAAATGATGATAGAGTTATAGGTCTTAGGTATTTTCGGTAGCCATGTGAGCTGTTTTCGGCTTTCGGTATAAAACCTTTCTTTCAATTCATAGGAATGTAGTTAGTTTTATGAACCCTGTGAATAAAGCTTACAACATATGAGTGCATACTCTCCGAGTTAATTTGAGTTCAAGATTATCTTATCTATACCGGCCGATTTGTAAAGTTTTAAGCCGAATGGAGTAACTTTAAGTTCTTGATATTTTCTATGTAAACCGAGTTAGATTCTCGGTAATGGCTGGTCTCTATTGAGTCACTAAACAAAATTGAATCAGGAAAGTGAGTCATAATAAGAGGTTCTAGAAATTCCTCAGTTGAGGTAGTCCATGAAACATCCGTTTTTATCACGTAACTTGGGTTGGTTTGAGTTGCAGAGAGAATCTTTCTTAGGCGAGAGGTCTCTGAGGTCCCTTCCATTTTGTCACAAAAGAGCCTACAAAACTTCCTTTGCGTCACACACACTCTTCACTCTTCACTCTTTTATAATTTCTTAGATGTTCCTTGTAACAGTCCAAGATTAGAGCCATCCATGTCCTCTTGGCTTTATTAAAGACTTTCCTACTTGCCTTCTGATAGTTCACTAACTCCGCAGACAACTATTTTGTGTTTACTTACCGGTAGGTTTTATCACAGAGCAATCAATTTCAAGGGAGCTTCATGGTACTTTTTATAGCGTCTACTATGCTATCTAACTCGTATATCTTCTTAATATATATAAAAAGTTTGGTGCGTATGTGTGTCTGATCATAACGGCGGAACCACTGAAGCTATCCAACTTACATTCACACCATATGTTTGTGTTGTGCTCCGAATTGTAGGTAGCGCTAGGTTCGTTTTCGTTTCTCGAAAACTTGATTGGTGGGTAGTGGGATGGGGTAGCTGGGAAACGCCGGGTATTTCCGCTAGTATAATTTTATATGAAGATATGTATGTATTGCATTTATTTAATCAAAAACGACGCTACAATTTTACTGGAATTGTATGCATATTTGTCCCATGAACTTTGTGACATGAACTTGTGACCATATAGGAGAAAGCCAGCTTATAAGCGTGACATTACAAATTTGCTAACGTTCTAAATACCTACCTATACAGGGATGACGTTGCATTTATCTTTTTATTCCCGCAACAGCACGGTCCGACCATCGTTGCGAGCCCTCGTCAGAGGTATTTGGCCAAATGGACATGAGATAAATCAATATGGACCGCATAAGCGGATTAGAATTTTTTGCAAACTTTTTAACTTCACGGTGTAGGCGACAGGCAGGCATTCTCTCAAGTAAGGAACAAAAAATTGTCACCGAGACTGTCCGCAATCGGTGTAAATGTTTGTGTGTGTGCATTTGAATCTTAAATCGCAACCGAAACCTGTGGGCCTCAAAATTCTTTTTTATTCGGTTTTATTCTTTTTAGTTTACGGACACAGTTGGGTAAGGAGCTTCCGTTCATGCGGGCATATTATTCAGTGCAGACTGCCACTACAGCGATGTCGCACGGCCTACACATACAAATGCAAATTATGTAAATTTTCAATCTGCACGAATTGCTTACCGTGCGGTTATATGATTTCTCAAACTACATCTCCTATCCTATCCTACGCATTCCATTTGACTTTTTTTTTTCATTCCATTCCGCTGTCATCGTACGCATTGGCGAAATCCTTTTTCCTCCACGCTGTTATGCCATGCGGGATGAATCAGAAAATTGCATTAAATTGGATAAAATAGTGGAATGCAAATGAAGAAAATAGAGTGGGAAACATTTATCAAACCGAAAATCGAATTTTCCTACGTCCACATCGTTGAGTGCTTTATAGGGTTTCGACATTGTGTGGGAAATATCATGCATGTATGGGATGAATGGATAGGCGTGCAGCATGCTCATGCCAGTTTTGGTGCCGAAAACTAGTCACAAGCCTGGATAGTTCGAAATGGCAAAAAGGCAAAAGGTGTAAATTGACGATAAGAAGAAAAATTGGATTTGTTCATCCCTTTTTATCCTTTTTGCTTCTTATTTAAAAAAAAAACAAAAATACGATGACAAAATTTACGACCCTTAAGGATCTTCTCGTAAGGGAAATATGTAATAGTTAGGAATTCATACGACTCATAGCATTGCCTAAATTCGATCATTTTTCACATTTCAACTTGAGATTTTGAGTGATGCAGTGCAGGGTTACTTTCAAAGCCTAATCTGACCCACAGAGTGAACGTATTTAATTTTTGTTATCTTCTCATTCAATGCGAGCTTGTCCTTTTTAGGACTCTTTCTCAAATTGTATTAGGATTTCGAGGAATGTATGGATATTTCAACAAAAATTCAGTCTACAAAAAGGTAATTTTTATACATATACACAAATTGTGTGTAAAATATATTTGACATTTCAAATGCAATTGGATTTAATGAGAGGACATTAAGGGAAAGAATGGGATAAAGTTTGATAATTGAAAGTGAAATATGATGTGATCTTGGAAAGATTGTTACATAGACATCATCTCTCGTGACGTTTTGGCCATACAGCGCGCAATCACGATGAAAACAAATTTGCGAGACTAACCCCCTCTCTTATTGGGGTGAAACATTCCTTCAATTTGTTTGCCAAAGTAAACGTTCACATAGTCCTTAAACTAGTTATACAGTCTTTACTGCACTGCTTTCATCCTTGTTTGTATAAAATAATTATGTATGTTAGCTAATTACAACCAATTAATCTAGAATTTATATTACTCTATTTATATATTGAATGATAAGCAGCCAGTAAAAACGTCCAGCGTTACCGCCCGTTTTAAGTCCTTCTTTCCAAAGCATCGTTAAATATGTGATGAAGAGGTGGCAAGGATACGTACTGACAACGGTTATACAAGGTGCTTTTTGGGTAGTTTTTGCTTAGCGCACAGTATCAGAGACAAACATTCTGGTAAAAGCTACGGTTACACCTTTTCAAGCGATCTCCTGGCGTAATAAGAGTACACATCAGACTATAACATAAAATGAGACTGAAATGGTAGAAGTTGCAAGTTTGGGAGAAAGATCTCACATCATAGAATGGCGGCAGGCAACCTGGAAATGTCAAACCAGAGTGAATTTTTTTTCATAAAATTTTATTTATTTAAATGGTAAATTAATGGCCTTCCTTTTTTTAATAGATAATTATATTTTTTTTTATTTATTGAATCTTTCTTTCTAAGAAACTAACAAAAAATATTTATATCTCACAAAACTTAATTTTACGTTATCTTTAGTGCTCCAAATATGTTTTTTTTTCATCATCATCATCAAAGGACTTTCCGAGCAGGATCTTCTTCGGTCATGCGAGCTAGGTGTCCTGCCCACCGGAGCCTACTGAGCTTAATTTTCTTTAAGATGTCGACATCGCGGTACCGCTCGTATATCTCATCATTATAGAGTCTGCGGAATCGTTCTTCATCACATACGGGGCCAACAATTCAACGTAAAACTTTTCTCTCGAACGTGGCTAAGAGGTCAGAATGCTTTTTGCTAAGCACCCAAGTGTCGAATCCATATGTAAGTACTGGTATGACCATTGTCTTATATATTAGCAGCTTGGATTTTATGGTTAAGTTCCTGGACAGACTTTAGTAGGCTTTGTTGGCTTTAAGCTGGTTTTTTCAATTGGTACTTATGTACATTATATATTACACAGGAGTTATATTTAGTATATGGCCTAACATTCAGAACATGCCAACAAATATCAGTATATATTTCAAAAAAACATAGGTGCTGGCTTTCTATCCATAGATGCAAACTGGTTAAGTTCACTTAAAGAACTAATATTTGTAGTATACATTATCAAAAATCGCGTAGGTCAACTCAGCCAGAGTGCAATGGCCAAGCCTCGCCGCGAGGGAACCGCCTTGGGGATCACGGTAACCCCTACGCCAGGTAAGTATTTCGTATTTCTAGTTCCATGCTGTTACCGGCTGCAACAGTTGATCCGAGATAGTTATTTGCACTATTTGAATTGCGGGACCAATGTTGGATCTTCTACTCGCAGACGTGCCATCATGTACTTTGTTTTGCTCTCATTTATGTGCAGCCCCTGATTTCGTGCCGTCTGCTCTATTTGGATAAAAGCTTCCTGTTCCTAAGGTGTAAATCTGATCAGTTGTTGGTATGGACCAATGATGCTTGGTGACGGCAGCATAGTATGATCTTCGGTCATTGGTGGAGCCTCCAATTCCTCAGTTAGCTGGTCGTTTAGCAACTCATGAAAGTGCTCTTCCCATCGCTGTAAGATGCCTTTAAGATTGGCAATCAAAATAACCTCTTTGTCCTTGCAGTATGTGCAACGCGGTGTATATTGTGTCATACCGCGGATTCTTTGGTAGAACTTCCGCGCCTGGTGCGGTCTTTGCTATCTGTACTGTTCTAGTTCACGAACGAGATTCTTCTCCCAGGCTGCTTTCTTTCGCCGGCAAACTGTTTTTTCATATCTTCTGGGCTCTATATATTCATATGCGTATGCCCGCGTTGTATGAGATTGTTGCCTTGCTCGGTACGCAACATTCTGACGTTCAGTCGCTCGCTTACAGTCGTTCCGATCTCTACGACTACTGCTTAAGATGATGTAAGCAGTAGTAATGGCAGTATTCTTAAGGCATTTCCATTTCTCTTCTACCCCGGCATCACGGCCCCTAGGACTTACTCCCCCTGCATTTAGGGCGAGTCCTATCGCTTGACCGTAGTTGTTTCTGGTCTCTTGTTTGCGAAGGGCAGCCGTGTTGACTCGAATCTGATTCGCGGATGCAATCTTTCGTGATGATGCAATCCGCGCTCGGAGCACCATACCAACAAGATAGTGATTCGAGTCGACTCTGGCACCTCGGTACGTTTGTACCGTCATTGGCATATCTATGAATGTTATTATATAGTTTTGTATTAAGTTAATTTTTTATGAAAAATTAAATATTTATAAAAATTGTTTTGGTCAATCAGTGGCGGGAGTATTAAGTAATTCCTATATATTGGGTATCTTTAAGTTTAAAATGCTTAGAATAGCAACGATTAGCCAAGCTATTTGCTAAAGCATTGGCATGTCTTCTTAACAGTATAGAAAAGCGGATGCATTATGATGAAATTTCTTCCTGGACTGTAGGAACTTCGAGGTCTCTGTTGGCGTTGTTTACAAACCACGGCGCTCCACTTATATTTCTTAGGGTTGTTGATTGTACGCGTTGTATTTTGTGTCCACGTTCGAAGAGGCAGAATTACTCCATATTTGTATACCATAAGACCAAATTGATTTTAGGATAGCCATATAGAACTTAGCTGCGACGATTTACCTAGCTGTCAATGCACTTTAGCAGCTTTTATTTTTGTTTGGGTGTTTTTTGCTTCTATGTACTTTTTCCAAATAAATCTTCTATAAAAGTGTAGGCTTCCACTAGTTGACGTCATTTCGTTGAGGAGTTGGGTGATCATTAATAATCTTTGGTGATAGGCACCTGCTGTTATTTATGGTAAATGTTATGTGGGTACTTTATACTCAATTTATTTTTATTCACCATATTGATAACCATTTTTCGACATTTCTGAGATGATGGCTTACGTTCTAGATGACTGTTGCCTGTTTCTTGTTAAACATAAACAAGTAAATGTGTAAAAAAAAACTTTTTTTTGGGTAATAGCCAGTGATTTCGTACTTCACGGTAAGCATTCTGTATTTGGACACATCATATCGCCATAAAAAGCAAATAAACAAAAATGTACCTAACAAACTGACAGCACAAAAAACCGTACAACCGCGTCCCGAAGGACTGTCCATATAAACGTGCTCTCGGGTAAATTTCTCTAAAACTCGAGTTGTTCAATCCGACACTATAAAAATTTATTAGATGAATATTTCCGCCCAACATAAACAAATGAGGGTGTAATTCGCATGGGAAAGTTCAGCGGTATGTGTATACACGGACGGAAGCCTGAATACACAGTTGCCATCGATCAAAAGTGGTAAACTTTTTTGCTTATTTTACAAAAAATTAACCTGATTTTTGCCGCAGTTTATTTCTATATTAAAGAGAATTATTATTTTTTTGCTAACAAACGATGCAGCACAGGTTTAGTAATATTATCGTCCATAAGTGTTTGCCATCGGTTGAAATGGTGAAATATTCACTTGGAAGAGAAAAAACGCACACAATTTGAGAACATTTTTATGGCAATTTGCATAACATATTTTTTATTCCGAATGTGATACAATAATAAAAACGGATTACCATACACGCGCACGACCGCTTGTACAATAAAGTTTCTAAAAAAATCATTTCAACTGCCACTGGTGATTGCCGATAGCCGAAATGCATGTTTTGAAATTTTTTTTTACCATTTTTAAAGGGGATTTGACATCAAGTGTGAATTGAACTTAAATTAATATTTGTTGTATTTTTTTTAAATTTCAACTTGTGGTTGAAAATAAACCTTTATGGTTTGTTAATGTTTGTACCCGTACAAGCGGATGAACGTAAGCAATTTGGGACAAATCAGTATTACGAACGAGTGTCTTTTTGACAATTCAACTCTCAGTATCAAGTCAAGTGATTGCTGAGGATTTTGTTTCTATATTTCAAAGAAAATTCTCTTCTAGGGATCCAAGCTTACGGGGTCGAACCATATTTCACTTTTCATGATCATCAAAGCTTCCATGCTGTAAGTTGACAGGTAACTTAAACGCGGTTTATTTACAGACAAATCCGTAATTCTGGAAAATGAACAATATTTTTCAACCGTCAACCCAAACGAGATTACCATTCATTGTTTTATTATATTACTGATGAAGAAAGCAAATTAGAATTAAAGTAAACGCATTCAGTACACCAAAAGTTCAAGAAGAATAATCAAAAAAATATCGAGGGAGGGATTCGCGAATGCAGTCTATCGTACGTACCGTCATCAGGTTCGGTTGTGAGTGGATCCATAAGCAGATACCCAGACCCAGATGGCTTTGCGGATATTTTTACCTACAAACCTTTTACTCGCAACGACCAAATTATTGCTTGCTGCCATCTCTATGACTCGTTGTCCATTGTCATTATTGATCTCGTGTAAGCTATAGGTGCCAATGTACTGCCTGAATACTGGCTTCTTACCAATTTTGGCACTCATATCCCCCAGAAAGATTTTTACATAATACTGACGGCAGGCATGGAGTTTCCGTTCGACTGATTCAAATAATTCTTCTTTTTCATCAACTGGGGAACGTTCTCTATGTGCGTGAATGTATATGAGGCTTATGTTCAAAAACCTGCCCCACACTCGAAAGGGGCATAGCCCTTCATTGAATGCTTTAAGGCCGATAAAGGGTGGTTTCATATTTTTAAATTCTCTATATTAACTTCGCGTGCACGTGGCTGACTGGGTGGCTGGCTGGTCAGATTTTCTGATCAATTTTTAACCCACTTCCCATAACCCGATTTTATTGAAATTTTGCACACATTTATATTTCCGGTGACAATACTTTCTATTAAAATTTGAGGCCCGTCGGACCTCGGGTATTTTACAAAATTTACCCGATTTTCTTTAAAATTTGTACACATGTGTGTCTTCGATGGAAAACACTTTTTGTAAAAATTTGGAGTGATCGGCCCCCTGGGGACCCCCATATACAATTAAATATCGCTATATCGCATCAGATCACTGCAAAGTCTGAGCTCTGTGCTTTGTGTGCAGCGCTGTTTTCTGCCGCTGCGTCATTTGGTGGATGATTTTGCCACAAAACGAGCACGCAGTGTGTGTGTGTATCGCCGATTAGAGAATTTACAAGAAAAATTTTAATTTTTATGGGTTGTTTTTTTTCTGACTAAAAAGCCCAAACCTAACACTTGATATCTTGCAATACACCTGTTTTATATGGCATATTCGATTTTTTGTAAGACACCATTCCCCGTCCACCGCATCGTCTGGATTACAGTTATTTCAGTATTATATTTGGACAAGGTATCGGATGGCGCCGTGGCTCAGTAGAAATGCGCGTGACTACTGAGCAGGAGGTTCATGGTTCGAATCCAAGTAACACATCTCTCGAATGGGTGACAAACTATCCGAGAGTTATAACTTGTCACGGAAAGCTTCTAAATTCGCCATTCGGATCCGGCCTTAAATTGTAGGTCCCATCCGTTTGTGTCCAAAAATACGCAACACACATGGTTGCGAGTAGCTAGGCCTTGGACCGCAACGGTCTGTCGCGCCGAATATTATTCTAATTATCGGCTAGCTGCTGTGCAACTCGAGCTCAATACAGTGACCGTACGTTACATGAGCAAATTCTTAAAACGCTTAGCCGTTTTCATCATAGATCGGTGTTTCCGAGTCTGATTGGTCGTTCCATAATTGATTGTTTTAAGGGCGAGCTTATTAGCCTCGCGGCAACCTTACTTTGAAGTGACTAGCCCGATAATTTTCCTATATTAGAGAAAAATCACCGGTTGCCACCAGGAACCTCTTCCGCAAGCCAGATAGCTACGGCCACGTGCATTTCTGATGATTCTTACGTGTTATTCCCCATATTCTGTTGATGACTGATCGCCCCCAGTAATAATTCACGGGAAAAATTGACCCTTTACGAAAGACAAAAAAAGTAGATGCAAGCAATGGAAATATTTTTGCGACGGAGTATTGGGACATTAGAAGGAAAGAAAGTATTGTGTTAAGTGAAGTTGAAAGTCTACACCAGAGCATTTACAAACTAGCATATTGTGACGATATGATACATTGGCAGCCCGACATCTATATGGCTTTATACATCAATCTAGAATCTAAATTTCTAAAGTAGTTTTCAGCTTTCAATGCTGTCGTATAGCAGGTGCGCATGGCACCCGTGATACCAAAACAGACGATAGTTGAAGCTTCTCAAGTTTAGTTGCCGTTTTTCGGTCAAGAACTTTCGGTCGCCAAATGATGCCGCTACCGTGATGATGGGCCACAACATTATTGCATACATTCATTGTATCATTATATATAGATATATACCCCAAGCTCTTACGTAAAGGCTTCAACTGACCCACACGGCCTTACTGGCGCGATTTATAGTTTTTGATGTTGATGTTGTCATGATGGGAGTTGGAATAAAATGGGGCTTTAGGAAGTGGGTTGTGGGCGCCGTGGCTCAGTGGTTAAGTGCATGGATTTTTGAGCAGAGTGTTCGTAATTCGAATCCCAGAAAATACAAAAAAAAGTATTTTTCAAGGTCCCACGTCTCACGAATGTCTGACAAACATCCGAGAGTAATAACTAGTCACGAAAAGCTTCTCAATTTGCCATTCGGATACGGCATTAAATTGTAGGTTCTTTCCATTTGTGTGCAAAAATATACATGCACCGCAACGGTCTGTCGCGCCAAATAGACCCAAATAATAAATATATACAGCAACACTTACGATCTAGTCATAGCTTTTTGAATACAACGACTACAAAAGAAGGTATGGAAAGCAACAGCTACCTACCGCGTTACTCTCCTTTTAGTTATATATAAAAACAGAACGGCCGGGACTGCGAGACAGGGTGCTAGTGGTAAAGGGTTAATGGATCACAGTGACTGCAGATAAGTGGAACTAGTAGTGGGCTAAGCACAGGCCAAATTTGTTCCATAAATATTAAACGCATTTGTTTAACCGTCTAATAGAGAGATCACAGCGCACAGCATATCTTGCTCTTTTCTGCTGATGCTGCACTGCTACTAATATTTGGGAATAATTAATTCTCCGCCGCTACCCGAAACCAGCTTGAACCAATTTCGCTTTGAGAAATGGAAATTTAAATTACCACAACACTTTTTGAAATATGCGAACTACCAAGTTTGTAACTCCTTGTCGTTGAGTTAGTGCTGTACTATTCCATTCCACCAACGATACGGACATTCTCAAAAGGATATTATTCTTCTTCAAGCGAATATTCTTTAAATTTATTACCACTGCACTGTGCATCGCCAATAGTGGCGGAAGAGCTGGTTTTATGTAAACAGAAGGAATGTCCTGGGAAAACTCATTCCAATTGTCTCCAGAGCGTTTTTGTCCGTCTATCGTGTTGTCTTTGTCGGTTTATACTGTGTTGTTGTTGTGTGTACTTTCATGGCGCGAACAATAAATTATATAACATTCTTCGGAGAAAACAGACAACGTGCAGGTCCTTTGCAGGATTATAAAATCATCATCGCAGGTTGTATCGTTTCTTGCCTGGCGTTACGAAGAAACACAGGATGATGCTGGAAATGACTAAGTGACGGATTGACACTCACTACAACATGCACGAGTATACATTTTGTTTTTGTATTTAGGTACATATTGCACAGCGGATCCAAGGAAATATTTCAATTTCATGGTTTACTTCTTCGGTGGGAATTTGTTGTTCGTTGTCATTTTGGTTGTTTGGCGATTGACGAGGCAACAAACAATCGCAGTCACTCCTGGGATTCTAATTAGAGAGAGGATGAAAATGCACGTGCACGGTACCCATGTATTATATACGTACGTCTTATATTTGAGAGGATTAAATGTTCGTCTCAAGTTGCGCCTTAGGATGGGTAACTGATATTAATGCAAAAAAAAGAACAAGCGGCTAATAGGCTTGAAATTACATTTTTAACATGAAAGGCTTTATGTCTTTATTTTCTGTTTTCTCGTTTAAAAGGGATCTGATATAGTGTTAGCTTTAAAGTCTTTCAAATTTTCAGTTTAACGAACATTCTGGCCGTGTTTCATCATCGGTTATGTTGTGTGCTGAACTCGAACGTTTTTTATTACGTCCTTAAGCATTCCATGGTTTTCTTCGCGTCCATCCAGCCATCTGCTTTATGTAAAATAAGAATCATATTTTAGTTTGTCATAATTGGAAAGCTTACCTCGAAGGCTACAACAAAAATTGGGCAGTGTGAGCAAGTATAATAGGAATTTAAGGAAGAATTCTATTTTAGGATAAGATTTATATATTCTTGTAGATTTTTGGGACGAAAGTGGGGTAAAGATGAAAGTTACGACCACGTATTACTATAGTCAGAAAGCATTTCTTAAAACAATGACAGCAGTCAGTAGTCTAGCAGTATATTTGAGCACAGGACAGATATGACAAAATGAAAGTTCACAGATCCAGAATTTAAGGAAGGTAAAATTTGCCAGATCTCCGCACACTTTCCAATATATCGGAAAATGTTTTTGTAACCAAAGTAAAAAACCAACCCATAACAATCAGAATTTTTAAGTAAATTCTCTAATCGAAGATACACGTAAATTATTATTGTCGAACCAAACAAATCACACATCATTTTATCGAAGTGCATTAACTGGATAAACAACTTGTTAAGACAAAATTATCATCATCTTTGGCTCTATAACCGCGGTCAGGTACTGGCCTTCCGCAACAAATCTCTCATGTTTGGCATGCCTAACCTCTAAGCGTGCTGGCTTGCCTCAACATTTCAGCATAGGTTTGGTAGGTTACTATTTCATTTATCCTACTGCAAGGGAATTTTCGATCAGCGTACTCTTCGGTATTTCGAAGGTTGTCCTGCCAAACTGCTTCACAATTTCGACATCGCAGTAAGGCTCGTAGATCTCATCATTATAGAGTCTTCAGAATTATGCTTAAATACGGTTGTTAGACCCGTGTCCGTAAGACATTCCTCTCGAACGCGGCTAAGAAGTCAGAGTGGTTTTCACTAAGCACCCATACCTAAGTACTGGTATATCCATTGTGCATTTGAACACCAGCAGTTGAGATGTTATGGTAAAATTCCTGGTTTCCTGAACTTATGGTAGATTGTTGCTCTCACCATTACATCAGGTTAGGTTCGGTTAGTTTAAAGTGGCTGTCGGTAGAAATGCCGACACACTTAGATCAGTAATGGTCCATTGATATACAACGTGGATCAAGAGAAATTTCCTCACCTACACGTTGAACCAGTTGGAGCTTCATATGAAGCGCAACATACTACTAACGTCCGTATATTTTATATTATTATGGTCGTTGCAAAAGATAGCTCACAGGTCAGAGATTAAGCTTACGTTTTTGGGATAGTGCTGGGCATATACAGAGAAGATGGCGAATGGTCTCCTCCTCCTTCTCGTCTTCTTATTCTTCTTATTCTCCTTATTATTTTTATTCTTCATATTCTTCTCATTCTCATTATTTTTCTTGTTCTTCTTATTCTTCTTGTTCTTTTTATTCTACTTATCGTCCCTCTTTAACATGAGTTTGCATATAGTGATTGGCGAAGGAACCAATTTCAGTTCACTTGGGTAGTGAGTCCCTTTTTTGGCGAATCTATCAGCTCTACAGTTTCCTGGAACTTCTCTATGCCCCGGCCCCCAGCACAGGTGAATGTTGAACTGCTCCACCAACTCCGTAAGAGATGATCGCTTAGCTAACCGAGAAAATGCGAATATCCTTAGCGGATATGACCTTTCTCTTCTGCCAAGACAAGACTTCATTAATCGCCCTAATTTCTGCCTGGAAAACTCTACAGTGATTAGGATACGAAAAGAGATACTAAGATTTAGATTTTTTGTGAAAACACCCCTGCAAACCCCGTCATCAGTTGTTGTAAAAATGAATGTCATCATCTTCCAATTGAGCTTCTTCTTCCCAGAATGATCTGTAGGGGGTGGAGAGGATTGCGACTTGGAAGCTTTTGTTAAATTGAAGTTGAGGAATGGTGTAATCTATGTCGCCTGGTGGAATGCTGACCAAAGTCAGCGACAATTTGTCTACTGAGAATGTCTATTGGTGTAAGGTTGAACTGAATCTCAAGTGCAGCGGAGGGAGTTGTATGAAGTTCTCCGCTGATATATAAACAAGCTGATCCTTTGAATTTGCTTAGGTTTGTCAAGATTTACTTTCTTATCTAAGGTAGTTCACCATACAGTCACACCGTAGATCTTACGACCGCTGTATATAGACAATGGGTGAGATGGGGTTGAAAGCTCCATTTGTTTCCAATAGCTTTTTTGCAAGAGACGATTGTCGCTGTGGCTTAACGAACTCTTTCTTGTATGTTTGGTTTCCAGCTTTACTTCATGTCCACTATTAGACCCAGATTCTTGGCTTTATCAGAGAAAGTTAAGCCTGTACCTTTTATAAAAGGCGGGTCAAATTGTGGGATTTTGTACTTCCTAGTGAAGAGGACAAGTTCAGTTTTATGGAGGATTTCTCCTTAACTACAGCGATCTACTGGTTAGCTTGTTGAGAGCATTTTACAGGAGTTTCTTAAGGTGTTAGTGTGCTTTTCTTAGATGGCAACGTCATGTGCAAAGGAGATCACTCCGCAGCCCTCCATTCTAAGGCATACAAGCAGTATATTCACCATTAAGTTACATAAAAGGAGGGACAGGACTCTACAGACCTTCTGTCAGAAGACACACTCAGCTTTGAGCTAACAATCCTACTTGTAAGCAGAAGATTAATCAATTCGCCAAGCCAGCCATCCACCCTCAAATTCGACAGTGCATTCGTAATCGCAGAGGTGTATTGTTATAAGCGCCTTAATGTCTAGAAATGCTACCATATTGTACTACTTGTAGTGGATGGAATATTCAATAGAACGTACTAACGTGAGCAGAGCTGTTTCTACAGATTCACCCTTGCAATACGCGTGTTGATCTGTAGACAGAAGTCTCTTGTTAATGTCCGTCGTCCTTCAGTGGTTAAGCTTCCAATTTCTCGATAGTTAGTACCGTTACAGGTGTTGTATAATTTCATACTACATTTGTGTCAAATTCCTCTTAAGCCAATGCCGTGACTATCCTGTTGTAGGAGTTCTGTCAGTTAATCTTAAATCCCTATTACCTTTTGACCACAGTCTTAACTTCTGCAGAACGAACTTGATAATTATTTAGAGCCCCAGAGTTGCAGGATTGTCTATGCCTTTTTTTCATGTAAGCTTATTTGTACCATGTGAGCTCATGTGCCATGTGATCTAATGTGGCTTGTGAACTCATGTGCTATGTGAGGTCATGTGCTATGTGAGCTCATGAGCCTGTTCGTCGGTAGTTATTATCACATCAGCATGTACCTATAGCAAGAGAACCAACATTTGTGTTCAGTTTTTCTTTAACAATTAACAAAAAAACTCTTTCCTGACACATTTTTTGGTTTTTTTGTTCCTTCGTAGAAATCAAATGAAATTTTCGTATCCTCACACTTAATACCGGAAACGAATTTAGGACATGACAGTCTCCTCAAGATTTCACAGAATATCAAATAATCAATAAAAGGAAAATGAAATCCGAAAGTCTGACCAAAGACAACAGCAGATGGAAAATCCAAGCCAAAGAATTTCAGAGGAATAGAAATAAATAAAAAAAAAAACCATCCTTTCAGTAATATAATATTGTGATCCTTGACATACCTCCCAGTGTTGCCCAAGGATTTGTAGAGGATAAAGTTAGCCACCGCCTTGCCGTCCAATCGAAATTAATAACACCTTATGGTGTCCAGCTTTAGAAGTCTCGACGTATGGCAAAGTTTCTTTCAATCCGAGTAAAGCCGTTGGGAAAATGTACCACTTTCACAGGTGTTTTGTGGCCTTTTTAAGAAAATTAAGAAATCCTTAACGACAGTTTTTTATGTGAGATTTCCCACCGAAGCGCACACCAGCGTAAACTGCTTGTGGCGACCCTCCCAGCAAATGGGGGAAGAACGACAAGCAGACCGCAAGCAGTGAAAACGAAAAACTTTCTTCATTCTGTTGGACTTTAACAAGTTTTTTAAAACATATTTAAGACATTTTTTCCTACCTCTCTGCCTTTTTTCATCCAATGTGGCAAAAAAGTTGTGAAATCCTTCTTTTTTTCCAACAAAAAAAAAAGAAGCATCAGGAAGCATCAGATACGTAGGACACTTTTAAAGAAAATTGCACAAAAGGGGTCGGCTACTTTTTTTGATGTGATGATGTGAACATCGAAAGGATGTCTTGTGTGAAAAGATACCTACGCTGCAAATCAATGTCAGGAAATAATAATAAGCGTTCTCCCCAATAAACATGAAGAAGTTGTTTTTTGACTTGCCTGTTTTAAAACTTTTAAATTTAAAGAAAAAGAAAACAGTTTTAAGCCCGCGGGAGAACAGGACTAGCAAATTGATACGAAAGTACGTTTTTTAAGGATGTATCCAACTAACAACTACAGCAGAACAGCAAATAAAAACATGATATAATAAAAAATCGCCGTTTAGCTCCACAGTGGCATCGAAGCAATTCTCACGCAATAACTTTCCAATAAAACGAACAAGCACAGCAAAAGAAATTATGTGTCCTGTTTATAGACTTTCTTTTTATCTTAGGTTCGTAATAATGATTCCCGTGGGAAAGCACAGACAAAAAAATTACCCTCGAATTGGGTAAATCTCCTGAGGGAGAATAGCAATAAAAAAACGGCCCGAAGAAACAGAAAAAGTGATGATGATGCGCTGAATGCGTAGGTAGATTAACCACGTAGTTTCTGACGGTCATGCCTTTCTCGCTGAGCCTTCGGCATAGTCCACGACTCCACACTAAGGCGCCAAGGCGTCAAACCACAATTATGTTTAAGCGCAATTTAGACTTTCAACAGAATAAAATTAAAATCATTCGCGAATTTGGGTGTTTTATTGGAGCCATCAGCATGCACCTCTTTGGCTTAAATCAAAAGCAGAATTGTTTTGCTTGTCAATTTGTATGAGAGTTTTTCTTCTAATTATGGTTTTTATAAGAAGTTTTTTGTTAAATTCGCGGGAAAATGCTAATGAGATAAAAGTCCCAAGTTTATTTTGTTCCAGATTTTGGTTTTTGGTTGATACCTTTTTTCAAAGGTGGCGTTAATGAGAATTTTAGCAGATTATTTGGCGCAAATCTGAATGAGTAAACATTTTGCCTGGCGAAACTTTTAACAATTGATGATTTCATTTACTTTGAATTACGAACTTTATAAATTGCTATTTAGAAATTAGTTAATTAGTATAGGGTGTCCCAATAAGCGGTTCAGATTTGACATATCGGTTATTTTGGCTCTGGCAACACTAATGTCATTCTTTCTTTGACAGAAACTCAGCATATTATTTGTAGTTGACGCTTAACGCTTCAGCAAAAGTAGGAAATGTTGGAATTTTACTTCCACAACAAAGACAATTGGTTCGTAATCGCAAGACAATGTCGTACAAAATTTGGTGAAAACACGGGACTCACACCCAACGGTTTCAAGAAGTTTGTGCTTAAAGTGCGTGATACGGGCTACTTAGTCGACAATCCAACGCGTACCCGTGCTCGTCGTGTTCGTTTAGCCGAAAATAAAGCCGCGGTGGCCAAAAATGTGTGCCAACGGATGAAAACAGCAATTCGTCATCGTGCATCTGGTCTTCCATGCAACGAATTCTGCGAAAAGATCTTGGTTTGGGGCCCTAAAAAGTTCAATTGGTCTAGCAATTGAAGCCCTGCGACCAACTCGAAACTGTTGAGGATTTTGCTCAAAAAATCATCTTTTCGGACGAGGCGCATTTACATCTCGGTGGGTTAGTAAACAAACAAAATTGTCGCATTTGGGGATCGAAAAATCCACCAGTATATGTGGAAAAGCCAATGCATCCATTGCGTGTTACTGCTTGGTGCGGCTCGTGACGTGGCGGCAATATTGGGCCGAATTTTTTCAAAGATGAGGCGGTGCGACCGTTACGGTCAACGGAATCAACTACCGCCACATGTTAACATCTTTTTTGTGGCCATATCTTGAAGATATTGGTTTGGATTAACTTTTGTTCCAATAGCGGACGTGCGTTAAAAATTCGATGGCCGCATTATCAGTCGAAATGGTGACGTGAATTGGCCGGCAAGGAGCTGTGATTTGACGTCTTTGGATTTTATTTGTGGGGTACCGTGAAGGACAAGTGTTGTGCGGAAAATCCACAAACAATTGAGCATTTGAAGGCCAATATTTAAGTAACCATTACCGATATAGTGGCGCACACAATCCAAATTATTGTTCAGAAATCGGACCGACCGAATGGAGTACGCCAAGGCCAGCCACGTCTCCCATTTGAATGAAATAATTTTCAGTAAATAACCAACTTTGAAACAAAAAATATTTATTAAGCCGTTTTTGTTTGATTACATTTTTAAATCTGAACTTCATATTTGGACACCTATTAGTGACTGAGGTAATGGTATACACGTTCTTGCTGTACCACATTGTTGATTATTAATCCTTTAATGTATTGTTTTATAATCAAGATTAAATTTTTTTTTATTCCGCTTAAGAAATCATCACATAATACGAACAAATGAAAAGGACTTAACTTCAATTGGCCTTAATTTAAGCTAAAAGTTAATTAAATAATCCCAATTTATTACTCTTTCTAAGAATTTTTTTACCAAAGATAACTTTCTTAGGAAGAATTACGGGTCAAAATCTTAATGATTCCATACAATCTTACAAACCTCTTTACCTACCAGTATGTAAAAGTAAAAGTTTGAAAGTCAACCACAACCATACCGGTGGCAAAATCATTCCTGACATGGTCGCATCATCATCAAGACCATATCTTAAAAGATAGAGTTTTATTTCATATATCCCTTCACGAACCTAATACTTATACATATATTCGGTTTTCAGGGGATACTTCCTTTCAAGGACTTCTTTTTCCTGATTTTTTCCTTTTCTTGCAAAAGAGCTACTAGCACTTTCTTTTGACAGCTTAGCTCACCAGCAGCTGCTGCAGTGCACAGCAAGAAGAAAATGTGTTTTACATCACCGTCGCTTTCATTTTCTGTCATCACCGGATGACAGCGACAGGACTCACTCAACCATAATCGACTTAAAGGATAATGTCGTATAATGTATTTGGCGTACATTTATATTTTATGTCAACTTTCTAGTCTAGTGATGTCGCTACAGTGAATGCTTGAAAAGTTGAACAATATCTGAGAGTGGGTATTCGTCCGTACATTGTCTGTGGTTATCAATAAACAAAATCCATATTTTATGTAGTGAACAACTACAACTCTAAAAGTGCGAGAGAAACATAGGCTAGAAAACCTTACTCGTCAGATCCTTCTCTCGCGTGCAAGCATATAACCAATCTCTCATATGCTTGTGCAAGCTAACTTGTGCACTTTATTTATCAAAGTTTTGTTATATACTTATTATTCAATTACGAGACTCTTAAAGCGTGATAGAAACAAAGTCGTAAAAAGCTTATCAGCCCACTACTTAACTACCACTTTTACTCTCAAGCATCTGCGCTTGTGCAAGCGCTAATGTGCCAGCGACCAGGTGCTAATGTGCCAGCGACCAGTTGCGTAAGTACACTGCCTTGGACAAAAAAAAAATCCTGCAGGTTTCTATTCTTTTAACCATTTTGTAAATTAGTACTGCTTGCCACCTACTACCAATCAGTCACTACTACATTCTCTGGAAATCTTAAACATTCTACATAAACTTTTTTTTTAAAGTTCTCCAAAAGGCTTTTGGGTAATAAAAAATCACTAAATACGACAGTTTTCAAGAAAACAACGAATTTTTTATTAGATTATAACAATAATTGTAACATTTACGGGTTCATAGATTACATTGGCCGTCCTCTACTGTATTCGCATTGATACACAATATCCATTTTCTGCAGTCAATCAAAAGGACAACTAAGTAAATTGAATAAAATAAAAGGATGTTGTAAGATTAAAAATTCATATGTGTTCTGGGCTTAATGCGATACTCTTTATCATGATTGCACGGTGAAGCGATTCTCAGGAGTATGTAACTCCCTCAGTACTCTTCGTACAGAATTTAGACGCATAACATATAATGTTGCACGCACACGAAGTATTGAGTTTTCAGAAAAATTAAGGAAAATCTTAGAAAAAACTATTAACCCAGTATATGAGGTAGGAAGAGGCGGCAGACCCTATTGTAATTTCGTGCATCGTTTAGCTTTATAGGCACTGTAATGGAAATTGATGGGATGGTCATTTGCTGTAGAATTTATGATACTGAACTTGGAACAGAGAGATTTCTTGTGGATGGCGAACACTGGACCGCGGATAAGAGGAGGGAATCAAGTCAAGCTACAATATCTCTCTCAATTATCAAAATGGACATCGAAACAAGAGCTAGAAAACTGTTCTATAAATTACTACAAATTAAGGTGTAACACATATACACTGTGCTGACGTGCACGGTTGTGCTAAAAAATTAACAAAATAAAGAGTTGTGTGTTCGCCAGTGTCTGGTATCCGTGTTTCCCAACCCCAACAGCTTAGTTCAAGTACTTTGTGAATCATAGCTGCTGTCATATGTTTTCCGATGTGGCAGTTCGGCAATTTAAACCTTTAGTTATTGATAACTTTACACTCTTGACATCTATTTTTGCTGCAAATTTTAATGTACACAACTCTAGTTGGTTTCGCTGTTCTAGCCAGACACTACCTAAAAGGAGGGTATGTTGATATAATCGCTTACAATCTTACTCAGCTTGCAAACAAACTTACAAGAATTCCTGACATTGCAAATCATTCCACCAACTCATCCTAATAGATACACAATTAATGAATTATCGACTTTTCGCTTATCCGACAATTGTATAAGAAGATCTATTGTATTTTAGGGTGTAGCTAATCTAAGAGACTCCATAATTTTGAGAACAAATGATGTTAGACTTATAGATCTGTATGATTTAGGCAGCTAACTAGGCCTATTCCCTGGTTTAGGGATAAAAATTACGTTTACCGTTGTCCAGGTATTCGGAATGTAAACCCAATTGTAGCTGGCTCTAAATAACCAAATAAAACCCAGCAGGAAGAGCTCAATTGTCAACACAGATGGGGGTTTTCAATGGTTTGAAGGAGCCTACGGCCTATCTAACCTTATCTGGACTTAATATTTTTCCGGATAAAATATTTACCCTGCTGTCATTAGGTATACCTGCATTAGGGTATGTGTAGACGAACCGGGGAATGAACTTAAATTAATTTTCTAATTGTGTCCTTGCGGTCCGACGCGTATTTTTCTTTTCTGTCTATTTCAGTAAACCTACGCAACTTGATTGATCCTTGACGAGGACTTTGTGGATTCTTGCCGCTACTGGCATATCAGCACTCTTTTCGCAGTATTTCCTCCATGTAGCTCGTTTGGATCGTCTCAGTTCTGTGTTATATTCCGTAAGGGTGAACCTGTATTCGTCCCAGCTCTTCGTACGTTTAGCAGTGTGTAAAAGCTTACTTACTTTCCTCCTAAGTTTGGCCAGCCGGTTATTCCACCTTACGTTTGCTCCGACTGGTTTTGGGGACACATCTGCAGTGGTGGAGGTAAGCAACACATCATTTAACTGATATGCTGCCTCAATTAGGTACCCTATGGGCTCGATAGTTGCATGAAGCATATCTATCTTGGGGGACGAATCTCTGATAAAGAATACAGTCCGTAGACTTAGGATCGTATCTAAAAGAAGCATGTGCCAATCTGCCTGGAAGGTAGATTTTCTGATTCTCAGATAAGGGGCTTCATCGGGCACATGCCAGTTTTCGATGATACTTGATATAAATGGACTGGCAAGTGTGAGATTTCCTTAACGCACACGCTGTGCCAGGCATATACCCGAGCATTATAAGGGTTCGAACCCCTTTAAGAGTTCGCGAATTATAAAAAAGTACCTCTTCGCGAATCGTATTTATGAATTTTAGTTTCGATCCTTTATTTACAATTTCTACATTACTACTAATGAGATTTCTAAATGACAATCACCCCTGCTGTTGATGTCACTACTGTCCCAGAAAACGTGATTGGCATTTGCATCACAAACTATTATAAATTGTCGGTTGTTGTCCCGGCAGTATTTTACTAGCATCTGGACCTCGATGGGCGGAATGTTGTCACCATCACCGAATAAGTATGCAAAGGCATACACGATGTTATTCGATCCGCTCTCGGTCGAAATCTCTACTGGGAGTACCACCAGGTCCTTCGTCATTAATTCTGGAATTGAAAGAAAGTTAATGTTCTTTCTGATTAAGCAGGTCACCCTTGGCGCTGGCATCCCGCATTTAAAAATTAACTTGCCTTATTCCGTAGACCTTTGATTGGTCCTCTAATAGCAAAAGGCTCTTGAATGATGACAAGGGTTATGTTATCATCAGCGAATCTTTTGCTAAGGGTAGCGGAGGCGGCTTGGGACAGAACCCCCCTAGCAGTTTCTAGACTTTTAAGTGATCACCTATTAGTTCTGAAAAGGTGTTCTTCTGTTAGCATTAACTTCGTGTAAGCTAGGCCATCTATTCGATTCTTTTGGACTCATCCCGAGAAGTTGTAAATCATTCTTTGTTGATCCTACACCCAAAAAAGTTGAGCCGCCTTCTTCTTCATGATACCATCACCTACCCATAGCTCTTACACCCATTCCCGTATGTTAATGACAAACTTCGTTGGAATGACCACATATTTTTCTGCTAGATAAAATACAGCACCGAACGTTATGCTCTTTTGGTGGCGTATTCATTGCGATGTCAATTGATTCGCTCGATCATCACAGGAATGTTTCACGACTGTTACTGCTGTTTGATCGCTACAACCAATAGCGGTTGGGCTCAAGAGAAACAGCCAATTCCGTTTAGCATCTTCATAAATATATCCGCAATACTCGTGGCTCCAAACGCACTCATCAGTTATCCTGCAGCCCATTTTCAGATGTATTGTTAAGTTTAGGGATTTGTCTCTTAGCCATATATGGAATGCGTGGCCAAGCTTTGTATACCCTCATCTGTGCGATCCTAAAGTGTTCGAAGTGCAATTTCATATTTTCCTATCTCCTCCGTTCTTACCTTCTTCTTCTTATGCTAATTACAGCACCAATTGGCGCAAGCAAAGTTATTATCTTTGTAGACAATCAAACCTGCTAAAGCATATTAGCCATGCAAAACTACCTTTGAATTCGAAAAGACATTCTAAGCTGGGTCTGATGAAATAAGTGTTAATAAGGTGAATATAGCTAAAATGATATCTCTTAGACGAGGATATAATGAAAGGTAATAATACAGGAACCACAATGAGAACATTAAGCAAATGGAGAATTCTTTCCAAAGAGTTTCCACTAACTGTGAAGGTAAAGAACTGAACTCACTTTTACATTTTCAATGTGATGATTCTATTCTAAAAGCGATCCTTCTTAACGATGAAATTTTCAACTCCATTTATTATAAGAAGTAAAAAAACAGAAACAATATATAATGTTCGGGTAGAGTCAGAGTCGGCTCTTGGTCACAAGTACTGGTCCGACATAAAATGTATCTCGCTACAACAGTTCGCTGCTTTAAAATAAAGGACAACATCAGGGAATCTATAAAATACTCGTAAATGAATTTAAATTTTTTAATTGCATTTGCTCGCTCTGTACTTTGGAGAATAATAATATAACGCAATCATCCGCTTTCAATTAGCTGAAAAATTCTTCATATAATACAAAGCAAGCAATCGCCATTGCACTCGGCAGCTCTTTCAAGAGTGGCCATCCCGGCTACTCGGTACATAACTCATATCACATTACATTCACAGTCAATTAAGGATTCGACACCCGACACACGAGACGACAGCAGCGATAATGCCATGAATATTTATGAATTGAGGGTTCGTAGTCTGATGGTAGCCACGGTTCACGGAGATTGCGTACGCACATCGCTCAGTATAGCTGCTCGCAAAGCAGACAGAATCAACATTTATTCATTCGTCGAATCATCGAATCTTTATCACCCCACGCAGACCATCGCCGTATCCCTACTCTTTATAGCCGGATGTGTCCCAATTTTAATTGGTTGGCTTGCTGTGTGCACCGCATCAGCGAGGTTGTCATTTTCTCGTAGAGAAATTACTGCACCGCCCGGCGAGAAAGTGCAAGTGGCAATGGCCAGACGATCCAATACCACTGAACATTGCAAAATACGCCGATTTGAGTCAAAAGTCATATACATCCTGCAGACAAGACTCCCTACAATGAACGCTTAATTATTTAAATTAAATTTGTTCATGTCTCGATGAGTGACACAACAGGATGACACATTTAAACCTGTGCGTCCTGTGAGATCATCAGTGGAACGACTCGACAGCGATGACAACTTAAAGTTAACGGCGCGAAGAAACTGAACTATTCAACTTCACGACAACTTCGTAGCCATCTATATTGGGGCATATAGATGGATATGAATACCAAAATTTTTGGTAAGGAAGAGGCGGTGCACTTTCCACTTTCTACATTGATGATAATGGTCGTTGCACACACACACACAGCCAACTACAGGCCTTAGATAGTTAGTAATAGTTTCTAGAATTGTTACTCTTATAAGAGGATCGATATATCTAAAAGAAGGTGGACAAACTTCAACTTTATAACAAAAGTTTCAGCTGTTGAGTCGAAGAATACTTTTCAGGGACATTCTTTACAGCGGACTCAAAATCAAAGTTTTTGCTATCGATGTACCATACTTGTAGCCACCTGGCAGCGACTTCGGACTAAATTTAATTAATTAACCAACTCTTTAAGCCGCAATCAGATTTCTTTTGGGATTTTACAAAGTTGTTGGTATCACCGTCGTCGTCATCAGGAAATGCTATACCGTTGCATCACAGAAGTGACATTCGGAGCACCTGCTGTACTTTACTATTACGACGACAAACCAAAATGATTGTCCAAAAAAGTCGAATGAGCTCGAAACAACTTAGAAAGAAGATACAGATATAATCCCTTTGTGTACTCTGTGGAAACACTTTCACCGCCCATCACGCATGCAAAACAACGGTCGGACGCGTTTAATTTTAAATGCAATTTATTTTAGGGCAAATCATTAGTATATTGGCCTGTGGTATATTATTTGGAATTCAAAAGTAAATCTCTCCCTTTTCATTTTACGGTTATAGTCGTTAAATAATTGACTAAGCAAGCAACAAAGAGATTTCCGTTTATATTTTGGTGAAACATACTCAGAATCCATAAATAGAACGCGGTTGGTCCAGGTTTGAAAAATTCTATCCATATCTCGATTAATTGAGTTTGCTGGGTAGGTTTCATTTGAACAAAGGTAGATATGTTTCTGATCTACTTTATAACTGGTTTAAGACTATTTACGTAGTCTTAACGAATGCTTTTGATTTGAAGATAATCGGATCTATAGATTTGATGTCAGCTTGATCAATCAATTCTTTATCGATAACTAACCCAGGAATCAATTTTGGAATCAATTTCGCCATGTGGATGGCAATTATTACATTTTCTAGTTTTTAAATAACCTTTGTTTATATGAATACTAGTTGAATTAATACTCTAACACTTTCTATCAATTTTAAAGCCATCAATGCTAGTCAGATTGCAATAGTCCTTTTTAGAGTAAGTCGTAAATATTCCCGATCTAAGGCGCGTATTTGGAAATTCTTAGAAAGCCGATGTATATTGTATGCTAAGCTTTGATGGAGAATATTTCAAGGCTACTAAAATCAGATGACAAGGCGGAAGCCATCAGCAGAAGGAGGAAGCAACATGTAGTATGTATACACGCGTACTACATATTCTGACTTTGGAAGAATGATTTAACCTCATCGTAATGACCGCTGGCATTCAATCCCCGAGAAAATAATAGCTGAACATTTGGGCTAGTCCCTGCTAATTAAGGATGGCGCGCGAGACCAAAAACCCTCTCCCGGTAAAAACATGATTGCGGAACCAGCAAGTAGGATCGGAACTATAATTGATCCACGAGCTTAACGATTTAAGAATTCTCACAAAAGCTAAGCTTTCCTTATACAGCTTGAGCTGCACAGCAGGCAGCAGAGGATTTGATTTGAACGCTGTCTTAACAGCAAAGATATCCCGATCAATATCAAATCCTTTCCACATTTATAACGGGCTACAATTGTACCGTTTTTTTCTCCGGTAACGCTCGCCGGACGCCCAGGGTGACATCGGTGAGGAGTTACAAATTATTAGAAGATTTTGGTGTAGTTAATGTGTGATTTTTTATTTTCTTTAATTTACTCTCTGGTCGGTGTATTTTGACAACGTCTGCATATAACTACGAGTACTTCTCACTTATAAAAACTACTTACTAGGGAGGAGTTGAGACGGGTGTTGACGTAGTGTCGGTAGCACTGAGACGGCAATACGTGAAAACGTCCACCAGGAGCTCGGTCTAAGCGGAGTAACTGGGGCGAATGACAGCGCTACAATTCGCGCTGTTCATTCGACGATCATTTAACTCTCGGAAAGGGAAGCATGGTCGCGATAGTCAAACGAGAGTGGTGGAATTCGCGCTGTTCGTGGAGAACAAAGGGGAGGGGTGGTTGATAGTCAAATGGCAGCGGTACAATTGGCGCTGTTCATTCGACGATCATTTGACTTTCGAAAGGGAAGCGTGTTCGCGATAGTCATACGAGAGTTTTGCGAATCGTACTGTTCGTTTGACGGTGCAATTGAACAGCGTCATTTAACGATCAGCAAATTAACTTAGTTCCTATTAAAAGCTTGAAAGAACGGAAAGTTCGTTAGGTTGACGGGCTGAGAGGTTTTCCCGATTGACTAAAGAAAAGTTATTTGTTTACAAAAAAGGAATATGGCAATGAAGTAGGTGTACTTGCACTACCTTGTGTTTATGAAGTTGGTTTACTTCCACACTTGTCGGTAAAATTGGTATACTTCCACAGGTTCCTAGCCTCGTATCTTCCGATATTTTTAAAAATCCGGTGGGATGTGTAACGAACAATTTGAAAGATTTGTAAAGTTACTATGGTTGTTGTTGGTATGTGTTTGCCGGTATAGATTCGGTTATTTCCACCCACTGGTTATCATCAGTCTAGTCTTTTGTTTTAATTGTTATTATTTTTTGGTGCTATTTAACTTATAAAGAATAAAAAAGGCGTTTTTGGTTTTTCCTAATCTTTGATCAGTTTAGGAATTGAGCCGGCGATGCTGGGTGTCGGTTGGATACCGTACAGACGTTTTCACAGATTGTGCCATTCGGTTGCTAAACTCGGTATATTAGTCAAGTCGTATGGTATGTGACGATGCTAGTCATGTGTACAATGACTAGCTTCGTTACGTTAAAGTTAACAAAGCCTGTCAAGACTTTGGTTTTTAACCAAAACATCCAAGCTTCTGGTGTATAAGACAATGCCCACCATACCAGTACTCACATATGGATCCAAGACCTGGATGTTTAGCAACTCTGACCTCTTAGCAGCGTTTGAGACGAAAGTCTTACGGATAATTGTTAACCCTATACATGTGGAGCTGACTAAATCAGGAGGCCCCGCAATATACCAAGCAATTCATGAACAAATAATGCAAGTATGGAAGGAAGAAGCGATGAAGAAGGGAGACATCACAGGATGCAGCAATCTTCTCTATGCTCCAAGATAGGATAGCCCCATAAGCTAAATTCATCATTAGTCCACACCAGTGTGGCTCCATCCTAGGCAAAACAACAACTAATCAAATTTACACTCATAGTCAAGTGATGGAAAAATGTATAGAGGTTCAAAACTCACTACACCAATTTTTTAAAGACTTTAAAGCCTCCTATGATAGTATAGCCAGATTAGAACTTTAAATAATAATACATAATAATAATATTTGGCGCGGCAGACCGTTGGGTCCAATGTCTAGCTTCTCGCACTTAACCACTGAGCCACGGCGCCGCCTTATAAAGCCACGAGAGAAATGTAGGCATCCCAAATAAACTGACACGACTGTGTAGGTTGACAATGACCAACGTTTTAAGCCAAGTAAAAATATCCGGATCACAATCAAGCCCATTCATCATCTATAACGGGCTCTGATAAGTGGATGTATTGGCCTGCGTCCGAAACCCTGACGTAACGGCGAGAGGAACAATTCTCAATAAATCCATACAGATACTGGATTTCGCAGACGTTGATTGATGATGACATTGACATCGTTGGTAGAAACCCAAGAGCTGTAGAGAAAGCTTTCATTCATATTGAGCGGTTTTATTCGACAGCAATTTTTGTAGACGACAACATGGCAGGTCAAGTTTGTGCTGGAATTTCAAAAGCTTGGGTGTGCCAAATTGGCTCAAAATCAGAACCAGTTTCAAGACTTTTTGTGAGAGGCAAGGATGCGACGGGTTTAACAACACGTTCCCACACAAAGGTTCCAATGCTTGTAGTTCTTTGAGCGCAACAGATTTTATTTATTTGGATAATACCTTCCTCTAAATATTGTTTCCACGTAAGTTTTCCTTAGTACCGCTTCTCAATTTATGCGCAATATATGGTGTTTGTTTTCTTGCAAATACTGTAAGAACGTTATCTACATGAGGATCATAAAATTTCGGCCGCTTATTGAAAATTAAAACCACTCTGTCTCGCAACAAAGTGATTGCGATTGTGATTTTTCACTTCCATTGCAATTTGTAATTCAGAATGAAACCGACAAGTTAGCGCATCGTAACATTTTTAGGTTTTTATTAATACTCTCTGAAAACTATAAAACTTGCCAACTCATCTGGAATTTTGTTCGAAAAAAAATAAGCAAACAAATATCCAAGTTTGGGGAACATTTTAAGGTTTAAGTTTGAAAGTTTCATTGTCTTTGAACAGCTATACTTCAGATACTCTCATCATCTAAACATTAAAAATAAAACATTACTCGTAAACACGATATTTACAATGTTATTAATTAAAACTTGAAAGTACCAAAGCAAATGCTACACCCTATAAATAGTGGCCGACAAATCTTAAACGTGCACTACTGTCAGAGACGTACCAACTCCGGCTCGTAGGAAAACTTCGTAATAACTAATCCGCTTATGAAATTTTCAACAATCAAGGAAAATAGTTGGTCTGAAAATTTTCCAATAAATCTGTTTTCTATGAAAGTTTGCAACCATCACCAAGACTACCACCACCACCACCACCACCACCAGCACCAGCACCACTGCGGTATGACATTCATCATACCGAGCAAAAGTACTCTCCTTTCTTAATTTAGGTTTAGTTGAAATGCGTACCTTAAGCTATGCATATACATACATAATGTCTACGCTCCACAGATGGAAGAAAAACTTTTCATAGTTTTCTGATAAGTTAATTAAGGATTAAAATTTTGGTTTAGTTAGTCGGGAAAACTCTTAGGCTTATACGTGAGAGGACGACAGGTATGCCCAAGAGTAGCAGTTGGTTGCATTTGCGCATAATATGCATATAGTCTACTGCCCAAGTCTAAGTCCACTCGGCAAGGTAGTATATCGTATATGGCGCCAGCAAAGTCGACAGCATCAGCCGCACAGAAACACAGACAGCGACCAAGACGACAACGGACGTGCCACAAATGCTGAACTGGGTCCTTCACTGGGGATTTCGTTTTACATTTTCGCTCTTGCCACTTGGCAAAAGTTAGAATCTCGGAATGTTTACATTTGTTCCTTAGGAAAACCCTATATAAACCTTCTGACAGCACTCCAAAGTGCTGGGGTGCAAAAGCTTTCTTTAATATTTGTTTAAGAGATCAGTTTGGTGCAGCACCTTAGGTTAAGTGGATAAGAAGTTGTGTGATTGTTTGGATTTCGCTTGGTGGTGGGCAAAATGTATACGGTCAGTGAGGATGAGACTGCAAACTGAATTAATTTAAGCTCGATTAATGCCTAGCGTATGCTTGAGGTGTGGATATTTGTGTCAAATGCAAATGAAATGAAAGTGCGAAAGGATACCATACACCTACTACCTATATAAAAATCCTAAAATTTCCAATTACTTTTCAGATTGTTACATTTTCTGTAAATCCAGTCAGCTTATTCCTTATTATGCGAGAATGTCATTCGTTATATCAATAATCATTGTTTGTAAACCATATTGAGGTATATCCCTATAGACTATCTAACTGAAAATTTAAATAAAAAATAGTCTTTACTTCCCTGCCGATACTATGAATCGAATGTAAGTTATCCGGTACGTCACCTTTGCGGTCACTATGCAAAATTTCAATAGAGAAAGGATACGCGATGTCTTAGCATTTATTGCAATACGTTTATTGATGAGTTGGTTATATCATCGTCATGAGAAATATCTTGATTGGAGGCGTTTTTCGTCAGAGTATAATTGGGAATCCTAACTACGCGCGAAACATTGTCCGTGATTTTAAAAATTATGTCCCCACTCGCCCAGTGAAAGAGCTGTGAGAAAAACCTTGCGCTATTGGTATTGGGGACAAAATTCCATTTGATTGTCAACTTAACTTATTCAGTCTGAATAAACATTTTAAACATTGAAGGCATTTACCAAATTCTCAAAATGATTATCCCAGCGAAACTAGGTCCTTCCTAACATTTCCTAAACTTTTGTACGTACATCATCATTATTCTCATTTCCAGCAACGTAGAACATAATTTGCTGCTCATAGTACCAAAAATTTGGAACATCCCATCGTTCTTTAAAAAAAATTGAGAAACTTATTACAAGAATGATATGTCCTGTCCTGTATTGATACTCCCTATTATCTTCTTTGCAATCCTGCTTCCGGTCACAGCAAAGTTTGAGACAGCAAGGGGGGACATAAAAAGTTTGATGACCACAAACACAAATGTTCGTTAATATCTCGACTCCAGCGCCACCTAATGGTTCCAAAAAAAACTTATCGGAGCACTTATGGTGTGAATATGAAACAAATCTAAACATAAACAAAAATTTTCGTAAATATCTGGACTTCAGAGCTACCTAACGGTTCAAAAAAAAAACATAAACTTATGGAAGTACCAAACGAACATATGTTGTAAATATGGCATCGATACGTCCAGTGGTTTAGGCGGGATGAGGCGACATAAAAGCGTTATATCCATACAGACAAACAGACAAAGGTAATTATGTTATTAGGCGACTATTCTTTGATTGCTGGCCATGACACCACAAATAATGATATATGCTCTGTGATAAAGGTATCAAAGAGTACTCGTCGATGATTCGTACTATACATATAGCCGAGTTGAGGGCGGTGCACCGCAAGGCTCTATTTTGGAACCGGTAGTATTCTGTACTTACATATATATAATGATTTACCAGTTGTTCTCAAAAACTGCACCATTCGCCTTTATGTAGACGAAGTTGAAATTTATATTTCGAGTCCAATTGGCTTTATCGAAGATCGTTTTTTTTCGTTTAAGGGAAGATTTGGCAGTCATTACTGTCGTCTTTATCGTTTTGGTTTATTGCAATTAGTCGTGAAAAGCCTGATGATGTTTCCCCTATTTATTTGGCGGACTCTCTCGCTCTTCTAAGTTTTTTAAGCTGTATTATAAGTTCGTGAATTAAAATAAACAGTGATCTTGCTACAATTATATTTCATTTTGTGCTGGTCGCACATGTATGTTATTTTGCGCAATCTGTGATAAAACCTCTCATAGAAATAACGATAATGTTTGTGGTTGCGGCGGCATCGACGTTGCTATCGCGAAACAATACCGACCAGTTAGTACTCCGGAAGAAGTTGTTAATGCCTTCCCAATTGGCTTTCTCGTATTGCCATACTGCTTCTTTGGGGGAATTTTTCTCTAACTGCGTGGTTTGTTAACGAAAAATTAGCTACACAATCGTCTGATGAGCCCAGAGGCGATAATACATTGAAGGAGTAATTATCGGGATGAGATGTAAGGAACAAGTCAAGGTTGTTTGCGGAATGATGTGCAATGTCAGGTATTCTTGTAGGTTTATTTACAAGCTGAGTATGGTGAATAAACTCAGCGAAAATCTCAGCATCACTTCCTTTGGGTGTTGGCTGGCCAGAATGGCGAAGCCACCCAGAATTGTGTACATTGAAATCGCACGCCATAACGATTTCATTTTTACGATACTTGTATTTTGTAACAATTCTTAAAATTGAATCAGACTTTGAATTAAACTCATTACGAGTTGAAACACTTCTATATATACAGCAGTGGCTTCTATATATATAGCAGTAGTAATTGTTACGCATTTGTACTTCACTCTCAGCCATATTAAATTAAATTCCGGATTGGAACATTAGCTGAATTGAGACAAAAGTTGAAACGCAATATCACTACGGACATAACTTCGAGTCTGCCTCGAGGAAAAAATAATGGATTTATGCTATTCCCAGGCAGATTTCAATCCGAACTATCAGAATTCTCAAATCCTAGAGTTTTGCTCAGTGCCAGAATTGCTGGCCTGTGGACATGTACCTGTGTAAACACAGCGAAAAAAGTTGTTCGTTCGTTTTGCCGCAGGAGTTGATTAGTTATTTGGAATTCAACCAGAGCAGTTGAAAAATTCTTGCAAACAGATACAGCTTCCACCTAAAAGAATATTACTGAACTACAAAGTGTTGTTGTAATAAGTGTTTTTGTGTGCATAGAAAATAATCACCAGTTTAATTTGTAAACCTTTGTTATTCTTTTACTTTTTATTAATTAAAGTTGTATTTTGTAAATTGATAAACTTGTGTTTTATTTGCGAAATCCTTGACGAACTCGAAAGCCTAAATTTCGTAACAATATATAATATATAATAATAATTTAATGATATTATATTATTTAATATTATCGTATGAAAATGTTACATTATATTATACTTATATAGAAATTTCATAGTTTAAAAATTCGATTTCCCAACATCGTTCAACAAAACAATTCTCGGGGGTCAATGTAGCTATGTCTCTTATATCTTCCTGACAACGTAGTGGGTGGTCATCGGCTCTTTATTTTGGCGACATACGATATTGTTGAAAATAATTCTTCTTTTGCTATCTTACGGATTTGTGAAAAGAGAGCTTTGGTGGGAATAATCCTTTTGTATATCGAAATTGGTTGCAATTTGCTACTCAACTTCGACCTTTGGCCATTAGTGACCCTACAGAAAATACAGAATCGCAGTTCCATGGTATGACTATTATTTTCATTGTAGCAGTCGCTTAAAACTTTTTTCCAGGTTAACTTTAAAGTGTGTATAGAAATGCAGAGAAGTATCTTTCCACTACAATTTTTTAAATTTTATTTTAATTTTCTTATTCTTAAGTTCAAGATTTGTATATTCGTATAAGATAGTAAAGCGAGCTTCTCAGCTCGCCGTAGGGATAGTTGTTATTCAGTCTTAACACTGAATTTTCTTCAAAGCACAATAGCAACCGTTTAATTCACAAAATTCGTAACAATTTTTTTTGGAGAATTTTTTTCTGTAAAAAAAAATGTTTTCTTATTCTTTTGGGAAATTTTTTATTTCTTTTTTTTTTTAAAAAATATTCTTTAATTTTAATAAAAAAAAAAACTTTTCGCGACACGCGCCAAACGCGTCACAATTCCTACCAAACTATAGAAACACGAGCTAATGTATACTGCTATGCGAGTGACTACACACACCCGTGTATGTATATTTAGTTGTAATTCAGTCTAAATACTAATTTATCTTAACAGCCTTATAGTATGCTACCTTAAATGTAGGTCTGTCATTCATAAGTCGTTTCTAAAATAGACTGAAATACCCGCATTTAACTTTGCAAACCTTTAGGCTTAAAAAATTCGACAGCGATGCGTAGATTTAGTATTTTCCTCAGGGGTTGTAGTTCCTATGAATGAAAAAATTACGCCATCGCAAGCCGAGCGCTAACCAATTGTTTTAAAATAAGTCCCCCCAAATTTTGACTGATAGAATCCGAGATATACGACACGGCAAACAAACGTACAAGCGTTCACACGTTCGATGGGAAAATTTTTGTGTCTTCTAAATATATGCTTCGCCCTTCGGGCTCGCAATAATGTTACTTTGTCTTGAAAATTCTTTAAGTCGGAATATTTTGCTTGGTGTCGACTTTATCCAGGGCAATAGCTCAATTAGGTCAACTTTTTCAAGCAAACTTAAAACAGACGTTAGCTTAAGTCGGCCATTCAGATGGCAGCCTTTAATTGCTCGTTTTTATCTTCAGTTTTTCTATTTGACTGTATTCTCATCTGTTATAGTATATGTATTTGTAGCCATTAGCTTTGTGACACACATAAAAACGAAGCTCAGGCGCTTACTAGCATTTTCATTTTCTTAACGTGTTCCAGGTGGCTTTTGCGTAACTAACTGCGACATCTTACCTCAAAAGTAGCACACAACGTCGATAAATGTTTCCATAATGTGGTGAAAATTAATGTTAATTTCATTCAGAAAATTTACAGTGACGACCGACAGTGGCTCGTGGTTTGCACACGCCATCGCACATCGAGGCTTACAATTTCCAACGAAAATGGAATTTTTAAAATTGACCATTTACATTTTAAATGGCATTTTCCCGCCTTTTATTCGTAATGTGCTGTTGCTGCACTGTGCGTCGTCGCCATTGTCATTGCCGTTACTATATCCCTTCGCTCGCCGAGCAGTTTAAAAGGATGCAAAGGAATAAGAGGAATGGCTACCACTATCATTACCATTATTCACAAGATACCCTTCAAATGTAAATTTTCCGCTGAAATAGATGCATTCAAAGCAGAGGGACACTCGACAAATAACGACCGTAGCAGCGGTAGAGTGACTTAGAGCAGTCGAAGAGCGGTACGAGAGCAACATTTACAGGAGGAGCATTAGAATGAAAAATTATCACCAGATACTTTACAGTAAAAATATGCAACAAAATAAAAATAGAAATGTCTTCTCCTCTTTTTCTTTATCATGTTTCTGCTTTATCGCACAACACACACCGAGTTCAGAATAATCGGATGCGCATAATGTTAACATTTATACCGGAAAGGGACGACAATTTGTTATCCAATTTGAGAATGGGTCGAGTGTAATGGAGCACTTTATCTGTGCGCGATGAACTGGGTTTAACTTTCACGTCACAAATCAGAGATGGCCACCAGTATAACGTTTAATGACACAACACTTTAATTTGACTATTGCGGTTATGGTGTGATGATTTTAATAAAAAGTGACATCTCTTAGTTGGGGTTTCCTTTTACCTTTGTTGATAACAAATCTTTGAAACTCATGAACTTAAAAATAGGGGGCAATTAGTCCATTTCTGGTGCACCAAATAGGAACTCTCGCAAGTAGTTTTGCAGATATAGTGAACGAGGAATTGCAAGGATTTCGTAGTCCACGATAGTAAGTTCCCGCTGTTGTCGTATGATAGCGATCATAATTCGATACTTATAGTAGGTAGCTTCGATTACTGACGATTCAATAGTCAACCTCGGAATCCAACCCGAAATTCCTAAATTAAATTTTAGGAAAACCAACTGGAACAGGTTCAAAAAACGGGCTACAAGAGAATGCAGAAATAGCATTCGCTCTTCTGAAGTTCCTAACAATAGGAATAAGATGAACGGAGTGTGCGATTTCTGCATCGAAAGGCTGAATTCGTTGATTCTGTGGAGTATTAATACAACAGGTCCGAAAATTAAGTGCAAAAATCCTACGGAGTGTTATCTAAAACGCAAAATTCGTACTTTTCAGAGCCAAAAGGGTTTTCTTATCACACAAATCGATAGAATACGACGGCAACTCCCCGGTGTATTGGGCAAGAGTGAACTAGTGAGATACAAATCTCTCTTAAAAAACCCTTAAAAAAATCCTATGGGAGCAAAAATTCGGAATAGTGTTAACAATAACTGGACACACCGAGCAGAGATATTATAAAGTCTAATTCAAGGCCAATGTTCCCGAATATAAATAGACATTATAAGCCTCTTAATGTTGTTAGTGTGGCGGAATTCAAAATACCAATTGCTTTGGGGACATTGAATTCTCCTGTTTTTCCAAAGTAATCTCAAGGGACAGTATGTGAAAAAACCGGAGAGCTTGAGTTGATAAGTCAGTGACTTTTTGAATTTCCCGCGCAGTAATTTTAAATAGAACACTGTTCCCCTCAACTACCATTTATTATTAGACTACTGTGAAATTTTGAGCAAGCTGCGTCATTTAGTTTGTGCTTAACAGCCATTGAGAGCAGACAGCCTCGTGAGGTTTAACGAAAATGGAAAAAAATGAATTTCTTGTGCTGAATTTCAAAGGAGTGTTTAGCGATGTTCTGTCGCAATGAGTTTTTGCGCCGTTTCGTAACCGTAAGCAAAACATGGATCCATCACAATACCAGAGACCAAAGAACAATCAAGATAGTGAGTTTCTCCGGGTGAAAGTGCACCAAAGGAGGCCAAGATGAGTCTGTTGGCAATAGCTCATATCCACAGTTTTTTGAGATGCACGCGGTGTCATTCACATCGATAACTTGAAAAGGTTAAAACGATTACCGGCGAATATTATACATAGCTTTTGGACAGATTCGATATTGATTTGAAACAAAAACGACTGCATTTGGCGAAGAAAAAAGTGCTGATCCATCAATACAATCAATAATTTGCACTAAGGACTGCTACCCCATCCTGCATATTCTGCGACTATTTCCTGTTTCCAAACCTGAAAAAATGACTGGGTGGTAAGAGATTTGGGTCTAACGAAGAGGTCATCACTGAAACAAACGCCTATTCTGGGAGCCTCAAGAAAAGGGCCTTTGGAAGGAATAAAAAAATTGGAAAGATCTTGGCGTACACCCGTATAAGATCCAGCTGGTACAGGAATTAAAACCACGAGACCATATTCACCGATTGGGTTCTAGAGCGGTTGGGTCACGTTTTATCGCAAAATTGTGCTTAGAGATGATGATGATCATTTTTAGCTTTACGGGTATGTTAATACGCAAAATTGCCGCATAGGTACCATAGGCAACCATCGACTAACTGGCGATAAGCTGATTTTGAGACCTCCAATGTTGAGCGATTTAGCACCTATCGATTTTTTTTTCTATTGGACCACGTGATAAACCAGCAAAAATTGATTTCTTAAAGGGCAACATAGTTTGTGTTATTTGTGACACACGGCCTGCAGTGCTCGAAAATTTGACACAAAATTGAACGTCTAGAATGAACTTTGACAAGAATAGCCGCAGTAGTCGTTGTCAAAAGATTTTCAGATATTAATGCCAGGTATAGATCTTGGACTTGGGCGTTGGCGCCAAGGCTCAGTGGAAATGCACATGGCTACTGAGCAGGAGATTCGTGATTCGAATCCCAGTAACACCAAAAAGTATTTCTCACGGTGACCCACCTCTCGCGAATAGGTGACAAACGATACGAGAGTAATAACTTGTCATGGAAAGCTTCTCAATTCTCGGAGCCGACCTTAAATTGTAGGTCCCCTCCATTAGTGTCCAAAAATATAAATGCGCAACACAAATGGTCGCGAAAAGCTAGGCCTTGACCGCAAGGTCTGTCGCGCCGAAGATTATTATTATTAACGTTAAGGTTGAGGCTACTTCATTTTCCTGATGCAAATTTCTTCGTTCAAGCACCTGGACATACACAAGATATGTAAATGCCAGTTACACCTTCAACTATGAACGTGGTTTTAAGAGAGGAGAAAACGGATTGCTAACAAAAGCTGCCGCTTTCAACCATCGCAAACAGATTTCCATTATTTGCGGTCATGCCGTAGCTATCGGTTTTATTTCAGCTTGGGTCCACGATTAAGAAGAAGATACGCTTTTAATCCAGAATAAGCAGAGTGATCCCTGCAGCAACAGTGGCTGCAGGTTTCCAATAACGTAAAGAAGGCATACGGAACCTTACTTAATGCTCCATGGTATGTAAACTATAGGTGTTTGCCTGTAAAGAACAAAATGTTCTTTACGGTATCTGCATTTTTTTCTATTTTGACTCAGGGACAACATTGGCAATCTTAAACTAAACTTGTCACACTCACACTAGTCATTCACGTAGTCACGAGTAATGCAAGTGTTGGTAGATTTGAGTTTGCATAAATACAGGGTAGTTTGTATCATTAAAGCTTAATGCAATGATTTGCTGGACATCGAGGGGATACATACGATACTAAGTAATTGAGTTAGGAAAAAGCAACCGAAAGTATCCTGCTAAATAACACCTGCTGATTGACATCACAAATGGGTAACTGGCGCCATAATATTATACCAAATAGAGGGTGAAAACCAGATTTGCTTAAGGTGTTCAGTGATATAAGATAACTGATAACTGAGATGCAACAAATATTGGACTCAGTTACAAAGGGAAGACAAGGCGGAAAGATTCATTAAAGTAATCGACAGCTTCGGAATAGTGTAGTGGCTGGCGTCTTCATTACAAATGACGAGTCTGCCTAAACATCCAACCTCCGTGTTGCGTTGTTCGTATTGTTTTTTTTATTATTGACTGGTGACTACTCTCGGGAAAATTATCTACAGCATTATCAGCCATCAAAGGTGACGAAAATTAAATCAATTGTCTCTGTCTGTCACATTCTGTGTTGTCTTATTTCCCCGAAGGACGGTACCATCAGCTTGCTTTAATTACATTTTTTACACTTAAAGTGTTTTCTACATGCAACAAAATCTCGGCATTCAGCAAGCGGCACAACAGTGCCAGGCAACAAAAGTTAATTTGGATTAATAAGTTTGGGGGAACGGATGCAATAACAAAAGTTTCAGAGGGGAGAACAGCCATGGATAGTAAACTCGAGTAATAAGCTCTTAATTAAAACGAACGAAGGAGGAGTATTCTGATTAAATTAAGGAAAAGGGGAAATTGTTCGTATATTTGAACCCCCTCTGGAATATAATTTCTTGTGTGAAGGTTGTACACTATTTACGGGAGAACAATGGTGACCAGCTGGGAAGAACTCAACTAATACGAAGTAGTCCAGGTTAAAAATTTTTTGAGTTTTGATATACATTGTATTTGCTGCAATTTTCATGAATACCCTGAACTGCACGTCTGTCATTTTGCATTTGTTGCACCACTCTTCTGAACTAAGAGTTTATTAATTTTCTTTCTGGAACTTTAGTAGTAGTAGTTGTCTTATCTTGTTCAGTTGTAAGACCCGTGTTCTACCAATTGTACAGCATAAAATAGAGGGATCGCCGAAGTTAAACTTGTCTTCATCCCCAAAAAGATGTTCTAAGGAGATGTTAATTCGTTTTCTGTATCAACGGCCCTTTTCTATATCCTTCTTCTAGAATACGGTTAGAACTATTAACTCCTGATTAGAAATCAGGAAACTTCAACACCATTAACACATAAAGTTCTTCATTGCCTCAAAGGATAAAAACAAGATTTTGTGCAGTTTCACAGTGCGGCCCCTCGATGCGTCTTTTCTGTGTCCTTAATGTTTGGCATTCGTATACCAGATTAAAAAGAACACTGGAATCACCTTGTGTCAATTCGAAGATTGTTCTAGAATATTAGAGAAGACTGAACTCTATTTCAAGATGGAATTCCGGCATTCTTATCCGGGCTCCGCGATATACAGGAATAAAAGAAATTTGCTGATGCACTTGCAAGAAGTGGTTCTTCCGATATTCCTACTGGTCCGCAACCAATGTTAGGTTTGAGTCAGGCAAACTTAAATATTGGTATTCGAAGGTTTATGGAAGCCGAACAGGAACAACATTGGAGCTCCATAAATACATGTAGAACTACCAAGCACTTTGTTGATAGGCAAAACAAAAACATCGTTGAGTTCGTTTTGGGAATATCCAGAAGGAACTGTCAGAGCATGTTCGGTTTACTTTACATAACCCGACTGGAAGTCATATGTTCAAGGTTGGATTTATATAAGATCCAATATGAAAGTCTTGCCTGCAGAAAGAAGAAACAATTACACATTTCTTTGTAGCTATCCAGCTTTTTTTATAATGTACACATGCTAAAGGGGTTTGCACCCTTATAATTTTTAACACAGCGTGGATGTTCGGAAATGAAGGATAGTAAAAGTTGAGATGTCTATGCACATGTGTCTTGAATGACTTTAGGATCGTAAAAATGCGGAAAAACAGAGTCGGGCAATTCATTCCAAATAACTATTTTGCGGCTAAAGAAGGAATCTCTGAATTGGTTGGTACGTCCGAAGATAGGCCTAATGGTAGACCAGTGGGCTTGAGCTGAGGCTCGGGTATTACGGATGGGTTCGAGAATAGGCGGTATGCATTTGGATATTTCTTTTGAGTACCGCAATGACAAGACAACAGTGACAAGCAAGAAACATTCCTACGATGTTCAAGCGATTCGATTGTTTTCGCGATATTTACGTCACCAATCAGTTTTATCGCGCGGTTCTGAATTCGGTCCAGTAAATGCAATGTGGTTTTGCGAGCACCTGCCCAGGTCTGAGGGAGTAAAGTACATCTTGCACCGTTTTTGGAAACCTAAATATATCGCAGCATTATTAGCGCCGAAGCTTGTTGTTGACGCACATACCGAGTATTGCGAGTTTTTCAGTTTCTTTGATGCAGGATCCATTCATGGATAAAGGTTTGGGGCTTAAATTACCCTTAAACGACAGAAGACAGCATTGGGTTTTGGAAACTTTAAATTCTACTCTATTGTGTTCCTTGTTATGCTGTCAAGGTCAGAAGTTAACGTGCTTAATATACGTTGTTGTTCAAGTTCCACTTGTGATGAAGGGGCGTGCAGAAAGCGCGAATTCATATGAAACGCTAAGAGTGCTGTCGTCAGCGAAAGAATGAATTGGATTAGAAGTAGTGGATAGGAGATCATTTATAAAAATGAGAAAGCCTTAGGGAACACCGGCATTTATGTGGTGAACACTGGATATAAAACGGTCCAATACGAACTGAATTGAATGGTCAAAAGGTAGTTAATAGTCCATGCGTGTTAATGGACTAAGCTGTGTTCGGATGTTCGTTTTTGAAAGGGTTATTTTATCGAACTTCGGTCGGTGAAACTAGATCAAGTATTTCGCTATCTTAAAGTAACGAAGAGATTTGAGTAGTGAACTCACTGGGAACGAGTGTGGTTTTTCTCAGATTATCACACCATCCCACCACAACTATTTATATAACCACTGTAGTTTGCCAAGCTTATTCCTATTAACCAACGTTTAATAGAATCGAATGCCTGCATGAATCTGGTCACCTGTGCGTTTCAGCGTTTTTTGTGACATTTTATTTACTGCACAGTTTTTACTAAAAAAAAACGCCCAGTGTAGGGGAAAGATTTCAATCAAGGAGCTTAATTGTTGTGTTGACATATTAATAATTCATCAAAATCTTAACTAACGGAAAATGTCACTTAAGATTTATAAATATGCAATGTGGATCTGGTGAACGATATCTTATTCTGTATATACATTTCAAGCATCAGAATGGCATTTTCTCTCTGGTGTTCCACACTCCTTGAACTTCCTTCTGTTCAAAAAAACCGCGCACCCCCAAAGTAAACGAAGACTTAAATTGTGCGCGGTTGAATCATTATGCTAAGTAAGCGAATTATAATATGAACATGATTATAAATTAATATTAATTATGATTTAATTTTATTTCCATCGCATTGCTGTTGCTGTTATTTACAGTATTGGCAGCTGCTAAAATTTGAAATATTTTAATTTTTCTAATGCTGCTGCATCCCATTCTGCTTTGATCGTGATTTTATCAATGGAACCTCAAATTTGGCAGAAAAGTTCCGCCTCCATACTTTGATGTCTTGAGACATCGAAAGAGAATATTATATATCCTTCAACAACATCATTGTCTTCGCTGCAATTATCATTAGCGGTATCAGCATCATCATTTTTGTATCTTGATTTGCATTCTTCTTTGTTCTTCTGGATATTATCGCGAGGATGCAAAGTTTGATTATTCTTAATAGGGCAATGCAGGAAGATTGCTGTTCTACGCTCGCTCCTACAAGCTCCGATTATGATTAAAACAGAAAGTTGATTATCCTTGATCACTCTGTATTTACTTTATTTTGTTTCCTCACTGATGATGTGCATAACATCACAACGTCCCTTAGAGACATAGCAAATCTTCTAACAAAGAAACCATACAGAAGGCGAGAACTAAAAGCAAAAATGAATGGAAAATCATAATTATGATGATAAAGGAAACCGCACTTTGATGGGGCGCCACAGCGTCAGCCAACGTTGTCACGGACACAGTGTTGATGCGGACACCGCTTCGGAAGTATGTACATAATTGTGGAAAATTGTGCAAATTACAAATTAAATTGTAATTTCAGTGTCGTTCTCAATAAAAACAGCTGAAGAGAAGGATGATTCAATCATATACCTACAGATCAAGTGATGGGCGGACAAAGTTCAAAGAAAATTTCACTTTTAGTTATTGTTAGCTATCCGTGCATTTATATGTTTTCTAAGGACTCTACATTTGAATAAAGAAGAGCGTTGCACCATTCAAAAGATCTTTTGGTAATTTACGTTTTTTGAATTTCTGCTTTCCTTCGCTTTCTGCGAGGTGCTTCAAGATAGACCGTGCGAAATGTTATATAGATGAGCACACTACTGAATTAATTGTTGCATTTATGCACGAAAGGGAAAGCATGAACTTATATTAGTGTTGCGGCAAAGGCAATATTTCAATTAATCCATGTGAAGATTTTTCGGTGTTCATTTAATTTTGAAGACATTTTTTTTCCTTTGTGCTCTATTGAATCCTTTGATCCTGTAGTGCTATCGCTAGTTCGGCTGTGAAAAAGTCAACTGTTATTTTAAAATTTTTTCTTGGCTACAGAACACCGATATTAATCAATCTTCGATTTGCATCCATATTCCATCAAATTGAGTTTATTTCACTTCTTTAGTTATCCTTACGAAAATAAAGTAATTGTGTTATAAGGGGATATAAGGTAACATGTTGTCCTCTTCTTAGGAAAATTTGGATGTTCAGTGTTATGCCGTTTCCATTTGCCAAAATGCTGATACCAGAAATTATTGCAATTCATTCCAAGTTTCCACCATTTACTCTCAGCATACATTGTTTAAAAAAATTCAACTAAATCCAACCGCAATTGGAATACTCGAGAATAATACGAAAATATTGGAAACCAACCCTCGTAACATTCACAAAAATTATTAGAAATTTTCACGCTAGATTAGCCACTTAATGGATCTGAAAAACACCTTGGGCAACAATCGTGCAGTACAAAATTTGTAACTTGTTGCGGTTAAACGATGCCAGATGGATAATAATATGTGAAAGGGGAGAACACAAATGCAGAAAGTCCTTGAGTTGTCCCCATTCCCACTCGCCCAACAATTGGAAAAATAGCAGATACATTAAAATGCAATTTCCGTTTTTGTTTTTTGTTTCTTCTTCTGAGAGCTCCAAATGGAAATTCCTCTGCAAATGGTTGGTGGTCACAGATGTCTAAAAGTTGCGTTTAATTTGATTCGGCATTGTGTCGAGCCACAGCGACGATGAATGAACACTATAGACGGATTAGATGAGACTCGCATACTCGTACACTGCAACCAATAATGGTTAGATTTCGAAGCATTTCTGTAAATCAAAATTGACAGGTAACTTTGCTGGCGAGAGAGACAGGGAAAGAGAGGGATAGAGAGATGACAAATTTCTAATGACAACGTATTGATCAATCAGTGTCATCTGTCGGCTAAAAATCTATAAACAATTTGATGTGCACGTCGTTGATGGTTTCAGGTAAAATCCAACACCGTCAAGTGTATGCTTGAAAATTTTGCTACATACTCGTAATGTATCTATGTTTTATATATTCGAGTGGATAATCGACATAGCAACGACATACACGAGAAATACCATCCCGCTGACGTCCATGATCATGATCAAAAGCTACCCCGCTGTTGCTATGAATAATAGACGAGCACGAGTAGGGATGGCTTTGTTTTTATTGAAACAAATTTCCTGGAAAAATGTGACTCTACCCATTGAAGTTGGATGAGCTGCGTCAATCCTTTGACTAATAGTCTATTGCAGCTTTTCCCCCATCGGAGTTACGCAGAAAAGGATGACAAATTTTAGACATTTTCTGTTGCTGCTATTCAATGTTTGTTCATTTTGTATTTTATTATCAGTAATAATGAAGTATAAGCGTAGACAGACTAAAAATTACATTGAATTTAATGAACATAGTAAGTCATTAGCTACAAGCTGATCCAAAAGTTATTGATCTACTTGCAAACATGGGCGCATATTGTCTTTAAAAAAAAGATTTCAGCTTTTATAACGCCGTTTTGAAACTGAAAAGGTTTTTCGCAAACCTAAATTGGAGTATAACAAAAGGCACATTATGTAGAACCGGAAGATAGACACCCTCACTCGAACATGGAGATGCTTCTCTTTCCACAAATAGTCGTACTACTCGGTTAGAATTGGTTAACTTTCAATGGTTATTCAAAACGCATTTAGACCTGCGATGGTCTGTTCACTTCACTCACTTCACTTCAAAGTTTTATGTAGCGTGGAAAATCTCGCACATAGCTATTTTTGAGATCTTATAGATACTCGTATATTGACCGAAGTTAATGCCGGATAAGAGTAGAGAAAGTAAACATAGAACTGCTCCTTCTCTGCGTTCTTACAGCTTCTTTAGAAGTCATTAGATACTCAGACACAGCCTTCTCTAATGATTTTCAAGAAGGCAGAAGCTACGACCAACGACCGTTCTAAAATTGTGCTTGAAAATTAACGCCCATGGCCTTGCTTTCCTGACTATGCTACATATAAGGTTATTCGTCCACCTCTTTCTTGCCAAGGCTTCCGCTTCTTTTCAAGACGCTAGTTTAAGCATTGTAATCGGTCTTCCCACATTTTCACTTACCGGTAGCTACTGAATAGTTATACTATGCCATCTTATAATTTAGCACAACATCCAAATAACTAATGGCACAGACTATTCGCATAGTCTGTGTGGAAACTCAACAATTTTACAGCGGCATTGTACAAGCCAGTGAACCAGGTCCAGTTTTATTTAATTCAAAGGCAAGCGATAGAAAAATAGATAGAATTCCAAAAATCCACTACACCCGGGATGCATCTGGATATTTCTTTTGAACACGGCTTGTTAAAAAATTAATGAACGAAGAGGATCGTGCTTTGTCAGACCTTTGTGTCTTTAGGATTTAGAGGACACCACAGCAATAGCGGCTTATTCTCTGCTAGAATGATGTTGTAGATCAGGAAGGCCAATTTGGATAACATCAGCTCGGAATCGATAAGAGTGGACAACCTGTTTGCATGAGGCCATTACCGGACCCCGGTTGTACTGGCAAATATGATGATAACCGTCATGTATTTCTACTTATTCCTACTCTTACTTATTATTGTTGGGGCATACAGACAGTATGATGTTTAAGGCTCAGCTTCATATGGAATTATAGCCATTTGAAGCTGAGCCGTAAACATCATGCTAGCTAGATGAAGCATTCTGCTTCCATTAGATCCTTCGCCTCAATCTTTAAAAAGAATTTCAATCATGATATCATTTATGATGGTGATGCAAGATTCAAAATGTTATAGAACCATTTTTTGATATAAATATTATCGACATCTCTCAGAAAGATGTTGCTGATTGTATAAAAAATTTGGAGCCAAGCTTTAAAACTGATGTTCAATTTATTTGCAACTCTTTTTTGAAGTACTGCTGCCAAAATTTAGTTTATGCTTTATCTTATATGTTTAATGAGTCACTGTGGATGGGCCGGTTTCTTTCTTGTTGGAAAACAAGTTCTATTTCACCCATTCATAAGAATGGATCCAAAGCGGTTGTTGAAAATTACAGACCTATTTGTAAATTGCTTAGTATTCCTAAATTGTTTGAAGCAATTATTAAAGATAAATTATTTTCCATCGTAAAAACGCACATAATTCAGGGACAACATGGATTTTTCCCGAAAAGGTGAGTTGTATCGAATTTAGTCATTTTTTCGAACTATATTTACTCAGCGTTTCGTGAAAACTGTCAAGTGGATTGCATCAATATTGATCTAGAAAAAGCTTTTGATTCTGTGATTTAAAACCTTTTAATTTCAAAACTAAAAGCTATTGGATATTCGATCGATTGGATGGATAAAATCTCATCTAAGTAATAGATAGAATTTGGTTTGTGTAAACGATTTTCGTTCGAAATCTTTCCAGGTTTTGTCAGGTGTACCACAAGGCAGTCATATTGGTCCCCTTTTGTTTCTTTTTTTTATGAATGACATAAATAGAAATCTAAGGTCATCAAAAAATCTCTTATTTGCTGATGATGTAAAAATATTTTTTCAAAATTTCTAGCTTGGAGGACTCTCAAATATTTCAAGAAGATCTTTATACCTTTAGTGATTTGTGTAATACAAATCTCTTGCGTACCTATTAATCATTTAAATTGCAAATCAATATCTTTTTATAGAGGCCTGCTCAAGCATTCAAATACATAGAGTCTTGGCACGATTTCCATTCCTAAAGTGAGTCAAATTTGTGACTTAGGCACAATTATGGACTGTGACTTAACCTTCAGTAAACACATTGAATATATATTTGCAAAAGCATGGGTATCTTTGACTTTTCTAAGTAGGAATGCTGTTGCAACTGTGCGCTCCATTCTAGAATATGGTTGCGTTATTTGGAACTCTAATATTAATTTATATTGTATTAGACTTTAGAGAATTCAAAAATATTTTACAAGATATGCACTAAGGTATATAAACTGGGGTGATTGTTATCCTTCATATAAGGCTAGATGTTTACTGATCGAACTTTAACCACTTTCAGCAAGAAGAGAGATTTGCTTGTTAAATTATGTTAGGGACGTATTTACAGACTTCATTGATTGCCCTGATATCTTATCCTTGCTTTTTTTTTTGCTCGGGAAAGGCTTTTGCGCCATTGCAACAGGAACTTTTTGTTGAATGATCCGATTGTTAAATGTTCTGTTGCTTTCAAATCCATTTGCAATCTAATTGATTTTTCTGTATCAAAATTTGCGTTTAAGAAACTGATAAATGATTTATTTAGATAATCAATTTCTAATATAATATAATTTCGTGTAAGTTTTAGTTTTTACATTTTTTTTAAGTCTGTTTATATCTTGGACTAAATAAATAAATAAATAGATCCTACTTAGTCGTCGCCTTCGTACTGCAGTTTTTCGTCTTTCTGTACTTTGTTGCGGGTCCAATAAATATCCAAAATATGTTCGCTAGAAGCGAACACAGATCTTTGACCTTTGGCTGGCTTTAGCGCCATTGTGCAGTATTCGAATTATAACGAAATTTTATGGGATTGTCTCAGAGAGCTTTATTTCACAATAGCCTCGTTGAACCAATGAAACAGTGAATAACGAAGCCGAGTCAGACAAAATCCTTAAGTCATAGCTGTTTACTAAAACGTTCTTTTCAAACCTAGGTTTTTTAATGTACCTTCTTGTTGAGAGCAAATTCTCAGTTCTCATTAGCTGTCCATCAAATTTTCAATGCTTTTGTAACGCCCACACAATTGACCAAACTTTTAAACTAATAACCTGCATAATTCGATTAGGAAAGAATACAATTCACGTTAAAGTAGTTACAAGGACTGCAATTTTTGCATCTAAATGTCACTGCAAAATTATCACCCTTGGGGGGTACCCTTAGTTTTTTTTTTCAAAATTTATGAATGCGACAAAACTGAAAATTCGCCAATTTCTTTCACAAACTTTTCGCACGATTTTTCATCTCACTTGAAAAACTTCTTAATAAAAGGCTATTAGAAATATGCTAAAGAAGAAATTTTGGAAAAACAAAAAAAGATTTTCCATTAGCTTCATCTTTGTTTTCTTCCTACAATAAGTGGCAGAGGGAAGGAAATTTCATGCAGTGGACAAAAGTTGAACTCCACCGAAGCCGAACTGTGCTGTTGCAGTGTAATTTGCGAGGGAATAAATAATGCTGCAACGCATACAAGGTGACAACAACGACGACCACTTGAAGCAGTAACGACACTAGCTGCTGCACCAACGTGCTGTAAAGTTGCTGGGGTATTAAGTTGCAGCAGCTTCTTATTGATTATCATTTTATAGTTAAAGGAAAAGTTTTGCTGCTCCTTGAAAGAGAAAAAAAAGTGGTTTTTGTCTTTTTTGCCAAGGTCCTTTGACCGTCTTTGCAAGTGCGGACAAAGTCATTTTTTCTTTGTTGGTGCACAGAAAATATTTCTTAGAAAAAGTTAAGTGGAATGGGCACTTTTGAATGAAAATAAAAAATGAAAATTACTATAATACTAATGTAAAAAGTTCGAAAGAATATGTGACATTTAATTTAGCGTGGCAGTCGGTGTTATGTTTGTACTCATCTAAGTACCTTACTTGCCAAATAAATTCATCATTGTAAGCTCCTCCAATAAGGAATTGAATTTTTAACCTACATGTGGGACTGACATGTTTACTATCGGAATTACAGACATTGTGATGCTAAGCTGCTGTGCAACTTCGCAAGAACTTTCCAAGATGTGTCATAAAAAAATCGTCTTCATTTTTAAAACCCGAAAATTATGAAACTTTGCCCATTCACATCCACAACGCATAACACATTATATTCCGGCGAGTAGGTAACATCTTTGCTCTATTCTCGTTTACTCTCTCGTTTTTATGTCTCGAATGGATATGACCAATGCACTTTAAATGAATAAAACATGTGTGCTTGCCACTTGAACTGGCATGTACAAGTATGAATCGCAAAAACTATCACAAGCATCTCGTAACAAACATTCAAACATTTTTGGATTTTCTCAAAGTACTATCAGCTGGAGAAACTTTATTCGCAATTGGTTAAATTTTTGGGTGCGATTTCTCAACTGGATTGCATTATACAAAAAGATCTCCCAACTGCTGGTGAGACACTAAAAAATGTAGAGAGTAGTTTGAGTGGTAAAACTGCAACGCAAGGACATTCCATGCTTACGTTAGGATATGTAAAGTTTTCCGAAATGCAATCGGAAGAAATGAACTCGAAAAAGAAATAAAACTTTTGGCTAGATTCAGTTAGAACTTTTAAAATTTATATCTGCACTTTATTTTGCATATACGGCCGTACTCGTATGCTCAATATACTCTCACATACATACATGACACACATGTCCACCTATAAATGCATCGTAAAGAAGTGCATTCCAAGGCCTTACCGAAATGCTGTTGTGGATGTTGAGAATTTTGCGAAATTTCCTCTATGTACTTTTTTTTGGTTTCCCTCCTATTTTCAATATTTTTAGAAGGATCTGGATATAGAAGGATTCAATACGAGATATGGGAAAGTATATCGATGAATACTTAAAAGTAAAATTATTGTCCCATCTGGCAGCAAGACAATTTGCAAAAGGTAAGTTTCTATTGGAAAGGTATGGTTGCTAAAAATTTATCTGAGAATTGCTAATAAAATCGAAAGAAATGAAGCTATGAATCGTATATTATGAGTATAAGGTCTTTAAGTTGTCAAAGTACTAGAACTTTTGCTGTCATTAACAATAATGAGTTAAGGGTTTGAAGTTTTTTGTGGGAAAAGAGTGTAATATAAAGTTTATTGCTATACTTATTTATTATCTGGACTTGCATAATATTTCTAATAGTTTACCTGTTTGTATACATAGCCATATGGTTTTCTGTTTTGACTGCTGAGTTATGCATCTATGGAACTGCTCTTGGATTGAAAATTAAGATCCTTAACTGATTGCTGAAATAACAGAAATTCATGCAAGGCGGTGGACAAGGATTGGTATCCCACAAAAATCAGAATATGACATATTCTACAACTGTATTGGAAGACATCGGGTGCTCGGGGTGGGATCCTAGTCAGCAATAGTCTGAAACCCACCGATATCGGTTTTAAAATAATAATTGAACTGCTTTGTACCCGTTCCATGTGGCACAAATTTAAGAACACGAGCACGTTCATGCATAAACAGAGGATTTCTATGTGACTTTAAAATATCCCTGAACAACTCTCATAAGACCCCCAAAGACCCCCACAAGATGCTTAAAATTTCCTTTAAAGACCTCCAAGAGATTCAAAATGCCCCAAAAAACCACCCCAAAGACTTCCAAAAAGACCACTCCAAAGACTCCCCAAATGACCCTCGAAACGTCTTCAAAAGACCTCTAAAATTCCCCCAAAAGACCCTCGAAAGTCCCTCAATGGACACGAAAAAGCGCCCCACTATCCCAACAAGGAACAGAGCATAGTTCCTCCTCTTTTTCTCTCTCTAGCCAAGTACCTTTTACCATCATTTGTGATCAAAATAAAATATCAACGAAGCTGTTGAAATATATATTTTCCTGGCAAGTGTGAATGTGCGTCCACTCAAGTATCTTAGTTCAAAAGAGAATTCTAGCTCATGCACAATGAAACAACGAATATCAATTTGAAAACAAGTAAGTATACAAGTTTTCGGGTACAAACGTTTATGTATACATCGCCACAAACCACACGCCACACGCCACACGCCACACAGTCCTTTTATTTTACGTTATATTTTTCGGTAATAACCGAAATCTGTTTTTGAGGGGGGACTAACCCATTTTCTTCGCAACACACGCGCCACACGCGACTAGCGACACTTGTCATACGCAAGATTTCAGAAATGGCCCTTAACACAGAGCTGAACAATTTCAGCTCTCTAGGTTGTGTTGAAGGTGGTTAAAAAGGACCTCAAAGACGAAAAAACCGACAGACAGGACAGGACAGGAAAGACAGGAAGTCAAGTTAAATAAAAGTTTTTAATACTCGTAACATTCAAATTACAAACTAGTGTGATAATGTGTGCTCGCTGAGTGCAGTCAATATCAAAAACGCGCGTTATTGGTTAGTGCGTTAGACTTCTGAGCAGGAAGTTTGCGCTTGGAGTCCCAGAAACATCAACAGTATTTTTCACGGTCCGACCACTCGCGAATTTCTGACAAACTTTGGAGAGTAATAAATTTTCACGAAAAGCTTCTCAACTCGTCTTTCGGATCCAGTATTAAATTGTAGGTCCCTTCTATTTGTTTGCAAAAAAAAAACGCACAAAACGAATATTCGCGAGAAGCTTTGGAGGCTTTGGACCCCAACGATTTGTTGCGCCAAATATTTATTATTACTATTGAAAATATATTTATATAAAAGTTTTTATTTAAATAAAATGATATATTAATGGCAGATGTTTTGGCGATTATTACCAAATAATAAAGGACTGTGTGGGGTGTGTCGATGTATACATAAAAGTTTGTACCCGAAAAACAAAGTTTTTTTACATTTACTTGTTATATATATTTCGGTGTTCCGCACGCACCATTTTCAAACATAAAAAAAAATTAAAATGGTTGAGAATGATGCAAAGCACCGAACTATCTGGTTATTAAATATAATTTTTTATATTAAAACAAAGAAAAAGTTAATTCTATAATTCAGCCATTATTTCATCATTTAATAATAATAATAATATTCGAAGCGACAGACGTTTGTCATACTTTTGCGAGATGTGTGACACCTCTTTTTTGTGTTAATGGGATTCGAAACACGAAGCTCCTGCTCAGAAAACATGCTGTTATCCACTGAGCCACGGCGCCAACAATATATCATTCAATTATTATTATTATTATTATCGCCTAATAACATTATTACTGTTGTCTGTTTGTCTGTACCACTGTATCTTATTTTTGATAGGTTTGATACTTGGTTAAACTCGGAAGATAAAAGGCTGCTAGTACTTGGAATGTCTAGAATGGGCACTGTCTTAATATGTAGCAGCCTTACCGTACAACTGCAGGTCCGTGCGTGCCTGTGATAGTTTCTATCCGGGGCGGTCTAGGATATCATGGTATCCTAGTGACAAATGATTGGGTTCGAAGGCTGTAGAGTACCTACGTCCAAGCACTCATACTGAACGAACTGAGTCCCTTGATGTCAGATCTAACCAAGGTCGCGTTGGTACTACGGGACTTGGCTCCACCTACAGATAAGGTTGATCGCCTTGGAGGTTAGCCGAGCCTGGACCAACTTTTGGTTGAAGACTTTTTGTTTCGTTCTGCCGTACTACCCAAATGCGGGTAGAGCGCTAGCGTGGTAACGTCAGAGGAAGGCCTGGTGTTCCCAAAATCTTTGGTATATCAGAGCCCGACCTGACCAGTGGAATTATGCACTTAGTTGGCTGTGTTCACGTTAATCCAAGACATCTCTAAGCCATATTCATACCATATGTTCGTTTGGTGCTCCGATAAGTTTAAGTTTTTTTTCGATCCGTTGAGTGATGCTGTAGTCGAGATATTTACGAAAATTTGTGTTTATGGTTAGATTTGGTTCATATTTTTACACCATATATTTGGTGCTCCGATGAAAAATGGTGAAATGGTTATGGTGGTAAAAAAAAAAGATTCCGTCATTTTTGACGGTGAGACCTAGACGTACTAAAGATTGATTTTCCTGTTGAATTTTTACACGCACGATTTCCCTCGGGAATGCCGCCACATATACTGAAATTGAAAGTTGGCGCATTTATCATGATTCTTCGCAATCTTATCCCAAAAAAGGGTTTGTTGAATGGAACTCGATTAATAGTCAGGAGTCTTAATCGAAACTGTGTAAATGCAGAAATTATCACAGGGAGTAATAAGGGGAAAGAAATTCTAGAATTGATTTGTAGACAATCGAATGTACCATTTGCCATTCAAAAAATGAATCATCGCCTATTTCCATTGATGTTGGTTTTTGCAATGAGATCAACAAGAATTACGAGTAAGACAATTCTTTTGATGTCGGCGTATATCTTGCTGAGCCCGGTTTCGCTCATTGACAGTTATATGTCGCTTTAACTCGATAAATAAAAATTAAAAGTTCTTAATTAAAAATACAGATCGTTAAGGACTCGAGTATGTTTACAAAAAACAGTGTAATTAAAGAATTTATGAACTAAATAAATAAATATGTCTATTTTTGTAACTTTATTTTATTCAAAAAAAATTACTTTACTTTAAATTTTTTATAGTAGTAATTATAAATTGGTACTGAAGTGAAAAAAGTTAATTCCGTCGTCATATTTGACGAGTACCCACTAGTTATTATATTAACTTTGCGTCCGCATGTGTTTATGGTTATTGACTTGTCGCCAAATCTTGTGATCAACTTTTAACCCAATTTCTAAAGCCCGATTTTATTCAAACTTTGCACAGAGATGCACAGAATCTCGGATTTAATTTACATGAATATTTTAATTTCTGTGGGTTGGTTTTTTTTAAAAGCTTGCATTCAAAATACTTCTATGAATAAGGAGTTTCTATTAAAAATTTTGTTTAAGGATGCTTTGTGTCCCAAGATGTGTTTTATTTTTGTAGATTTATTTCTTGACATTTAAAATATTCTGTATATCATTCACAATTTCATAGCTTGATATCTTAAATGCTTCCTTTGTGCACTGCCAAATTCTCTTGCCAAAATTGCAAATATAAAAATATTGCTAAAGTCTTAGTTTGTCGCTTTTCATTGTTCGTTGGCCAAGCAAAGACGCACAGCGCAAAATATTGCCTTGACTTATCTCATGTCAAGGAATTTTCCATATTTTTCTGAATAAATTGCCCTTTCCAAAATGTCCCAATAAATCAATCTGAATTATTCAAGATAGAAAAAGAAAAACTTTTTTTTGTTGCTGCTTTTCTACGTTTCCCGTGCTTCTCTTATCAGCAAAATTATTACATGTGCGCCGGAAAGTTTTGCTCGCTCACAGCACTGTTTCCAACTTAAACAAACATACAGGGAATTCGTTTTTAAGTTTTCCTGCAGCTGAATATTTCCTCTCCGACATTCAGGTTTTATTTCGTTAACAAAAAAAAAGTTGCATTAATCAAAATTCAAAAAACGACCAAAACGCGCAGATCCAAGCATGGCATATCTGAAAAGATTTCTGATAAACGAATCATCTTCACAGTCTCCGCAGCTGGAAATCTCGAATCTATTCTTCCATCTCTATACTCGGTCTTCTGACTTCATATTTGCGTTTGTCGTATCTCTATAATGTGTGAAAGATACTTTATTTAGTAGATGCAGCTTCTGCTGCTTCTGTGCGAGATACGGATGTGTTTCCATCTGCAATTTATAAGAGCGAAAACCACCTGAAGCAACTTCCAGAAAATATCGGCAACCAAATATGGTTTCGCAGCATTAAGGACGATTGAGAAGAAGACGATCGATGGTTGTGCGCGGGCAACCAACAACATAACCGCAGCGCGAACAGTTCTCGCCCACTGCAGGAATGTCATAGCAGTGAACAAAGTTGAAGTAAGAGAAACAAAAGTTTCTTTCTCGCATAATCTTCGTCGATAACGAAGAAATAAATTTGCATAAAAGCAAGCGCAAACGATATCGTTTTTCTTTTCCGCCACCTTTGCGTTTCGTCAGTTGTTTGTAAGCTTGAGGTGGTCGTAATAATGGGGGTGTTCTGTTGCTTTTATTTGTGATTATAAAAAAACCTGATACCGCAAAAGTTTCCGCTGCAGTTCGAAGAAAACAACAAAACCGTGAGCATATGTGTTGCTGCAAATAATATTTCCGCACGCGTCAACGACAACTGATTGTTGGCGAAGGGAGGGGTCTTCAAATAAAAGTATTTACTTTTATACTTTAAAATATTCTCGAACGAAGGTGATGGATTGAATCACTGTCTGACAATCTCTTCTAAGGACCTCTGTTTGAATGTGGCCCCCCCTCGGTCATAAACTTGAGAAATTAAAGCCACCGACCATTGTAAAACTTTTCACAACTTCAGAATATTACTTTTAAAAAGTTGAACCTACAGATTCTGTATTATATGTATTTATTTTTCCGTCTCTTCGGCGGATTTGGAAAATTTATTTTCCTGTCTATTTTGTTTTTCGCTTTTATGAATCGAACTTTACCTGGGTACACTTGGGCGCTTCTATACCCATCTGCGTATATAAATTATGAACAAATTGGGAACGAACGCACATCCCTAAATCTCTGGTCCGAATTGGTGAATTATATTTTGTTGTTGCTAGCTCCAGAAACTGAAACATTAGTGAGACAAAATATAGAAAGACATTTATCTGAAAGGGAAAGTGAAGTACAATTTGATATATTATTGTGATTATTATTGTTGGTGGCCTGAGAAGCCTTGTGAACTGCCACCTTGAGATCTATTGTGCATCACAGATATTTACCACAATATGTGGTGGATAAGTTCCTTTATGAATGCCATCATATCTGGCCATCTACCATCATATCTGGGATTTTCCCATTTTTATTAACTGGCCGTTAAACGGGCCGTGTCCTCTCATATACGACACAAGAGATCTGAGTGCATGGCGGTTAGAATTAACTGCCTTGTTTATGTCTTTTATGTTGTATTTGAGAAGCTTTTTCGTTTGTCTCATCCCAATTGACGATTCTCATACCCACTTATTCATTTTGTTTTTTGAGGTGTCTTGTGGAATATGCTAGTAAGGCGGCCTTGCTGTCGAAGATCATTCGTCTTCTTTTATGGCTGTTGTTTCTGTCTCGAAAATAGTTGGGGGTTTTCCTAGGGGTATTGGTATTGTGGTTCTGGGCCCAAATAATCGTGCAACGGTCCCTGTTTCTGTTTAAGATCCGTCTGTGTAACAGATAGATGCATGGTGGGGAAGGTTGTTTATGATATTTTCAACTTTGATCTCGTTCTGGTATTCTTATTTAGAAATCTTTTGGAAATTAGTTGTTTTTATCATTAAGTCAGATTGAAGGACAATACCACTATCTATGTTGATTTTGTTAGTGATGGTTGTATGTCCTGGTTTATTAGCTTTAATTTGGTTTGTTATAATAAGTGTTGTGACTCTTGTGAAGTGGTTGAAGTCCCAGGAGCTTTTAAAGAGCTGCCGTTGGACAATCCTTATCGCACCTGTTGCACTTATACAGAGTAGTGCTTGAATTTTAATTAGTATCGTAGAACATTTTGCTGAACATTCGTTGGCAAGTGAAGTAAGCTTTATTAGCTTTGTTGGTGATGTATGCATGTGAAAGTTCCATGTAAGTTTTTGGTCGAACATGACTTCCAGGTATTTTACTTCTGGAATTGTTTGGAGAGATTTGCCGAGGAATCTTAGTGTGAGAAGAGTTATTTCTTCCTTTTTGTGAATACGGTACATACTACTTTGTCTAGGTTAACACTTAGGTCAATCAATCTACAACATTCGGTTACTAGTTTGAGAGCGAACTTCATGCGTTCTGCTATCGTACTCTCGAATTTACCACGTACCATTAGGACTAGGTAGTCCGCATAGCTAATATTTGTGATATGATTATTCTTAAGCATGTCTAGTAGCTGGTCCATCACCAGTAGCCACAAAAGTGGTGATAGGACTCCGCCTTGTGGACAGTCTCTAGCTGCCGCTACTGTGATTAGTTCATCACCGAACGTATTTTCCTATCTCTAAGCATACTCATAACCCACCCGATGGTAGAGGAGTTCCCCTAGTTTTAGCTTGGATTTGAATTGCTTCGTTAGTTAGTTAGTGTTGTCAAAAGCGCCTTGAATGTCGATTAAGTCGCACAGTAGAATTTCTTTACTTCAAAGTGTGTCTTTGATTTCAGATGTCAACTCATGGAGTGCTGTTTCTGTAGATTTTCCAGTCTGGTACGCATGTTGGCTGGGCTTAAGAGGGCTTCGTTGGAGTATGTTTGATCTTGTGTGGTGACATTAAGTATAAATGATGTGAGGCTAATTGGCCTGTATGACCTGGTATCTTTGGGGGATTTCTTCCCTGCTTTTGCTAAGAAAATCACTCGCACTTCTCTTCAGCACCTTTGATCGTATTCTAGGCTATAGCTGGCTTTTTAGAGTCCTACCAGTGTAGTTTCTATTATATTTATTCTACGGCCGATCCATCGGGTATATCCAGTCTCCACCTGGAGATTTGTGTGGTCCGAAGGAATTTACTGCCCAGCGAACTCCATCAGTGGTGAATATGCTATTATAGCGCCTATAGGACTCGACGGGGATAAGATAAGGATGTGAGTTAAGGTCCTCGTTTTCTTCTTGGTTGCTTAGTATTAGACAATTGGGGAAATTACTTTTTTTTACTAAGCACTCAAGAGTTTTTTGTCTCGTGCTTGTCAGTGCACCTTTTTGCTCTTCTGACTGAACCAAGTTTTTCAATACTTTCATAGAATTCTCTCCAGCTGTTTCTTTTGCTGTTTCTTAATGCAGATACATTTGAGAGAGCCTTGAGTAGGGTCCTGAAGACGGTCGTAACGTAGTTTTGAGGGAGTCTTGTGGGGGTTTTGAGAGTGGTCTTGAGGGAGTCTTGGATATTCAGAGGGTATTGAGGGAGTCTTAGGGAGTTATTGAGGAGGTCTAAAGAGGGTCGTTAGTGGAACCTTAAGGGGGTTTTTAGGTGCTCTTGAGACTATTTTGAGGGGGACTTAAGGGAAGCTTTAAGTGGTTTGAGGTGATCTTGCGGGTGTATTAATGGGGGTAGTAACGTGGTCTTAAGTGGTATTGACGGTTTTTGAGAGGGTCGTGTGTGGAGTCTTGAGAGGAGGATGGAGGATGATCGCGAGTGGAGTCTTGAGGGGGTCTTAAGAAGGTTTTTTGGGGTGTCTTGGGTGGTCTTGAGCACACCGAGAAGATCTTTAGATGGTTGTGAGTGGAGTTTTGAGGGGGCTTTTAGGTGTTCTAAAGTCGGGAGTTGAAAGTGCTTTGAGGGGGTCTTAAGGGAAACTTAAGGTGGGTTTTATGGAGGTATTGAGGAAATGTTGATCGTAACGTTGGGTCGTAACGTGATCTTAACGGAGTCTTGTGGGTGATCTGGAGGGTGGTCTTGAGTGGGTCTCTATGTGGTCTTGAAAGGTTTTTTAAAGTGTCCTTTGAGGGTCCTTTTGGGTTTTTTGGAAGTCTTTCAAGGTATTTTGGATCTTGTAAATTCCCTTAACTTCTCAATTGCCTTCTTGACCGCTTTCATTAGATAATTCTCCAAATCAGTGACTGATTTTTTCTCTATTAATAGTAATCTGAATAATAACAGAAAACCCTATTCAAAAACGGAGCCTATATGTTTCTTTTTATCTATTGAACTGACAGAGTCTTATTTCAAAATATACAAGGGATTTGAAGAAAACAAAAGGTAGTCTTGTATAGGGTTAAATTGAATAAAATTACATGAATTTACCACAGTACCTTGTCAAACAGATAAGGCAGATTATTGGCTTACCACACACCTTCAAACGGTAAAGTAATGTAAACCTTCTAAAATATCTAAGGCCAACAGAAAGTTAGCAGTTCACATAAAGTTTTAGGGTGCATACAACTGAAATAAATTTAAATTAAAACCTCAAGAGCTACCCGTTTACCTCCTACACTCTTTCCTATAAATGTAAGAAAAAAATTACGTGCCTCCTCGCCTTTTGTGCTTACCCATAACTTTTCTAGAAAAGTAAATTGTCTGCACATTCCAACTGTCAATCTCCTTCAGAGTTTAGATGAATGTGCGGTCAATAGTGCATCAGTTAGCCTGGAGTGATGACGTGTAGGATAACAACTGTGAATGTGCAATTTTACGTTTCCTTGCGGTGGCGGCAATGCTTTCCAACTCAGACTCAGTTAACTACGAACGATGGCAGTATATAGGTGGAGAGGGAGCTCATTAATTTCGCATTCAGAATTCTGAGACTTGAAGATTTTGTCCGATTGCCACATTCAACATCCCTTCAACATCAACTGTAGTTTTCTCCGGCGGCGACAGCCAAAGGCGTCAGTCGAGCAATTGTGGCTTTTTAATGGCCAAAGGAAGAACTTTTGATTTCCTCAAAAGTTATCTTAGGGTTTTGTGTGAATCACATGTCACACAGTCGGTGGTGGTGCCCCTACTACACGGTTAACTCTGACTTTTGCATCCTATAGTGTTGAGCATAAGCAAAGTTGCTTAACATAATAGCAGAACACCAATCACACACACACGTACAGTATACGAGTACGAGTATAGTAAAAGGTATTCATCGCATTCAAATTAGCACATGAAAAGCGTTTGGAAAATTTCGAATTTTCCGTCATTCATTTGGTTATTTGTTACATTCAAGTCATTCAAGCATTCGTTTTGGTCTCGTTGGTCTCTTTGGTCGGTTGGTTAGATTCGTTCCGTTTGGACGTATTTTAAAATCTACAATTTCCTGTGTCAAATGGCACATTTCAATGCATTTACATGCAACGCAGAACAAATTAAAGACGGATTCAGCTGAAACTGTGCTTGCTGTCTCATTGTGTGCTCCATAATGGAGTGTATGATTCCTTCTACATCAGGTTAATGCTTTTCCTTTTCCTTTCCGTTTTCCTTTCCGTATTACTTTTCCTTCCTCTACTGTGGTACTAAGTGGTTTGAAGTCAAGTAGAAGTAAAATACGATTGTGTCTTCTTTTTTCCATATATCATACAATTACTTTCAAAAACATCCTAATGAATGCTATATGCATTAAGTTAAAAAGTTTTATGGTCAATAGTAAGAAGCTTAAGTTTGTGGCCACTAATCCGTTATCAGCTATTAGTTAATTTTAAATAACCTTACCATAAAACTGATGAAAATGGTTGGTTGTGCCTCTCTGATAGTCAGCCGATCCCAATTTCGGAAAAAGTATTTGGAGCAACGGAACAATCCTGCCCTCATTAAATGGTTGGTTCTTAAAATAGTGCACACCTCACTAATTGTCAGCCGGTACCAATTCCAGATAAAGTGTTTGAGGTAACGGAGCAATCCTACTCTCAATTAATATCCAAATATTCTACCCTGAGTAAATCTCCAAACTACATGTAAGGAATATTTTTGAGCTACTCATGCTGATGGCCGCATTATCAGTAAGTGGAAATTGACAACTGATCGCTAACGATCCCATCGATGCTTAGCAAATTCGGTTGTTCTTTAATTGCAAAGCTTTTGACTCTGCTATGGTAGACAGTATTTCCTGACTTACTAGTGAGATTTTTAGGGAAAAAATTTAAAAGAAAACAACAAAGAAAGTTGTGCAGCTCATTCGAATTCTATCTCCTGGCATTAAGCCAAGAGACAGCGATGCTAGCTCCTCGCAGCAATACAAGTACCAGCCATAGTATCACTAATAACTGTAATAGCCAAGTAATGACTAAAGAAAGACCAAAACAACTTAGAACCGCAAATGTGCCCTGGAAGCAAGCTGTCTTCATTTTTAACAAGATTGCCAAGAATGCATATCTTAAACGGAGTCATTTGTTTGAATTCCTGTCACAAAAGGAAGTGGATTAAATCATTAAGAATTATACGGAGATCCGGAGATAGAAGTACTCCCACATTCAATAGACAACCGAGAGATGTCCTCAACAGCGACGGACATTTTGGTGGCCGGTTACAAAATGGACGGTTAAAAACTCAACCAAATACTGAGGCTGTACCATTCTGAGATACTGATGAACATTTAAAGCATCATTAACTTTGAGAAGCCCGATAATAATAACAGTTTTTTTGTCCAATGCCATGTCTATGTCCAATGTGAATAGTTTCAACTGTCACTCGAAAAGGTTGGACAAAAACTAAGGTTTGGTATAAGATAAGCCAAACATAAGGTTTTTCGTAACTTTCATAAGAAGGCTGATACTGAAGAGTCTTCCAAGCTTCAAAATGGGCTTAAACTAGAACGATGGCGATCTAGTAGAGGCTGGATCTGCAACACCCCCTGGTGATGTGATGTCCAGGATATTGCAGATTACCTATATGCACTCGATATATGACTGGTATAATCTACTGGTTTTACTCAGCGAGGCAAACATTAATATAACCCTTATCCAAGAATCTTGGTTTAGAGATGTCAATGGACTTCAATACAGAGAATATAACCACTTTTATCAAACAGACGCTGGTAAACATAGTTATTGAAGGACATATTTAATAGCCCGTCAGGTCAGCCATCATCAGAACAGGGGGAATAACACAGAATGCCCTAGAATTGCAGGTGGCCGTAACTATCTCTGACTGGTGGAAGTTTGATCAAACCTCCACATGGTGGCCGCCGATAATTTTCCTACTTTGCAGGAAAATCAGAATGATCGGGCTAGTCCCTTCAAAGTAAGGTTGGCGCGAGGCCAATAACATCGCCCGTAAAAACGAAAACGGCTAAACGATTACAGAATTTTCTATAAGAATTTTTTAAGAGGAGGCCCCACATTACACCAAGCAATTCATCACATAATAGTGTAAGTATGGGAGGAAGAAGCTATGCCAGAAGACTGGCAAAAAGGCATCCTGTGCCCCATACATAAGAAGGGAGACATAACAAAATGCAGCAATTATCGTGGTATAACGTTGTTGAGTACCGCGTATAAGATTTTCTTCTCTACCCTTCAAGAGGGGATAGCCCTATACGTTTAAGTCAACATTTGCCCATACCAGTGTGGCTTCATCCCAGGCAACTCAACAACTGATCAGTTTTACACCCTTAGGCGGGTGATGGAAAAATGTTTCACTACACTACTTTATAGACTTAAAGCCGCCTATTATAGCATAGCCAGAGTAGAACTTTATAAAGCCATGAGAGAATTCGGCATCCAAAATAAACTGGCGTGCCAATCGTGCGTGCGTGATCCGAGATTCTGACGTAACGGCGAGAGGGACAATCCTCTATAAGTACATTCAGATACTGGCTTAGGCAGACGATATTGAAATCGTTAATAGGAACCCAAGAGCTATACAGGAAGCTTTCATCCAGATCGAGCAGGCGGCACGAAATTTGGGGCTGCACATAAATGAGAGCAAAACAAAGTACATGATGGCCACGTTTGCGAGTAGAAGATCCACTATTGGTCCCTCAATTCAAATAGTGGAGCGCGAATTTAAAGTAGTGCGATCCTTCTCGGGTCAACTGTAACAGCCGATAATAAAATGGAACCAAAAAAACGCGCACGGTTGTTTTAAGCCAACAAAGCCTACTATAGTCTCTCAAGACTCTTCAAATCCAGGAACTTAACCATAACATCCAAGCTGCTGGTATATAATACAATGGTTATATCTGTACTTACATATGGATCTGAGACTTAGCTTAGCAGAGACTACGAGTGCTTAGCAAAAAGCATTCTGACCTCTTAGCCCGGTTCGAGAGAAAAGTCTTACGGCGAATTTTTGGCCCCGTATGTGAGGAAGGACAATTCCGGAGACTCTATAATGATAAGATCTACGAGCGTTACCGCGATGTCGACATTGTGAAGAGAATTAAGCCCGGTAGGTTCCGCTGGGGAGGACATTTAGCTCGCAGAAAGTCCTTTACGGTAGGATCTATGAAACACGACAGCGAAGCCGACCAAGCCTACGTTAGAAGGATGGCGTAGACCAGGACGCCCAAAGTTTAGGAATGCCAAACTGGATGATATTGCCTCAAAATCGGAACCGGTGGAGAGACTCTTTGCGGGAGGCCAGGACCGGTTGTAGAGCCATATATGATGATGATTGCATTAATGTCTTTAGTTTTGGCCTCATTGATTAAAAGTGTAATAAGTTTGTTTCTATTCTCGAAGTAGCAAAGTGTTTTCGGAATATCCATATATGTCAAAGTGTCCCTAGCCAATAGTTTGGATAGTCCGATTGAAAATCGAAACTTTCGTCTTCATCCCCTTAGAAAGCGATGTTAAAAAGTGTGCATGAGAAAGTGCACCAACATACTTCAATCCTTTCAGGAATCCAAAGTTTAAAGAGATTACCAGACACTATTACATAACTCTGTGTATAACGTTGTGCACAGCAAGTGTGACTTGTTCCTGATGTTCTAAAGTTTCTGTGTATTGACGGTTGCATAAACCGAAATCCGGCTTGATAGTTTCCTATTTAATTTTTTAGCAGTTAGCTATAGTCAACATGTTTTTGAAAATTGTGTTATCATAACCGCTTAAAAAGTAAGTAAAATATGGCATCAGCTAAAATTACCCATTGCTCTGCAGTAGGAACTTTTGACCTACTTTCCGAAATATACAAACTACTGCATCAACCACAGAACGATGATTTTGCGAAATATGCAAACTGCTGCATTACATATAAAACGGGGACCCATTTATAGGACATAATAATTAATTTAAAATTATTAAGTGTAAACTAAGCAATTTTGGAACGAATTATTTGTATAAATAGCCGAAACTTTCGTTTAATAAAACAGAATTAGTTTCACAGTCAATATGATTTTCTATTAAAATTATTAAAACATGCAATTGCATGTGATTTGAATGTCCGTTTAGATCAAGCAGTTAAACTTCCTGTGTGGTTCATAATGATCTTATTTAGATGTTCTTTGCAGAACCAGTATCAGAAAAAAATTGACTGTGATACAAAAAAATTGCATCAAACGATTCCCGGTTAATTTTCACAAAACCATCCCACTGTTCAACATTTATTTTCCAATTAATATATAGTCCACATCTTAACCTATCTGTGCACATCACATTTCACATCTACATCAAAACGCTCCTACCCCCAAGAAATAGCACCACATATGTCATTTTGCATAGATCCTCTGTGCATCCTGTTTGTATCTCATCTTTGTGCCTGCAGGTTGCCTTAGTAGCTAAACAAATATTATTACGACAACAACATCAACCACGACGACGAGTGCATATATAGTATGTGTTTTCAAGGATCATTGAAGGAAATTGACTCTCATACCAACAAAGTGTAATAAACCTTTCAATGCATACAAATTATTTATTCATTTGGCTTTCCTTTCACGTTTCGTTTTTTATTTTGTGCAACAACGAGCGTGCGGGACGAGACGAGACGAGACGGCGTTTGGCGACTTTATGCAATATTTCTTTCGTATGGCTTTGTGGCTTACCAACCATACCCATAAATGCAATGCCAACCATGTAGCCTGCAGTTACATTTCGAAAATGAATATATGGGAAACGTAAGGATATTGTGGACAACAGAACAATTTTGTCAATTTGTGTGGATGAAATTTATAAAGTGAAGAAAAGTCATGTCGAGATCGAGTGAACATAAACTTTGCCAATTTTTGCTTTTATTTTCGTACTAAGAATGGGAAACATAAATATTTATTTGTTGGACATTGGGTGGTGTACGTGAATTTACCAAAATGTCGGCATATCAAAGTCTCGTTCGCCTTGCCGTAGAACATCGTGTATAATTTTGAGAACATTTGGTGAACATCAGTAAATAGAAACAGAGAGATAATATAACCTAATCGGCAACGAACACCTTCTACCAATATTCTGTTTTATTGAATTGTTACATAAACATGAGTTTGTACAGCATTGGACGATGATATCTGGAGTAGCTTACATTCACCATAAATATAACAGTTGCATCAAAATTCCTAACTAAACCCAGATCGGCCGTGGACAAATGGATCGATGCTGCTTTACCTTTAGAAAACACTGACCTTAATGGGTCGTAGTTATTTTGATGTATGTTCTTTCAGTCAGATTGGAAACATAAACGATCACATACCAAATTAATTCGAAGCAAATGTGTAGTTGAGGTGTTTATCCGCTGCCTCACGAAAGAAGGACCTCGTATAAACTCATTTTTCGGCCAATAGTAAGTTCACGATGTCATCCAGGTTGACCGCAATTTTCACTGAAGTAAATTTGGGATACCACACCGTTGGGTCCCTCAATAGGACTTCTTCTTCAATTGGCAGCTCCGACACTTTAATGTACTTCCAGTTTGACTCGGTTCATTTCTACGTTTCGAGTTTCGCTCATTCAGCTTCTAAATACTTAATGTACAACGAAATATTTTGTTCCCCAAATTATAAAGAACTAGATGGTCCCGGGCGGGCGCTTTGCTACCCACACACATGAACCCACACCTTCCTTTTACTATCGCGAGATCTACTATATCTTATAACAATAGAAAAATAAGGACTAAACACATAGCCTTTTAGTATTTCCTTTGTGCAGCAGGAAGCAATCGCGATCACCATCAGACGACGTAAATGGAGCTGGATCGGCCACACTTTGAGAAAGCCAGCGGACGACATTAGGAAACTAGCGCTCGACTGGAATCCACAAGGAAGCCGCCAAGTTGGCCGTCCTAGCAAGACATGGAAAAGGACAATAGAAGAGGAAGCAAGATCACAGGGCACCGAATGGCGTCTCTTGAAACCTCAGGCGTTAAATCGAGTTCGTTGGCGGGCATTTGTAGAAGCCCTATGCTCCCCCGCGGAGTAAAGGAAAGAAAGATGTGCAGCCATAGTAATTATAAAACAGTGCTGCGCAGCACAATACACTCAGTCATTATGACGCCGCTATATGGTGTGATGTTCGTACAGAACAAAGGACAGAAAGCAGCGAAGCGAACAGTGCAGCACACAGCATACAGTCAACGCATTTGCTCGATCGTTTTTTCGTCGTGTTTTGGTATTGGTCGCCACGAAAGGGCCTTTTATTAAAAAGGGAAACTCTATGTTCACCCAGTCCATTCTAAATACGGGTAAAAGAAGTTTTAAAATCGTTCCAGTAGTTTCGAAGATTACCTCCTACATACAAACCAACATTACCTCTTTATACTATTAGTATAGATATGGCTCTCAATAGTCCGCAGTATTGTTTCCTACACAGAAATGTAATATATATGGTGTGAATTTGCCTTTAATAGGTCTATTGGGTCAGGTATAATGAAGTTACAAATATATACACCAACGAACCAACAGACCAAACGACATTTTCATAAATATCTCCACTCTAGCGCCACCCACAGGGTCCAATATAAAGACGAGTTTATTGACGCACCAAGCGAACATATCGCGTAAACATGGCTTCGATACGTCCAGCGGTTTAAGGGCTCAGCCCATAGAATCCTTTGCGTCAGTTAACGTTGCCGTATGTAACGCAATGAGCTGGCCAAATGAATAGGTTAACGTCGTACAGACAAAAAAAAACAAATGCTAAAATATACTTCAAACTGCTAGAAGCATTTGCCGGAAAGAAAAGTAGAAAGTTCGTCATCTTTTTGCGTCGCTTCCGTCACATAATTTGTCTATGGGACACTTCCCATAAGAACGGGTGTATTTGTTCCATCAGTGAGTTGCATACGTCGTCGCAACGGATTCTACGGGCTGAGCCCCTTAGGCGTGATGACATCTCGATTCCAGTGTCATCTACCCTGTCCAAAACAAACATAAAATTATCGGAGCACGAAACGAATATATGGTGTGAATATGGGTTCGATATCTCTAGTGTTTTAGGCGTAATTGTCCTACATATATATGCACAATTATTTATTAACATATAGACTAACTGTTAACCCCGGTGTTACCTGGGACCCTCTCCCCACCAACAAGATACTAAGACCTGTTTCACTCTGTACTGACCCAACCAAGCTGACCCCCACCCATACGACCACCTAACTGACCCACACCAACTAAGTCCCCCAAAATCCACTAACCGAAAACTTTAGCCTATAGCCTCCGAAAAACCCTGTACAATTGGGAAAACATGCTCAAAATCGGTTAAGTATTTTGGAAGATTACCTCCTACATACAAACAAACTTTACCTCTTTACAATATTAGTATGGATATAGAGAGGTAAATTTATTGAAAAATCTCAGTAAATGGATGCCAAAAATAGTTTCAGTAAGAACTGGATTAAGGCAGCTCAGCATTCACTCAGCATAATATGTAATGAGTTGTAGGTTGAAGTTTCTGTTAGTAGGCTTATTGCTTTCAACCTTTCTCTACCAAAAGCTATAATTCCTGTTGTTCACCGCTCGGTACCATTCGATTACTAGTTGTTTATGACTCAACAGCTATGGTGTTGCTCATAATTTTGGAATCACTCAAATATTCGATCTTAAGGTTTGATTACCAACCATTATGTACACATATTCCATAGCTTTTCGGCTAGTTATGAGTGCCGTTTGGTGGCAACTTTAAACGTAGAATTCCGGCGTACATAATGTTCGATTAAAAGAGTGACCACCACCGATGATTCGAGACACTCCCGTGGAGACGTTACAGGACTTTGTTCACTCGTTGGTCTCATACCCCAGCCTTCCGTTTACCAAATGAATCATTAATTGGGAGATATTACATTGTACTCAAACTGGTTAGAGAACTTCTTATCGATGATCAATTTGCAGTGTTGAGGGCGTTTATTGTATCTAGTGTCTCTATTTTTCCATTGTGGCTGATAGCAACATTTCTTCTTGTATCGCTTAACTCTGTTAACTAAACCCTTTATAGCGTCAACGGTAGTCATTGTTGTATACATGTACGGTCTCTGCTGAAACGCCGGTTTTAATGCCATGATAGATATACCTTCCCATCCGGCAGCCTTGGTGTCATCTATCTTTACATGCATTAGTAAACTGATATGCTACTATGGACACTGGAATTGTTCGGCATGATCTTTGAGAGGATCTACATTGATTTGTCATAACTATTTTGTATGCTGTTTTGTATCTGCCTCGTCACATGAACGTTTGAGCCACATTGACTTGCCCTTCATTTTGGCCTCTTATAAGTAGTCTTAGTGTATGATGCCGTTCTTGAAAGTCAGTTCCACTCCTTGATCGATTAACTCTTCATCGTACTTGTAAGAAGTTTGATCTCAGTGCTTTTACATATGTATATAAGGATTCCGCCAACAGCACGGTGTTCCTTTCCTGCTGGGTATTCTTTTGTTCACCCCAGGTTTTTTTAATAGAGCAAGTAATTTGATGCGACAGTATTACCACTGTTCCGTTTTCAGCTAAGATTCTTGTGTTTATGATTTTCTTCAAAATTTCCTTATCGTTGTACAGGGTTCCTTTTATTGATTTGAAGTATTATCATCTGGTAGTTGCTGTTTATATATTCTTCATCTAACGCCATTTTATATTCGCGCTGAAAGAGGTAAGATCGATAATTTGATACACTTATAGCATTCCTCATATACATAAGTTGTCAACCGTAATCATAGGAGCTCTTAAGCTTCTAACATTGACATGTTTTCAGTTAGCGTCCAAGAGGCTTGTGCGTAATAACTGTATGACTTGATACTGTTTATTATAGACTGTATAAAGCCCACTACAAGCCCATAGGCATTTTAGACGGCAATACTTGTCTGACCTTTGCATTACTTAATGGAACATAGAAATTTATGTCAATTCAGATAAGCATGGCGGAGTATATTCAAATACTTCTGGCTACACGCAACTTTACTTGTAATAATAATAATAACGATATTCGGCGCGACAGACCGTTGCGGTCCAAGGTTTAGCTTATCGCGACCACTTGTTTTGTGCGGGTTATATTTTTGCAAACAAATTTAAGGAACCTACAATTCAATGCTGTATCCGAAAGACGAATTGAGAAGCTTCCAGTGATAAGTTATTACTTTGGATGTTTGTCAGATAATTGCAAGAGAAATATACTTATGGTGTTTTCTGGGATTCGAACTACAAACCCCTTGCTCAGAAGTCCATGCACTAATCACTGAGCCACGGCGCTCACCTTGCTATTGTTTATCTGTAGTTAAACACGTTTCGTTTATAATCTACACTCAATCTAACTTGTACCTCGCAGTAAATATAATGGAATATATTAATTATTATTATATATTTTAGTTCGGTCCTTCCAATTATTGGGCTGATCATTCAATTAATCTGGAGAGTGGCAGAGCATACACTCAAATCGCCTGGTAAGGTTTAACTTTATGCATTTCATGTATTACGTGCTCAATCCGTTTCCATTTCCATCTTGTCTGTCTGGTCTTGAAATTTTACTCATATCACCTATTACGTTAATATGCGATGATCTACATATGTCACTTAATAACGCTAATTGTAATACATTTTGCAAATAGATACTAACATTATTCTCCTGTGCAACTTGTTACTATAATTCAACTCAAAAAGTCATACTCCACTTATTAAAGTAAGCAAGCAAATGTAAATGTCGGTGATCCTTATTCATATGAAAAACGAAAAAGTAAAAAAGAAAAAACCACTTTAAAAAAACCAACTCCAATTAAATAAATTTGATACGACTGAAAGCTATCACTAGTGGTCGTCGCCAGAGCTTTGTACAAGGATTTCAGTTAAAAACCGCTAAAATACTCCACCTCTTTTTTGTCGGATTTTATTTTATAAATCTCCTTTACGCTTACCTGGGAATAGTTTCCATAAAAAGCACTGAGTTACTATTATTTGCGTGTTTGTGGTCAAATGCGCTTCAATACTCTGCACAATGTTTTTAAATTTTAATTCTATTTGATCCTCTCGAATAATCGCACGAGCCATGGATAAATAAAATTTTCCTTTCAATAGGAATTACAGACTGAGCGGCCAGCGGTTACCATCAATCGTAACCGCTTGTTACCAAATCTCTTACCGCGTCTCTGCTATAGTACATTATATTGGAGCCAGGTTATGGTCGTTGGATGAATGCTGTGTCTGTAGTATACTTTTTGTGTTCAATTGTGGGTGGGTTAAAGCGTTTTTGTGCTGTTTCATGAAATTCCTAAAAAATGGAATCTGTTGCTTTATAAAGGGGCTGCAATGGTTAACGGCTTGCAACATTAATTTCCCAACTTTCATTTAAATTTTTGGCAATTTTGGCGCGTCATCAATTTGGTTCAGTATTAAAAATGGAATTTAAATGGATATCGTATTTCCAAATGGTTTTTTCCTTATTTTCATGTGGCAATACAAAAGGGGGATTGTTCCTTACAATATTTACTGATTTATAGAGAGAGCTTTACCTTAAGGAAAAGTTTGAATTCTGAGTCAGCACCAAGAAGGAATTCAGAATTGCAACTGAACAACAAATACACTTGAAGCTCGAACGAGATGGACCCATTTTAAACCAGCGACCACGTGATTTTTTCAAAAATGTTCATCTTCTCCGGATTTATTTTATTTTTTAAAACATTTTTGCTTTGGTGGCTCTAGAGTACATATATTGAAGATGACGGCCTGGCATTTGTTTGGCTGAGTTTTGCCTGCTCCGCCTGGACAAAAGCTGGTTTCAATCTCTCCGGGAAGTCGCAAAACTCTCCGATAAGTCGCAGTATTGGGCCGAAAACCAGCTCGACTTATGTGCTTTTGATATCCTCTTTGTAGCTTAAACGTAAGCCTAAGAGGATTGTCGGTAAAAGACTTACCCAGTCGTAAGATTCATGACACTTCACCGCTGCCATCGCTCACTCATCCCTATTGGAGGCTGAATGATACGCTGTCGTACTCGTCCTGTTGCTGACAATCAGTTTCACGAAAGCGTCGAATAAAACAGATTTGCACTGGGATCCTCGATCAGATGTTATAGTTGCTGGTGCACCAAATAGAGATACCCTGCCAGCATAGAATGCTTCGACCACGTTGTCAGCAGAAATGTCCTTCAGTTTCCGGCCAGCGAGTGAACCAGTCGATCATCGTGAGTAAATATCGGAAACATGCCTTTAAACAAAGGCATCACCACGATGTCGATGTGAATATGGTGGAATCGATCACTCGGTATAGCGACGTTTTTGGTGTGCCGACTGAACAGAACGTTGACAGGGTAGGCAGGAACGAGCCCAGTTCAAGGTGTCTTTGTTCTTGTTGGGACAAATGATGTTTTTGCTGATCAGCTTCTTCATCGCTCGTCCACTCGGATGTGACGGATTGTGGCAGTTCTTGAACACTCGTTTCCGAAAATTTCTAAGTAGGTACGTAAGGTCATATGCCAGGTCCACCGATGTTGCAGTGTACCACCGTTTCTGTTCCGTCGATACGTAGCTCTTGTAGTTGGATTGAAGTTCTGTCGGGTGTTTCGATGAGCTGTCGTAGTTCGTCATAATTTTTCTGCATATCTGACAGTTCTTGAGTGCTAATGAATAGCGGCAGGTCAATCGTTTGCACACGTGACAGAGCATCTGCTACAACGTTGTCTTCTCCGGAAATTGCGAAGATAATTTTTTTTTTGTGAATCAAACTCCAGTAAAGATCACTTTCATCGGCATTATATATCTGGTCTTTAGTTAGCCCGATTTCTGTTATCTTATTAGATAATCGTACATTAGAAGGCTTAATTGCACTTCCATTTGCGCTTAATTGTCAACGCCAATGGAACAAGTAGAATTCCAAACTTTATCAACCAACCATCACTGGCATTAAGGAATAAAATTTCTATGTAGATGAATGTGGCTTTATGGCTTTCGCTTTGATTATATTTTCTGATATAAGGACACGTCGGTATTGCTGAGACCTACATAGAGCAGCCTCCATTGATGGTATCTCATGTTTTTCGATTTTCTGTTCCTGCTGTTCCTGTTGTCTGTATTTTCGACCAATTTGAGGTCCTTTTTAACGACCTTCTACATGACCTAGAGAGCTAAAAGTGAGCATGAATGTCTAAGTCCAAAATGGGATTGTTTATATTCCGAGTATGGCGTGTGTGGCGTGTCGAGTGTGGCGCGGGTAATGGGTTGAAATTTTTGTTCGACTTTTTTGAGGTAATTTTTAACCACCTAGAAATTTGTAATTTTATGAGTATCTTTTATGAGTAAAATAGCACTTTTTATTTTCTTCGTATGACGCTGGGACGTTTCACATGTAGCACGTGTGATGGTTTGAAATCACGCCATTTTCTCGTTTTTTGGGGTCTTTTTTAACCGCCTTCCACACGCCCTAGAAAGTTGTAATTTTATGAGTATCTTAGCTCAAAATAGCACTTTTTATTTTCTTCATATGACACGTGGGACGTTTCGCGTGTAGCACGTGTGATGGTTTGAAATCACGCCATTTTCTCGTTTTTTGGGGTCTTTTATAACCACCTTCCACACGACCTGAAGTTTTTTGAGCGGCTCAATGTCAGGCGCCCATTTTGATATCCTGCGTGTAACGTTTTGCGAGTTGCGTTGAGAGTCGCGTGTAGCGCGTATGAAGCGGGGAAAAAAATTCTTTGAAATAGCCCCGAACTTAAAAGCAGATATTTTGGCGATTATTACCAAACAAGAAACGTCTGTGTGGCGTGTTGCGGTGAATATACAAAAGTGTGTACCACAATGGTTGATCTTGCAACGCCAATTTTCATTGCGAGGGACTGATAGGATGCACCATTTTTTAGATCCTCCAGAACTTCACATTTGTATGTTAAATTTAAAAACTAAAATTTTTCTTTGACTGGTGGCATCTTTCCTACACGACAATACACTTTAAATTAGAAAAGAAGCACGACGAACCCAAATTATCGGAAGAGGAACACATAACGACAGTAAAAAAGTCCCCTTACTTTTCAGACTTACAGTTACGACCGTCTTACAAAAAAAAATATAAAAAAATATACTAAAAATAGAGCAAATGCTAAAAACCGAACGCAGGAACTTTCCAAACTGACAAAAAAAAAAAAACAACCCATAAAAATTAAAATTTTTCTTGTAAATTTTCTAATCGGAGATACACACAAACATACACACACAGACACACATGTGTACAAAATTTAAAGAAAATCGGGTAAATTTTGTAAAATATTTGTATGAGAGCCCCCCGAACCCGAGGTCCGAGGGGCCTCAAATTTTAATAGAAAGTATTGTCACCGGAAATATACATGTGTGCAAAATTTTAATCGGGCCATGGAAAGTGGGCTAAAAATTGATCAGAAAATCTGACCAGCCAGCCAGCCAGCCAGCCAACCAGCCAGCCACGTGCACGCGAAGTTAATATAGAGAATTTAAAAACATACAGAAGAACACAAACGTAACAATAAATAGCGTTCATCTTTTCGAGCACTCGTATATGAACCGTTCATCTTTTGGAACACTCTTATGACAAAAACATTTCGTTCACCTTTTCGAGGTTTCATCTTTTCAAATATTTCACCTTAACGAGCTTCTACAGTACATCTGGAAGCAATAAAATGGCTTACAGTTGGTACGCTCTTAAGCAATGTCATTTGGATAACAAAATTGAAAATTGCCTTTGATATTTTTACCCTTTACTGTCTTTTTAAGTTAGTGAAACTGTGTGCGAAAAAACGAAGCCATACCAATTAACAGTAATGGAAAACCATTAGTGAAAGACTACTTTCTTCGCAGAATCGATGATAACCAATACATAAAGGTAATCAAAATCAAAAAACCAGAAAATCAAATTGGGTACACAGGAAATCCCTTTCGCGTTTACTTTCGATTGATATTCAAATTTAATTTCCCAACAAACATCCTGGTGCGTACTGGCAAAACCGAACCTCATTGAAGACATTGTGAGCATCAAAACGATATGATACGAAACTGAATCAGTATACTTTCGTTCCAGTAGGTACAGTGACCCAGTTTCATGTTGTTTGACATTTTCTCTATCAATGCACTTTATTTCACTTTATTTTTTGTGCTCAAGGCAACCCTGATGTTGTTGCATAAAGCCGAGGAGTCTTACGATTTTCGATACACAACACAACACAACGCATAGAGCGGATCTTCGAGAAATCTCAACATTAAAATATACATCACGTTTCACATCATCTCCCCCGCAATCACATCGATATACGTACATAATTCGTGCATAATATCGATTTCGTTCGTTTTGCATTTGCAATGAATTCGTCGTCCGCCTGTCCTGGATTTTCATGATGCACAAGGGTTGGACGTTTTTTTTTTGTGGTGGTGGTTGCTTCTTGCTTTGACTTTATTGCTTTTTGCATCATATTCGACTTCGATCCAGAATGCGTTCCACAAGCAAACGTACAAACAAACGTTAAGGAACACAGAGTCGCACATAGCGTTGAGTTAAGATCTACTAAGGCACCAAAGGAGTAACCTTCCGAAGGCATTGATACTTGAGCTTTTGCATTCCGTTCACGTTTAATGCCATATTTTATGGAAAATGTTTTTCCTTTTTATCGGAAAAGAAAGTCAAAGTTGTCTTAGTTCCATTTGTGCAGGTCTTGTTAAGCGAATACAATGCAATGCCATTGGCGCTGGTATTATAATGACGTATTGCATTTGCAGGGGAAAAGGATCTATCTTGAGAATTTCGGTCTTTTTGTTCGTTACTTCCGCTTTCGTTTCAATACAGAACATTTCAAAATGTTAACTCATATTTATGGGTCTATTTCATAGACTATTAAAGACCGGTCAGGGTGACCTGTGCTCTAAGCCTGTTTCAATGATTTTAAATCTCCTTTAAGATGGAGTATAAAAAGGAACACTGCATGCTGAGTAAAAGCACGTAATTGTTGACAATTTAAAGACCCGCTAGGCACACTATTGATTAGTAAAAGGGACGACTTAGGCCTAAAGTATCTACAACATACCATGTACTGAACAATACCGAAGGATAACAGACAGAGATGCATGCAAAATTTTCAAAAGTCCATATTAAATCTTTTCCTGACGAAAGGTAGTATGTGTTCTTATTTGTTGGATGACAAGTATAGCAATATTGTAATTAGGTACATGCAAATTATGTCAGTTGGTTGGTAGGTTGATTGTACGAGTGTCCGGGCCGCAACTGATTTGTACGCGCCCGACAATCTGTTTGAGAATAACAGACAAAACCGTATTTAAATTTAACTTTAATCAGTTACCTACTCTGTACAAGCAATAAAAATATATTAATAACAAGAAAACATAGGCTATAAGTAACGAGTGCACCAAGTGACTTTTATAGAGTTTTGACTCTATATTAGTGCAACGGTTTTATTTTGGTTTCTTTAAATCATTGTCACACGACTATAGACGAAAGTGACTATGCGTAATAATCGTCGCTACAAATTAAGACTGGTAGGCCGAGTATTTCACAAGAGCTTCCATTAAAATATGCAGAGCAAATAATGCTTAGCAACTTACAAGGGCTTAGTGGAATGGGCAGATCTGCGAGTATTTCACAAGACAGATCTGGTAGCTAGGGACTCCAAGTGAGAATTGATATATCTTAAGGTTGATAGATCTTAAGGTTGTACACTGCTCTTTAGTTGTTAATGTAAGACTGAATCCGCATTCAGTGACTGAGCGTTGCCAAATTTGATAAAACTGACAGCTTCTTGATATAATATGATTGAGCACCAATTTAGGTATCCTACCTTGTTCCATCTGGCCTACTTTAACTATAAATTCAAGGCGCAGTGGTAAAGCATCCAGAAAAAAATAAGGTACCGCACTCTCTAACATATAATTAGGCGTGTTGTTAGGTAGGCGAAGAAGAAGTTTTACGTAGTATAGAAGAAACCTACTTCGTTAAAAGTATAGAGACCGCACAACTGGGCTCCGTATAAAAGAATCGATTTTGCAGTTGCACAAAATATTTTCTATTTTGAGCTGTGGGTTATGTTTTGTTAACAATACAGCGACTTCAAACGGAAAATATTGTACGTTTTAGTTTCAGTTAGGTTGAAGTGGCCGTCAGTCAAAACTGACACACTTAGACCATGATGGTCCGTTGTGATACCCAATGGATCTAGGAAAATTCCACGCCTACTCGTTGAACCACTTGTAACTTCGTATGAAGCGCAATAGACTATTAATGTCAATGTGGGTTAGATCGTTGAGATCGTTAAAAAAGAGCGCTCCCAGATGGAGCTTCCGCCTATTCGAGAGGGCTGGGCACGTACAAAGTAGATGAATAGCGGTTTCCTCCACCTCCTCCTCATCCATGTAGCTTCTGCAGAAATTGTTGGAAAAACTCCTAGTCTTTCTGCATGCTTGCCTATGAGACAGTGTCCAGTTATGACACCTATAATGTCACTAATGTGCAGTCTGTTTTGAGAGATCAAACACTTGGAGCGTTTCGGATCTAGCTTGGGCCAGATCTGCTTCGTTGCTATGCAAGTTGTGCTGTTTGATCATCTATAATAAGTTTTCACTACAGCATCCGGTTTAAACATGAGTTTGCACGTAGTGATCGGCATGCCTAGTGAACCATACTCAGGCAATAGGGGTAGTGTGGTTCATATTGTACGTTTTGCTTCCGATAGTTTGGCATCAAGGTGTTTTTTCATATTCAGATTTGCAGTTATCAGAACTCCTAGGTATTTTTATGATCTCACTATTTCAATACGTTCACCTTGAAGACGGCAGTTTACGTTGCGCAAATACCTACCGCTTCTGCATCTGAATATCATCATCTTCGACTATTCAAGATTAATACTCAGTTTCAATAGCTTGCGGTACTCAGCTTGCAGTTAATAATGTTCCATATATAAATACTATGATTTTGCTTAAAAATATATTGTGCCCGACGCTTTTTTAGGATTTTAGGATTTGCTCCAGGGTACAAAACGTTGAAACCCCCTGAGTTAGAGCATCGTGCTCCTTTAATTTCATCTAACCCATTAATGCCCAAAACTTCTTAAAATTTGAATTTTCGTAAAACAAAGTGTGTACCAGATCAAACCAGTTTAATTAAAAAAAACAACACTTTCTGCATTTAGATGAAATATATTAAAGTTTGAAATGTTGACATTATTCGAATAAAGATGGAAATGATGTCCAATGCTAAGCCTGCATGATCTCCTTCTTTTCGTCAATATTTTGGATTTTCTGTTCGCTACTGTGGCTTCAGAGTACCTTCGTTTGCCTTCATTTAAATATAGCAATACATTTTTTACCACTGTATGAAAGTTTCTTAAACATCCATAGAAGTCTTACCGCGTTGATACTAATTTCCTCTTCGTAACTCAACATAGTGCACCCTGCATATTTCAAATTCATCTTCACCGCCTCATGCAGATTTCGAAGGATAATTGTGTTTGATCCATATTGTTTATAGTTCTGGTACTTTTTCTACGCTGTTGTTGGGGTCAAATAAAATCTATCATTTATTTCAATTTTTCTATTAAAGGGCGCAAATCATGCGGAACATAATGTCACGAAATATCCAAATAGATGGAATGTATATGACATGGACGAGGAAAGAAATTCGAAAATAAATTTCAAATTTTTGCACCATCAGGCATCATTGTCATGAGCCATCACAGTAAAGCCCGTCGAATCGTCAAAGATTTTTCAAACAATTGATTTCGTTTTGCTGTGTAAGAATTCTGTGGATGGAATACGAAATTTTCTCTTTTTCAAAGGATTTTCTTTTTTGTTGTAAATAACAAAACGATTTGAGGCTAACAACGACAACATGACGAGCATGTTCAGTGGATTGTACAAACGATATACTCGTACCACTTGGTTGGTTGTGGTTGTTCTAGTGCTTGGAGCAACAACTCAAAGAGAAGAAATACGGTGCCATTCGTTGTACATATGAATACGTTTTGAAAGACGTCAACTAGAAACTATGCGCAAATCATTGATTTGGAACTCAATCTGAATTGATAAATATTTTTAAACACCAATTAGGATTAGGGGCTTAGTTTGTTTTAAGGTTGGTTTAGGTTTGCTTGAGAGTATATATTTCCTTATGTTAGTAAGGCTGTAATAGAGAATCTAAAGTTATATTTTTAAAAGGTAATGGTGGTTTGTGTGTTGGAGGTAATCTTCGAAGCAACTGAACTAATTTCAATAAATTTTTAGCCAATATTTAGAATGGACTTTCAGGGTGTATATAGGCTACACATTATCCTGTTTATACAAAAGGGTCTTTCGTGGCGACCAATTATGTAACCAATAATTAAAGTCGACGAAAAAACGGTCGGACATCATAATGACTGTGTTCTATGTACTGCATTGCTTTGTATGTACTATAATCTATACATATAAAAATGAATGTCTGTTGGTTTGAAATACTACACCAAAACACAAGTACTAGACAACCGATTGAGCTGAAATTTTACAGAATATGCGTCTTAACAAAATCTCGGTAAACCACATAGTGCGAATACGATCGAGGTGACGCAATAGGCAATGTTTAGGCAATAGTACAACTCTCCCGTGGTAGTGATGGCAATGTGGTTATTCATGTGTGCTAGTGGCGGAGCGCCCGGGGAAAGCTAATTTTAAAATAAAGACCTTATTTCAATTAATAGAGCTAATTTGAAACTTTAAGTTAACTTCGGAACGAATACAGACTACTTCAAGACAAATCCAAACAACTCATATAACAGACTTGAAGAAAGAAAATCGAAATTATGACGACAACATGGAGCTTATATAATAAATTATTCAAAACACGTTGTTGTTCCATTGTGACGATAAAATGTGGAACTGCATAAGCGTAAAAAGAACAAATAAACAAAAAAAGGACCGAAATTTAAGATTCGTCTTCGAAATCAAATCAAATTCGATACAACCTCCCAAAGGAATCACAAGAAGTTTATGTTGGGGACAAAAGTTATAAAGCCAAAGTATCAAAAGTTGTTGATGGCGAATTGCCGCATTCTGGAAGGTTCCATTGAATCAAATTTACAGACACGTATTTCAGTGAGCTTTTTCCAATCTCCTTTCTTATGCAGGAATATAGGCTGGCACGTTGTTGCCTTTCCTTACAATTATTGCCATCATCCGCATTGCACACAAAAATTGATATTCGAAATAAACCAAAAGTCAATAATAATAAAATCGAAGGTGGATTTGTGGGTGGTGGTGGAATCAATTGGTTGTACGGGGTGTAACTGTCGGATAATCTTGAATTATAAGTTAGTTTTACTTGTCGACTCCTTATTGTCAATTGCACTTAGATTCAAAGTTCTCTGAGTAATAATGTAATTTGATAGTTAGTGTGATGTGATAAAGGGAAAATGTTGAACTTTCTATGAGTATATCTAACCCTTCTGTGTACGGAAGTGCTTTAAACTTTTCATTGGACAAAATGGCACAGGCACAGGCACCTACTGGGGAGTTTTATTTTAATTGAAACCAAATCGGGTTTAGAAGACGAAGAAATAGCGATAAGAGATAAGTCAAGGTCATTTTGAATGGCAAGTAGGATGCCTCAACAGAGAGAGTCTATCATAAGATGGGTAAGCTCGTGATTTCAAAAAATATTAAATGCAGGGGGGAATAACTCCTTGTTTTTTATGTCGGGGATTAGATTGATTTCAGTCAGGGCGTATATATCGGAAGAGAGAGCTTGAGATTTGCGCAAAACATTACGGATTTTTGAGCGTAGGCCTCTTACGTTTTGGTATAGATTTAAAAGCCTCCTATAATAGCATAGCCAGAGCAGAACTTTATAAAGCCATGAGAGAATTCGTAATCCCAAATAAACTGACAAGACTATGTAGGTTGACCATGACCAATGTTATAAGCCAAGCTAAAATATCCGAATCACTATCAAGCCCATTCCTAATTAATAACGGGTTCCGACAAGCAGATGGACTGGCCTGCGTCCTCTTCAACCTGGCGTTGGAGAAAGTGATCAGAGACTCTGACGTGAGGGCGACAATCCTCTATAAGTCCATTCAGATACTGGCATACGCAGACGTTATTGACATCCTTAGTAGAAACTGAAGAGCTGTACAGGGAGCTTTCATCCAGATCGAGCAGGCGGCACGAAATCTCCAACATTCGTCCCTCAATTAAAATAGTGCAGTGCAATCCTTTAACTATCTCGGGTCAACTATTGCAGCCGATAACAATATGGAATTAGAAATACGCGCACGGTTTTGCCTAAAGCTAACAAAGCCTACTATAGTCTGTCAAGACTCTTCAAATCCAGGAACTTAACCATAACATCCAAGCTGCTGGTACATAAGATAATGGTCATACCAGTACTTACATATGGATTCGAGACTTGGGTGCTTAGCAAAAAGCATTCTGACCTCTAAGCCGAGTGCGAGAGAAAATTCTTTCGGAGAATTGTTGGCCCCGTATGTGAGAAAGGACGATTTCGGATGATGATATCTACGAGCGTTACACGGTTGTAGAGCCATATATGATGATGATGATATTTATTTTAACGACAATTCATTGATCTTTTAGTTGCGGTATAACCTCTAAGCCTAATTTTCATTCTTTTGTATACTCTTGGGGAAGTATTTACTTTTAAAATGAAAAAGCATGGCTGGCTCGATTTATTTGCTATCAAGTATCGCTGATTTATTTGCTCGAGTATCTGTCCTAGGTGGGCGCCGTGGCTCAGTGGAAATGCGCACAGCTACTGAGTAGGATGTTCGTGGTTCGAATCCCAGTAACACCAAAAGTATTTTTCACGGTGTCCCACCTCTCGCGACTGGGTGACAAACGTTCCGAGATAATTAACTTGTCATGGAAAGCTTCTCAATTTACCGTTCGGATCGGGCCTTAAATTGTAGGTCCCTTACATTTGTGTCCAAAAATATACATGCGCAACACAAATGGTTGCTAGAAGCTAGGCCTTGGACCGCAATGGTCGCCGCGCCGAATATTATTGTTATTTATCTGTCCTAAACAAACACTGGCAGATATAAGGTGTACTAATTCTTAAAGCTGTCACCGCTGGTGCTAGCATACTTAGGTGATCATTTAATAATAATTGGCGCAACAGACCATTGTGCCTTAGGGTCTAACTTCTCGCGATCATTCGTGTTGTTGCAAGTTTCTTTTAATGAGAGGTGGTGAAGAAAATGTTTTTTTGGGATTGTGATTGTTGGGGTTCGAACTTCGTACCTCCCTCGCAGTAATCCAAGTCAATAACTTTTAGCAATAAACTCAAAAATGATTAAATCCTTCTCTCTAAATTGCGAAGAATTCTAAGAAAAACTTGAGTCAGAAAACTCTGAAAAATCACTTAACATCTCAATTAAATTTCGATTAAATTTTTATCAGCCCTTCTTTAAATCAAGAAGGTTTTACGGTCAAATGAATGGAATTTATATATAAAGTGAATAGTGGGGTTCTGAATTTTGAATTTTTCATAAAAAAACCCAACGATTTCTGCGCTCATTATGTAACGAAATTTCGAAATATTCCAACCGTGAGTAAGTAATATTCTGTAAAAAGCTGATAACGTTACACAGTACGTGTTTGGTTTTTTTAATCAACATTTCATACAAACGTAAAGTGAGACAAAAGCAGGTGATTTTTTTTCGTATTTTTGCCCAACACCTCGCTGCAATTTGCTTTCAATTTTTATTCGGTTTGGCTGAGTATTGGGGTACTGGTTATTACTGTGGTACGATGCTTCTGGTTAATAACTCTTCCCCAAAATAATGTTGGAAAGGACGAATATATTGTACTGGATTCGATTCGTTTCAATGAAATTTTGTGTTTGCGTTTAAAATTAGCATCGTTCATTTGTCGGGCTGCTGCCTTTGATGCTGTCGACCTGCTATCACCCTTGGGCAACAGAAAAATATGTTGCATATTGCGAATTTTTTGCACGTTCTCCCGCATCATCGCCATCCGTCCATCAGAAGTTTTGTTCTAGCCATGCGGGGGCAGGCAGTACATTGGGGTCGATCGCATCGCATCGCTTCAGACGATGCTGCCAAAACTCTAATAGAATTCCCAAAAAGCGATGAATCATGTCCTGAAATCAAATTACCATCATCATCGTTGTCGTCATCGTCATCGCCGTCGTCGTCGCCGTCGTCATTGACATTGTCTCTATTGGTACGTTGAGCTTTGTCATTCTCTTCTTCGATTGAACCCCAAGGGGACTAGCAGCGCAAAAAAAAGAAAAAAACTCAGATTTTCGAGTGACATTCTGCAGTGCTGCACAGAGAATCATCAGCACGCTACACACGGGCGGCCATCGCTTGATGTCATCCTAGGACGTCAGCGCCGGGTACTTCAATAGATTCAATGTTCCCTTCGAGTTCTATTATTGAATTCAAATTGCGAATAAGATTGTTTCGTAGGGATTCACTAAATCTCGTCCTTGTCATCGTCGTCGTCGTCATTGATGGAGCATGGCTTTACACCATGCTCCGCAATGCCATATTATAAAAGATTCATTTACGATCGTCTATGGCAAGATGCGCACGCTGCCATTTACAAATATTGTTGACAAACTGTACAGTTGCTCTTCAGTAAACCTCCGTCTATCCGCCGACGAAACGAATATCCCCGCCAACCAACTGTATTCCAAGCGGGAAGGAACAAAAAAAATTGTGTGACATTTATGGCCAAAGGAATTACGCTCGTAAACGTACACGTGCTGCACGCGCATCACGCATTCCCACATAAGTCAAAAATCGGTATTTTGTCCCATTTCGTATTCAAGGCACATCTTAATTTCCCTATGATGGTTTGTTCTGCCAATTGTTACGTATTGGCATTATTGTTGCAGAACACCAGTCAGCGGCAGCTCTCTGGGGACACTGCTGATTTTGCAACAACGACAACAGTCAATAAGGATTTTATCCTTTTTCCGATTTTTAAAGTTGAATTCTGGTGGTTCTGTAATTCAATGACAAATAGAGTCGACATTTTAAAGAGTTGTAGGATGCTTTGTTGCATTAATGATGCATTGTTTCGAGTCAATTTTATTGAAGCTTGGTTTTAAAACAAACTTGATTGTTAAAAACTATCAAAACAAATAACAAAATACCTGGTTTCTTAACATTTCAGTCCAAATTTCAATCGGGACGGGACGGATGTGGGATGTTTTAGGAATGACTCAAAAATGGAAAGTCCAATGTCAAAATTTTTTGTTAACCCTTTAATGTTCATCGCAAGTAGGTTTACATGACAATCACTTCAGGATGTTTTTTAAGTTTTCCTTTTAAAATCTGCTATAAGTCAACTTCGCAAACATGCACCCATGTTTGTTTATCAAATTTATTGGTGCGACGATGATTTAGGCGATTTTTCCGACGGCAACAGCATGGAAGATCCCCACGTAAGTACATATAGACGATGTGCTGAATACAACGGAGTCTGATAAAGATGTAGCTGGAACGAATGATCAAACGATGAATTCCTGTAGAAGTGGAGCTAACAACCAAAACGATGAAGGTGAAGTTACCCAAAAAGATAACTTTGTTTATTTTAGTTATTTCCATCAGGTAGATAGAGTTGTGGTCCGCGCTGCCTAAGCGAAACATTAAAAAGCGCTAGAGTGCGACATTTTGTAACCACAGTGGAAGTGGTTCTAACCAACCATGTAAGAGATCAGATCGGTAATACGGCATTCTGAAAGCTCCCTCATGTAATCATGTTCGCAAAGAAAGGTTTTCGCAATTTGTGGAGCCCTTCAGGGGCAGAAAATAATTTCTTTTTCATAACATCCCATTAACTTCTGCAAAAAATATTATGCGAGATTGCCAGTTTGGCAGCCAATGGCCACTAATTAAAAGCCACATCGCCCTCGATGTAGTGCAGTTGGTTAAGCAATAATAATCGGCGCGACAGACCGTTGTGGTCTAAGGCCTAGCTTCTTGCGACCATTTGTGTTGTGCATATATATTTTTGGACACAAATAGACTTACAATGTCGACCTACAATTTAAGGCCGGATCGAAACGGTGAATTGAGAAGCTTTCCGCGACAAGTTATTACTCTTGGAACGTTTGTCACCCTTTCGCGAGAGGTGGGACACCATGCAAAATACTTTTGGTGTTACTGGGATTCAAACCACGAACTCCTGCTAAGCAGCCATGCGCTTTTCCACTGAGCCACTGCGCCCACCTTAATGCAGCCTTGGTGGTATGGAAGGTGAGAACACGTTCCCTGACGGAACATATATTAATGAACTACCATATGATATCAGAACCACTTACAATATAAATAATAATAATATTCCGCGGGACAGACCGTTGCGGTCCAATGCCTAGCTTCTCGCGGTCATTTGTGTTGTGCAAGTATTTTTTTCGGCGGTCAGCCATCAGCAGAATAGGGGAAATAACACAGAATGCTCTAGAAATGCAGGTGGCCGTATCAATCTCCGACTGGTGTAAGTGCGATCAAAACTCCACGTGGTGGCTGCCGGTAATTTTCCTCCAATGCAGGAAAGGCTGAATGATCGGGATAGTCCCTTCAAAGTAAGGTTGGCGCTAGGCAAATAACCTCACCTGTAAAAAATTATTGTTACAGAACCAAACGGGGCCAACAATTCTCCGTAAGACTTTTCTCTCGAACGCGGCTAAGAGGTCAGAATGCTTTTTGCTAAGAACCCAAGTCTCGGATCCATATGTATATAAGTACTCGTATGACCATTGTCTTATATATCAGCGGCTTGGATGTTATGGTTAAGTTCCTGGATTTGACAGCTTTGTTGGCTTTAAGCAACCGTGCGCGTATTACTAGTTCCATGCTGTTCCATACAGTTGATCCGAGATAGTTAAAGGATTGCACTACATCAAATTCGCGCTCCACTCTTTTAATTAAGGGACCAATGTTGGATCTACTACTCGCAGACGTGGCCAACATGTACTTTGTTTTGCCTCATTTATGTGCAGCCTGCTCGATCTGGACGAAAGCTTCCTGTACAGCTCTTCGGGTTCTACCAACGATGTCAATATCGTCTGCGTAAGCCAGTATCTTAATGGACTTATAGAGGATTGTTCCTCTCGCTCCATCCTCTCCATCCTCTTGTTGGAGCCCATTATAGATGTTGAATGGGCTTGATAGTCATCCGGATATATATAGTTGGCTTTTAATATTGGACATGGTCAACCTACATAGTCGTGTCAGTTTATTTGGGATGCCAAATTCTCTCTTGGCATTATAAAGTTCTTCTAGGCGGCTTTAAAGTCTATAAAAAGATGGTGTAGTGAGTTTTAAAACTCTAGACATTTTTCCATCACCTGCCTTATGGTGTAAATCTGATCAGTTGTTGCTTTTCATGTACTTGAGGAAAATTACCAGCGGCCACCACGTGGAGGTTTGATCGCACTTTCACCAGTCAGAAACGGTAAGTGAGAAAACCGAGGAAGACCAGTTGAAAGGGGAAGTTATGGGTGTAAATACAGGGTTTTTCAATAAGAGCACTTCAACTTTTTTTTTGAATAAAACACAAACTGTTCGACTTTTGAACTAACTTTTTTTTATTAATGAATATGAACATATACATATGATACATTTAAGTATGAAACTCGATTTCTTTTGCATGACCACCGCGTGCACGCTTAACGAATTCCAATCTTTGAACCCAATTTTCGACCACTCTTTCGCATAAATCGGCCGAAATTCCAGCAATTTCACGTTCAATATTGGCTCTGAGCTCTTGCAACGTCGCCGGCTTATTGGCATAGACCAATGACTTTACATAACACCAAAGAAAATAATCTAGAGGTGTCAAATCACACTAGCGCGGCGGCCACTGGACGGGCCCATTTCGCGAAATAACACGCTCATCGAACTTAGTCTTCAATAACGCGATTGTATCGTGTGCTGTGTGGCATGTGGCCCCGTCCTGCTGAAACCATATGTCGTCCAAGTCCATTCCATTCAATTGCGGCCAAAAAAAATCGTTTATCATATCGCGGTACCGATTTCCATTAACAGTAACGTGGCGATCGTTATAGTCGATGAAAAAATATGGCCCAATGACGCCGCCGGCATGTAATCCGCACCAAACAGTGACTTTTTCGGGATGCAACCGTGCCTCATGAATCACGTGTGGGTTGCTTTCTGCCCAGTAACGCATATTTTGCTTGTTGACAAATCCTTCTAGCCAAAAGTGAGCCTCATCGCTGAAGATGATTTTTCGGTGCCGTAATGCTCTTAAAGTAGCGGCAACAGAACGATTATTTTGATAAAAAATTTGCACGATTTGCAATCGCTGTTCACATGTGTAGCATTCCATGATGAAATGTATACTAATGAAATTTCCAAATGACAAAAGAACAATAAAAAATATTGCGTCGTTCGCCGTCCCTATCGGAGAAAAGTTGAAGCGCACCTGTTGAAACACCCGATACCAAGATTGATCATCACGATCCACTTCTTCTTCTGCCAAATAAGTGAGGAGGTACCTTTATGCATTAAAAAAGGAAATATTTTGATTTTTTGACTTTCACAATATTTACTTTGATAATATGATACATTATAAAAATACAATGACCGGTAAATTAACGCACACTTTTTAAAAAAAAATATTTTTTAATTAATAAAGCTTTGTCTCAAAATATTCTTCCTTCTGTCACCTTGTTTAAAATGTTTCACTATATTTGAACGCTTTAGACGTAAGTTCATTGCTAGGACTAAAGTTATTTGAAAACAAAAATTTCGTCATTCATTACTTGACACTAAATTTCCTAAGGACGATATCGAAGATCAAACAGAAAATAAATTTTAAAGCTTTTGATTTCTCGTTGTCATTCGAGAGTAACAAATCGGTATTTTAGTTGCCTGGAGTTTCTTTATATTCTCACCGACAGACATTCTTTGATCCACAACTGGCTGAAGGTCTAACAAAATGAAAAACACAGCTTTTGAAGGCTAAAAGATGCAAATTTTAGCTATTTGATATCCAATTTACTGCAAAATATTTACAACGAGATCTGGTTTTTGGCCTCGTGCTAAAAATCTCTCCACCGGCATTCGATTTCGAGCCGATTTCAGTCAGTTTGACATCTCTAAACTTTGAGCATCCTTGTCTATGCAATTCTTAAAACAAAGTCGTGTCTATCCTATAAGTGGCGAATGGAACCTGTCGAGCCTAATTATTTGCATTATGTTTACATCTTTGTGGCTATTTTACATTCCCGCAATGGTCATTACTGCTTTTTTAACCTAAGCCATAGTCATTCCTGCAAACAAAAAACTTTGTTGTCCATTGACGACAACGTTGAAATATTCAGATGAACAACGTGCTCAGAATGATTAACGATGGGCGGAAGTAAACACAAAGGCTCACTGATTTGATGTACTCACTCCATAATACCATAGTCATGAGCTCAAATCTCGCCACTATCAAAGATATGTGTACTTTTAAAACCCAATTTTGATAAGCAGTGGGACAGGGGGTGGAAAACTTCCTCATTTAAGCCCATACTGTACGAGAAAAAATCGATAAAAATCAGGTTCGGATTCGGTCTAATCTGAGTTATTTAGTTTTTTTTTTAACAAAAGAAAAACTATTGTCACTTTAGTTGAGAAGTTCTAAATTTTTTGCTGCAAATCGTGTCCAATTTGTGTTCAAGAATTCCAGTTGCCTAAAGCAATGTAAGCGCACACAAAAGTTTTCGCTACTCCAACATTCCACACAGCACTCTTCCATGCAATATTCTAGAACATCTAAAACAGTCCTATACATGGACGGCCGACGGCAAGTGTTTGCCCAAATGTCCGATTAAATGTGTTGATATTGAGGGTTGATGGTGATTACCTGCCTGCCTTACCTTCTCGCATTTCTGCCCAACATCATCCTGAATGAAATCGTGTCCGGAAGTCCCTCAATGCCAAAACCACCCTAGAGACAGTGGTAAGCTCATTTGCATTTCAGTGGTGTTTAATACATTTTGGCCGAACTGCCGTCGGGGGAATTGTCCTGCTTCTCCGTTTTGCTGTCAGCTTAGTGAAAGTTTGCTAATTTGTAGGTACACTCAGTCGCCTGTTAAGCACGGCACAGGAATTCCTAATCGAACACTTCAAATACGTGCACGCATCCCTTAAAACATTTCATTTCATTTATTTCTATTTGTTGAACTTTTTTCCTCCCAACTGTCAATGAATAAAAAAGGAGGATATTAAGGAATCACGTATTTCTGTTGCAGGACGATATCGAGATTCATTAAAAGCATCTAGTAAATTCTAAATGCGTTTTTTCAAGTGCACTCTGCTCAGTGCTTAAAAGAGGCTATAGGCTATAGCCAACGTCCTTATCTTAGTTCTCGTTATTGGCTACAAACATAAAATCGATTTTAAAGGTTGATCAGCATGTAGGCAAACTAATATAGAAAGTTTTTAATTAAAAGAAAGAAAATAATACTTATATATATAACATATGTAGAAAACAATATTTTTAAATGATCAAAAGATCCATGCAGGTCTAGCTCTAGGAGTACCTTAGATAGCATGCGTAAAGAAGATGACCTACAAAGTCGTTACTTGTAGTTTAAATAAATTGAAACTGTAAGCGATTACCTGTGGACATTTTAACCAAATTAACTTAGGTAATAATTTATCCTTTCCAAAATATCTAAAAGGACGAGGGCTGCTTGCGCGCCTTGCGCGTACAAACGGCGTGAGGAACACCAACCTTCCTAAAGAAAGAGCAAGAAAATAGCGTGATTTAAAGATATTTAGAAATGAAATAAAGCTCGGAAGTTTTATATAAAGAACTTAATGTCAAATTCATAAAATGTCGAGATAAGGAAACAAATAAAACTCCGTAGACAAATCAATGACACATGAAAAGACCACATCTGCAGACAGTTGTATGGCGATGGAAGTTAACATTACGTTGAGGAACAAAAAGAACCATTCAGTCTGGACAATGATAGCAACAATTCCGGTCATATGACCAAAACGAAGCGATAATCGCAATACCTAAACTAAAGAATAACAAACGATATGCCCGTAAAGATTTTTAAGACTGTATACACCAGCTTATCTCTGAAATTTGGTCAGATAAAAGGATTCTCGGTGAATGGAATATCAAATTCGATTGCCCGATCTTAACTAAATTGCGCCAAATATAGCGACATTTATTATAATATTTGGTGCGAAGTCCAATCCTAGCCACCTGAAAAATTTCTCTGCACCGGTCGATTTCATGTCATTCTGATATCGGCAAACTCTAGGCATTCTTATCTACGCCATCGACAGCTTAACCTGCATTGCTGTAGTTTCCCAAAAATCATAAATCCGTAAGGACTTTCCAATCAGAGCTGGTGCCTTGTCCTGCAGTGCCTACCGCCGAGCTTAATTCTCTTCACGATGTCGATATCGCGTAACCGATTGTCGGTCTCATCATCACAAAAACATCAGAAAACATTCTTCCTAATTATTCGTAGGAAATTCCATTAGAATCCCCTAAGAGGCCAGATTGCACTCTAGTCTCGGAACCATATGTTATTACTGGCAAGTGTTGTGTCCACAAGATCAGTCTGTGCAAACGAAAGGTTGCCTGGTGGAATGACCAGCTGGCTTAATTTAGGAAGAAGATTAGTAAGCCCTTTAGCTCTGCTAAACGCACGAAGAATTGGGACGAATATAGGTTCGCCCTTACAGTACCTGAACGCATCAGACCAAAGGGTCTACATTGTTAAAGGAATAAACAGTTTATCCGGTAAAATATTCAGTCCAGACACGGCTAATTGTGCATTAGGCTCATTGAAACCTTTAAAAGCCCCCGGCGATAATGGTATCTTTCCAGCACTTCTACAGAAAACAATTGATCTCATCCTGGCGGGAATGATTGCTTTATTTAGAGCAAACTACAACGGGGGCGGTACATCCAAACTACCTCGAGACAGGTAATTGCGGCCTTTATACCAACATCAACACCAACTAGTGGCTGCCCAAATCTTCACATTAGAGACAGGTTTGACAAATGTAGCACCCCTGCACTCAAGTCAGTTTGCATATAAGGAAGATCGATGCAGATCAAGCTCTAGGAGTACCTTATATAGCATGCGTGAAAACAATGAGCTTCTCGTAGTTTGAATGAATGAGAAAGCAAAGGTAGACAAAGGCAGGCTAAATCAAGCAGGACTCTTGTCCCTCCTGCTGTGGTCAGTAGTCATCAGCAGCCTTCTGGCTAATCTGCAGAAATCAGGCTACATCGCCATTAATTATGCAGATGACTTGGCGATTTTTATTAATGGTAGAAACAGCACCACCATTACTAGTATTATGCAAGGTGCTTTACTGCACGTTTTAGAATGGTGCAGCAGAGAAGGACTATCCATCAATCCTTGCCATACCGTTGTAGTGCCTTTCACAAAGAGAAGATTAGTCGATCTAGGACCTATAACTATTAAAGGCACCACCTCAATTTATTCACAGTTAGGTTATATAACTTGGAGTTACCATTGATAAACGGCTTAAATGGAATTCTCACATCATATCCGCCATCGAACATGGCACTAGAGCCATGTGGGCCAACAGACTTCTTTACCACAAACTTGGGGTATAAATCCTAAAATAATACACTGGATGTATACCGTGATGGCGAGGCTCATTATCACGTATGAGACCATCGTTTGGTAGCCGAAGGTATTTGAATGGACAAGGGCAGATAAGCCTAGGAAGCATCAAAGAATTGCCTCTCTAGATATTACGGTTGCCATGGGTACCTGCCCTACGGTGGCATTAAAAGCTGTCATAAGGCTTTCATCCTTGCAAACCCTCATTAGGAAGATTACCGCTAGATGAACTATTAAACTGCAGCTAGACAGGTACAAACCTGGTGATCGTAAGGGAGACCTAAAAATACTTGACTAAATTCCCAAAAAAAAATAAACAAGTTTCGCACTGTCTCCGACTCTTAACCGTGAGGTTCAAATTGCAGCATAATATCTAACCGTTATGTTGCAGGACCTAAACACGGAATAAAAAATAATGGATTCCAAAAATATACGAAATACGAGTATGCTTAATGGCGAAAGCTAGGAAAGCGCGGGGCTTAATCCCTAATCTCCACAGACCACGTGTCTCCGACTCTATAGTCAGGGAGAACTGTTTCGACAGTTTGTTTAAGGAAAACTGGTCTAATGGTAATCAAACTGGTCTAATGGTAATCCGGCATTTGACGCTAGAGGTCTGGTCTGGTTCACAGATGGATAGAAAATGGAATCCGGAGTTGAAGCTAGTGTCTTTGGATCCAACACCGAAGTATCGATATCAAAGGGAATGAATGCCACGGTTTTCCAGGCTAAAATCGATGCTATCGAGATCTGCGCTAGGATAAACCTTATTCAAGGTATTAGAGTCGGCAGAATATAAATCGTTTCAGACAATAAGGTATCACTCAAAGCGCTGTCGTCCAACTTAAGGGATTCCTTATCAGTTAATAGCTGCCACGATGCACTGCAATCTCTTGCCAGAAAAAACATGGTGAAGCTCGATTGAGTTCCTGGTCATCAAGTAGTTGCAGGTTTGCAACGAAATGCAACGAATCTGCAGAATTTGAGTTCATAAGACCTGAACCCTACTGTGTTGACAACTTGGTTTCCGCCATAGCTCTGATTAATAGTTGGTGATGGAGGTGTATTTTCCGTAAGGAAAAACGTTAAGAGAATCTGCCACTAAGGACATACTATCCTTCATTAAGCAGGTGGTTCCTCGATTAGATTAACCTAGCCTATGATACAATAGATCTTTTAGATTGCCAGCCATATGGGTATTAATTTAAAAACAAAAAAAAATAAGAAATAAATATCATAATAAATAATATTTGTCGTAACAGACTGTTGTGGTCTTAGACCACGCTTTACCATTCGTGCTGTGCGTGAAGAATTTTTGCACACAAATGGAAGGGACCTATAATTTAAAGGCGCAACCGAATGCCGATTTGAGAAGGTTTCCATGATAGATATTACTATCGCATGTTTGCCAGACTCTCGCAAGATGTGGAAACGTGAAAAAGTTTTGGTGTTTTCTTGGATTCGAACTTCGAACTTCGAATCTCCCGCTCAATAGTCCAACGCAACAACCACTCGAGCCACGGCGCACAGAAGTACTGGTGACACCATTGTCTTATACATCAGCAATTGGGATGTCATGGTTAAATTTCTGGATTTGAAGATAAATATGAATAGTAGGCTTTGTTGGCTTTCTGAGAAACAATGCGCGTCTCTCTAGTTCCATCACTTTATCAGCTGCTTCAATTGACACGACATAGGTAAAGGATTGTACTTGAAATTAGTGTCTTCAGAGTAAGGTCACATAATCCGTACTATGGGAACGCATTAAGTCACTCATCAACCGGGAGTAATAACTTGTCACGGAAAGCTTCTCAATTCGCCGTTCGGATCCGGCATTAAATTATAGGTCCGTCCATTTGCATGCTCAACACAAATGGTTGCGAAAAGCCAGGTCGCCGATATTATTATTATTATTATTACTAATAATTTGATTAACAGAAGAGCTCAGAGAGTGAGCTGAAAAAAGAAAGGTAAAGTTTTTAAAAAAAAATCCTAGTTGTAGTTGGCATGTAAGTACACCACACTTCTTACAAAGCCATTTATTGGTTTAAGTGGTATCTGTCAATTAATTCACCAATATGTAATTGGTAACACATGAAATTCTCATTGTCCGAAAATGTTCAGTTGAGGGCATACTCAACACACGTCGATGAGATGAGGTAGAAAATTACACAGGATTACTTAGGACACGTAAACCATCAGCCGCACCTGCAGCTGAAGCAATAGTGTAACTCCCTAAAACGCCTAACTAAACATCAATTCAGAAGATGCCAACTTCGCAGATACTCGATTCCAATTAGGGACCAAAATGCGAATGCTTACTCGTGGATGTGTTTGTATGTTTTGTGCATAGGAGCAGAGCGTAAGCAGATTAGCAAAGTTTGTAATTACGTTGGTAATTGATTAGGTTCGAACAACTTTCTGGTAATAAGATTATTGCGGCAGGTTAAATCCGTCTAGTACATGTACACACACATCCCCCTACACAGATACAAGTTTGCCGGAACAGAATGCTTCTATTCGACTATGAAATTGAATCGATTTGTGGCACATCATGACCAAACTTCGAACACCGTCGGTAGCATGAATACAACCACACCGCCAACAGCCACAGCACAGCAACTGTAGTACCTCCATTTGAGCTCTGTGGGCGGGAACGTGAACAGCGGACTGGGATTAGAAATCTGTTCAATTTTGTGCGGCGGCATCAATGATCGTCCAAATGGCGCATCATCTCTTCATAGTGTACGAGCAAGATGGATAGAGACGAAATGTACTCTCACTTGCATCGCGACACTTTGGCAGAATGATTAAAATTGATGTGACTGCGGGTCCGTATTGTGGTTCCTCCAGCCCTCTTTGTTTGGTCTCGATCACGCCACTCGTTATTCCGACTTCCCACATACTCGTAGTCGCATTCAAGTGAGACAACCAAAGTTCACAGGACGACCAGCAAAGTCGATGCACAGTTCGTCAGCGCTTCAAGTCGGGAATGTTTGGGCATCGACGAACCAACCAACCAAGTCCACAGCAGTTTGAAACAATAACTTCTTGTCTTGCCTTGCCTTGTGCGAGTCCGTCTTTTGAGTTCGCATCCATTTATCTCGTCTGATGCAAGAGCGGACAAATGCCACTTGGCCGTCAGTCAGTCAGTCAATCTATTCGACAGCAACCAAATATGGTAGTAAGAGGATGAACTTTCGTTTCGTTGCATGTGTTAGAGACATAGACAAGAGAGTACACTGTAAAGTACGTACAATACTTGGCAAGGAAAGTTTTCACTTCACAACAAAAAGGGAAATCAAAAACTACAAATTACAATTTCCGGATAGTTCTTATGGGAAGGATTTCCTTTCCCGCTATCTAAATTTCTATATGATTCCACAAATGCAACTACAAGTTTATGTGTTTATGCAACAAAGTGCCTGTCATGCAACAGAGCGAGAAATTTGTTTGAATTGACATCATTCAACCTCTACACGCACATTAATCGCACAGTGGACAGCCGACACAGCACATTCTTTCTTTCTTTGCTACATATATAAGTCATAAAGTGGCGTTTAATTAACCTCCAGTAAATTTTTGTAAGCCAGTGCATTTTTCTAGGGACTAAAATTCCTTTCTTGGCGGGTATTTTGTTAGCAATATTTTTTCAACTTTCATGAGAACATGAACCGGTTTTTTATCCATCGCTGTTAACATTATAAAGGGTTATCCATTTCGCGGTTTCAAAAGTATAGGGCTGGAATTCGACATCTGTCAAACTAAGTTGTTAAAACAATTTTTTTTTTCAGTTGAAAGTCTGACATTTACGAAAATGGATCGCTTAACTATCGCACAACGCTTGAAAATTGTAAAAACCTACTACAAAAATGGTGATTCTGCCACAGCCACATATCGTGCTTTAAGAGGAGATTATGGTATAATCGTCCAACTACGCAAGCAATTGGCAAAATTGTGAAGAAATTAGAAGAGACTGGATCGGTTACAGATATTGTAAGGCCTGTGCATCATCGTTTCGCTCGTACCACTGAAAATATCGCTGCTGTAAGTGAAAGTGTTGCCGAAGACCCGAATGTGTCGATTCCTCGTCGTTCTCAGTAATTAGGACTGTCTTACGGCACATTATGGCGTATTTTGCATTTGGATCTACACCTACATCCATATAAAATCCAGCTTACACAACAACTGAAGCCAGCTGACCATTCACAACGTCGTAGCTACGTCGAATGGGTGCTTGAACAACAGGCGGTGGACGGCGATTTTTCGAACAAAAAATTCTTCAGCGACGAAGCACATTTCTCACTCGGTGGGTATGTTAACAAACAAAATTGTCGTATTTGGGGTTCTGAGAATCCTCAAGTAATTGAAGAGAGGCCATTACATCCAAAAAAGTCACTGCTTGGTGCGCTCTTTGGTCCGGAGGTGTGATTGGACCTTACTTCTTCGAAAACGACAATGGAACGACTGTCACCGTCAATTCGGAGGTTTATGGTCATATGCTAACCGACTTTTTTTGCCTGCTATTGAAGAATACGACTTAGAAAATATGTGATTTCAACAAGACGGTGCCACATGTCACACAACTCGAGCGAATATGGCTTTATTGCCAGAGACATTTCCTGGCCGCGTAATTTCTCGTCGTGGCGATATCAACTGGCCACCAAGATCATGCGATTTGACACCGCTTGACTTTTTTTTGTGGGGGTACGCGAAAGACCGTGTTTATGCAGATAAACCTTTAACTCTTGAGCACTTAAAAACCAATATTCGTCAAGTTATGGCTGAGATACCGCCCAATATGTGTCAAAAAGTGGTCAAAAATTACCTCAAAAGAATTGATGCTTGCAACAATTCGCGTGGCGGTCATTTAAATGATGTAGTGTTTCACACATAATGTCAATGTTCAAACTTTATATTTAATAAAAAAGAAATACCATGATAAAAAATATTTTATATGTGTTTTATTTACGTTTACTTTTGAAACCGCAAAATGGATAACACTTTATTAATAATAAACCAGAAATTAAATTAGGGACTTTTATAATATTACTACCTACGAAACAAGAAACCCTGATTAATTGTGCACTCAAAAACATATAAAAACTAATGAACCATTACAGATCTATTTTTTTTAACTTGAGTGCACCCGGCACAAACAGCAGAGACAATAGCAGAAAATAAAAACTATGACGACGAACAAGAGATCACATATCGGCCCACTGAATCAACCAATATTAGCTGAGCAAGACGGCTCTCCACGAGGTGGTGCGGACGATTGATCACTCGTTTAGTTATAAACAACTAGTTGTTAACCCCGGTGTCACCTAGGACCCCCCTCACCAACAAGATATCAAGACCACACTGGCCCACACCACTAAGTCCCCCCTTGACTAACCTATATAGCTAACTAACAATGGTAAAACCTGATCAAAATCGGTCCAGTAGTTTCGAAGATTACCTCCTACATACAAACCAACATTACCTCTTTATAGTATTAGTATAGAAATATAAACTATATACTCTTGCCGCCTTCCACGATATAAAAGGAGCTTTCGACAATGCCCAGGAAGTTCTCAAACAGTTTGGGGTAGAGGCAACTCCTTAAACAATGGATCAGCTCCATACTAGGTAGCAGAGGAAATCCATGTTAATCTAAGCAGCAGTAACATCATCAATACAGCCAACAGAGGCACTACCCATGGAGGGGTAATATCGCCCTTATTGTGGCTGATGATTATAAACAAGCTTCTCAAGATGCGTCTTGATACTTGTAAAAAGACAGTACCCTTTCGGTATTTAGGGAAGTAATGAAATGGGCTCTAAGTAGGGTACTCATAAAAAACGGGCTGTAGTCTAGGAGTTAAGTCAAGCAAAACTGGAATGATACTGTTCACCACCAAAATACCAAATTCTGTTTTCCGCAAGTTCAATGATCAGTCACTTACCTCACTCACTCACTCACCTCGGCGTGATCCTAAAAAGGACACTGAACTGGAAGCACCAATATAGAATTTAAAGCTAACAAAGCATGTATTGCTTTATATGCTAGTAACAAAACCATCGTTAAGAAATGGGATCTTCAGCTGTGCATGGCTTTAAGACTTTACACAGCGGTGGTACGCCCTACTCATACCTATGGAGCGCTAGTATGTTGGCCGGAGATTATCAAGAAGTACAATGCCAGAAAGTTAGGTTGAATTAAAAGATCAGCAGCACTTTATATAATTGGAGCACTACGGTCCTATACTACCAATGCTCTCAACACAATTCATATCCATTATCCCCAGACCGATTTATTAAATACGTTGTGACGTGAAGCGCAGTTTGTCTTAGAAAAGGTTGGTTGCTAAACTATATGGACACAGCAATATACTGCAGTCTTTAACAAAGATACCATCCTTAACTGACTACTGCACTCCTAAATTGTATCCCCAATAAATTTGTCGTAGAGTTTCCGACTAGATGAAGTTGAAAAAACCGGGGAGTACTGGGGCTTTGTGACGTTACTCTATTCACCGACGGATCCAAGATAAGAAATGGAGTCGGCACTGGAGTCTTCTCAGATAAACTTCATATTTCAAGGTCCTACATGCTGTCCGACTCTGATAGCATCTTACAGGCGGATATCCCAGCGATTAGGGAGGCGCAGGGCACTTGCTAACAATACCGCTATAACTGGTAAGGTTGGCATATTCGTATACAGCCAATATTGTGACTAGAAATAACTTAAAACTTGTCAGGCAGTGTCAAGCTGAATTGGATTCGGTAAGCCAAAGCATAGTCCTAACCCTAGTGTGGGTATCGGGGCACAGCCTCATTGACGGCTGACGTACGGGAGAAGAAGGGCGTAACATTGAACATCGACTACATGATGGGAGTCTGCTGTCCATTGAACTCCGTCAGGGAACATGCTCTCACCCTCCATACCAACAAGGCTCAATTAAGGTGGAATGACTTAACCAACTGTACTACATCGATAGCAATGTGACCTTCTTACAAAAAAAAAATAAATCAACCCAGCTGACATCCAGATATTTCCAGAGTCGTTGCTATAATTACTGGCCATTGGCAGCCATACTGGGAATTCCAGATAAAATATTTTGCAGAAGTTTCGGGGATGTTAATGAGAATGAAACTCATTATCTCTGCAAATATACAGCCCTGGCGGGCTTTCAACTCCACAAATTGAGAAAACCTTTCTTTGCCGACCTGAACGAGCTTTCGGAGTACTGGATCATCGATGTGATCTCGTACCTTAATGCTACAGGTTGTTTGTAACCATTTCCAAATACTATCACGGCATAAGTTCTCCCGAGGTCAGTGGTTACAAAACGGCACACTCTATCGCTATTTGAAGTGTGGACCACCACTCTACCTACCTAGCAGATCCATTTGTGAACCATACCAGACCTCTAGCGTCAATGCACCATTAGACCAGTTTGCACGGTCCAATATTTCTACCTCAAAGAAACTGCCGAAACAGTACTTCCTGACTATAGTGTCGGGAATAGTGCAAAACATTTCTCTTTCGGGAATTAAGTCAAGTATTTTTAGGTGTCCCTTATGGTCACCAAGTTTGTACCTGTATTCTAGCTGCAGTTTAATAGCGGCCATCTTACTAATAAAGATTTGCAAGAGTGTCAGCTTCTAATGACGCCGCAGGGCAGTTATGCATGGCACCCGTAATACCAAGACAGCCAATTCTTTGACAGTTCTGAATCTTATTTGCTTCCATTTAAGTCGTTTATCAAGGATAGCTCCAAGATATTTAACTTCACTGGAAAGAAATTAACTAAAGTGGTGCCTTTAATAGTGATATGTCCTAGATTTCTGTTTCAGATTTTTGCCGGTCTAACCCTACGTATGAATGAAAAACCTTTATAATCCCAGATCTCAACATTAAGAAACAACTGGTCCTGTAATACTAACATCACTCCGTATACTTAAAGTTTTAGAAATGGTGACCATTATCCACACATGCGCAACAACGTGCTGAAAAACGCTGAACTACCCATTCACAAACTACGACACTACAACTCTCTTGTTACGTTAGCAGAACCCAACGTCTCGGAACCAACGATAAGCCTAGCCGCATATTGAGCGCAGCACAGAACAACATAGCGTAACGGCATTAAGTCTAACTTGGTGCGCTCTAAAGACCTCTTCTACGCTTTGCTGTGCTAGGCAGCGCTCAATATGCGGTTGGTCTAAAGCTCGTTGAACAGCTAGTATTATGATACACTTTTCTGGTTGGTCAGCAGGATGGGCAGCATCCATCTTAGCTGATACTATCACCGTGTCAAAGCTATTATGCCGACTGGGCTGGTTGGATTTGGCTCACAACCACTGCTCGACGTACAACAGGATCTCGACAATCATACTCCCTTTTCTTAACTCTTTAGTGTGTGACTTAATACTCAACTCCTTAGTATGTGAATTTCAATTAACGTTTCTACCCTGTGGGAAGATCCCAGACTGTGCGGACACTAAAAACATCCCAACTACGACAGACTGGTCCGAAACTTATATATTAAGATGTAGCCTAATTACTTTAAACTTGATGCCAACTTCGAATCTTTAATTTTAGTTTAAAATGGTTATAGTGTAGTGTTTTAGTATGTAAACCCAATAGAGTATGTATATCAATTTATTAAAGGGAGGGGTTTTTTTCTCGGTGAAATGGTGAACAGGAAAAGAAACTGGAATCATGTTAATCCCACTCAAAAACCTCTTTAGAGTTTCAAATTTGTTATACTCCTGAGATCCTTACCGCTGTCATTTGATTTATTATTTGAATGTAGCAAGTGGTTGTTATCCTTTTTCATCATTATCATCATCATCATATTTGGCGATACAACCTAAATCCGGTGCATCCCTCCATGTTATCCTTGTTAACTTACGTAAAATACAACAATATCGCTTTATCCCTTTTACTTGAATACGTTTTGAAATCAGTAAGAAAATTCCTCAGCTGATGTCCTTATACCTAAATTTGTTTTCTTCTAGATTCCAGAGAAATAGCTTGACTGACTGCGCTTTTCATATCGGTACCAGATACTGATGCTTTTTACTTAATCCGCATCATCTGATGAATAGAAAAGCCAGGAAATTAATGTAAAGAGATGATTTTCAACTGGAAATTTTCAGAGGTGGATTCATTCATTCATTCGTGGCTTACAATAAATCATTAGACGAATACAATTCCAAGAAACCGCTTCCTTCCCGTCAACCGCTCTGCAATTCATCATTAGACAGAAATTGCTATACAACAAATTCAGCTGCGCACATTTGCAATGCGAATGGTTGTCGGCTGGTTGGTTGGCTTGTTGCCGTAAGCGAGAAGGTGAGTCGATTTTCTCAATCACCCACAACACAACAACAGCCGCAATACACAAGCCATTCGGGCGCCATTGTGCAGGCGTTTGAAATTCAATTACGAAAATTATTTGCTTGGCCGGTTGTCGGCAGCGATAGAAGCAACAAACAATCTGGCAGATCATATTTATAAATGTATTCGTGTGTGTGTGTATCAGGAGGACCTAAGGATAGGACAATAGACAGGGTAAAGCAATTTTCAATTTTAATGAAATTTCTATGAAATATTGTTTCAGAATTGTAAAATTATTTGGTTCATTAATTTCCATTTTAATCGAAGGTATTTTTGCGGATGGCATTCATGAGATGATAGCGACGTCGACGATGGTTGCCGAAAAATCAATCATAAAATGATTTGGAAGTTGTGTCTGCTGCGCCATCGATTTCGGGACATTCTTTGGTTTTTAGCAGTGCGGTGAGGATGTGCTTTAAAAAAATGGAAAACATGTATACCATATGAATTACTTAGTACACGTATATATAAAAATAGCAACTGATTCTGTATTGTCACTCTTTTGAAATTTATGATACGTGATGCAGTGTAACGATTAATTGACAATTTCATTGTTATTGATGAATGGATTGGTGTGTCGGCGATTTTATTCCATTTACGACAAAATCAATTGATATATAGGAATATAAACATAATATGCAGGTTATGTAGTTCATTGTACGAGTACAAAGTTTTGAAGATAATGAAACAACACAATAATCACTGGGTCATGGCTGCTATTGGGAATTTCTGCAACAAAAATTAAGTATAAAAGCAACTGTAGACTACCACCTTATAAGCTAAATAGACGAAAATATTTATTCAAGGTATATATTCTATAGAATTGCCACTAAATGGGTTATTTAAAGCCCGTTAGAACTTAAAATTGTGAACAATTAATGGTAATCAAATTGTTATTCATTCAAAAGATCCCATATGGCATTAACATTTGAAAATGATATCGGGCATATGACCACAACGGCTGTTGCCCACGAAGCGCATTCCTGATGTCCTGATGTTTGGGCGACTTTTTCCAGAACTGCACAAATAACACGAACAATGATGGCCTCCAAGGAGTCAATTGTTGCTGATGGTTTATCAGTCTACACCAGTGACTTCACGTTACCCCACAGAAAATAATAGGGAGGTGTCAAATCGCAAGATTTTGGATGACCGTTGATAGGTCCATTTCTCAAAATCAACTTATCGCCAAATTTGGATTTCAATAAGTCGATACTTGATACTTGCGTCGCAGTATGGCACGTAGCTCAATCCTCTTGAAACCACAACTCAGCATAGGCAGAAACTCAACAAACGCATGCACAATACCAACACAGTACAAACGCAAGCCGGAAACGAATGATCAAAAATCAACAGATGAGGTCAACGACCTGACCCTGCTACAACAAATTACAAAGGGGATTTCGTCAACATTTTTTGCGAACAACGATGCCGTTGACAGTGGACAAATTGAAAGGAAAAAATACAACAAAACACACAGGGAATTCCGTCAACATTCTTCAGCGTACATACACAAGCGGCAACAATAAGAACAACAACAACAAAGAACGTGTATACGATGAAACTAACCCTAGAAAGGATAAGAAAATGGCATAGCAACAACGGTAATTTACCGAGTCAATGAATAGCAACAACGGTAATTTACCGAATGGAAAAAAAAACATGGAAACGGAACGGCCCGGTTTGAAGTTTTAAGCCGCTTCACGTGCTATAAAAGGGGACAAAAGCCCAGCATACAGACTCATCCTCTTTCACTGATCAAAGTACTTGGACAAATCAACTCTTCTCTTCATCTGGCCGACTCCTGATAGTAAATCGAGCGTATGATAGTAAATCTTTTCACTGATCAAACTACATAGACACAGAGACTCATGATAGTGAATCGAGCGTAGCATCCTCTTTTCACTGATCAAACTACATAGACACAGAGACTCCTGATAGTGAATCGAGCGTAGCATCCTCTTTTCACTGATCAAACTACATAGACACAGAGACTCCTGATTGTGAGCCGAGCGTAGCATCCTCCTTTCACTGATCAAACTACATAGACACAGAGACTCCTGATAGTGAATCGAGCGTAGCATCCTCTTTTCACTGATCAAACTACATAGACACAGAGACTCATGATAGTGAATCGAGCGTAGCATCCTCTTTTCACTGATCAAACTACATAGACACAGAGACTCCTGATAGTGAATCGAGCGTAGCATCCTCTTTTCACTGATCAAACTACATAGACACAGAGACTCCTGATAGTGAATCGAGCGTAGCATCCTCTTTTCACTGATCAAACTACATAGACACAGAGACTCCTGATAGTGAATCGAGCGTAGCATCCTCTTTTCACTGATCAAACTACATAGACACAGAGACTCCTGATAGTGAATCGAGCGTAGCATCCTCTTTTCACTGATCAAACTACATAGACACAGAGACTCCTGATAGTGAATCGAGCGTAGCATCCTCTTTTCACTGATCAAACTACATAGACACAGAGACTCCTGATAGTGAATCGAGCGTAGCATCCTCTTTTCACTGATCAAACTACATAGACACAGAGACTCCTGATAGTGAATCGAGCGTAGCATCCTCTTTTCACTGATCAAACTACATAGACACAGAGACTCATGATAGTGAATCGAGCGTAGCATCCTCTTTTCACTGATCAAACTACATAGACACAGAGACTCCTGATAGTGAATCGAGCGTAGCATCCTCTTTTCACTGATCAAACTACATAGACACAGAGACTCCTGATTGTGAGCCGAGCGTAGCATCCTCCTTTCACTGATCAAACTACGTGGACACAGAGCCTTTGCCAACAAACTGAGCGTAGCATTCTCTTTTCGCTGGTAAACACACGGAATCGTAGCAACTCGTAGAACTGAACGTAGCATCCTCTTTCGCGGGTCAGCACTTGGAAGTAACGCAGATGATTTACTTCGATCCCGCTGGACCAAGGCATCAAAACTACAGGGCACACTACGTAACATCTAAGTAAAAATTATTTCATAATCGATTTTCATTTGTTTTTAAAAGAAGTAAATAAAAAACATTGAATTCAGAGTTCCTAACCAAAAATGAATCTTTTATTGTAACGACCCTTTTATAACAACGAACCCTGGTCACACTGAGGATACCCCGGCTGGGAAAAACCTCGTTACAATGTATAGGTGGTCATTCCAACGAAGGTTGTTGTTGACGCAGATACCGAGTATTGCGAGTTTTTTAGTTTATTTGATGCAAGATCCATTCATGGATAAAGGTTGTGGTTAAATTACGCTTAGATGACAGAAGACAGCATTGAGTTTTAAAAGAGTTAAATTCCACTCTGTTGTATAGTCCCAACCTAGGTATACAGTCAAGATCAGAATTGAACGTGCTTAACATACGTTGTTGTTCAAGTTTGACTTGCGATGTAGAAAGCGTGAAAGCATATTATGAAAAGCTAAGAATGATGTCGTCAGCGAAAGAATGCATTGGGTTAGGAGTAGCAAAGAGGAGATCATTAATGCAAATGAGAAAGAATGTCGGAGACAAACCAGAACCTTGGGGAACACCACCGTTTATGCGGTGAACACTGGATTTGAAACCGTTCAATACGTCTGGAATTGAACCTTCAGAGAGGTAGTTGCTAATCCAAACAAACATGGTTTTATCAATTCCATAGTTATTCATTTTTAACAAAAGAGCTTAATGCCAGACTCTGTTAAATGCTTTCGAATCATCGATGTAAGCGTTAGTATGAATGTTAGCGCAATGGGTCAGTATGAGGAAAGAGATAATGGTTCGCCTTTTTTTATGGACAGGCTGTCTGGCCATAGTGGTTAATCGTCTAAACGGGATACATTTTCTCATACCCTCCTGTAATATGTTTGTGAAAGTATCAAAAAGGGCATCCACACCACTATTGGCTTTAAGTGGCCAGTAAATATTCCTAAAGAAATAGTCGACATTCTCGTGTATTCATACGTATCTTTTGGGAGTTTTCTTATTTCGACAACGAGAAATTAGCTGATACTACACAATGATCTGAAGAGCGTAGAGGTGATAATACACTGAGGGTATATTTGTTAGGATGAGAGTTAAGAAACAAGTCAAGGGTATTAGCGTTAGGACTATACTCGACAAATAACTCAACATCCCTTCCTTGTTGTGTTGTTAAGCCTGAATGGCGAAGCCAACTAGAATTGTGTACATTAAAATCACCCGCAATGACAATTTCAAAATTTGAATCAACTGATCAAATTCTAGTTAAAGAGTCAGACAATTTATCTAACTCAAAACCAGTTGACATCATGTCTAAATTATGGCTATTGTGTATAAATCAGTAAGGTAACACTAAAAATCCTTTAAAAGACTCCAAAAAACTACCAAAAACCTCCAAAAGACCCCTAAATTAGCCTCAAAAGTCCACCAAAAGATCAAAAGACCTCTAAAAGACCCTATAAAGATCTACAAAAAGATCCCCAAATAACCACCATAAAACCATCAAATGACTCTCAAAAGACTACAAAAAAAAACTACCAAAACCCCTCCAAAAGACCCTGAAAATACCTTAAAATGGCTCGCAAAAGACCCCCTGAAAATACCCTCAAAAGTCTACCAAAAGAGTTCTAAGAGACCCTTTAAAGATCAACAAAAAGATCCCCAAAAAACACCCCAAAAGACACCCAAAAGTACTCACAAAATACCCTCAAAAGACTACTAAAAGACTACAAAAAGACCTCCAAAAGACCCTGAAAACACCGCAAAAAGACACCAAAAAATACCCCCAAATGCTCTCAAAAGTCCACAAAAAGACCTGTTAAAGACCTTCTAGTTATGTACAAAAAGATCCCCAAATAACACCTCAAAAGACCCCCAAAAATACTCCCAAAAGACTCCCAAAAGGCCACCCAAAATCTACAAACACCAAAAGACCCTCAAATTATTCTCAAAAGACCCAAAAACACTCGCAAAAGACCTCTAAAAAGACCCTCCAAAAATACCCTCAAAATTCCACCAAAACTCACCTAAAAGACCCTCTAAAGATCACTAAAAAGACCACCAAAAGACCCCGAAAAGAACTCCAAAAGACCGTGAAAATACCCTAAAATGGCTCTCAAAAGACGCCCTAAAATACCCTAAAAACAAAAGACTTCTAAAATACCCTCTAGAGATCTACAAAAAGATCCCCAAATAACACCTTAAAAGTCTCCCAAAACATCACCAAAAAAACTACAATAACCCCTCCAAAAGACCACAAAAAGACCACCAAAGTCACCAAAAAACCCTCAAATGATTCTCAAAAGACCCCAAAACACTCTCAAAAGACCTCTAAAAAGACTCCCCCAAAAATCGCCTTAAAATTCCACCAAAAGACCGCTAAAATACCCTCTAAAGATCTCCAAAAAATCCCCAAATAACACTCGAAAATACCTCCAATACCCTTAAAGACTCCAAAAAGACCACCAAAAGACCCCCAAAAGAACTTCAAAAGACTTCAATAGCAAAAATCTACACGATGTCTAAAAGTATGCCTTCATCTTCTTCTCGATCTCGAGTAATTTATGTTGTTTTTTATACTGACTATTAGTTTGATCAGCACTGCGTAGCGGAGAGTGAAAAAACTAAATCTTCATGTCGCACTTTCGTAACGCTCTAAATAAAGCACCAAAAGAAGTATAACTTCAAAAAAAAAAAAAAAGGTTTGTTTAAGTATTTTCTTTTTTTGCAAAAATTTTATTCTTTTTTTATATTTTCCGTTTGCATTTGTATATCAATATATATATTTTTCTTATATAATAATCATTATCATCTCTATAAGTTTCTAAATATAGATTTCGGTACACACAGCCTGTTTTGGTTAAAAATTACTTAACTTAACTATAGATTCTTACAATTTATTATTACTCTAGATATCTTAATTATAATATATATATATAATCGCGCTTATATTTTATTTTTTGTTTTTCGATATTTCTCTAATACTTATATTTATCGTTTTTCTCCATTACATGCTAATACATTTTTCTTTTACTAAATACATACATTGATTTCGACATTGAACAAAGAACGTGGAAAAAGTTAAGTCATTCATTTTTAAGCCACGACTATTTAACAACTAAGCAGATCCGAACTACACGTAGAAGAAGAAAATGCCAATACCATGCGTTGGGTTATGATTTTTAGGGAAAAATTTCAAACAGGTAAGGATGGGAAATCGCAAGAAGTCTCATTATGTATACGAGTAGCACATTGATCGAGCAGGGAAATGGCAAAATTATTATAGTGAGATAAATGTAATTGTACTTTCTTTCGTTATTGTGCATCATTTATGAATATTTGCTATTTGCTGACAATTAAAATTTTGCAATTTGCTTGGCAGTAAAAAACCTGGTTAAGGCGAAATAAACTCTTGGAAGTGACATTTCTTTCACACAACTAAGCTTCTAACTAAGCATTTATCTAATTTTAGTATGAAAATGTATGCTGAACATTGATTGACAATTAAAATTTATTTCTATAACATCTAGTTAGTATTATCTTTTATTTAATTTTTTTTAAATTTTCAGATTTTCGCGGTTAAAACTTGTGATTTGTCAGTGCGCTTTAAAAGTTTTCCATTTTCTTCTGATATTACTCTTACTTATGTAGGACTCTCTCATTTGTTCAATTTTAAAATGCGGCATTAAAACACAGACATCAATTTGTATTGTGTATTCGATTTTTTACAGTTATTTACATGTTTTTTAATTTTACAATTTTTTTTTTGTGCCAGAGAAGTTCGACGAATAAGAATTTCGTTGAATGTTGGGTTGGTTGCCTGCTGCCATTTGGTTGATCAGTTCATCGATTTGTTTGTTCTGTAATTGAAAAGAAACAAATAAATAATCGGTTTTTTGTAAGACTTGACTTTGTTAAACAATTCAATGTATTGGACAGAAATTACCTTGTAATCCTGGAATATGCCATTTGTATGAGTAGACATGATGCTGAGTCGCACTCGCAAGTCGATTGCCAAAACATTGCTGAGAAACACAACGAAAAAAGTTCATTTAATAAGTTATTTACATATCATCAGTAAAAGAACAATAACACTAACAAATTAATGTTTATTTTTAAATAAAATTCCAAAAAAAAAACAAGTTAATGAGTGCTGAAATAACTAAAAGCAACTAAATTATAAAAGCAAAATTAACGTAACTTGTGAAAGCTAGTCTGGTTTTGTTCTTAAATTAAATACTAGCGGAAACACCCGTCGTTTCCCGACCGACCCACCACACTGACCACCCACTGACTCCTACACCAAATTACCACCCAACACTCAGTAACCACCACAGCCACCAAGAAAATACAGCAATACCTCAATTTGCGTTGTTTTAGTTTGCGTTTTTCCAGATCTGCGTCACTACTTAATTAGAAAAAATATTCGTTCTGAGTTGTTTCCAATAACCTTGCCCGTAAAACAACGTTATTACGGAACCCAAAATCAGCTTGAGATACACTGATTAACGACGACGACCACGGCACCGAAAACGGCTAAGCGATTTAAGAATTTTCTCATGAAACGTACGCTCACTGTATAGAGCTCGAGCTGCACAGCAGCTAGCCGATACCCTGTCCATGTATAATGCTGACATAATAGCAATACAGGTGATGCGGTCGAAGGGGAATGGTGTCTTACAAAAATGAATATGACACAAATTACAGCTGTTATACAAGACTCGTGCTCGGCATGAGAAATCCAGATCAATACTCACCATTTCTTCATCGATCGATTTTATAGCCGCAAATGAAAGCCATATCTAGTTTTGGTATTACTGCTGAAATTCTTTTATTGTATAGTTTGTGTTTTTTTTTCAGCCTCAAATATTCCAGATTTTTATTATAAATATTGCAGCAATTTTCATTTAATTTATAACAGTTCTAGCTGCTCCATATCTATCCTAAAGACCCCCTCAAAGCCTTCTAGATTCCTCAAAAATCCTTTAAAAGTCTCTTAAGAGTCCCTCAAGAACCCTTCAAGACTGCCTCAAGACCCTCTTAAGACCACCTCAAAACCCCACTAAAGAACCTATTAAAACTAGCTTAAGACTCGCCTCAAGACTATGTAAAACGACCTCAAGACCCACCTTCAGACCAACGAAAGGACCGCCAGAAGACCCCTTAAAACTTCTCAAAACCGTTTTAAGACTTCCTTAAAACCCCACTCAAATCCCCCATAAAACAACGTCAATACCCTCTCAGAGCTATGTCAGGACCAACCCAAAACCTCCCTGAGAACCCCACAAAACTCCTCTCAAGATCAAGATCAAATCTCCCAAGGACCCAACTCAAGACACTCTTAAAACTCCAAGACGCCATCAAACCATCTCAAGTCCCCTTAAGAACCTATCAAGACTCCTTTAATACCCACTTCAAGACCCCACTCAATATCCCTCTCAAGACCCCCGTCAATACCCCAGTAAGACTATCTCAAGACGACCTTAAGGCCGTCTTAATTCCCCCTAAATATCCCACTTAAGACCCTCTTAAAACCATCTTAGGATCCCATCAAGGACCCCTGAACCCCACAACACTCCCCTCAAGACCCCATAAGAAAACTCCTCAAGACTAACCTCCAAAAATTATTTTACAAAAACGCGTCAACTCACAGCATTACAATGAAAACAGCATGACAGAATGACATGACTCGAGACCCAACTCAGAAAAGTTTTCCACAAAAAATCGTACAAAACCGTCACAGCATTAGAATGAAAAAAGCGTGACATAATGACATTAAACCGACAGAAAAACAGAAAGACAGAAAGATAGAAAGACAGAAAGACAGAAAGACAGAAAGACAGAAAGACAGAAAGACAGAAAGACAGAAAGACAGAAAGACAGAAAGACAGAAAGACAGAAAGACAGAAAGACAGAAAGACAGAAAGACAGAAAGACAGAAAGAAAGACAGAAAGAGAGAAAGACAGAAAGACAGAAAAAAATAAATACAGAAAGATAGAAAAATAGAGAGAGACAGAAAGATAGAAAGACAGACAGAAAGACATATAAAAGTTAATATAAAAGCATTTAAAAAGCGCAAAACTCTTTTTTCACACGCCCATAGACGAAAGTGACTGTTTCATACACTATAACATAGCTTCGAAAGTAGTCTTTATTCACACTAGTGAGTTAACATATAAAATACTTTTGTTATTTACTGCAGTCACAGCGAACACACATTCCCAGAGTAATTTTGTATTGCGCATAACCGGCTTAGCAGAAAAACTAAATAATCTAGTAATAGTTGAAAAAGTCGTCTAAGTGTTGCGCAGTGACTTGCTGCACTGCTTCTTTTGGCGCGACAGATCGTTGCGGTACAAGGCCTAGCTTCTCGCGATGAATTTTGCTGTGTATGTATATTTTTGCACACAAATGGAAGGAACCTACAATTTAATGCCTTTTCAGAACGACGAATTGACTCTCGGACGTTTGTCAGACTTTCGCGAGAGGTGGGACCGTGAAAAATACCTTTGGTGTTACAGGGATTCGAAACAACGAACCTCCTGCTCAGAAGTCCATGCACTTCTTCACTGAGCCACGGCATCCGCTCTTCTTTTTCTTATCTGGTCCTATAATCGACGACCGGTCCTGACCCCCTCCCCCAAAGCGTTTATCCACCAGTCTCAATTCCAAGCCGTTGATATCGTGATTGGTAAGTCTCTATAATCGTCCTTAATCACAATTCCAAGTAAAATGTTCCTCTTGAGTGTCGGCTGGGCTTTCTTATATTAAAGGTTTACGCAACCGTGGCAGCTGCTTCTTGTAAGAAACATTGAAGATCTATCGAGGATACCAATTCCTGTTAAGATAGCATCAGAGTAACAGAATACTATCTATGTCATAGGCCTGACGATTAGAATACTTGAAGTAATCGAAAGACCTTTAGATTTGTCAGGCTCATTTCAACCAGCGAAGACGTGTTGATTTATTCAAAAATTTAACTAAAAATTGCGAATTTCTGAACAACATATAAAGACAAGCAACAAATAATGTTACTCCTAGCAAATATATGAGAACACCCTGCACCCAAACTTACAATTTCAGTTTATTATTTGCATTTTGCGTCTTTCTGATTCTTAAAGGTGGTTCTTATCAGAGATTAACTTAAAATTCCCTTAACTTTAAAGAGACCTTCCTAGAAGCACCATCATCCATCAAAATCAGGCGAGCAGAAATCACACACGCGCACACACACACACTCATTCCAGGGTCATTCAATCTTAGGAAAGTAAATCTCAACAAGAAGAAGAAAAAAAGTGAAGATTTCCTAACTAAGCGAAGGCAAAACAAAAAGGTCGCACAGTCTTTTGAAGAAGCGGATGGAGGTTGTTCCGTAACGCCATTGTAAACACTGACAGAGGGTGATGTGTCTGTCTGTCAGTCTGTCTGTCTTAGAACTTGGCAGTTAATAATGACAAATAAAAATAGAGAAAGGAAGACAGCAAAATACAAGGCAAGGACGACAAAGAACAACAATAACAACAAAACCAATGATGATAATAAAGATGAGCACAGCGAAAGGACCCTCGTCTTTCTTTCTTTCTCCCTTCGCTGCCTCATTGACTTTTAAACAAGAGCTTTACATCTTATACATCCCTGGTCATCTTGCACTCCATTATGCTGGTTCTGGTATTAGTTTTTTGTTGTTTATAGCAGTGGAATTACACAACAACAACAACAAGAACAACAAAAAAGTCCCAAGTACAATATAAATTAACATCGCTTTAACAATTTATTGCTGCGGTATGCACAGCATACGAGTAGGACCACTCGTTTCTTGCACTCGCTGTAAACAGTTCGTTTGTTCGTTGGTTTTTTTTTCTTTCTTTAGTTTTTTGACAAACAATAAGCGAGAGTAGCTACTTGCTTCCTTCCTTTATCATCCATATCTTGCACTATATCGGCAGTTAGAGTCGTTGTTTACACAGTGCACTACTTCTCCTGCTGGTCGGGTCCACTGTCAAGTTATGGAGGGCATCTCAAAAAAAAAAAAAAAAAAACACCACCAGTTGTGTTGGCATTGGCAGAACGGGTTAAAACACAACGACAAGGACAAATATTTCTTTTGTTTCTGACTTCAGGATGAAAAATCTGAACTCTTCCTCGTCAATCTCTCAATCTCCCTCCCTTTTAGTTTTAATGTTGCTGTTGCCGGAAAAATCTCGACTTCGGGACGTGCAGAAGAGACGTATTCTTTTTTTTTTTTTTTGTGGAAGTCGATTATGTTGGGTAGAGTTGTGCGGGGTTTATTCTGTCTGTCGTTGAGATATTGAACCCGGAGAGAGGTGAATTAATCGTCTAATCCACTTGAAACGAAAGGCGACAATGATCTGAGACAATTTTATCGAATTAATTAAGAAATCTTCAGTTCGATTTCGAGAAAAGTTTGCCAAGAGTGTCCACCAATTTTTCTTTTAATTAAATTGCTCCTTTTTGAATTAAAAGTAAATCTGTCACGGTACCTAAAGGTTTGAAAGCCATGATAGACGGGGTTAATTGCTGAACATTTTTGTGTGGCGATGGAAAAGTTTTTGAAAACATTGAGTGATTTTTTTGTAAGGTAGGCGTTGTATGAGTTTATTTTTGTGACAAATAACTTTTGAAGATATCTTGACAATTTCATCGGTTACAGAGCAAAAAACTTGCAGCTAATTAACTGACTGCCCTGAAAGTTTGCAAAATTTGTTCACTAAACTTCTGCAAAACTAACCAATCCTTAAGTTCGATTATCCTGCAAGGCAGCTAAATGGATTTTTAATAGCTTTACAACCACTACAGTGTGGAACTGCTTTTTGCTCAGTCTGAGGAGAGGAGGAGCTGGTCGATTTTTGTCTAACGGATACACTAGTTATGGGCAAACGCAAGACAAAAACATAGCATAAGGATTGAATACTTATCTCAAATTAATATTCGTCTGTTTTTGAATCATCATCATCATATTTGGCTCTAGAATAGGTATCCGGATCTGGCCTCCAAACAAAAAAAATTTGTCCCACGATCCTGATTTCGCGCCGATGTCATCCAGTTTATAATAATAATAATAATAATAATAATAATAATATTCGGCGCGACAGACCATTGCGGTCCAAGGCCTAGCTTCTCGCGACCATTTGTGTTGCCCATGTATATTTTTGGAAACAAATGGAAGGGACCAACAATTTAAGGTCGGATCCGAACGGCGAATTGAGAAGCTTTCCGTGACAAGTTATTACTCTCGGATCGTTTGTCACCCATTCGTGAGAGGTGGGCCACCGTGAAAAATACTTTTGGTGTTACTGGAATTCGAACCACGAACTTCCTACTCAGTAGCCATGCGCATTTCCACGGCCACGGCGTCATCCAGTTTGGCGTTTGGCATACCTAAACTCTGGGGGTCCTGGTCTACGCCATCCTTCCAGCGTAGGCTTGGCTGGCCTCGCTGTCGTGTTCCATAAATTCTACCGCAAAGGACTTTCCGAGCAGGATCATCTCCGCTCATGCGAGCTTTGTGTCCTGCCCACCGGAGCCTACCGAGCTTAATTCTCTTCACGATGTCGACATCGCATTAAAGCTTGTAGATCTCATGATTATAGAGTCTCCGGAATCGTCCTTCCTCCCATACGGGGCCAACAATTCTCCGTAAGGCCTTTTTTTTAAGTGACTAAGAGGCCGGTTGCTTTTTGCTATCCATATGTAAGAACTGGTATTCCCATTGTCTTATAATCCAGCAGCTTTGATGTTATAGTTCAATTCCTGAATTTAAAAAGTCTTGACAGACTATAGTAGGCTTTGTTCGCTTTAAGCAACCGTGCGCGTATTTCTGGTTCCATGCTGTTATCAGCTGCTACAGTTGACCCGATTTGGTTGAAGGATTGCACTACTTCGAATTTGCGCTCCACTACCTCAATTTAGGGACCAATGTTGTATCTTCTACTGGCAGACGTGGCCACCATGTACTTTGTTTTGCTCTCATTTATGTGCAAACCCACATTTCGTGCCGCCCGGTCGATCTGGATAAAAGCTTTCTGTACAGCACTTGGGTTTCAACCAACGATGTCAATGTCGTCTGCGTAAGCCAGTATCTAAACGGACTTATAGAGGATTGTTCGTCTTGCCGTTACGTCAGAGTATCGGATCACTTTCTACAACACCATGTTAAAGAGTATGCTGACCAGTCCATTCCCATGTCCGAGCCCGTTATAGATGTTGAATGGGCTTGATAGTGATCCGGATATTTTTACTTGGCTTATAACATTGAGCATGGTCGACCTCTATAGTCATGGCAGTTTATTTGGAATGCCGAATTCTCTCCTGGCTTTATGAAGTTCTTCTCTGGCTATGCTATCATAGACGGCTTTAAAATCTATAAAAAGATTGAGTAGTGAGTTCTAGACATTTTTCCATCACTTTGCCTAAGGGTGTAAATCGGATCAGTTATTCATATGCCTGGGAGGGACCCACACTGGTATGGACCAATGATGACTTTAGCGTATGGAGCTAAATTGTATTGAAAGGTAGCGGAGAAAATCTTATACGCGGTACTCAACAACGTTATTCCACGATAATTGCAGCAAGTTGTGATATCTCCTTTCATATATATGTGGCATAGGAAACCTCATCGCTAGTAGGCCTTGGACAGCAACGGTCTGTCGCGCCGAATATTATTATTATTTAACTTTGCCAATGTTGGCGGTGGCAGGATTATTTGGTCTTCAGTTATTGGTGGTGCATCCAACTCGTCACTTAGCTAGACATTTAGCAACTCATGAAAGTGTTCTTCTCAACGCTCTAAGATTCTCTTTAGATCAGATAACCATCTTTTTATTTTTATGTGAAACGCGGTGTATATTGCGTCACCCCGCGGACTCTTTGGTAGAACTTCCGCGCCTGGTGCGGTCCTTGCTCCTTGTACTGTTCTGGTTCACGGACGAGATTCTCTTCCTAGGCTGCTTTCTTTTGCGGGGAACTGTTTGTTCATATCTTCTGATCTCTTTATATTCATCTTCGGGTGCCCGCGTTCTATGAGATTGTTGCACTGCTCGGTATGCAACATTCTTACGTTCAGTCGTTAGCTTACATTCGTCATCGAACTAGACGTTCCGATATATACGACTACCGCATAAGATGGAGTTACTTACTCACCATGCATTTAGGGCGAGTCCTATCGCTTGACCGTAGTTGTTCCTTGCAAAGGGCAGCCGTGTCGACTCGAATCTGATTGGCGGATGCAGTGTTTCTTGATGGCTGACTATAAAGTGTGTTTTGTTAATATAGGTTCATATACATGTATTTTCTTATGAAGAGGGCTGCAACATTTTTAGTAGCCCACAGGCGCAGAATAACTTGAGACGACCCAACGTTTCAGATGCCTTTTCTATAATTTACTGAGTGTTGCAATATATAGATCAATTGTGACTGCGAAAAACGTCCTGCTGACTCATTTTACTTTTTTTAATTAAACATAGAAGAACACAGTTATTAAGTAGAAATTAAAATAAGGATATCAGGAAGTTTAGTTTTCCTCTGTTCATCAGGAGGTGAAAACCTTTACACCATTTCTCCTGATACTGAAGTTTCCAAACGTTGCTCGTCCACAAGACCGCAACTAATTATGCCGAATGAAACGTCCAAATTTCTTAACAAATTCGAATTAATCACAAGAGAGAAATTTTAGCTGAAATAATCCAACGAGTTCGCTGTACGCTTCCAAGATAAATGGGGTAAATTTTTAATTTCACCATCCCGGGGTAATATAATTTATTCTGGCTAACGCCATTAGAGTTAATTTTTTGTTCCAGTCAACACTTCCACAGGAGATGAATAATTTCGCTGAATCTATGTTTGGCATTAACCAATTACCACCGCAGGATGAATCTGAACGAAACTCGTGAAATGAGGGTGAGTGGAGGGTGAAAAAATCGCCCGGCGATAATATAATTAAATTTTAAGTCGTCGGGTCAGGCACTGATGATATCAGCGGCACCTTGGCAATATTTCAAATGCTAATCCCTGAGTGAATAGGAATTGTGCTGCACTCGCACTCTGGGTGATAACGGCAAAAATTAAACCAAAGTACCAAACCTTTCACTCAACGACCAGTGTTGGCTGGCTGCAAGTTAAATTAAATTCTCTGGTTATCATTCGGCGTTAAGCGAGAAGGGTTGTAGACGACGTCGAACTCAATAATTCACCACCCACCGCATGTTAATCTATTGCTTATCTTCTCCATTTTCCCTAAAACATTGCCAACGTGAAGCAACGGGCGTCGCATAGGCACAGAGGAATACCCATTGAAGTTAAGACAGAGTACAGGGTTTGACTTAATCGTCATTTTATTACTTTCCCCTTCACACGTGTTGACCTAATTCAGGACATCAAAATGAAACGAGTTCGCGGGTTTTTAAGAACCAACCACACATATTACAGTACGGTTTAGGAAACAAGGAAACAATTGAGGGTTTAAATTTACAATAATATTGAACCACCCAAAAAAGTAAATGAACAAAAATGCGGTTAAGTTTTTTGATAGCAGGTCCAGCAAACTCATGATGTTTTTTAGTGCCCAGTTAGACCAAATAATATATTTGCTCAGTGAAGCACGACTAATTCGAACGAACGAAAAAAGTTGAATTAGTAGTCTTTTAATCATTAAAGCTATAATATCCAACTATCTATCAAGACAAATCCACGAAAATAAACATAACATCAAAGCTGAATGTAAAAAAATACAATTCCGGTGGCTTTGTATCAAAAATATCGACAAATGGTTGTCGTGATTGTGACGTGAGAGCGAACAGAAATCAGCTTGGAAAATAATTTGTGGTTAAATTAAAGAGCTGTAGGCGCCGTGGTTCAATGGATAAGTGCATTGATTTCTGGGTAGAGCGTTCGTAGTTCATATCCCAAAAAACATCAAAAGCTTATTTTGCACGGTCCCACCTCTCGAAAATGTCTGACAAACATCCGAGAGTAAAAACTTGTCACGGGAAGCCTCTCAATTCACCGTTCGGATATGGCTTTAAATTGTTGCTCCCTTCCATTTGTGTGCAAAAATATAACTGCAAAACACAAATAGTCGGGAAAAGCTAGGCCTTGGACCGCAATGGTCAGTTGAGCCGAATATTATTAAAATGCAGATACTGCTGAAGAAAAAGGCTATGATGCAGGCAAAAAGATTTCAGGAACAAAACGCCATATTGCAGTAGATACGCAAGGTTTGCCCCATGCAATTTATATTTGTTCTTATGAAAATTCTGGGATCTGGCCAGTAGGGTCTGGAGTTTTGTGGACCGAGCAATTTCTCAAGCGATTCGTATGAAATTCGGTATGTAGGACTAAGATGTCACAATACGGTCTGGAATTTTGTGGACCGAGCAATTTCGCGAGCGATTCGTATGAAATTCGGTATGTAGGACTAAGATGTCACAATACCGTCTGGAATGGGGACCGAGCAATTTCTCGATCGGTTCGTATGAAATTCGGTATGTAGGACTAAGATGCGACTATAACACTGGCCAATAGGTTCTGGAATTTTGTAGACCAAGCAATTTCTCGAGCGATTCGTATGAAATACGGTATGTAGGACTAAGATGTCACAGTACGGTCTGGAATTTTGTGGACCGAGCAATTTCTCTAGCGATTCGTATGAAATTCGGTATGTACGACTAAGATGCGGCTATAACGCTGGCCAATAGGTTCTGGAATTTTGTGGACCGAGCAATTTCTTAAGCGATTCGCATGAAATTCGGTATGTAGAACTAAGATGCGACTATAACCCTGGTCTATAGGGTCTTGAATTTTATGGACCGAGCAATTTCTCAAGCGATTCGTATGAAATTCGGTATATAGGACTAAGATGAGACTGTTAGACTTGTTCCTATGGAAATTCTGGAATACGGTCATTAGGGACTGGAATTTCGGGAACTAAGCGATTTCTACGAAATTCGGTATGTAGGACTACAGTTCGACTATAAGAATTGTTTCCACGCTACACACGTGCCACACGCGACTCGCGATACGCGTCAAACACGGGATATCAAAATTGGTCACTGACGTTGAGCCGCTCACAAAATTTCAGTCCGTTAGGTCGTGTGGAAGGTGGTGAAAAAGAATCCCAAAAAAATCGATAAAAAATGTTCAACTCATCACACGCGCCACACACGTTATACGCGGAATATAAAAATAGTCATTTTTGACTTAGACACTCACAAAATTTTCAGTTTTCTAGGTCCTGCAGAAGTTGATTAAAAAGGACCTCAAAGTAGAAAAAAAAATTAAACCGATCATACGCGACACGCGTCATACGCGGAATATAAAAATGCTATTTTGGACTCAGACACTCACAAAATTTCAGATCTCTATGTCGTGTGGATGTTGGTTAAAAATGACCCTAAGAAGTCTAAAAGAAAAATGTTTTTCAAACCATCACACACGACACACACGCGATACGCGTCATACACGGAATATAAAAAATTCTATTTCGGAGTTGACACAAAATTTCAGCTCTCTAGGTCCTTCTAAAGGTCCTAGGTCTTAAAAGGAATTCAAGTTTAGTTTTAGGAATTAGTTGAAAATACAGACAAAAACGGGTCAAGCCAAGTTAAATACAAGTTTTTAATAATTCTCCTGTAATAAACGAAGTTGAATAATAATAAAATTATTAAATTTAAATATTTCTATAATACTGCATCAATAATAAAATAGATTTATTATTAAAACAAAAAAAATCTCTTTTGCTCATACCTTATCTGTACCTAATTTGGGGGTCTTTTTATGTTTCTTTTTAGGGTTTTCGGGTCTTTTATGGGTCTCTTGAGGGTTTTTTTGCCCAACAACATCAAAGAAGTTTCACTTACACCGCACGTAAAGGTTATACGCAATGATTTTTTTTAATTAAAATCAATATGTTGGTTTGTATACATTCTGTTAAAGCAAAATTGTAAAAATTAAAAAATTAAACGAAAGAAAACAATAAAAACTGCGAAATGAGAAAACAGAAAACAAAGCTTTATTAATAATATTTTACTACAGAGAAAAAAGAACACTCTCTAATTCAATATGCATTTATGCTATATGTTTGTTTGTGTCGTTTGTTCTTCAATAGTTAATTACATTTAAAAAGAATAAGTATAATAATAAACAGTTAAATGTTTTACAAATGTTTTCCATTTTTATTTTGTGTCTTCAAAAATTGTAATAAAAAATCCAAAACTTAATTCGTTGCGAAGAGAACAGAGCTTCCAAATGGATAAAAAATATTAAATTATCGACAAACAGATGAAAGAAAAAACAGTTACACAATTATAAGCGTATACGTGAAATATGTCGATTTGTCTCTTCGAAAACAACAACAACAACAACAACAACAAAAACTACAGCAAAGCGCGTAAACAATTAATTTATTAAGTATATATTTGATGATGAGAAACCAACGTTTAAGAAACTAGAAGAAAAAATCGAAAGCCAAAAAAAAACAGTTAACGAAAACTCGTTTTAATTTTAAAAAAAGAAAAATTTAATGTTTATAGTTTTGTAATAAAAAAAAAAAAACAAAGAAAAGCCAACAATTTTAGCGTAACACTATATTTTCTATGAAAATTACATGAAAATTTAATTCAACAAAATTTCAAATTCAAAACTTCAATTGCAAAATAGATATAACATAAAATAACAACTAAAAAATTTTACAGAGTAGTAAAAAACAATTAAATTCATATTTTGTTTTTACCGAAAATTCATTGTTATTATATGGTAAAATAATAATAATAATATCAAATAAGAAAAAAAAATACATTTTTTTAACGTATACGTTATATAGTAGTTGTCCGTTCAACTGAGAAACAAATATATATGTACTTATCAAAGTGTAATAAAAAACAAATTGTATAACATTTACGCGCGTAAATGATTTTTTCCGTCATACTTTTCCAAAGTTAAACAAAATACACAATTTTTTGTAATATAACAATAAAATTATAAAAATAATAAAACATGAATCGACAACATCAAGTGTCATGGTGCGATTTAAGTAACACAATTAATTAATATATATATAACTATATATATGAAGAGAAGAAAATATAAAAAAAAAAAAATATTTAACATCAGCTCTACATTTTCGTCTACGAAAAAAAGCCAAAGCCAAAAGAGAACGAACGCAAAGCTGGTGAATGATTTAAAGAAAAAATCGAAAAAAAAACGAAAAAAAATAAGGCGGCAACTACTACTCCTCCAGATTGTCCTACCTCATCTGTCTTCATCCAATGATGTTGTTGTTGTTTCACCAGCCGCCAGCATCCGCTCGTCCTAGTACGGTTTCGATGCATCCTTGGGCTTCTTCAGTTGTACCTTCAAACGTTTGGTGCCCACCTGGAAGCCGTGCATTGCCTTGATGGCTCCCTGCGCCGATTCAGCATTATCGAACGATACAAAGCCGAAGCACTTGGAGAGATTCGTCTGCTTGTCGATGAAGACTTTGGCGGAAATTACATTGCCAAACGGTAGGAAAGTCGATGCCAAATCTGTGTCAGTAAACTCCTGCGGCAGATGGTAAATGAATAAATTGCATCCCTCGGGACCTAGGTAGATTGTGTCGTTGGTTGGTCGCACACGTGTGAGAGCCAGCCAGCCAGCCACAAAAACGGAAACGGAAAAAAAGAAGAAAAAGGAAAAAAAGAAACGAATCAGAATCAGAATAATAATGAAACGTATCCTCGTCGTATGTATAATAGAGGGGAACAGGGGAGACAACAACAGCAACAACAACAACAAAATGTGAACAACAATGATTTATCTCGCAGCAAGGGTACGGAATTCCATCAGCACACGACATACGTCTTGCTGGAGGAGTGCAGATGCGGATGCGCAAAGTTAACCTAAATTTGTTACACATGCACATACAAAAGATGCTCGCTCCTGCTGGTGGCAGGATGTGGTGCTGCATCGGGCTGCACTTTGAGGTATTCAAGCTGAAAAGGAAATCTTAAACTGATTTCTTTCTTACGAATCATGACAATCCAGCGACAATAACTGCAACTGCAACTGCAATCTCAAAACAAAACAAAAACTTACATTCCGACTTTTCTCAAGATTCCATATGGATATTGTGGAGGTTCTTCGAGACATCCTAATAGCACATATAGGTACATTAACGTATATACATAAATAATAACATATATTATATTATTTTTTGCACACAAATTATGGTGACCGATTGGCGAGTTGAGAAGCTTTCTACGACAAAGTGTTACTCTCGGACGTTTGTCAGCCATTCGCGAGAGGTGGAACCGTAAAAAATAATACTTGGTGTTTCTTTGAATTGGAAGAGAAAACCTCCTGCTTAGTTTAACGTACAAACCCCTAGACATACATAGGCCGTTATAAAAATCCTGCACTATTCCTGGTATTACCTCATGATTTCACAGACTGTAAGTACATAGAAACGTAAACAGTGCGGGAATTTTTTGAGAAAAATACACCAATTTTTGATAAACAATTTGTTTTTTTTTTTCTTCTTCTTCGTCTTCTTCTAACTTTCCCATGGCCACTATAACAAGTTCCGTCCATCCACAGACCCTATTCGCATTGGCAAAGACATAATCAGTCTCTTCTCAAAATATTTCACCCTCGGCAAGAACAGAGTGTGCACGAAGTATGAGTGACCCAGTAAAAGCTTTGTACGTTGATAGTTAGAGAGGACCCAGTAGTAGTAAGACCGTGTTGTACCAACAGTGTACAGGGTAGTAAACATTTTGGAAAGAACTTGAAAACTTTGGAAAACTGATTGTCGTTATGTTTTATTTAAAAACTACAGATTCAGTTATGTAGTTGGTAAGTTTTCCAATAAGAAACCAAGCATTTTGGAAATTGCTTAGAGGTGGTCTTTTCTTATCGTGTCTTTAAGTGTAGCTTTACGACCAAAATTTCTTAGACGTTCTGCAGGATACGGAAATATATCTGATCAACGATGGAGTTGGCAAGGGTAAAGCCACACCGGCTGTTTTTTTTTTTGTTTTCCTTAGATAGAACTTACTAAAGGGTTAACTGGCTCTCTTTCAACATTAACTGTCAGAATACTCCAATCATCAAACAACGTTACCAGATAGAGGACTCCGGTCATTCCCGGGAACAAGAAAGATTCGGTAAATGATACCCTCTACTACCAAATTATCCAATTTGTCAATTGTGTATGGAACAGATCTTCCTTTGTACTCGTACAGTTGCTAGCGTTTTAAACAATGGCAACACTCACAAATCCGAGTTCTTCCGAGCATTACCATTGCGTAGGCTTTCCCATCTATCATATTCTTCTGGACTCTTCCCGAGAAGTTGGAAAATAGCTCATACACAAAAAAGGCTAGCCATCGTCTCCCTCTTCGTGCCGACCCACAGCACTTACATCCATTCTTTCCAAAGTCATGGAAACGCTGATAAATGTTCAGCTCAACGAAATCGTTAGTGACCGGCAGTACGGATTTCGTGGGCAACGTTCTACTAGTGATTTGATGGTATATCTCACGGAACAGTGGAACCGGTTTTCCATCAATTTGGTAAATGCAAGGCTGTTGCTCTCGATATTTCCAAGGCATTTGATCGAGTTTAGCGTCAATTTCTTTTGTCCAAAATGCGTTCTTATGGATTCGATGAAAAACTGCTTCATTGGATTATAAGCTATCTGTTGGACCACTCAATTCATGTTTTATTGGACGGTTTCGTGTCTGAAATACATCACATAAATGTCATTCATTCCCCACGACTCTATTTTGTCCCCAACACTCTTTCTCATTTTTATTAATGATCTATTATCTGTGACTTCAAATCCAATTCACTCTTTCGCCGACGACAGCGCTCTCAGCTTCTCAGCTTCTCATATAAGTTTAAGAAACGTCCCTCCACTTCTCATGTGGAACTCAAACAAATACGTATGTTAAGCACGATAAATTCTTACCCGGACCGCATATTAAAATGGGGAGAAAACAATCGAGTAGAACTTAACGCCTCCAAAAACCTGTCTCCTGTCATCCTTGCGAATCTTAACTCCAATGCTTTTATCCATGAATGGCACTTGCATCAAGGAAACTGAAAAACTCGCAATTCTAGGTACGTGCGTTAACGACATTGGAATGACCACATATTTATCGTCGCCAAAAATGCTGCGAATTGTTTAGGTTTTCTCACCCAGGGCAAAATATATTTCACTACCTCTGATCTGGCAACTATCTATAAGGCTTTTATTCGCCCTAAACTTGAGTACAATTGCCATATCTGGTCTGGTGCGCCTAAAACTACCTTACATCGGCTTGGTTTTGCAAAATCAATAGATTCGCTGGAACACCGCATGAAAGTTTCCTGCTTGTCAATGTTTTATCGTTTCTTCCACCAGCGATGCCCAAGAGAAATAGCCATTTGCATGCCAACTATCCTTGAATTCAGCCACAATACTCGTGGCGCTCTAAATGCTCATCAGTTTACCCTTAAGTCGATCTTCGGACAACAGTTAAGTTCAGAGATTCGTTCTTCAGCCGTACAACACGTAGGTGGAATGCTCTGCCAAGCTCTGTCTTTCTACATCACTATGATCCACAGGCATTGAAGGTGCAATCTCATAGACATCTCCACTTTTCTCCTCCTTTTTATAATGCAATAACTCTAACACACCGAAGGAATCTGTGCACTGAAGAGAATATTGAAAGTGTGGTCAAAGATGCATATTAAGAGATTCGTCGTCGGTCGTAGGAAATGGGGCACTGTCCGTCCACTATGTGGTATATTTTGCGCAAAGATTTTGGCCTATATCCTTATAAGATCCAGCTAGTACAGAAATTAAAGCCACTAAACCATCATATGCGTCGTTCTTTAACCGATTGAGCTACAGAGCAGTTGGAAACTGAATCGTTGTTGATTTCGAGAAATGGACCTGTCAATTGGGCGTAAAGATCGTGCGATTTGATACCCGTCGATTATTTTCCGTGTGCCACATGGAGTCACTGGTTTATGCTGAAAAGCCAGCAACAATTGTCACCTTTGAGGCAACCATTAGTATAATTATATAGTTGTTGTAGGTTGGTTTGATAATCTGAGAAAAACCACACCAGACCACTCAGACCTTCGGTCCAATGTACTCGTACTACTCGAGGCAACCATTGGTCGTATTTTTGTATAATTACGGCCAGCAATGCTCGAAAAAGAATTGGACGTCTAGAATACGCCTCGTTAAAAACGGCCGCGGTGGCCATATACCCTAATTTTTTTTTAATAATACTGCCATATATTAGTTTTTAGAATGAACAAAATAATTTGATTAAAATTGAATAGTTTCTGTTATTTTTTTACAATTTCAACTTCTATCGGGCTTTAAAGACACCCATTATTTCATCTCACTGTAATTGCACTAACTGTAGGATTAGGATAACCATTCTTATTAACTTCTTCTGACTTCTGACAGTATTTTCTGTTCGAGGATGCACCTGTTACTTCGTCAGTCAACATCTTTGTCATAGAACATCTTTGTACAATACACTTCACCAACACCGAGCAGATTCAGAATGAGAAATAAGGTAAAAAGCACCCGATTCGATTGCTACTTGTGTTCCGTGGCTAGAGCGTTGGATAGATGAACAAAGAATGCACAGAAGTTTCTAGTTTGTCCTTTCTTACCCCAAGATTTTAAAAGCCTCGGTAAATGACACGTGTGCAACAGCTTATCTTTCAAATTTGCTTATATGAAAGAATACCTGATGAATTGTATTTGCCCACAAGAAAGGAGATCCAATAAACTGCGCCAACCGCCAACTATAGCGGAATTGGTAATCCTAAGATCGTTTTTAAGATCATATCTACTGTACTGTGTGAACGCCTGAAGCTACTCATCACCAATCCGATCAGCCTGTTTCAATGCAGACTTTAGTCCAGTAAAGTTCAAAGTGGACCAAATTTAACACAGTGCCAGAAGAGAAATGCGAATCGATACTCATCAACTTTTTATCGATTTTAAAGTCGCATGTATCAGCATTTTTAGAGACGGGCTATGTCTGTCAAACTTATTTGACTGTGCAGTAAGACCGTCCTATGGCGCTAAATCATAGAATCTGTGAACTATGAGGCGGATGAAGATTTCTAGCGAAAAAGACGATTTTCGGTCCCGTTTGCATTGATGAGCTTTCTAGGTAAAATGTGCAATGGCGAATTATACGAGCTGTGCCGCGACGTCGACATAGTCAAGAAACTGAGTACTGGACGTATCTCAATACCGGTAATGGATAACATCGGCTTGAAATCGGGGTTGGTGGAGAGAGTACGAGCTGTGCCGCGACGTCGACATAGTCAAGAAACTGAGTACTGGACGTATCTCAATACCGGTAATGGATAACATCGGCTTGAAATCGGGATTGGTGGAGAGATTTTTTGTGTGGGGCCTGGACCAGATAGGATGTAGAGCCAAATATGATTATAAAGGGTGATCAGATTGGAGGTACTTTTTCCAATAGGATTTTTTGACATGTCACGCGTGACTACTGTCAAACTAAATACATAATTTTATTCAGTATTCATTGACATTTCATCATGGAAAGACTAACGCCTGAACAACGTTTACAAATCGTACAGTTTTATTACAAAAATCGACGCTCTGTGAAAAGTGTTCATCGCGCGCTCAGGCCAACTTATGGTGTTCAGCGATGAGGCCCATTTTTGGCTTAATGGCTTCGTCAATAAGCAAAATTGCCGTATTTTGGCTGAAGAGCAACCCGAAGTTATTCACGAACTGCCATTACATTCATTGAAAACTACCGCTTGGTGCGGCCTACAGGCTGGAGAAATCATCGGACCATATTTCTTCAAAGACGAGGCTGGTGCCAATGTAACAGTGCATGGCGAACGCTATCACGCCATGATAAACGTCTTTTTGTTGCCGGAAATTGAAGCCCGTGATCTCCACGACATTTGGTTCCAACAAGACGGCGTTACATCTCATACAGCCCGTGACACAATGGATTTACTGCGTCCTCGTTTCGGTGAGCAATTGATCTCTCGTGTCGGACCGGTGGATTGGCCACCAAGATCGTGTGATATCACACCTTTGGACTTTTTTTTGTGGGGGTATGTAAAGTCTAAATGTTTTGTGGATAAACCAGCTACGATTGAGGCATTGGAAGCCAACATCACTCAAGTTATTCGCGAGATACCGACCGAAGTCCTCGAGCGAGTCGTTCAAAATTAGTGTTTTCGGATGGCCGAATTACGGCGCAGTTGCGGCCAACATTTGAAAGGGATTATCTTCAAAAAATAAATGTCATAAATGGTTCTAAACTAAAATAAAAAAGATTGCCCAATCAATTTGAATGTTTGTTGTTTTATTTCAATTTAAAATCCGATACCTCTAAATTGATCACCCTTTAATAGCACATATTGACATGTTGGGCGAGTAGAATGGACATTATTTGATACTGAATTACTAGTGAATCAATTAAAGATATTTACTTAAGAGCTATTATTTTCTACCCTCAAAAAAACTACTTAGCAACACGTCAAAAACATAGCAGAATATGTATTCTGTATTATTGGCTAAAAGAAAGCTGCAGGTATAAAGTTAAAATCGAGGAAATTTGGTATAGATATATCTACACACAGCAGTAAATTCCAGTAAGTTAAAAAAAATAGTAATTGAGCGAGAATTTAAAAATAAAATCCTCTAACCAGCATTCCAACCAACTCTTCTTCAAAGGAATGTGCTCTCAGGATAAACTCGAATGGCATTATGTTCATTTATTTCAGCGAACAAACACTATAGCGCGATGCTAAAAAAAATGTGTAACAATATGATGTGATGAGAAATACCACAAAAGCGAATACGTACGAGTATTTGATAGAAAAAGCCATATAGATACGTGTCACACGAGTACACACAAATTACATTTTTTTGTGAAGCCAAGAAAAACTTTCCAACATTGAAATTACTTTTTTTTTATTATGTATTTGTTTCTGTTATTTTTCATGTAATTTAAAGTGTATTTGTTGTCTCGTCGAAAGAGTTTAGTTTTTCTCTCCATGAAGGGAGTTTTTTGCCATCCCGCATCCCCAATTTCCATCAGCGAAAGCACAAAATATAAATAAAAACTCTACGAAGGACGATTGGCTGTCATCTTTTTGTTGCACGTCGCCCGTCCAAACGAACGGTGATATGTTTTTTGTTAACTTTTCATAATACACACACACACACACACACAGACACATATTTCAGTTCCAATGGCTTTGCACTGTAGCCGAAAAAGTTAAACAAGCAAGCGAGCAACAAGGACATTTTATGGTTTAGAAATTTCCCTAAAAGTGGTCGTTAAACTAAATTACCAAACATTTAAGTATGCACAGAGGAGTTGTCACAGAACATATCCTCGTCGACGTACTCGTACATCCTTGCGTGTTGGTGGAATACTATCGAAGGGAGGAACAACGCGCTTTTCGCTTACTCGACTTGTCCCGCGTGCCATTTGTTGGGGCTACAATCTCCAATTAAAGCAGTAAGCAGATCCTCTCTCACAGGATGAAAGGAGCAAGAAACAAGAACTTACGTTGCTTCCCTTCCCTTCGGATATCGTGTCATACCATAAGGGGATATTGTTATGGAGTGTGTGGTTTGATACGTTGGTTAATTTGGCTCAGGTTGTATCTTTCTAGGTGAGTGGTTTCACCATTTTTTTTTCTATCATGATGCTTATCTATCTATAAATAGCTAAATGAATCTTACTGAGCGTAATTGTGAGGAGGTGACACCATGATGTCGCAATTGTGTTTATCTCAATATAATTTGGTAAACTAAAGCTACACAGACAAATGGTGTATAGTGAATGGCTCTTTTCAATTTGCTATTGCGCTAAGATGAGTAAGGAGACATGACAAGAATTGGTATCTTGTTATTAATAAAATTGTGAAGGGATGTTACAATATCAATATTTTGGAACATGATGACTGGAACTGAAGCGTATCAGAGCTTCACGGGGCTTTCGTAAGGAAAATTTAAATGAAAATCCTAGCGCTCTTAATTGCAATCTATATTGCTACCGAGTACAGATTAACTACATTAGCTTACAACTTAGATTCCTATATACGTTACTAGCGGAAAAAATACGATATTTTTTACAGCTGTCATGCAAGACATCATGTGCTCGAGGTGGGGATGAAACCCACCGTTATCGGCTTTAAAAAAATAAATGAACGGGTATGCACATAAGCCTAATAAACAGTCATGCACCTACAGAGGATTCCCCAGATGACGAAAATGAAGAATTCTTTGAATCAGTCGAACGGGAACTCCATGCCTGCCTTCAGTTTGATGTAAAAATCATTCTGGGGGATATGAGTGCCAAAATTGGTAGGAAGCCAGTATTCAGGCAGTACATCGCCACCCATAGCTTACACGACTACACTAATGATTATGGACAACGAGTCATTGAGATGGCAGCAAGCAATAATTTGGTCGTTGCGAGTACAAGGTTTGCGCGTAAAAATATCCACAAGGCTACCTGGGTATTTCCTGGTGGAGCCACTCGCAACCAGATAGACCACGTGTTCATAGACCGACCCCACAACCCGAACCTGATGACAGTACGAACGTACCGAAGTGACAACGTCGATTCAGACCACTATCTTGTTGGTATGGTGCTCTCCAAGCGCGATTGCATCATCGTGAAAGACTGCATCCGCGAATCAGATTCCAGTTAACACGGCTGCCCTTCGCAACGAAGAGACCAGAACCAGACCAGACGACAACTAAGGTGAAGTGATAGAACTCGCCCTAAATGCAGGGAGAGTAAGTCCTGAAGCTGAGACATCGGGCGAAGAAGAGAAATGGACATGTCTTAAGAATACTGCTGACTCCATCATTGCTAGTAGTCGTAGAGATCTGAACGACTGGTTCGATGACGAATATAAGCTAGTGACTGAACGTAAGAATGTTGCATACCGAGCAATGCAACAATCTCATAGATCGCGGGCACGCGAAGATGAATATAAAGAGCTGAGGTGATATGAAAAAACAGTTAACCGACGAAAGAAAGTAGCCTGGAAGTACAGAGAGCAAGGACCGCACCAAGCTCAGAAGTTCTACCAAAGGGTCCGCGGTATGACGCAATATACACCTTGTTGCACAAACTGCAAAGATAATCTGATCTGATCGCCGATCTTAAAGGCATCTTAGAGCGATAGTAAAGCACTTTCAAGAGTTTCTAAATCGCCATTATAATGCCCATTTAATATCTATATCGGGCACCTACGTGGGGGTGGTCGGGCCTGCGTCCTCTTTAACCTGGTGTTGGAGAAAGTCATCCGGGACTTTGACGTAACGGCGTGAGGAACAATCCTCTATAAATCCACTCAGATACTGGCTTTCGCAGACGACATTGACATCGTTGGTAGAAACCCAAGAGCTGTACAGGAAGTTTTCATCCAGATTGAGCAGGCGGCGTGAAATCTGGGGCTGCACATAAATGAGAGCAAAACAAAATACATGGTGGCCACGTCTGCGAGTAGAAGATCCAATATTGGTCCCTCAATTAAAATAATGAAGCGCGAATTTGAAGCAGTGCAATCGTTTAACTAACTCGCGTCAACTGCAGCAGCCTATAACAGCATTTGAACAAGAAATACGCGCACGGTTGCTGAAAGCTAACAAGGCCTACTTTAGTCGCCGATGTCGACATTGTGAAAAGAATTAAACTCGACAGGATCCGGTGGGCAAGGACACCTAGCTCGCATGTCGTATCCTGCTGGAAAAGTCCTTTGTGGTAGGATTAATGGAACATGACAGCGAGACCGGCCAAGTCTACGCTAGAAGGATGGCGTAGACCAGGACGCCCAGAGTATAGAGATGCCAAACTGGGTGACATCGGCTCGAAATCGGGATTGGTGGAGAGCTTTTTTGAGGCAGGCCAGGACCGGACACCGGTTATAGAGCCAAATATGCTAATGATGATACCAGACATAGCTGCTTTTCTTATATATGCATATATATGTTCAAATAAAATTTGAAAATAACTTACCGTGACATTAAAGATACTAGCACAGCATTACTCCTTACTGAGAGACTTTCTTATGTGATTCTGGTAATAATCTATCGACTTGAAAAGTTTACCGTTCTGGCAAGAAGAAAGAACGACCGAAAAGCAGATTGAGAGATGGGCGCATGAAAAACAAGCGACTGTCGAAATCAGCTTATGCGTCAAAAACCGACTAACGCTTTTTTTTAATACGTTTGCCAGTATGAAGGTTACTAAAGACCTCAAAAAGAAAACGTATATTTTGGTTTTTAGCCTGATGCGCATATTTAGTTTACTGAGAAAAACTTCAACCCATGCTAAAGTAAAGAAAACAAAATCTCGTCTGGATATTTTGTAAAAATTTAAGCTTAATGCTGCCCCCCTACAGTCTCTTCTTCCACAAGTAAATCTCATGCAATACTTATTATGTTTCTTTAGCACGATTGTCACAAGGTTTACACGTCGTCCTACCCACACACAAAAACATTGTCCCATTGGGGACTCAATGCGATGAATACTGGTGTACAAATGTAATCAAGCTAATCACACAGCACTCACACTTGTAAGTACAAGTAAAGGCAAATATTGTCATTAACAGCTGCAGGTTATAAAGTAGAATTGCGCAGAAATCCATCCATACACATGCACAAGTATAGTTCAAAGGCGGCATCTGTTCTTTGTGATGTGTATGTATTCATTTGCATGACGACGCATTTATCCCCACGCCCATTACCTTACTGTATTGCAAAAGCACACTTCAATTAATTAATTAATTAATTAAAGCAGCGTCGCAGTCGATAATCATGTTATTATTTGCACTGCTGCTGTCTCGTCATCATCATCACCTTGATACAATCAGTCCACCAGCCAGCCGAAACCAAAGTAAATATTAAATTGATAATAAAATAGAATTACCAAGCTCTTCCGGCCGCAATTTCCTTAGAATTTCCGTTTACGGATTTATTACATGTATAGCATGCAAAGTATACCTACCGTTAAGGTGGAAAACGTCGCCATCCAAACTGAAAGTATTCGAGGACATTTAGAGACACTACACTGCTCGCTACAAATTTATATGCTTCCTTTTACAGCAAACTGTGTGACGTTTTCTAGTGTCACCGCACTGAACACCCATTGCTTTTTACTGTACCCATACTGGCGCAGCATTTCCGACGACTTTTTAATAAATATTAATAATCGTACACTCAAAAAAAAGAAGCATTTAAGTGTTTTTTGAAAAAGCAATTAAATGTGAAATCAAGTAATTCCTTATTTGGGTACAGCACAAGTCGTCTTTTAAGCGGTGGCAGGGAATACCACTAAGCGCACTGGTAAACCTGTTCATCACCCGACTTCAATATCGAATGTGGAGAATGATGCCGTTGGCTTATGTATGCTGAGTCGTGGTATATATTCCTATTAATGTTGGTAAGATTTTGAAGAGTACTAGAGCTAAACAGAATCACATTATATTGCTTCTTACACTGACGTCGAAAGCGCGTTCGAAGTCTACAAAGACCAGTGATACACAGGAGAACAGTACTCGACTGGGTAGTATACCCATCATCTTAAAAATAATATATATTAGGTATCTCGCTTATAGTTTTTAAATTTCTTCATCTTTTCCTTCATCCAATTAAAAGAACCTCGCTAACTCATTGTCAGTTTCGGATACGGCTTTTATGAGCTACACTCTCCTGGTGATCTGATGGTAGATTCTGACAAAGGGTCCATTCATCAATTAGATGAAAGAAAAGTTTCTGCATTTGAAAGACTTCTTGTCGAAAATTCTTGTTTGTTAGAATCTCTTTGACCGTTCATTTCAAGTTGCATTCGTCTGTAATTCACAGCAAAAATGCTAGTGTTCCTCAAGGTTCTCCATTTTTACCGATACTTTTTCTTATGAACTCTTTTTTGTGCTACGAGTAATATAGATAATTATAATTTTCGGATCCGGCATTAAATTGTAGGTCCCCTCCATTTGTGTGAAAAAATATACATGTTCAACACAAATGGTTGCGAGAAGCCAGGCCTTGGACCGCAGTGGTCTGTCGCGCCGAATATATACATATTTTGATCAATTGAATTGTCCTAAAGCCTTTCGAATTTTAAAACCACCGAAATGCCGTCAGCCAAAAACGCTCGTTCTTGTCGGGACTTTGAATATTAAAACATATTCGTAAAATTTTTGTAAAATTTGACTTTTATGTCTGGTGTCTTTAAATACTTTTAAATCTTTTGTGATAAGCTGCTGTATATTTTTACCCTTATTTGACGATATTCCGGAACTGGCTTTAAGTTTTGCTGAATTGCTGCAGTAAATTTGCCTTCTAAGCCGTCACAAACTTCTTTCCCTTATTGAATTACAGACTCGCCGAATTCCATTTGTGACATATTCAGTCATAGAGAAGAGATTGCATCAACGTCAGTGCATGGTCATTATATTGAATATACTTCTGGAACTACCCTTGTTGTTATAGTTGGAGTCATTGTTTTGGTGGCCTATTTTATTACTGCTCTTTGGATTTGGAACGGTGCTATATTAAGTACGATAAATTCTGTACTTGACAAATCCGCTGGATAATGTAACCAAAGCGAAACATATATCGCCAGCTATTATACTACAGAAACTGATCATTAGCATTTCGTGCTATGTGCATTACCTTTAAGCTTCCTTGAAATGAAGGCATGATCGACATCGCTACAAGATACTGCGCAGTATTTCTTACTTTCTTAAATAGTTTAAAAAATAATTAAAATGTCTACGTAATACTGAAATTGAAGATATATTACGTAATGCTTCAAGTCAGTCTCCTCAATCGCTATTATCTCATCTTAGTACACGTTGCAGTAGTATTGGAGACGAACGAAAGTTTCCACATTCATTTTGTAGCAGCAGACATCTATTGACTCGTCAGGAAAGAATTTTCCTTTGGTTTTTAGTGTAAAACTACTTTTTCAGAACTCTCTGGAATGACATATGGTCCAAAAGCCTTTATTGATCCAGAAGACAGAGGAAGAGTAAAATCGAGATTCGTCAGTTCATTCCTAAGGGTTTTTTTTATATCGTCGAGTGTCCTCTGCTTACATTTAGACTGATTTACAGCATACAGTCAAGTAGCCCTGTTGATCGCTGCTCTTTCTTTCTTGCAGCACGCCTTACATTAGTACAGGTCCTTCTATAACAGTATAAAGCCAGTGTACTAGCTCTGGTTTCAAAGCCCATCTTATCCCAGTGGCGTTCCTTTTTTTAATTCGCGCACCAGTTTCTGCATGAGTATAAAGTTGAATATTTTCAAAATGCTAGTTTGACAACCAAGCTTACTAGGCTTTAGTGCTAAGAAACCTTGCTTCATCAGTTTGTTTAACTCCTGCATGCTTCAACGAATTGTAATTACATGTAGAGTATTGTTATTGTACATGTGGGCGCCGTGGCTCAGTGGAAATACGCGTGGTTACTGAGCAGGAGGTTCGTGGTTCGAATCCCAGTAACACCAAAAGTATTTTTTACGGTCCCACCTCTCGCGAATGGGTAACATACGTTCCGAGAGTAATAAGTTGTCACGGAAAGCTTCTCAATTCGCCGTCTGGAGCCGGCCTTAAATTGTAGGTCCCTTTCATTTGTTTAAAAAAAAATAAATGCGTAAAACAAGTGGTCGCGAGAAGCTAAGCCTTGGACCGCAATGGTCTGTCGCGCCGAATATTATCATTATTATTGTTATCATACGAGGGTAGTTTGAAAAGCCAGTGACTTCCGAAAAGTTATTTTTTGGCAAAAAAGCGTTTTATTTCTCAACATAGTCTCCTTAAAGCTCGATACATTTATTCCAGCGTTTTTCCAATTTTTGTAATTCTTCTAAATAATAGGTTTCCCCACATAGGCGTTTGTTTCAGTGATAACCTCTTCGTTAGACCCAAATCTCTCACCTCCCAGCCATTTCTTCAGACTGAAAAACAGGAAATGTTCGCAGGGGGCAAAATCTGTAAATCTGTAGAGTATGCTAGATGGTGTACCTGTTCGTAGCCCTATTTATGTATGCACCCAGATATTGTCTTGATGGAACAGCACTTTTCCATCTTCGCCAAATACGGTCGTTTTTCAACCATATCAATATTGAATATGACGAAAAGCTCTGAATAATATTCGCCGCCGATGGTTTTACCCTTTTCAAGGTAATCGATGTGAATGACACCGCGTGATCCCAAAAACTAGGACCATGATCTTGTTGTCCCACAGACCCACCATGGTCTTCTTTGGTGCAAGTTCACCCGGAGAAACCTACTCTCTTGATTGTTTCATGGTCCCTGCTGTATTGTGATGGATCCATGTTTCGTTCACGATTACCTAACTTGGTTTCGGTGATGGTTTTAAAATAACTTAAAATAATCAGCACACTTCACTTTTTTCCATTTTCGTTAAAATTCACGAGGTTGTTTGCTTTCAGTGGCTGTCAAATACAAACTAAATGATGCAGCTTGCCCAAATTTTACAGTTGTCTAGTAATAAATGGTAGTTAATGGGAGCAGTGTTGCATTTAAAGTTACTATGCGGGAAACTCAAAAAGTCACTGACTTATCAAACCACCCTTATATTAAAGAGTTTTCCGGTTTTTTCACATACTGACCCTTGAGATTACTTTGGTAATACAGGACAATACAATGTCCCCAAAGCAATTGGTATTTTGAATTCCAGCACAGTACGAGGCTTATAATGTCGATTTATATTCGGAAACATTGTCCTTGAATTAGACTTTATAATATTCTCTGCTCGGTGTGTCCAGTAATTGTCAACACTGTTCCGAAATTGTTGCTCCAATAGAGTTTTAACATTTTTTATAAGAGATTTGTATCTCACTAGTTAACTCACTAGTCTAACTCTTTGCGTGATAGGAAAACCCTTGTGGCTCTGAAAAGTACGAATTTTGCGGTTTAGATAACACTCCGTAGAATTTTTCCATTGATTTTCGGGCCTGTTGAAATAATACTCGACAGAATCACGGACAAATTCCTATTGCTAGGAACTTCAGAAGAGGAAATTCTATTCCTGCATTCTCTGGTAGGTCGTTTTTAGAACCTGTTCCACTTGGCTTTCCTAAAATTTAATTTAGGAATTTCTGGTTGAGTTTCGAGGGCGAATATTGAATCGTCAGCAATCGAATCGTCAGCATTATGACCGCTATCATACGACAACAGCGGGAACTTATTATCGTGGACCGTTTCTATTTGCAGTCGCGTACAAGAGCCAGGTAATTGTGAAGATTACGAATTACCTTGCAGTTCCTCGTTCATTATATCTGCAAACTACTTGGGAGACTTCCTATTTGGTCCCCGTATCACGTGTGTCATGCACCTTTTATAAAAGTAAGGGCAAGTGTCGGTGTTTTGTAATATTTCCTAGTATCTAGGACCAGCTCTGTTATGGCCAGGTTAAGTCCTAATCTAACTTTGTTAACCAATTTTGTAGTGATGGAGAGGGTATTCATTCTTCACTACCTCTATGATCTTTCCAAGGTATTACCCGGAGACATCTCTACGTAGCTACGTTATCTGCATATGCAATTACTCTTATTACCTATCTCTTGTTTTAACATAATCCTTTGATTGCTTTGTTGGTGGGAAAAGGGATCATCTTACTACCTGCTTTATAATGGTGAATACTCTTTCATGGAGCTAGCAATTCTGTTAAAAAGAATATAATTATGATTATCCTGCACACAGGGTAGTCTGCCTCTAGAAGAGACAACCCCTACTCGATTGCCTTCAAATTATCTTCTATATAAATAAAACCACTAACAAATGCTTTTGTGAGTATGTTAGGTTCTTTATTTAGAGTTGATGAGTAACAACTACTGAATATGCGTAAAGGACAACAAATGCCACAATTCCTTAACCCTTCATTATACCTCATTTGTTATTAGAGTATATGACTATGGCGAGACTAATGAATTAAGCGCGATCGACAATTAATGACTATAAAATAGAGAGGAACCACTTGGTGGGGCTTGGTAACAAATAAACACTCGCACTCTATTTATTCCCTGATGGCTTAAACCTAATGCGAGTATCTCTATATGTAACATTCGCAAGAAATTACTTCAGGCTCTTCCAGTTAACCCCCTTTCTTATTAATCATACCATTGACACCACAAAACATTCACCTACTTTTACACTAGAGAAGTTTTTCGTTTTTTCTATGGAAATGATTTTGACGTAGAAATCCCTTATAAGTATGTATAAAATACATTGTAAATGAAAGATACGGATTCGTTTAAAATAACAAAAATCCATAAAGATAGATGGAGAATTCCTTGGACATATCTTCACACATTACATGTATCGGAAGAAAGAACGCTCATACGTATTATGAGTTATTATGCTCAATATTACTTATATGTGTGTGTGTGTGTGTTTGAGTAAAAAGTCTGTAAGCGACAACCAAGGAAATCACTATGTCAACAACAGCGCGCCCCAAGCCTGGAGACGGAAAATCTATAATAGTTTTATGGAGGAACATATTTGTTGTGTGCAGGCTAAAATGGTACAACTGTACACCTACATATATATAAAGAAAAACACATTGACCCAGCTTCGTGAAGCATTGCCATTATCAGAAGAAATTCCATCAGAATTGGAAACAAAATCCCAAGACGATGCACTATACACTGTTGTTGCTGTGCATCCGATTTCAAGAGATAACATTTCAACGACACACAGTGGAACATCATAACGATTCTTAGTTTTTGGGTTTCCCATCATAGGAATGTGAAGAAATGGGTTAAGGAATTGTTTCTTAGAAAAATGTCTCAACCTTAAACGGTAAAAAAATACACAAATATTTGAGAGAAAATTAAAAAATTGGATTTTCTTCTAAATCCAAATTACTTTTTCATGCATCTAATTCCACTGTGCAGGATATAATCAAACCAAGCCAGAATGCAATGGGGCGCAGATATCCAGCACAGTGATTCTGAGGGATTTTCGAGCGAACGAAATGCATCGCACACATAAGCACGTACACATGTGCCCATGGCAAGCCAACCAACAAACCAGGCACCCAAACAAGCGCATCAAAGAAACAACCAACCAACATGGATGTACTCGTACGTATTCAACTTCCATTCTAAATCCTCCATATCCATTGGACATAAAAAAAAGCCACCTACTGAGTACGTCGTCTGCAACTTGACGCGAACGGATGCAACGTCTTTTCAAACGGAAAAGCAAAATGCAATATAGGAAATCGTTTTCGGATAAACAGGAAGAATATGAAAAAGACGAAAAGGATGCGCTCAAGTCGGATCCTCTTCTTAACCAAACACATGAGTACATCGGCAGGACTGCTGTTGTTAAAAAGTCTTCCACACTCTCGCTCGCTGAACAGATTTTTTGTTTGTTTTTTGTTTTTGTTTTTTTGTAGCCTCATCGACGTCAGTGTTTTGTTTCTTTAAGTTTTTGGATTTTTCAGGATTAACGCTTCCTGTTGACGTTTTGCCATGCAAATGCACTGGAAAAATTACTTTGGTACCGGCATGAAGAACGTTTCGTCTGGTTGTTGTTGTTGAAAACTTTGAGTAAAATATTTTTATTTTTCGAAAAAGTATAGTTGGACAATTCCTCATTTAAGCTTTATGGTGTTCTGTTGCAAAGCAGGTCATATGGAGCTACTTTTACTTTAAGTTTCTTAGATATATTTTGTATATGGATATGGGCGCTCCTCGTCTTTTAGACCCGTTCACTTTCAGATTTTTAAAAAAGTGAAGTCATTGGAGATACACACGTGGGCAAAATTGATCACGAGATTCCACCACTGACAGGCAGACAACTGGGGATGCGAAGTTAACATAGGGAATTAAAAAAGTACACTTCACCGGAAGGAAATACATAAAGCATTGTTCATCACCGGCTACTAGTAAAGCGATCCATAAGTCAGCTTTTGACGATGGTCATTCGTGTCCATCCAAAGTTACGTTTGTTAATTTGTTATATTTGACTGGGGCAGGTTTTATTACATATACGTTATAAGGACTGAGCAATATAAAAGTAGACCGAATCCAAAGAATATTTCAATAAAAATAAATTGGTATATAGGACCTTTATTTTTAAATTCTCTCTATTAACTTCGCGTGCTCGTGTGTTTTTCTGTTCGTCTGTTTGTCTGTTTGTATGTTTGTATGTTTGTATGTTTGTATGTTTCTATGTTTCTATGTTTGTATGTTTGTATGTTTCTATGTTTCTATGTTTGTATGTTTGTATGTTTGTATGTTTGTATGTTTATATGTTTGTATGTTTGTATGTTTGTATGTTTGTCTGTTTGTCTGTTGAACTGATTATCTGTTTTTCTGTTTGTCAGTTTTTCTGTTTGGCTGTTCGTCATGGAATCTTGCGATCAATTCATAACCCACTTCCAAAAGCCCGATTTTATTGAAACTTCGCACAGATGTGTATTTCCGGTGACAACACTTTCTATTAAAATTTAATAGTGATCGGGCCCCAAGGTCGGAGGGCTCCCATACAAAGTATTTTTTATAATCACGTCATATACTGGCCATCAGATCACGTCATTCTATAATGACTATGTTCTGTGTGCGCTGGTACGTTGCATGCTTTACGATTGGGGTTGTTTTGTGGTTGGGTTGCAATGCTTCGAGTTTGTTGTTTTTATTTTTCAGCATTTATGGTGGAATTCAATATACTTTTGTTTTTTATATATACATACAATATATCTCTTTATCTATCTCTAACTCTCTCTTCCACTCTCTTTATCTTGCTCTAAATCTATCTCATTTTTAAAATTATATCCCTTTATTTCTCTACACTATATATATTTCTATATCTCTTAATTTTTTCTCTGTCTCTCTCTCCGTTTCTCTCTATTTCAATTAATATTTTTCTATCTGTTTAACTTTATTATTATACTATACTTTATTATACTTCTTTCTCTCTCGTTCTCTATATATCTCTATTGATTTATATTTATATAGCTCCCTTTCTGTATCTCTTTATCATTCTTTCTATCTCTCTCTGTCTGTAAACCTTTATTTCTCTATCCATCTCTATATCTCTATCTATCTCTATCTATCTCTATCTTTCTCTATCTATCTCTATCTATCTCTTTAATTTCCTGTATCACTCCCTTTCTCTATCTTTTTATCTATCTCTATATTTCACAAACTTTCTCTGCCTTTCTTTTTCTCTCTCTCTATTTCACGCTATATATCTTTCTTTCTTTATCTGTCTATTAATCTCTCTCTCTCTTTCTCTAACATCGTAAAGATGTAAAACACACTATGCATCTATCGTTCAGTGCAACAGAAAACACGAATTCGGTAGAAATATCAAAAATCTGTTAATCTAATTGGCACAATGATGAAAATGCAGTTGGTGAAAACGGTCAAAATCGTGTTACCAGCAATATCATCATAAATTCCACGACTGAACGATGGTTGCGCTTACCAGGTCGACTAACTCGCCAGCCCAACTTATTAACTGAAGCGACCAACAACACCGAATAAAGTGCAAAGCCCGCAATTGCAATCGTGTAGCATTCCGCTGCTGATTGATGAGTGCCGTGCGACGCGTGGGCAGTGCTCTGCATGAAAATAATGCAACCATCCTTCCCAACAGGTTTTCGCGGAAAATTGTTTAATTACTGGAAAACCCATTCATCCGTGTGAATGCGACGAAAATTCATCAAAATGCCATATTGGCGCAGTGGATGCGATCATGCACGTGAACTCTTACCTTCAATTTGTTTTCCTGCTGCTACAGCTGCGGCTGTGGATAGAGCAACGCTTGTTAGAGCTGTGCTACCAAATTGTGGCAGTCCCGCGGCCGTTGACATGTACGCTGACGCTAATGGATTAGGATCGGACCCTGTGGAAATGTACAAAATAGGAAATTTTAGTTAGAAATTTGTTATTGTTGTTGTCATAGTTGTTGCTGACATAATTTTAATCTAAAGCACAAAAGTGGCAAACCACATACACAACATAAACAACATTTTATCTGGCTGCTGGAGAGCTCCTAAAATTAATCACACACATGGGGCTGACAAAGGGCAATCTCTCTAGCATGCGTTTCTGATAGATTTGCTAATTACAGACTTACATGCGATTTTTGGTGAGCTGAGAGAGCTCCAGCAGCAATCACAATTTAATTTCCTATACAGTAATGTAATTATACAATATACATACAGATGTTAAAGTAGATATTTTCAAGTATTAAGTATAATGCTATTGAATTTCTGCTCTACTTAGCTTTCAGAATAATAAGTTAACTTTTGCACATAAAACGGGGAATAATGGAATAAACAGGGCAGGAAAAAATTCAGCTTTATACCCGCACAGCTATACTACTACTTACATTCAGTTACATTTTGCTTTTGAACATAAAAAAATGAGGGCAATTCACTTTGAAACTTTTGATCAAAAAATCCTTCTTCGTTCTATTGCAAACGGGGCAAACAGGCGGCAGCCTCTCTCTCACCCACCACCTACTCACGCTTCTTTCAAATTGAAATTTTTTCCAACTTGCTTCACTTGAAGATTACATTTTAAGTTATTAATGGAGCAGCGCAGAGTGAACTGCAGATGAGATGAGCATCATCAACGAGTTATTTATCATCTTGGAAAATATTTTCCAATTTCCTAAGCAGTGCAATAGCACCACCGACGGCAGAAGCAAGCCCAAGCTCACTTTAGATAAATAATTAACCAGAATTTGTTGTTCACGGGCTGATGAGTGAGGGGCACGCAAATGTATCATGACCGTGAATAAAAAATTAAATTACATTATTGTGTAATTAAAATTAAATTAAAAGAATCTTCTATGCAGGAAGAAAAAAAGAAATTTTTCATCAAATAGATACACAAAGTGACTTGCAGGACCTTCGACGTAAAGTGAATTGCATTTCTGCTGTGTATTCTTGTAGCATAGAGTAGTGAGACATGCAAGCAACATACAGTAACGGGATATTGTCCAGATTGGTTAAAACGTTTTCCATTGTTGAGGATGAAATTGATGGTATCCAGTCCATGCAATATCTCTATTCAAATGATTACCCAGTTAATTGACATCACGATATTTAAGATTCAGGAAAAAGTTTTTACTGAATTGCATTTCTAGCCAACAATTGTCATTGCGAACAATAAGCTAAAATAACTTTTTCTTGAAAAGTTTTCAGCCAAGGATGAAGTGGTATTTATATAGAATAATTGCTATTTATCGACCTTACAGTCATTCTCCATAAATGCCAGCCCACCCCTACATAAAAAATTTAATGAATTGCATTAAAAACTTGCAAGAATTTACTTTTATGTATTGCTTAGCACCAAGTCAATTCAAAATCTAGAGAAGAAAAACTGACAAAACTAAGGCTAATCAATATTATGAAAAAATCATAAAGATGAACACATTTCGTAACGGACATCTTTTTTTTTTTTAAATTTGCGCACGCTTTAAGGGGGGGTTCGCACCCTTATAATGCTCGGCTATATGCTTGGCACAGCGTGGGCGTTAAGGAAGAGGAGGAGAAAAGAGCAGATGTCTATGAGCTTGTGTTTTGAATGCCTGTGGATCATAATGATGTGGGAAGACAGAGCTTGGCAGAGCATTCCACATACGTGTTGTATGGCTGAAGAACGAATTCCTGAATCTAACTGTACGTCCGAAGATGGGCTTGAGGGTAAACTGATGAGCATTTAGAGCGCCACGAGTATTGCGGTTGAATTCAAGGAGAGGTGGCATGCAGCTGGCTATTTCTCTTGAGCAACGCTGGTAGAAGAAGCGATAAAACAGTGACAAGCAGAAAATGTGGAGAATCTGGGTATGCTTATAACTTTCAGCTTTATACTGGTCAGGATAATGATGATCGCTTTCGCTTGCCCACTTAAAAAATAACTTAGGTTCAAATTCCAATTTTGTGATTCGCCTGATTGAAAATGTTACATAAGACGTGCATTTTACTTTGATACCATTAATTTCTGAGCTTGCTTTAAAAAATGGGAATCTAGCAAATATTTATGCGTACGGGCTTTTTCATGTTATTTTACCTTAATGTTAAAGGAATTCAAAGTCTAGAAACTATCCGAAGTAATAGCGTACCAAACTGTAAGCTGCCAGACGACAAGTACTGAAAAAGTATAGAGCATGGCGTTTCTTATTAAATAGAAGGCAGCTTTGATGATGGTTTATTGTAAAGGCAAAGATCATTGGACCGCGATGACTGCCTAGAGGAACACCTGAATTAGCGTTAATGGGGTCAGAGACTGAAAATCTGAAGAGAACCCTGTACTGGCACTTCTGAAAGTACGATTTTAGCCAAGAAATTAAAAAGGGTGGAAAACCGAGGGCCTTTGGTGTCATATTTTATCAGAAGCCTTGCTGTAGTCGGTAGTAATGATATCCACTTCCTTACCCTCCTCTAATGCTTGTACTGTTTTAGAGATGAATTCGATAAGGTTCGCGTAGTGGGTCTACCCTTTAAGAAACCGTGCTGTTATGGATAAAAGATGGATTTACAGTGAAAATACAGGGAGTCGTAAACAATGATTGATTACAAAGTGCTTGGGGATTTAAAAGAGTTTGACTATGGGTCGCTTTTACTTCTTGTTTATGGATAGAGAAAATAAAGGAGTCCTTCCATAATTTTGGGAAAACTGCGAGAGTCAAAATAGAAGTGTAATGGGATGACTTATAGCATTTATGCATTTTTCAAGAATATAGTGAACAGACGATCGGGTACGGGGGAAAAGTCATCCTTGAGCCGATTAATCTTTTTGCGTCCTTGTATCGATACAGACAAGGGAAGTTTTAGGGCCGTTATTCATGTAGTTGAAATAGTCAAGTTCCGGTTCGTGAGGGTGGTCACTAAACGATTGGCTGAAGAAGGTGGCAAAGGTTTGGCTATTTCTTTTTAGGACCGAGGCCTAATTCTAAGGCCGAGCAAACAAAATCACAACAAGAATTTTATTAGAAAAAATTTCAAATTCACTGCTATAATTATTTTCGCTGTTGAAGGGTTAACAATATTTTAACCATTTACTAAAAAACATTCGTAAATAGCTCACAATAATATCCTGGCTATAATAATGAAATTAATAAATCTCCTTCGCTTAACTTTCTAAAATGCTTAGTGCTTAACAAAATGGTAAAGTACCGGTTTATTTTTGAATGTAGATTGCCGCGTATACTTAAACATAATTTAATTAAAACTAAATGCATTATTGCAATAGTGAAAGTTTTCTGTCAAAAAGTCAAATTTCCCCTTAAAGTGAGAAAAAAAATTAAGTCAGCAACTTTTCAATTAGTTCTACTTAGCAAACACAATTCGCATAAAGTCGCATGCATATGTAGTAACTTTATGTGTTTGTGTGAGTGTGTGTATAATGTATAGCTGCTGTACGAGCATAATGTGCACTCAAGGGGCTACCCAACCGACCATATCGCAAGAAGTTCAAGTTAAAACAAAATGGTTATCCTGGATTTTATTGGCCATGTCGAATAGTGAGTGCACTACTGTTATACACTACTACCCGGAGGGTACGAGGATATAAAATGTTCTAAAATATCCAACGTTTTTGCCGCCAAATGATTCAAAGGCAATCCTCTAGTAGCATTATAGGATATGAATATACCGTGAAATGTAATTACTCTTCACTGATTATCATGGTTAAGGTCAGATAAATTATTTTTTCTCTTTATTTTCAATGAGATTTTTTTGTAGAGTGCAAAAGGGATTTTATAAGAAAAACGAAGAAAAAACAATAATCCGATGATGACGCTTTGACCTACTTTGAAAATATCATAAAAACCAGCTCATTTTGTGTAGAACACGCCGTGACAGTTGTCTTATTGGTGCAAAGAGCTCTGTATTAGTGAATGTTATTATATTCTTGAAACTTGTCAGGCAATCGAAACATTTCACAGCATTTTCGGCGACAGATAGGTAGGTAGGTAAAGTGGTGGACCCCGCTGTACTTGCGAGGTCTTAAAATAGCGCTAGTGTGCCCCATTTTGATGACACAAATCTAGCATGGATATTTAAGTGGTTTAAATCCAGACTGTTGCGTTAAGATACGAGATCAACTCGATGATCCTGTAATCCGAGAGCTCATTCAGGTCGGGCAATAATGGTTTACCTAAAATGCGGTGTCTTGTCCCTGCTAAGGCCGGACAACTGCAGAGGAAGTGTATGAGAATTTCTTAATTATTTTCATCTTTGCAACTTCTGCAGAAGTTGTTTTGCGTTATACCCAACTTAGCAACATGGCTGGCCATGGTAATATCCTTTCAGTTTCTAGATAACAACTCGGTGGATTTCCTTTTGCTGTAGGATGGCCACATCAATCTTCATATGGCGCTGTTCGACAGACTGCTCCACCTAAGCTGTGACTTAGTATTAAAAAAGGAGAGAATACGTTCCTTGACTGAGCCCATTGGACTGCTAACAATCTCCATAGAGCCGGTGTCCATAGCGACGCCCATCTTAGACAATTTGGTCACCATCTCATTACCCTCTATATAACTGTGTGATGTTTAGGAATTGGCTTGGCACTGTTTTACAAATTTCGAGTTTATGATGGTAGCATAAATCGCCCTTATAGCAGATTGGCTATTAAAAAAAAAGAAAACCCTCCCGATTTGTGCGTTACTGAGCCTTTGTGCCCTGGAGGCCTCCCTAACTGCTAGGTTCTCTGCCTTAAAGATACTAGCTGAATCGGGTAGCTTGTATGACCTTGACAAATTATCCGAGAAGATACCTGCACCGACTCCATCCTTCATTTTCGATCCGTCAGCGAATATTGTTGCGTAAAACTGCCTTGTTAATACCCCATCCTTCCAGTTTCCCCTGGTAGGACAATCGACGCTGATTGAGGAGTTGAAGCTTAGTTTAGGGATGCAGTAGTCAGTAGATGATGGTATCATGCCTTCAGGCATTACCCGTATGGTCTAGTAACAAACCACCCAGATTCCTCGCAAAATATTTGATAAATATGCAGGAGGAGATGTTAAGGGCCTCGGTGTGACATGACCGAAGAGCTCCTGTGAGCCGACTGCTGCTGATCGCTGTAATCTGCTGAGTTTATGGCGTTATACTTTTTTTTATCGCTGGCCATCAGACCAGCGCTCCATAGATAAGAATTGTCCGTACCAAAGCTGTGTGCTTGGTTGAAAACTCCGTTTCCTGTTGATGGCTGTACTGTAGGCATAGAGGGCCGTGATCGCTTTCTAAGCCATGTTCTCTATGTTAGCCCTTACAGCTTAGCTTCCTATCTAAGATTACTCCGAGATATTTGGCTGAGACTTTTCCCATTGAGTTTTGGAAGGATAAAGGCTGGTATTTTGGATTTAGTGGTGAACAGTTGTATTTCAGTTTTCCCAGGGTTGGCTAATAGGCCACAGTTTGTTGTCCAATAGCTGACTTTATCTAGAAACCTTTCCACTACTTCACTGATCCAAGTATCACCACGTGATCTGCATACCCAACTATCTTTGTCCTATCCTCTTCAAGTTTTAGTAGGATTTTCTTAATTACCATCAGCCACAGTAAGGGAGAGATGACCCCTCCTTGGTAAGTGCCTCTGTCGACTCGTTTGGTAATATTACAGCTGCCAAGGTTGGCATGTATAATTCTGCTAGCGAGCATGGACATGATCCATTTTGAAAGGAAGAATTGTACTCCCGACTCGGTCAGATCTTCCTTAATGGCCTCAATGTGAACATTGTTGAAGGCCCCTTCTTTTTATATCTTAAAAGGTGGCTTGCGTAAACTAATTCGTTGCCTAATATAATGATATAGAATTCGCTTCAGAGCTTTTAGCAAGAACGATGAGAGACTGAGAGGCCTAAAATCTTTGGTGACCTATCATGGCCTATTCTGCCTGCTTTAAGTATGAAAACCACCCGTACTCTTATCCAACTACGGCGGACATAATTAAGTAGTAGACAGCTTCTAAAAATTCTCATTAGGCGGCGTCAACTTATATGTAGTCATTTCTTGGAAGTTTGTCGTTAGCGCAAATACCATTAATTGCGAGTATTTTAGTTTCCTCGATGGCAAAGCTATTCATGAAAAATGGTTATGTTTCGCTTTGACGATAATACACAGCATTGGGTTTTAAAAGCGATAAAATCTACTCTATAACCTTCTTTTAATTTAACGTGCTTAACAAAGTTCTTGTTTGAAGAGGTGGGACGTTCCTAAAATTTATATTAAAAGCTGAGATTTCTGTCGTCAGCAAAGGAATATATTGGTTTAGAAGTAGCAGACAATATACTATTAACGAATATAAAAAAAGAGTATTGGGGACTAAACAGAACTATGTAGTATTCCAGTATATATGAGGTGTTTTTCTGACTTGGGGACATTCAAAACAACTTAGATTGAGATGAGCTGTAGTTACTATTCCAAAGTTTTTACAAGCGCGCAGTTTTTCAAAAGAGCTTGATGTCATACTCTATGAAATTTCAGATTTTAGCCTAGAAGGGTATGATTTACTAGATTGGGTCTTAGATGACTTGCAGTAGCTTCCACTCTAGCTTCTATCAGCAATTCATTGGTATTTAAGACCTGACGTCTCGGTCTTAAGCCAGTTTACCTTTCGACCAGAATAATATGTCGCGGTCCAATAGTTACACCTCAAATAACCTATTTAAACCGTATTCACTAGTAATTCTATCAGATAAGATACCTAAATAAGTCTAGTAACTCGTATAAGCTTTGAAAGGGATATCGCTTGACAGTCTAAAAATCGCTACAACACTTCGATGTCCGTGTTGGACTAATTGGATGAAAAAACCCAATTGACAGAAGCATGATTCTTAGAAACTTAACTTACTAGATTGGCTTTAACTGCAGTAGCAGCCGCCTACAGCGCTCCAGTTACTGCAGCATACTCCACTCCATTCGCAGCCGCCTACACCGCTCCAGTTGCAGCAGAATACACCTCTTATGTTGCCCCATATGCCTCTAGCTACTCAGCCCATCAGGTTGCCCATTTAAAATGTTTGACAAATCGAACTTTTAAAAAAAAATATTCAAACCATAGAAGAGAACTTCCAAAGAATCAATTCAGATATAGAATATATTTCTTAGCAGTACTTCCTTTAATTAGTTCAGCTTTTTTTGGAGCTCCAAGATAAATTGCGATCTTCATCGAAAGAACCAATAGCTTACATTTAGAGAAAAACTCAACCTTAAGATCAAACTTATAGTAACCTTCCAATTTACTAGGATTAAAAGTATTTTGAATAATGGAATGTTTTACTGCCTCGAATTGGATTGAAAGTTGAATTCCTGTCCGATTGCAAAAAAGAGAATTTAAGAAACATCTGCTCCCCAAAATAAAAAAATAGTTTACGATAAAAATAAAGCGCATAGTTATTACCATCTTACGGTATATCACTAACCCTTCAGCAAGCCGCCATATTGCCCAATGCAATGTTCACAGCTGCATCGTTTCATTTCAACGTTAATATTCAACGATAAATCCTTAAAGTAAACGGACCACGACAAAAGGCGATAATATTAAAAGAGCCAACGTGGTAACTATACGAAAACTGTTGCAAGGCGTTTACCGCTATACAAAACATACATTGCTCCTTGGCAATGTCTGCAGGCGAAAAATGGAGAAGGTGTTTTCGCACCACAGAATATAAAACCATAGGAATTTAACATCTTCGCGCTTTAGCTTTTGCAGAATGGAAAAAAAATGAATTATATGCTGCACAACATATAAATCACTTAATGCGCTACATATGCATGATGTGAGCGCAATCCTTTTTCGCAATTTCCTGGAGTTTTTCTTAACACCATCGTCCATTTAATATGAGGAGACGAACGAAGAATAAAGCGGCTAGCAGCGGATTGCTATAATCTTAAACTGTGAAACTTTAGTCGCCAGAGGGTTGTTTCTTCTTCTTCTTTTTTTTAGTTGTACGAGTATATCTTTTACTTTATGTAAAGGCGGCATTGCAATGATCGCCATTGTCATAGTCGTCGCTCTTGATGGCCAACCAGCCATATCTTTCATGGACAATGTGCAAAGCGAAAAAGAAAAAATAGAGGCTAAGTCTGTTAAGCTAAGTATGTCGGTGTTGAATAATGGTGGCAAAAACCCTCTAGGTCTTCGTACCACTAAACCAAACCATATTACGTACTAGGTGATGTTTGGGTTAAAAATTGTATCCGAGGACATATAACGAGTGATTATTTTCATCACCATTATCACCTAGTATCAGTACCTAGTATAGGCTCCCTACCGGAGGACAAAGGGTTTCGATTCCCCGGCGCGTCTAAAATAGGCGCGAATTTTTCTCACCGTAGTAATCAGCTAGATTATAAGAAGCTGTTCATGTGATACACAACTGCCATATAGTGCTGTATTCACATATACGGTTAAGATGATACATGAAGTAATCAAGATGTAGAGCCTTGTCATCAATGTGGGCTTATGAGCAGAATTATCTAGTTTGTGAGAACTCGGATATGAACTCAACTCCACCCACAACGAAACTTTCTGTAGTTCTTCTATCCAAATATCGGTTGAGGTGATATATGAAGTAATCAAGATGTACAGCCGAGCCATCAACGTTGGTATATGAGCACAATATTCTAATTTGTGAGTGCTCGGGTATAAACTCAACTCCACCTACCACGCCAAGCCCATATTAAGCATTATAAGGGTGCCAATCCCTTGCTCTCTAAAAGTACTGGAGACTCGTAGGACGGTGGTCCTAGGCTCAGTTAAAGAAAAGCCGATATGCACACCCCTCGTATAGAGAGTGGGTAACGCTAACGTGCAAGTGGACCGAATGGCTGCCGGATTAAGCAAACAAGCCAGCGTTCATGGTCAGGGCACGAACTTGTAGTTTGATTGCAGAAAATCTCCCTAAAGGCGGATGAACTGCATGTGACGGTCAACGGCATGGAAGACTGGTGGCGGACGAGCCTATATGAAAAGCCAACCAACGGCTCCAGCATGTAGTGTCTTTTCCATATTGGGCGGCTACAAAAGGCGTCTGTTATTCCCATAGTGGGTGGCCCTTTTTTTGGTATGTGTTTGATCATCTAATGAGCCTTTCGAAATGAGCCTTCTCGGATTATTAATCACATTCTTGAAAACACCAATGGCGGAGCGATTAATATTTTACATGGGAAATGACAACAAATGGAATTGAGTCCTCAAGATGTAGCCATAATATGGTGAATCCTTCTGTGGTTTTACCACCCGTAGTAGACCGCACATCGAATATTGGGGTGTAGCGAATTTCGTGTAACAAGATAAAGAAATCCTTCAGATTCAACAAAAGGTACTATTGGCTATAAGACCCGAACGAAGATTGGAGCCCCTTTTCGCACCTGGAAGGTATGAACAAGTAACGGGTGTTTTTTTGGGAGGTTTGTTTTTCCGATAGATGTCGTTTTATTTTATGACAGTTGTTTTGACAGCTCAAAGTGGCATTTCTACTCAGTATTGTTTGGCAAATCATTATGAAAAAAAAAAAAAAAAATGACATTTGTGAAAAATAGTCGTGGTAGCCATATGCCAGAAATTGTGTTTAAATGTTAAATGCCAAAAAATTATCTACCAAATAAAAAAAAATTTTGGTCATTTCATAATTTTATATGTGTTTTATTCAAAAAAAAAATCGGCAACCTCTTAAAAAAACACCCGTTAGATATAACGTGTTTTTTTATTTGGTAGATAATTTTTTGGCATTTAACATTTAAACACAATTTCTGGCATATGGCTACCACGACTATTTTTCACAAATGTCATTTTTTTTTTTTTTTTTTTTTCATAATGATTTGCCAAACAATACTGAGTAGAAATGCCACTTTGAGCTGTCAAAACAACTGTCATAAAATAAAACGACATCTATCGGAAAAACAAACCTCCCAAAAAAACCAAAAAAACACCCTTTAGAATGCTTCGACTTAACATCAAAATTCTGGGATTGAGTGAAACTAAATGGTGGGAAAAGGCTGAAAATAGCGAAGAATCGCGACTGACGATAATGTTGTACCCTGGTGAACAGGAACCGATTTCATGGAGGCTTTTGACGACGAGATTTAGCTCCAAAATTCGCAGGGTGACCATAATTCAATGCTAAACCCCAACGAACGAAGCAGCAGTAGATGGGAAAACTCATTTGAATTCGGTGTACAAGATTGTTCCAAATGGCGATAACGTTCTCATCTTGGTTGACCTCAATGTTAGAATTGGGTCTGAAATTTGGGCCTTGAACGTGTATCTGGTAAACACGGCCAGCACCAGCGCAACGAAAATGGTGATATGCTTTTCAACTTCTATAACGCTCGTCAACTTGCGATCGGAGAATCTTTATTTCCACACAAGACATGTCAAAAAATTACCTGGAAATCTTGTGATGGTCGAACCAACAATTAAATGGATCACTTTATCATACAGCAGATATGGAGAAAATCACTGTGTGATGTTCGAAGTGAAAGATGGGCAGAAGGTGGTAGTGATCATCAATTGCTGTTGGTTATGCTGAGGTTTAAAAAAGCTGTTATCCAGCGTTGTTCAGAAGGTACATAAAGGAGGCTATCTTTCAATACAAATGTTCTAAGTACCCCAAATCGACGTCAAATGTTAGGTCAAGTAAAGAACGTTTTTATAGCAACCGGATCCGAAACAATATTTAGGCAGACAAGAACTATATAGAGATTTCTGGATTTCCCAAAATAACTGGGACATAATCACACACCAAAGGACATTGAAAGATATAATGAATGCTAAAAGCGATGCTGATCGGAAACTGATCTTAAAGAACGAGTATAGAGCAGCTCATAAGACGGTGCAAAGATGTGTGAGACGTGACAAGAAGATTAAGGAGGACAATATTGCGGGAAGCGATGCTCATCGGAAACTGATCTTAAAGAACGTGTATAGAGCAGCTCATAAGACAGGAGGATTAAGGTCGACAAACTTGCGGATAGTGCGGAATATGCTGTTGGAAGTGGTGATACACGGGATCTGTAAAAAATTACCAAAGACATTGTCGAAAAGCGTAGCAATACGAACCATCCTGTGCTCGATGTGAACTGCAACCTGTTGGAAGCTAAAGAAGATAACTTTTGAGCACTGCTCAAAGATGACCAGGATGCGAATTTGAATCCTCAACTTACAAACGCACGCAGGCCTTCCAGGGCATAACAGCCCCACAACACGCTCAGAAATAAAAACTCCAATCCATCTTCTATTCATCTTCTAAAGACAAACAAAGCAACTGGACTTGACGGCACACCTGCAGAATTTCCATAAGCAGATCCTGATGGAGTTTCAAGTCTTATACTACCACTAGTGGATAATGTTTTGGAGAATGAAACATATCCCAGTGATTAGAAGGATGGTGTGATTGTTATGTTACCAAAGAAAGGTGACATTAAAAACGGCAATTAGCTGGCGTTAAAGTTATGTTATAATGAAAGTTAATGGCAACTTTTATAAAGGATAAATTCCAGGTTCGAGTCTATGCTCAAGAAGCACCAAGCGGCCTTTCACAGTGGTCGATCATGCGTCGATCACATTAACACCTTTAGAATTATACTTGAACAATCGTCCGACTTCCAATCACAGTTCTTTCGTAGATTTTGAAAAGGCCTTCGACCAGGTTAATTGGGAATACATCTGGAACTTGCTTATTACGAGGGGTATCCCTACGAAGATAGTTAATGTCATTAAAGAGTGCTACAATAACGCAAGGTATTTCGTTTTGCAGAGGGGACAGCTTTCCGATTCTTTCGAGGTGCGTCAAAGTGTGAGACAAGGAGATCTTCTGTTACATATCCTGTTTTTAATGGCAGTTGATTATGTGATGACTGTCACGGTGGGCTCAAAAGAGAGACATGGTATCCAAAGGAGACCATTTGATAAGCTAGGCCATGATATCCGTCTTCTGGTAAATAGCACTGCTGGCTTGAATCAAATGAGTCAATCACTGCAAGCTAACGGAGAGGTGGCTGGCTTTAGAATAAACGATAAATAACATCAAAATAATATACACACGCCAAAACATAACGGGTGTTTTTTTAAGAGGTTGCCGATTTTTTTTTTGAATAAAACACATATAAAATTATGAAATGACCAAAATTTTTTTTTATTTGGTAGATAATTTTTTGGCATTTAACATTTAAACACAATTTCTGGCATATGGCTACCACGACTATTTTTCACAAATGTCATTCTGGAGGTCCAATTTTCCAGCACTTTTTCAAGCATTTGAGGGCGTATGTCAGCAATGACACGTTGAATATTGGTTTCCAAAGCGTCAATCGATTGAGGTTTATCCACATAAACCAATGACTTCACGTATCCCCACAAAAAGTAATCGAGTGGCGTCAAATCGCACGAACGCGGAGGCCAATTCACCGGACCATTTCTCGAAATAATGTTGTCGTTGAAAGTTTCTTTCAATAAGTCGATTGTTTCACGTGCTGTATGGCAAGTGGCACCATCTTGTTGAAACCACATTTCATCCATATCCATATCTTCAAGATTTGACAACAAAAACTCATTTAACATGGTTCTGTATCGATTTCCATTCACGGTAACGCGTCGTCCTTCCTCATTTTTAAAGAAATATGGACCGATGATCCCACCAGCCCATAGACCGCACCAAACAGTACATTTATCAGGATGCATTGGTAATTCTTGAACGGCGTGTGGATTATCTTTGCTCCAAATGCGACAATTTTGTTTGTTGACGTATCCATTTAACAAAAAATGCGCCTCATCACTGAAGAGAATTTTACGGTAAAAAAATGGATCTTCGTTCAATTGATTTAACGACCAATCACTGAATTCACGGCGCAAACGATGGTCGTGTGGCTTTAATTCTTGCACCAATTGAATTTTGTATGGCACCAAACCCAAATCTTTACGTAAAATTTTCCATAAAGTCGATGGATAAAGTCCAATTTGCTGAGCACGACGACGAATCGATAAATTGTCGTTTTCTTCGACACTGGCCTCAACGACAGCAATATTTTCTTCTGTACGAACTCTTCTCATTCTTGTCGGTGGCTTGGCATCCAAAAGAGTGAATGTAGACCGAAATTTGGTAATTACGTTCTTTATGGTGGTCTCTGACGGACGATTATGTGCACCATAAAATTCACGAAGTGCTCTATAAACATTTTTAATTGAACACTGATTTTGAAAATAAATTTCCACGATTTGAAAACGTTGTTCTGGAGTTAACCTATTCATAATGATTTGCCAAACAATACTGAGTAGAAATGCCACTTTGAGCTGTCAAAACAACTGTCATAAAATAAAACGACATCTATCGGAAAAACAAACCTCCTAAAAAAACACCCTTTACAACATCTGATTATTGTAAGGCAGAGGACAATAGAGTTAGTTACGCAGTTCAATTATCTGGGCAGTTGCATAGCATTTAATGGTGGAACAGATCTGTATATGAACATCACAATAAAAAAGCTCGTTATGCATTAGGAACCCTCTCTCCTGTATGGAATTGCAGTAAAATATCATAACACACCAAGTTAAGAGTCTTCGAATTCTCTCTAAGACTCTGCGAATCATGGAAGTGCTCTACCAATATCTCGAGCAGGTTACAGGTTTTCACTAATCGATGTCTGCGGTGCACTCTGTGAAGATCTGTTTGACACAACCCATATCAAACGTCGAGTTGTGAAATAGGTCCGATCAGAAAAAAGCTACTCATTAAGGACACCAGACAATAACATCGCGAAACAATCTTCTGAATGGAAGCTCCTCAGTATGCAAGGCGTATTGGAAGACCAAAACCAACATGGAGGTCAACTGTGCTGGAGGAAGCTAGGTCTCAGAACATTCGTTCTTCGCCACAGCAAACGCCACTTGCCGCGAATCGCGGACAGATGAAGGGATCTTGTTGTTGCCCTATACTCCAGATGGGGTTGAAGTGCTGATTTTGCGGTCGTCGGTCGTTTGTTTCATATAATCCTTTATTAAAAAAATCATATTCGGCTCTATAACTGAGGTCCAATTCCAGCCTGCCGCAAAAAATCTCTCCACCTCGAGCCAATGTCATGTACTTTTGCTCTCACTAAACTGTGCACTCTCCGGACTTGAAGAATTTCATAATATGATTAACCCCTTTGTAAGTTAAAAACCAATCAATATAACCTTTTCCAAAAATTAAGTATTTTTTTGGAATTTGGAATTAATTTCGTAAAAACGAATGAACCAAACTTTTAATTAAAATCCAAGGATAACATTGAAAATAATGTTTATTCCGTTCAGTTCTAAAGCGCACGGCACAAGTATATAACAGGGGGCGAACCGCGTTTTCTATGTCAGAGTCACAAATCATCGAACAACAACAACAAAAAAAGTCCTCGCTACTTCATGTGGAATTTGATTTAAGCAGCCTTGTGCTGAATTCATTTTCTACCTTTTTTTTTCTTTGACTTTAAGGGTTGCGTCATAAAATCCTTTGAAAAATTCGAACTTTTTCCTATTTGGGCACAATATTAGGTTTTTTTTTTCCTTCTAAATATTGACCCGTATAGGACGACCAGCATACACGATACACGATTGGTGGTGGGTGGCGGAGTGATTGCGACTTTTGGTTTCCCAAGTTACATAAGATGGGTTGGCAATATTGATACTCGTAAAAAAGGACGAAATGGTAAATCCCTGGAAAAAAAAATATAAACAACATACACTGCGACGACTGGGCTGTGCTCGATTGGAATTTTTAATATTTCATTAAATTAAGTGCATGAACACAGAGTGGAAATGTTTGAATGTGCCGCCAAGTTCAGTGTGTAAGTCTAGCTACTCCATTCGATGGAAGAGAGATTGTTGGCAAAAATTAAAGGCAGAAAAAGAAGGAATGCATTTTTTTTTCTGTGCTGTTTGCCTGATGCAGCCAAGCATTTTTTCTGTTCTCAATGTACAGGACGCAATAGAAAACAGAATCAGACGCATGAGTTAAAAATAACTGGGCGGCAGCGGGTGGCCGTTCTCCTTGGTTGCCCGCTCAACCGAAAAACTCAAGTTTACTATCGACATGAAAGGACTCCACACTCTGACTTTTCCTTGAATGGGAAAAACTTAAGGAATTTTCATATTCCAATATCGTAGCATATCAGATGGTAATGTTGGTGCGGTGTGGTACTGGTACTGGTACTGGTATAGACGAGTACCTACATACATGAACATAAGTATAATCCAGCTAGTGGACAACATCTGAAAAACTCATTCGCCTGGAACTGAAATTCCTTCTACTAAATTAACAGAAAAAAATGTTTCATGGGCGTTCATTCCGACCAAAAGACTGCAAAGTGCACAGGCGAGTATAAGGTCGAGGATGTTTTGTTCTGGCGAGCGGTATATAGATTGCCAATAGAAGCAATTTTTTTTTCGCAGCACGAATAAAAAATTGACTCATAATCTTACGTCGAGTAGTATCTATGTATATACTGATCGTTCATGAGTTTGCAGGACTTTGTGGTGCTTATGACTTTTTAATACTTGGAAACTTGAAAGATTGCAACAAATTGAACCAACGGAATCTGAGAAATTTTACGTGAATCTGCGAACCTTTTTTTTAATGAATAATAAATTCTTATTGCATCAGGAGTCGGAGCAGAAATGAAGTAGAAAAATTCTTCGGTTTGGTAAGCTTGCCAATTTGGTATGTAGTCATCTAATGAGAAGTTTTTTATATTAAATAGCTATTTGTATCTTTATTCCATGCAATAGGATTCAGAACGATGTTGAAGGATGCCTGTACGTGTTAAAGCAACTTGTTGTGACGTAGAAATGATTTTTATAATTTTGTTTAAAATAAAAACAGCCCATAAAAAAAATGTTAATGTAAATTCTCTAATAGGAGATACACCTGCGTGCAGAATTTAAAATTTGAAGAAGAGGGCCTGAGGGCTTGTCCACTCCAAAAATTTTACAAAAAATTGTGTCCATCGGAGATCACATGCGTATAAGATTTTAAGAAAATCGGGTACTTTTTTTTATGAAATTTGTATGCTGAGGTAACTAATGCTGGTGTTTTCTAAATGAGTTTTGTAGCTATGTTTGCTTATGGAAATGTTTGAAATTAGAGCGATCAGAAGTATGGTACATATTCATCATCATCATATTTGTCTCTACAACCGATGTCCGATTCTGACTTCACGCAAAAAATTTCTCCACGGGCCCGATTTCGAGCCGATGTCATCCAGTTTGGCATCCCTAAACTTTGGGCGTCCTGGTCTACGCTATCCTTCCAGTGTAGGCTTGGCCGGCCTCGCTGCCATTTTCCATAAATCCTACCGCAAAGGAGTTTCCGAGCAGGATCGTCTTCGCTCACACGAGCTAGGTGTCCTGTCCACCGGAGCCTACCGAGTTTAATTCTCTTCACGTTGTCGACATCGCGGTAACGATCGTAGATCTCATCCTTTTACATTCCTCTATTTGGGAATTTGTTGGATCTTCTAATCGCAGACGTGGCCACCATGTACCTTGTTTTGCACTCATATATGAGCAGCCCCAGATTTCATGCCGCCTACTGGATCTGGATAAAAGCTCTCTGTAAAGCTCTCCGATTTCTACCAACAATGTCAATATCGTCTGCGTAAGCCAGTATCTGAATGCACTTATAGAGGATTGTTCCTCTCGCCGTTATGTCAGAGTCTCTGATCACTTTCTCCAACGCCAGCTTGAATAGGACGCAGGCCAGTCCATCCCAATGTCGGAGCCCCTTATAGATGTTGAATGGTATTGATAGTGATCCGGATATTTTTACTTGGCTTATAACATTGATCATGGTCGACCTCTATAGTCATGGCAGTTTATTTGGAATGCCGAATTCTCTCACGGCTTTATAAAGTTCTACTCTGGCTATGCTATCATAGGCGGCTTTAAAGTCTATAAAAGTATAGTGCAGTGAGTTCTGAAACTCTAGACATTTTTCCATCACCTGCCTTAGGGTGTAGATCTGATCAGTCGTTGATTTTCCTGGGATGAAGCCACACTGGTATAGTGGTTCGAGTCGACGTTGGCACCACAGTACGTTCGTACCGTAATCAAGTTCGGTTTGTGGTGGCGGTCTATCAACACGTAGTCTATCTGGTTACGAGTGGCCCCATCAGGATATACCCAGGTGGCTTTGTGGATATTTTTACGCGTAAACCTTGTACTCGCAACGACGAAATTGTCATTAGTGTTCTCGTGTAAGCTATGGGTGCCAATTTACTGTCTGAATACTGGCTCCCTACCTATTTTGGCATTAATATCCCCCAGAATGAATGTGGCTCAGTGGTAATGCACATGGCTGCTGCGCAGGAGGTTCAGGTTCGAATCCCAGCAACACCAAATGTAGTTTTCACGGTGTCCCACCTCTCGCGAATGGGTGACAAACGTTCCGAGAGTATTTAATACCTTGTCACGGAAAGCTTCTCAATTCGCCGTTTGGATCCGGCCTTAAATTGTAGGTCCATTCCATTTGTGTCCAAAAATTAACATGTGCAGCACAAATGGTCGCGAGAAGTTAGGCCTTGGACCGTAATGGTCTGTCGCGCTAAATATTATTATTCCCCGTCCACTGCATCTCCTGAATTGCCCTTTATGTCAGCATTATATTTGGAAAGAGTGTCGGCTAGCTGCTGTGCAGTTCAAGCTCTATACAGTGAGCGTACATTCCATGAGAAAAATTCTTAAATAGTTTAGCCTTTTTCGTTGCCGTGGTCTTCGTCGTTCATCATTGTATCATGAATGGTTTTTTACGGGCGAGGTTACTGGCCTCGCTCCAACCTTACTTTGAAGGGACTAGCCCGATCATTTCACTTTTCCTGTACTGGAGGAAAATTACCAGCGGCCACCACGTGGAGGTTTGATCGCACTTCCACCAGTCATAAATACTCGCGGCCACATGCATATCTGAAGCATACGTGTTATTCGCGCTACTCTGCTGATGGCTGACCGATGGTACATACCACATAGTAGTCCTCCTAAATACCAATGCTGATGCTCCTGTAGTATCCAGTTGATATGGTCAAGCTCATTTGAGAGTTCTGCCTGGAGTAGCGCAAGGCGTTTTTGAGTGGGTTTTCGCATATATTTATTTTATGTGCGGTGATAAGCTATCTTTTATTGAGAAAGTCTGGATGCCGGCTTTTATTTTTTTGATTACTTCGGTTGAAGATATTACTTCACAAGTGGCTTATAATCTGCAGCAACAATCACTTTACGATCCTAATAAATATCAAAGATTTATTATCATAATCATCACACTTCCTCGATGGGAGTTATGTCAGGTTTGTACCTGACTGCGGCATTCGTTAATGGTTCGACTGCTCGACTGGTTTGTTGAGGGTTCAAACAATCCATGTGTAGATCCGCATATGGTTTTTCTTAAAACTTTTTTAGTGTCTCACTTCTAAATGCCTCATTATCCTGTTATTTTAAAACAGATGACTATCTGCGGACTGAATGTTCGTGATTTATCCATGAACAGACGATTTGCTCTCGTTTTTAGAATTAACCTTATATTTTTCAGATCTTAGAGGATACTTTTACAAAGAATTTCTTAGCAAATTAATTTTGAATTTAGACCAATGGCGAAAGTTTCTTATAAATGATAATCAAATGCATTTTTTTATCGACGATAGCTCTTTAGAAAAATTAAAAGGAAACTCCAACTTTTGACAGTCAGCAAGGATTGCAATATATTGCTTTGAATATATGAGGAACACTCGCAGTAATTATCGTTAGCAAAAGCTTAATCCTTTATGGAATACAACAAAAATATAAACCGAAAAGCAAAATTCCTTCAAGAAACTACTGTACTGACTCAAAATATCCAACGTTCTTGATTCTCGTACATAACAAAAACCACAAAGACCAGACCAAAATCTTATGAAACTTAATTTTGAACTTTCAACTTTATCCTGCCTATCCATTCCAGTACCAGAAGCATGTAGATGTGTGTCGCCTGGGTACGGGTATGGGGACACGGGCGCACTCATCTCATCACTCTCATAGTTCTCGTCTGTAAATGTGAAAAGTTTTTGTTGCGCTGGATTGTCTTCACAGGAGTAGTAGTAGTAGTAGTAGTAGTAGGAAAGTGAGTCGCCTCGCTTCTTCATTGGGACTGGACTAATTTTGGACTGTCAGTCAGTCCTATTAAGGGCTTTGTGTATAAGTTTTTCTACAAATATGTAACTTTCATCTTGTTATTTTCCACTGCTGCGCTGGCCGCTCGACCACACCGAAGTCGTCCTCCCCGTAGGCCACGCGTGCAATGTTAACAAAGAGTTGGTGATGAATTAGGATTTTGCAAATTGATTACTTTCAGTTCATCGTAAGGGGGAAAAAGAAGGAGCAGGGGTTGTTAAACAAACTCCCGTCAGTCATGTTAAGGCAGGTTGAGCAGTCCAGGAGGATCCCACTGCATTTCAGTGTGAGCAATGAAATTTTAAAGGAAAATATTTGCAGAATTTACTATTCACAATGAATTTGAGATGTCCATGCACTCTTGTTGGAATGGATGGTACATATTTGTAAATCCAAAGTGAAACTTCGAGTTAATTAACAGACATTTTTTGGCAAATTCTTTATTTTTGCACGTAGCTGTTACAGGAGGAAACGGATTTTTATCGAAATTGTTTCCAGTATTTAAAATAAGGAATGCTCACCTTTTAAAATTTACTTTAAATATTTAAATGGGAACTTTTATCAGCTGGTCCAGTTCGCATAGTTCGGTCCTTTATTTAATTAACTTTTTGCACTACGAGAAAAGTATCCGGAAGCAGGATGGAATCATAAAAACACACCTTTATTCTTTAAGCTGGTAAGTGCCTTCAAATTCAGAAACATCGTCCAAGATACACCTGTTAACTTATTAAGGAAACTTAATTGAATCCTCTTGCATTTAATAAAACATTAAATTCAATACCCCGTCAGCGATCTGCATAATTGAAAAGGAACATTGTCCTGCTGACTTTGCGATGTCCAAGTAAAAACTCAAAACCATCCAACTGGATAACACTGCAGAACTGCACTCCTTCAATTAAAAAATCCAGAAAGAGTTCAAGTCGAACAATGGACAGAAAAGTGCAAAGGGCACGAAAAAAAAGGAATTTGCAACTCCACCAGAATGACAGAGAGACAGACAGAATGGACAGAGGACGATTGCAACATCGTCGATTTTCATCGTATTCAATTTTCAAGGACTATTTTGAGTTTTTCTTGTCAAAAAGAGGAATTTCATGGCATTAGAGTCTGTTGACGATGGTTGGCATTAATTTTATCCACACGATGCCATGTAAGAAAATCAACAAAAATACATAGAAACTAAATAAGAGACTTAAAGAAAGACGACAGAGATTGTGAATGAACACAGCACAAGCCAACTAATACGAAAAAGGATGACCGCGAATTGGCGTTTAAAATAACATTCCCCGTAGGTATATAGGTAGACAAGTGGGTGGATCTGTTGGCAACATTTATATTAGTCTTACTTATACTTACTTATGCTTATTACTTACTTACTTATATACTTAAAACAATACAATTGATTTAATAAAGAAACAGTTAAGTTCTGTTACGACAGCTGACATAAAACTATGAAGTGGACTCGCTGAGATTACAACAGGAACAATATGTTTTCAAACCAAGAATAAAGAGATCTGCAATTTACTAGATCCTTTTCACCAGGATCTGGACGGATCAACACTTTATTTCAAAACGACTTGTGGCCTATATGATTTTCAAATCGCCCTTCTGATTCCGCCGGCAAAAGTCAACCCTTTGACTGATGTATTCAAAGTTTGATTGAATAATCGTCGATCTGATCTGACGACTTCACTCATCTGTCACTTTTTTTGAATACATGTTGATTGCACTTAATAGAAAGTTTTTTTTAAAGATTTACGTATCATTCAGCATATTCATTGAAAGTCCGTGTTGTTGATTTTAAGCTCCGCAAGAAGACAATTGGAAAAAGTATATATGCTAGCTAGTGTCTTAATGACAGGGCAGACCAGGCAGAGGCGATTCTATGATTACTTCTACTAGATGTAATGGGGGCAAGCAAATCTTAGAAGAATAAGATACATTAGAGCATGAAAATAGGCTCACTTTTCACACATATACCGCTAGTAAGCGGTAAGCCTGAATTAACATGATGCGAAGTTGAAACTGGATACTGAACAAATCTTATACCACGAATGTTATTCGAATGGAACTAAAGAAAGCATAATGCACTAGTGCATGGGTACACTGAAAGATGACCAAATAATACGTAGAAATGAAACAGTACCCGAGCATTTTTAAAAGCAGAGTTGCATGCTGCTCACTTCCATATGGAAAATAACTACATGAAGCTAAGAATAGCCACCATTATAATTACATTCAAGCAGCAATAAAGGCCCTGGATGCATTCAGTATTAGCGAGGGCAACAAAATATGTCTGTAAACTGGGCGCCGTAGCTCAGTGGATGAGTGCCAAGCTTCTGTGCAGGTAACACCAAAAGTGTGTCCAGTATTCCACCTATTGCGAAATTTGAAAAACGTCTGAGAGTAATAATTTGTCACGGAAGGCTTCTCAAATCGCCGTACGGATACGACATTATATTACAGGTCCCTTCCATTTGTGTGCAAATAATATACATGCACAGCACAAACGGTCACGATAAGCTTGCACCGCAACGGTCTGAGATGCCGAATGTTATTATATTGGGTACCGTCTACTAAGTATTTCTGTATATACTGGGTACTGGGACAGACAACAAAGAAGCAGCTACTAGAGACAGAATGATTCTTTGTTATAGGAATCTTATAATAAAAGGAGGAGATACGTAGAATGGAAGTAATAGATGTAGCCGTCAGATGGGAAAATCTTCCTGGCCTACGGCGGACAATGGAAACTTTGGGGAACTACAAACCTTGCTTAATACTGGGACTAAGCAGAAGTAAATGGCATTGCAGACCGAAAAGACACCAAATAAAATTATGGCTAGAAGAGGAGATGACAGATGCAGGCTGTAAGCTGCATTCTCTAAATGCACATCAGATCATTGGAAATTGTAAAAGCCATATGGAATAATTTGCGTTACACCAATCACAAAACTTCGGTTAGGCGCAATCGATCCACATTCCAATCAATTCAAATTCAATTAATTAATCAATTGCCCGAATTTACCGATTGATATTAAAGCTGTCCAGATGACTCCTCGAATTGTTCAATAAAGGCATGGATTAACAAAGTCTTGTAAATATTGTGAGGCTACTTCGCAGCCGTCAAAGAAGTGAAAAGTACGTGAAGAAGTGTGAAAGTGAAGCATGAAATTTAAGTTGGAGTTAGAAAAATGCATTTTGTGAATACAAATATTACCTACATATATTGCTTTAAAATCGTAACAATCATGTTTTAAGTATTTGGGCACTATGCTAATAGCACAAAGGACTCAAAACACAAATAATTATTTTTTCTGTGTACCTGAATGTTGAGGAAGCTCAGATCAAAACTTAAAACATTTTTGCACAAAAACTAAAAAACAAACAAACAAATTTTTTTTTTTTTTTTTTGTAAATCTAACGGAAAGTACGTACAATAATTGAGTTTACACATCGATAATAAGCAGAGTTAAAGTGCCACAGAACAATTTTCAATTCAATACAATACGACATTATACACACAAAGCCGTCTTTATCTATCTCACCTGAGTTGGCAGTTTTTCCTAAGAGACCTGCACACGTTCGTTATCGAAATCCAAGACAAGATAAGAAGTAGAATATGGAAAAAAATTCAATTAATTATTTTGAGATTAAGTCTTCTTTTCGCATAAACATATTTGTGTGAATGTGTGAGTGTGAATCTGTGTGCTGGCGGCTGGGGTAGTGTGTTATTTGTAAGAGTAATAATGATAAAAATAAAGGCAAAAACAAACAGACAAACAAACACAAAACATCCTGAATGTGGCGTCATTAGCTATTTATAATGATTGCGATTGCGAAAAAGGAAAAACTTATTTTTTCGTGCGGGCGATGTATTGCCTCGCACCCGTATCTCACTCTACTCTACTCCACTTCCAATAAATTGTTTATTTAGTTCGGATAGATCTTCTTTCTCTTGCTTCGTTATCCTGTACAGTGTGCAATATATTGTTACAATATTGGAAACAGATAAGAAGTAATAGACTGGTTGGCAAATGAAACGCTCCGTAATCCTGTCTGTCGTTTTCTTCAGAATAAAATAAGAAGACACAAGAAGAACAAGAAGTGGAATCGAATATCCGTATCGATTATAGGATTATCTGAACGTGCCCCTCCGCCGTCGAGTTTGTGTAACGTGTATCTATGGATTATCCTTCTATGGACTACCTATCAAGGTTCCGGCTGGGAGGTGCCCTTAGTAACAGGATTATTTCAGTTGGAGGTTTTTCATACAGAGTTATAATATTTGTACTTTAGAGCGGGATATAAAGGCAAAAAACCACTGTATGTACAAAACTCGTATAAATGAATTTTGGGAATAAACGCCTAATGTCATGGCGATAGTCAGACGTCACGAATCGACGTGAACAAATTCCAAATCAAACCACCCGTCGATTTGGCGTGCAACTATCATGATGAGACCATTAATTAGTTCTCAAAATAAAAGCTTTGGTTTACGTGAGAAATTCTTAAAGAGGTGATGATTTCGTGGTTAATTAAGGGAACAAAAATCGTGTGGACTATTTGTCATCACCTCCGGTGTACGTAGCGTTTTATTTAGAGCCAGTTACAACTGTAGGTACATCCCTACTACTTGAAGACCGGTTAATGAAATATTTATCCCCAAGCAAGACAATAGACCATGTGAGCCGCCTAAATCCTACAGACCTATAATTTTAACATCTTTTGTCTTCAAAACCATGGAGAGACTTATTGAAGAAGCTGGCTAAATTACATTCATGTAAGACAGAGAAGTTCAGATCATGTATAATGGGAAAGAATAATCTAAGTATTTTTCTACTCCCTCAACTTATTGAAGGGGACATAACCGCGGCCAGCTTAGAATTACAAATAAAAAAATCTGGCTTGTTTCTGCGTACCTAGATCGCGAAAAGAAGACTCCGCCAGACAATCTGCCAGAACTACCTCTGGAAACAGAAAAAAAATAAAATCAGCGTGATTCTAGGGTGCGATGCTAATGCAATTATATCAATGATAGGGATGAGTCATTTTTGATTACCTACTAAATACTGTCCTCATAGACGGTAATATTGGGCAAGAGCCCACATTTAGCACAAAAAATTGACTAAATTCGCTCTAGAGCACTGATAACCCTGCAAAGAAGGGATATGAAAATGACTATAGGTATTTTAACAGGGCACTCCGTATACTTGGAGTGCATGCTAGAAGAATGGGCCTTGAGTTCAATGACTTCTGTAGAAGCTGCTATGACGCCGAAGAGGAAAAAATTGTATCTCATGTTCTGCGTACATGTCCGGCTCTTGCAAGCAAATGAAACATTTGAGATGTTATACGTTAAACAGCTTACCGGACGTCATAAACTGTAAAGTGAGAGACATCATAAGTTCATAATACAGCAATAGCAGCCACCATACCTAACCCTAACCTAGATTTGGCGAGTGGCAGAGAGACAAACTTACAGAACCTTCATCATTGGGCTGAATTCAATCCACATGTTGGCAATGTAACGAATCTTCGTTAATTCATTTAAGTATAAATATATAGGCCGGAGTAATCGGGGATCATAAGATTGGTCCTCACATAGTAACCGAATGGCTGGATTCAAATGAGTACCTGTTAATACGTTGCGGCGTACAGCGCGGTCTAGCTCAGAGAATCTGGGTGGTTTTCTAACAAACCGTACAGCCACTGCAATATTCTGCAGTTGTTACCAAAGGAGTTGATACCATCTTCAACTGACTACTGCACTCAAAAAGTTCACTTTAATACTAGCTTTACCGTAGAGTTACCAGCTCGAGAAAGATGGAAGGACGGGAGAACTGTGGCGCTCTTTGATGTAACTCTATTCACCGACGGATTCAGGATAATTAATGGAGTCGGCACTGGAGTTTACTCTGAAAACTCTAACCTTTCAAGGCACTACAAGCTACCAGGCCATATATCACAATACCGCAATAGTGGGCATGATTGGCATATGTGTAGACAGCCAGTCTGCTATTAAAGCCATTATAGCGACAAGCAACAATTCTAAGCTCGTCAGCCAGTGCAAGGCCAAACTGGCTTCTATAAGCCAATCCAAAGACTTGACCCTAGTTTGGGTGCCGGAGGACAGCGATATTGACAGCGGCAATGAGAGGGCGCAAGTGCTGGCGAAGAAGGGCGTCGTCACACTAGATATGGACTGCGCTGAGACAGTCAGCTGTCCTCTGAGCTCCGCTATGTAACGTATTCTCTCTCGGTCCTTACCACCAAAGCACAGCAATTTGACCGATTGCACCACGTCGAGAGCGAGTGACCTTCCTATAATAAAAGCACCACCGAGCTGATCTCCAGATTTCGGACAGATATTTCCAGAGTGGATGCATTAACCATGGGTCACTACTGGCCAATGGGTAGCCACGCAGCCAAACTGGGAATCCCTCACAATACCTTTTTCAGGAGCTTTTTAGATGTGAATGAGAAAGTAACTCTTATTCATTTTCTATGCAACTGCCCGGCCCATCCCTTCCTTTCTGACCTGAAGGAGCTTTCAAAGTACGGCATCACTGATCTGATAACGTACCTTAATGCTACAGATTGAATATAAATATATTCGTTGCATTGGGTCTCCTGAAGACTATGGTAGCAAAACGGTGCACTATAGTGCTATTTGAGGACCTTGCCAAGTCAGCGAGTACCGCCACTCTACCTACCTAACTGCAATTCTTGAAGAATCGCCTGCTTGAATTGCGGAAAGACAATCTGACAATTACTGACTCGAATAAACACGTTCTTTCAGCTGGATGATCCTTACCAAAGACTTAATGCTACAGGATTTTTAAAAGAACATTATCAAAGCCGATGGATCCAGTTCTTTGGCCGCATAGGTCAACGGATCTAACTCTGGTAGATTTTCTTTGTGTGGGGAAGAATAGAAGAACTGGTTTATTCCACAACAATAGAAACTGCAGAACAGCTAGGCAGGAGGATTGAACATGGAGCTTCGACGATTGCAATGAACTGCCTCAAACCGACTTGAAAAGTCAAAATGCATTTTACAAACTTTTTATTTTAGCCCTGCTTCTGATGACCGAAGCCCTTAAAAATTGTGGCATGAATTTGTAGAAAATTAAATAGGCTTTAATACTGTATTAGTAGAAAAAATTACCGAACGGCATTTTTCAAGATAATCGCGTTTGAATTTACATTTAAAAAAAAAACAAAAATTTTTCGAATTTGACACCTTCATATAGGGAATGGTTTTGAAAATTTTAAAAATATATACATTGTTTGATACTAAGGAATTAATTTTGTTTCAAAAAAGGCCAACATTGACCTTGTAGCTAGAAGCGTTCAACAGTCAACATGGTTTGAAGTGAAGTAAGATCAAAAGTACGTTTCTTCGCATTATAACATTACCTAGACCACAGAGGTTGTAAGAGGCCCTTCTCCTATAAGTCTTTTTTCTTAAAATTAACCAAGGAATCCCCTTTAAGTATTTATCACGTAAACTGAGACACCCTGTATAATTTGCTCCTAAAACCGTTTAATCGCTTGCACACTTATAATTCTGACCTATATGCTTGGTGCATAGTGTGCGTTAAGGTTACTGAGGGCAAAGACAATGTCTTAGTTGCTTAATTATGTGACGACCTGTAAATACTTTCTGCAATATACACATTTTTCTAGAGAAGTTGGTGTCCAAAAACAAAAAAGGGGAAATTCCCAGCAGTTTCCCATTTTACCTAAAATCCTCCGAAAATCCTTCCATTTTTTAATTAAAGTTTCTGTGCATCAAAACAAAATTTTTCCAATTAAAAAAATAATTGCAAAAAATGTATAACCAAAAAAAAAAGAACATACGTACATATATGTAAGAGTATATATAGAAAAAATTGTCCAAACTTACACAAAAGTGCAGCTGCATTCGATAGCTGTGCATTGCCCGGATGTGCAGCACTGCTGATCAAGGATGGTTGTGTCATAGCTGCGATGGCGGCTAAATTTTGTACAGTCATTGGAGGTAAAAGGCTGGAGGCTGCTGCCGCTGCGGCCGCTGCTGCCTCATTTCCTGCTGTCTGAGCGCTCAAACCTGCAACAAATAGTACAGAAGACAATAGGATCATGTGTTAATATGTGGCGATACTGCCCCCGCCCCTAGCTTTACGTACCTTGCAGAATTTGTTGCTGCAAGCCAACTGCTTGCAATTGCTGCAGCAATTGCAATGAGGATGGCGATAATGCTTCCGTACCGAGCATCGGACTCGTCTGCTGAGGTGGATTTGGCAAAATCGGTGTCGCTACCGTTGTTGCCGACTGTCCCAGCGGTATATTGATGTTCGACGCCAAATTCCACAGATTCGCTTGGATTTGCTGGATTTTCTTTTGTTCCTTTTCCTTTTGTGTGTCAGCGAATTTGACAACCAGCGGTGATGTGCAACCCTCCATCGTTTGATTTTGATTTAAGGTCTGTGATCGAATTCGTTGGCATATGTTGTCGTTGTTGCGGTAGTGGTTTGTTGTGTGAGTAAGTAAGTAATTCCGAGAGATGGAGGAGATAGGAAAAATAAAAATAAAAAATCATTTCAGTAGAGATTTTGCCTCATCTTGCAAAAGAGAGCAAATAATTTGTTCAAAAAGTTTAAAAAAATAAAACGGTGCATTACTACTTTTATCGCCGATATCGCAGCTTGTTTGGATGAAAATGTTACAAAGGCACAACCCTTACTCTGTCCGTTCTGATCGCGCAGCACTGTGCACTCTTCGATGGAGCCGAATGCCTCAAATAATTTTCGAACGTCGTTTTCGTTCAATTTCTTATTTAGCATACCAATGAAGAGTTTTCGTTCTGCAAACAGAAAAAAATGGAAAAATTAAAGGCTCAGCTAGTAAATGAATTGTTTTTAGACATTTTTTAGAGGGAATTTTTAAACCTGTTTTCTGTAATTATTTACTATAACTTTCGAATGTGACAAAATGTCACTTTCTGTACCGCACAACACTATTATGCCATATGCATATTGTGCACAGCCTCGCACAGCATATCGTTGCCAAGGTCAGAATGTTAGACTGAATGCCACAAAATGTGAATCTGTTACATTTAGTACAACATTGTATGTTGTTAAAACCTCGGCTACGATATACTGCGCCTAGCCCTATCGAATGCTCTACCAAACACTGGCTATCCGCACCATTACAATAGAGAGACGTATTTCAAATACATGCTCATAGAAGGAACTCCTTAATTGGGTACCATATTTCTGACCTCATGTTCAAGTTTGAGTGATGACTCTAATATCACAGATAATATATTATCGTTACGAAAATGTAAATAAAAATTGTATTGTATTGTATTAGAATTAAGAAAGTACCAAAAACTATTGCATACAATTAAGCTCAGTCATATTGTGTACTAGCTATTCCCGTGCGCTCCGCCAAACATACTCATAAATCTCCGCTTTGCTCTTATTACCACGGGAAGGGTGTACGATTGCGTAAAGCTTTTCCACCTGCCAATAAAATGCACTGAAAAATTCATAAAAATAGGTTTGAAACGCTATTAACACTTTACATTTCTACACCCTCTAGGAGGGAGAATGATTAAGAGTGTATACTATTGTCTATACCTTATAACCTTCCTTCACCTGCTAACAATATACATTGAAAATTTCATAAAAATCTGTTGGTAAATGAGAGTTCCTTAAAATAACAACTTCACATTCATTTTAGCTATACCCCGGTGAGTTTCGCTTAGCCGTAATGATCTTACACACATATGCACCAATATCTCTACTCGAGCGCCACCTACCGGACAAAAAAAAAATACAAACATATCGGGGCACTAATCGAACATATTTTGTGAATATTGCTATGATAGGTCCAGTGGTTTAGGGGTGATGAGACTTCACACAAATATGTTCCATTATATTTTCAAATATATCTCGATTCCAGCGCCACCTAGCGGGCTTGAAAAAAAGATAAAGCTATTGAACATATAATGTGAATATAGCTTCAATATGTCTACGTGTTTAGTCGTGATGAGGTAACAAAAATATGCACCAACAGACCAAACCAGATTTTCATAATTAACGGGTGTTTTTTTGGGAGGTTTGTTTTTCCGATAGATGTCGTTTTATTTTATGACAGTTGTTTTGACAGCTCAAAGTGGCATTTCTACTCAGTATTGTTTGGCAAATCATTATGAAAAAAAAAAAAAAAAAAAAAAAAAAAAAAATGACATTTGTGAAAAATAGTCGTGGTAGCCATATGCCAGAAATTGTGTTTAAATGTTAAATGTCAAAAAAAAAATCGGCAACCTCTTAAAAAAACACCCGTTAGATATAACGTGTTTTTTTAAGAGGTTGCCGATTTTTTTTTTGAATAAAACACATATAAAATTATGAAATGACCAAAATTTTTTTTTATTTGGTAGATAATTTTTTGGCATTTAACATTTAAACACAATTTCTGGCATATGGCTACCACGACTATTTTTCACAAATGTCATTTTTTTTTTTTTTTTTTTTTTTTTTTTTTTTTTCATAATGATTTGCCAAACAATACTGAGTAGAAATGCCACTTTGAGCTGTCAAAACAACTGTCATAAAATAAAACGACATCTATCGGAAAAACAAACCTCCCAAAAAAACACCCTTTATATCCAATCTAGCGACACCTACCGGGTCAAAAAATAACATAAACTTAGTGAAGAACCAAATGAAAATATAGAGTGAATATGGCTTCGATACGTCAGTTGATTAGGCATGTTGAAGTCTTTTAAGCGTGATGACATCTCAATTACAGCGCCACCTACCGGGCTCAAAAAAGAGATAAAACTTATCGGAGCAACAAGCAAACATATGGTGTAAATATGGCTTCGATACGTCCAGTGGTTAGGTGTTGCCCGATAATTTTTTTTTACTTGTGCGCCAACTATAGGATCGTATTCGTACTATGCGGTTTACCGAGATTTTGTTAAGACACACCTATGAAAGCATTGACGTTAAGGAAAAGGAGGAGAAAAAAGGAAATGTCTATGCTTGGCAGAGAATTCCAATACGTGCTGTACGGCTGAAGAACGAATATTCGAACTTAGCTGTACGTCCGAAGATGGTCTTGAGCTTAAACTGAGGAGCATTTATAGCACCACGACTATTGCGCTTAAATTCAAGGAGAGGTTGCATGCTATTTCTTTTGAGCAATACTGGTGGAAGAAGCAATAAAACAGTGACAAGTGGTATTCTAACGAATCTATTGATTTCGCTTTGTTTGTGGAACCGATCGCACGGTTTTGTATTCTATCTAGCTAATGCAAGAAAGTTTTAGGCGCCCCAGCCCACATATGACAATTATACTCACGTTAAGGGCGAATAAAAGCTTTATAGATAGTATCCTGATTAGAGGGAGGTGAAGTATTTTTTGCACTTTGAAAGAAAACCGCAGCATTTTGGCGATGGCGATTATGTCGTCGTTCTAATGAAACTTGTCGTTGACGCACATGCCGAGAATTGCGAGTTGTTGAGTTCCTGCAAGTGGTATTCATAGATAATAACTGAGGGTTTACGAATGACTTGGATTACATAGGACAGCATTGTGTTTTGGAAGCACTAAATTGTACTCTATTATCTTCTCTACATTTTATTAAGCTGTATATGTCAGACGTGTAGAGTTCTAAACATACATAGTTGTTCGAGCTCCACACTTGAAGGTGAGGGACGTTCCTAAAACTTATACGAGAAGCTGAGAGTGCTGTCGTCGCCGAAAGAGTGAACTGTATTAGACGTCGCAGACAAGAGATCATTTATAAAAATGAGAAAGAGTGTTGGGGGCAGAACAGAGCCCTGGGGAACGTCAGCATTTAAGTGACTTGAAACATCTTGGATTGTGGCGGTCCAGAAGTTAACTTATAATCCAATGAAGCAGTAATTCATCGACTCTATAGGCATGCATTTTGTTTACAAAAGCTTGATAACAAACTCTGTCCATTGAAAACATCGAGTGTAACAACTTTGCTTTCACCCAATTGATGAATAGACTCTTTCCACTGTTCAGTGATATACGAGTATACCATCAAATTACCAGTAGTACGTTGCGCGCGAAATTCCTACTGCCGGTCACATTAGTTTTAAGATATTTCACGAGCTGTAAATTGATCAGCGTTTCCATGACCTTAGAAAGAATTGATGTAATTGGTATGGGTCGGTGCAATGAAGAAGATGACTGCTCTTCTTTTTTGAGTGTAGCTTGGAAGAAAATCTCTTTAGAACTAATGGCCAAATGCCATCTGGCCCAGGGGATTTATGAGTGTTGAGATCGCTCAAAACTCTGGCAACTGCACGAGTACAAATGAAGATCTGTCCCTTAGAATTTTCAATACTAGGACGTGCAGGCGACAGCAATGTACCATCTGGAAGAGTTGAGCTAACTGCAAAACCTGTAGAAAATAGACTGGTATTGTATGGTATTGTTAGAAATTGATTAGATTTTTCTCAGTAGGGTTTACTATGTAAAACCGAAAGCATACCTCTCTGATCCTAGAAGCTTCTTTACAGCTCGAATCAAACCATCCATTTTCTTTTGGTTTGAGAGACTTATTCCTGAAAAGAATAGTCTCTGATACCAATAAGGATGTTGTTTGTGATCTAATCAGCGGCAACATCTACGAAATAAGAGTGACCACTTAATACCCACAAAGAAGTTGTTATGGCCGTCCCAATTGGCTTTCTCGTATTGCCATACTGTTTCTTGGCATTTTTTCCATAACATGAAATTAGCTAATACTTCACAATGGTCTGATGAACTTAGATGCAATAATACGTTGACTGGGTATTTATCAGGATAAGGCGTAAGGAACAAATCAAGTGTGTTAGCGGAATGATTTGTAAAGCCGGGTATTCTTCTGGGCTCATTTACAAGCTGAGTATGAGGTTATTTAGTTAATTGCTTATCCAAGAGTACCTCTCTTAAATGGTTTTCTGAGCTTCTTTTTAGAGTTATTCAAAAAAAGAGATAAATTGTTTAGAAGAATTGTAATAATTACAGCTGCAAGGAGATGCCTTTGCTTTTGCATCAAAAATACAGGAAAAATATGAGCCCAAGAGGGCTTTACCCATTTCCAAACCTTTCTTCAATTAAAACAACTGTAGCCCACATTCTACATTTGCAAGTACTCAAAAAGATTTTATTTATCCATTTCAGGATATCCTCCAAATGACTAGGGTATCAAGAATTTTGGCTCTTAAAGCAAATCTCAATGAGATTTCTGCTACCACGGGGTTGTGATGAATGTCCGTCCCCGGCAGTTGGAGCAGCCCTTCGGGGAGTTTCTGTGATGGATCATAACCAGCTTTATGGACCGTAGCGATGCAATGAATTTCTTCACATATCTCCACCATTGTAATAAGCCGAAAATTGAGGTTAGCGTGGTTAGCAAGATCAACAACAAAATGACTTCAAATATTGGTTTTACATTTTTAATTAAATAAATAAATTAAAAAAGGTTTTATTTTCACAAGGGGATCATTAATTGTATTACCATTTGAAAATTTGGGTTTTTATCGAATGAAGATTGGAAAACTCTGCTTTGGAAATTGGAAATTTCGATTAAATTGGTAGATACTCGTATTCGTTCTATTTTGATGACACATTGCATTTTCCGCGTCAAATATTTTACTTTGTAACTCCTGAATAGATTAACTACTATCGTTTGATCAATGTATCTGTGTATTTGATGTACCCGCCTAATCTGTGTTCCATAGAAATCATATTAACAAAATAATTAAGTAATTGGCTTGCAGCACACTATGCCCATGCCAGAACGCACCCACCATTCCAACAATACAACGATTGAACGAACTTCATTAACACGCATAGAGGTAAAATCAGAAATAGATTTTTTTATGAACTAAAACCAGCCATCACAGAACACCATCCAGCAATTGCAAATGCATATTAGCCTAACTAATAGGATGCGCGGTGTGTTTGTGTTTGTTGTTGCAAATTTGTTTGTTCAATCGCAATTTTCAATCGAGAACCCCATCATGTGCGTTTACCAAATAACCCGTGTCCATGGTTTCCGGTTTCCGTTCGGGCACCATATACTGCAGACCAGATAGCTACCACCGGCCTGGCAGTCATACATCTCGTTCAGCATGGGTCGACCGTAAACAAAGCAATAAAAACAGGACGACAAAACGAACAAAAAAATGTGGTCATGAACATTTTTTTGCATGGACTTACCGCAGCATTAATTTATATAAAATTTCATCGCCCCGCCTCCAGTCACAAGCCGGGCTTTATCGCCTCATGGGGACACAAATCGCAAATCTGATATTCTATTCGCCACCATAAATCCTGCAGACTCATTTAATTTGTCGATAAGCAAATTGAAATTTTAGCTTATAGCTTCTAAAAATAGCGCTCCAGGAGTTGTTGTTTGATCATACGATTTAATTATGTCCGCTATTTAATTCACTTGCGTGCTTGTGTGCGTGCTCGGATGCCTAAGGGTATGTTTATAATTCCCCAAGCGACGACGGAATGTCACAACAAAGCGCTGGTGTGCACGCACGCACAGATTTATAAACGCAAAGCTTTTTTGATTGTTGCATGGCATAGTTTAGCAGTTTAGTTGGCCGTTTTATTTAATTAGATCGATATATATTAATGCTTTTAATAATTGCATAGAAAATAGGAAATTAGACAAATTAGCCAATGATTTGGAAACTTCTTCACGGAAGGTGCGATAAATAAATTCAGCCTGTGATTGTAGGCTCTTACAATCTTACAAATTCTTAGGCTTGATTGTATTAGTTACTAGCTGAAATACCCAGAGTTGCCTGGCTGCAGCCACCACACTACCCTTCCCCAACTGACTACCAAACCCTTTTAATTGCCAGCCCGAAGGGCGAAGCGTATATTCAGAGGACATGAAAATTTACAGCGAACGTGTGTACATTCGTACGTTTGTATGTTTGAACGTTTGTACGTTTGTACGCGTGTACTGTTTGTCGTGTCGTATATCTCGGCTTCTACCAGTCAAAATTTGATGGGACTTGTTTTAAAACAATTAGTTAGCGATCGGCTTGCGATAGCGTAATTTTTTCATTCATAGGGGATACTACCCCTGAGAAAACTTAACTGAAAAAAGTACTCAATCTACGGCATCGCTATCGATTTTTTTTAAATCCTGAACTCCTTTACCCTGAATTTAGAGACAGCAAAGACTACACCACTCGACAGCTCCATTTCAATAAAAACGTCCAGGTCGCCTTCCACTCCAGATCAATTTGCAAGGAAGACGAACACATTCATTTATACACAGATATGTCAAAAACTGAGGACGGATTTGGTGGAGGTGTTTTCTTAAATTAAATCTAAGCCTCTCTTTTCGTCTTCCTAATCACTGTAGTGCTTTTAAGGCTAAAATTATGGTGATAAGTGAAGCCTTTTCTTGGCTGAATAGTAACGTAATATCCGCTAAGGATATCCGTATATTCTCGGATAGCCAAGTCGCACTGAAATCCCTCGAATCAGTCTCTACAAATTCAATCTTAGCTCTTAACTTCCGATGGAGATGGCGTAGCAGTTTAATATCCACCAGTGTTGGGTGCCGGGGCATAGAGACATTCCGGGAAACTGTTTGGCCGACGAACTCGCCAAGCAAGGAACTGCTATACACTTCTTTCCTTATCTGTGTTGTATCCCAATGGACCATTGCTATTCTTAGTGTGTCAGTTTTACTGACAGCCACTTTAACCTAGCCTCACTAACATGCTGAGTAACAAATATCTCAGTGTCAGCATGTAGTGTTTTTTGACCAGAATAGTAGTGAACTTAATACGAATTTCGTTAATGACATTATTTGAAATTGTGTCAGACAGCGCATCAAACCTTTAAAAATAGGTGCTTTTTACCACACTACTTGTGACTTTTAATAAAAAACAAAACTCAACCAACCAACGTCGAGTAAGACCGAACATAACATTTAATTGAGAATATAAAGCGACTTGAACTACACCATTAGATGTTAAATTTGATCACAAAAAAGCATCAAATGAAAGATAATCTTCACACGGAGGTTTTTCCAATCTTCTAGAACTAAGCAACAACTAAGTTTATTTGTGAAAAAAAGTCCTTTATCGGCAGTGGCGACAGTCTCTATGCGGTATAGCTGAAGAGAATTTAAAATTCATTGAATTTGGCACTGATCCTGTCGCATAGGAAACCACCATCGAATGACACCATATTCACATCACCAACTGTGAGTAAATAGAAAAACATTCAAACACTGTAGTGGAGCAGCAGCATTGTCTTTGTCTTTGCTTCGGAGCAGTGCGCAAAATGCACATCGCCATCGCCATCATAATGTTCCTATACGATGAACAACCATGTTGATTTCCATATTTATGCTATTGAATTGGTAATGTTGTTGAACAATTTTCAATAAGTACCGCATCAAGAAGGAAGCAATGTTATAAAGGAGACGATGGACTGAATACGAGAAGGAGTGCGCATAATATCGAGAGTTTTGCAATCAATAGAAAATGCACGAAGCAAAAATAAAAATATTTTCAGGTTTTTTTTTGGGGGGGGGGATGCTTCCAGTAGGGGTTAATTTTACTGCTATGTATTCACTGGATACATCTATGCACATTATGCAGATGTTAAACATTAAATTTTATCTCGGATCGCGCACTAAACTTGACGGTCGGTCGGTCGGTGATTAGGTAGTGGAGGTCAATAGGTAGATAGGTGGAAATATCAGTGGCTTTAGATGAGTATCTAACATCGTAAAATGTGGTTGTCTACAAAATGCCAATTTAATACAAATTTGTTTTTTATTCTGCATCAATGTTGAAGTCTGCAAAATGAGTGCCTATCTACGATGAAATGAACAGCAGAAGAGATTTCATTTTAAAAGGCATTTAGAACGAACGATTTACATGCTAATTGGATTGAAATTGGATTCACTGGGAATAAATATAGGACTCAGCTCGCTATTGGAAAATGGAAGATGTTCCTGCCAACTTCCACTTAGTCGTATTCAGCTTTATTGTTCATTATTTCAATATCTCTTAAAATTCATGAGAAATGTGTATACGGCTGGCTGTGTATCAATATTGCATTTGGAGTTTCGAAATAATTTCCCTACAGTGAGATAGATATACACGAGAAAATAATTAACTCACATACTCGTATATATGAATAGATACAAGTACTTATGTCTTAATCTGCAGTTCCAATTCGACTGTGAAGAACGAACAATGTACACTTGTACAGAGCTATATAATTGCACAAATAGTTTCATATTCATTGTGTATCCGGAAGATGAAGAATTCTTGAGAGATATTCTCATATTGCAACTCAATGTGCAGACAGAATTCAGCTTTCTATTTGGTTGGTTGGATGGTCATTTTGTCTGGCGGGCATGGACAGACAGACAGACAGGCAGGCAGACAAACAGACAGATACTCACTGTTCATTATCAATGTCAACTGTGAGTATTATCAGCTAACATCTCTAACCTAGCAGTATCGTCTTTCATTTACTTTAAATGTGTGGTATGGAGTAATGTGGTCTATGCAACAGGCAGAAACCTCGAGTCCATTAAGAGATGAAATGAATAATAACTCACTTTAAATAGAATTTCAAGATTACCTTAAGTGCGTGAAGATCAGGCAGTCGAATGCGTTTTGTTCGAAACGACCCTCGGTTAAGGTGAGAATTGCGAAGGATTGCTTTTGTTCTTCTGCTATTTAGCTTCATTGCATTGTGACGCTTCTTTGCGAATGTCATTAATATAGAGAGTAGTGTGCAAAAAAGGTTTCTCATTTCGAGTCGCTTTGCGCAGTCGATTGGTAAATCTATGGATGCTTTATTGTAGTTCATAGAAATCGACCTAATTATAAATTAGATATTATGTATTGCGCTGGAGATAGCCGCCCAATACAGAACGATGTGAGATTTTAGTAAAAAAAAAAGATACACATTCAGAGATACACATCAGTACATGTGTACAAAATTTTAATAAAATCGGGTTAGGTTAGATTAGGGTTGGGGTGGCTGTCGGCAGGTAGCCGACCCACTAATACCAATAGATGGTCCATTGTGATGCCACATAGATCGAGAGGATTTCTCGCCCTACTCATTGAACCAGTTAGAGCTTCAAATAAAGCGTAGATGTCAGTACTTGACAAATCGTTAAAGTCGTTGTAAAGGAAGGATCCTAAATGGAGCTTACGCTTTACAGAAAGAGCTGTGCATATGCAGAGAAGAATTGTCTTCATGCTGCTTCTGCAGAAGTAATTGGAAAATACATCTAGCCTTGCTGCATGCATTCCTATGAGACAGTGCCCAGTAATTAAACCTATCGTAGCACTTATGTGCACTCTGTTTAGAGAAATCAAACACTTGGAGCGTTTCGGATCCAGCTTTGGCTAGACCTGTTTTGTCGCTACACAAGTTATACCATTTGTCCATCTATGGTTGGTTTTGTCAGTAGCATCCTGCTTTTACATGAGTTTTCATGTAGCAATCGGTATGTCTAGGGAAGCATATTCAAATAGGAGGGGCAGCGTAGTACCATTTTCGGGGAGTTCATCAGCCCTGCAGTTCCCCAGAATGTCCCTATCCCCCGGCACCCAATACAGGTGAATGTTGAACTGCTCCGCCGTTCGGCAGTCTAGGGCTATTTGAGAATGATTCTAGGGATCTCAAAGCTGCTTGACTATCCGAGAAGATGCGGATATCCATAGTGGATATGACGTTTCTTTTCAGCCCTGACAGAAATTCTTTGATTGTTTCTGCTTGAAAAACACTGCAGTGATTAGGAAGACGGAAAGGGAGAATTATATTTAGTCTTTTTGAGAAAACACCTCCGCCTAACCCCATCTTCATTTTTTGATGAAGATAAGAGAGAGATTTTGAGAGAAGGATAAGCTTGTGCCCTTTATAGAGGGTGGGTCAACATGTGGCATTTTATATTTTATAGTGAAGAGGATAAGTTTTGTTTTATGTGGGTTCACTTCGATTTTGTACGAGCTCAGATGCGAGCACGTGAATTCAAAAGTCGGAAAAACTATACAAAGGGTTTGTCAATTGAGACGTCTCATTTCCACAATAAGGTTTTTCTGCTATGGATAAAGTTAGAAGGGGTTCGTTTGACCTTTCAATTCGTCTATCATTGCCATTAACCCATGAAAAAGTACAGTGTGTATCTCCTTTGGAATCTAGTTTCATAGCTTATTGTGATTATCATACCCAGATTTTATCTACTTTCTACTGAGAGAAAACATATTCTTTTAGAATAAATAGAAACGGTTATAGATTTGACGACATGTTGAATAACTGTTAAGTTTTATGTTATCGTGAAAAACCAAACACATTGAAAGCATTTTCCAGACAAAACTATTATCGTAACTGTAACCAATAACTAAAGGAATGTCACTGTTGCCAAAACACGAAGCTCGTTTCATGCATTTACACCATGAAATTCTGACATCATATTCCCGACTTTATTCCGTGGTATTAGAGTCTTCATGGAATTTCATTCAGAAAACCAAATTGCGCACAAAGTTCACTTCAATTTGGAGCAAAATATTTGCAATTTTTGATATCATATCAGTCTGTTGGAAGTCGATGATAGCAAGCCAAAGAGAGCGAAACGATTTAAACGAATTTATTGCAATAAATTTTGATATACTCGTATATATATAACTATGTACATATATAGGTATAATCTTACATACTCGTATTACAGATGCACATCCAAAATTATATCCTGACTTTCACATGAAGCGACAATGACTGCCTCAACAACTACCAGTGAAGCGTTTGAAAAGTTGGTTTCCCTTTGTTGTAGCCGCCTCAACGGACAATGCTGCTGCTTCTGCTTGACGGTATGCAGCAATATTCTCGACACAATAACTTTCACTCCGTAAATGTGACCTACGTCAACCTTCCATCGGGGCAATATAATTCTCTGTGTTGTATGTAAATGCAAATGAACTGTGATGAGCATTTTCACCTCGCATAATTTATTCAAAGTTCTTTGAATTTCTAAAATGCATGCATAGAAGATGGAAAGGCGCCCACCCACTGAGGCGAAAACGTCAGCAACAATAAGTGGTCAGTGAATTTGGAACACAGAATATGAAATTCCTTGCGCGTTGTCTTGTCGGGTAATCCTTCCTGAATCCTTATCTAATGCGGTGTATTTTAAAGCGAAGCTCAGCAAATGCAGAGAAGTTTAATGTTCAATACTCGAATATCTCTTCATCTGTTTTACGAGAATCCTCTACACCACCAATGTTATGTGAATATCGTATTTAAAAGTTTTCCCAATTCAAAATTGGAATATATTTTCAAAAGCGAAGCGAAAAGAGCTGACTTTATTTCCGCAGTAGTTGGTCCATGCTTAGCAACAAAGAAAAAGAAATTCAATTGGAAAATTTTCAAAGTGTAATGTTACACATGAATTTTAAAAAAACGTTACTACGTTGAATATTCGAGATGATATTAACTTTTGTGACTTAAGTCATTCGTTTTATGATTATGAAGAAGATTGAAAAATATTTCAACAAAAGAGGGTTAGATGTTTACGCTTTTCATTAAGAAAAGTGCGTCTGTTACCCTTAGCAAGCGGTTCGTCGAAGATAATATATCCCTTGGTCTCATCCATCAGCGTTTGGGCTATAAGCGGACTTATTAGAGGTTTACGGAATCAGACAAATAACCTGATTTTTAAAAAGTGGTGAGTTAGTGCCAAGAGCGGCCTGCCTGATCAGCATGAAAATTAACTTTCTTCCAATTCCAGAATTCATAACAAAGGACCTGGTGGCTCTGCAAGTGGAAGTTCCGACCGAGAGAGGAACTTATAATATCGTGTATATGCTTCGGCATACTTCCCCGGCGATGAAGACAACATTTCACCAACAAAGGTGCAGGAGCTAATAGAGCACTGTCAGAGCAGAAACCTTCCTCATAGATTTCGATGTCAATGCACATAATGATCTCTGGAGTAGGAGGGGCATCAATAAAATGAGTGAGTGTCTTTTGGAATATATTATTGGTAATAATGTAGAAATCAGAAATAAGAGCTCTAATCCTACCTTTATAAATGCGATCCACGAAGAGGTACCTGACCTCACACTTGCCAGTCCATTTATTTCCAAAATTGTTGAAAACTGGCATGTTTCGTCAGATACATGCCTTGCCTGACCAGACAATCAGCACATCATATTTGACATTCCGGGCAAACTGAGACATGCTTCTTCTAGATACAATCCTAAGTCTACGGACTTGAATCTGTATCGGGGACCTGTTCTCTTTAAATTGCATATGCTTATCACGTCTCTAGATTCCACAGGGGTGTTTCAACAGGTGCGCTTCAACTTTTCTCCGATAGGGACGGCGAACGACGCCATATTTTTTATTGTTCTTTTGTCATTTGGAAACTTCATTAGTATACATTTCATCATGGAACGCTACACATGTGAACAGTGATTGCAAATCGTGCAAATTTTTTATCAAAATAATCGTTCTGTTGCCGCTACTTTAAGAGCAGATTTTCACCGAAAAATCATCTTCAGCGATGAGGCTCACTTTTGGCTAGAAGGATTTGTCAACAAGCAAAATATGCGTTACTGGGCAGAAAACAACCCACACGTGATTCATGAGGCACCGTTGCATCCCGAAAAAGTCACTGTTTGGTGCGGATTACATGCCGGCGGCGTCATTGGGCCATATTTTTTCATCGACGATAACGATCGCCACGTTACTGTTAATGGAAATCGGTACCGCGATATGATAAACGATTTTTTTTGGCCGCAATTGAATGGAATGGACTTGGACGACATGTGGTTTCAGCAGGACGGGGCCACATGCCACACAGCATACGATACAATCGCGTTATTGAAGACTAAGTTCGATGAGCGTGTTATTTCGCGAAATGGGCCCGTCCAGTGGCCGCCGCGCTCGTGTGATTTGACACCTCTAGATTATTTTCTTTGGGGTTATGTGAAGTCATTGGTCTATGCCAATAAGTCGGCGACGTTGCAAGAGCTCAGTGCGAATATTGAACGTGAAATTGCTGGAATTTCGGCCGATTTATGCGAAAGAGTGGTCGAAAATTGGGTTCAAAGATTGGACTTCGTAAAACGTGCACGCGGTGGTCATGCAAAAGAAATCGAGATTCAGACTTAAATGTATCATATGTATATGTTCAAATTCATTAATAAAAAAAAAGTTAGTTCAAAAGTCGAACAGTTTGTGTTTTATTCAAAAAAAAAGTTGAAGTGCTCTTATTGAAAAAGGAACCGTACCAATTAAATGATGTGGTACTCACTTCCTTTCATGACAGTTGTATCCGTAAAACCAGTTTGTGTAAACGTAAGGTTCCCTGGTGGAACGACCATCTGGCTAAACTCCGAAAGATAATTAGAAAACTCTTCGACGCTTCTAAACGCACGAAGAGTTGGGACGAATATTGGTTCGCCCTTACAGAGTACATCTCTGAATTAAGACGATCCAAATCCAATGCCAGTAGCAGCACGGATCCAGAAGGCACCAGTCAAGGATCAGAAAAACTGTGTAAGTTTATTAAAAAAGGCCGATGGCACCTACACGTGACACTGTGATGGTACAATCAGAACCCTAGCCCAGGTTAATTTCCTAGGATCGTCTACTCGTACACCATATACGTACCCGAACACATCTGACCAAAGGGTCTGTATTAACAGTACGGTAAATAGTTTATCCGGTAAAATATTCAGTCCTAATAAGGTTAAATGGGTGGTAGGCTCTTTCAAACCGTTTAAAGCTCCTGTTGGAGATGGGATAATTCCAGCGCTTTTACAGAAGGCTATAGATCTCATCCTACCGGGTAATATTGCATTATTTAGATCCAGCTACAACTGTGGGTACATTCCTACTATCTGGAGACAGATAAATGTGATATTTATCCCCAAACCATGCAATAAGCCTAGTGAGCTGCCATACAGACCTATATATCTAACATCATTTGTCCTCAAAACCATGAAAAGACTCATTGATGTTCATATTAAAGACCGGTTAGAATTGTCTACCCCTCTCCACTCAAGTCAGTTTGCGTACAGGAAAGGCAAAAGCACAGAAGGTCCCCTTCACTATCTTGTAAAGAAGATAGAAGGAACGTTTCTTTCCAAGGAAGTGCCTTTCTCGACATTGAGGACGCTTTCGATAACACTGGCTACGACTCAATTGGAAGGGCAACCAGTAGCAAGGTGTCGAAGACTCGATCAATCATTGCATAAGGGCTTTTGAAAGTCGAGATATTATTTCTTCCTCGGGAGGAGTGTCTGCGCATATGACTGCAGGAGGAGTGATTTCTCCTCTTCTATGGTTACTAGTTATTGACAATCTTCTAATCGATCTTCACAGATCAGGCTACATCGCCATTGGTTATGCGGACGATTTGGCGAGTTTTATTATTCGTAAGCACTGCACGAATATCACTAGTGCCATGCAAGGTGCTTAACTTCACCTTTTAGAATTGTGCAGCAGAGAGGAAGACTGGTCGATTTAAGACCTATCATCATCAAAGGCACCAAGTTAGATTAAACGGCTGTCCTGGAATTTTTATATCGAATCCGCCATAGAATGCCCCACTAAGTCCTTGTGGGCCAGTAGACGCCTTTACGACAGAACTTGGGGTCTAAATCTAAAAGGATACACGGGATGTATACAATAATGGTGAGACTTTTATCACGTACGCGGCCATCGTCTGGTGTTCAAAAGTTTTTGAACGGACAATGGCGACTAACCTTCAGAAGTTACAACGAATTGCCTTTCTAGGTATAACGGGTGCCATGCGTGCCTGTCCTTCGGCTGCATTAGATGCTTTTGTAGGGCTTTCACAATTGCACATATTCATCAGGAAGACGGCTGCTAGATACGCTTTTAAGCTGCAACTAAAATACGGGTACAAACCGGCTGACTATGTGGTTCACCTGAAAATTTTTGACTTAATTCTTGAAAGAGACATGGTCTGCACTATCCCCGACATTATAGTCTGCGAGCACAGCTTCGGAAGGAAATTTGAGAGTAAACCGGTGCAATAGTGTTCCGGCACTGGACGCTAGAGATCTGGTTTACAGATAGATCGAAGATTGAAACTGGGGTTGGAGCTGGTATCTTTGGACCTAACACTTTTGTCTCGATACCAATGGCAAATAGTCCCACGATTTCCAGGAGGAACTCCGTACCATTGAGATCTACGCCAGACTTAATCTTAGTAATCGAATTAATAATAATAATAATAATAATAATAATATTCGGTTGTGCATGTATATTTTTGGACACAAATGGAAGGGACCTACAATTTAAGGCCGGTTCCGAACGGCAAATTGAGAAGCTTTCGGTGACAAGTTATTACTCACACGAACCTCCTGCTCAGTAGCCATGCTCTTTTCCACTGAGCCACGGCGCCCACAGTAATTGAATGAAGGGCGCTATAATATATATCTTTTCAGATTACCAGGTAGCACTTAAAGCGCTGTCGTCCACTTTAATGGACTCGTTATCAGTTAAGGACTGATACGTTTCACTGCAATCTCTTGCCAGATGCAATAGAGTGAAACTTGGTTGGCAAAGAATCTGCAGACGAACTAGCTAGGGCTGGCTCGGAATCTGCTTTAATAGGACCTGAACCCTACTGTGGTGTCAGCTGGGCTTCCGCCGCAGCGTTGATAAATTGTCGATTGGGAACACAAACTTCGTGTTGTCCACTGGGATAATGTTCCGGGGCTGACACAATTAATGAGACCTTTTTCCTATAAGGAAGTCCTTAATCTAAATAGTGATAGTTGGTAAGGTCATTGTGGTTTGCGATATCGCATTAAAAAAATTGGTGTAAGCTCCGAGACAGAACGTAGGTTCTGCTAAGAAGATGTTGAGTCATCCGAGCACATTCTCTGCGAATGCCTAGCCCTAATTTGGTTAAGGAGACGCATTTTTCAAAAACAAAAATATGCTCGACAGCGGAGTTGAAGTATTCCGCTACTAAGGACGTACACTATCCTTCACTAGGAAGGTGGTACGTCTCTTAGAATTGTATCTTATACAATAGATCTTTTAGGTCGCAGTGTCTGCCGTGAGGGTTATCCAATAAAAAAAAAAAGAATATTGGAGATTTCTTTTTTTTTAAGGATATCAAGTGCATGTAGTCCACGTAATAGAATTAATAGTTGTAATTGTGCTGTAGACCGCAATTTATTGGTGCTGTGCTGAGTTTTAAGTCTAACTTGTTCCGGAATATTTGGATATTGTATCTGGATATTGTATCTGTAGTTTTTGTGGATTAATATTAAGGCCATTTTCTCTAAGCGATTCACACAGACTCCCTTGGCTTGGTGAAATCATGCATCGTACCAGTGGTTAAGTTTGATAAATTTAAGTGCGTAGAGAACTTGTGAGATGCTTTAATTATTCAGAATAAATAAAAGATAAATATAAAAGCACTCATCCTTGTATTTTTTTTCAAAATGAAAATCCAACACATCAACTAATCAAAGGAGGAATTTTCTTCAACTTTGAAATTCATTCGATATTTTATTGTACTTATCGTTCTTTTTACATCCATACGGATATACCAGTAACATGAATAAAAACTGAAGGTAATTTCATGGGTATAGCAGATACATATGGGAACACCTTATATTACACACACACACACACATACTTCACTTCACACACAAATAATACGAGCTCCATCTACTCAATTCTCTTGACACCAAATTCCGATTTGCATAAAATTCATTTTGATTCCATTCAAATCCGATCAAATGGCTATCCAATTTCATCTGATATTAAGGAAGTTTAGATCCGGCTACCGCTCTTCAACCATCCAGCACTAATGGGACTTTTACCACAGGTCCTTCTTTACAGCTCTGGAGCGAGATAGGAATCAACCCAAAACTTTTCGGCATTCTTTCGCATATAAAGTGATTCTGTCGTTTATCGCTTTTACATGAAAATTTATGACTAATACGCATTCACCCACAGCTCCTATTATATCTAGTCTTTCGACCATCTATTTATTAATAATTTATGATAACCCGAAAATGACGGGCGACGCAATGTGTCTACTCGTACTCATTGAATAGAATTTCGTATTGAATAACCTTACAATGGCCAGTTGTGTGTGTCCTTTTTTCGACCCTTTGGAACCCTTTCAACCTACGACTACTGACTATTTCTATTTATTACGATGTAGTATATCTTTCGATTGTCAATAGTACGTTAAGTACCTACAATCAAATAAATTCGAGAAATTTCATGATATGCGTCTCGATGGAGTAAAATCGAAATACCAACAACAAAATTATGCAAATTGGAATATTTTCGACAGTTTTCCATAATTTTCTGTCTGTCCTTTTGGTATTTAACGCATTGCTGCATCGTCATATCCGTGTCATAGTCATATTTTTTCTGCTACCATTCATGTCAATCGTGTATGGCAAAAGTTTATCAATGTCATGCCAATGGTATTATTACTCATTTTAGCTGACGAATTGTTCTTTGGCTGTACTTTCAGTGGTATGTTCTGTGTTATATGCTTTAATATTGATAGGTGGTAGGGAAAGTATGTTTTAAATTTTTGATAAATTGGGAATTGGATCGGAATTGCAGAAATTTTTGCACCACATAATTTAAGGCAGATTTCAGAACATTTAAATCCAAACAACAGGGGTACACAGAAGCAACGAAAAGTTTCTAATCGAAAAAATTCTTCGGAATAAGCAGTAATCATCAGGTTTAGGCTTTGTTTTGTATCGGTAAAATTTTGTTAGGTTTTTACATCTTCTTCTCGTAAAACAGTGCCACAGGGTTCCATCTTTTCATTGAAACCGTAAAGAATTATCCCAAATTGGAATGTTTTGATTCCCGTAAAATTTACTTAAAAAAAAATAATATAGTTTGTTTATTTTTTAAGCCCTAGTGCTAGGCTTCTCAAATTGTTTAAGAAATTGCTTAAAAGTAATTTATGAAAGCTTATCAATGGTTTGTTACTTTACGCCACAGTATGCCACAGGGTTCCATCTTTACACTGAAACTTTTTCTTATGTTTATCAACGACTATAAAAATATTTATCGTACTCATTTTGAAAGTTATTGCCTAAAGAAAATTCATTGTAATGTCACTGGCTTAGGCCGCAATATTTAATACATCGAGCATACAATGTAAGGCTTAATGCCGCAAAATGTGAATGGACATCATTTTTTTTTGTAGACAATCCTAGCCCAAGTGGCTGATACTGCGACATAAAAAGATATATTGTATCATATTATGAAGCTAATCTAAGATACTTACTAACAACCTAATGAAGGATAGTATCTCTTTAGTGACAGAGTTTCGCAGATCTGCCGATGAACATATTGCCTTGTGAAAAATACGTCTCATTTACAAGATCAATAAGGGATAATCTTAGAGAATGTGCTCGAATAATTATGCCCAACGGCAGCTCTGGAAAAACTTGTAGGACATCCTCCCCTGCACATACACATCAAAAGCGAGGCTGTATCAAGAGCCACACAACTAAAAATTCTTAAACAAATAAAAGCCAATAAACCAGGACACTCTAGCATCATAACCAAAATAGACTTGGAATATGTAACTGTCCAACCATCAGACCTTATGATCAAGACAACTAATTTCAAAAGGAATTTTTCGATTAAAATACCCGATCGGAATCAAGTTGGTCATATCGTAGATCCAAACCATGCATCCATCTGGTATACAAACGGATCAAAAACAAACACAGGAATTCGGACCCAGAATTACTCTACGAATACCACTAGGTAGATCTCCAACAGTATTCCAGGCAGAAACTATAGCAATAGAAGCCTGCGTCCTGGAATGTACTAGAAGACGGTACAGAAGAACCGAGATCTATGTGATCTCAGACAGTCAGGCAGCACTGCTAGCATTAAAAGGTCCAGTCTTTTACTCTAAAACAACGTGGAGCTGTTTCTGCCCCTTAGAAGAACTGGCCAAAAACAACAAAATCACACTAATGTGGTCTCCCGGACACTCAGGCATATCAGGAAATGAGGCAGCAGACCTATGCACAAGAGAAGGCGCAGAAGGATATTTCACTGGCCCAGAACCCAGCATTGCCTATTCCAAATGGAATATCAACAGAAATATTAAAGAGTGGGAAAACGCTACTATCGAAGCGGAATGGAATTCTTCGTCTGGAATGAGACAAGCCAAGAAGCTTTTAAACTATAACATTAGTCATATGGACATGGCCATCAAACTAGACCGCCATACACTAAGAACACCAGTCTGGTATATGACAGGACATGGCCCATTCCATGACCATCTTTTGAAAATGAGCAAATCCCAATCGGACCGCTGCCGATTCGGTAACGAGGCAAAGGAAACGTCAGAGCATATACTCTTCGTATGCATAGCCCCTCACCCAGAAAAGAATAAAACATTTCAAGGCCTATACAGTTCCCTGGCCGAATGCCAGACTAATCGCATTGTCAGATGTGGTGGCATTCACGAAGGAACTGAGCAACCACATAATGTGGTAAAACGTCAGGGACGCTCAATAGACCTAAAGGTCGCAGTGCTCACGGCTTTTTAGCCCCACCTAATATAATAATAATATAATAATAATAATGCTATCCTTGTCTGGATTAAGGATTTCCTTATAGGAAAAGGGCCTGATTAATCGTTTGTCTAAGCCCTGGGATATTATCCAGGTGGGCCAGACGAAGCTTACCTTCCCATTTATTAATCATTGCCAAAAGCCTGCGCAGTGGTAATGCCAACGTTGAAGAACACCTCTTCAAATGCGGAAACACAGAGTCGGGTAATTCATTCCACAAAATTATTATGCGGCTAAAGAAATAATCTCTGAATTGTATGATCAAGAGTCAATTTAGACACACGTGCATAGACATCTTATCTTTTCCTCTACCTATTTCCTAACGACCACACTGTGCTTAGCATTATAAGGGGCAAATCCCTTTAAAAATCCAAAACTTCATTTACGATTTGAAATGAAACACGTTTACCAACTTGGCATTTTTTTTTTCAAAACGATCTCATAAAATGAACTATAATGATTCCTTTTGCGAAAATCGTGTTCAACACAAAATATTTATTTGAGTTAACTGCAAAAACGTTAATTTTGATCTTGAAGTAGTGTTGATCGCAAATACAAAGAACTACAGCTCCGAAACACAGCCTAACGTTTAGATCAATTTATCGACTATAAGCTCCACTGAACAGTTTTCACAAAAAGGTAATCCGTTAAGAATTGTAAGTGATAATGCATACCCTGTCTAGAGGCGGGCGAAGACATTAGAGGTTTAATTGATGAGCTGGTCTGGGTTTGGAAAGAACAAAACATTTACTAAGAATTTGCAGCGATAATCAAAGTTAACTTCTATGGTATTCTGTGTGAAATATTTTGGTATAAATGAACATTGATATGATTTACAAACGTATACGAAATCGCGAAGAAATTGAATACTTTTCCCTACGTCCAAGATGCTTTTTTGTGGGTGCAAGGCAAGAGCCTGTAAAAAACTGATTTCTGAAGCTAACATTACAGACGAACATTCTGCCATTTTTGTCCAATAATTTAGTGTTTCCTTGTGATTTTAATTAAAAAGTTTAAAAATGGTATTTCTACCAAATGAATTTTAGCAAAGCCTGAGCTTAAAAGTTACCTATCACTCATATCGTATACCAAAGTAAATTTCATGATAACCCATCACCCTGTGCATATATACTGGACACATGTCGAATTCTAGCAATTACGCAAACGTACAACTACAAGTACCTCGTAAATTGATGGAAGTGTAAGCAGGAGCAAAAAGTTAACATCAGTGTCAATTTTAACGGAAACCGAAAAATAACTTCTGTTTTGGGTTGGCAAAGGGTTCATCCAGTGGAAATTGCCAAAACGTCAACCCATATAAATGTCACTTATCGTGTATACCAGAGTCGGCTATCAATTTCATACTATTGCAAGCTGCATGCAGTGGCAATGGCACTGACATATAACCCATCCTACATGCAATAAATAAAGTCGTATGCAAATACTCGCATAATATATGTTAAAGGACGAACACACATACACATACATGCAGACATAATAATGCTACCAATGTCCTGATATCGACTTTGACATGTGTGTCGATGGCTGATCGACGTGGATGTGTAAAATGTACAAAGTTGTTGGGTGCGAGATAAAACGGTCGCACTTAACCTATACAGATTGAACAGATATCCTCTTTCGCTTATAAATTTATACAATGTCCTGAGTGTATTTAACATCACGTACAGCATCAATAATTGCATTACTTATGCAACATAATAAAATTATATCATAATAAATATTAATGTAAAGATAAGCATTGCATTGCAGATAGGGTAGGGTGCTTTATGCAGATCAGATGGTGGAAAAAAGGTTTATTCAACCAAAAAACTTATTTAATAAGGATCTATTATGTTCTTGAATCAGGATTTATTGAATCGCTTATATGGTTGAAGGATTAACAAATTCGGTAGTTTTTCGCTGCTCAGGTTATTTTTGGTTTTTTCATTTCATTTATATTCTTAAGTATATAACAAAAAATACAGAGTCTTGTAGTGTACACAATGATTTGAGCTAATAAATATAAATAAAGGTTGGTTCTTCAATGTCTTCTGACTTAAAAAAGAGTAAATTTTTTCTCCAATGGAAGTAAGTATGAGAAAGATTAAAAACTGTCACATAAAAGAATTGAACTTGTAGTTTAAATGATTAACACCGCTTTTCAGTTTAAGCGGTTAAACGGTGTAAATAGGTTCAAAACTCAACACTATTATTGCATTTGATATTGCTATGTTCAAAATGTTCTAATGAAATAGTTGTTTTGAGTTTGCCAGCCTGATAACTTGAAACTTAAACTAAAATACTTAAGTATGACACTTTTGAATGGGTTGCACGAGTTAGTTACAAATTAGAAACACCCCTTAAAAGAAAACCTGTAAAAACTTATAGAATGTTTTGATCCTCATAACATTAATGTAAAACAAATAATAAATGGTTTAAAAAAAAACGCCAAGGTTCTATTTGAAACCGCAAATCGGGTCGCAAGATATTTTACTGGGGTCGCGATCATCAGTTATTAATAATATTAATAATATTCGGCGCGACAGACCGTTTCGGTCCAAGGCCAACATGTGCATGCATATTTTTGAAAAATACTTTTGGTGTTACTGGGATTCGAACCACGAACCTCTTGCTCAGTAGAAAATTGTCAGTTTGTCCACTCGTATATCCCGGCTTCTGCAAGTCACAATTTGATGGGACTTATTTTGAAACAAATCGGCTAGATCTCGCCTTGCGATGGCGCAATTTGCGATGCATGTCGCGCGTCGCATGTGACAAGTGCAATCCATGGAAAAGTGGAATAAATGGAAGCAAATTAAAAAATTAAACTAAATTCCTTTGAAGCTAATTCAGTCTGAATTACAACTTTCCATATGGGGAGCTGATTAAAATAGGAGGCCCCACAATACACTAAGCAATTCATGAAATATTAGTGCAAATATGAGAGGAAGAAGCGATGCCAAAATACTGGCGAAGAGGCATACTGTGTCCCATACATAAGAAAGGAGATGCAGCAATTATCGTGGTGTAACCTTGTTGAGTACCGTATAAGATTTTCTCCTCTAACCTTCAAAACAGGATAGCCCCATACACTTAGGTCATCATTGGTCCATACCAGCGTGGCTTCATCCCAGCCAAATCAACAACTGATCACATTTACACCATTAGCCAGGTGACGGAAAATGTCTAGAGTGTCAAAACTCACTACACCATTATTTTATAGACTTTAAAGCCGCAGCATAGCCAGAGTAGATTTTTATAAGGCCATGAGAGACATTGGCATCCCAAATAAACTGACACGAATATACAAGTTGACCATGACCAATGTTACAAGCTAAGTTAAAAATATCCGGATTACTATCAAGCTGATTCAAAATCTGTAACGGGCTCCGAAAAGAGGATCGACTGGCCGGCGTCCTCTTCAACCTGGCATTGGAGAAAGTGATCTGAGACTCTGACGTAATGGCGAGAGGAACAATACTCTTTAAGTCCATTCAGATACTGGCTTACACAGATGACATCGACATCGTTGGTAGGAACCCAAGAGCTGTACAGAAAGCTTTCATTCAGATCGAGCGGGCGGCACGAAATCTGGCTCTGCGCAAAAATGAGAGCCAAACAAAGATCATGATGGCGTCTGCGAGCAGAGAAATTAAAATAGTGAAGCGCAAATTTTAAATATTTATCTCGGGTCAACTGTAGCAGGCAATAACAGCACGGAACTAGAAGTACCCACACGGTTGCTTGCCAACAAAGCTACTATAGTCTGTCAAGATTCTTTAAATCCATGAACCATAAAATCCAAGCTGCTGGCTTATAGGACAATGGCCATACCAGTACTTACATATGAATCCGAAACTTAAATGCTTAGCAAAAAGCATTCTGACCTCTTAGCCGCGTTCAAGAGAAAAGTCTTAGGGAAAACTGTTGACACACTATGTAAAGAAGGACGATTCCGGAGACTCTATATATGATGAGATTAGTGAGCGTTACTGCGATGTCAACATCGTGAAGAGAATTAAGCTGGGTAGGCGCACATGACCGAAGAAGATACTGCTCAGAAAGGCCTTTGCGATAGGATTTATGGAACACGATAGCGAGGCCGGCCAAGCCTACGCTGAAGGGATGGCGTAGACCAGGACGCCAGGAGTTTCGGGATGCAAAACTGGATGACATCGGCTCAAAATCGGGAAGGGTCGAGAGACTTTTTGCGGAAGGCCAGGACCGTAGCACGGTTGTAAGGCCAAATATGATGATAATGAAGTTTGGAAATAATCAAGCTTGAATTTTAAGACCTGTTACGATTCTTATATGGTTTATAAATATGGCAAAATCATGTCTTATTCTATAAAATAAGCAGAAAATACAAAATAGTTCCTTAAAAGTAAGAAACTTATGCTTTCAAGACCTCTCACGCCCCTAATATAGGTAATACAAAGATGACTAGGTGTGCCTAACGCAGAAAATAAAATAAAATTGCAAAAATGTGATTTAACTGAAGTAGTGAAGCTTGAATTTAGAGATCAAAACTACCCTATGAATGAGTTATAAACATGACATAGGAAGTTTCGAAGTTTTGAATAAATGAAGATTGTATTTCAAGATCTGTCATGCCCCTAATGTGGGTTTAAAAAAAAAAATATGACATAGGTATACCTAATGCAGGAAATTAAAAAAAAAAAAACAGCCAAATAAAAATTAAAATTTTTCTTGTAAATTCTCTAATCGGAGATACATGCGTATAAAATTTTAGGAAAATCGGGTATATACATTTAAAAAAAAATTATATGGGAGCCCCGACCCTGGGGTCCGACCACTATCAAATTTATACAAAAAGTGTTGTCCATCAGAGATACACATGCGTATAAAATTTGAAGAATCGGGTACTTTTTTGTATAAAATTTATTTGGGTTGTTCGGGTAAAGCTTGTAAAATATTTTAAAATATTTGTATCGGAGCCCCCGAATCCGAGGTCCGAGCGGCCCCAAATTTTAATAGAAATTGTTGTCACCGGTAATACACATGTGTGCAATATTTCAAAAAAATCGGGCTTTGGGAAGTAATTTAAAAATTGATCACAAGATCTGACCAGCCAGCCACGGGCACGCGAAGTTAATATAGAGAATTTAAAAATTACATAAATGTGAGAAACTAATGTTGTCAACTTTGTGATGAAATAGTGAAGCTTGAATTGCGCAACCTGTCACGCCCCTACATATAAGTTATAATGGACATAATCAAACCTATTGCCATAATCTTTATGAAAAATATAAAAAAACTGCTTAAAAGGAAAAGGAATAACAGATGCTTTGAAAGTTTTGATATAGTAAATTAATTTGAATTCATGGAAATGGTTGGCATAAATGCAATAATAATAATTCAAATATTATATACAAAAATACAAATTGATTGTTTATTAATAAAGATGTAAAACACTCCTCAAATTAGGCGTAACCTTTTCTAAAATCTTATATAAAATACATTTGCTGGCCTAAGGAAAAAACAATTCTTGTACGATATTATGGAACTGACTCTGTGAATGGACGAAATAACGAATGTGCTATACTTAGTGTAGTTTATTATACTGTAGTGAGATCCACTACTGACTTTTACTTATGTTCGAGTTATTTGTCAGAATTTTTTTTAGTTCATTTGTTGCTTGCTCCTATGAACTCGTACAGTAAACTTTAATTTGGCACATCCTGAAAATACCACTCTGCGTAACTCTGTATATGTTGCAACTATACAATTGCATATGTAGGTACATGAAAAATACATGAGAGCCCATACCTGGCACTGTGTATGGCGATGAATTCGGTGATGGTAGCCAATATGCAGAGTTGATGGACGGATAGGTTTTGGTTGTTGATGTCAGGCTATTATTGGATAAATTCCCAATTATTGACATTAATTGACTGGTGCTGGGGTTTGTGTCGTTGCTGTTGCTGCTGTTGCTAAGGGTGCTCGAATCGACAACGATTGCAGTTGTATTGTTTTTCATTGCAGTTCACAGTACAGAATATAACACAAAAGTTTCCTGGATTTTAGTTTTTTCTTTTTTGTTTTTGATTGGGAATGGGTTTCTTTTTCTCCCTTTTTATTTTTTTTTATATTATTTGTCAGATTAAATGAATAAAAAAATACTCGTACTGGTTTTGAGTTTTCCGAATACACTATACTACTTATTGTAACACACAAACACACATAATATACGAATTACGAGTACATAGACACACAAGCGAGTAAATAAATGCAACTTTAACACATAGTTGCAGCAATTACTTGAAGAAATTTCATTGACAACAATTAATTTTTTAAGATATTCAGATTTTTAGTAAAACAATAAACACCCAACAGGGATGTAATTTGATAGATTACTAAGCAGAAATTAAGAATTCGCACTTGGCTCAGCGTCTGATAGGTGCGCGACGGCTGCTGTTAATGCATCCAATTACTGCAAAGTGTTTGGTTGTTCGACAAACTCACAGAAGCGATGCGATGATTACTGCGCTGCGCATCTAAAAATACGAAAAAAATTCCCAATTGATTTGTGTATCGGTGCATCAGATACACAGCAATTGCGATCGGAGTATTAAAATGTCGCGCGACATGATCACAAGACTGGCAGACCTACAAAGCGGAGAGCATATGCGAGTGTAGTCAACATACTTAAGCAACGAACGAACAATTAAACTTACAACAGATCAGTCGGTAGCACACACAAATCGATGCCGGCCGATAAACGAATGGATATAGGCAATCTAAATGCAAATGCAGATACAGATACAGCAAATGCCTTCGATAATCGCTATTTTCTCAATTGGAAAATGCAAAAAGGGCACACAAGAGCGCCAAAAATACAATTTATTTTCTTACAAGTGATTGAATTATTGACTCAGTCTGACTGATAGACAACCAGCCAAGCCAGGCAGGCTAAATTTAATTAATTCGCGACAAGATAGGTCCTTTTAATTTTTTGTACAAAAAAAAATTAGAATCGAATGCTTCTTTTAATTACGAGAACAAAAAACAAACACAAATTTTCTTTTCTTAGTTCGGCTGAGTGATTGACGTTTGCACTGCAAGTGCTGGCTGTCACGAGACTAGTTGAGATGTGATGCTAGTAATGGTATAGTTGTGGTGTTGGATGGTCATTTAGCAAACTCATGGCAAAATTCACGCTTCTTGCGTACGCATTTGTGCTCAAGTGCTCAAAGATAGCATACTAGTGGAAAGTGTTGCCCAGAGGTTATATATGTGGAGCATCAAATTACGTATACATCTATAAGAGTAGATGATCTTGGCTAGAAATTCTAGTTATTAGCATTAAATGAAAATGCATTGTTACACATTTGTTTATGAAGTGCCAGTACGTATTATGTTTGATACAAATACCTTGGAAAGCGTCAGTATCTACTAATCTTCAGATAAATGAAGGTGCAGTACTAATATTGGAAGACATTTTTATTTCATTGAGTGTGATTTTTTTTTGTCGTTTTATTAATAGCTTTAAACTTCTTAATCTTCCGTCAAATAAACAATCATTAGAAAATTATCAGCTTTCGAATCGGACCGGAAAAGTAAATGAAAGTTACATATACCATAAGATATAACTTACGGGCGCATTCATCTGAATCTAGTAGCCTTTTCCACTACTAAATAATGGTAGAAGTCACTGTAGTCTGATTACCTGCAACTACAGTATACGTGCTTAAGCCGTCCAAAATTCAGCTGATTAGCGAGTCATTGTCAGTTATTTAATACACAAGTCTATACCACCCATTATACAAGTAAACAGTACTCTAGTTTTTATTATGAATTTCAATATCAATAGTCCTACGACGAAAATATTTCCCAATTCCTGCTTAAATCTTTGAGAAGCATGAGAAGAGTTGTTGCTATTGTTGTTTATGCCTCTATTATTATAAAAAAGTATAGGAATCACTATCATTCAATTAGTATATCTAAAAAAATTACGATTTTAAAGTTCGAGAATGACAAATGTCCGTGCTTGTATGCCAGTGACATGATAGTGATAGTTTGAATGGTTTTCTTTGTATTAAAATTCTTTCTTATAAGGTACCCATCTTCTAGGCACTAGCCCTAGTGCGGGGAATCATGCAACGCAAAATAGGTCGGGAGTCAGAATTCTGGCAATAGATTGGCACCTATACTTTACACAAGAACGCTCTTGTCAATGGACAACTAGTCATAGAGATTGCAGCTATCACGGCTGCCCTTCGCAACGAAGAGTTTAAAAGCTATAAGAAGACTACAGCCAAAAGATAAAAGCATAATTCATTGGCGACACTTTAAATAAAGCGGCACTGGTACCAATTTAGACAAGATCAAAATGACTGGATGGAATGTTGCGTACCCAGCATCCCGATTCGAGGCAACGTCATCGAGTTTGGCATCCCTAACTCTGGACGTCACGGTCTACGCCATCGTTCCAGCGTAGGCTTTGCCGGCCGCGCTGTTATGTTGCATAAATCGTATCGCAAAGGACTTTCGCTCATGCGAGCTAGGTGTCCTGCCCACCGGAGCCTACCAAGCTTAATTCTCTTCACGATGTCGACATCGCGATAAGGCTCGTTGATCTCATCATTATAGAGTCTTCGGAATCGTCCTTCCAACAATTCTCCGTAAGAATTTTCTCTCGAACGCGTTCAGAATGCTTTTTGCTAAGCACCAAAGTTTCGGATTCATATGTAAGTACTGGTATGACCATTGTCTTATACACCAGCAGCTTGAATGTTATGGTTAAATTCGTCGATTTGAAGAGTCTGGCAGACTTTAACTTTACCTGCTTTAAATCCGATAATGCTTGCTTTGATTCTTTTGCTGAATAATGCACATGCCGTATATATGTTTTGACTGGTGAAATAAACGCAAAAATAGGTCCATGAGGAAGTCATGAGGAAGAATCTCGTCAGTGAACTTAAATAGTAAAGCGAACGAGGACAGCACCAGGCATGAAAGTTATGCCACAAAGTCATCGGTGGAACGCAATACAGGGTATATCCTTTAAGGTGACATTTAATTTTCTTTCAAAAAAGATCAACTGTAAGCGTGTAGCTGAAAACGTACAAGAGTTATAGGGTTTGAAGTCATGAAAGATCAAAAGAACGTTTTCGTTAATTTTACAAACTTTAAATTTTCACCCTACTCCTGTTGACTGAATGCGTAATTATAAGGTGGACTTGTAGAAAATGTAATGGGATTAAAAAATGCATTTGTCAAAAAAGTTATCCGAGAGCGTTTTTTGAAATAATCGCGTTTGAAAATAAAACTAAAAAAAATATATTTTTTTGACGTTAACGATGGATTTAAAAAAATGTATATTGTTTGACCTTAAAAATTTAATTTTCAATTAAAGACCAACAATGACCTTGTTACTAGAAGCGATCAAGAGTTACAGAGTTTGAAGTGATTAATAGTACGACTCTTCATAGATAGATAGATAAAAGAAATTTTCACGAAATTAACCAAGGAATCAACCCTTTTAGTATTTCCCACCTTAAGGGATACACCCTGTATACACAGCGTTGCACATACTGCAAAGACAAAGAGGGTTACCTGATAGGCGATCTCAATGGCATCTTAGAGCAAATGGAAGATCACTTTTAAATGGCCACCTAACAGAGGAATCCGAGCTCCTTCAAATTACCGAATACACTATGCTGGCGAAAGCATCGATGTATCGGAACCAAATAGCATAGTGGACCTGAACAAACCTGGAGTTTCCGCTCTACACAAAGTAAATCGTTTTTATATTGGTGATAATTTTAAATGAACACAAAAACACTTATTACAACAACACTTGTACTTCACTATAATTCCCTTAGGTGGTAGTTTTATCTCGTTGCAAGAACTTTTTAAACTTTACTGGTTGAAGTCTAAGCATTGAATGAATCCTCTACAGCGAACGCCACCTATTATACTAATTGTAAAGTTTCCAGAAACTTTCAATCTTATAGACAGAAATATCCAGAAAATTGTGGCAACTTTCCTTATTTTATTATTATTGTTGGTAGGCTGGTAAGCCTTGTGCAGTGCGACCTTAAGGTCTATTGTGCAACTTCCCTTATTTACAACTAACCATATGTATTGAGTCATCTTCTAAAAATAAACTACATGTGCAAGCATGTCCTTTTACAAAAAGCGGGCAAACCGCACAGACCGGTTTTTCATTCAGATACTGACTTACGCAGACGATAACGACATCGTTGGTAGAAACCGAAGAGCTGTACAGGAAGCTTTCATCCAGATCGAACAGGCAACACGAAATCTTGGGCTGCACATAAATGAGAGCAAAACAAAGTACATGGTGGCCACGTCTACGAGTGGAAGATCCAACATTGGTCCCGCAATTAAAATAGTGGAACGCGAATTCGAAATAGAGCAACCCTTTCACTATCTCGGTTCAACTGTAGCAGCCGATAACTGCATGGAACCAGAAATACGCGCACGGTTGCCTAAAGCCAACAAAGCCTACTATAGTCTGTCAAGACTCTTCAAATCCAGGAACTTAACCATAACAGCCAAGCTGCTGATATATAAGACAATGGCCATACTAGAACTTACATATCGATACGAGACTTGGGTTCTTAGCAAAAAGCATTCTAACCTCTTAGCCGCGTTCGAGAGAGAAGTCTTACGGAGACTTTTTGGCGCCGTAGGTGAGGAAGGACGATACCGGAGACTCTATAATGATGAGATCTACGAGCGTTACTGCGATGTCGATATCGTGAAGAGAATTAAGCTCTCCGGTGGGCAGGACACCTAGCTCGCATGAGCGAACAGGATCCTGCTCGGGAAGTCCTTTGCTGTAGATTTATGGAACACGACAGCAAGGCCGGCCAAACTTACGCTGGAAGGATGGCGTAGACCAGGACGCCCAGAGTTTTGGGATGCCAAAATGGATGACATCGGCTCGAAAGCGGAAGGCCAGGACCCCCGATTCCGGTAGTAGAGCCAAATACGATGATGATGATATACGAGTTGTAATAAAAAAGTATAAAAAAGGCCTATGCTGTATGCATCAACAGTAGATTAGAAGAGCACCAGTGAGAAAATTTGATTTATTGGGATTCAACGCCTTGAATAGCAAAGAACGATTTTCTGACTTAGTATCTCAATTTTCACGTACGAGAAGGTACACAAAAGTTCATCCCAACAATTTGTAAATTGAAACCCTTTTTTAGCATCGGTATAATGGCTGAATATTCTGATAACTATCCCGGCGAGGAATTCCTTAAATTATCACCTCGGCTAGCTCGGCTCTCAGATCAATAAGATGGAAATCTGTTGCAATAAATGAAAACGTATAATATATGTATATGTGAGGTGACTAGTTAATGCGTAAGCGTGGTGTCTATGCCGATACTTTCTGCTGTACCTATGCCCGAGAGACAAATCACTACCATTGATGATTTCAACCAACATATCGTACATTTCATTGAATTGGTTGTCATTTTTACAAAATTGGAATGGGTGTTATGATTTTTGGAGCTGGACATTACATTTTCAAAAAACTATTTCTTTCCAGATTTTCACAATTAATCATTGCTGTGAATTTATGCTGAGACAAACTCACACCAATGAACAATATGTGCATTTTTTTTTTGCTATGTTTTTACTAAATCGATATTTGGAACTACCCTTTTGTTTTTGATATATAGTGTTAAGTAAAATGGGTGATGGAGAAGAGAGCAAAATCAAAATAATTCTTGTAAAATGTGTTGTTGAATCTGAGTGTTTGAGTGGAAAATGGAGAATAAGCCTGCTATTGTGTGACACATAGGCATACAGGGTACTTGCAACAACTGCTTTGAGATAAGATGAGATTTGACTTCATGCTAGCTTATTAATAAAGTTGTTTTAATTTTTTTACTTTAACTTTGAGTACTTTGATGTTTTAAAGTTCTAATAAGTGAGTCATAACGTTTTTTAGATTAAATCCACAACAGTAATCTGATCGATTAGTTATTGATTCCTCCCAATTTATAATACGTGACGTGTACGTATTCCATTGGGAGTCTTTGTTAATTATCCTATAGAATGTGTGATGCTTTCCAGAGTATAATTTTAAAACACCAAGATAGATTCGTCTATGTAGGTTTGACCATAGTTTATATTACAAGCAAAGTAAAGATGTTCGGATCACTATCAAGAAAGTAGGGCGCAGTGGCTCTAATGATTAGACCAGGAGGTTTAAAATTTGAATCCCAGAAAAACACAAAAGATCTTTTTCTCGGTCCCACCTCTCGTGAATGTCTACTGACAAACGTGCGAGAGGAATAACTGTCACGGAAAGCTTCTCAATTCAATTAATTTGATACTTTCCATTAAAATCGAATACCATTTCTTTAAGAGATTTATGGCTACATATGAACGGAAATTAAGTATCGAGAATACATTTTTTATTAAAAAAAATTAATTTATTGTGTAATTTACAGCTCGCACAGGCTTGACAGCCACGATCTCTTCCTTCTCCTTCCCCTTGAATGTACTGCAAAACCAAAACTACAGAACGCATTCCTGTTTCACGGTTTTGCAACTCAACAACTCACGGACAAACAGAAAAATTTAAAATAAATTTAAATCTTAAGCGTTGTGTTGTTGTTGAAAACCAACAAAAATAATAAACAATCCATTACGGCAATCAATTTAACAATGCTTGCTTGCAGGAGCGCGCAGCAGCTTTTCCAACCGCACAACCGTGGTGCACTTCTTTAAATTCAGGTCGAGCATACTCTGCCTCCTCTGCCAGCGTTCCCACTTGGCTGCATCCTGACATGGCGCAGAGCACAAATAAAGGAGCATTGAGTTCGAGTTTCACTGTTTCAATGTACTTGAACTTACTGAAGCATTTTATTAAATTGCCACCTTCCTTCCGCATAGTTGGCTCACTCGCTTGCTCGCTGACTGACTGACTGACTAGCTGGTTGGTTGGCTGGTTAGTTGTTGGTTGGCTAGCGCGGAGCACACTTATGCTGCGCCATAAGAACATAAACGAAAATGCAAAAAACGTATCTACGAGTATGTGTTTGTGTAGTTCTTATTAAATAAAATGTCTGCACAGCGCTACATTTTTTCAAGGGAATTATTATTATTTTTGAATAAAAAAAACGAAGCAAAATTGAAAACAGTTGTAGCGCATTTCGCTCTGTAATGCAGCGTTTCTTGGACAAATTCCAAAAGAAAAAATTTGCAAACTTCATACAAAAACTGTCACAATTCAAATGAATTTCAATATTCCTGAAATGGAGCATTTCTTATGAAGTAGTTCTTGCTTCTCCGAATCCGAATTAGAAAAGAATGTTTACAATGCAATGCAATGGCAAAATGGAAGGAAGTGCCATAGAGTGATATTGTATCCTATTTGGTTGCTGCTTGAATGAAGCTATCAGATGATTACAAGAGCGGCACTTCTTCAATGTACACGTTCGTTCTTCAGTTTCTTTCTTTGTTTAATTTATTCTCTTTCGATTGGGGTTTAGAAAGGTTCTACAGAGTAAACATTGTGTCATGATATATTTTGATATATGTATGCTTTCTATGGTTGGCTATTTTTGCTGTATTTATGTTGGTTATATAAAAAAACTTCTTTTATTTAGAAAATTCGTTAGCATATAAAAATAATCTAAAGCGTGAAAATTTTATGTGAATCTATTTTGAATGTAATGCGGGTTAATAAGATAAGAACACGCGCCTCACACGCGTCACAATTATTTTAAAACTAGTCCCCATGAAGCCGACATATATGAGTTCCTACCAAAAACTTTCCACCACTATAGACACGCGAGCTAATGTATTCTGCTATGCGAGTGTATGTACATTTAGTTGCAATTCAGTCTAAAGACTTATTTATCTTATAAGCCTAATAGTATGTAACGTAAAATGTAGGTCTTTCATTCATAAGCCATTCAGTCATTTTAGCGATTTCTGAAATAGACTGCAAAAACTACATTTTATTTTGCAAACGTTCAGGATTAAAAAAATCGATAGCGATGTGTATATTGAGTATTTTTTCAGTCGAACCTGGTTCGCAGATGCAGTCTTTCCGCAATCCATGTTAGAAGCGCCATACCAACCAGAGTTGGCCGATTCGATGTTGGCGTTTAGATGTTATGTGAATGCATTTTGAATGTAATGCGGGTTAATAAGATAAGAAAATATCGATGAAAATATGGAGAATTTTAAGCGCTACTAGTATTGCCGTTGCAGTAGTGGTGCAGCTGAATGACACTGCCATTGCAACGCAGCTCACTTAAGCTTTAAGCGGTGACTAATGCGATTTTTCAGCGGATCATATAGTCACTTGGTTACAACATGTAGAGAATTTTAAGTTTTCCTTTTTTTTAAGAATAAGGTACTGTTGTCACCGTTGTAGTGCCTTTCACGAAACGAAGATTGTCCGAGATGGGACATGGCATCATAAATGGCACTACATTAGAGTATTAAGTTATATATCTCGGAGCCAGCCTTGATAAACAAATAAATTGGAATTCTTATATCAAGACCGGCATTGAACGTGTCACGAGGGCGGCAGAACTTGGGGCCCTAATCCTAAAATGATACATTGGAAGTATACCATGATAGCGAGACCAATTATCACGTACGCATCCATCATATGGTGGCCGAAAGCTAATGAACAGATAACGGTAATTAAGCTTCAGAAGCTACAAAAAATTGCCTGTATATGTATAACGGGTGCCATGCACACCTTCCCTATGACTGCATTAGAAGCTGTTGTAGGGCTTTTACCCTTGCCAATCTTCATTAGGAAGACGGCCGCTAGTTGCGCTAGAATATGGGTACAAACCAACGTGAGACACCTGAAAATTCTTGACTTAATTCCCGAAAGAGACATGTTTTGTACTATCCGGGACACCATGGCCAGGGAGTACTGTTTCGGCAGGTTATTTGAGGAAAAATATTGGACGGATCATCTTGGTATGATGGTGCTTGAACACTGGAAAATAAAGATCTGGTCTGGTACACAGACGAAGATGGATTCTGGAATGGGAACTGGGGTATTCGGATCCAACAGCAAATTCTCTATAGCAATGGTTATGATTCCCACTGTTTTCCTAGCGGAACTCCATGCCAATGAGGTCTGCGCTAGGATAAACCCTAGTAAGGGTATTATAGGCGCTACGATATTTTTAAGATAGCCAGGCAGGACTGAAAGCGCTATCGTCCAAGTCAGTTAAATGCTGCTACGATGCACTGCAATCCCTGACAGGGCTTAACAGGGTAAACCTCGGTTAGGTCCCTGGTCACCAGGGAATTGCAGGCAACGAATATGCGGATGAAATAGCCAGGGCTGGTTTAGAATCTGCGTTCCTAGGACCGGAACTTTACTGTGGTGTCAACTGGGCTGTCACCACGGCGATGATAAGATAAATAAATGGAAATGTAGGTTTCGTCTGGCCCACTGGGATAATATCTCAGGGCTTAGACAATCCAAACGGTTAATCAGCCTCTATTTCTATAAGGAAATCCTTAATCCAGACAGTGATAGCATCAGAAAGTTAGTGAGCTTTCTCACCAGTCACTGTACCGAGTATGCTGCTAGTTTGCATGGGGTCAGTGCATTTGCAGAAGTAACAGTCGATGCAGGTTGGACACTTTTTTTACTGCCAGAGTAAAAATTCAGTCATTGAACGATAATTCGAATTTTGAAATTTAACTCTGAACGGTTCAGCAACCTCATGCAACTTATCGGTTTTAGATGGTGATTTTTGAGGTTCTCATGTGTTAGGTTAGGTTAGGTTTGGTGGGCAGTCGGCAAAAAACCGACCCAATTAGACCAATAGATGGTCCATTGTGATTCCACAGGATCGAGGGATTTCTTGCACTACTCGTTGAACCAGTTTGAGCTTCAAATGAAGCGCAGAAGAAGATATCAGTGCTTTACAAATCGGTAAAGTCGTTGTAAAAGAAGGCTCCCAAATAGAGCTTACGCATTAGAGAAAGAGCTGTGTATGTCCACAGAAGGTGAAGAATGGTCTTTTTCTCTTTCTCGTCCATGCAGCATCTGCAGAAGTTATTGGAAAATACACCAAGCCTTGCTGCATGCTTGCCTATAAGACAGTGCCCAGTAATTACACCTATCGTATGGCTTATGTGCACTCTGTTCAGACTGAACAAGCACTTGGAGCGTTTCGGATCTAGTTTTGGCCAGTTTGGCTACACAAGTTATACCATTTGACCATCTAAGCTTGGTTTAATTAGTAGCATCCTGCTTTAACATCAGTTTGCATCTAGGAGGCGCAGCGTAGTACTATTTTTGTCGAGTTCATCAGCCATGAGTTTTTTAGAATGACCCTATGCCCCGGCACCCAGTATAGGTGAATGTTCAACTGCTCTGCCATCTCCCTGAGAGATAATCGGCAGTCTAGGGCTACAATAGATTTCGTAGAGACTGATTCTAGGGATCTCAAGGCTGCTTGACTATCCGAGAAGATGCGGATATCCTTGTCTTCAGCTATGACAGGACTTCTTTAATCGCCATGATTTCTGCTAGAAAAACACTGCATTGATTGGGAATACGGAAAGAGAGACTAATATTTAGCTCATTTTAGAAAACACATCCGCCTACCCCAGCATCAGTTTTTGACTTCCGAGATAGCACCTTCTTCTCGGAGTGATCTGGAAGTTTTTTGTTTAAATGTAGTTGAGGAATGGTGTAGTCTACACCTCCTGGTGGAACCCTGAATAAATTCAGATCAGATATCACCTTAGCAAAACTAATCCGGTCTCAAACACGGAACGTAGGTTCTGCTTGGAGGAGGATGAAACATCCGGTCACATTGTCTGTGACTGTCCAGGTTTGATCTGGTTAATGAGACGTATTTATCGTAAGGCAATATGTTCGTCGGCAGATCTACGAATCTGTGCTACTAAGGACATACTATTCTTCATTAGAATGGTAGTAAGTCTCTTAGATTAGTTATACCCTACAATACAGGTGGATAGAGGATTGTCTTTGATTAAAAAAAAATATTGATTTACTTTTTATTTTATTGCAAACAACACAATTTATACTAATAATGAAATGTTAACAGCATTACATTATGTATAAATAGAGCTTATTTAATATGCTTTGCAATTTAATTAAAAACAATGCATACACACATCCCTGCTCACAACATTTTGAATCTAATTAAAAGCGCAACAAAGTGTACTACTTGTACGAAGCTGTCACGAATGACTGTGGAAATAATTATTCAATAGGCGAGCGGGCGAGCGAGCGCAGCGGTAATAAATTTTAACTTTTAATTATGTTTGACATGGACATTATGTGTGAGAAAAAATAAGGCTCCCAACACCGGATATTAAAGGATTAAAAAAATAAAACCAAAAACCTCACAAAGTATAATATGTAAAGTGTTTGGTCGCGTTCCTTGATGGACTCAGAGAGGATAAATTTTTCATCGTGTATATGAAATTAAATTCGCAAAAAAGGCTGAAAAAAAAGTGAGCAAATAAGCACCATTTTTGTCACTCTCTGGAATGAGTGGTGAGTGCATCAGGCAAAAAGCCACATGGATACCGGACGAGGAAATGATGTTTGCTGACCCAGTGTGCCACGCAGTTGACCGCTCAACAACAAAAGGAGCAACCAACAGAACAGATCCCACACACATACATATACAAGAGTACATGTAGTTAGTTAGTTATTCATGTACTGGCAAGTACAAAAAAAAAACACAACAACAACAACTAGGAAACGACGACAACAACAACAACCATTCATTGAAACGATTTTGCGGTTTGACGCTTTTCTGTTTGTGGAGCATGCATGTTGGTCCTTTTTTCTGAGTTTTTTTAAGGTTGTTGTTGTTGCTTTTTTTCTGCTCACCGCTTTATGTGCCCTTTGAACGGCGACGATGTTCATTTGAATTTGTTGCGCTGGTACCGTCCGTGCTCGTGGCTTAGTCGATCGCTCGCATGAAAAGGAGATCTGAAATTCCAGTATCAACCAACCAAAGCGAAAGCGTATCCTTTTCGCTTTCATTATTAATTCCTTTTATTTGACGGGCTCCAGAATTCGATCGAACTAAATTTTTGTACAAATTCTGCAACGAATTTTTCTGTTTTCAATTTCTTTTTTGCGCTTTAATCCTTTCGCTCATCGTCACAGCCGCCAATCTGTTTGATGCGATGAAAAATAACCACCCACTGGCTAAATTGTGAAGAGTGAAGAAGAGACAGTACCCTAGGATTCCTTCATACCATCAAGCAATCAGGCGACGACAAAACTATGTGCCGCGCGGCGCGTATTACTTTCACTATCGAGTTGCCACAATTTCCATGCCATCACTAGACTAGCGATAGTCTTGGCTGGATTATTTGCTTTGGCTGCGGTTGTGGTGGTGGTGGTGGTGGAAGTGAGGCATACATCGCTATCCAATTTCAAAACTAGCAAACAACAGAGGTACCCTACATTATATAGGGTGGATCGTGTAATAACGAAATGGATGGCGGATTTGTTTCATTATCTTTTCAATTTTTATGTAAAACTTTCACAAGCACACATCCAAAAGTAGAGAGATATAGAAGGGAATTGCAAACAGAATTTACAGACTTTAAATACCAAGTTATCACCCTGTACTCACTCACGTTGAGGCATAAATAGAAACACAAAACGAGAAGAACAAAAAAAAATGGAAATGTCCGTTTTGCCAGCGGGAATTAGAATTCCATTTGAATTTTTCAACGGAACATGGTTTTAATAAACTCATGCATAGTACCGCCGTACACTTCAAGGATTGTGGATGTACTGTCGTGTGTGTGTGCGTGTGTGCACAGTAAACTAATAAATTATTCTTTTAAATTAATTTTCTTTTTGTCTATTTAGTGCATTTTTTAGAGAATCTTTCAATTGTGACACTTTAGAACGTTATGCATTCACCGACCACAAATGGGGGAGACTTGCAACAGAATGGAAAGAACAAAAAAGCTCGGGTGAGAATTACAACAGGATGGGAAGAACAAAAAAGCTCTGCAAATTCTCTCAGGAATGCGTTGAAAATAAAAAATCAAAGGGATGATTCCTTAATTCCACTGAAATAGAAAGAGGAGACTAAAAGAGCACACAAGGAGATTGCAGCTTAACTATTTAAAAAACTTCATACCAAAGACAGTGAAATACTAAACAAATTTAAAACCAAAATTGGCCAAAACCGAGAAAAAACCTTAAAATCATTAAAAATCAAGGGATATTCGAACCCAGTTAGGTTAGGTTAAGGTGGCTGTCAGTGAAGAATCGACGCACTTAGACTAGCAATGGTCCATTGTGATACCACACGAATCAGGCAAAAATTTGTCCACCTACTCGCTGAACCAATTAGAGCTTCGTATGAAGCGCAGGAGACTGTTCATGTCCATGTTGATCAAGCCATTAGTGTCGTTGTTGAAGAAAGTTCACCATATAGAGTTTGCGTTTCAGGGGAGAGGCTGGACAATTACAGAGAAGATGGATAATGATCTCCTCCTCCTCCTCCTCCTCCTCCTCCTCCTCATCCAAGCAGCTTCTGCAGAAATCATTCGAGAAGTGATACCACACGAATCAGGCAAAAATTTGTCCACCTACTCGCTGAACCAATTAGAGCTTCGTATGAAGCGCAGGAGACTGTTCATGTCCATGTTGATCAAGCCATTAGTGTCGTTGTTGAAGAAAGTTCACCATATAGAGTTTGCGTTTCAGGGGAGAGGCTGGACAATTACAGAGAAGATGGATAATGATCTCCTCCTCCTCCTCCTCCTCCTCCTCCTCATCCAAGCAGCTTCTGCAGAAATCATTCGAGAAGTGATACCACACGAATCAGGTAAAAATTTGTCCACCTACTCGCTGAACCAATTAGAGCTTCGTATGAAGCGCAGGAGACTGTTCATGTCCATGTTGATCAAGCCATTAGTGTCGTTGTTGAAGAAAGTTCACCATATAGAGTTTGCGTTTCAGGGGAGAGGCTGGACAATTACAGAGAAGATGGATAATGATCTCCTCCTCCTCCTCCTCCTCCTCCTCATCCAAGCAGCTTCTGCAGAAATCATTCGAGAAGTGATACCACACGAATCAGGCAAAAATTTGTCCACCTACTCGCTGAACCAATTAGAGCTTCGTATGAAGCGCAGGAGACTGTTCATGTCCATGTTGATCAAGCCATTATTGTCGTTGTTGAAGAAAGTTCACCATATAGAGTTTGCGTTTCAGGGGAGAGGCTGGACAATTACAGAGAAGATGGATAATTATCTCCTCCTCCTCCTCCTCATCCAAGCAGCTTCTGCAGAAATCATTCGAGAAGACTTCAAGTCGTACTGCATGCCTGCCTATGAGACAGTGTCCGGTGATGACACCTATAACAGCACCGATGTGTGATATTTTTTTAAGAGACTCAACACTTGGAGCGTTTCTGATCCAGCTTGGGCCAGATCTGCTTTGTCGCTATGCAAGTTGTACTGTTTGACCAACTACAGTTAGATATTTCATTAGCATCCCGCTTTAACATGAGTGTGCACGTAGTGATTGGTATGACTAGAGAACTATATTCAGATAAGATGGGTAGTGTAGTTCGTTGTTTGGCGAGTTCGTCAGCCATACAGTTAACTGGAATAAAAATACAGGTGGATATTGAACTTCTCCGCCAACTCCACGAGAGATGGTCGGCAGTTAAGGGATAGAATTTAATTTGTAAAGACTGATTCCAGAGACTTCATGCAGATTGACTATCCGAGAATATACGAATATCCTAAGCGGATATGACGTATCTCTTCAGCCAAGACAAAGGTTCACTGATCGCCACAATTTCATCCTGTAGATCCTGTCTAAATACAGGATAGATCAGTGACCGATTTCATTTCTAGTCCACTGTGAGATGGTATTAGGCGAGTAGCCGAAGTAGCAACAACTTGCCTGCTGTAAATGTCGAGTAGTGTATGGTCGAATAGAATGTCCAATGCGGCGGAGGGGTTTGTACGAAGTGCTCCGCTCATACATAGATTGGCTGATCTTTGGACTTTGCTTAATTTGTCAAGGTTTACCTTCTTATTTAGGGCAGTCCACCATACATTCACTACCGCTGTATATAGCCAATGAGTTATATGGGTTTGAAGACCCCATCTGCTAGCAATGGCTTTTTTGCATGAGAAGAGTGCCACTGTGGCTTTACGAACTCTTTTATGTTTGGTTTTTAACTTTTAGATTTCTGTCCAAAATAAACCAAAAATACTTGGCTTTATCAGAGAATGTTAAGCTTATACCTTTTATAGAAGGAGGGTTAATAAGTGAAACTTTACATATCGTGGTGAATAGGACAAGCACAAATTTGTGAGGATTTACCCCTAAACCACATAGATCTGCCCAGCAAGCCAACTTGTTGAGAACATTTTTCAGGATTTTCTTTAGGGTGTTCGGGTATTTTCCTGAGACGGCAATAGCAACATCATACGCATAAGCGATTACTCTGCAGCCCTCACATCTTAGGCATACCAGCAGCTCATTCACCACTTAGTTTAATAGAAGGGGTTATAGGACTCTGCAGACAGATCTTCTGGCAGACGACACGCCCTATTTTGAATTAATAATCCCGAATTGTGAGGAGACGATTAATCAATTCGCCAAGCGAGTCATCCACCCTCAAAGTCACCCAGGCATCCCAGTCAGTTTCTAATCAAGTAGCCATTGAATAGCTTCCTACAGCTGTTCCTAAAATGCCCCAGCTACGAGGTCCACCAACGTGGACTCTTCTTGCCTCTTGGACAAATGAGAGGGTAGGAAGCAGAAAGAGCTTTATTTGAAAAAACACAGGTGAGTAACTTGATATATGGTGCATGCATTGATACACTGGATTGCATTTCTTATGCCTAAGGCTATACTTAAAGAAATGAGGCATGCATTGACGTAGTGCATGCTTTTTATAGGTATGTGAGTATAAGTTTTGTTTTAAATACGGAAAGTTTTTAATGTAACACGGTTGCGGTCCATTCGTGTTGTGCGTGTTAAAAATTTGCACACAAATGGGAAGGGACGAACTGAGCTATGTTCTGATCGCAACCTAGTCATTGGAGACACAATTTCCCCCACAAAAACATCCACAAGGCCACAACCAGATCGATCATGTTGCTATAAATCGCAAGTGATGAGCATCGTTGTTGGACGTTAGAGCCCGAAGGGCAGTAGACGTCTACAGTGACCACCATCTTGTGGATGGCAGTATGCGACTGAAGCTCACTAATAGGAAAGGTAATAGCGATTGTCAATAAAATCCCGGAAAAAGGAAAACCCACAGAAAACTGCGAAGGCGAGAATGGATAAGGGTCGTCGTCAAAGGTAAAAACCAATGATATTCCTTGCCAATAACACACAAACAACAAATAACGTCAGAAAGACAAGACCCCACGCTATTGTTATAGAAGTAAAGGAGGACATGTCCTATGCACAGATTATGCGCAACATGCAGGCTAACCCAAAAATGGAGCACATTGGGAAGGCAAATTCCAATATCAGGAGTCCACAGAAAGGCAATCTTCTTATCCAACTTAAACATACTTGGTACAAGATAGCCGAATTTAAAAGTGTCATTGGTGAAGCGTTAAGCGAGCAGGCAAATGTTCGAACATTCACCAACCGGAACGGACTACCATCGAGAACTAGAATGTAGATGAAATCACTCCGAAAAACGACATAAGAGTGACAATAAAAGTCCAATATGAAGTCGATAATATTTCACTGGTAGACTACCTTGCGAAAAGTTTATGGTGGAACCAAAACGGCAAAACAACTGTCAGTCTACCTGAAGAAACGGCAAAGAAGCTTTAGAAAAAAGTGAAATTAAAATTGGCTGGATAGCCTGTTGATATTACGAAACTAGCGCTCGACTGGAATCCACAAGGAAGCCGCCGAGTTGGCCATCCTATCAAGACATGGAAAAGGACAATAGAAAAGGAAGCAAGATCCAAGGGAACAGAGTGTTGCCTCTTGAAACCTCAGGCGATAAATCGAGTTCGTTGGCGGGCGTTTGTAGAAGCCCTATTGTCCCCGCGGAGTAAAGGAAAGAAAGAAGCAAAGAGATAGCCTATTGTATCCGCCAACTTGATCATTTATTTTTCCAGATTATTGCTCAAATTTTTCGTTTACTTTGCATACATTTTGCTGATAGAGAGACCTCCACAAAACCGATAAAAACAGAAAAATATTTACAAACATCCAATATATTCCGATAAATAAGGATGAGTGGAAAGAAAGATGTAACGACGAACTGTTTAACCTTTGCAAGAGAGGGACATCAAGTCCAACGGCTATGATCATCTTCTAAAGAATTGAAGATAATCTTTTAGAAATCGTCAATTAACACAAGACAACGTGCTGCAACCAAGAACTCAATGGATTGACAATACACTAATTGCCTCGAAAATAGAAATATGCAATCTGTGGCGTTAAAATAAGGAAATGAATGAATGACAGTCAAAGCAGCGTTAACATCAAATGTATCTTCAACTACTCAGCTGATGGTTAAGTCACAAGAAATGCATGATAAACATAATCAAGTTAGCTTAAACGACCCACTCGTGTGCATCTTGACCCAAAGACCCATATCTACATGCACACATCGACTGAGATACTTAACATAAATAGACAGAGAAAACGTTTGATGGTGGAAAGACTTCAACTGAAAATTTATGAGTACAGAGAGAACTGAATGTTGTGCAAAACTTTCTTTGCTCAAAATAAAAACAGTTGTTTACCACTTGACACTATTTACGACAGTTTTCGTCAAATTAATTTATTTTTCGTTTTTATTTTAAAAAAAAATTAATATTCCGCCAGTGCTGTCCTCATTGTTGTTCCGAACACCAATGCCTCTCCTCCACTGCGACCGACTACTTGTGACTTATGAAACACTAATTAGGGTTAACTTTGTATTTGTGAGATTTATTTTAAGGAGAGGTAGGTACTCGTATGTAGATGCATAGATACATCAGAACATCACGAATTGTATGCTTTTTTAATTTTTTAGTTTTAAGCTCTTTGTTAGATTATCTTGTAATTGAAAAATAACGTTTCACAGTCCATTGTAAACATAAGCAGAACACAAAACAGAAAATTAAAATAACATCACAATCTGAGTGTTAATGAGCAATCAGCTAGTGGTTTTCCAGATTCTATACTGTTGTGCAGCTTTAGTGCACTTAAGTGCAGTTAATAGTAAAAATTCAGCTGCCAATCTATTTAAACAATGCTCAACGCAACTTGTGGTATAGCTAGGACGACAAACTCAAATGTAGGAATGAGAAAGGCGCGTGACAATGCGAGATACCTACTAAAGCCCATCCGACCACTGACAATAGGCAGACTATACGGTATACATACAGTCCACAAGCTCGACAACAAACAGTAACGTATAAATTTAATTGCGTAAGCAGTTTATTGACCCTCATGGATTACAAGCCACTAGCAATCAGTTATCTGTATGTTTTACAAGCTTTTTTAGCTATGCTTCACTAGGCATTAATATTTCATAACCACCCCGAACATACATCTCCGTTGACCGCTCCTTACTTTTTGAATGACAAAGCAGGGTATAGAGTTGCTTTTAGCGTCGCAGAACTCCTCCAAGTTGATGCAGAGTGATTCAGACGAGATGTATTCAACAAAACCTAGGAATTTGAATCTCTGGTTTTTGACGATAAAATAAGGTTAGCTAACAAGCTGTTAAATTTTACAGTTTCCCAGTGTTGAACCAATTAACACCCTACATAAATATTATGTTTATTAAAATTTCACTGGAATACCGTTCTGCATTGTATCTGGTCTTTGTAAAAGGCTCATAGGATATTCAAACCAGGGAATCCTTCATTGTACTCCAGTACTCTAATCACTGCATCATAATTGATGTTATTCACAATACGAAGAATAAAAAATAGAAACAACTGAAATTCAAGCGTGAGTTGAAAGAAAACAAACTAAAAACATCGTAATCTTAATGGGCGACCTTAAGGCAAAAGTGGGAAACGACTAAAGTGATTGGGAACATGTCATGGGAATACACTGCCTTGGTTCTATGAATGACAACGGAAAAAGGTTTGCTGAGCTATATTCTGATCGTAACCTAGTCATTGGAGGCATAATTTCCAGCACAAAAAAATTCCACAAAGCCACAACGAGATCGATCACGTTGCTATAAGCCGCAAGTGGTGAGCATCGTTGCTGGCCGTTAGAGCCCGAAGGGCAGGATACGTCTATAGCGACCACCATCTTGTGGTTGGCAGTCTGCGATTTAAGCTCGTAGTCCCTTCAACCACACGAAGTCAAACATCGTGAAAGCCAGCTGTCTTTACAGCTGGGTCAATAAACTGAGTCTTTTGACCCAGATGTGAAACTGCTATTTGTATCCCACGTAAAACAGCCACTTTCGGAGATATAAGCCAAAACCCTAGAGTCTAAATGCGAGCAAACAGTGAATGCGTATACGAAAGCAGCCGACAAAACTAGCAAATAGCGGATATAAGATAGCATATGGATTACCATTCGTGAACAGCACAAGTCTACCAACTCACTACTCGCCGATAAGAAAAAACACATCAACTATCCTGTTAAGGCAATAGACGGTTATTTGATCTGTATGGAGAAACAACAACTAACCCGTTGTACAGGACACTTTATGAATATTTTTAACGAGAAAATGGCGGCATTTCAAACCATCACATGCGCCATATGCAAAACGCGACACACTTTCCAAGCGGAATATGAAAAGGGCTATTTTGGACTTAGACACTCACAAAATGTCAGCTCTTTAGGTCGTGTGGGGGAAGTGGTTAAAAATGACCTCAAAGTAGTCGAAAACACAGACTAAAAGGGTTGTCAAGTCAAGTATTTTGGGTAAAGATTAACAACGACAAAGGGGAAAGGACGGCAAAATGCCCAATAAGGTAGACTGGATGTGTAACATCGTCTACAGTCTACAGGAAAATCTAAGCACTGAAGAAGAAAACCGTCCCGATCTTATTGACTTTTTCATAACAAAAAACGTGTCCGTGTCAAGAAATTATATTCGAGTAGAAGAAATCGCTAAGAGTTAAGTTCAGATCATTCCTCGTTCATATTAACTCTAAGTGAAAATATTACTCAAAAGAAAATCAACCAAACCCTTCCGCTTCAAAAACCCTAAGTGACCAGAAATATAGTTTTCTAAGGCAACGTTGTACTAGTAATGTGTTGGAATATATCATGGAAAAGTAGAACCAGCCTCTTGATAAATTTGATTATACAAAAGTGGTTACACTCGATATTCTACAGGGTCTACTATCGAGCTATTTGGGGAAAATGAGTGCCTATTGGATTAATTAATCAAACGCTGCCTACTTGTATTAGTAGCTTTGTTTCTTATCTTTATCGTTCAATCCAGATCGGTATTGTACATTTTCAAATCTAATGTTTGCCACACAAATGCTGGTGTTCCGCAAGGTTCTGTTTTGTTCCCGATAGTCTTTCTCATTTTTATTAATTATGTCTTGGCGGCTACTTTCATTTGATAAATTTGATTGTACGAAAGTGGTTACACTTGATATTCTCCAGGGTCTACTATCGAGCTATTTGGGAAAAATGAGTGCCTATTGGATTAATTAATCAAACGCTGCTTGATTGTATTAGTAGCTTTGTTTCTTATCTTTATCGTTCAATCCAGATCGTATTGTACATTTTCAAATCTAATGTTTACCACACAAATGCTGGTGTTCCGCAAGGTTCTGTTTTGTTCCCCATACTCTTTTTCACTTTCTGTCTTATGTCTTGGTGGCTACTTTCAATCATTTTTTCGCCGACAATAGTACTCTCAGTTTCACAAGTGAAACCTAAATTGTAGCGTATGTTGACCATGTTAACTTCTCACCATGGCAGTATAACATAGTGGGTTTATACAAAAGAGTTAAACTTAAACCATATAAAAACGAATGCTGTCTGCTGTCTATCGTAAACCGCCTCATTGAAAAAACTGAAAAACTCGCAGCTCTCGGCATGTATGTATTGAACAAACTTCGTTGGAATGACCAGATCTTCCTTATTGCTTAAAAAAAAACAGCTAAATAGGATTTCTAAGCCGGCGCCAGAAGTATTACAACCATCTGACCCTGTTGCTAGTTACAAGACGAATATTCGACCAAAAAATGCAACCAATTGTTTTGTCTGGTTCTCTCAGGACTTACTCAGCACCTACTTGTCAGAATACAGTTCTGCGCAATAAAGTGCAAGATAACATAAAGGCGCTAGGACAATTCGCTTGAACATCGCAGGAATTCGGTCTTCTCACCCATGACCCACAAGTATACCTTTGAGCCTACTTCGGACGTACCGGTCCATTTAGAGACTGATACTTTAGCCGAATAAATTGCCAAATTCCGAGGCAAGAGTATACTGATAATAAATGTCAAACAGTAAGCGCAATAAGACAGCTCGTTTGACAGTTAACCATTCTATCTAAAGAAACAAAAAAACATTTACACGATCCGTGGACATTCAATCCGCAAACACATATATGAGTACATCTCTCTGTTGGTTTTCCTAATTCCTTCACGCAGAAGATGTGTCTAGCGTTATCAGAGAAAACCTTTTTTGAGCGCACATCTAAAAGTAAACTAAAAATACGACTTCTTTAGGAGCAATTAGTTCCTAAGGATAACTCCATAGAAAGATATCTAAATATTTTCCTGAAAAATAACTTTCACCTTAGATTTTATGTCCATGAATAAAGAGAATTTATTGCCAAAGCAACTTACCGTTTCTATTTTCACTGTCCGCCGGTTTCATTTGAATCGGATGATACATCTGCAAAGAGGAAGAATAAAAAGCACATTACCATGAGAAATGCAAAGTCAGTTTTTTCAGTTATTTCTATTTGAAATGAAATTATAAAGCCATTTCCCAAATCGTTGGTATCACTATCAAAATAATGTCTTCTAGTTATCGCGCATACCGGGCAAATATCATGTCAGTCCTGGCTTCTGCCATGTTCTAATGTTGTGGAACGAATCATTATCAGACGAATGTCATCGGATGAGTCAGAAGCGCATTCAGCATTTGATTGATGCACATTTTAGTTTATCTTTGGAAAGATTTTATGTGATGTGCCAGCCAAATCGTCTTTGATGAAACGAACGAGGAGGTCTTCATCAGCAGCAGCAATATACGATGAATACTTTTGTACATCAGCACCAAATGCGAAAATAAGCTATCTTTGCATTGAAGTTTCCAAAAATCCTGATGATGTCTCCTAAACTCTCTCGCAAACTTGAAACGCAAATCAAATATGGTATTAACTTGAAATGAATTCCATCAAAAAGAATGCAGCATTTGCTGATGTCGGTCTGTCTGACTTTTAGAGACACAATCGAATATCAGTGACGTTCCGTTCGTGCTCATTTGCTTGTTCGTCAGTTACTGAAAGGATTCTAAAAAGGAAGACATGTGCTGACGTTGCACGTAATAAATGAACGAATAAAATCCGGTCACACAAAGTGTCATTATTCAGCAGAGATATCGGGAAAATTCTGGTGGATTTTTCAAAATAAAAAATTCCAGATTATGTACAATGATGCACACACACACAATGCACAACACAATGGGAAACGGGAGTAATTTCGGTTTCATTTGAAGCTGCTTTGTTCTGGTTAGAATTGTGATTATTACGTACATGGCACATATGTTCATGGCGGGAAGGACCGAACGTGCTTATGTTGATATTTATAGAATATTTGTAACGTTTCATTTAAAAAAAAAAACATAGAAGAGAAGACCTTGTGTCCTGCACCAAAAGCGCACACAATGCATTTATTAAACGCTGTACTGTGGGAATTTGAAGGGAAATGGTCGAGTGATTTTCCTTATCTGGTGTTGTATTAGCAACGTTTTTTAAATTTTCTATATTAACTTCGCGTGTCCGTGTGTCTATTTGTTTTCGGCTGGCTAGCTGGCGGAATAATGAGATCAATTTTTAATCAACTTCCTAAAGCCCGATATTATTCAAATTTTGCACGATCTATTAATATTTGGAAGTGATCGGGTTCCAGAACTGAAAGGATAGTATTCGAGGAATTTAAAGTCCAAGTACTTAAGGGGTGCATACTATTCCCGGCAGTCATCAGCAATGTACTCCGTGAGCATTGACGTAGGTAGGTAACAATGTAGTTCGATGGACTATGACAACTTACCTTAAAAACCTAGTCTACGCTGACGATGTTAGTCTGCTCTCACATCGGATAATGGACCTTCATATGATGTACCAAAATAGAGAAACCGAGCCAAGCAAAGTGGGGCTCAAGATAAACACCGCCAAAACAAAAGCCATAAACACTTCTAACACCTGCTCTCAACTGAACATTGCTGGCCAGGTAGTCGAAAATGTTGACAACTTTCTATACCTAGGAAGTGTGACGGTGGCACCGAACTGGATGTGTGCAGCGAAATCGGGAAAGCAAGGGCTGCGTTCATAATGCTATACAAAGTCTGGCTAAGCAATGTTTTCAGCTTAATGTTTTCAGCTAAGCTTCGACTGTTTCGCTCCAACGTCGAATCAGTACTGTTGTATGGGCGCAGTACTTGGAAGGTGGATACCACTACCACGCACAAGCTGCAATCTTTCGTAAACAAATGCATACGTATCATCTTAAGGATCTTCTGGCCCAATCATATCGACCGACGAACTTCATCGGCGAACATATGTACTTTATAAAAAATAAAGCGACGTACAGGGTGGCCGAAAGAAGACTTTTGGGAAAATATATTATAACAATTCTACCATAAAAACAAATCTTGCGTTCTTGTAAACAAAACCTACCAGCCGCTGACACTGTCGAGTGCAAATGTGGATGTTCATAGACCTATAGACGTTATTGTGCGAAGGATAAAGTGGCAGTGGATTGGACAGATACTTCGGCGCGACGACAACTTCATTGCGAAATATGCCATGCAGTGGAATCCGCTCACCCAGGCAGGTAGAACAGCGGGACGCCCTAGGAGGACGTGGCGTAGGACAGTCGAGGAGAAAGCATGATCCTTTGGAATGAGTTGGAGGCAGCTCAAACGCGTTGCAGAAAACATAACAAGATGGCTCGTAGGCGTTGTTGACGCCTCATACCACTCGAGCGGTGAAAGAGTTTATGTAAGTGTCGTTTCTATAGTTTTCTGGATGGTCAGTTGGTGTTGAGGGGTCAGTTGGCGGGAAGTCAGATAGTTTGTGGTCAGTTGGATGGAGCAGCCGGGAAACGCCGAGTATTTCCGCTATTCTTAAATGTTTGTATCAGTGAACTGTTCTCCCACATAAAATAACTCTCCATAAAAAGTTGTATCAAAATTGAGACCAATTTGATATATATCTACTCCTGCATTACGATAATCAATGAAACAAAACTACCAGTGGTTATTTCGTATCTAATGTCATAATAATATGAAAAAAGTGTTAACTCGTAACAAACGGACAAACGTCGTTGACACCTTCTAATAGCAGCAATACAAAATGCAAATTCATTTCCACGATTTTTAGAAATTCCATTTCGTCAGAGAATGAAGCTTATGGTGAAATTGCTTGATTATAATTTTGACAAAGAGCAACCAAATCCACTCAAATAAAAGTCATACAATAGCCTACATTCACATTGGCTGTAATTGCATGCGATTAGCCGCACGAACGTTGACCGTTCACACTGTGGTACAAGCACTTTTGACTAATTCCTTTTAAATAACACACAAATCGCGAAACCTTCATCCTGTAACCTTTACATGACAAAGGCAACTAAAGATACATTTATACATAAACACGCACGTAGTATGTGTTGCGTTTTTGTCGTGACTTATGTCGGTATTTCCGCGTTGGGCAATATCAATAAATTTCCCCTGTTAGCTTTTAATTAGAAGCAGGATGCAGCGCATAGCACAACATACTAACAACAACAACAAAATGAGGGAAACCCCCATAGAGCAGCAGCGGTAAAAAAAATCCCTTAGACGCGACATAACGAACGACAAGGCAAATGCCAAGCGATAAAACGCGCTATTTCAGGATTTTCTTTTATGAAATCCCGAACAAGCTGCAGCTGAATAATGTGTTTAGCTTTTGTAAGCGATTTGCGTTTTTATTTTTTTGCCTTCCATCCACCTCAGCAAAAGGGTCAGGCGAAAAACGCGAGCCAAATACCATGGTGGTGTATACGTATCAGCGCAAGCTTAAGCTTGCAATTAATCGTCTGCCGTTAGAGTAATTTTTCAAAATGTTCAACTGAAATGAACTCATTTAAAAAATTGGCTACAACTACATAATATATACAGCAGGCAACTGAAGCAGGGCAAGGGTAGAGCCAACCAGTTCCGAAATTGCAATCTACAAAACCAGAACGGACGGACGGACGGACGGACGGATGTCATAATTGCCGCAAATGCCGACAGTCGCTAACATTATTGCTGTTAGGCATTATGGACATTAGGGGCAGTTTAGCCGACACACACAGCGCAATTCCGCTTTGATGGCCATTAATTTTTTTTTTATATTCGCCGCCAGTAGAAAGAAACATTTTTATGGACTTACCCCATTCAAGGTTTTCACATTGTGCAGCGCGTCCTGGGCTTTTAAGGCAGCTCTTCGAGTATAATATGTCACAAAACAGCAACCTGAAATGGGAAAACAAACGATATCACAAAATGCATAGATGGTGAAAAAAAATTGGAAAGTATTAGTATTGTTTATTGCAAGTGTAACTTTTGTAAGCTTCGGTGCTGAACTGGCGGCTATGGAATAATAGGGAGAAAGAGTAACTTTTAACTAGTAACTAGAATTGATGTTGCAATTAAGATTTTACGAATATTATGTTACCAAAGAACTATCAAAGAATGTTAACCAAAAAAGCTCTTAAAATACCAAATAAAAAGGAAAATTTATTTATCCTTTTGTATGGTATGGTATGGTTATTCAAACGCAGATTGCATCACCAAGAAAAACTGCATCTGCGAAATATATTCGAGTCAATAAAAGACTGCCCTTTGAAACAAAGAGACCAGAAGCAACTATAAAGTCACGCGATAGGACTCGACCTAAATGTAATGTTGCGTACCGAGTAATGCAACAATGTAATAGAACTCAGGCACGCGATGAAGAAGAAGATATGAAAAAATAGTTTACCGGCAAAAGAAAGCAGCTAGAGAGAGGAATCTCTTTCGTAAACTCGAACATTGCCCGAGTTCTCGGTGAAGGAAACTCTGGAGGTTCTCTCAGAAAGTCATTTTCCAGGATCGAATGACTCGAGGAATGAACTTGAACTCAATACTCAGCATGAAACTCATACGATTTGCATATATGACATTTAAGCGAATCAATTGGGAAATTAGCGGCGTCAAGCCTTATAAAGCAGTCGGTCCAGACTAAATCATAACAGCGCAATTACAGAATAACTTATCCTCCCATGGTTAGCGGTGATTCTCAACGGGTATCTAAGATTAATATATATTCTTATGAAATGGAAGGTAGTCTTCATTCCAAAAGCAGGAAAAAGCTCACATGGTTCCCAAAAGACCTAAGACCAACAACTCTGTCTTCCATTCTTTTGAAAACTTTGGAAAGGTTATTAATTGCTTCACACACAAGTGCGTACGAAAAATCACTACACTCGAGAGAATACTCACTCGTAACATTCCTCGACATTCAAGGTACCTTCAAAAATATAAAGACGGAAGCTATAATGAATGGCACAGGGGTTATGCAAAATGCCCTTTCGATCATCACAAAATGAGCCAAAGGCTGTGCACTTGGAGTAAGTAAGGTACAAAGGGCAGCCTGTATGAACATTAGTGGGGTACTAAAGACAACACCTACACGCTCCCTAAAAGTAGTGTTGCACCTAACTCCTGTAAATATATACGGCAGTCAATAAGGCTGCGCGACTGTCAGAAACACGTCAGTGGATATGTATTCAAACGGGGAACTTAGACTACACACTGCCGGTGTTATGCTTCAACGAAGAGTTTTCGGGCCATCTATCCCTCCAGGGAACCATGGAAGGATGGCTCGCCACAAGAAACTCTTGCATTAAAATTCTTCACGGACGGTAAAGTCGGCGCCGGAGTTCACTGTGACAAACCTAACGTAATCATTTCCGTTCGGATCTGGACCATTGCAGCGTATATCAAGCTGAGGTGACAGCGATTGAGGAGGCAGAACCTCGCTGAGATATAATATAGTATCGGTAACCGATATCGTAAATTATGTAGACAGTCGGGCGGCAATCAAATCGCTGGATTCATTCTCAATGACATTGGGGGTAGCAATAAGCTGCCGCACATCTCTCAAGGAGATGAGTGAGTATTTCAATATCCGCTTAGTCTGGGTCCCCGGTCACTTTGATATCGATGGTAGCTGCAAGGCAGACGAACTGGCTAGAAATAGCACTAAGCTTCAACTGCTACCGGAAAGGGCAGGCATAAGAAGATCTTTATCAGGTTTTTGCTTCGGAAAGAGGCAAAAGCTTTAACAATCGCCAGGTGGGCGCATACCTCCACATGTACTACATCAAAAAAAGTTTGGCCTAAGCTGGACTTAAATCGCTCTAGAGAACTCAAATCCCTGCAAAGAAGGAAATGAACTCTCTACTTGGAGTGCATGCTAGAAGGATGGGCCTTGAGTTCAATGGCTTCTGTATAAGTTGCTATGACGCCGAAGAGGAAGAAACAGTATCCCACTTCTTGTATATAGGTCCGGTTCTTGCAAACAAAAGACTGAAACACATTAAACAGCTTATCGGACGTCGAAAACTGTAAAGTGGGAAGACATCCTAATATTCATAAAAAGCACTACATGGGGTTTGCAGTAAAAGGGAATACGCTTTGATCCTGTAGTACTACAATGGTTTAGATGGTTTAGAGATTGAACTCGAACTTCAGTTAATCGCATAGATTACCGAAACGTGGCATCAGTCCATTAATAACTTTGATAAATGCAAAGAAGTGCAGCACTTTTTATTTGGCAGAGCCTGGCATCAAACTTTTTAATCAAAATGCTGGTGCTCCCCAAGGTTCTGTTCTATCTCCGATACTATTTAATATTTTATTCGATTTATATCTAACTTTGACATTTCTTACGGCAGTACTTTCATCTTCACTCCCTGCTCTCCTCCGTAACTGAACTAGAAATTACCAATTAATAGCAAAGCTTACCGAAACGTTGCATCAGTTCGTTTATAGCTTAGTGTAGCACTTTTGATTTGACAGATGAATACAAAGTGTAGCACATTTAATTTCGCAGAGTTTAGCATCAAGCATCAATCTCTTTAGTCATAATGCTGGTGTTCCCCAAGGTTCTGTTCTATCTCCGACACTCTTTAGCATTTAGCATCAATCTCTTTAATCAAAATGCTGGTGCTCCCCAAGGTTCTGTTCTATCTCCGATACTATTTAATATTTTATTCGATTTATATCTAACTTTGACATTTCTTACGGCAGTACTTTCATCTTCACTCCCTGCTCTCCTCCGTAACTGAACTAGAAATTACCAATTAATAGCAAAGCTTACCGAAACGTTGCATCAGTTCGTTTATAGCTTAGTGTAGCACTTTTGATTTGACAGATGAATACAAAGTGTAGCACATTTAATTTCGCAGAGTTTAGCATCAAGCATCAATCTCTTTAGTCATAATGCTGGTGTTCCCCAAGGTTCTGTTCTATCTCCGACACTCTTTAGCATTTAGCATCAATCTCTTTAGTCAAAATGCTGGTGTTCCCCAAGGTTCTGTTTTAACTCCGATACTCTTTAGCATTTTCATCAATAATCTTTCCGGTATTTTTTATGTAACTTTGACATTTCTTAAGACAGCACTTTCACCTTCACGATCCGCACTCTTCAGAAGTTTAGTTAATTGAATGATTTACCATCATCGTCATCGACAAGCATTCAAGAGGCATGCTCACAGAACTTTCCTCTTTTCCTTTCTCTTTCTTCTTAATACCTTGCAATAGTAACAGCAATTTTCTTGCATTCTAAGTGAGGGCCAAAATGACCGGATAATCAGAATAACGCATAATATTATCGCTTTCTGTTAAATACTTTATATAAATACATAGACAAACTTGCTCAATTGAATTAGTTGCGTGTCGTCTTTAAGGTTGTTTGAGGCGCCGCCTTCCAAAGACCCGACAATACGCTCAATAACAGGAAATAAGTTAGCTAGAGATTATTTTTTAATTAAATTTTTCCAATAGCTTGATGTTAATGCGGTGCAATCTGATACCAAAAAGAACCGAAAAACAAAAAACAACAAATATTCCTGAATAGGAATTCATGCTAATTAAACTGCTGATCCCGATGAATACTCCGCATCCATCCACCGCCATCAATAAATCCGAACACGCTCGTAGTATTGGCTAACCACAAATGTGTGTTACATATTTCCCAAATCTACATACCTCAACTTGTTTATCTGTAAATTCAAAATCGAATTTCATGTCATTTCCTACATGCAACACAACATGGCAACATCAATTTCCGGTTTGTGAAATTTTAAATTGGAAAATATTTCGTCACCGGGAAAAATGTATAAAACGGAAACAAACATGACGTTGACAAAACCACGAAACATTTAATACGATTTAATGGGTACACATAGAATATCAACCCCAACCACCTCCTTGCGATATTCAAATTAAATTTTAAGCTAAGGCCATGCATGATGACCGCTCAGGAGTGACTTTGATGCAAAAATGTGCTTTAAGATTCGTCAGAAATTAGAGAAAATGTTTGCCTAGCGCTGGTTGAAAGAATGCGCTAAAGTTTAGGGTCACATATAGAGCTAGGACTAGGCCCAGTATATCATTATTTAGTACGTAAGACTAACATGATGTTATCTGCAACATTTTATAAATTCTGATCTTTAGCTGTAATTTCCAAAAAGTTCTCCAATTTCCGAGCTAAACAATTTCTTTAGCTCACAGAAGAACAAATCGCGTTGAGAGTAACTTATTCCTAAATGTCTCTGCGTTCGACAGTGGATCGTAAACAATTTCCGTCTTTTGTCCTATCTACAGAGTCAGTCGAAATTTAAGGATTAAGTTGACCTAATTTTGCTACTAGATGACTGGGTGTTAACGAAGATGTTCAGCTCAAGATGATCAAATAGATGTGCCTTCTGTCGTTAGGTAATTTTGACAGAAATTCCATTATCAGTTACGTTACTATCAGTGACCAGAACAACAACAAAAAAAACACACCCATCTGTTTGGTGGAAGCTCTACAACCAGTCACGTATCTGAGAATTCAAGGATTCTAAAAACTAATTCATCGAACTTAAATAAATCAATGTCTTCAACTTCCACAGATTACTTCGCGTATCTCTGTCCATTGTCCGACAGTTCCCTGGTGCTATCTCAGAGGATTTTGGGCTATTTCCATAATTTCCATTTTCAACTGATTCCTGTTCGACACACATCCGATGCGATGCGACGATAACCGGAGCGCAGAACTTTTTTATCCTTCTTCTTCGTCTTATTCTTCCTGTGTTTTTTGTTGTCGTCCTGGAGAAAATGTATTCTCTTCCCTCTAAACATTGACTATACCTATGTTCAGCGAAATGCCATGCGACCATTCAGGCAATTTCAGTTTCAGAGTCAAGTGAATTTGAATATGCGAGACGCATTCGATGGAGATTCGATTCGACATTAGGGTAGGGGTAGGGGAAGTTCAAAGGACGAAGGAAGCTCATAAATCAGGATAAAACAATTTAGCTTGAACGAGTTTTTGCCGCGTGGGTTCACTCCTCTGGATTGACTTGGTTTGATGTGGTAGTAGCTGGAGCACTTCAATTTGCAAACGTGGGACGCATATCTTGCACGCTGGACGACAACATTTAATTGGCCCAACTACTACTACTACTACAAGATTCGCTCTTGTTCTTCTCGTTATTGTTAGAGCTTAGACTTTCAGTCGCCAGTTTTTTATTCTTTGTCAGAAAAACTTTTCCCCGGAAGGAAGTTCATCGGAAAAAGTAAAGATAGAATTCGTTCTAAGACACGGTAGATACCGAGATCGGGTGCACCAAATGCTCTCACATTCTGACCCCTGAACCAGAAAGTCGTAAATAATGAAATTCGTTGATTTTATCGAAATAATAAAAGTTTTTTTCCAATATTTATCGTAATCGTATTCAGATATTGGACACTGGACGACTCCGCACAGAGTGGATTTCTTCAAATTAACTTTTGTGACATCCAAGAGTTTTGGCTATACGCAGATGTATTTGTGTTCCAGTAGTTGAACAGAACAGGGTGAATTGTGATTAATGGGAACATTGTGAGAAGTGAAAGAGTTGAAAATGTTAATCTTGATGGGTGAGAAGTAGTCACGACTGTCATCTTTTGGAAACTGGTGGATTTTCAAGTTTGGCATGTGTCATTATGGTAAAATTGTTTCTTAATTTTCTCCAGGTTTAGACGATCTCAGGCGATAAAGTTGAAAATATCGATTGGGTGAAAATGTCGACGGTAAAAGAAACCGATAGAGAAAATGTCGACTGAGGAAATGTTGTCTCAGAAAATGTCGACTGAGGAAATGTCGACTGAGAAAATGTTGACTGAGATAGGAACATAGGCGTGTTTTAAAATTGCATCCTCGCTCTCTGTACTTTTCTAGTTCACGGACGAGATTCTTCTCCCAGGCTACTTTCTTCCGCCGGTGAACTGTTTTTTCATATCTCTGAGCTCTTCATATGTAGTAATCTACGCGTGCCCGCGTTTTATGAGACTGTTGCATTGCTCGGTACGCAACATTCTTATGTTCAGTCGCTAGCTTACATTCGTCATCGAACCAGTCGTTTCGATCTCTACGACTACTGCCTAAGATGGAGTCAGCAATACTAATGACATTATTCTTTTTATCTTCTACGCCCGGCATCTCAGCCCCTAGGACTTACCCTCCCTGCATTTAGGGCGAGTCCTATCGCTTGACCGTAGTGGATTCTGGTCTCTTTGTTGCGAAAGGCAGCCGTGTTGACTTAAATCTGATTCGTGAATCCTGCCTTACTTAATTATGCAATCCGCGCTCGGAGCACCATACCAAAATAGGGGTCCGAGTCGACGTTGGCAACTCGGTACGTTCGTACCGTCATCAGGTACGGGTTGTGGCGGCGGTCTATCTGGTTGCGAGTGGTATGAATATTTTTATGCGCAAGCCTTGTACTCGCAACTACCAAATTATTGCTTGCTGCCATCTCTATGACTCGTTTTCCATTGTCATTAGTGTCTCGTGTTAGCTATGGGTGCCAATGTACTGCCTGAATACTGGCTACCTGCCTACTTTGGCATTCATATCCCCCAGAATTATTTTTTACGTCATACTCAGGACAGGCATGAAGTTCCCGTTCGACTGATTCAAAGAATTCTTCTTTTTCATCATCTGGGGAATCCTCTGTAGGTGCGTGAACGTTTATGAGCATATGATGTCTTGCATGACAGCTGAAATGTATGTCATATTCTGATTTTTGTAAGACACCATGTCAGCATTATATTTGGACAGGGTATCGGCTAGCTACTTTGCCCGTGGTCGTCGTCGTTCATCAGTGTATTCGAGGCTGATTCCGTAATATGGTTTTTTTACGGGCGAGGTTATTGGCCTCGCGCCAACCTTACTTTGAACGAACTAGCCCGAATTTCTGAAGCAATTCGTTATTCGCCCTACTCTTCTGATGGCTGACCGCCCTAGCGAAGTAACCTTGGACCTAATCAGAATGCTATATATCTCATCTGAAACGTGATCTAGTTAAGTATCCCTGTCACTAATCAGAATACTGGACTCATCGACTCTTCTGAAAAGGGATCTACGAAGTATCCTTGTCACTAATCAGAATACTGGACACATCTACTCTTCTGAAAAGTGATCTGTGAAGTATCCTTGTCAATAATCAGAATACTGAACACATCGACTCTTCTAAAAAGTGATCTGCGAAGTATCCTTGTTACTAATTAGAATACTGGGCAGACTCCTCTGAAACATGATCTAGCAAACTATCCTATCCCTATCAGAATACTGGACACACCGACTCTTCTGAAAAGTGATCTGCGAAGTATCCTTGTCACTAATCAGAATACTGAACTCATCGACTCTTCTGAAAAGTGATCTGTGAAGTATCGTTATCACTAATCAGAATACTGGATAAACAGACTCCTCTGAAAACGGGATCTAATGAAGTATCCTTGTCACTTATCAGAATAGTGGAGACATGTACTCTTCTGAAAAGAGATCTGTGAAGTATCCTTGTCACTAATCAGAATACTGGACTCATCGACTCTTCTGAAAAGGGATCTGTGAAGTATCCTTGTCACTAATCAGAATACTACATACACAAGCTCCTCTGAAACGTGATCTAGCTAAGTATCCTTTTTCACTGTTTACACAACACTACGAGCACTCAGCGTCAATATACCCAATCACACTCCTAGTAACGCAGGACACGCTGTCGCAACTTATCAACTTACACCTAAAACGCATTCAACCATAATCTTGTAATATGCACATATTTTTTAAGCAAAAAACATTAAATCTGAATCCCTGAAACAAACATATTTATTGTAACCGCTCTTTTATATAAGAACCCTATGGTTACGCAGAGGATACTCCAGCTGGAAAAACCTCGTCACATCACATACCAGTCTACATTAAGCTGTACCCGACGCAAGTTGTGCAAAGTATTTTGATATGGATTTGGGTGAGAAACTTCGCTGGAAAGTCTATGTCAAGATAAAAAGAGTGGAGATTAGTATTTGCTTCAGAAAAATATAGTGGATGATAGGAAGATAATCTTGGCTATCAACATCAAAGCAAACAACAAAGCATATAACAAAGCAAAGCTAGATTTATAAGCAAGTTATTAAAACCCATATGGACTTATGGTATTCAGCAAAAAAAGTAACATTCGAAACATTCAACGGCATCAAAACAAGGTGCTGAGATACATTGTAAATGCACCTTTCTATATAAGGAACCCACAGAGATCTGAGCGTGTTATGCGTACAAAATGAAATACACAGATTTGCCAAAAAGCATGACGATCGACTTAACTACCACACGAATCCTGAGACTACCCCGCTGTTGGACCATACGAATCTAGTGAGAAGACTAAAAAGAATCAAACCTTTTCAACTAGTACAGCATGTATGTAAAATTACTTATTATGTATAGTATAAGTAAGCGTCAATGCTTTAAACTTTTAATCTAATATTCTTTTATTAATTTAAGTAAAAAAAACTGCTTATTAGTCCTAATACTACTCGTAGATTGTAGTATTCAACTAACACATTCAAGTTTTTAAAAAAAAAAAAAAATGTTCCTCTACGATCACCTACCACCCTGTAACTGGCACTTACATCCATGCATGTACGTAATTCAATTTGTTTCGGTTGATTTTATGTCGGTCGCATATCCTTTTTCAACTCAATCGTTTTTACTGTCATATGCACGCGCAGTCTATTATTTCGAGCGTTTTATGCCTGTGGCAATTTGGCTGAACAAACAACAAGCAAATAAAAAAAGCAGCCAAAGAAAAGCAAAGAAACACCCAGGAAATGAGTTCGACTAATCCAGCTGAAATGAGCAAAGTCATGGAGACTTTGGCTGGTGGCGGCATCATCATCCTTTGTATAGCACGCCCCATGCCTGCCGCTCGCCCGCCACATAATGTGAAAGCAATCAACATGTTCTTGACATTTATTTCGTTTCGGATCATTTGAGTTCCATGAAGAATGAAACATCGTGGCGAAAAAACTGCTGATATGGCCGAAAATTTAACGAACTATAATACCAACAACAACAGCAACAAAAATAATAGCAAAACCTTTAATACAAATAAATTATATTTGCAGTTAGTAGCAACAATATTGACAGCAAAAGGAAGTTACACAAATAACGACGCGACGTTCTGGCCCCAGGATATGGGTGGACATTCGTATTAGCAATTAATTGTCCACTTACTCCGTGGTCGGAATGTGTGAGACGATACACTTAGAACGTAAAATGTTGAAGGGAATGTTATTGGGCATGTAGTGAAGCAACGACCACATTAAGGACGAATCAAGGCGAGTCAGGGCGAAATTTTATTGAGTTGCTTTTCCGTGTTAGACGAGTGTTCGCTCCGCAATTGCAAGAAAGTGAAAAAAAAAACTTTAAATTAAGGGGCATTATGTATATCCTTTAATATTACCAGTGTGAGTCCTTTTGCACTTTCCTTGAATTTTTAGTTAAAATTACAATATCAAAAGACGTACACTAATCAACGATAATGACACTCAGCGACGTCCAGGCGACTGTGAGATGTTCGATAACCTTTTAAATTAATTTCAAGACATTTTTAAAATGAAGCATGATTTGTGTCCAAAAATATACATACACAACACAAATGGTTGCGAGAAGCTGGGCCTTGGGCCGCAACAGTCGGTCGCGCCAAATATTATTATTAGTAATGAAGAAGCTGTGGACTTTGGTCCCACCTTTACTTTTCCGAGTTCAGATGATATTGTGGATGGGAGGAGGTAATAGATATTACCTTGATTACTAACAATTTTCACCTCAGGGTTTGAAAACTGGACAGTTTCCAGTATTAACTCTTATTCTGACCACAAATATATAATGTTTGACCTGTGTCTCCAGACGGAGACCACTAAGCCGTACAGGAACATTATAAGAACAAACTGAACGAAGTTCAGTAATATTATTCAATCCAAACTGGCCAATATTGAACCAGCGATGACTGTGGATGAAGATACCAAAATAAAGCTTTTTGAATCATCCATGGATACGGCTATAAAATTCAAATCAGCCGTAGCAAAATATAGCACCCACCTTGGTGGAGTGAAGAGCTGGACTATCATAGAGAAGTGTCTAGAACTATTTTTGTTCAATATCTGTTATACCAATAAGCACTGGCAACTCTACAAGGATTGCCTAAAAAACATTAGGAAAGCCATCAGAAAGGCTAAACACCTGTCCTGGGTGGAATTATGTGAGCCCATCGAGACTACCAACTACTATCTGTGGACATTCTAATAAATACCAATTTCCCTGTGTGCGAAGACTCCTGCACACCTTATAGACTATGCACTCCTGAATGTCAGAAAGGCATGATGTGTGGACTTTTTGGCTAATAAATATCTTTAAAAGCTGTCTACAACTTAGTTATGTTCCCTGCAGTTGGAGAAGAGTACGAGTAGTGTTCATCCCTAAAACAGGCAGAAGGGGTCGTGAATTTGCCAAAGATTTTAGACCTCTTAGCCTATCATCTTGATTCTTAATGAAAACTTTGGAACAAATTTAAGACTACCACATTAGACTAAGTTTTGAAGATACAATGGTATCCAAACTCCAACATACCTTCCTTAAAGGCAGGTCTACGAAGACGGCCCTTCACCTGGTGGTTTACACGATTGAACACTCCTTAAATACAAACAATATACAATTGCCACCTTCCTTGATATAGAAGGCGCCTTCAACAATGTACATATTAACGCCATTCAGGAGGCTCTCACTGAGTTGGGGGTAAGGCAACTCCAAAAACAGTAGATCATCTCCATGCTAGGCAGCAGAGATCTCCATGTTAATTTAGGCAGTAGTAACATGATTAAATAATCACTCAACAGTGGCACTCTGTTGTTATTGTGGCTGATGGTTATAAACAAAGTCCTTAGGATATTTGAGCTGGACGGGACGAAAGTTGTAGTTGTCAGGATAGTACCCTTCTGTGATTAGTGAAGTCATGGAAAGAGCTCTATGCAAGGTAAGCTCCTGTGCTACCAGTTATGGACTAAAAGTTAACTCTAGGAAAACTGAAATGGTACTTTTCACCGCTAGGTCTAAAGCACTCCCAAAGCTTAATGGCCAGAGACTTACACTTACCTCAGAGGCTTAATGTCTCGGCGTGATTCTTGACAGGAAACTCAGCTGGAAGTCAAATATAGAATTCAGGGTTAAGAAAGCATGCATTGCCTTACACGCCTGTAATAACACCATCGGTAAGAAATGGGTCCTGCAGCCGAGGATGACACTTTGGCTGTACACAGCGGTGATATGACCTATTCTTACCTACAATGCGCTAGTCTGGTGGCCGGCGATTAGTAAAAAGTACAATGGCACCAAGCTAGGTAGAATACAAAGACCAGAAACTGTTCGGATAACTGGTGCACTAAGGTCGTTCCCTACCGATGCTCTCAATACAATACAATTTTACACTTATTACTTCCCGACCTATTTATTAAATACGTTGCGACGTGCAGCACTGTCCGTCTAAGAGAATCTGGGTAGTTTGTTGGCAAACCCTGGGTAAAGTCAGCTCCTGGACATCAAGCTGTGGCCTTGGAGTCAACCTTGGGAAGACTGAAATGGTATTGTTCACCACTAAAACCAAAATACCGACCTTTATCCTTCCACAACTCAGTGGGAAAGGGCTCAACCTTACCCTCAGCGCCAAATATCACGGAGTAATCTTGGATAGGAAGCTTAGCTGGAAGGTTCAAATAGAGTGCAGGGCTAAGAAAACGTCCGGTACCTCCATGCCAGCAGCAAAAACATCGGCAGGAAATGGGGTCTTCAACCAAAGATGGCTCTCTAGCTGTACACAGCTGTTGTACGGGCAATTCTTACCTATAGATCGCTGGTCTGGTGGCCAGCGATGAAGAAGAAGTATAACACCACCAAACACAGTCGGTTACATCGATCGGCAGCAGTAGGCATCACAGGAGCTTTACGGTCTTGGCCGACTGAGGCCATTAACACCATCTTGCACCTACTATCTCCTGAAATATTTCTCAAGTATTCTGCGACGTGCAGTTCAGTATGACTCGGAGAATCTGGGTGATTTGTTACTAGACCATACGGGCACTGAAATAGGCAATACCTGAAGGCATAATAATACTGCATCCCTAAACTTAGCTACTACTCCATATTCAGCGTTGAGTTTCCTACCAGGGTAAAATGGAAGGATAGGGCAGTAACGAGGCTATTTGATCCAACAATATTCACTGACGGATCCAAGATGTAGGATGGAGTCGGTGCAGGTATCTTCTCGCATGATCTTAATCTGTCAAAGTCATACAACCTACGCCATTCAGCTAGTATCTTTCAGACAGAGATCCTAGCTTAGGTAATTAGAGAGGCTCACTAACGCACAAATCGCAAGGGTTGGCATATGTGTTGATAGCCAATCTGCAATAAAGGCGATTTATGCGTTCATCATAAACTCGAAACTCGTACAACAGTGCCAAGAACAATTGGCCTCGATCAGCCAATTCCTTGACATCACCATAGTATGGGTACCGGCGGGGGGGCACAGTAATATATAGGGTAATGAGAGGGCTGACGAATTGGTTAGGATGGGCGTCGATATGGACACCGGTTCTATGGAGAGGGTCAGCTCTCCAATGGGCTCAGTCTCTCATTTGTTAATACAAAGTCACATCTCAGGTGGAGCAGTCTGTAGAACTGCGCCATATCAAGATTGATGTGGCCATCCTATAGCAAAAGGAAAACCACCGAGTTGTTATCTAGAACGCGGAAGGATATTGCCAGAGTTCTGGCTTTCGGTACGGGCCACTGGCCAGTGGGCATCTATGTTGCTACTTTGGGTATACCGCACAACAACTTCTGCAGAAGTTGCAAAGATGCAAATGAGAACGAAACTCTCATACACTTCCTCTGCAATTGTCCGGTCCTAGCAGGGTGAAGACCATTTTTAACGAACTGATAGAGCTCTCAGATTGCAGGGTCATCGAGTTGATCTCGTATTTGAAAGCTACAGGCTGGATTAAATATTCATGCTAAGTCCCTCGAGATTTGTGGCATCAAACTGGCGCAAACTAGCGCTAATTGAAGACAATAGCAAGTAGAGCGGGGTCCACCACTCACTCTACCTACCTACCTAAGTCGGTAATCATTTGGGTTGCTTTTGCTTCGTTACGCGTTAAATGGAGGATATAGGGTAGTGCACATATTATAACAATCATTTGCGGCGTATGTGAGCTAAAATAAATAAGTCGATGAACGTCGGGTAGTATTATGTTTTCTATAGCGACAACACACTATAAACTTATTTTGTGATTTACTCCAAGAAACGAAAAAGAATTCTTAGGCAACAACGCGACAGATTGTCTTCTTCTCACGAGGGATCACAAATCCACCCAACAATCATACTAATCTAGCAGAATATAAAAAGCTATAATACCTTTTAGTTATTTTTAATTTTATCCGAACTTATAAGTTTAAAATTTCCAACTGTGTACTGCAGAAAGATAGATAGCAAAGAAGTATTAAAATCGCATAACTTAGGGCAAGCGCAAATCCGACTTAAATACCAACTTTGGTAATACCAATAATAAATGAGACAATTTAAGCAAAATCACAAGAACTTGCTGTCGAAAACTTTTCAACCCAAATGTTTTGAACAAAAAAAATTGTTACTCAACTCTTGTCGTAAAACGGGAAATCCTTTTTTGAACTTTCGTAAGATGACAAATTCATTACATGGGAGAACTCAAATTGACTCAGGCAATGAAATTATATCTTATTCTGGGTGAAACTTTTCGAATTACTGCTGAAAACTGAAAATGTTCAACACAATCATCTTTCTGAAGCAATTAAAGTCAATTAAATGGATATGCACAACAATCATGCGATGTGTATTATAATTCAAGGATACAATTTTTTCCCCATTATGTGAAGTTTTGTGAAGTTTATGTCTGAATGAGGGAACAATCATTTGTTGTACTCTATTTGGTTTCACTCTTTTGTGATAATAATAATTCGGTTAGAGTGAGTGTATATCTACTAAATGTGCAACCAAACAGCAGCTGACAAAATATAAAAAATTTCCTTTTTATAATTAAACAGCAACATCAATAACAACAAAACCTAGGACGACGGACGGCAACTTTTGCGTGGAATAATTTTTCACAGAGAGCGGCTAAATGCTGTTTTATTCAATTATTTTTTGTTTCCAACACAATAGAACTCGAGAAGCAAGGAAGGATTGGATATCATTTCCGTCTGTTAAACATCGATGTATAATGATGTTTTAAAATGGGCTTTATTATGTTGCTTGAAACAGCGATGTTCAAATAGGCAGTTCTCAAAGTCAGGACCGGTTTGGATTGGTACAGTAGAAGTGTACGTTAGGGCAACTTAAAGATTATTGTTCTAATATTCTTTCCCGAAAGAAAAAGGTTTAACATACAGCTCTGCATATGCTAATAGGTTCCATTGAATATTCCCTCCACTATAAGGTGTGTGATAACTTGGTGCAAAAGCTCGAATTCAAAAAGAATTTTGAAGTTATAATGCGCACCAAAAAAGAATTCAGATCTGATACAGAATACCAGACACATTCGGGTGCCTTAAAGTGGCATACGGATGGATTATAGAAAATCTGAAGGCACGGCTGCTGGAGTCTATGGGCCACGAAACAAGTACTCTGTAGCAATGGGGATATTGCCCGAGTATATACAAAGTAGAAGTACGTGCCGAAAGATGTGCTCACTTTAATCTGGAAAGGAACTACATGAGGCAGGAAATAGGTATCATGACACACAGCCAAACCGCGCTAAGAGCCCCGAATGCATTCCACATTACATCTAAACCTGTGGAAGAATATCAGGCTACGTTAAATAGACTTGGAGAAGTCAACAAAGGCAACGAAGCAACGGATAGGCTCGTTAATAAAGGAGCAGAAACTCCGCTAGTACGACCAGAACCTTTCTGTGGTATAGGGTACCGAATAATGCGGGAATAGT